>JALBUN010000001.1:2582628-3873942 GCA_025174535.1 Cantharellus purpuraceus | reverse complement strand
TCTCCATTCTGCTTCCTCCTCCTCCTTCCGTCTCTTTTCTGCCTCCTCCTCCTCCCTCTGTCTCTGCTCCTCTTCCTCTTCCTTCCGTCGGGCCAGGAGCAACTGCTCAAGCTCCGCCACACTCATGTTTGCCAAAGGATTTGACATTTCCATCTTCAGTTCCGATTGATGCATCAGCATCACCATAGGAACCCAGACATCCATCCCCGTTGGACTCAGACATACTCATGTAAGGCCGTTGGCCTTGGAGACCCATCACTGGAGTAATTATTATTAGATTTCAAATATGTATTTAAGTGGCCTGACTGGGGACTTCATTCCCCAGTTCAAATATCGAATCACACCTAGTTCCTAAGTCTGATCCTAACTCTCTAAGTTGTACTCCGTCTCCGAAATCTTGGACACCGGTATTAGTGAGGGTGCAGCACATAAGCTGAAGCCAAGTCCGTGCTGGCCCCCACAACGTATCCTCCAACTCTGACCCAACCTCCGACCCCCAATCAGACCTAGTGCATAACACCAATACTCCTTCTTTGTATTAAGTTTGTACCCCATGATGGGATACGAAGAGTGTTGGTATTATGCTCTTCATTGGTGGGGACTTCTTCAGTTCCCATCATGATTCAGTCTGGGCCATTGAAGTCCAGGCATATTCCTAGCCTTCATAGGAATGGAGCACCAAGTATTACATTGTAATACTCAACATTGGTGACATTGAAGTATTCTTCAATGTCCCAACTACCAAACTTTATGATAGTGTGAGTACCATAATTTATGGTACTCCTGCTCACAATGCACACTAATTGCAGTGCAATGGGTTGCTCTAGTGCAAAGGTTTTCATACCTGTCACACATGTGAATTCAGGGGATATCATTATCCCCTCACTCCCACTGTCTAATAGACAGTGAGCAAGTGTTCCCCCAATCTTCCAATATCTGGAGATTGTTTTATTATTTATATGCAGCCTATCAGGTCAAGCTGTTGACTTCTGTTGACTCCTATGATTATACATAGGTTTGGCCAATCTATTGATGCTGACAGCAGCTATATGCAGCTGTCGTGATTCCCTGCTTGTTGGGAATCTTGTTGCACTACAGAAATGCACTGCATAGGTGTGTTTTGGTGGAATTTGGTGAGATTTGGCAGTGACAATCGGACAGATAAATGGAGACGTGATGGTTTCCAAATGGAGTATAGATGTGTGGGGATCTGAGTGGATCAGATGGGGATCTGGGTGTTAATGAATATAGTCATAACAGTATCTCTCCATTTAAGGCTGAGCCCCTGAGGCCTCATGTCCATGGATTGAATAGGTGAGACGGTTGGGTGCAGTTGGAGTTATACTGGGGGTCTGGAGACATATAAAAGGACATGATTGAGGTCTTATCCTTAACAATGTCAAATCCTTTGGCAAACATGAGTGTGGCGGAGCTTGAGCAGTTGCTCCTGGCCCGACGGAAGGAAGAGGAAGAGGAGCAGAGACAGAGGGAGGAGGAGGAGGCAGAATGGAGGCGGAAGGAGGAGGAGGAAGCAGAATGGAGACAGAAGGAGGAGGAGGTGGTGGAGCGGAGACAGAAGGAGGAGGAGGTGGTGGAACAGAGACAGAAGGAGGAGGAGGAGGTGGAGCGGAGATGGAAGGAGGAGGAGGTGGAGCGGAGGCGGAAGGAGGAGGAGGAGGTGGAACAGAGGCGGAAAGAGGAGGAGGAGGTGGAGCGGAGGCGGAAGGAGGAGGAGGAGGAGCGGAGATGGAAGGAGGAGGCAGAGATGGGATGGAGAAGGAAGGAGGAAGAAGCGAAAGCCGAGTGAGCCTGCAGGGTCAAGGAACTTGTGGCCGCAATGAAGGCTGTGAGACTGAAGGAAGTGGAAGAGCAGGCGCACGAGCTAGAAGCCGCCATGGAGGTAGAGGAGGAGGTGACCGGGGCAGGGGCGACTAGTCACCTGGGGAGTCTGAGTGTGCCAATACCAGGCAGGTGTTAAGAAAAGATATGGAGGGGTGTTGTGGGTAAGTGTAAAATGATGGTGAGGGATGGTGGCGAAGTAGATTTTGAATAGGGGAGCAATTACTGCAAGGATGCAGATATATGCAGGGTCGATGGAAAGGTGTTGTTTAGTAGAGTAATTTTACCAAATATCAGAATATTTGGTTAAGAACTGGGACTTCTGCAAAATATTTGAGCAGAAATGGGAATGGCAACACTTCGAAAAAGTGTTTGCTTAATAGAAATGGATGTAATGATCCAAATCATTTGTAATTTGAGATAGCAGTAGTTAATGCAATATCCTAATAGGATATGCAAAGATTTCAATAGAATAGGTCGTTTAGGAGTTATTCCAGGAACGACAGAAAGTTGACACAAGCTGTTTGTTTGCAGCTTGGAAGGGATTGAGAATAGTGAATCTCCTCATTGATACTCGTACACAGTTGTAGTTAATATACAATTTGACAATAACATGATAAAAAAGCCTTTTAGTAAGATTGAAACATATGATAAAAGAAATGATGTGGATACTGATAATATGTGATGTCATGGGGAAAAACTTTTTATATAGAAAGGAGTTTTTACCCGTTTGACTTGAGGTTTATGACGAATGAAAATCATCATAATACCACCCTTTTCAAGTAGTAGCCACCCCCGTAGAACGAAAGGATGGCTCACAAAATAAAATCGAAAAACACCTTCTCCTCATCCCTTAATCAAAAAATTCCCAAACTTTTCACAACTTTTTCTTATCATAAAACTTCCCCTTCTTGCTCCAATAGATTGTAATATTACTTGAATAAGTTCTTGACAGCAGGGACCCCTGAGGTTGCCATTATCTTGATTATGCAGACAGAGTCAACCCGTCCAACAACTATCCCTACGATGGACTTGCCGTTACGTCTGTGGTCACAGCCATTATTTGCAGTGGGTGTGGCTGAGGAAGATGACGTGGCAGAGGTGGAGAGGGTGGAGGTGGAGGTGGACCCTGATGCCAATATGGAGCTTGACGCAAATGCGGAGCCAGAGGTGGGTGTGGATGTTGGGACAGATATGGAGCCAGATCCAACCTCGAATTGCTATGAGAAGATGGCTTGGGTAGGTGCGGTCAAAGCTCGCAAAAGAGCAGAGCTCTATGCTGCTACCACCAAGAAGAACCTCGAGGTTGCGATCTTTTCATTGAAGGCACACCCAAGTGCTGATACAGAGAAGTGGGAGGCGGACCAGAGGGTCATATGGTGCAAAGCAGAGAAAGAATCAGAAGGTCGTCCAACCAAAAAGCCACAGATGGAGATGGGCACTGTGGCAGCTGGGGGTAGCAGTGTCGGATCGGAAGGAGCAATGACCAGTGCAGGTACGGGGTGTGTCTCTGCACCCAACAGTATCGTGGGCCAGCTTATCTGGCTGGTTAACCTGCAGTCGGAGCACCTCTGGCGGATGGAGGGGTTGTCAGTGGACTTGGTGAAGACAATGAAACAGAAGGAGGTTCTCAAGGGTCAGCAGACTGCTGAGTTGCGTCAGCTGCGGAAGTTCATGGCCCCCTTGGATGAGGATTCAGATATGGGGGATGAGAAAGATTGGGTGTTGGATGTAGAGAGTGATGATGAGTCGGAGATGGAGCCTGAGGTAGACAAGGGGGAGGGGAAAAAGGAAACACAATGTATAACATAAAAAATGAAAATGAAAATGATTGTAATATTTCGGAGCAGAGAAAAATAGGGTGGAGTGAGATTCCTTCAGAGTTTGGGGTAGACTTGTAATTTCCTTTGTGACTTTGTAATGAATGATTATGCGAAATAATATAATTGGCATCAATAATGGAACTTAAAGATTCATAAGAGGCCCAGGTTTGTTGAGATAAGCAGAGTGAAAATTGGACATGGATTTGGATGTGTAATCAAGTTCGGACACAGAAATCCATGAGGACTCTTCATCGGTGCCTTTGTATCCAGTCCATTTGACTAGGTACTGGAGCTTGCACTTGTATTGACAATTGATCTTCAAGTCCAGGATCTCAGTTATCTCATATTCGTTATCTCCTTTGATGATGATCGGAGGAGGTGGAGGTTGTGTGACCAGAGATCTCATTTGTAGTAGCAGGTTTGAGCATTGATATATAGAAGACCAGATGAACTGCTTGGAAGTGGTCCAGGAGGTGGAGGGTGAATGTATGGGAACCACCTTTTCCCTATTAAATCCTATTTATGCAGCACCAATGTGCTATACTTAGCTTTTCCATTCCTAAATATCAGCATATATTTGGTGCTTGTACCTGGTATGGACTTATTCAAATATTCTCTATTTTGCCATATTTTTTTTAGGAATATTCCATGCAGAACTCGTCCCAGAATGATTTATTTCTGCTGTGCTACAGTTGTGGACCCATAGACACCCACAAACCTTCGCACAGCCGGCTCTCCCCCTTTGGACCAGGCATTTGGCCTGAATTCAAGCTCAGATGTCTCTGATCAATAAATATTCTGTAACTTGACAATCACAGCCTCTCAGGGCACTATGTTCCATGGAGATCATCATCTGAGATGTGGCTATCCATGGCTGTCTAAACCAGTGCAGAAAACAGGGTGGATACCCTTCTTTTTGCCTGATCAGTGCCTAGTTCAGGGATCAGATCAGGTGATTGCCTTGAAATATTCTACCCCTTTCCATAACATTCTAGCTGTTTCCTTCTATTATTAGATAGAATATTCCAGAACCATTATTCAGCTCCTGATCAGTGTTATTTCAGTGATCAGAACCTGTGATTGGCTTGGAATATTCTACCCCTTTCTTCCACCTTCCACAACCTTCCAGTAGTTTCCATCTATTGATAGGTAGAATATTCCAGAAGCATTAGTCAGCTCCTGTAAATACAATATATAAGGAGGTCATTCTGCCTCTAAAACAGTAATATATTCTACCCATCTTCTGCACACCAGTGTGACTAGAGTGACATACAGTGTCATCCTCTATATCTTAGTAACTGTTGATTGTCCAGTTCAAGGGTCACTTACAGTTGTGTAACTGTACTTGATTGCACTTGAAGTAGTGATATTCCTGCTTTAGGCATGAGTGTACTATCTGCCTCACATGACTATGAATCTACAGGGTGAGATTATCTGTCAATAGTCCTGCAGTTAGTGCTCTTGTTTAAGTTACTAGTGTGTACTGCCTTTGCAGAGCATTAGAAGCTTGAACTTGTGTGAAGCAGTTGCTAGACTACTTCACACATTGCTGTTACCCACTTCAGAGTGTCACTGGTTGGATGGTTGAATTCATCCACCTACTTCCTTTAGCCTCTAAGTGCATTCCCCTCATTTTAGAATATCTGGACCCCTAAGCATCCATGAACTCTAGACTTTGGAAGTCTTATTCATTTCTTGCTGCTAAGAAACATATTACTTTTCTGCATATAGTCTGCTTAAACAGCTCCTTATGAAGCTGTTTCAATGAGTTGGTGTCCATATAGTCATCTTGTTCATATGGCTCTGGAGGGAGATGGCTCTCAGTCATCCCCAATGTGGTTGTGGTATTCTCATCCACTTGAATGGATGAGGAGGATGCAATTGCTACTGCAGCATGCCAATCAAGGTCACAATTAAGTTGATCGTGACCTAAATGCTCAGTAAGAGAGCATTTAGCAGCTTTATGAGCTGCTTGAGAGACTCCATGAGTCTCCTGCTTTCACTTACCAACCCTGGTGGGTTGGTTAAATGCTGCTCCAGAGGTGATGCATTTAGCAAACTCCTCTAATATAGCAGCACAATTGGGGGTGATGCCTCCCGATCACCTAAACCAGAGCACAAGCTCTAATTAAGTATGTTCTTTGGGGGAGCAATTCCCCAATCATACACTCCAGTGACTGAAGTGCAAAAGGTGTCACCAAGAGTTGGTGAGAACTTTTGACCACTGGTCAATAATTCCCAGTAGCTGGGATTCTGGAACATAGTCCAGAGGTTCTTCTTAAACACAGAAGAACCCTTCTTGGGAGTGGCCTTTTGCAGCCACATCCATATGTCCACATTGGACAAGTTCATGGTGCCATCTGACTCCTGTCAGATGGCTGGGAGGACCCCATTAGGGTTTACTTGCCACCTCTGTATGAGGGTAAGTGTGTCTACCGGTGTGGTTGGTAGAATGATGATAAGACTCATGTTATCAGCATGAGCCAGCAGAGCAGAGTCATTCTCTTGATGACTCTGCACATCAGTACAGTCCATTCTGCGGACAGTGTGGCCAATGCCTTTTTATAGAGCAATATGAACTCCAGAGTGTCCATATTGCAGATGTTGAACCAGTCTGCCCTGATAGAGGTGGACTTGACCAGAGGTCACAGCAGGTGGCCAGTGACTGCTCTGGGAGGGTCAGTCACAGTCATGAACCATGGTGCCCATTTGAGGAATGATTTTCCTGCATTGGCATGCTTGAGAGCATGCCTGAAATCATCCCAGCATTTGCAATAATTCGTATGCTGGGCTTCCTCCAGTGTCTTCAATGCTGGGTCTTTTAAGGTATGGCTGGCATCACCAGCCATATATTCCTTTCAAAGCTGATCAATCTCGGCTTTGATTTCTGATGGGGCAAACTCTTTGAGTCTACCTGGTTGCTTAGCACCCTGGGGGATGCTAGTCAAGAGGAGACTATGATCGTGGTCGTATCCTTCCCAGATTGGGTTGGTGTCATCCCAATCCTGACCCTTGAACCCTCAAGGGTCGACCCAAGGCAATTTGCTTGGGAGATCATCCTCTTTAGTGAGATTGATAGTTTCCCATGATGATGAAGCCATGGGCTGTGATGGCATAATGGCAGGCAATAGCAATGCTACTGGGGCCAAGTGCACCATTGTGAGCTTGGTCTTGAATGTAGGAGGTGCTCTATCAGCAGCCTCCTTCAGTGTTTTTAACTCATCTCTGAGACAAGTTACTTTGGACTTCTCATTGTTGAGAAGTCCTTCAAGTTCTTGGACCTGCACAAACAGGTCCAAGTCATCCTTGTACATCTTATTGTAGTCTTCATGATAAGGTGTTGTGACATCATCTTTGATGTCACATATAAGTCATGGCCACACAACTCTTAATGCTCTTTCCACCAAAGCAGTGGAAAGATATAGTCAGCCTCCATTTTGGGCCTTGATTAAGTGTGACACATATGTGTCACACTTGTTACACCCATGAGGGTGATGGATGGCAGCACCACCATGCCATCTGCCAATTTTCCAGGTCATCTCATCTTAATGACCTCTGATCATATCTGCAGCACTTGTTGCCAGTGCTGCCACTGTGGAAGTTTGTTCAACTTCCATTGGATGCTCATCCTGAGCATCCATCATCTCCCTTATGAGAGATGACATTTTGATGGGGGGGTTGTGATGGTTCAAAGAAACACCACTAGCTTTTTATGGCTGAGCTTGAAAATTCTTTATTGAGAATTTTTCTGGTGACTATGTCACATGGGTGTAACACAATTAATTATCAATTACCCCTTTCGTGCTACTATGAGTAGCATGACAGTGAACTGCTCCCTAGGGGAGCAGTTTTTTCTACCATCAAGCTGTCTGTTGTTATGGTAGCTCTATCCTTATCTAGGAACTACCATTTAATTGAGGTAGTTCCTCCTCCCCTTGTTGAGCTGCCATCATTGATGGTAGCTCTTTGTCACATCCCACTAGGAGCTACCTTTATTCTTGGTAGCTCCACTTCTCCCCCTTGAGCCTCATTAGATCTTTGGGGCTCTGTCTCTCTGAGAACTACTGTCTATGAGGTAGTTCTCATGCTCAAATCACCCCTCAAAGCTCTAAATAATTGTCTCCAGCTTCTAGGTCCTTATACAACATGTAAGGTTCCCAGGTGATGTCTTCCAATGTCCATAGAACTTGAAATTCAATTGATGAGCGATGATTTCATTGACAAGCCACTCCTGCTTGTCATCATTTCCAAAGTCATAAAATGACTTCACTTCCCATTTTGGGAATCTCACCTCATCATTCAGCACATACAGTTGAATGAGACTGACATGGAATGTAGGCATAATGCACCTACTAGTCAGTTCTGGTGGCAGTTCCAGTGTCACTGTCAAAGCTTAGTGCTCTGGACACTTAGACAAGTGATAATGTATTTGCTTGTCAGGATCCATGAGATTAATCTTGTGGTTAACTGTTACGCACTAGTACCGATTGGGGTCGGAGATTGGGTCGGAGGTTGGGTCAGAGTCGGAGCATGTCATGGGGGTCGGAGCGGACTTGGCTTCAGCTTATGTGCTGCGCCCTCACTAATACCGGTGTCCGAGATTTCGGAGACAGAGTACAACTTACAGAGTTAGGATCGGACTTAGGAGCTAGGCATGATTCGATATTGAACTGGGAATGAAGTCCCCAGTTGGCAACTTAAATACATATTGAAATCTAATAATAATTACTCCAGTGATGGGTCTCGGAGGCCGATGGCCTTACATGAGTATGTCCGAGTCCGATGGGGGCGGATGTCCAGGTTCCTATGGTGATGCTGATGCATCAATCAGAACCAGAGACAGATGGGCGGAATCGGCAGTGACAATCGGACAGGAAAATGGAGACGTAGCGGTTTCCAAATGGAGTATAGATTTCATATGCTTGGGGATCTGAGGGGATCGGACGGGGATCTGGGTGTTAATGAATATAGTCATAACATTAACTTCCCTAAATGGGGGAAGTTCTAAGGGTATGCTGCCAAATAGGTCAGCGTACTTTTCTTTCTATTGATCCCTCAACTGAGGGATCTGACCAGCCATGTAAGCTTGATCCTTCACGAGACGAAGCTATTCACCTTGTGCTCTTATTTGTCCTTTACCAAGTCTAGTCCTTCTTTTAGGAAGGACTGCATTGTGGGTAGCTTGTGTTTAGAGTTACCCCCTTGGCATCATTTATTCACACCAATACTCCTTCTTTGCATTGAGTTTATACCCCATGATGGGGTATGAAGAGCATCAGTATTATGCTCTTCATTGGTGGGGACTTCTTCAGTTCCCATCATGATTCAGCCTGGGCCATTGAAGTCCAGGCATATTCCTAGCCTTCATAGGAATGGGGTACCAAGTATTACACTGTAATACTCAATGTTGGTGACATTGAAATATTCTTCAATGTCCCAACTACCAAACTTTATGGTAGTGTGAGTACCATAATTTATGGTACTCCTGCTCCCAATGCACGCTAATTGCAGTGCAATGGGTTGCTCTAGCATGAAGGTTTTCATACCTGTCACGCATTACTAGTAACATTGTTCAATCGATCACCACTTGTGTGTGCTGGTGGCTTCGATTGATAATTACCCTTGAAAAGGTAATTGTTGGAATTGGACCTGGAGCTTCCATTATGGGATTCCAACCTTGACACACATCCTTGGGGCATGGGTCAACTCCCCATATTCATCATACCAGTAGTTCTATTGACTACTGGTCTATGGGTTGAGGAGGATGCATTAGTCACATTCTCCAGGTGTCGCATACTGTTGATGGTATTGCATCACTTCCTCTATCATTTGAGCAGTTTTGTACAACTGCTATACTGCTAAACTTGGCATTGAAGCCCTTCTTGAGGACTTCTTGTCTCAGAGGTTCACACATTGTGGTTATAAACCTCTTCCTGTATGTGTATGCATCTGGCAGCATTATCATGTGGCCCACATACTTATCGAGGCCATTCATTAATTCATGAATGGTCCTTTGACCCTGTATTACAGAGTCAAATTTATTTGATGCATGGTGATGCGTCAGGGTGTGTAGGAATCTATGCTGCAATCCTTGGATTGCAGTTTCCAGGGTCCAGTCTTGGACTGCCCTGTTGTAGTGTTCTACATTCCTGTAGAACTATTTCTGGCGAGTGCCTAAGTACAATAGCTGAAACTTTGTACTTGATGGCCCTAGGAGATTATTCATCTTCAGCCATTGTAGCATACCTGCTACAAAGATCTTAAACTCTTCAAGATCTGCACCTCCTGCATATTGCTCAGGAGGCGATACTTTAATGTCCACCTTGGCAAGTACAGACTTCTCTGGGTCTGTGTCTCTATTATCAACTATGGCTACTCACACCATGTGAGTAATGCCATTGATAGGATCAATTGTGTCCAATTGATACAGTATGCCTTGACCTTCTAGAGTCAATGGCACTGATTGTTCCCTGTTATGGGGAATGTCTTCTTGAGGTACCCATTTGGTATCTTGTTGCTCATGGCAGGTGTCTCCTGAAAGGCTCACCGCTTGTATATGCTGATAACTGTTCAGCGCATGTCGCGACTGTCGATTTAAATCAACAGCCACATTGAGCTCTTCCTGGGGCTGCTGCTCTCTAAACAGGTGGCCAAGCTCCTGCTCTGCATGTTTAGCCTTCCATTTGAGAGCTAATCTATGTTTATGAGAAGCCTCAACTTCTCATTGTTTCCATGGCTTGATCTCTTGATCAAGCTCCTTTGTCATGGATTGAGGGGTTTCCTCTTCAATCTGGATCGGTAATCCTTGCCTCACTGGGATTACTGGGTCTCTAATTCCCTCCATTGAGGGAATTTCATTTCCTCTGTCTAACCGATCATTCAATTGGACCCTCTCACCCCAGGGAGGTCCAGACTCTCTGGATTCAGATTCTTGTCAAGAATCCAATCTTTAGCAATGCAACTTGTGTTGCTCAGAGTTCTCTTGGAGCAATTTTAACATTGTTCCTAGCTCTGCTATTTGCTGCCCCATAGTAGTGGCAGCATGCCCTGCTTCAGTAGCCATCTTAGCTGCCTGAGCACTAGCTTCACTAATGCTCTTCATCTCATGTTGATTATGCATGAGTTGTTCAGTCAATCTTGTGATTGACCTGTGGGTTTCATGCTGCTCCATGCTGTACAATTCCCTAGTAGAAGTATTGCTACTTCTACTTGTGCTCATATATTGAGTACATTCCTTTCCTTTAGGAACATTGGAGACAGTGGATGACTATCTCCTCCTTTCTTATCTAATCAAAGAACCACTTGATGAAGGGTTCTTGTTTGACAGATGATCTATTGTGTGATCTCACGATTGTGGCAACTCTCTTCTAGAGTCTTCCTTATGAGAAGTCCCTGCGACTTTTCTAAGGTCTAGCTCCCCTTCCTTGGAGCTTCTGCTGCTGGCTACATGCTGCCATTCATCATTTATGATATCCTGTGCACTGCCAGCATGACTCACTCTACTGTGAGTCATCATTATGATGACTCCTTTCTTTCTTCTATCTTTATAGGCTAACTAAGTTAGTCTACTAGTTGCTCACTTATATGAGCGACTGAGGGGGTTGGTATATGTCTGTACACCAGCAACAGCTGGTTTTCTAGTATTGACTAGAAAACTTTAATAATGAGGAAGAATCAATTGATTCTTTCTTTGGAAGTTCAAAAAAGTGTTATTAGGTGCCTTAGTTTACACCATTGCACAGAACTCAACCAAGTGTATTGGTTGGGCGATGTGCTGTACAGTGTGGTAGTTACCTAAGTTCCACCCACTATAAGTGGACCCACACATGTACTGGGTCCACTGGCTTACATAATAACTATACATATGCACCCTATGGATGCATATATCTACCAAGAGGACAGCATTCCTTAAGGGAATGCTGCATATATTAATTGTACTTATATGTTATAGTAAGTAAGTACCTTGGGTACTTACAGCCAAGCAGAACTTTCAGAGAAAGTTCTGCGATACACCACTGCTAAGTGGTGGGTACCAGCTACAGCCCGACAGGCTGTACCAATGCTATGTGTTCCCAAGAAAAATGGGAAGCTCCACACTGTGTTTGACTTGCACAAACAGAATGACAATACAGTGAAGGATATAATGCCCTACCCCAATCAGAACAACATCAGATACAATGTTGCCCACTGTACATATTAATCTAAACTTGATATGTCTGAGGCATACAAACAGATACATGTCAGGCTGACAGATATACCCAAGATGGCATTGAGCAAGGATAAGATCAATCTATACTCAACAAGTATGGATTGCCTTGGTCACCTAATAGATGACCAAGGCATGCATGCAGACACTGATAAAATGCAGCAAATATGAGAGTGGAGACAACCTAGGTCATACTACAAAGTCCAATATTTCCTTAGACTAGTGCAGTATCTGGCACACTATATGCCAGATATAACTGCATACATTACCCCATTATTGGGTTGTGCTTGTAATAATTGTTTATTCTTATGGATGCCATTGCTAGAGAAATGCTTCAAAAGTATTAAGCTCCTAGCATGTAGGGCTCCAATATTGAAGTCCATTGATGTTAATAACCCCAATACTATTTGAATTATTACTGACAGCTCCAAAACTGGAGTCGGAGCCGTCTATGGACAAGGAAAAGATTGGCAGACCTGTTGGCCTGCCAGATTCCTATTCAAGAAATTTAGTGCTGCTGTGTAGCACTATAAGACCCACAAGCATGAGACTATAGCTGTGCTTGAGAAATGGGAAGATAAGCTACTAGGATGAAAGTTTGTCCTAGTAACTGACCATAAGGGTCTCAAATATTTCAAGATTCAAAAGAACCTGTCTCCTAGACAGATTAGATGGTGGGAGTTCTTATCCCATTTCAACTTTACTACCCTGCATGTAGATGGGGTAGAGAACAAAGTAGCAGATTGTCTATCATGCTACTATGCCGATGACTCCTCAACAGAGAGTCATCCCAACTACATCTACATGAGTGCAGATGTACATCTCGACCCTGAAGGAGAACTGCTCTCTATGGAACAGTTCATTGAGATCAGGACAGCAGCAGTTACCCAAAGGCAACTGCTTGAGAAAAAAGAGAACAGAGTGCTAGAAGCTGAAGCACTCCATGTTCAAACAGAATCATTGAATAATAATTCTAATTCCTCTAAAGAAATAGAGGACATTGGAGTGATGTCATCAGATGATGATGGAACACTATTGTGATCCCATGTCAAGCATGGGATCAACCTCATGCAGATTGTATGAGGTGCATATAGAAAGGATACTGTCCTTTCTAAGGTGCTGGAAGCACCAAAAGAGCATGCATGATTTGGCATATGTGATGGTCTAATATGGACCAAAAATATATACAGATGTGATGTTGTATACCCTGCTCAGCATTCCTGAAGGGGAGGAAGCTGGTCAAGATAATAATTGATTATGTGCACCAAGTAGTTGGCCATTTTAGTCAACTAAAGACCATGAATTACATTTAACAGTTGTACTGGTGGCCAGGCATGGCCACTGATGTTGAATCATTCTGCACTTCATGCACAAAGTGCCAAATGAATAAAGACAGTATGAAGAAACCCATAGGGCTCCTTCATAGCTTGTCAGTACTGGAACGACCCTGGTAATCAATAGATATGGACTTTATGGGTCCATTACCAAAATCAAATGACTATGACTACCTACTGGTAGTCATAGATCACTTCACATCACAGGTACATATAATACCTACAGATATGCATGTAACAGTCAAAGGAGTAGCATGGCTATTCATTAGAGAAGTTGTACACCTTCACAGTGTACCAGACTCAATCGTGTCTGATTGAGACTCAAAATTCACATCTATCTTTTGGTGTGAACTACAGTGGATAATAGGAGTGAAACTCCTCATGTCCACAGTGTTCCATTCACAAACAGATAGAGTGAAGAAACAAGCAAATCATTCCATTGGCCAAATACTTCTTATAGTTGTACAAAGTGATCAGAAAGATTGGGCACATAAGTGTCCAATGGTGGAGTTCACACTAAACTCCAACATAAGCTCAACAATGGAGTTTACTCCATTTGAGCTTAACTACAGGTATATGCCTAGAATAGGCATGCCTATAAACAATGACACCAAGTTCAAGGGTGTCAAACAATTTGCACAGCAGGCTCAAATGAACCTGCTAGCAATGCACAATGCAATCATAGAAAGTTGTGTCATTCAGACATTTCATGCCAATAAGAAACATCAGAAAGGTTCAATCTTCCAGAGAGGTGACAAGGTCTACCTCTCAATGAAGAACTTGACTCTACCTAAGGTAGAACCAACAAACTAGTGCCCAAGTTTATCAGGCCCTATAAAGTAATTGAAGCCCATAATAAAGCTTCAATGATGACACTAGAACTGCCACCAGAACTGACTAGTGTCAAGAATTTATTCAAGGAATATTACAATTTATTGGAGCAAGAAGGGGGAGTTTTATGATAAGAAAAAGTTGTGAAAAGTTTGGGAATTTTTTGATTAAGGGATGAGGAGAAGGTGTTTTTCGATTTTATTTTGTGAGCCATCCTTTCGTTCTACGGGGGTGGCTACTACTCAAAAAGGGAGGTATTATGATGATTTTCATTCGTCATAAACCTCAAGTCAAACTGGTAAAAACTCCTTTCTCTGTAAAAAGTTTTCCCCATGACATCACATATTATCAGTATCCACATCATTTCTTTTATCATATGTTTCAATCTTACTAAAGGCTTTTTTATCATGTGATTGTCAAATTGTATATTAACTACAACTGTGTACGAGTATCAAGAAGGAGATTCATTACTCTTAATCCCTTCCAAGCTGCAAACAAACAGCTTGTGTCAACTTTCTGTCGTTCCTGGAATAACTCCTAAACGACCTATTCTATTGGAAATCTTTTGCATATCCCATTAGGATATTGCATCAACTATTGCTATCTCAAATTACGAACGATTTGGATCATTACATCCATTTCTATTAAGCAAACACTTTTTCGAAGTGTTGCTATTTCCATTTCTGCTCAAATATTTCGCAGAAGTCCCAGTTCTTAACCAAATATTCTGATATTTGGTAACATTACTCTACTAAACAATATCTTTCCATCGACCCTGCATATATCTGCATCCTTGCAGTAATTGCTCCCCTATTCAAAAATCTACTTCGCCACCATCCCTCACCATCATTTTACACTCACCCACAACACCCCTCCATATCTTTTCTTAACAACTAGTAGATGCATTATGCCTACATTCCATGTCAGTCTCATTTGACTGTATGTGTCAAATAATGAGATGAGATTCCTTAAACAGGAAGCAAAGTCATTTTATGACTTTGGAAACAACAATGAGCAAGAGTGGCTTGTTGATGAAATCATCACTCATCAATGGATAAGCAATAAAGAACTTGAATTTCAAGTTCTATGGACATTGGGAGACATCACCTAGGAACCTTACATGTTGTGTAAGGACCTAGAAGCTCTAGACAATTATTTAGAGCTTTGAGGGGTGACTTGAGTGTGAGAACTACCTCATAAATGGTAGTTCTCAGAGAGACAGAGTGTAAGTACCCAGGGTACTTACTTACTATAGTATGTAGTTATATAGTCATAATTAATGTATGCAGCATTCCATTAAGGAATGCTGTCTTCTTGGTAGATATATGCACCCATAGGGTGCATATGTATAGTTATTATGTAAGTTAGTGGACCCAAGTACATGTGTGGGTCCACATGTAGGAGGCAGAACTTAGGTAACTACCACACTGTACAGCACATCACCCAACCAATATACTTGGTTGAGTTCTGTGTAACAGTGTGAACTAAGATACACATTTATACAGAGCCCAAAGATCTAATGGGGCTCAAGGGGGAGAAGTGGAGCTACCATCAATGATGGTAGTTCAATGAGAGGAAGAGGAACTACCTTAATTAATGGTAGTTCCTAGATGAGGATAGAGCTGCCATAACAACAGGCAGCTCAATAGCAGTAAAAACTGCTCCCATAGGGAGCAGTTTACCATTGTGCTACTCATGGTAGCATGCAAGAGGTAAGTGATAATTAATTGTGTTACACCCATGTGACATAGTCACCAGAAAAATTCTCAATAAAAAATTTTCAAGCTCTGCTGTAAAAGGCTAACGGTGCTTCTTTGAACCACCACAACCCCCCCTCCACCAAAATGTCATCTCCCAGAAGAGAGATGATGGATGCTCAAGATGAGCATCCAATGGAAGTTGAACAAACTTCCACAGCAGTACCACCTGCAATAAGTGCTGCAGATATGATCAGAGGTCATTAAGATGAGATGACCTGGAAAATTGGCAGATGGCATGGTGGCACTGCCATCCATCACTCTCACAGATGTAACAAGTGCAACACATACGTATCGCACTTAATCAAGGCCCAAAATGGAGGCTGACTATATCTTTCCACTGCTTCAGTGGAAAGAGCATTAAGAGTTGCATGGCCACAACTTATATGTGACATCAAAGATGATGTCATGACACCTTATCGTAAAGACTACAATAAAATGTATAAAGATAACTCAGACCTGTTTGCACAGGTCCAAGAACTCGAAGGACTTCTTGATAATGAGAAGTCTGAAGTAACTCGTCTCAGAGATTAGTTAAAAACACTGAAGGAGGCTGCAGATAGAGCACCTCCTATGTTCAAAACCAAGCTCACAACAGTGTGCTTGGCTCCAGTAGCATTGTTATCATGTACTACGGCAGGCAAATCACTGCCTGCCATTATGCCTTCACAACCCATGGCTTCATTGTCATGGGAAATGATCAACCTCACCAAAGAGGATGATCCCCTGAGCAAACTGCCTTGGGTCGACCCTCAAGGGTTTGAGGGTCAAGATTGGGATGACACTGACCCAATTTAGGAGGGATGCAACCATGATCATAGTCTCCTCCTGGCTAGCATCCCCAAGGGTGCTAAGCAACTGGGAAAACTCTTTGAGTTTGCCCTATCTGAAATTGAAGCTGAGATTGATCAGCTTCAAAAGGAATACACAGTGATGCCAGCTGTACCTTAAAAGATCCAGCATTGAAGATGCTGGAAGAAGCCCAATGTGCAAATTATCGCAATTGCTGGGACAATTTCAGGCATGCTCTCAAGCATGCCAATATGGGGAAATCATTCCCCAAATGGGCACCATGGTTCATGACTGTGACTGACCCTCCCAGAGCAGTCACTGGCCACCTGCCACAACCTCTGGACAAGTTCACCCCCATCAGGGCAGACTGGTTCAACATCTGTGATATGGACACTCCAGAGTTCATATCACTCCATAAAAAGGCATTGGCCACGCTGATTGCAAAATGGACTGTATGTGAGGGCTATGCTGAATGATGAGGCCACAACAACAAGATACTCAATAAGTGAGAGCCGATAAGAGATAATGCCAGCTGGTACAGCAGATATCCTCAGAGATCAAGCTGAGGAAACCATGCTGCACCAGGCAAGGTCTTTATACTAGACGATGCAAGGAATAGGGGAACCAAGATAGGGGAACAATAGGGGAACCAAGATAGGGGAACAATAGGGAGAGATAGGAGAGTGCACCCTAACAGGCTGTGCTGATAGGGGTGATAAGAAAGGTACTCAAAATAGAAACTGAGTCATATGAACCCTGACACTGTACCAATGCGCAGAGTCATCAAGAGAATGACTCTGCTGGCTCATGCTGATAATGTGAGTCTTATCATCACTCTATCAACTACACCGGTAGACACACTTACCCTCATACAGAGGTGGCAAGTAAACCCTAATGGGGTCCCCTGGCCATCCAACAGGAGTTGGATGGCACCATGAACTTGTCCAATGTGGACATATGGATGTGGCTGCAAAAGGCCACTCCCAAGAAGGGTTCTTCTGTGTTTAAGAAGAACCTCTGGACTATGTTCCAGAATCCCAGCCACTGGGAATTATTGACCAGTGGTCAAAAGTTCTCACCAACTCTTGGTGACATCTTCTGCACTTCAATCACTGGAGCGTATAATTAGGAGAATCGCTCCCCCAAAGAACATAGACGCTTATTCAGAAATACAACAAATACGTATGTACAACCTATTTTCCTCAAATTTTATACAATACACTTCAATTCAAACTTATTTTCATATTTCAACATGATTCTCAAATTTTACACAATATACTAGATTAAAACATATTTTGATATTTTGGCATAATTCTCAAAAATAATTCTTTTTTTCCTGATTTAGTGGTGGCAACTCTCTTGAAGGAACATCCAAATATCATTGATTCTTTCTTATACAATACTTGTAACATAATTTGAACTATCTTTAATCCCCACCTGGTATTTGTATATCTAAATACCCTATATAATACCAATTATATTCATATATACATTCCTATTATGTACATGTAAATGATTATGTTCATCTCAACCAAATGTCTTATCTTTAAAAGTTTATTAAAATATAGAATATATGTTTATATTTATGAAAATTTCACACATCCGAAATCTTTTAAGATATCCAAATTGTAACTCCCTGGCTTTATGTATCATTGAAATTCTGATGTATATCTCATATACATCAGAATATTGTATACTGACATGATTCCGAACAAGCGTCTAGGGAGGTCATTTTAAAAACAAAAATCATCACCTTATATCATCAACAAGCTTCTTTCTCCATAGATTTAGACATGCCATTATGAATTCTTATCTTCATTGGTATGTCTGGACACTGTCCAACACAGCAAAGCCAATAGTATACCAATACTAGTTATGTAGATCATGTGCACTGTACGGCCAAGATATAGTTTCTGCCTATTTATATCTGGGCCTGGCTGTCTAACAAACGCCTGATTCACATGTGTGGTTATAATGTGTGCATATCCAGAGGTTGGATCAGAACCACTTACAAATCTGTTGGTTTTATTCAGAAAACCTGCAAATTCTGCTACAAAAATAGGATCACTTTCATTATAGCCTATTTTATCAGGTTGTAGACCAAGAAATACATATTTGATATGAGGATACTTTGAAAGCTGGAACACTTCACCTTCAGCATATGAACGGTCCAGATACTGCCCAAAGGGGTACCAGTCACACGTTGCACAATTAGCTAGACGGTGTGGATTGCTGTGAAAAGGCTTTTGGTAAAACTGTTGATTGAGACGCTGTTTCAGTAATGGATCAGTCTCCATAGATACCTATAAGTATAAAACATACAAATATTCAATTTTATTCTGGGAAAAAAAAATTTACAGTTGAATGTAGCATAGGTATACAATAATACTATTACTATTGTCTTTCCAATACTCTTTAATACATTCTGTAGATTTAAAGCTTGATGTTGCTTCCCAAGTTTTCTCTGCATAACATTTCCATTTAACTAAATATTCTCCGTACTTTCCTTTTTCTTTGCCTTATTATTTGTTCTACTTCATTTTCAGTCTCATAATGCATCTCCACATCATACTCACATCTTTCTAATAGTCGTTGTTGAGATAGAGTCATCTTGTCAACATCTTCTGCTCTTTCCAGTAATGATCTGGGTGGCTCAATATCTGGGTCCTCTTCCTCAGGGTAATCAAAATATTGTTCACACCATTTTTCATGATAAGGGGATGGTTTGATCTTACGTAGTTCTACAAATTTCTTAATATTCCATAATAGACATGCTACCTTTAATTCCAGATTAAAGACAGCAGGATTTGTAGTTCTAATAGATCTCTTATTATCAAATTTTTCAAACAATATTGCAAACCCTCCAAAGAATGCTTCTACTGTTGAACGAAAGGCACCAAACTTCTTATTAAAAATCTTTTCTTCAGGTTTAAGTTCAACATTTTTGGCTTCCGAAAAGGATAAAAGAAGTTCTTAGGCTTTAATATACTTGCCTTTACTACTTCTGGAATAGCAGATGGATAAGCTCCATCAAAGCCTATCTGATCATTCTTATCTATTTTATTCCATACAGCCATCTCTACAAACATTTTTGCATCAGGATTTAGTTTACATGCCAATGAAGGTGAGGTGAATAGAACCATTTGATTAATGTCAATGCATACTTGAGTACAAAATCCTGCCTTTTAAATTTATGTGAGTACCCCTCTTCAGATGTCGATCCAATCAAAATTCCTCTTGTATCATGACCATCAAGAAGTAATGTCACTGATTCCATTTTTGGAGGATTCTTTATAAGAGCTGATAATATCCTTATTATTATATTTGAGAACATTGTACGCAGTGAATCAGTAACTTGTTTATCTAGATCAAAGTTAAGATGATGCAGACGACCATAAAATTCCTTATGAACATCATAAAAGCTACTTGATGGCATGAAATTTCCTATTTCTTCATAAGTAGGACCTTTGAGTAGATGATATAGTACTAACAAGCCTTTTTCTATCTCTCTATAAGGTGTAGAATGTTCTTCAACTGAAAACAATACCACAAGAAAGAAAAATACTGGTATTGGTCCAAGCTTGTTATATACTACTTTTTTACATCATCCATGTCATTCATATCTTTTAGTTTTGTTCTATGATATTTTTGTGTTCTAAGACAGGCCACTTTGTGTATAGAAAATTCCAATGATTGTCCATCAACTTATTATATGCTCTGTCCCTTTGATCATTCCACATTTTAAGTTGCTGAAGCTCTTTTTCTTCTTTCTCTTTTTGCTCTTTCTCTTTTTGCTCCTTTGTGCGTTTTTGCTGGTCTGAGGGCATTTTGACTAAGATACTCTTATATTACAGTAAAACAAAAATATGTTCATTTTTTTGATAATTGAATTTTAAATTAAATAATATTTATTCTATGAAGCTATGTTGTCTGTCTCTAAGCAAGTTGTTCGTAAAATATCTACTGTCTTTGTTAAAAAAGAACCAGAGGATGATGAAAATCCTTTGTATATAGACTCTGACACCATCTACATAAAATTCAGATTAAGAAATCCCCCAAAGGACTTCTTTCCAGCTGGATCAGTTTCTCAGGAAAGAGATAAAACACCAGAAGCACTGTACAATAAGATGATTGAAAAGGGCAATGAAATAAGTAATTCAACCTGGATTCAACAAAATCATTGTATGTCAAGTCTGCAAACCATGCAACAGGATAATCTGCCTAGTTGTAATATTTCTATTGCTAGAGAAACTGGCAAGAAGTGTGATATTTCTATTGCTGGGGAAACTTGTAAGAACTGTGATGTGTATAACAATTTGGTTACATCAATGGTTGTTGCATTGAAACAACAGCAGAGAGTTTTCAAGAAAAGTAAAATCACAATCTATGGTATGATCATAACTAAGGATGGTAGGTTAAAATTATATGAAACCACCAATAACAATCAGGGTGTTTCAATTGTTGTATATCCTTCCTCTGGATACAGCATAGAAGCTCAGTTTGAAGAGTGTTCTAATGCTATTGACATTATATTCCAAAGTATAAGAAATCAGATGTTCAAAGAATCCTCATAAGGAGTTGATTTAAAAGTCCTAGTTTCTACACTCACAACATTTTTCATCTATTTTCACTTGGATAATTTCAAGATTTGAACTTTTGTTCACACAACAATAAGTACCATTAGTATCATGATGAGTATTTTTTGAATGTTCAGAGCTCTTAGGACATTTAATATCCTTACAATCTGTAACTACAGATGTAGTAGTTATATGATTGCACTTCCAAGTAATTTGAATTTTTCACTATCACCACACATGCCTTCATTTGAGTGAATAAAAATATTGCATATTCACTTATCTGATTTATCTTATACTTGTTGTAGTGCACATAGTGGTAGCTGAATCTCATTGTCATCATAAGTAACAGTTATTAGCAAAGTGTCATCTGACAAAGTGCCAGTTACTAATGTAACAATACCTGTCACTGTCATTTGTGTTCTTGCATTGATAAATGATACCTTATCACCAATCTCGGGTATATTCAACATGGTGTCTCTGGTTATTATATATTAATTTTAAAAACTCATTATTTCTCATCTAATTTCCTATCAAGTATATCTACAAACTTCTTAAATGCTTCAAAACACTGTAGAACATTCTTTCTACTATTAATATGTTTCATACCTGTTACTGTTACAGGGAAACAACACCTTACATTTGTTTTCACTTCTGAAAACAACCCTTCTGTGATAGCATGATCAAGCTCTCTTGTAACAGTTACTAGGTAAAACTGGGGGACTTTTCTCGATGTTTGAATGCAAGGTATTGTCATTTCCTCTAAAGCACTTTTTCCCTTATTCTTCCTAATCTTGTTATTCAATTGAAAAACTGCTATAGCTCTTGCTATAATCTGCGGTTCTGGATTTATCTGATTTGTGTTCTCATGTGTAAAAAACAGTATCTCATTATCATTTTTTATAACACACATCTCTATAACATTTCTTGTTATATTTCCCCTCACATTCATAGGGATTTTATTATGAGTGATGATTAATCTTTCATCCTTGTCATATTTCATGAGAAAGAGCACTTCTCTGGTAAAATCATTAACCAACGTAGATCCTTCTCTGACTCTAGTAGATCTATCTAAGTATGTAAAAAATTTTCTTGAAGACTCCTTTAAACATTTCACATCATCTTTTTTGTAATCAAAACTGAGGATCTCATCATCAATATCTAAAGTAATATCTCTAAAATCTGTCTCAAAAAACTGTTTAGTCCATTGTGTGTCAACCATTATACCATAATCCCAAAGATCACAAGAACTCCAATCATTGCACTTCTTATCTTTACCCATGATGTCAATAAAGAAGGATATATAAAATTTATTTCATTTTTTACTAGATAGTTCTGAAGAGCAGAATGTTGTAGTAAACATCCATATTTTTATCTAATATTTATAAATTGAATTATATATATTTTCTAAAGTTGTCAATAGCCAGATGCATGCACTCGTTCTGAATACTACAACAAAGTCCCATACAGAATTTCCTGTCCTTTCATCTATCATTCTTCTACCAGTTCCTTGTTTCCTATCTTGCCAGTCTTTCATTCCAAATTCTTTGCTGCATAGCTAAATAGGTGTACCAGCCGATTGGATATTATCATATCATGATAATGACATCGGATGGAAGGTCACCTTGTCAGGAGCAGTTTGATCACATTATCAAAGGACAGCCTTTTGGCTGTGAGGGTTGATAATGATGCACTTACTGAGCAGACAGTAGGTGAGACTTTGCAGCGGCATGGTGTACCAGATAATTGAATCGTTGTCCTTGAGCAGTCTAATGATGTGATCCGAGTGCTCATGGACAGCCATTCACTCCAAGGTGACCTTGTCAGAAGCATGGAATGCCTTGTATCCTATGTCTTCGGAGGCTTACATTACTGGGTTCTCCCTCTACATCTTTTTCTTGAACTAGGAATTTGAGATTGATCAGAGTCTGAATCAGATCGTTCCTTAGACCTTTTTTCTTGATGCCTTGAACTAGGAGTTTGAGATCGTTCGTTAGACCTTTTTTCTTGATGCCTTGAACCTTGAGTCATTCCTTGCTTCCATGTTTGAAAATTAATCCTATTACCATCTACGTCATATGATGACATTTCATTCTTCCTAGTATATATTGTAGATAGTTTTCTAGGCTCACCATTTATGAATAATTCCATTCTATTTAGTCTACAAGACTGATCTGAGTCTATAAGTATATAGTCTACACCTCTTTTCACTATCTTAAATGTCACCTTTCTGGTACCATTTTCCTGTAACCTTGTTACCTCCTGTTCTTGTTTTCCAGCCCAGTGATTCATATCAAATTTCCAGTCAACAATCTCAGATATTATTGCTTTATATTTATCACCCTGTTTCTGAAGTTTATTAATGTCTGTTCCAAGTTCCACTACAGTATCATCTGTTTCTACAATCCACTCATGCACTTCAGATTTCCATTCCACAATGTCTGATATTGTTGCAATACATCTATTAACCTGTTTCTGAAGTTTATTAATGTCTGTTCTATGGTCCAATATAAGATTCTCTGCATTATGTGTATTGACCTGTTGATGAATATCTGTTCCATGGTCTGATATTGTGGCAACACACCTATTAACCTGTCTCTGAAGTTTATGAATATCTGTTCCAAATCCTGATACAATATCATTCATTTCACTCATCCATTCATCTAAATTCTCTTTCCTGTCTGTCAAAGTAGTTATAATTGTATTTTTTTCCTCAACCTGTTTCTTAAGCACCTGAATTTCCTGACTCTGGGAATTAACCTGTTGTTCAAGTATAGTGATCTGCCTATCCTTTTCACTCATCCAAGACTTGACATTTATAAGATCAGATATTAATTCATCTTTTACTTCCATTTGACTTGCCATAGCTTTTATCAGTGCATCATTGTCACTTATCCAGCCTTTGATTGCTTTTATATCTTCAAAGATTTGTGGCATTTTCAAATCCCTCTCTGCTTATAAAACAGAAATGAAAAAATATAAAAATCATTTTTTTCTGAACATTTGATATTTTGTATAGGCAGTAGATATATACATCTTGCTTTCTTAATAAAATGATTATTATGTTTTTATGTTATAAGCATTATGAAGATGCTCTCTTTTATGCTTCAATGCAAGATAGAGTTTGATAGAAGAGTTAATGATTGGTATATATCTCGGATAGGATCCCTCCATGATTTGTTTCTGAGGTAAGTTCCTTTATAAATATCAAGGTTCCAATCACTGACTTTATACAGATGTACTGATGGCACACTTCTGGAACAGAAATTAACAGAGTTATATACTAGTATGGAGCAGGATCATTATTTTCCACCACTTTGGATGGAAAATCTGATGGTATTGCACCCTAAAGTACGAGGGATAGTCATACGGTCTTATGTTAGAACAAGATTATCTACCACTATGCCCTAACTAAGTTACTTTGTTTTAAAAATAGCTTCACTGCATTAAAGGTGTTTGTTTCCAAGACTTTCCTAAGACGCTTATTCAGAAATACAACAAATACGTATGTACAACCTATTTTCCTCAAATTTTATACAATACACTTCAATTCAAACTTATTTTCATATTTCAACATGATTCTCAAATTTTACACAATATACTAGATTAAAACATATTTTGATATTTTGGCATAATTCTCAAAAATAATTCTTTTTTCCTGATTTAGTGGTGGCAACTCTCTTGAAGGAACATCCAAATATCATTGATTCTTTCTTATACAATACTTGTAACATAATTTGAACTATCTTTAATCCCCACCTGGTATTTGTATATCTAAATACCCTATATAATACCAATTATATTCATATATACATTCCTATTATGTACATGTAAATGATTATGTTCATCTCAACCAAATGTCTTATCTTTAAAAGTTTATTAAAATATAGAATATATGTTTATATTTATGAAAATTTCACACATCCGAAATCTTTTAAGATATCCAAATTGTAACTCCCTGGCTTTATGTATCATTGAAATTCTGATGTATATCTCATATACATCAGAATATTGTATACTGACATGATTCCGAACAAGCGTCATACTGAACTAGAGCTTTCACTCTGGTTTTGTTTTGGAACCCGCAAAATTATGGTGTTAGGGCAAACTCTAAATCACCACAATTCCGTGAATGAACAGCTGAGAAGAATATCAAATCCTACTGCAGCACAACTCCAGAAACAATTTAACGTTTGTACTTTGGTTACAATCCGTTGTAATGGTCAATGCAGACAATACGCAGGAAGGTAATATGTTTCTTAGCAGTAGGGAATGAATAAGACTTCCAGAGTCTAGAGTTCACGGACGCTTTGGGGTCCAGATATTCCAAAAGAGAGGAATGTGTTGATTATGGGAGAAAGGGGTTAGGAGATAGGGGGAACAGGAGCACATAGGAGGCTCAGGAGGTTGAGGGGGAGGTAGGAAAGCGAGGGGAAATGGTTAGGAGGGAAGAGGAGAAGCCCCTGTAAGTTCCACACCCATCAGATTATTCTCCTATATTTCTTTTATATTTTATTTCGTCATTTTTCCCCTATTGGCTCCACCCCCATTTCGTTTTTATCACAAGTTTCCTTCCCATGTTTCAAATGATTCAGGACTTTTATCACATGTTCTAAAGACACATATCTTGTATAAAACACGCTTAGCTAGATATGAAATAGATTAGAGAATTTACTCTCACTTGTTTTCATTGACTGTGTCTGAACTACTCGTTTCTGGAATAACTCCAGAACGAACTCGAATTTCTTCAAGCCTTTGCATACTCTTCTAAAGTATTGCACCATCTATTCGAATCCCAGTTTGCGAAGCCTAAGCTCCACTGGTTGATTTTCTATTAAGCATTTACTCTCGTTCGAGTCATCTGCTCCTGATCCCTGCTCAAATTGTCAATATCTAGACGAGGACTACACCAAATCTCATCAAACTTCGTACGAGGATACTCCCAAGATATATCTTCAATTCGACTACGCATACACCCAGTTCCCATCACTCCCTCTGTCATTATTCGAAATCTACTCTCTACACCTCCCCAGCAAGGCGAAATTTTCAACAAAGATTAAAAGTCTCAATACTCTTCGATTGCACATATTTCAATGGCCCAACCAGCTAAACACGACATTCACAAATTCAGAGAGATTAGGCCCAAGTTGAGTAGAGATAATTGGGTCTCTTGGAAGCGAGAGCTACTTGCAACTGCACGTGACAGAGGTCTATATGCGACTATTCTAGGGACAGATGAACTCCCTACAGAACGAAATACCGCTACTACATTGGTTGGAGGAATTCAACTCGCAGGAGAAGTCCCCCTTGCACAGAAGATTGATGAATGGCATGACAGAAACAACGCCAGCTACAACCAGATCCTTTTATGCATTTCACCCGAGCAACAAACTGCAATCGATGATACCGATAGAGCTTCGGAAGCCTGGACGATCCTAACGAATAAATTTGAATCGAAGGATCCAAGCAAAATCAGCATCGTAAGGACAAGATATGAAAACTATCACATGGTGGAAGGCCAGTCTGTCAGTTCATACCTAACGACGATGAAAGAATACAGAAGTCAGCTTGGGAAAATGGGGGAGCTTATACCTGACTCAACTCACGCTGCCACAATCCTACGAAACGTCCCAGAATCATGGCGATCCATTGCTCAAACTATCCGAATGATTCACACGGATGTTAACGAGATCGAGCAGAAATTGGAAGCACATGAAGCAGACCTTAGCGCACTGGAGATTTCCAGCCAAGCTGCTACTGCATTCACTGCCAGGTTCATGCCTCAAAGCCGAAGCATCAGCAACTCAAGAATGTCTAATAATAATCAACGACCTACATTCTCTTCCACTCCATTCCAATCCCCTAACCAAAGGACGAATTACTATTGTACGAATTGTAGGAAACAAGGCCACACTTCAGTCAAATGTTATGCACGAGGAGGCGGAATGGAGGGCCAAGCACCATGGAATAATCAGTTTGGGTCGAATATTATTCCAAACAGAAGCTCACCACCTGTTCCCTCAGTCCGCTCCACTGCCTCAAACATTCCTAAAATAACAACTCCAGCAAGATTAGCTGAACAGAAGAGGACGAATATTGCCCTGATGGCACGAATATCTGAGGTTGAACCTGACAAAGAGCCAAAGCTAATTGTATCAACAAACACTCTAGCATTCTCTTCAATCGAAGAAGCGTCTCACCTATGGTTCATGGACTCAGCCGCATCCAGCCATATATGTGGAAACAAACGGATGTTCAAGACAATGTATACGGTCCCTACCCTCACGATCGAGACTGCAAGCGGAGAATCTTTCACTGCCAACAAACGAGGAATCATTGATATCACTATTCATTCAGACACAGTGGACGACGTACCAGTGACCCTACATGATGTCGTATATGTTCCGAAACTCAACGTGAACTTATTATTAGTCGGACGTATCACAAATGCGAATGTGGACGTATCTTTCACCAAAGACTGCTCCTATCTGTCCATAGACAACACCATAATCGCACAGGGTTCAAAAGTCAACAATCTATTTGCATTCCACGCTACAATGGAAACCACTCACGAACAAGTCCATTCCTCTATGGAACCACCAGAGGCAACCCTTTGGCACCACCGACTCGCACATGCAAGTTATTCTACGATTGACAAAATGTCGAAGGGCAATATTGTCATTGGCCTACCCGCAAAGATCAACCTCAATCAAATCAGTCAATGTACGAACTGCCCATATGGAAAACAAGTGCGCGCACCATTCCGGAAAGTAGAAGAAATCCCCAAGAACATAGGCGATATAATCGCATCGGATCTCTGTGGTCCCTTCAAACCATCCATCGGAGGATACAGATACTTCGTAACTTGGATCGATCTCAAGAGCAGATATGTCAGCATTGAATTTTTGAAGAACAAGGAGTGTAGGACAGTCACCGACTCGTTCAAGCGCTATCTAGCATGGATCACGAGGCAAAAAGGTGCACATGTCAAGAGAATAAGGACCGACAATGGTGGAGAATATACTGGACATGAATTCCAGGAGTTATGCGGTGAGCTGGGAATAACACATGAAACTACTTCACCGTATACTCCAGAGCACAACGGGATTGCTGAAAGATATAATCGAACACTTCAAGAAGGATCACTCACCCTTTTGCATGGCTCCGGTCTGTCCAACAAATTTTGGGTGTCAGCGACCCATACGGTGAACTTTGTCAAAAACCGTCTACTTCACAGTCGTATCGATATGTCCCCGCATGAAGCCTTCTGGGGAAACAGGCCCAGAATAGATTGGCTAAGGACGTATGGCGCGAAGTGCTGGGCCCTTGTACCGAAACCTATCAGAAGAAAGGGCGACTTCAGATCAGTGGAAGGAATTTTTGTCGGCTACTTTGATAACTCAAAGTCATACAAGATATGGATCCCACGCACACATACCATAATGAAGGCTCGCGACGTCATATTTGACGAAGCGGATCACATCGAACGTGTAACTATACACGCGACCGACGCGGATGACCTTCCAGACCTCTGGAAAGAGGACATACCGATCCAAATCACTACTATTGAAGCACCAACGCCCGTCACCCAATGGACCGAGGACCATGAGCTTCCCTTCGCGCCTGGAGAGGTAGGAGCTGAGGAAGAGGCCGGGATCGAAGGAGCGGATGGGAATGGAGGAGCGAGGGAAGAAGGAACGGCGGCCGGAGGAGTGAGGGAAGAAGGAACCGCCGAAGAAGAAAGAGAACCGGAGGAAGAGGAAACGTACGCGCCCAAGGACTTCGAGCGTGGCGCCTGGCTCGACCCGTCCAACGTTACCTATGGACGGGGAAAACGAATCAAGGCGCTATACTCAAATATATCAGCTTTCTCGAATGGACTAATCAATCTGGAACAAACTGAACAAGCCTTTGTTATACTCGCTGAGGATGAGCCGGCCAACTATGCAGATGCGATAAAATCCATTGACGCTCCTGAATGGAGAAGAGCCTGTGAAACAGAATATGGAAACCTGATGAGTTACAAAACGTGGACACTCGTTGAGAAACCAACTCACACAAACATAGTCGGTAGCAGATGGGTTTTTCGTGTCAAAAAGGATAATCTGGGCAACCTTGACAAACGAAAAGCTAGACTCGTCGCGCAGGGTTTCTCTCAGGTCGAAGGCATCGATTTCAACGAAACGTACTCGCCTACTATCAGATTTACTTCCATACGACTCATCTTCGCACTTGCCGCCCAGTACGACCTCGAACTGCGTCAAATCGACATTAAGGGGGCGTACCTAAATGGTGCACTTGAGGAGACTGTTTACATGAAACAGCCCGAAGGATTTGTTGTGAAAGGGAAGGAACATCTCGTTTGCAAGCTGAATAAGGGCATATACGGCCTCAAGCAATCCGGACGAGTCTGGTACCAGACGCTAAAAGAGAAGTTAATGAAACTTGGTTTCAGACCTGGAGAGGCCGATGGAACCATCTATTTTCGAAACAAGGAACCGGGATCCATTGAAATAGCCGGTTGGTATGTAGACGATGGGCTGCTGGCAACGAATACGAAGGAGGCAATGGAGGGACTTGTCAAGGATATTAGCGATGCATTTGATATCCAAGACCTGGGTGAGCCAACGCGTTTATTAGGCATTAAAATCCACAGAAGTCGAACCGATGGGACGATACATATCTCTCAACCTGCATTTATCGATACAATCGCCAAACGCTTCGAGATAACACCTGGAAAGTCAATCAACAGCCCTATGGACCTGTCACTTGATTTGCGTACCTCAACAAATTCTGACGACACCATTAATGCCCCATACGCCTCTCTCATCGGCTGCATTAATTACTGTGCAGTTTCCACTCGACCCGATGTTGCGTATGCCACAAACAAGTGTGCCCAGTTTACGTCACAACCCACAGCCGATCACTGGGAAGCTGTGAAGAGAATTGTTCGATATCTACAACACACGGCGAACTATGGCATTCTCTTTCAGAAAGATGGAAAGGGGGTTCAAGGATACGCACATAACCTTGCAGGTTTCACAGACGCAGATTTCGCAGGCGATGTTAATGATCGTAAATCAACAACTGGCTGGATTTTCACATACAATGGTGCACCCCTTTCCTGGGCTTCAAAGAAACAGACTTGCATCTCACGATCATCGATGGAATCCGAGCTCATTGCGGGATCGTTTGCGTCAGCGGAGGGGATATGGTTGATAAGATTGGGACAGGATTTTTCGCATGTCTTCATCCCAATCCCCGTCTTTACTGACAATCAATCCTTCATCATGTTTGCCAACAACGACGTCAACAACAATCGAACCAAGCATATCGACACACATTATCACTACACACGTGATCAGGTCTCGAAGGGCAACATCGTCTTGCACTACATCCCTACACATGAAAATCCAGCAGACATCCTCACCAAACCACTATCTCCACGCAAGCACCAGCACCTACTTGCTTCGCTTAGTATTTGCTGTGCTTGAGGGGGTGTGTTGATTATGGGAGAAAGGGGTTAGGAGATAGGGGGAACAGGAGCACATAGGAGGCTCAGGAGGTTGAGGGGGAGGTAGGAAAGCGAGGGGAAATGGTTAGGAGGGAAGAGGAGAAGCCCCTGTAAGTTCCACACCCATCAGATTATTCTCCTATATTTCTTTTATATTTTATTTCGTCATTTTTCCCCTATTGGCTCCACCCCCATTTCGTTTTTATCACAAGTTTCCTTCCCATGTTTCAAATGATTCAGGACTTTTATCACATGTTCTAAAGACACATATCTTGTATAAAACACGCTTAGCTAGATATGAAATAGATTAGAGAATTTACTCTCACTTGTTTTCATTGACTGTGTCTGAACTACTCGTTTCTGGAATAACTCCAGAACGAACTCGAATTTCTTCAAGCCTTTGCATACTCTTCTAAAGTATTGCACCATCTATTCGAATCCCAGTTTGCGAAGCCTAAGCTCCACTGGTTGATTTTATATTAAGCATTTACTCTCGTTCGAGTCATCTGTTCCTGATCCCTGCTCAAATTGTCAATATCTAGATGAGGACTATAACAAATCTCATCAAACTTCGTGTGAGGATACTCCCAAGATATATCTTCAATTCGACTACCATATACTCAGTTCCCATCACTCCCTCTGTCACTATTTGAAATCTACTCTCCACACCCCCCCAGCAAGGCGAAATTTTCAACAGAATGCACTTAGAGGCTAGAGGAAGTAGGTGGATGAATCCGACCGTCCAACCAGTAACACTCTGAAGCGGGTAACAGCGATGTGTGAAGTAGTCTAGCAACTGCTTCACACGAGTTCAAGATCTTAATGCTCTGCAAAGGCAGTACACACTAGTAACTTAAACAAAGAACACTAATGGCAGGACTATCGACAGACAATCTCACCCTATAGATTCGTAGTCATGCGAGGTAGATACTACACTCACACCCAAAGCAGGACAATCACTACTTTGAGTGCAATCAAATACAGTTACACAACTGTAAGCAACCCTTGAACTGAACAATCAACAGTTACTGAGATATAGAGGATGACACTGTATGTCACTCTAGTCACACTGATGTGCAAATGATGGGGTAGAAATGGTTATTTATTCAGAGGCAGAATGGGCTCCTTTTATATTGTATTTACAAGAGCTGACTAATACTACTGGAAACTTCTACCTATTGATAGATGGAAACTACTGGAAGCTAGTGGAATATGTGAGAAGGGGGTGGAAGTTTCCTAGCCAATGAGCTGCTTGGATTTGCTCTGACTCATGGCATGAGTCATGGATGGAGTCATAGTGTGACTCAGAGCAGGAGTCATAGTATGAGTAATCACAGGAGTCATGATATGAGTCATGGCAGAAGTCATTGCATGAGTCACCATTACTCAAATAACTCGGTCAATACTTCGTTTCCCGGGCTGATTAGCACAGCTATGGGTAGGCACAGCTTCTATTGAACTCTCCACTGAAAATGGAGTCAGGAGGTGCAGTGGTTGCGAAGATATTAAGCATTTACTGGCAGTGGTGACCAGATTGAGTTGGAGATTGAAATGAGTCATGTGATTAAAAATGAGTCAGTTGTCCAGGTGACTCTGGCTGACTTTGGGGCTGCTGACATCTGCAAAGGTTTGTGGGTCCATGTGGGTCCCAAAACCCCACCCAGCAGAACAATAAGTTTGTAGACTCATTTCTGCATGGAAAATTCCTGAAAAAAAAATATGAAAAAATAGAGAATATTTGAATGGCCCTGAATCAAGAGAAAGCAGCACATATATGCTGATATTTTAAGGCCATGAAGCGAAATTGTACAGTTTTGGGACTTTAAACAAGATCTTTTTTAAGGAAAACCAGTTCCCATACAGGTTTGGGTGATCGGGAGACATCACCCCCAATTGTGCTGCTATATTAGAGGAATTTGCTAAATGCATCACCTCTGGAGCAGCATTTAACCAGCCTACCAGGGTTGGTAAGTGAAAGCAGGGGACTCAAGGAGTCTCCCAAGCAGCTCATAAAGCTGCTAAACACTCTCTTGCTGAGCATTTAGGTCACGATCAAGTTAATTGTGACCTCAATTGGGATGCTGCAGTAGCAATTGCATCCTCCTCATCCATTCAAGTGGATGAGGATACCACAACCACGTTGGGGACAACTGAGAGCCATCCCCCTCTAGAGCCATATAATCAAGATGATCATATGGACACTGACTCATTGGAGCAGCTTCATAAGGAGCTGTATGATTAAAAAGTACTGAATGAGATTGTGCCTCATTCTATAGTATATAATTATAATTAATGTATGCAGCATTCTATTAAGGAATGCTGTCTTCTTGGTAGATATATGCACCCATAGTATGCATATGTATAGTTATTATATAAGCCAGTGGACCCAAGTACATGTGTGGGTCCACATACAGTAGACAGACCTTAGTAAACAACCACACTGTACAGCACATCACACAACCAATATACTTGGTTGAGTTCTGTGTAACAGTGTGAACTAAGACACCAATTTACAAAGAAGCAGCATTCCTTAAGATGAGACATTCCAGGTGAGCCATGCCAATGTGTGCTAGTTGCTTATGCAGTAGTAGTTGGTCAACAATGACACTTGTTCAGAAATACATTAAATATGTATATACAATTTATTTTCCTCAAATTTTACACAATATACTAGATTAAAACATATTTTGATATTTTGGCATAATTCTCAAAAATGATTCTTTTTTCCCCATTTACTAGTGGCAACTCTGTTGAGGGAACATTCAAATATCATTGATTCTTCTTATACAATACTTGTAACATAATTTGAACTATCTTTAATCCCCACCTGGTATTTGTATATCTAAATATCCTATATAATACCAATTACATTACTCTTATATTCACATAAACAGTTATGTTCATCTTAACCAAATATCTTATTGTAAAGTTTATATGAAATATATGTCTATTTTTGAAAATTTCAGATATCCAAAATCTTTTAAGATATCTAAATTGTAACTCCCTGGCTTTATGTATCATTGAAATTCTGATGTATATGAGATATACATCAGAATATTGTATAATGATATCATTCTGAACAAGTGTCAATGCGTTGTGTGCTGACAAGTACTTGTTCCAAATCTGGGATAGTCATTCCATCTAGGTAGCCTGCTCCATTTCATATTGATGCTTGCATCTGTAATTCCTCATTGAATGAGAAAGAAATATGTTCCTTGGTAATATTTGTTATGAACACATGATGGGTGAAGAGGTGAATGACTGTCAGTAAATTACTTTGTAATGTGGGAACATGTAAGACTCTGGAAAGTCTTATTTCTTTGACCTGTATCCCATTTATAATTGGCCAAAAAAAATGTCACCCTGCCTCACTGAATATACTGTATCATTATTTGCTAAGTGGATTGGTGTGTGATAATGCTCATGATTATGAAACCATTCTCTTCTCAGGGTCATATGGCTCATGGCACTGGTGTTTGTGTTCCAGGAGTCATCAGGTGAGAAGCATGAGAACACAGTAGGAAGACTTGCATTGGTTGCAAGTTTGTGAGTCCCATCCACCTGTTTTGCTTCCTGGGCACTATTCATTGACCTTGGTTTTCCACTTGTGGCATTTCTTCCTCATTGTTCTATGTGTGCCAGTTGCAGTTCAGGGTGTGCCACCCAGCATCTACCAGCAGGATGCTCCTTTTTCTTGCAGACCATGCAGACCACATTTGGATTGGGGTTGGTTGTCTTGGCATGAGAAGCCACAAGCACAGCAAATTAAATAAGTGATGCTTCACACTTCATATCCTTATTTTGGAATGCAGTTGCCATGGCACAGTGGTCTAGGCTCCCTAGCAGGAGTAGAGATGAAGTGAATGCTCCATACTCCACTTGATCAAGTCCTGCTATCACAGTGTGGAGGCAGATTTCATTGATGATCTCCAGTAGAGTGAGCACACTAGGTGCCAATGCAGCAAGGTTTCTTGTCATGGTGGTTATGTGAGCAAAGTACTCTGTGAGTGACTCAGTGTCATCTTTGTGAATGTTGAGCAATCTCTGCATTGTGTAGTATCTGCTGTTAGCTATTTGAGATTGGTGTGCACCCTTTAGGCACCTCCACATGGCTGTAGAATCATCCATGATGCCTTTGATATGCACATATTGAGTGTGTATGAGCAACCTGAGTATAATGCTAGCAGCTTTTTCTCTCTTGAGTGTCCACTCTGTGGCTTCAGCAGTGTCTTTGGGTCTTTCAGCTTCACCTGTGGTGATCCTCCATGCATTCACTGTCATGAATCTGCCCTGCATGCTGATAGCCCAAAGTATCATACCTGGGATTCGTGGGAGAGGTTTGTGACAAACCTCTCCCACGAATCCCTCCGTTTACGTATACAGTCCAGTACCAAACAAGGCCAAACGCATCTACGCGTCACTCCGCAACATCGCGTTAGTGCTGACACACATCGATCAGCGAAACAGACGCAAATGGAACGTGAGAGCAACATGTAACAATCCAAATTCGGACTTGGTCAATCCTTGCACAAAAGGTTCCAAACCGTGCATGTCGTCGCATCAGTATGAAGAGTTTATGTCATCTTGTGGAGGCGTATTTCCTGACCGCAAATGCGCAACCCTCTCAGAAGCAAAAAAAAACCTCGCTGGTTTTCCAACACTATATTGTACACTGATGACAGTATCCAAACGCCCCTTTCCAACCACCTCAGTCACAAAAGGTAATTGCGAGGTTGACCTACGTAACGTCTCTCACATGACAATCACTTACTGCAGGACAACCAGGACGACTCACGTTGTCTGATTGACAGGCCACCTGCACCTGGGTATCATTCGGATCAAAGAATGCGGTGGGGCAGTTCGGGTTCGTGCCTGCGTCAATGGCACAGTTAACGCTGTCATTTTGACACGCGCCTCCCACTCACAGTCTGCCCCGGCGCCGTCGCACCCGTTGAAGTACCTAAATCCCAGCGATGAAAATTAGACGATTATCCTTGCGTGCGGGCGACGTAGGTAGAGTTGCATACCCAAATCCACTTGTTACGGAAAACCGATGCCTGGAAAAAGGTGAGAACGACACATCAATTAACTCGACATGGACATGCACTCACGGCGGAATAAGCGACACATCCGTGCTCGACCCACTTCCTGGCCTCGACGGGTCCGGGTTTATCAGCGTCGTTTCTATGAGCGTACAGCCCTCGCCGTTATCACCACAACCGCCTGCGAATCGACTCCGTCAACTCAAGACGTTGATATGTCACTTAACGGATGCAAGTGAAAGCGGTGCTCACGAACCCGTTTGGAGAAACCTGAACGTCGTGGGAAAGGGGAAGGGTGAGGACGTCATATGTCACGAAAGACTCCTTGGGGAAACATACGCTATAGCAGAAATCAAGGGTCCGTTTGACCTGAAAGGTGCACCGAAGGACAGCGTCTGGCCGTTTGCTTTGAGGAGGGGCTATATGATACAAAGTCATTCCACAGTGTCCGCAAGCGAAAAGACAAGCGTGCTGTTGACCGTTCCGAACCCGCATCTGTGAAAATGAAATGAAGGTGAGCCTCGAGTCTCGGGGTTGGGTGCTGATGGTGCGCACCTGTTGTCAAAGACAACCAAATGCGATTCCGCCCTCGTCCAGGACACGACTGATGCCAGTACGAAAGCGGTCATCATGTATTTGGAAAAGGCCATGGTTTCAATGAGTGGTCGCTGTTGGCTTGCAGAACACGGTGGGGATGGGGTGCTCACTGCTGGAGAGCATTGGGGCCTTTTATATGGTTCATGAGCGCTGGGTGACAGAAAGGAAGGGCTCGGATTACGTGCGTGATGAGAGAGCCTGACATATGATGGTGATCGCTGTAATGCACTACGTGTGATTGTATCGATCTCAAAAGTATGGGAATGGAATGGAGGGGCCCCAGGCGAGTAAAGAAGGTGGCCGGGTGGTCTGGTATGTCAGAAATACGCAAGACAACACTTGTTGTGGGGGGAATATAGGTCACGCATAAAATGTTACGTGTTCCGAGAGGCCATGTCAGTTAGACGTCCTTCTGGATTGAGATGCTTTGTCCCTGGAGCACGTACGTATTCTGGTTTCTCACATGATATGATGAATCACTGAAGAGTAAGGCGAGGATGGACCCTATTCCTAGTTTGGAATTCCTAGTTTGGAGTTCGATGACCGGCTAATGGGGTAGACGAATAGAAGTGCACTCAGCGGACGACTTGGTAGCACTGCACTGGCAGTATTTCGACGCTTCGGCGCAAGGTTACTAATAGCTATGCCTGCAAGCGAAACACTGACAGAAGAGTTTGTTGATTAGATATAGCTGAACTAGGGATCCCAGTCGTTTACCTCACAGGCGACACACGAGTCCCGGTAGATGGTCAGGTCCTGACGCAAGTGCCATTAAAGGCATTCAAGTAACCCAGGATGTACCTTTATCGGCTAACCAATCACAGCAATCCGATCTCGTTGCACTGCAAGAACTCCCACTTGACACGAGCCCACTTCAATACTCCGCTGCGGTGTCCGAACAACTTGAGACCAGTGTGTAAGCACTCACCGCGTTTTGTGGTCGCCTTGCTATTCACAAGAAATTACAATGTTGACACTAAGGCTACCAGCTCATGTATATATATACAGGGGGAGTATTACAAGGTCTCCAAAATACCAAATTTCTGCAGGGAATACATCATTTGATCTCGCTGGGTATGAGAGATATCTATCATGAACAATCGAACAAAGCCACGGATGACACCGACTTCAGAAATAATATTCCTGAAGGTACCTGGCAACATGTAAATCATCAGACCAAGAGGTGCAGGAATACAAGCATACCATGATCCATCAAAACCAACAGGATGGATGTCCCGCATGCTTTCAATTCAGTGTCCTCATCATCAAGACATGCGAGAGTATAGAGAATAACATTCAGCGTAGTTTCAGGGAATTCATCCCAAGAAAACGTGGGTTTGAGGTAGTACTGGCTGGCAAGTGCACAAAAAAGGTGCGCAGAGGATGCCGCGACAGTATGATCTTTGCATTTGAGAACATTGAGAAGATCAGAGGCTGGAAATATATCGATGAGGCCGGCAAGTGCTAAAGGCAAACATATGAGCAATAGCACTATGATTGGAAATAACATCCGCTGACCATCACCAGGCAGCTTGGAAAGCAAGTCCATCGCACCAGACTGGGAAAATGGAGAATTATTCTTCAGTACTGATGTTAAGGACGACAGCAGAGAATCAGAGAAGTATTCTGTGGCAAGATCTGAACATCGACATGGACATGAGAAATAAGATGACATACGGTGCTCAGCCAGGGTACCTAATGCATCTACAGCAGCTGATCGGACATCCGAATCGCTGTCCTTGAGCAGTTCGATGATGAGTGGAACAGCACCCTTGATCGCATTATGGAATGCGGCTAGAAACAGGTATCAGTCTCGTCAAAGCGCATTGCAAGCGCTACCGCATACGGTTCTTAGCCAGATTACTCAATACACTTGGGCCAGCTGATCGGGCACCCGAATCGCTGGCCTTGAGCAGGCCTATGATGTGTGGAACAGCACCTCTGATCGCGTCATGAAATGCAGCTAGAAATAGACGTCATTTGATTAAAGAGCATGGTAAGCACCATCACATACGGTACTTAGCGAGGTTGCCCAATGCATTTACACTAGCCGATCGGATATGCCAGTAACGGTCCTTGAGCAGCTCGATGATGTGAGGAACAGTACCCTTTATTGCATCATGAAATGCGGCTAGAAATGGACGTCAATTTGACCAAAACGTATGGTAAGCACCATCGCATACAGTCCTCAACCAGATTGCCCAATGCCATTGCGCCAGCCGATCGGACTTCTGAATTTCTGTCCTGGAGCAGTGTAATGATGTGTGGAACCGCCCCATGGAATGCAGCTAGAAGAGACATCAGTCTCGTCAACAAGCATGGTGAGCACCATCACCATACAGTGCTTAGCCAAGTTTCCCAATGCACTTGCACCAGCCGATCGGACATCTGAATCGTCGTCCTTGAGCAGTTCAATGATGTGTGGAACAGCACTCTTGATGGCGTCATTAAATGTGGCTAGGAATGGATGTAAGTTTGGTTAAAACGAGTGGTAAGCGCCATTACATACGGTGCTCAGCCAGTCTGCCCAATACACTTGCACCAGTTGATCGGATATCTGAATCGCCGTCCTGGAGCAGTTCTATGATTTGTGGAACAGAACCACTGATAGCCTCATAGAATGCAGCTAGAACAGACATCAGTCTCGTCAATGAGCGTGGTGAGCACCACATACAGTGCTCAGCCATGCTACCCAATGCACTTGCACTAGCCGAACGGACATCTGAATAACCGTCCTTAAGCAGTTCGATGATGTGAGGAATGGCACCCTTGATTGCATCATGAAATGCGGCTAGAAACAGACGTCAGTTTGGTCAAAAACAGTGCAAGCACCATTACATACGGTGCTCAGCCAGTCTTCCCAATACCCTTGCACCAGTTGATCGGAAACAGAAATCGTTGTCCTGGACAAGTTCAATGATGTGTGGAACAGCACCCCTGATCGCCTCATGGAATGTCTCTAAAAGGAACATCAGCCTCACCAATGACCATGGTGAGCACTATCACATACGGTGCTCAGCCAGGTTGCCAAATGCACTTTCACTATCTAATTGGACATATAAATTGCTGTCCTGGAGCAGTTCGATGATGTGAGGAACAGCACCCTTGATTGCGTCATGAAGTGCAGCTAGAAAAGACATCAGTCTCTCAAAGACTGTTGTGAGCACCATCACATACGGTGCTTAGCCAGGTTGCCAAATGCACTTGCACCAACTGACCGGGCGCCTGAATCTCTGTCCTGGAGCAGTTCAAAGATGCATGGAATAGCACCCATGATCGCATCATGGAATGCAGCTAGAAGAGACATCAGTCGTCAAAGGACGTGGTAAGCACCATCACATACTGTGCTCAGCCAGGTTGCTCAATCCACTTGCACTAGCCGATCGGACATCTGCATCGTTGTCCTTGAGCAGTTGAATGATGTGAGGAACAGCATCCCTGATCGTCTCATGAAATGCGGCTAGAAATAAACCTCAGTCTCGCCATGGAGCACAATAAGAATTGTCACTAAACCGTCTTTGGCCCATGCACCTATAGCCATTGTGAGACTGGACTTGATTTCCGATGCATCAAACTTGAATTGAGGAATGAGCTGTTTCGAAAAGTGGGGAATATGGACAAGGTTTGTATGGACTGCAAAGGTGATATGTGCTGATGTCAGAGAACAAATATTGGACTACATACTGTAGCGGACTAGTAAGGCGAGGCATCGTGTACCATTATAACAAAGCTCGGAGTTGTTGCTGTTGACGTTGACACACGCCGCCAGTATGGGATTGGCATATAGGTTCCCTAGCCACACAATTGCGCGACAGTCAATATATGAAAAAAATGCACACTTGCCATTAGCATCCATGTGTGATTCTGATGAGTGTTTCGAAGTGCCTAGTATCGAAGAGGACTGAGTGAGAAATGCAGACAGGCCATGTCCAAGCCACATCACTGGATTTGCTGAGTAGTGTATGAGTAAGGACAATGAAAATGAACAGGAAAAACTCTACCACGTCGAGAAATTGCTTCCAATACGGTGGCAGCTGCATCCGCAATAGGTGTGTCATCATCGGCAACCTTGGCATGAAAATTGACCATATCTGGTTCAAGTGTTGAATAAATATCAACTGGATATTATCTCAGCGATACAAAAGTTACATAAAACAATGAGCACTGACTGTGGGCTGTCAGATTGTGTATTGCATCTTTACAAGCCAATCGAACATCGGAACGGCTGTATCTGAGTAGCTCGATGATGCGAGGAACAGCATCCCTGATCACGTCATGAAACACGGCTAGGAACTGACATTAGCCCGGTCATAAAAGAGGGGTAAGCACCATTACATACAGTGCTCAGCCAGTCTGCCCAATACACTTGCACCAGCTGATCGGAAATTCGAATTGTTGTCCTGGACCAGTTCAACGATACGTGGAACAATACCCTTGATCGCCTCATGGAATGCAGCTAGAAGGGACATCAGTCTCATCAATGGGCGTGGTGAGCACCATCACATACGGTACTCAGCCAGGTTTCCCAACGCTCTTGCACTAGCCGATCGGACATCCCAGTAACCGTCCTTGAGCAGCTCGATGATGTGGGGAACAGCACCCTTGATTGCATCATGAAGTGCGGCTAGCAACGGACGTTAGTGGATCAAAGAGTGCGGTGAGCACCGTCACATACGGTACTTGGCCAGGTTGCCAAATGCACTTGCACCAGCTACTTGGACACCTAGATCGCTATTATGGAGCAGTTCGATGATCTGCGGAGAAGCATCCCTAATCGCCTCATGGAAATCAGCTGGAAGGAACATCAGCCTCCTCACAGACTGTTGCACCATCACATACGGTGCTCAGCCAGGTTGCCTAATGCAATTGCACCAGCTGATCGGACGTATGGGTCGTTGGCCTGGAGCAGTTCGATGATGTGTGGAACAGTACCCTTGATTGCCTCATGAAGTGCGGCTAGAAATGGACGTCAGTTGGTGACAGAGCCTAGTAATCACTATCACTTGCGGTGCCTGGCCAGGTTGCCAGATGCACTTGCACCAGCCAATTGCACATGTGATTTGCTGTCCTGGAGCAGTTTGATGATGTGAGGAGCAGAATCACTGATCACCTCGTAGAACGCAGGTAGAAGGGTAACTAGAAGGGACATCAGTCTCGTCAAAGAGTGTGGCAAGCACTATCACATACAGTGCTCAGCCAGGTTGCCCAACGCGCTTGCACTGGCCGATCGGACATATGAATCGCTGTCCTGGAGCAGTTTAATGATGTATGGAACAGCACCCCTGATCGCCTCATGAAATGCAGCTAGAAATAAACATAAGTCTCCTCATGGAGCATGGTAAGCACCATGACATACGGTGCTTAGCGAGGTTGCTCAATGCTTCTGCACCAGCCGATCGGACATACCAGTCATTGTCCTTGAGCAGCTCAATGACGTATGGGACAGCACCTCGGACCGCCTCATGAAATGCAGCTAAAAGGAACATCAGTCTCCTCAAGAGCACTGTGAGCACCATCACATACAGTTCATAGGCAGGTTGTCTATTGCTCTTGCACCAGCTGATCGGAGTCTTCGATCGCTCTGCTGGAGCAGTTCGATGATCTGGGGCAAAGCACCCCTGATCGCATCATGGAACACAGCTAGAAGGGAGAAGGGACATTAGCCTCCTCAAAAACTGTTGTGAGCACCATCACATACGGTGCTCAGCCAGGTTTCCCAACACACTTGCACCAGCTGATTGGACCGTTGAATCGATTTCCAGGATCATCTCAATGGTGTGAGGCACAGTATCCCTGATTGCGTCATGAAATGCGGCTAGGAATGGACGTCAGTTGGTCAAAGAGCACGGTAAGCACTATCACATACGGTACTTAGCGAGGTTGCCCAGCACAGTTGCAGAAGCCGATCGGACAGATGAATCATGCCTGTCCTGGAGCATTTCAATGATGCATGGAACAGCACCCTTGATCGCCTCATGGAATGCGGCTAGAATGTACATCAGTCGTGTCAGAGAGCGTGGTGAGCACCATCACATACGGTACTCAGCCAGGTTGCTCAATGCTCTTGCACTAGCCGATGGGGCAAACAAGTGGCTGCTCTTTAGCAGTTCGACGATGTGAGGAACAGCACCCCTAATCACGTCATGAAATGCGGCTATAAATGGACATCAGTCTCGTCAGAGAGCACAGTGAGCACATTCCATACGGTACTTAACCAGGTTGTTCAATGCTCTTGCACCAGCCGATTGGACATCTGAATGGTGGCCCTGGAGCTGTTCAATGGCATCTGATGTGCTATCTTGGAGCAGTTCAATGATGTGTGGAACAGCAGCCCTGATCGTCTCATGAAATGCGGCTAGAAATAAAATCAGTCTTCTCATGGAGCGTGATAAGCACCATTACATACGGTGCTCAGCCAAGTTGCTCACTGCACTCGCGCCAGCAGATTGGACATCTGAATCGCTGGCCTTGAGTAGCTCTATGATGTGAGGACAAGCGACGTTGATTACGGCATGAAATGCGGCTGCAAATGGACATCAGTCTCAAAGAGCGGAGTGGGAGCCATCACATACGGTGCTCAGCAAGTTTGACAACAGTGTTCGCACCAGCCGCTCGAACTACCAAGTCACTCTCCTTAAGCCATTCACAGAGTTGAGGGCCAGCACTCTTGATCGCATCTTGGAATACACCTGATTTATGCTATTCTTCATTGTTCACTCCTTCCACATGATTTCTATCACCCACCAAAATGGGCCAGTTTCGTAAGTCCGAGCAAAGCTGCGTCACGGATGTCAGCATCCTGGTCTTTCAACAGCGCAAAAAGCCTTTTTATTGTTGCATCCCGTGTACTCTTTGTTGATGATTCTACATTCTCGTCCAGGTTGGCTCCGCTGCTTCCAGTCACCAATGATCCAAATTGCTGCGGGGACCCGCCAGTTTTTACGAGTAAAGAGAGCAAAATTGCCCCCGTCCTTTGTAAGCAATCTCCTCCTCTTTCGACACTGCCAATGGCCGCATCCATCAACTGCTTCAGTAAATTTGGAGGTGACCCTGTTCGACACATAGACCGTAAGCTTCTCTTGGTTGTCTCCCAGCCCTCTTGGTGATCATCTTTCTTCACCGCCAGGAGGATCTCTGTACGCACACAAAACGCGAGTGAGTGCAGGCAGGGCTGCAAATTATCCCACCGATGCAACGGTTGTCCCAGCCCGAATAATTTAAGGCATGGCTTGGGGTCTGTCTTCGCAACTTGGAGCAGAGCATATAGATAAGCCTCGACTTGATTGACATTATCTGTAGTCATTCTGAGATCCGGAGACCACTTGAAGCATCGAGAGAACCTGTCGCATAGTACTGACACAGCACCCGACTTGACCACCACATTTCCCCATGCGTCGAAATGTGTCGAAGGCATGCCTGCGACAACCCGGACAGCCTCTTCAATGTTCTCCTCCACAGCAGAGCTTGCGATAACCCATGTAAGGATAGCCGCTTCAAGTTCCGTTTGCCCTGGCTTGTGATGCAGATCCGCAAGCGTGTCCCAGAACGACAAACGCTTACTAGAGTCGAGCTTTCCCATACCGTAAGAAAAAGTACGGTCTTTCTTGTATCGTGAGAGTGCTGCCATCCCCGGTATAAAATCAGACATTGTTGTCTGGAGTGGGCATCCCGGGGAGAACCACGGTAAGACTGTTCCCAAGAGATAGATAGCCGCAGTGATGACGACCAAGCCGAGAACGGTGTAGCCAATTCCACTGCTGCCGTCCAAGATAAATAGAACAAGTCCTGCGAAGAACAGGAAGAGGGAAAGCTGAGTCAGGAACGGGATGCCACTGATGACTGCACCGAAATGCCACTTGTAGGCCCCAATAGCGCGAAGATGGCGCTCACATGCATCGCTTGAAGACACTCCTGGAGATGCCGGTGCGTACTTTGTGAGCCAACCTTTGGCGAGCACTCCGGCCAGCGCACCGATCAGGGTAAACGTCAGGCTGGTAAACCATAGATAATTCACATGCAAGGACAGCGTGGATGGAGTAAACGAAGATGCGGACACGTTCAAATCGTTCCGAAGAGTAGAAAGGATTTCTTGCAGCAACATGCTTTGTGGATCCGCCTGCAATCCTTTCCGGCTTTCGATAAGGAAGGCAGTCAGAATTCCAGCGAACAGACCGGCCTGAGCACGTCAGACTTTGATCTTGTGCCGATGAAAAATTTGGACTCACAAATACCAAAAGAGTGTCAAGGCCACTCTGCCATCGCGTCACTAATTCTTTGTCCTCAGCCTCTGTTTCCTTTAAGTAGAGCGACCAGATGGGTGCATCGGGGCGATAATGTGAGGCATACGGGCTGTCGCTGATTTCGGCGGGATCAGACTCTGAGGTGGTTGTAATAACAACGTGGGGAGGGGGTTTATCAGGACGGAGGGTGTCTAAACACGGGGAATTCAACGACAACGTAAAGTGTTGGAACCAAGATCGGGACGGACCTTCACGGTTATGTTTCTGGCGTTCAACCTAACACGACTGAGCATGGGCTGTCGTATGTGTACAGCAGGGATACGCAGACAGACCTTCTCTTGCTCAGACATGGTTGGAGCGAAGATGCCTGACCTCAGAGCATGGAACCATGATCGGCACCGACCTTGAGTGTTATATTTCTGGGCTTCAGCCTCTGGCAAGTCAGGCGGAGGCTAGTGACCAATGCCAATGAGTATCAGCCATGGTATGTGCTACAGGACTACATACTTCCACTTGTTCAGACATAGATGTTGGATGGTAAGTGACACGCGATTACCATGAGGCCCGGACGCTTCTGTTAAAACTTCGAAGAGTACCCATCCTTTCTCGGTCAGAATCCGTGCCGCCAGGCATTCGGAGACAGTCCTCGTGTGCATCACATACCATGAGGCTTGTGTTCAAGCGTCAGTCAAAGAGACGGGCGCCTAACGTCAACTCCCGCAGCGCTCCAGTTCTATAACGGTGAGGCAGCGGCGTAGTGGGAGGAAACGGCGGAAGGGGATGGGAGGGGTCGGCACGGGATGACGGCGGTGAGGCGGCGGCGGCAGTGGTGGTAGGAGGGGACGGCATCGGTAGGCAGCTGCAGTAGTGCCAGAGGACGGTGGATGGGGGGTGAGCGGACGGTGGATGGGGGGTGAGCGGACGGTGGATGGGGGGTGAGCGGACGGTGGATGGGGGGTGAGCGGACGGTGGATGGGGGGTGAGCGGACGGTGGATGGGGTGGCGGGTGGCGGTGAATGGGGCGGCATAGTCTGACTGGCGTCGTGCTCAACTATATGGTCCTAACCTCTGGGAGCATCCCCGGATGGCACGAGCCCGGGCAGCAGCTATAACAAGGTAGCCTCGTTGATCTTCTATCGATGGGCTCGCGGAGAGTCCATTTCCTCTCATGGGAATGACCTCTGACGACAGTACCACTGTTGGTTCAATGGCACAGCCAGCGACAGTTGAAAATCCAATTGTATTTATTCTGATGAAGAGAAACGAAAGCTCTCCTTAAAAGTAAATTGTACATTGAGGATCCAAGTGTCTCCCTCTGCAAGGCTCAGTCACAGAAAGTAATAGCGAGGTTGACCTGCCGAATATCCATCACTTGACAATAATATTTAATAACGACGACTCACGTTGTTTACTTGACACGCAACCTGGACGTTGGTATCGTTCGGTTGATGGAATGCCGTGGGGCAATTTGGGTTGTTGCCTGCATCCATGTTACAATAAAGTCAGAACGAAGACATTATCTACATCTGTAGACTCACAGTCTGCGCCGGCACCATCGCACCCGTTAAAATACCTAGTGAAAGTCAGTCGATGCGATCAAATTACGTGTCCTTGCTTGTAGTGAAGTGGAGTTGCATACCCAAATCCACTCGTCACAGAAAACGAATGCCTGCCGAAGCAACGGATAATGGTGAGAATGACACATCAAACAATAACCTCGACATGAAACATGCACTCACGGGGGAATAAGCGACAAATCCGTGCTCGACCCACTTCCCGGCCTCGCCGGGTCCGGGTTTATCAGCGTCGTTTCTACGAGCGTACAGCCCTCGCCGTTAGCACCACAACTGCCTAGGGGTCAATTCAGTCAACTCAAGACGTTTGATATGTCATCTAACGGGTGAAGGCGAAGGAGGCGAAGGTGGTGCTTACGAACCGGTTTGAAGAAATCTGAACACCAGACAAGTAAATGGGGAAGGGTGAAGATGTCAAATGTCTATCACGCAAAGTGACCCAGGCTCTTTGGGGGGACATACGCTATAGCAGAGACCAAGGGCCCGTTTGACGTGAAGGGTCCACCGGTGGAAAGCGTTTGGCCGTTTGCTTTGAGAAGAGGCTATGTTACGACAATGATATATGTCATACGCTGTGTTTGTGAGCGAGAAGAAAATCATGCTATTTACCGTTCCGGACCCGCATCTATGAATGGGATGAGGGTGAGCCTCGAGTCCCTTGCATCACAAGCCAGGGGTTGGGGAGGATTAGGGTGTTGGTGATGCGTACCTGTTATCAAAGACAACCGTATGCGATTCCGCTCTCGTCCAGGACACGACAGATGCCAGTGCGAAAGCCGTCATCATGCATTTCGAGAAAGCCATGGTTTTGAAAGTAGTCGCTGCTGCGATAACTTGCAGACAAGGTTTGGTGGCAGGACTTGGAGCTTTATAGGGGATTCCAACTGTGACAGAAAGGAAAGGATTTGGAATACCTGGGCGCCGAGAGGAAGGCCATGTACTGGCAGTTGCGGCCAGTGATGAATATTAAAGGTTCTATGGAGTGGGCGCCAGAAGATGGTCTGGTGTGTCAGAACGGCTCTTCCTAGACAGAAATCGTTGGCTCTAGGTAGGGACCCTCTTTTGATGATGTATCAGAGAAGACAATCGTAGGTATTGCCAGGTCATGTATGCTGTTAGTGCGGCAGGAACCCCGCATTGGTAATATGATGAAGAGAGAACAATTCGATAAACAAGCGTTGCGTCACGAGTGAAAAATTTGAAATTGAAGCGCCCTCAGGAAGACGCGAAGTTGCCTCCTAGTTTTCGGAGTGTCACCGATGTCAAACGGTTCCTACCAGCAAAGTAGAAGGCGGTTAACATATCAATAGTTTTTGATGTAACTCCGGAAGCAAGATAGTTTGGTAGGGTGAAGATCCATGCGACAGACCTCTGGCTGGGGTGATTATTCGGGGTCACAGCGGTTGTATTCTAGTCTACTATTCTACGATGGGGTAGGAGGGTAATGAATCCACTCCAAATTTAGAGTTTGAAGATAGGCGATTGGGTCCCGTGCTACAGACGTACGACGAATATCAGAAATATGAAGTGCGCAGCGGAAGACTTTAAAGCACAGGTTTTGGATACTTCACTGCATGCAAGTTTAATAATAGCCGTTCCTACCGGCGAAATGATGGCCGATCTTTGTTTCATCAAGAGGGGCTGGCTTGAGTGGACACATCGTCAACTTGAAGGTTCATGAAGCTGGTCGTTGGATTTTGCTGAAGGTTCCAGAGGGATAGGTAGCGAAAAGACTCAACTTCACTGTAAGCAGACAAGGTGGGCTCGATGTCTATCGTTGGGTGATATGTCACCAGATGTGTGGTCTGATGCTCGTACACACGGTGCGTATCCTAACACAGAGCAAACGCCCCGGTGGTAAGTCATGATCTCGGGTTAATCGGCGGTATGCCTTGCTCGGGTGCAGAGTAGTGCCAGAACTGCGGCATCCTGCTTTGGGAACGGAATTTCCTTTCCCCGGGGGGCTGAAGCGCTGAGCGTTGAGCCCCACATCACGATCTTCCTATGGAACACCTTGATATGTTCGAGGTCGTTTGGACTCGAATACAATCAAATTGAATTATACCCTGAGTGATGCGTTATGAGTCATCCCCAGCGAGAATCGCCATGGTTCTGGTCGGATCGTGGCGGTTGAAAAAAAGAAAACATCCGATGAATCCAGCGGATTCATCGGAATTCCGAGATTCGACAAAAATGCATGTTGGATCACATGCCATAGGGTTCAAATAAACACAGGTAAGCATAAGCTAGTAGAGATCGGTTTACAGTCAAATCAAACAGATTCTTTCATATGTGACTATTTTTCTGAATAAATGGATTTGTATTGGAGTACAACTGAAAAGAAAAGAAAACAGCTGAAGACAAAAGAATTCTGCTGATCCTACCATTGTATCCCACTGCTCACAGAATCCTACCAATGCCACCCAGTTGCTGCCTCAGCCATCTCCTGGGATCCCCTTACCCCATGTGGCCATCAAGTGGGAGGGAAGCATTGCCAATCTGAGCAGAAGTGTTGACAGTGGGGAGGGGAGCACTGGTGTTAAGCTGGGGTGTCCAGCTTTCCAACATAAGATATCTCATCCTTGATACAGGATGGAAGACCAACATAGAATTGGCATCAGAGAGCCACAATGCCCCATTGGACCTGTGGAGCTAGCTGTTGGAAACTCACAATATACTTGGTGATCTTGTGATTTTCCTTCATCCAGAGCCATCAAGTTCATTCTCTACATCAGCCACAGGGTTGAAGGACCATGAAATTGAACTAAGGAGTTTTGATACATGCAACTGTTATTTTTGTTGTGATTCTGGATGAAGCTTAGGGTGCATTTCAAGAGGTAAAGGGAAAGAGAGGAAAGGGAGAAGGGAAAGGGGCATATAGGAGACCCAGAGGAGCTAGGGATGAGGAGAATGGTTGTGGGTGAGATTGTGGATGTTTCACTTTTCTATTTCATTTTCTATTCACCCCCATGGACACTACAGTTAGAGCCCTCCCCAATTTCAAAAATTTCTGCCATCTATTTTCCCTTCATCCCTACAACTCAGAACTTTTACTATAGACTCCTAACATGCATACAATGTATAAAATGAGACAAGCTAGCTACAAAACAGACTACATCTTTTTGTCTCCACATTTGTTCTGATAACTTGCATTTTTGGAAGTGACTATGCTGTTCTCCTCATAACTCTTTGAAACCTTCATCAATTCTCATGAACTCAATCACATCTGCTTCTGATTATTTATATCTACCCATTGAACCCACACACAAGGCCTTACCATGCCTACAGGCTTTTACAAATGTGCATATACTCTCCTCTATTAGAAGCACTGGCCCCTACCACTTCCCCTGCATCCCAACTGACATCTACTCAACTTCAGGCATCACAAGGCATCCCACTCAAACCCATAATATAATCCTTTTATAGTAAAAACTCATCCTCATGTCAGTGACATTGGGCCACATTGTTTGATCCCCATGCTGCAGCCTCAGTAGCTGGTGGGGTTGGTCCTTCCTCAGTCAGGCTCTCCTGTAACACTTTTTGATGGTGCTATATCACCAAAGCTGCTTGGTGAATTATTCAGTGATATGTTACATCCTGATCTCTGGTTCCTCCAACTCCATCTCCATTTACTCCAAACTCTGTTTATTGTTCTCTTGATAAGCAGTTTCCTTGATATGGGTTATGATAACCTTTATCTTTTATATTGATTAGTATTAGTTCATACTCAAGTCCAAACTACAAACTCCTTTCCATATTGTACTCCATATTCTTCTTGTTCTCTTGTTCTAGTCTTTCATTCAATTCTTTAGATACTTATACAAGATATTCTCTGTGTTACCACAGTTCATATATCAACTAAGTTTGACCTCCATCATCTTCTTGGTTGCTAGCTTCTTGACAAGTCCATTCTTGACAAGTTGAACTCCAGATCCCTGATCCAACTCCATACCTCCAAACTCCAAAATGTTAGACTGATGTAAGTACCCAAGGTACTTACTATAGTATATAATTATATAGTTATAATTAATGTACACAGCATTCCATTAAGGAATGCTGTCTTCTTGATAGATATATGTGCCCATAGGATGCATATGTGTAGTTATTATGTAAGCCAGTAGACCCAAGTACATGTGTGGGTCCACATATAGTAGACAGAACTTAGTAAACTACCACACTGTACAACACTTGGTTGAGTTCTGTGTAATGGTGTGAACTAAGATACCAACTTACAACTGATGATCTGAGGGGGCACAACACATCAGTTGAAGTCAAGTCCACTTGATCCAATGCAATAGAAACCTCCCTGTCTCTGGTTGAACTGGAAACAGTAAAGTCCCCTCCCCATTTGACTCTAGCACTGAACTCCAGTTACTCTTTGAACCCTGTTTCAGCACTTAACAATGGGTGCTGAACTTGTTGCTGGCATGAAGGTGGAGCTGCTTGGACATTCTGATGATGAGAACATGGACCCAGTGCTTGGAGATACTTTGAAATCCAAGAAATGCACCAAAGATTGTGCCTCTAAAGTACTGCAGAAAAAGCCCAAGATTAAACATAATTCAAGTGCCAGGATAGCTGCCATAGTGCCTCCTGTTGACAATGACATAGCAGGTGCAACCCTCAAGTCATACTCTCTCATCAACTCTATGCATGTATCAGGGGGTAGCATTGATTCCCCGCCACTCCCTGTTCCCAGTATCAATTCTCACATCCCTCAAATGAAAGTAAGTCATTGAGAGGTACCGTTGTATGAAACCCACACGCAAAGGTGCTGGTGATACCAAGTTTATCCCTACGAAAAGCAACACCGCATAGTATGTTTTCATTTTGTTTCTCTGTATGTTTTCCATTGAAAATGTCTTGCATAGTAACCTATTTGGCATTGACTTCTGCCACGATCACCCCAATGCAACGTGTGGAGCTGTCAGGAGAGCCTTCGAGACCATGAATCCCGTCAGGAAAAAGGTATTATCTATTGTTTTCATCAGTTGTAAACTAACGAGTTTTTAGTTCAGTACTATGATGACAAGCGCAAAGGGATCATGGATGCACCGCCTGCACTTCAGACGAATATCGGAGGACAAGTCTCTCAAGCTGTTTAATCTCAAATCGTGCATGCAGGCTGATGAGTGGCCGGAGTGCAGGCAATGATGAGCGTGAGAGGGGGGAGCGGATGGGGAGCGGTGTCGATGGCGGAGGAAGCGAGGGGAGGGGAGCTGGTATTGCACTGTCCGCTGTCATACGATGTAGTCCGATTGTATCATTTTCTAAGGTACAAATGAAACCAACATCCTATTATGCGCATGTCCTATATACAACGATGTGGTCTTATGGACCTTTCGTCCTGTGTCAACTCACGCTTGAATAGAGACTTTGCAGACTCGTATAGGACAATAGCAAGCTCGACTTCCAGAGCAGTCGAATGGGATAGGCATACTTTTGACATGATATCGAGTGGATTCTAGGAATATGGCGGGTGCGACTTGCAAATGGTCACCAGTGCTGCCAACGACCCTTGTAATGACTTCTGGGCAAAGGCGGGACCCTATGCGATACGTTCCTCCCTTGTCAAAATCCGATACCGTCGTACTGTGTCCCTTTCAATAATGGATATAGTCCAAAATGTCGAACGCTGTCGTACGTCATCGGACGTGCGAAACACGTCCGACGATATCCGTTTTCGTCCTCCCTGATACGTGTTGATTCTGACTGGGGTGCATGCGTGACCCCTATCATCCCCCACAACAGGTCTCACTATATGTGTTTCTGACATACCACCATCTTCTTCACTCGTCTGGGGACCCTCCATCCCGTTCCCATACTTCTAAGATTGGCTCATCACACGTAGTGCGCTATAGCGATCACCTTGCTACTAGTACATGATGTATCAGGCTCTCTCGTCACGCACGTACCCCGAGCCCCTTCCTTTCTGTCACCCAGCGTTCATGAACAATATAAAAGGCCCCAATGCTCTGCAGAAGTGAGCGCCCCATCCCGCCAACGCGTGTTCTGCAAACCATCGCAACAGCGACCACTCATTGAAGCCATGGCCTTTTCCAAATACATGATGACGACTTTCGCACTGGCATCAGTCGTGTCCTGGACGAGGGCGGAATCGCATACGGTTACCTTTGACAACAGGTGCGCACCATCAGCACCCAACCCCCAGGCTCGCACTGCAAGAGACACGAGGCTCATATTCGCTTCATTTTCACAGATGCGGGTTCGGAACAGTGAACAGCACGCTTGTCTTCTGGCTTCCGGACACCTTGTGATGACTTTGTATCATATAGCCCCTCCTCAAAGCAAACGGCCAGACGCTTTCCACCGGTGGACCTTACACATCAAACGGGCCCTTGGTCTCTGCTATAGCGTATGTCCCCCCAAGCCTTTCATGATAGGCATTTGACGTCCTCACCCTTCACCTTTCCCACGGCGTTCAGGTTTCTTCAAACGGGTTCGTGAGCACCACTTTCACCCGCATCCGTTAGGTGACACTTCAACGTCTTGAGTTGACGGAGTCGATTCGCAGGCCGCTGTGGTGATAACGGCGAGGGCTGCACGCTCATAGAAATCACGCTGATAAACCCGACGACGCCGGGAGTTGGGTCTGGCACGGATTTGTCGCTTATTCCGCCGTGAGTGCATGTCCATGTCGAGTTAATTGATGTGTCGTTCTCACCTTTTTCCAGGCATCGGTTTTCCGTAACAAGTGGATTTAGGTGTGCAACTCTACCTACGTCGCCCGCACGCAAGGATAACCGCCTAATTTTCATCGCTGGGCTTTAGGTACTTCAACGGGTGCGACGGTGTCGGGGCAGACTGTGAGTGAGAGGCGCGTGTCAAAATGGCAGCGTTAACTGTGCCATTGACTCAGGCACCGAGCCAAACTGCTCCACTGCATTCCATAATCCGAACGACAACCAGATGCAGGTGGTCTGTCAAATAGACAATGTGAGTCGTCCTGTTTGTCATGTAGTGAGTGATTGTCATGCGAGGGATGTTGCTTAGGTCAACCTCGCGATTACCTTTTGTGACTGAGGTGGTTGGGAAGGGGCGTTGGGATACTGTCATCAGTAATATAGTGTTGAGGAAACCAACGAGGGTTGTTTCATTTGCTCCACAAGGTGGAAGAAACCCGTCCTACATACACAGTTCGGAACCTAATATTGTCAAAGGATTGTCCAAGTCCAACCAAGTCTGACCTTCCAGTTCAGACCAGTATGCCATACGATGCTGCGGTCGCCACACGTGTTGAGGGGATCAGAGTAAACTGTAGCTGGTCGATGTTAGGTAGAGCACTCGCTCAACGTCAATATGTAATCAATCCATCGTTGTAATCAATGTAGCTTAGTTGGAGCAGAGATGCGGAATATGAGTTTTACAGGTTGTCTCATGAAGGGGGGATGGCCGACTGCCATGGCGGTTACCAAAGCTTTGGGCATTCTCTTGTAAACACATAATTATATCATTTGACATGATTACATAAATGCATCAGCATGCTAGTTACATGAATACATCATCATCATCCAAGTCATTCTGCAAGATCTGATTGTCAATGCATCTTCAAGTGGTAGTTTGTCAAGGATGACAACTTCTTGCAGGTTGAATGAGATTGCTTTTGTGTATTCCCTTTCTCTTGTTTTTGACGGTGAGCTGGGATTACTTCCACTTGCTTTGTGTCAGGAGACATTGGGCCACTGTCCCTTGTAACTCCCACCAACCTATTGTAAAAGTGACAAGGACTGGAGTTCCCTCAGGAAGCTCTCTGTTGATTGTTGGCAGACCAGCAATCTGTTTCAAATTGAAAGTCTCACCTTCATCTTGGGGCATGACTTCATGTAGTTGTGATTAGAATGATAGGGAATAGTCAATATGTTCAAATACCTGCTCTTCACCAGTTGGAGAAGCAAACAGGTGATGAGGCAGTTTTTGAACTGCAAGGATATCTGGCAAGTTACAAGCTGCCTAATTTCATGATGGGATATAGATGTGTGCTTGGAGTGTACAGATACATATAGTTTGTATTAATTTTAACCAGGTTTTCCATGAACCCCTTAGACGCTTGTTCGGAATCATGTCATACAATATTCTGATGTATATGAGATATACATCAGAATTTCAATGATACATAAAGCCAGGGAGTTACAATTTGGATATCTTAAAAGATTTCAGATGTGTGAAATTTTCATAAATATAAATATATATTTGATATTTTAATAAACTTTAAAAGATAAGACATTTGGTTGAGATAGACATAACTGTTTATATGAATATAACAGTAATGTATGTATTAATATAATTGGTATTATATAGGATATTTAGATATACAAATACCAGATGGGGATTAAAGATAGTTCAAATTATGTTACAAGTATTGTATAAGAAAGAATCAATGATATTTGGATGTTCCCTCAAGAGAGTTGCCACCAGTAAATGGGGAAAAAAAAAATTATTTTTTAGAATTATGCCAAAATATCAAAATATGTTTAAAATTTGAGAATCATGTTGAAATATGAAAATAAGTTTGAATTGAAGTGTATTGTGTAAAATTTGAGGAAAATAGGTTGTATATACATATTTGTTGTATTTCTGAACAAGCATCTTACTTGCCTGTCAGTCAGCTATCATTGTTGCTTCAGGAGTATCAGGTTTTTCAGCTGCTCATGATGCATCAGCCTCAATTTATAAGTTGATGTCTACTGCATATGGGGAAGGGGTATTTCAGCCTCTTTCAGGACCAATGGTCACTTGATGCCAAGCTCTTGAGTTTCACACACAATATTTTATGAAGAGCCAGGTTGCCAGTGGAATGGATCTCAGTTCGATGATGCGGTCTTGATAATGTCGCTATGCGAGCTTAAGATTGAGGCGTGCTTCATTGTCCACGCATTGTTAAACATGTAGCATAGTCGAGTGAAACGGCCACACACCATGTGGTGCATGCGTCTCGTCGGAACTTATACACCCATTAGGTGAAGACTAGCTCACACCTGATCGGAAGGAGCCTAGTAAGCTTACCACTCGTATCCGGCCTCTCCCATGAGATGGTCATAGATTGTTTGACACGCCTAGCCAGCCAAGGTTAGCTAGATGGAAAAGTAGGTTGCAAGAAATAAACCTGAGGAGAGAAGAATCCTTTTGGTCGACTAATGAGTGGATGCTTGCTGAGTACTCTGGAAATATCGAGCCACGCATTGGCACCATATTCATAAACAGCTTGTGCCACTAGTAGGCGTTCTCTAGCAGAAAGGTGAGACACAACGTCCAGATTAGTTACACCGCTTCTGGTGGAACGTGTTGAGGACATGCCAGACAGAGAGAACTCGTGGGAAAACTTTAAGTTACAAACAGGTGGTTACATAATAACAAGTAAAGGGCGGTGAGATGCAGTCTTGTAATTAAAACCATGGATAATATGCTGTATTTTGTTTGGCGAGGTTCAGCGGGTTAGTTGCAGAAGATATCTGTTTGTTGAGAGTCTAAGCTATTGCCTTTGCAGCTACACGATACGGGTATGACTTACCAGGCTGGTGATAGTTTGTACTGCAGGCACGGGAGGACTGTTTCCGCCCTGGGACAACATATTGTCAAATAAAAACCAAAGATTATCCACAACTTGCTCACACTCTCTCTATCCTTATCTTGTGCACGGCATGACAGGTGTTCTGCTCGAGAAACCACGATGTCTATGTTGGTGAGCACATGCTGACGGAACAACGTGTCGGCGTGTTGTGATTTATTGAAGTACGTATACCATGTCATGACCTCGTCCCGGATAAACAGACTTAGTTGTTGTTCCATGTCAAACTGGTATACAAGATGAAGGAGTGAGTCTCAACAAATGGCCCAGCGAAGCCAAGGTTTGCTGACCTCTGGTTCTGTTAAAGCCCTAGCTATCGCCATAATCCCCGATGTCAATAACCCCTCAATTCCGATAGGGTTCAAAAAATGCTGCATATTGGGAGTGAGCCTAAATGGAGTAGCTTCGTTCCAATGCATTCTTGGGGAACTCGGGTCAAATGCTAAAACTCATTAGCCTGTAGACAAAATTTTTTGTGAGCAGTGACATACCAGGCATCAATTCCGACATGTAGATCAGGCCCGTAGATCGGGATATGTGGAAACGTGATGGAAGGCGACTGGTCAAACACATAATATATGTCATGAATGTCGTGGATGCCAACTGCAATGCGAATTGCTTCCGCATCGTCCAGAGTTCATATGAAGTTTTCATTGTTTTGGCCATGTACTGTCAGCGAGACATTAGCAAAAACATGAGCAAGGAAAACGGCCGACGGGTTACATTTGAAATGATGTTTTCGGGTACCATTTTAGCCATGATTTCTTCCTGGAGTTCTGCTCGGAGGTTGATAACCTGACTTTCTGAGAGCTGGAAAGGGTTGATCAGTTAGGAATGCATGACAACAGATGAAGACACACGGAGGGGCTATATACACTCTCGAACTTCTCAGCAAAGGCCAGTTGTGGATCCTCACGAGCTAGTCGTACGGAATCGCAATGCTCGTCATAAATGTGCTGCAATGTCACGTAAGACGAATCGTTGGCGAGTAGCCGTAGAGTGGGGTTTAAGGGAACAGCGACAGGTAAATGGAAACACAGATTCCTCTTGCGACTCTCCTTGCGACGGGTTAATACTCTGCACACAATGTCAGATGAGTAGCCTGAGAAACAGAAGAGTCCCACCCATTGAAGATTCTGAAAAGTTGTTGAATACGTTCCTCACGACGAACCCAAGTCTGCGTGGGCATTTGGACCGCGAAAGAATGGTGTGTACCATCATGACCAATGAGTGTAATGCGCCTGAACGTGAAACCGTTCCCTCGGCAGAATTCAACTCTGGGAGCATGACGCATAATCCTGGTAAAATTGTTGTTGTTGTCCTTGTTCTAAGATGATGCGCCGTCAATACGATGCAGGGGCTCGGACCGAAAATTCTGACCTCAAGGTATTGACCAGGGACCTCTACTTCATCAAATTTACCATGTTGGAATTCAACTAACCACTTGCTAACCGTGTCGAGTGATTGCAACCGAGGACGGTTGTCCAAAAGCTTCTCGAATTTATCCCGCCATTGCATCATTCGACGAATATACTCTCTTAAAGTCAGTTTGCCTGTCTTGAAATCTTCTTCAAACTCGGCCTTAAGCATTTAACACAATTAAAGAGGTGCGTATCGAACGAACTCATATTTGCTTACCTGAGTAACTGGGGAGGTAGCAGATCGCAGAAAGGTCTCGATAGCCTCGACAGATTGTTCTGGGACAAAATCATTGTCGGACTGCGTAAGTCCGCTATGAAGATTCTGTGAGAAGTATGTTAGGTCTATTGACACCATCGACAATAGAACACACATTTAGTCCAGCTGCGACAGCATTGCTTAATATTCGATAGCTGTCCTCCTCATTACTAGGTTTGAAACGCTGTTTGAGCTGATCTTGTATCGTTTCCAATGTCAACGCAAGAAGAGGGAATGCTGTCTTCAAGATCGCAACGATCTCCTCTACATATTCCCAGGGTTGCCGCGCTTCACGACTAGGTGTGCCGATGGATGATGGTACGCCAGTCTGAAGGCCATTTTGACCCGCATGGGGTGTTTCGATGCGAGTGCCATTTATTCCTACTGACATGGCATCCAAGGTATCATGTTTAGTCGCCTCGCTTTGAGGATCGCCCATCAAGACGTCGCCATCGGCCATCACTTCACTTCTCGATCCGGACAGATTAGGCGTTGCTGAACGAGCATGCTGAGCACTTGCAGCAGCTTGGGACCGCATGCTGGCAAAATCATCCTTTGTTGTCCGTAGATGCCAGAATAATGCCTGGGGCGTGTTAGTACTCAAAAGCGGTTCATATGATAAAAGCCATAACAGGAAACCGACCTGGGGATAAAGCTTTGCGAGGCTCAGTAAAATGTAGCGGGCATTCTTCGCTTCACGATGTCCGAGTGACAACAATAGCTGTGGAATTAGTGTAATCCAATACCAAAACGCTGCATCGCCCTTGTAGCTGTCAAATGCAGAAGAAACGACAGGGTTGGCAGGATCATCCAAACTGAGAAGCCAGAGGACTCGGATGAGAAGTGGTCGACTCTTCGAGTCTTTATATAACCCAGCGGCTTTCATATAGCAGCTAACCGCGTTCCCAGCATGTGACAACTCGTTTGGATGCTCCTTGAACATCTCGTCGTTAAATCGGCCCCACTCAGCCCAAGCCTTTGGCATATTCAATTCCATACCGACCGCTTGGCCGAATGCATGGTTAGCTTCGTTAGTGTGGTTCAACTTGGCAAAAAACATGCCCTTCAGTGTGTAGAATTCGGCCTTTTGCTTGGTCGAGAAATAAACCAGATTAGTATTGTTAATCACGTCTAGGCCATTCTGGAGCTCATTTGGATTCTGATAATGACAGCGAGCCTGTTCGCGAAGTTTGAGGAACGCCTCCGCGATCTCGATGTTGGGCAACGTATATATCTTGCTCAGGGATTGATGACAAACCTCCAGGAGGTGGTGTTTTCGAGCAACATGGGCAAATCGATTGACAAGCCAAGCAGTCTCATGATAGCCTCGATAACCAAACGTGTTCGGATTGTTCGGCATGCTGGAGGCACCCTGAGGAGGCTGGATAAGAGGAAAATAATGCCGGTTGATTGCGTAGAAAACATGTTGACGCCATGCCACCAAATCACTCCAGATGCTGATATCGTCTGCAAGATTGGGAAGGCGCTCACGCCATGTCTGAAGCACCAGTTTCAGATCCGAAGACTTCTTCTCCAAGTTCTGCGCGTTTGTCTGCGCCAAAGAGCCGTATATTTTAGCTGCCTCTTGGAGTTCGACAAACTGTTGAAAATGCTGCAGTAATGGGACATGCGCTTTTGACAATGCACCGGGAAGGGTAACCCACTTGCGGAGAGTCAGTTGGATTCCATCTTCTAATTGTCGTGTGAAGTCTCCGTTCTTCTCGAGAGGCCAAGTGGCTTTAATTAAGGAGGCAAATACCTGGAAAACACGTCGGCGAGGTGTCGCGATTTCCTCTAACCCATTCAGGTCAGCATCCAGCGAATCTTGATCAGCTGTCCAATCTGGGTTCCTCCAGCGACATTCAAGCAGAAGATCTTGATTACCCTCACTCTTCGACAGTTCTTCAAGAATTTCCCACTGTTGCAGTTTCTCGGCTGCTAAGATCCAGTGATCCTCCCAGAGACAATACTCGGCCTCAGAGAATGGAATAACACCGGTACGAGACTTGACCTGTGCTGCTTCGTACATAGCCTGTGCCTGAGGCCACATCCCGTTCTGCTCTAGGGATACGGCACAGTTCGTCTCTGAGTAGAGGCAGCGACGTCTCCATAGACCATAAAACATATCATCCTCTGCCAACTCCGCGTAGAGCTCTGCTAAAGAATCATATGTAGTATCCTGAATGCTCTCTTCCTCCCGCAAGTAATCTAATGAGTCTTGCAGTATCTCGAGACAGGTGTGCCATGCACCAAATGTCTTGCCCAAATATTTCAGTAGATATGGGGGAAGGCTCATCGGAGGGGAGCATGCTTTCACACCTGCCAGGAGCGTCTGTACAACATTGGGTCGTAGATCCACCTGCCGACTTAGATGATCCTTGCTCAATAAAATTATCACTGTGTTGGTCAGGTCCATTTGTTCCTTTCTTGATAAGCTGGCCCATATTGCACTGAAGACCGACACCCATGTGAGATGCACGACGTTGGGATCCAAGAAGAGCAAGCGCCGGGTTGGTTGGGCGAGGTCACGGACGCGACAATGAATAGCAGACATAGATAATCGGGACATTCGGGACTGGAAGACATTCGTTTCTAGAGTCAAGGGTTCATCCCCGTCGATTGCTCCGAGGAGGAGATCTAAGGCAAGATGCAACCAATAATGATCCGCAAGGGCCTCCCAATTTTGCACTCCAAGGACATACGATAGACGACTAGACAATGACCGGGGAATGCTGTCATCCAAAAGTTCGATAAATTGGCCGCGCATGATGGGATCTTTTGAACGGCATCCCAAAAGATAGGAGGGTTCCAATCGCATCGTTAAGTCTGGACGTCGAAGTGGCTCTTCCTTGTAGATGTCAAAAATGAGCTGCAAATACTCTCCGAACAAGATCGGTCCTCGCTGTTCAAACGCCTTCATGGTGCCCAGCAGCGATGCCTTTTCCTTAAGCGTCGGATAAGCGTCCTTACGGCGTAAAACCCATTCTCTAGTTATGTCGAGAAGAATGGTACAAAGGCTCTCGCTACTCGACTTGTCCGCAATCTGGATGAGACAGTGAAGAAAATGCCGACGCTGATCGGCGAGATGCGCAACGGAAATGCGACAGATCTCAAGAATGGATGAAATTTGTTGAATTGGCACCTCTGGATTAGACATTTGTTGGGCGATGTGCTCTTTCGTGGCTTTAACCAAGAGTCTCATTAGGCCTGCGGCGAACGGCTCAATTCGGGCAGGTGATAACTGTACCACGGAAAGTAACATTAGCATAGGGCCCTTCAGATTGTTTGAGGTCCGGAGGCTCTCGGAGATAGCATTTGCGACCCAAGTGTGGAAGTCAGAGGCATCACTCGGGGACTCGTCATCGTTCTCGGTTATAGGAAAAATTTCAAGGAGTTTTTTGAAAGCAGGATGTAGACTCTCGTGAAGAAGCGACTCGTCGCTCGACATGCCCTTTTGAATTAACCGTTGCAAGAGGCCGCCGTTAGAAGTGTACCATTCAAGAGGCTTGTCGGCTGTGACCACAGCAAAGACTTTGGCCGAGTTAGATATATGAGTGAGACTTTGCTCAGTGATATCGGTCTATATCACCAACGTAAGTCAGATACAGGCGTCAAATATCAATGGCACCTTACCTGCTCTAGAGCACGAATGAAAAAATTTAGCTTCACTGTCACCTCACTCCAACCGTTGGGTCCAATAAGAGTCTGTAGTTGCCCCAGGGCACGTAGGACCAGACCTGCTTTGTTTACTGGTTCGTTTGAGGTCACAACTAATCGCACCAAGTAGCTGACGATCGTTTCGCGATGATTCAAAGGTAATGTCCAGGGCGAGTTATTAACCCTCTCGACCTGATGAGAATCTTCGGGACGAAGGGAAACGGTCACTGTCTCGGACGTTGGAGCTTGTTTTGCTTGCCGTTCCCATGTCATGATAAGGTCAAGCAGATCTAAAGAGAGCGCTCGGGTTTCCGCATTCGAACTTGGTTGTAAACCCAACTTCGAGAGTGAGCTAACCATGTGAGGCACAAACAGCTCGCGGCAGGAGTAAAACAACGTTGGATGACGAATCATGAGTTGATAGATCACTATCAGCTGGGAAAGGCCGTGGCCTTCCTCGATGAGCATCCGCCTAGTCAATTTAGCCCATGACGGGTAACCAGGCTCGTGCAGAATACGCTTTGGGAGGGCGGGAGCAAGAATGTCAAGAGCCTGGCGAATAAGGGTACGACCTTCTGTGTGGGGTGGCCTTAATAGCCCAGTCCAAGTTCGTAAGATGAACTTGGCAGGGCTATCAAACGCTTCAAAGAAGCGTGCAGCCAGAATGTATGCTGTTTGTTTGACGACAGCATCCTCCACAGTAATATAATTCCACGCGCATTTAATTATATCCTTTCGAACATCCTGAATGAGAGAGGAGCAATGATGCACGATGAGACTCGACATGTGCAACAGCTCAATGGAAAGCGCATCATCCGTGGTAGGTAAAACCACTCGGTCACTCATAGGTCGCCAAATCCGAGCATGGATATGATTAATGATGTCAGGATCCACAATGTGACCGGTTTCTTCCTTGCGAGAGAATGTCACGTAAAGCAACGGATTGATGATATATCGAATGAACACTGTCTTGTGCGTCCATGATGGAGATGGGTTCTCAAACCAAGCGAGAAATCTCATGAGGACGTTGCGTCGATAAGGATCGGATCGGCTCATTGCAACATGCTGATACAAAAAGTTTGTGAGCCCAGATACATCAACGACGGAGGGGTGCGCATATATGACAACAATGTCGAAGAGTAAGTCAATACGAGGTCCCTGTTCAAGGGCACGTATGAAGATGGATCGCATAAGCGTTATCTGGCGAGAATGAACCGCCGGAGGATCGAGAGATGTGCCTGAACTATGTTGTAGTTGGATGAGCCATAAAGGGAGCAATGCATCTATGACATATCCATGTTCAGACAACCAGCTGTCGGATATCACTGCTAGATCCCCACATAGGAGCATGCCAGGCAGAATGAACTCCCGGTTGTCGTTTTGCAGACAAGTAGCAATGATGCTAGACGTTTGTGCACCAAGTTCACGCTCAAGGGATATGGCATGTCTAGATAAGAGAACATTCCTCAAGGTGCGAACATGTCTAGGGTCTCCAATACGGTGCAGGAAATATGCCACGGCTTCGCCCGGGTAGCGGTTGAGAAACTTTGCTAAAGGCTCTGTGAAAGGACTAGGCGCGGAAGACTCAAGACAGGCTTCGGCATCGACAACGGCATTCACAAGGTCTTTCAAAAAAATGTTTGCCGTAGGAGGTAGCAGGTGGAAGATATGAACTAGTTCAACCAACTTGATGATTTCTTCATTGTCCGTAAGCGTTCTGTACGCAGTGCCCCGCAACATGTTTGGATCTGCAATGACACGGAAGTGATCCAAGAGCTTGCTTCCAATCTCGACTTTGAAATAATTTGTAAGGAGTTCAAGCAACCGCGCCAGACCTTCCAGACCAGGCACCGAGAGCCGCTTGGGGTCCGCAAGATTCATCAGGATGGGACGTAGACCAGTGTGTAGCAAATCTCTAGGCAATCGAGTTTGGTGCGTGAGGACCAAACGGAGACCTTCATGAGCAATATTTTTAACTTCCAACGAGGGTGAGTACAATGACTTGAAGTAAACACCAATGACACTGCCAAAGCCCCGGTGTCAGTAGTTCATTCCCAGAATGGCAACATATGACTAACCGCTGGCGAGTTTGATGTTGCCTAGCAAAGAAATTCGTTACAGGCATAGATGCAGTCAACAATTTGATGCAAACTACGCGAAGCCTGATGACCTCTAGAGCACTTCGACGCTGAGTATTCCGTCCGATGAGTGCTGCATCCTCTGCATCAGCAAGTGCTAATGCTTCATGAAGGAGGCGAAGAAGTTCTTCGTTCACATCGAGAAGACGAGGCTGAAGGTCTAAACAATATCTGATTGCATCGATATTTCCAATTTGAGTGGACAGTGGGAGCGCGCGTAAAGGTTTGGTGAAGATAGGAGACAGGAGGCGATCGCGGTGCTGATTCATGAGTTCCGAGGTAGTGACTCCACTTATTTCCCCCAATAGATGCAACGTCGATTGTGCTGCTTTGCGTACTGTGGAGTTCGTACTTGACAATTCCACGATGATGACTTTGACAAGGTACGAAATCTCTTCTTGTTGATCCACACCATCCTCGTTTATGGAAGTCCCGTTACCGCGACATGTACGAATGATGTGTGTGATGGCATCTAGCACTTCGTCAAGGTTAGCTGGGGGATCGTTTGGCATGTCTTTCAGAACGAAAAAGAGTGCACGGATGAAGTCAGGCTCTCGCTTGCGAACCCATGTAGTCCCGAGGTCAACTTCGGAAGTCATCACAACAATTCCTTTACATCCTGCTATTTTTTTGGGCCAGGTCTCCTCGAAACAAGTAACCACGAAGCGATGTGCGAGTTGGTCTAGAACGGGAGACGGATCTCGTCGCATCGTGGAAAATGGGACGTTGCTCTTGGCTGTCTCCAGGAGATCGTTGATGATCGCGACGACCACCTCCTGAGCAGTTCTAGCCTCTTCTGCCTCGGGCTTGGCCATGGTGAGTGGGATAGTATCGAGATAGAGCGTAACAAGTCGATGCAGCATCCGACGGTTACCGGCGTCAGCGGGACTCGTCACGGAGCCTGATATTTCCATGCTAAGGATGTGTCGAGAGAGATCACGAATATACTCTTTTGCGGGTGAGCGAAACTGAGATATGTGGACAGAGTCAAATAAGGCTTGGACAGTACGTTGGAAGACGTCCACTCTTTCCGGCCCATGTAAGCCCTGTGATGCAGGTGACAAACTAGACTCTGGAGAGAAGAAAAAGAATCGCAGGGACTTACGTCTCGAAGCAGAACGGTCATGCAGTGTTTCAACACCTCATATGCCTCACGGCGATATTCTTGATTTTCATGTCGCAAGCTACGGGCCGCCAATTCTGAGAGTGGTCCCAGGTTAATGTGCTCCTCACGACCTGCCACGAACTTTACAGGTAGTGTTGCGGGATCTGTGAACTCCTGGTACTCGAGTTGTGGGTGTTGATCGAGCAAACGCCGATTCCTCCCTCCGAGCTTCCCCATGATTCGCACGGTAGTGTGCGCATGCTGGTGATTCGCGGGCTGAGGCCTAAGCTGTGCATGAAGAGCACTCATCAGATCCCGAAGCACAGGGCTTATCGTAGGATCTAAGAATTCTTGTGTTAGGTTATCAATGCACAACTCCAACGTCCGAAGACCTTGGGAGATCAACTCAGGATTGCCTTTCAACGCAAAAACCAGTGGCTGCATAAGGTGATGCAAGAAGGGCAATAAATGTGTCAATCGCACTGGAACCGTAAGGCAAAGTTCGACCAGTAGATCGCGCATGCTGGGACCTGACGTTAGAAGGAGTCGGTTCAAGCTCTCAAGCAACTCTGGAAGTAGGGACAACACTTCCTTATAAAGTAACTCAAAGCGACCTCCTCCCCCGCCGATAGAACGGAAAAGTCCACGGAGTAATAAGAAATAGTTTGTCGGCTCCGGAGCCTTGGCGGCAAGAGGAAACGAATCCATGACCAAGCGACCAAGATAGGGTACTAGTATGCCTTCGTTCTGCTCAGGAAACATAGTAACAGCCTGGAAAGCCATTTTGAAAAATCGAATAGTTTGGACAGCTACCATCTTGGAATCCTGGTGACCTAAAGTATCAAACCTGGCCACAAGGAAACGTAAAATGATAGCTGTTAATGTTCCGCAAGTGGGTTGATGTGCAAGCAGAACTTGGGGAAGATGGAATAGGGTGGGCCGTTTAAGAGCACTTTGGAAAAAGAACTCAATCTTTGTCGCCCAGAGTTCCTGGAATACATGCGGGTGCATCTCATGGAAGATATGGGAAAACCACTCCATGGCTTCGCGCTCGTCGCGAAAATTCAAGGGAAGTTCGTAAAGAGACATACAATCAATTGTCCCCTCAAACATGCGCCCTAAGAGCTCACCGTCTAGCATTGGCTGCCCCAAAGTCTTCAAACTGCTAAGGACAGTACGAAATCCATGTAGTAGCGTTCGAAACAAATATCTTGATTCTAGTGAATGACGATCAGGGTGGGATTCGATATGAAACAACTACGATGCACCTTTGATAACGTCGTCAGGCGATTCGTTGACATATGCAGCGGAGGAAACAGGTTTCGACTTCTCAATAAGAACGATATTGAGATTTTCTTGTTCACCAGTCTTGAGGCGTTCTGCCAATGTAATGACCTCTTTCTGCATGGCATTCAGGGCAGACAGCTTGTCGATACACGAGATAAGCAATCCCTGAAGGACGTGTGCCGCTCCTTCCGGGGAATCCTTTTGGATCACACAATCGACTAAGTTCATCAATAGCTTAGCGCACATGGTTTGAATGGAACCAGTGATCGACTGGTTATGGAGGTTGCAAGAGTAGATGTGGATGACTCGACCAAGCTGCAGAGGGTTCAGTTCCGTACGGACATGGTGAACTAGGTCAGCTAGCATGCTGAATGCAAGAGGTCTAGGGAAGCCGTCAGTTATGTCTCTCAGAAGGATGATTGCAGCACACGCAACAGACCTAAGAGCCTCTTGACTGGTGATACCTGATCCAATCAACACTTTCTCGTTCAACAAGATATCGATTTGAGGAACAAACGCGGTCCTGAATTCGGTAGACAGCACGTGTCTCGTTGCAATCAACAGTTCCTATCAATTAGTGGATTCAGCAGCAGGTTGTGCAAACATGCCTATATAATGGCAGACCTTACGAGTAGAAGCCGCCTCCGGCGGACAGTCTTGAAGCATCCGCACTATTGCCCGGGGAATCTGATCTTGATATGCACGGAGAGAATCATTTGCACCGCGGAGCACATAGGCTAAGAAGGACATTGTCTGGGCGAGTGGAATGATGACGGTCATCCTAACACATAAAGGAGTCATTAAAACTACTGACCTTGACTTGTGATGTAACGAATTCTGCGAAATGACTTTTATTGGGCATGTCTGGAGCAACACCCATCCACAACTCGCCGCTAGCCACAGCTTCCTCATGCACGCGTTTCTGGGGCTTTGCTTCCAGAACCAAAAACTAAGCATGAACGTTAGGCAATATAACTCGACATGACACGCTCTACACGTACGTCGATCACCAAGGGTAACATAGTCCTGATTGTCGGATTGGCAACAACGCGGTGGCTTTGAAAAAGGAGAACGGTGGCAATTGGACATTCAGTAAGAACCTTAAAGCTATGCATGCTAGGTGCAAGAGTCTGAGGGTCTATTACGCTAGCCCCTGGGTCAAAATACTCGTTGACAAGGGTCTTTGTATTTCCGTAGAGGTCTTGCACGAATTCAATGAACTGAGTTACATGCTCTTCGGGTGACGTTTTATAACTGCGATTGAGGTCTATTATGATCTTAATGCAGGTCACCCCGTTGTCCTCGTTGTCGTGTCGCAGCAGGTGCAGCATGAGTGCCATGAGCGTCGGGGCATGCGCTTTGAGTTGTTCATTCAGCGGCAGGCGATGAAGGGTATCCACGAGAGCATGACGAAATAGGTGTTCCTCGGCGTCCTTCCTGAATGCAGGCCCGCCAGCGTGCAAGAGTTCGATAATAGTTGGGAGAACAGATGTGAGAAACCGGGTAATCTCTCCTTCTCTAAGGACCTCTATGGAGTCCCGCATTTCCCCAGCATATTGAACTTTTTCTTTCGTGTCTGAGAATGCGTTGAGATCTCGAATAAGTCACCGGAATTCGCATTCGCCACACTCACCAGTCGCGGGGTCTTTGAGACGCTGCGCAAAGATGTCCACATCAAAACTGGCGCCGCCAGGCGCATTGGGGGTACCAGAAGCCATGATGGACTCCTTTCACCTCTAGAATAGCACTTGATATTGGGTGTGCTCGAGACAATAACCTTAGTCTTGGACAAAGCGTCCGTGTATAGCCGCGGAAGCAAAGTACCCTTGGTGGACTTACTCTTTCGGTGAAAAATGGCGGGAGACCAGCTCCCTCCAACGGCTCGCTCTATTGCGCTGTTACTGGCATCCAATCCAACGATTCAAGACTCCCACCCCGCTGTACTGCATCAGCTTCTTGAATTCTCTCACCGCTATACCACTCAAGTGCTTTCAGACGCGCTCGTTTATGCTGAACACGCAGGGCGAGCGGGGAAAGTTGAAATGGAAGACGTTAGTCTTGCTGTTCAGGCTCGTGTCGGATGGGAATTTGGTGGTCGAGTGCCTAAGGAAGTGTGTCCGATCCATCTCTTATTTCAAGTGTCGATATACTCATGTCCCTACCTGTAGTATCTATTATCACTAGCTGCTCAGACAAATTCAACACCACTTCCATCAGTGCCTGAGGTTTTTGGTGTCTGCCTTCCACCATCCCGAGATTGCCTCACCTCTGTTAATTTCGACCTGGCGCCCAACCAACCTCCTCCAGGCATGAATCTCTGGGAAGAAGAAGTTGAAGAAGAAGTAACCGAGTCAGAATCTGACGATGAAATTCAAGGTGTTGAAGAGCAGCCAAAGTCGCGTGGACCTGTGGCCCCGCCCATCATGGCGCGAAATTGCCCATCTGAGGATGTGGACATGATTCGTACACGAAGTGAAGTCAGTGATGCAGAAGATGGTGATGATGGGTTGTTTGGAGCAGGTGATGAAGGTGACGAGGGCAGCGATGCGGAGGCTGTCAAGGAAGAATTACAAACCCAACCGACTCAGCGGACACTGGTGGAGGATGAAGACTACGATTAAATAATGTATTGCTTATTACTTGAAGCCAACAAGTGTAATCTACAAGAGTATGCAGCGTCCAAGCCAGATAATCAATTTGCTATGCTTTGTCTCAGAGCAATGGCTAACAAGAAGACAAACAGCGTCAATACGATAATCAGTGTCGTGGTCCAAGCTATTGTTAACACCAGATCAGTTATCCTAGTCAGATTGCCATACGAGGTGAACTCACAACTTCCAAAGGTCTTCGGTACGACTATGATGCGTACCGAGTTATCCGCACTACCAGATATCAGTATTGATGCATCAGGATTGAACCGCAGAGTCGTCGAGGGAAAATCGTGAGCTTTCAGAATTGTCAGAAGAGGCTACATATTATGATAATACTTTTGCAGATCACTAGTCGAATTAAGTCACTGGGGGCTCACAGCCAATGTTTGGGAATCCAATATGCCAATAGTGTAGCCCGATGATCCAAATGCGATTAACTTCCCGTCCGCACTGTTGCCAGAGATAAACCGACAGCGGGGATAAGGGTAAGTTAATAAAATCTTTACCTGACGTCAAAACACGTCACCCCTTTCTCAGCCACCTTGCGCATTTTGACCATTTGCCATGTTGTTGCGTCCCACTTGGATATGTAAGCCTGACGTGGAGACGGCTTGCCATGCACCCGTGAAGGTGACGTATTCAGCACAGTATATAAGGTTCCAGGTTCAGTTGGATTGAACCTGTGTTTACATCCAGTTAGTGCTTATGAGAAGCCGGTAGAATGCCCTTACCGGGCCGCTCGGAATGTTAATCAATGCACGGGTGACATTGGGGGTTCCACTGTCTTCAACAAATCCATCGTATCAAGCTTCTTCTTGTCTGGCCTTTGGGAAGTGAGTACACGTCCAGATGTGTTGTCGCAGCTATGACAAGCTTCATAGACTATGTTATCACAGGAAACAGCTAATGTCTGATGTTATTCATCCATACAGAGGTGGGAGAAAATGTTGCGTCATAAAGTTGACCCCTTTGCAACTGGACTGATGGGGCGGCCGTGGCCAAAGTGGCGTACCACCGGAGTGTTACCTGCATTCTTCAGCAAAAAAAGGTCAATTAAAATCAAGAGAATACATACCTCGTTTTTTGTCGAACCGACAGCAAGAAGATCATAGTCCGAAGACAAGGCCGTTACATTCTATTCATTCCTTGTAGGTTAGTCAAACCCCGGCATTTGGTAGCTCAAGTCCTACCTGGTAATCCTCAGCGTTGTCTGACTGGAAAGTTCCACACCTCCGGGATAGCCTCAATCTTGAAAGTAAACATTAGATTGATAAGCAGCTGCCCCAATGTATACATACTTATGCGAATTAACACTGTATATCCGGCAATTTTCGTTCTTTCCCTTCTTCAGATCATCAATAGGACTATTGATGCCACAAACAAGATCCTTCTGCTTTGGGGAGTTGAGAAGTTGAGCGTTACATTACAATCATTCCATACATCGGACTGACGTTCAGATGAACCGCCATGCTCATTGGAGCATCCTCATCCCAAAGCTGCAACTCATCTAACATCTCCATTTTCTTCTCGTTTCCAATCCGGTACAGCCGCTAACACCCATAGTTGAATGGACAATGAGTCTGCCTCAAGGATGAAGATGTTGTACGACTAACTATTCTGTTCTTCACCCCTGATTTTCCTGAGCCGCCACCACCACCTAAGGCCAGAATATCATTTGCGAGAAACGCGGAAGAGTACACGGGAAAGGCTGGAAGTGTATGAGACGTATGGCGAGTTCGCATTGCGGTTGCTGAGTTAGAGGCGTCTAGTCACTTTATCAGTGACAACCCGAACAGAGATACGTATCTAGTACAAGGAATAATGTCCATTATCCAACGAACATGGTATACTACATATTAGCGCAAGTATATGATCTCAGTGGTAAGTCTAGTCATATGTTCAACACGGCCTCCAAGTTTTCTCTCTCCTCCTCCTTGTCCTGGTGCTCTGCTGCAGCCTTCTCCATCCCACACTTACAAAGCTGGATCACTGACCTAGCAACATGCAGCTCCTTTTTACAAGTCGCTAATATGCGATCCTCTGCCTTATGCCATATGACCCTCTGATCTGCCTCCCACTTCTCCATACCCATGCTCAGGTACACCTTCAATGAGAAGACTGCAACCTCAAGGTTCTTCTTGGTAGTAGCAGCATATAGCTCTGCCTGTCTATGAGCTTCAACTGTGGCTACCCAGGCCATCTCCTTGTAATGATTCAAGGTCAGGTCAGGCTCCATATCTGTCCCGACATCCACACCCACCTCAGGCTCTGCATTTGCATCAATCTCCATGTCTGCATCAGGATCTGCCTCCACTTCCACCTTCTCCGCCTCTGCTGCATCATTTTCTTCAGCTGCACTGTGTTACGCACTAGGTCTGATTGGGGTCGGAGTTTGGGTCGGAGGTTGGGTTGGAGTTGGAGCATGTCGTGGGGGTCGGAACAGACTTGGCTTCAGCTTATGTGCTGCACCCTCACTAATACCGGTGTCCGAGATTTCGGAGACGGAGTACGACTTAGAGAGTTAGGATCGGACTTAGGAGCTAGGTGTGATTCAATATTTGAACTGGGGAATGGAGTCCCCAGTCGGCAACTTAAATACATATTCGAAATCTAATAATAATTACTCCGGTGATGGGTCTCTGAGGCCGACGGCCTTACATGAGTATGTCTGAGTCCGATGGGGATGGATGTCTGGGTTCCTATGGTGATGCTGATGCATCAATCGGAACCGGAGACGGATGGGTGGAATCGGCGGTGACAATCGGACAGGAAAATGGAGACGTAGTGGTTTCCAAATGGAGTATAGATTTCATATGCATGGGGATCTGAGGGGATCGGACGGGGATCTGGGCGTTAATGAATATAGTCATAACACACTGGCCACAACAGCCATGGTTGCAAACACACTGGCAAGTCTACCGGTGGGGCGGGTGTCAGACAGGTTGACTCCATCCATGTGACTGAGATAATGGCAACCTCAGGGGTCCACGCCTGTATTGGCATGCTCAGACTCCCCAGTTGACTAGTCGCCCCCACCCCAGTCACCTCCTCCTCTACCTCCATGGCAGCCTCTAGCTCATGTGCCTGTTCCTTCACTTCCTTCAGCCTCATGGCCTCCATCATGGCTGTAAGCTCCTTGACCTTGCGTGCTCACTCTGCCTTTGCTTCTTCCTCCTTCCACCTCCTTCTCCTCCTTCCATCTCTGTTCCTCCTCCTCCTTCCATTTCCATTCTGCCTCCTCCTCCTTCCATCTCCATTCCACCTCCTCCTTCCATTGCTGTTCCACCTCCACCTCCACCTTCTGTTTCTTCCTCTTCCTTCTGTTGGGCCAGGAGCAACTGCTCGAGTTCAGCCACACTTATATTTGCAAAAGGATTCAACATTGTTGAGGATAAGACCTCAACATGCCCCTCCTTTTATATGTCTCCAGACCCCCAGTATAACTCTGACTGCATCCAAATGTCTCACCTATTCAATCCACAGACATGAGGCCTCAAGGGCTTGGCCTTAATGGAGAGATACTGTTATGATATATTTATTAATGCCCAGATCCCCATCCAATCCCCCAAGATCCCTGTGCACATGAAATCTATACTCCATTTGGAAACCATCACATCTCCATTAGTCTGTCTGATTGTCACTGTTGACTTTGCTCATCCACCTCTGGTTCTGATTGATGCATCAGCATCACCATAGGAACCCAGACATCTGTCCCCATCAGACTTGGACATATTTACATAAGGCCACTGGCCTTGGAGACCCATCACCAGAGTAACTATTATTAGATTTCAAACATGTATTTAAGTTGCATGACTGGGGACTTCATTCCCCAGTTCAAATATCAAATCACACCTAGCTCCTAAGTCTGATCCAAACTATCTAAAGTCATACTCTGTCTCTGAAATCTCAGGTATTAGTGAGGGCACAGCACATAAGCTGAAGCCAAGTCTGTTCTGACCCTCACAACACACCCTGATACTCACTCCAACTCTGACCCCAAACTCCAATCCAGGCTCCAACCCCCAATCGGACCTAGTGTGTAACAACATGACTATGAATCTACAGGGTGAGGTTGTCTGTCAATAGTCCTGCCATTAGTGCTCTTGTTTAAGTAACTAGTGTGTACTGCCTTTGCAGAGTATTAGAAGCTTGAACTCATGTGAAGCAGTTGCTAGACTAGTTCACACATTGCTGTTACCCACTTCAGAGTGTCACTGGTTGGACAGTTGGATTCATCTACTTACTTCCTTTAGCCTCTAAGTGCATTCCCCTCATTTTGGAATATCTGGACCCCTAAGCATCTGTGAACTCTAGACTCTGGAAGTCTTATTCATTTCTTGCTGCTAAGAAACATTCTTTCTGCATATCATCTGCATTGACCAATACAAGGGATTGTAACCAAAGTACAAATGTTTGTTTCTGGAGTTGTGCTGCAGCAGAATTTAATATTCTTCTTAGCTGTTCATTCATGGAATTGTGGTAATTTAGAGTTTGCCCTACACCATAATTTTGCAGGTTCCAAAACACATTTAGAACCCCAGTTCAATGCACTGGAATCTAACAAGCATTGAGTAGACTACATATCATTTGCTTCTGACATCATAGTATCAGCTGGTAATGTGACAAAGAAGCTTATACCACAACAGCTACATATAGCAGCTGTCAGTGTTGACAAGTCTGTTGAACCTATGTATCACCAGATGAGCTGACAGAAGTTGATGGCATGACCTGATGGGCCACACATCAATAGTGACAAAATCTCCAGATTCTGGGAGATTGGTGGGACTCTTGCTCACTGTCTATTAGACAGTGGGAGTGAGGGGATAATGATATCCCCTGAATTCATGTGTGCAACAGGCATGAAAACCTTCACACTGGAGCAACCCATCATACTGCAACTGGCATGCATTGGGAGTAGAAGTACCATAAATGATGGTACTCATGCTACCTCATGCTACCATAAAATTTGGTAGCCAAGACATTGAAGAATACTTGGATGTCACCAACATCAAGTATTACAACATAATACTTGGTACTTCATTCCTACAAAAGTTAGGAATATGCCTGGACTTTAATGGCCCAGGTTGAACCATGATGGGAACTGAAGAAGTCCTCACCAATGAAGAGCACAATATATAGATGCTCTTTGTACCCTGTCATAGGGTACAAACTCCCTATGAAAAGGAGTAACAGCATGAGTAGATGGTGCCAAGGGGGTAACTCAAAGCATGAGCTACCCACCACAGAGTCCTTCCCAAAAGAAGGACTATCTTCAGTAAAGGATCCCCCAATGGAGGATCCTACTAAGAACACAAGGTGGATAGCATTGTCTTGTGAAGGGTCAACCACATATGTGGCTGATCAGATCCCTCAATTGAGGGATCAATGGAAAGAAAATGTTATTAAATGATGTGAATAATCGCCTTGCTGGGGTGTAATGATGAGCAGAAGTCAAATAGAAAATGGAGCAGTGATGAGAACACGATGTATGACAGTTGTGTGAGAGACAAGCTTGAATAGTATCTTTGTGTGAAGTTTGGAGTGATTTGGATAAGCCCTCATCTGGATACAAGCTAATTCAGCAGGTAGCAGGAGTAGGTTGAAGTAAATGCTTAATAAAAATGTAGCCAGTAATTGTATGGCTTCGTAATACGATATTCGAGTGGGATATGCAATATTCTAATAGAATATGCAAAAGCTAATAGAAATATGTGTTCGTTCTGGAGTTATTCCAGATATGAATAGATTCAGATACACAGACAGAATATGTGAGAGATAATTACTCTGTCTTTTCAAGTGCATTACAGATGTGATTTATATATGATACTAAGTCCTATGAATGAATGAAGTCATCCGTCAATGATGGGATGGATGATGAGATGATGATGGGGGGAAGTGTCCATGATGATGAAATGATGAAAATAAAAGTGAAATAATGTCTGGGAAGTTCTGGAACTCACAGGAGCTTCTCCTGTTCCCTATTCCATTTCTGTAACTGTCCTCCTTTACCCCCTTTGCCCCTCCAAATCTCCCAAGCCTCCCATATCCTCCTGTTCCTCCCCTGTCCCCTCTAATCCCCCTCTCCTCCTTTCTCCCCCAAAGTCCAGCATGTCTGAATAACAGAAAAGTATACTGACTTATTCAGCAGCATACCTCTAGAACTTCCCCCATTCAGGGAAGTTAATTATAAGATTAATTTTATGGATCCTGACAAGCAAATACATTATCACTTGCCTAGATGCTTGTTTGGAAGGATGCTGTTATACAATATTCTGATGTATACAAGATGTACATCAGAATTTTAATAATGATCATAAAAATAGGGAGTTACAATCTGGATATCTTTAAAGATTTCAGATATCTGAGTTTTTTTTTGGATATCTTAAATTTTATAAATATAAATATATATTTCATATTTTAATAAACTTTAAAAGATAAGATGTTTGTTGTGGATGAACATAATTATTTATATGAATATAACAGTTATATATATATTAATATTATTGGTATAATAGAGAATATTTAGATATACAAATGCCAGGTGAGGATTCAAGGTACATTAGATTATTTGACCAGTATAGTATAAGAAAGAATGAGTGAAAGAAATCAAGTGTAGCAGGAGTAGAATATTCCCTTGAAGCAGTTGCCACTGGTAAATTAAAAAAAAAGAATTATTTTTGAGAATCATGTCAAAATATCAAAATATGTTTTAATATAAGTATATTATATAAAATTTGAGGAAATGGGTTGTATATACATATTTAATGTATTTCTGAACAAGCGTCCTAAGTGCCCTGAGAACTATTGAGCAGAACTTTCAGAGAAAGTGCTGCACTACACCACTGCTAAGTGGTGGGTACAAGCTATGGCCTGACAGGCTGTACCTATGCTATGCATTCCCAAGAAAAATGGGAAGCTTTGTACTGTATTCAACTTGCATGAACAGGACAAGAACACAGTGAAGGACATAACACCTTTCCCTGATCAGGATAACATCAGACATGATGTTGCCCACTGTACATATTGATCTAAGCTCAATATGTCTGAGGCATATGAACAGATATGCATCAGTCTGGTGGATATACCCAAGACAGCCTTTGCAACTGTCTTGGGGTCATTTGTCAGCCAAGCCATGCAGCAAGGGGACTGTAATTCCCCTTGACATTTCAGCAGATGACCACCATCTTCTGAGAATATATCAGAAGATTCATCCATGTATATTTGGATGACATATTCATGCACACCTGATCTCCAGCCATTTTGGGCAAAACCACACACAAGGGTTAATTTGATGGGACTATGTATGGCCAAAAATGCAAGAGTACATTCAACACTACTGTAACTCTTGTACCATGTGTATGTGCTCAAAATTGCAAAGGCACAAACCCTACGGAACGCTTAAGCAACTTCTGGTTCCAGAGCAACCATGGAACTCCATCCCCATGGATTTCATAGAGAAACTCCCCTCGTCGCTCAGATATGACACCATACTTGTGATTGTTGACAGGTTCACTAAACAGTCATTATTCATTCCAACACATGACACCATCACCTCCACCTCACTAGCTAAGTTATTTGTTCTCCACATATTCTCTAAACATGGAGTCCCATCGCATGTCACATCTGATCAGGGCTCAGAGTTTGTGTCCTCCTTTTTCTGCACATTAGGAAAGGCTCTTGACATGAAGCTTCATTTCACCTCCAGATACCATCCTGAAGGAGATGGACAAATGGAACAAATGAATCAGTCCCTGGAACAATATCTCTGAGTCTATTGTAACTATCAACAAGACAACTGGGCTGACCTACTTCTGATTGCAGAGTTTGCCTACAACAATGCCCTGAATGCATCTCTCTGTTCTTTGCTAATAAAGGCTGCCACCCAAACATCTCTGTCCACCCCAAGAAGGAACTTGCCTCCACCAAAGCCCGCCAATTTGTAACTGACCTCAACCAACTACACCAACATCTCCAAGAAACCATCTCCGATGCCCAGAAACAATACCAAGTCTTTGCAGACCAATGCCGCATTCTGGCTCCAGACCTGCAAATTGGAGACAAAGTATTCATCAAGGCCAAACATTTCCAGACCACCTGTCCATCGAAGAAACTCTCTGAGAAATACTTAGGTCCTTATGAGGTCATTGCTTGCACAGGCAGCAGGTCCTTCACCCTCTGTCTCCCTGACCACTTCTGAGCAGTTCACCCGGTCTTCCATATATCAATGCTTGACCCTGCCACTACAAATGAGATCTCTGGTCACACCCAACCCCTGCCTCCTCCGATCATCATCGAAGGAGATAATGAATATGAGATATCTGAGATCCTGGACTTGAAGATTGATTGTTGGTACAAGTGCAAGCTCCAGTACCTAGTCAAATGGACTGGATATGAAGGCACTGATGAAGAGTCCTCATGGATCTCTATGTCTGAACTTGATCATGCATCCAAATCCATTTCTGATTTTCACTCCAGACAAACCTGGTCCTCTTATGAATCTTTAAGTTCCATTACTGACACGAATTCTATTATTTCGCACCATCATTTCATTACAAAGTCACAAAGGAAATTACAAGTCTACCCAACCAGAAGAATCTCACTCCACCCCATTTTTTCTCCACTCCAAAATATTACAATCTAAATCATTTTCATTTTTTAGTTATACATTGCACTTCCTTTTTCCCTTCCCCTTGTCTACCTCATGCTCCATCTCTGACTCATCCTCACTCTCCACATCTGACACCCAATCTTTCTCATCCCCCATGTCTGAATCCTCATCCAAGGGGGCCATGAACTTCGACAGTCAACGCAACTCAGCAGTCCCCTGACCCTCCAGAACCTCCTTCCATTTCATCGTCTTCACTAACTCCACTAACAACCCCTTCATCTGCCAGAGGTGCTCTGAGTGCAGGTTAACCAGCCAGATAAGCTGGCCCACAGTACTGTTGAGTATGGAGACACACCCCATACCTGCACTGGTTGTTGCTCCTTCCGATCTGACACTGCTACCCCCAGCTGCCACAGCACCCATCTCCATCCACCACTTTTTAGTCAGACGACCTTCTGGTTCTTTCTCCGCACCTCCTTGTACCACTAGTTGGGGCTTGATGCTCTGACTTTGGGGATCAAACTTGCCATCGATCCTACACCCTCCTTTCCAACCCCAACAATGATTGCAGGACCAAAGATGGCGGGTTGGACCAGTGGGCCATACACACTCCATGCCCACACCACAACACAAATCACAAATTATGCCAGGCCTGCCAAATGGCTGTCAGAGCCAGAGCCTTGGGTGGTCTGCTCCTTTTCGATGTGGCCTCCAAGTGCTCCCTCTCCTCCTCCTTGTCCTGCTGTTCCACTACCGCCTTCTCCATCTTGCACTTGCAAAGCTGGATTGCTGACCTAGAAACACACAGCTCCTTCTTATGAGTTGCCAATATGTGATTCTCCACCTTGCACCATATGATCCTCCAATCCACCTCCCGCTTCTCTGTATCAGCACTTGAATGCACCTTCAATGAAAATACCACAAACTTGAGGTTCTTCTTGGTGGTAGCAGCATATAGCTCCACCCTTTTGCGAGCTTCAACTGTGACTACCCAAGCCATCTCCTTGTAGCAATTTGAGGTTGGATCCAGCTCCATATCCGTCCTGACATCCATACCCACCTCAGGCTCTGCATTTGTGTCAAGCTCCATGTTGGCATTGGGATCCGCCTCCACTTCCGCCCTCTCCACCTCTGCTGCATCATCCTCTTCAGCTGCACCCACTGCAAATAACAGCCATGGTTGCGGACACAACGATGAGTCTACCAGAGGGACAGTTGTTGGATGGGTCGACTCCATCCATGTGATCGAGATAATAGCGACCTTGGGGGTTCCTGCCCATATTGGCACACTTGGACTCCCTGGGTGACTAGTTGCCCCTGCCCTGGTCACCTCCTCCTCTACCTCCATGGTGGATTCTAGCTCATGTGCCTGCTCTTCCACTTCCTTCAGCCTCGTGGCCTCCATCACAGCTGCAAACTGTTGATTATAGGAAAAAGGGGTTAGGAGAGAGGGGGAACAGGAGTACATAGGAGGCTCAGGAGGTTGAGGGGGATGTAGGAAAGCGAGGGGAAATGGTTAGGAGGGAAGCGGAGAAGCCCCTGTAAGCTCCACACCCATCAGATTATTCTCCTATATTTCTTTTATATTTTATTTCGTCATTTTTCCCCTATTGGCTCCACCCTCATTTTGTTTTTATCACAAGTTTCTTTCCCATGTTTCAAATGATTCAGGACTTTTATCACATGTTCTAAGGACACATATCTTGTATAAAACATGCTTAGCTAGATATTAAATGGATCAGAGAATTTACTCTCACTTGTTTTTGTTGACTGTGTCTGAATTATTCATTTCTGGAATAGCTCCAGAACAAACGTGTATTTCTACAATCTTTCGCATTATATTCCAGAGTATTTCAACATCTGTTCGAATCCCTGTTTACGAAGCCTAAGCTCCACTGGTTGATTTTCTATTAAGCATTTACTCTCATTTGAGTCATCTGCTCCTGATCCCTGCTCAAATTGTCAATATCTAGACGAGGACTACACCAAATCTCATCAAAATTCGTACGAGGATACTCCCAAGATATATCTTCAATGAAACTATGCATACACCCAGTTCCCATCACTCTCTCTGTCATTATTCGAAATCTATTCTCCACACCCCCCCAGCAAGGTGAAATTTTCAACACAAACTCCTTGACCCTGCGTGCTCACTTGGCCTTTGCTTCTTCCTTGTCTCCACTCTGCCTCCATCTCCTCCTTCCATCTCTGCTCTGCCTCCTCCTCCTCCTTCCGTCTCCACTCCTCTTCCTCTTCCTTCCATCAGGCCAGGAGCAGCTGCTTGAGCTCAGCCACACTCATGTTTGCTAAGGGGTTTGACATTGTTGAGGACAAGACCTCAAACATGCCCCTCCTTTTATGTCTCCAGACCCCCAGTATAACTCCAACTGCACCCAACCATCTCACCTATTCAGTCCATGGACATGAGGCCTCAAGGGCTTAGCCTTAATGGAGAGATACTGTTATGACTATATTCATTAATGCCCAGATCCCCATCTGATCCACTCAGATCCTCGTGCACATGAAATCTATACTCCATTTGGAAACCATCATGTCTCCATTTATCTGTCCAATTGTCACAGACAATCTCGCTCATCTGCCTCTGGTTCCAATTGATGCATCAGTATCACCATAGGAACCTGGACATCCATCCCCGTCAGACTTGGACATATTCATGTGAGGCTGTTGGCCTTGGAGACCCATCACTGGAGTAATTATTATTAGATTTCAAATATGTATTTAAGTTGCCCAACTGGGGACTTCATTCCCCAGTTCAAATATCAAATCACACCTAGCTCCTAAGTCTGATCCTAACCATCTAAGTTGTGTCTCTGAAATCTCGGACACTGGTATTAGTGAGGGTGCAGCACATAAGCTGAAGCCAAGTCCATTCTGACCCCCACAATGCACTCTGATTCCCGCTCCAACTCTGACCATTGACTCTGACCCAAGCTCCAACCCCCAATCGTGTCAAGAATCTATTCTAAAGGCATAGAAGAAGTGAAGAGGCATGAAAAGGCATTAAGAGGTATTGAAAGGTGTAAAAATATGGTTATTGGATGGGGATAGGATATTAATTTTCTTGTGAGCCCTCCTTTCATCTTCAGGGGGGAAATTCTATTCAAAAGGGACCATATTATGACGATTAACACTTGTCATAAGTCCCATAAGATGCAGATAAAATCCCATCAAGTTATAAAAGTTTTTCTATATGACATCACTTATTATGAGTATCCACATCATTTCTTTCATCATATGTTTCAATCTTACTAAAAGGCTTTCTTATCATGTGATTGCCAAATTGTATATTAGCTACAACTATGTACAAGTATCTATCATTGGATTCACTGTGTTTATCCCTTATAAGTTGTGAATCAAACAACTTGTGTCATTTTTCGGTCATTCCTGGAATAACTCCTAAACAATCTTAACAACTTCAAATATTTTTGCATATTCTATTAGAATATTGCAACAGCTATCACTATCTCCATTTACGAATATTTGGGACCACAGGATCCATCTCTACTGAACATACATTCACTTAAAGTGACATCATCCCCCACTGCCTCTTAAATCATCTGTAGCAGGTGCAATTTCTAACCAAATATTCTGATATTTGGTAACATCACTCTAATGAACAACACCTCTCCACCAACCCTGCATATATCTGCCTCCTTTCAGTAATTGCTCCTCTATTCAAAATCTACTTCACCACCATCTCTCACCTTCATTTCATATTCACCCACATACACCTGCAATCTATCTCTCATCTTCTCCTGACAAATTGGACCTAGTGCATAACAGGTGTACCAGACTCAATTGTATCTGATCAAGGCTCAAAGTTCACATTGATCTTCTGGCATTGAATTACAACAGATCATGGGGGTAAAACTCCTCATGTCCACAGCATTCCATCCACAAATGGATGGAACAATGGAACAAGTGAATCATTCCATTGGTCAAATACTTCATACAGTATGAAGTGATGAGAAAGATTGGGCATATAAAGTTTGCATTGAACTCCAATATAAACTCAACAACAGGGTTTACTCCATTCAAGCTTAACTATAGGTATATACCTAGAATAGGCATACCCATGAATAATGACACCAAATTTAAGGGTGTCAAGCAGTTCACACAGCAGGCTCAATTGAACCTGCCAGCAGCACATGACACAATCATAGAAAGTCATATCAGCCAGATGTTTCATGCTAATAAGAAATATTGTGAAGGTCCAATCTTTCAGAGAGGTGACAAAGTCTACCTCTCAACAAAGAACTTGACTCTGCCCAAGGGTAAAGCCATTAAACTAGTGCCCAAGTTTATTGGGCCTTATAAAATACTCAAAGCCCATAATAAGGCTTTGACAGTGACACTAGAGCTGCCACTGGAACTGACTAGTAGGCATATTATGCCTATGTTCCATGTCAGCCTTATTTGATCATATGTGTTGAATGATAAGACTAGGTTCTCAAAATGGGAAGCAAGGTCATTTTATGACTTTGGAAACAATGACAAGCAGGAATGGCTTGTCAATAAGATCATCACTCATCAATGGATGAATGATAGAGAACTTGAATTTCAAGTTCTATGGACATTGGGAGATATCACCTGGGAACCTTACACTTCATGTAAGGATCTGGAAGCTCTAGATGATTATTTAGAGCTTCAAGGGATGACTCAAGTGCTACCTCACAGATAGTAATTCTCAGTGGTGAAGAGCCCCAAAGAGTTAATGGGGCTCAAGGGGAAAGAGGTGGAGCTACCAGAAATAATGGTAGCTTCTAGTGGAAAGTGATGAGGAGCTACCATCACTGATGGTAGCTCAATAAGAAGGGGAGGAACTACCTCAAATAATGGTGGTTTCTAAGTGGGATAGAGCTGCCATGATAATTAATAGCAGTTTATCTTTGTGCTACCCATGGTAGCATGAAAGGCGCAAGTGATAATTAATCATGTCACAGCCATGTGACCTAGTCACTGAGAAAAATTTCCAACAGGAATTTTTCAGGTACAGCTGTAAAAGTCTAGTGGCGATTCTTTGAACCACCACCATCCCCCCATCAAAAAATATCATCTCCCAGAAGGGAGATGATGGATGCTTAAGATGAGGAAGTTGAACAACCTTCCACACCTGCAGCACCCATAATGAGTGCTGCAGAAATGATCCAAGGTCATCAAGTTGAGATGACCTGGAAGATCAGTGGATGGCATGGAGGTGCTATGATCTATCACCCTCATGAGTGCCAAAAGTGTGATGACTACATCTCACACTTGATTGAGGCTCAAAATAGGAGCCAATTATATCTCTCCACCACATCAGTGGAGAGAGCCTTGAGACTTATATGGCCACAATTGATTCATGACATCACTCAAGGAGGCTGCAGCTAAAGCACCTCCTACATTTAAAACCAAGCTCACAATGGTGTGCTTGGCCCCAGTAGTGTCATCATCACATGCTACAGGAGGCAAATCATTGCCCACCATTCCTTCATCAGAACCTGTGGCATCATTGTCACAAGAAACAATTGACCTCACCAAGGAGGACAATCACCCAGGCAAATCACCTCAGATTGACCCTTGAGGGTTCAAGTGTCAAGATTGGGACAATACTGACCCAATCTGGGAGGACTATGACCACAAATGTGGTCTCCTCCTGTCTAGCATCCCCAAGGGTGCTAAACAGCTGGGCAAAGTCAAAGAGTTTTCCCTATCAGAGATTGAGCTCAAATTGATCAGCTTTGTAAGGAGTATATGCCAGTGATGCCAGCCATGTTGTGATTCCAAATGAAGCTTAGAGTGCATTTCAACAGTCAAAGAGAAAGAGAAGAAAGGGAGAAGGGAAAGGGAACACAGGGGGCCCAAAGGAGCTAGGGGAGCGATCAGATAAGAGGAATAGGAGATAGGGAATAGGGTATAGGAGCTGAGGTTAGAACCCTCCATTTTTGAAAAACCCCTGCCATCTATTTTCACTCCATCCTCATGACTCAGGACTTTTACTATGGACTCCTAACATGCATACAATGTATAAAATGAGACAAGCTAGCTACAAAAAAGACCAGATCTTTTTGTCTCCAAGTTTGTTCTGATAACTTGCATTTTCAGAAGTGATCACACTGTTCTCCTCATAACTCTTCAAAACCATCATCAATTCTTGTAACTCAATCACATCTGCTTCTGTTTATTCATATCTACCCATAGAACCCACTCACAAGGCCATACAATGCCTATAGGGTTTTACAAATGTGCATATACTCTTGTCTATCAGAAGCACTGGCTTCTATCACTTCCCCTGCATTCCAATCAACATCTACTCAACTTCAGGCCTTGCAAGGCATCACACTCAAGTTCATAACACAACAGATTAAGAGTCTCACTACTCTTCAATGGCACAATCACCTGCCAAGCATGATATTCACAAATTTAGAGAGATTAGACCCAAGTTGAGTAGAGATAACTGGGTATCATGGAAACAAGAGTTACTTGCAACAGCACAAGACAGGGGACTATATGCTACCATCCTGGGAATGGATGAACTGCCAGATGGGGACAATATCACCATTACAATTGTTGGTGGAGTCCAGCATGCAGGGGATGTCCCCCTTACACAGAAGACCATTGAATGGCATGATAGAAATAACACAGTGTCCAATCAAATTCTTTTATGCATAATACCTGAACAACAAACTGCAATCGATGGAATGGACACAGCCTCAGAGGCTTGGATGATCCTCATGAATAAATTCAAGTCAAAGGACCCCAGCAAAATCAGCATCATCAGGACCAGATACAAAAACTATCATATGGTCAACAGACAGTCTGTCACCTCATATCTAACCATCATGAAGGAGTTTAGGAACCAGCTTGACAGGATGGGAGAAAAAATACCAGACTCCATGCATGCAGCCATGATCCTTTGAAACGTACCTGAGTCTTGGAGATCAATTGCACAGACCATTTGTATGATTCACACAAATGTGATTGAGATAGAAGAAAACCTGGAGGCACATGAAGCAGACATTAGCACACTTGAAGTTTCCAGTCAAGCTGCTACCACACTCGCAGCACGTTCTAATCCACTGTTATGACTATATTCATTAACACCCAGATCCCCATGCACATGAAATCTATACTCCATTTGAAAACCATCACATCTCCATTTAGTCTGTCCAATTTCACCATCAATCTCACTCATCTGCCTCCAGTTCCAACTGATGCATCAGCATCAGCATAGGAACCTGGACATCTGTCCCCATTGGACTCAGACATATTCATGTAAGGCCATCAGCCTTGGAGACCCATCACCAGAGTAACTATTATTAGATTTCAAATATGTATTTACATTGTACAACTGGGGACTTCATTCCCCTGTTCAAATATTGAATCACACCTGGCTCCTAAGTCTGATCCAAACTGTTATGACTATATTCATTAACACCCAGATCCCCATCCGATCCACTCAGATCCCCACACACATGAAATGTATACTCATGTCTCCATCTACCTGTCCGATTGTCACCACCGATTCTGCCCATCCATCTCCGGTTCCGATTGATGCATCAGCATCACCATAGGAACCTGGACATCCATCCCCATCAGACTCGGACATACTCATGTAAGGCCGTCGGCCTTGGAGACCCATCACCGGAGTAATTATTATTAGATTTCAAATATGTATTTAAGTTGCCTGACTGGGGATTTCATCCCCCAGTTTGAATATCGAATCACGCCTAGTTCCTAAGTCCAATCCTAACTCTCTAAGTCGTACTCTGTCTCCAAAATCTCGGACACCAGTATTAGTGAGGGCGCAGCACATAAGCTGAAGCCAAGTCCGTTCTGACCCCCACGACGTACTCCAACTCTGACGAAACCTCTGACCCAATCTCTGACCCCCAATTGGACCTAGTGTGTAACACAAACTACCTAAGTCATACTCCATCTCTGAAATCTTGGACACAGGTATTAGTGAGGGTGCAGCACATAAGCTGAAGCCAAGTCCATTCTGACCCCCACAATGCACCCTGATCCCCACTCCAACTCCAACTGTCAACTCTGACACAAGTTCCAACCCCCAACTGGACCCAGTGTGTAATAGTATATTTGAACTGCCATACTCACTTCTACCAATGCCACAATCCACTGCCAATTCTGAATGTGCATGAACTGTGGAGGTGCCCACTCCCAGCATTGACACCATCCCCAAGGTCATCAAAGAACTGACGGACCACATAGAGGCTGTCAATGAAGAGGATGATACTCTGCCCTCCCTGAATCTGGCACAAGCCATCTCCTTGCTTGCCAGCAGCATCTGTACCCCATAAGCTCCTAAGTCCCAGACCAAGGCCTGGTTCAACAGCTTCGATCCGTTGTTGGTTCGCTTATGGAATAGATCCTATAAGCCTGCGCACAATGGTCCTAGCAAACAGATGGTGTGTAACACAGTTGTTCAGCACTCCAAAGATCAATCAGGTCAAGGGGGTAGAGGTAGCCCTGAGTAACAGGAATAGTGCTCTGTGGTTGGATGAGGATGGGAGCAAAAGGTCGGTCTTGATGGCTGATTGTGCTCTGTGACTGGATGACAATGGGGAGCCCAGTTGGGAGGTACATGAAAGCTGGTTTCAGGAGATGCAACCTCTTGGTGGTGGAGGGAAATCTGATCGTTGAACCAAGGTGCTTTGCCTCAGTGTAGAGATGATGAATTGTGATATAGAGCATAGAGCGTAGACTTAGAGCATGGACTTTGACTTTAGAGCGTTGGCTGAAAACTTGTTGATTGATTCCAAAGGTGAAACTAGCACCCTTTTATATACAAATCCCCAGGGCACAATGACACAATATGAGGAGCAAATGATGCAATATGATGCAAGAAATGCTGATCAAGCCTGCTGATGAACCATGTGAAGTTGAACTACTAATGGGGAAATCATGGAGAAATGAAGCGACAGATAGGGGTAATCTTTGTAAGAATAGGGGGTGATGAGTAATAAAAGAACAATAGAAATGTCCACCAATACCATCTTCTCTATGGTTCCAAAGGTAAATTGACCCTGAGTCACATGAGGACTTCAGTCAGCATCCCCAACAAATACTCCTTATTGTCTTAGTGATCTGTCTCCATATGGTATCCCATTCCAAGGGTATTCGGTCCCTTTGCCTGACACGATGTAACCTGAGTCGTATTGAAGTGGGAGGATAGGTCAGCGACGGCAACTGAAATTCTACCTCACGTTTGACTCTTCTATCCGTGTTACGATATAGAGGCAAAATGCCGAGGAATGTATATGATTCAATGGAATTGTGAAAGAATATAGGATTGCCAATGGCATAAGAGAGACATGGTGGGGATCTTGGACATTGAAAGAGTTTTGGAAGTATTTTGACATGTGGAGGTGGCTTAACATGCCTGTGGAGCTCAGCATATTTTTGATAGTCCTCTGTGTTCAGAGACAAGTGTGACATATTATTAGAAGAGATGTTGGAGAGGGGAATAGAATTGGAAGCCATGTGAATGATGATGAAAGGATCGGTGTGAATAGAAGGCTGATAATGATCGATGGCAATGAAACACGAGTGACAATTGATGGCCAGAATTAGAGACTGAGGTGGAGAGGGAGTTGCGGCGCTATTTAAAAGTTTGATATGAAAAGACGCTGGTGGAGTTGGACTGTCAGAGTGGTTTGATATACGTCCTCGATGTGTCCTGGCTCGTCAACGGATTGTAACCAAAGTACAAACATTAAATCGTTTCTAGAGTCGTGCTGCAGTAGGATTTGATATTCTTCTCAGCTGTTCATTCACGGAATTGTGGTGATTTAAAGTTTGCCCTAACACCATAATTTTGCGGGTTCCAAAACACCAGTTGTCTTGTTGATAGTTACAATAGACTCAGAGATATTGTTCCAGGGACTGCTTCATTCATTCTGTTTGTCCATTTCCTTCAGGATGGTATCCAGAGGTGAAATGAAGCTTCATGTTGAGAGCCTTTCCTAATGTGCAGAAGAAGGAGGACATGAACTCCAAGCCCCGATCGGATGTGACATGCGATGGGACTCCATGTTTAAAGAATACATGGAGAATGAACAACTTAGCTAGTAAGGCAGAGGTGATGGTGTCATGCGTCGGGATGAATAGTGACTGTTTAGTGAACCTGTCAACAATCATGAGTATGGTGTCATATCTGAGCAATGGGGGGAGCTTCTCTATGAAACCCATGGAGATGGAGTTCCATGGTTGCTCTGGAACCAGAAGTTGCTTAAGTGTTCTGTAGGGTTTGTGCCTTTGCAATTTTGAGCACATACATGTGGTACAAGAGTTACAGTAGTGTTGAATGTGCTCTTGCATTTTTGGACATACATAGTCTCATTGGATTAACCCTTGTGTCCGGTTCTGCCCGAAATGGCCTGAAATGGGGTGATCATGATAATATTGCAAGACTCAGAGTTGGAGTCTGTTGGAGTCAGGGACATATATCTGGTTGTTGTGTCAGAGGTGTCCTTTGGGGTCAAGTGACCACTTTGGATCAGAAGGGTTATCCAAGTGTTTAACTGCAACAGGATCGGATCAGAGTGATGAGCAGATGTCAGAGCAGAGTTGGTTGATGTCCATAATGGTACAGCTCAGAGGGTGGGAGTCATGAGGGTGGATGCTCATAGGGACAATGCCAGCTGCTCATTAGTGAACACAGGATGGAAGTTGTGTGGATTTACAGTGGCATAGTTACTACTCCCCTCTTTAGGGTAGACGTCCCAGCATCTAGTTAACACGTCAGGTTTTGCTCTGAGTTGATCAGGGCAGAAGCGGATAATGAGATTGAACTGAGACAGGTATTCAGACCATCGGACCTGTCTCTGGGTGAGTAGTTTTGTTGTGGAGAAGTATTCCAAGTTCTTTGGACCATCAGACTTGTCTCCAGGTGAGTAGTTTCATTGTGGAGAAGTATTCCAGGTTCTTGTGGTCCATTATGACATCTACTGGATTGGAGGGGCCTTCGAGGTAGTGTCTCCATATCTGGAAACCTTCATATATGGCAAGGACCTCTTTGTCATGGATGTCATAGTTCAGTTCAGGGGGCATAAATGTACACAAGTGAAAAGTGATCAGATGGACTTGTCCATCCTCCAGAGAGATGACAGACAGGATTGCAGCAAGTGCATAGTCAGAGGCATTGGTTTCTAATAGGATAGGAATGTCTGGAACCCAATGAGTTAGTATCAGAGTGGAGGTAAAAGCCTTTTTCAAGGTCTCAAAACTTTGTCTACATTTGTCAGTGAAATTCCATTGGATACCTTTCCTAGTAAGCTGGGTGAGCAGAATGGTAATATCAGAGTAGTTGTGGATGAAGTGTTGGTAGAAGTTGACAAACCCTAGGAAAGACTGTACATCTTTGACTTTCTGTGGTTCCGGCCATTCCTGTATGGCTTTGATTTTGTCATTGGACATTGTCAGTCCTGCAGGGGAGAGGATATAGCCTAGATACTTGACTGAGTCAGAGTGGAATTGACATTTGTCAGCATGGGTGAAGAGGCCATGTTTGCAGAGACATCAGAGTACCTCTTGGATGTGTGTCCAATGTTCATCCTCATTATTCAAATATACGAATATGTCATCTACATAAATGAGGATGATAACATTGAGGAGATCGGCAAATGTATCATCCATGAACCACTGGAAGGCAGCCAGAGCATTGGTTAGTCTGAAGGGCATGACACACCATTCAAAAGATCCATATCAAGTGCAGAAAGTTGTTTTCCACTCATTGCCTTCTTGGATACAGACTAGATGATAGGCATGTCAGAGATTGATTTTGGAATAGATCTTAGCCTTTTGCAGGCTCTCAAGCAGGTCTGTGGTGTGGGGTATTGGGTATTGGTCTTTCTTGGTGATCTTGTTGAGTCCATGGAAGTTAACACATAAATGGAGTGATCCATCCTTTTTGCAGACAAATAGGACTGGAGCTCTGTGGGGGGATAGGGATGGGCGGATGAAGCTCATAGCCAAGTTCTCATCTATGAATGTTTGGAGAGCCAGTAGCTCTTTTTGGGATAGTGAGTAGATAGGGCCAAGCGGAGGGGTGGAGTTGTCATCCAACTCAATCTTGAGATTGTACAGTCAGTGTTCTGCTAGAGAGTCAGCTTTAGACTTGCTGAACACATTGGCAAACTCATGATACTCCTTAGGAACCATAGATAGGTCCGGTGGAGTTGATTGAGCAGAACAGGCAGCAAGGTGCATTGGATTGGAGAGGTGAACCTGGAACATTTGTGAGCCATCCAGTTTGCTTAGTCTGGCAAAGACCATAGTGTCCACCATCAATATAGACAGAGGGGTTGGTGGAGTATCTATTGGAGTGGAGGAGGTGGAGGTGGAAGAGAATTTTGCATCTATAGTTGCTGGTGACATCAGGGATGACGCAGCCTGCACTGGAGAACGGAATGTGATATGGCCCAATGTCCAGTCAATCAACAGATTGTAGTTGGTGAGCCAATTATGTCTGAGAACCACAGAACAGCTGGAGGCAAGTGGAGTAACATAGAATGTAATTTTCTGGATTTCTCTGACAGAAAAACAGATAGACAGATCTATAGCTCATAAAATAACAACATTAATAATACCATCAAATAATTGGAGCGATATTGGAGTTATGGTGTATGTATGGAGTTTATGTAAATTGGAAAAAACAGAATCAAGGAAACAGTGCATAGAACTGGAGTCAATTAATGCTTGGATTGTTGTATTGGGAATGGAGTCAGAGTGGATGAGAAGGGTGTGAGAGTTGGAGTGAGAAAGAGTGGATGCATTCAGGTGGACCTTGTTTGTCATATGGGGAGTACCAACGCAGCCCTCAGCCCATATGGAGGCTAGAGGACTGCTTACTATTTTTTTGGGTCCGTCATAGCATTGGTGGCACAGCCCTTTGCTTTTGTGGTGGACGAGGTTGCCTTGTTGCAATCCTTGGCTTGGTGACCAGGCTTTCCACAGAACAGACAGGGGTTGTTGTCCATGTGGTGCTGGCATTCCTGCTGGGTAAGTTTGCCATCCTTTCCCAGCTTGGTGGAGAGGTCTGGAGTACTCTTGTGAGCTCTGGAGTTGTTCTGACTGGAACCAGAAGTGGTGGCATTACCAGTGTTTGACTTCTGGCCGGAGTTGGTGGTGGTCTTCTTATTGGACCCCTTGTTGGACTTGAGGGTCTTGTCTGATGATTTGTCTGACTTGTTGTTAGCTGAATTTTCATGGGAGACCTTGGATTGACGTTCCCAATAATGGGTGTCGATGGATTGGGTGAGCTTGCAAAGGTTAACCAGAGTATCTGGCTTACCAATGCATGATATCTTGTCCTTGATGTGGGATGGGAGGCCAATGTAAAATTGGTGTTGGAGTGTGGCATCGCCCCATTGGACCTTTGGAGCTAGCTGCTGGAAACTCACAATGTATTTTGTGATCTTGTGGTTTTCCTTCATCTGAAGTCAATTGAGTTCATTCTCGGCATCAGCTTTGGCGTTGTAAGGACCAAAATTGGTCCAGAGTTCAGAGATGAAGTTGGAGTAGTCCTCTGACCATATCAGGTCATCAGAATCATCCATGAGTGCTGGCTTGAAGTAGTCCAGTGCGGTGCTCTTGAGATAGGACATGGCAAAGGTGACCTTTGCCCGATCAGATGTGAACACATTGGGGTGGTTGTGGAAATTCAACCAGCATCGCACCAAGAATGGTTGGAGCTTGCACGGTGACGAGCCAGGACACATCGAGGACGTATATCAAACCACTCTGACAGTCCAACTCCACCAGCGTCTTTTCATATCAAACTTTTAAATAGCGCCGCAACTCCCTCTCCACCTCAGTCTCTAATTCTGGCCATCAATTGTCACTCGTGTTTCATTGCCATCGATCATTATCAGCCTTCTATTCACACCGATCCTTTCATCATCATTCACATGGCTTCCAATTCTATTCCCCTCTCCAACATCTCTTCTAATAATATGTCACACTTGTCTCTGGACACAGAGGACTATCAAAAATATGCTGAGCTCCACAGGCATGTTAAGCCACCTCCATGTGTCAAAATACTTCCAAAACTCTTTCAATGTCCAAGATCCCCACCATGTCTCTCTTATGCCATTGGCGATCCTATATTCTTTCACAATTCCATTGTGTTATTTGGAAGGCCAGACTTCTAGGGGAGAGGGGAACAGAGGAGGAACAGAGGGGATAGGAGGAATAGGAGCACATAGGAGGCTCAGGAGGTTGAGGGGGAGGTAGGAAAGCGAGGGGAAATGGTTAGGAGGGAAGAGGAGAAGCCCCTGTAAGCTCCACACACATCAGATCATTCTCCTATATTTCTTTTATATTTTATTTCGTCATTTTTCCCTCTATTGGCTCCACCCCCCATTTTGTTTTTATCACAAGTTTCTTTCCCATGTTTCAAATGACACAGAACTTTTATCACGAGTTATTAGCATGCATATCTTGTATAAAACATGCCTAGCTAGATATGCAATGGACCAGATAATTTTCTCTCACCTGTTTTTTGTTGACTGTGTCTGAACTATTCGTTTCTGGAATAACTCCAGAACGAATGCGTATTTCTACAATCTTTTGCATACTATTCCAGAGTATTGCAACATATATTGAATCCCAGTTTGCAAAGCCTAAGCTCCACTGGTTGATTTTATATTAAGCATTTACTCTCGTTTGAGTCATCTGCTCCTGATCCCTGCTTAAATTGTCGATATCTAGACGAAGATCACGCCAAATCCCATCTAACTTCGCAGGAAGATACTACTCAAGTATATCTTCAATTCGACTATGCATATATTCAGTTCCCATCACTCCCTCTGTCTCTATTCGAAATCTACTCTCCACACACCCCCAGCAAGGTGAAATTTTTTCAACACATTGAACCATATACATTCCTCAGCATTTTGCCTCTATATCGTAACACGGATAGAAGAGTCAAACGTGAGGTAGAATTTCAGTTGCCGTCGCTGACCTATCCTCCCACTTCAATACGACTCAGGTTACATCGTGTCAGGCAAAGGGACCGAATACCCTTGGAATGGGATACCATATGGAGACAGATCACTAAGACAATAAGGAGTATTTGTTGGGGATGCTGACTGAAGTCCTCATGTGACTCAGGGTCAATTTACCTTTGGAACCATAGAGAAGATGGTATTGGTGGACATTTCTATTGTTCTTTTATATGACTCACCCCTGTTTCATCTTTTAATTCATTCATACACGACTTACTCATCCTTGTTCTATTTTTGGTTCTTTTATTACTCATCACCCCCTATTCTTACAAAGATTACCCCTATCTGTCGCTTCATTTCTCCATGATTTCCCCATTAGTAGTTCAACTTCACATGGTTCATCAGCAGGCTTGATCAGCATTTCTTGCATCATATTGCATCATTTGCTCCTCATATTGTGTCATTGTGCCCTGGGGATTTGTATATAAAAGGGTGCTAGTTTCGCCTTTGGAATCAATCAACAAGTTTTCAGCCAACGCTCTAAAGTCAAAGTCCATGCTCTAAGTCTACGCTCTATGCTCTATATCACAATTCATCATCTCTACACTGAGGCAAAGCACCTTGGTTCAACGATCAGATTTCCCTCCACCACCAAGAGGTTGCATCTCCTGAAACCAGCTTTCATGTACCTCCCAACTGGGCTCCCCATTGTCATCCAGTCACAGAGCACAATCAGCCATCAAGACCGACCTTTTGCTCCCATCCTCATCCAACCACAGAGCACTATTCCTGTTACTCAGGGCTACCTCTACCCCCTTGACCTGATTGATCTTTGGAGTGCTGAACAACTGTGTTACACACCATCTGTTTGCTAGGACCATTGTGCGCAGGCTTATAGGATCTATTCCATAAGTGAACCGACACTGTTGTAATGGTCAATGCAGACGATGCACAGGAAGGTAATACATTTCTTAGCAGTAGGGAATGAATAAGACTTCCAGAGTCTAGAGTTCATGGATGCTTAGAGGTCCAGATATTCCAAAAAGAGGGGAATGTACTTAGAGGCTAGATGTTACGCACTAGGTCCGATTTGGGGTCGGAGATTGGATCGGAGGTTGGGTTGGAGGTTGGGTTGGGGTCGGAGTACATCGTGGGGGTCGGGGACTTGGCTTCAGCTTATGTGCTGCGCCCTCACTACTACCGGTGTCTGAGATTTCAGAGACGGAGTACGACTTAGAGAGTTAGGATCGGACTTAGGAGCTAGGTGTGATTTGATATTTGAACTGGGGAATGAAGTCCCCAGTCAGGCAACTTAAATACATATTTGAAATCTAATAATAATTACTCCGGTGATGGGTCTCCGAGGCTGACGGCCTTACGTGAGTATGTCCGAGTCTGATGGTGATGCTGATGCATCAATCGGAACCAGAGACGGATGGGCGGAATCGGTGGTGACAATCGGACAGGAAAATGGAGACGTAGCGGTTTCCAAATGGAGTATAGATTTCATATGCGTGGGGATCTGAGGGGATCGGATGGGGATCTGGGTGTTAATGAATATAGTCATAACAGTATCTCTCCATTTAAGGCCGAGCTCCTGAGGCCTCATGTCCGTGGATTGAATAGATGAGACGATTGGGCGTGGTCGGAGTTATACTGGGGGTCTGGAGACATATAAAAGGAGGGGCATGATTGAGGTCTTATCCTCAACAATGTCAAACCCTTTGGCAAGCATGAGCGTGGCCGAGCTGGAGCAGTTGCTCTTGGCCTGACAGAAGGAAGAGGAAGAGGAGCGGAAACGGAAAGAGGAGGAGGAAGCAGAATGGAGATGGAAGGAGGAGGAGGAGGCGGAACGGAAACGGAAGGAGGAGGGGGAGGTGGAATGGAGACAGAAGGAGGAGGAGGAGGCAGAATGGAGACGGAAGGAGGAGGAGGAGGCGGAACAGAGACGGAAGGAGGAGGAAGAGCAGCGGCAGAAAGAGGCGGCGAAAACAGAATGGAGAAGGAAAGAGGAGGAAGCGAAAGTCGAAAGGGCCCGCATGGTGAAGGAACTTGCGGCAGTGATGGAGGTGAGACTGAAAGAAGTGGAGGAGCAGGCACACGAGTTAGAGGCCGCCATGGAGGTAGAGGAGGAGGTGACCGGGGCAGGGGGAACCAGCCACCCAGGAAGTCCGAGTGTGCCAATATGGCCAGGGACTCCAGAAGTCGCCATCATCTCCATTACACGGACGGAGACGACTTGTTCGAGGACTGTCACTATGGAGGACTCGCCGTTACGTCTGCGGGCATGGCCCCTATTTAAGTTGGGGGCAGCTGAGGAAGATGATGCGGTGGAGACGGAGAGGGTGGAGGTGGAGGCGGATCCTGATGCCAATGTGGATCTCGGTGTGAATGCGGAGCCTGAGGCGGGCATGGATGTTGGGACGGATGCGGAGCCGGATCCCACTTCAGATTCCTATGAGGAGATGGCTTGGGTAGCTGCAGTCGAGGCTCGCAAAAGAGCGGAGCTCTATGCCGCTACCACCAAGAAGAATCTCGATGTCGTGGTCTTTTCATTGAAGGCCTACCCGAGTGCTGATATGGAGAAGTGAGAGGCGGACCGGAGGGTCATATGGTGCAAGGCGGAGAGTCACGTGTTAGCGACCCGTAAGAAGGAGCTGCGTGTCGTGAGGTCAGCAATCCAGCTTTGCAAGCGCGAGATGGAGAAGGCGGCGGCAGAACAGCAGGACAAGGAGGAGGAGAGGGAACGCTTGGAGGCCGCAGCGAGAAGGTGCGGACTACCCAAGGCTCTGGCTCCAATGGAGCCATTTGGCGGACCCGGCGTAACTTGCGACTTATGTTGTGATGCAGGTGTGGAGTGTGTGTGGCCTACCGGCCCAACTCGCCAACTTCGGTCCTGCGATCATTGTCGGGGTTGGAAAGGAGGGTGTAGGATTGATGGGAAGTTCGATCCCTGGAGTTGGAGCGTCAAGCCCTGACTAGTGGTACAAGGAGGGGCAGAGAAGGAATCAGAGGGTTGTCTGACCAAAAAGAGGCAGACGGAGACGGGTGCTGTGGCAGCCAGGGGTAGCGGCGTCGGATCGGAAGGGGCGACGACCGGTGCAGGTACGGGGCGCGTTTCGGCGCCCAATAGCACCATGGGCCAGCTTATCTGGCTGGTTAACCTGCAGTTGGAGCACCTTCGGCAGATGGAGGGGTTGTTAGTAGACTTGGTGAGGACGATGAAATGGAAGGAGGTTCTGGAGGGTCGTTGGACAGCTGAGTTATGTCGGTTGCGGAAGTTCATGGCCCCGTTGGACGAGGATTTGGACATGGGAGATGAGAAGGATTGGGTGTCAGATGTAGAGAGTGATGAGGAGTCGGAGATGGCGTCGGAGACGGAGCCTGAGGTAGATAAGGGAAAGGGAAAAAGGAAACGTGATGTATAAAATAAGAATGAAAATGATTATAAATTTTGGAACAGAGAAAAATGAGGCAGAGTGATTCCTTCGGAGCTTTTGGGCAGGCATGCAATTTCCCTTGACTTGTAATAAAATGATGATGCAAAATAATAGCATCAGCATTAGTAATTGAACTTAAAGATTCATAAGGGGGCGAGGTTTGTCTGGATAAGCGGAGTGAAAGTTGGAGACGGATTCAGATGCGTGATCGAGTTCGGACGTGGAGATCCATGAGGATTCTTCATCGGTGCCTTCGTATCCAGTCCATTTGACTAAGTACTGGAGCTTGCACTTGTATCGACGGTCGATCTTCGAGTCCAGGATCTCCGAGATCTCATATCCATTGTCTCCTTCGATGATGATCGGGGGAGGTGGAGGTTGCGTGTGACCAGAGATCTCATTTGTAGTGGCAGGTTCGAGCTTTGATATATGGAAGACCAGATGAACTGCTCGGAAGTGGTCCGGGAGGTGGAGGGTGAAAGACCTGCTGCCTGCGTGAGCAATGACCTCATAAGGACCTAAGTATTTCTTGGAGAGTTTCTTCGATGGACGGGTGGTCCGGAAGTGTTCGGCCTTAATGAATACTTTGTCTCCGATTTGCAGGTCCGGAGCCGGAATGCGGCATCGGTCTGCAGAGACTTGATATTGTTTCTGAGCATCAGAGATGGTCTCTCGGAGATGTTGGTGTAGTTGATCGAGGTCAGTTATGAATTGGCGGGCTTTGGTGGAGGCAAGTTCTTTTTCAGGGTGGACGGAGATGTTTGGATGGTAGCCTTTATTAGCAAAGAATGGAGAGATGCTGGTAGTCACATTTGGAGCGTTGTTGTAGGCAAACTCTGCGATCGGAAGTAGATCAGCCCAGTTGTCTTGTTGATAGTTACAATAAATTCAGAGATATTGTTCCAGGGACTGATTCATTCATTCTGTTTGTCCATCTCCTTCAGGGTGGTATCCGGAGGTGAAATGAAGCTTCATGTCGAGAGCCTTTCCTAATGTGCAGAAGAAGGAGGATACAAACTCCGAGCCCCGATCGGACATGACATGCGATGGGACTCCGTGTTTAGAGAATACGTGGAGAACGAACAATTTAGCTAGTGAGGCGGAGGTGATGGTGTCATGCGTCAGAATGAATAGGGACTGTTTGGTGAACCTGTCGACAACCACGAGTATGGTGTCATATCCGAGCGATGGGGGGAGCTTCTCTATGAAATCCATGGAGATGGGGTTCCATGGTTGCTCTGGGATCGGAAGTTGCTTAAGCGTTCCATAGGGTTTGTGCCTTTGCGATTTTGAGCACATACACATGGTACAGGAGTTACAGTAGTGTTGAATGTATTCCTGCATTTTTGGCCATACGTAGTCTCATCGGATTAATCCTTGTGTGTGATTTTGCCCAAAGTGGCCAGAGATCGGGTGATCATGATAATACTGCAAAATTCAGAGTCGGAGGCCGTTGGCGTCAGGGATGTATATCCAGCCGTTGTGTCGGAGGTGCCCTCCGGGGTCAAGTGACCATTTTGGATCGGAAGGGTTGTCCAAGTGTTTAACTGCAACAGGATCTGATCGGAGTGATGAGCGGATGTCAGAGCAGAGTTGGTCAATGTCCATAATGGTGACAGCTCGGAGGGTGGGAGTCATGAGGGTGGATGCTCGTAGGGACGATGCCAGCTGCTTGTTAGTGAACACAGGACGAAAGTTGTGTGGGTTTACAGTGGCATAGTTGCTACTCCCCTCTTTAGGGTAGATGTCCCAGCATCTAGTTAATGCATCGGGCTTTGCTCCAAGTCGACCTGGACGGAAACGGATAATGAGATTGAACTGAGATAGGTATTTGGACCATCGGACCTGTCTCTGGGTGAGCAGTTTCATTGTGGAGAAGTATTCCGTTATGACATCCACCGGATCGGAGGGACCCTCAAGGTAGTGTCTCCATATCCGGAAGGCTTCATATATGGCAAGGAGCTCTTTGTCATGGACATCATAGTTCAGTTCGGGGGGCGTAAATGTACGTGAGTGAAAAGCGATCGGGTGGACTTGTCCATCGTCTGGAGAGATGATGGACAGGATCGCGGCAAGTGCATAGTTGGAGGCGTCGGTCTCTAATAGGATAGGAACGTCTGGAACCCAATGAGTCAGTATTGGAGCGGAAATAAAGGCCTTTTTCAAGGTCTCAAAACTCTGTCTACATTCGTCAGTGAAATTCCATTGGATACCCTTCCTAGTGAGTCGGGTGAGTGGAACAGTGATATTGGAGTAGCCATGAATAAAGCGGCGGTAGAAGTTGGCAAACCTGAGGAAGGACTGTACGTCCTTGACTTTCCAGGGTTCTGGCCATTCCTGTATGGCTTTGATTTTGTCATCGGACATTGTCAATCCTGCCGGGGAGAGGATATAGCCTAGGTATTCAACCGAGTTGGAGTGGAATTTGCATTTGTCAGCACGGGCAAAGAGGCCATGTTTTCGGAGATGTCAGAGTACCTCTTGGACATGTGTCCAAGGTTTTTCTTCATTGTCCGAATATACCAGAATGTCGTCTAAGTAAACGAGGATGGTCACATCGAGGAGGTTGGCGAAGGTATCATTCATGAACCTCTGGAAGGCAGCCGGAGCATTGGTTAGTCCGAAGGACATGACGCACCACTTGAAAGATCCATATCATGTGTGGAAGGTCATTTTCCATTCGTCGCCTTCTCGGATATGGACTAGATGGTAGGCATGTCGGAGATCTATTTTGGAGTAGATCTTAGCCTTTTGAGGACTCTCGAGTAGGTCCGCTGTGTGGGGTATCAGGTATCGGTCTTTCTTGGTGATCTTGTTGAGCCCATGGAAGTTGATGCATAGATGGAGTGATCCGTCTTTTTTGCAGACAAATAGGACCAGAGCTCCATGAGGAGATAGGGATGGGCGGATGAAGCCTGTGGCCAAGTTCTCGTCTATGAATGTTCAGAGAGCCAGTAGCTCTTTTTGTGATAGCGAGTAGATAGGGCCAAGCGGAGGGGTGGAGTTGTCATCCAGTTCGATCTTGAGATCATATGGTTGGTGTTCTAGGGAGTCGGCTTTAGACTTGCTGAACATGTTGGCAAACTCATGATACTCCTTGGGAACCATAGAGAGGTCCGGTGGAGTGGATCAGGCAGAACGAGCGGCGAGGAATATCAGATCGGAGAGGTGGACCTGGAATGTGTGAGAACCGTCCAGCTTGCTTAGTCTGGAGAAGACCATAGCGTCCACCATTGATATAAACGGAGGGGTAGATGGAGCATCTATCAGAGCGGAGTCAGCAGAGGTGGAAGATAATTTCGCACCTATAGTTGCTGGTGACGTCAGGGATGACACAGCCTGTACTGGAGAATGGAATGTGATATGGCCCAATGCCTAGTCAATCAACGGATTGTAGCGGGTGAGCCAGTTATGTCTGAGAACCACAGAACAGCTGGAGTCAAGCGGAGTAACATAGAATGTAAGGTTCTGGATTTCTCCGACAGAAAAACGGATAGACAGATCTATAGCTCATGAAATAACAGCATTAGTAGTGCCATCAAATAATCGGAGTGGTATCGGAGTTATGGTGTATGTATGGAGTTTATGTAAATCAGAAAAAGAGGAATCAAGGAAACTGTGAGTAGAACCGGAGTCAATTAATGCTTGAATAGCGGTATTGGGAATGGAGTCGGAGTGGACGAGGAGGGTAAGGGAGTTGGAGTGGAAAAGAGCGGATGCGTTCAGGCGGACCTCATCTGTCATATGGGGAGTACCAACACAGCCCTCAGCCCGTACAGAGGCTATAGGACTGCTTACTATTTTTTTTGGTCCGTCGTGGTGTTGGTGGCACGGCCCTTTGCCTTTGCTGCGGACGAGGTTGCCTTGTTGCAATCCTTGGCTTGGTGACCAGGCTTTCCACAGAACAGACAGAGGTTGTTGTCCATGCGGCACTGGCATTCCTGCTGGGTAAGTTTCCCATCCTTCCCCAGCTTGGTGGAGAGGTCCGGAGTACTCTTGCAAGCTCCAGAGTTATTGCTGGTGCTGGAGTTGTTCTGACTGGAACCGGAAGCAGCAGCATTACCAGTGTTTGACTTCTGGCCTGAGTTGGCAGTGGCCCGCTTATTGGACCCCTTGTTGGACTTTGGTGTCTTGTCCGATGATTTGTCCAATTTGTTGTTGGCTGAATTTTCGCAGGAGACCTCGGATTGACGTTCCCAATAATGGGCATCGATGGATTGGGCGAGCTTGCAGAGGGTAGCCAAAGTATCCGGCTTACTGACACATGATATCTCATCCTTGATGCGGGATGGGAGTCCGACGTAAAATTGGTGTTGGAGTGTGGCGTCACCCCATTGGACTTTTGGAGCTAGCTGCTGGAAACTCACAATGTATTTTGTGATTTTGTGATTCTCCTTCATCCGAAGTCAATCGAGTTTGTTCTCAGCATCGGCCTCGGGGTTATAAGGACCAAAATTGGTCCGAAGTTTGGAGATGAAGTTGGAGTAGTCCTCCAACCATATCGGGTCATCAGAGTCGTCCATGAGCACTGGTTCAAAGTATTCCAGTGCGGTGCCCTTGAGATAGGACATGGCGAAGGTGACCTTCGCCTGATTGGATGTGAATGCGTCGAGGCGGTCGCGGAAATTCAACCGGCATTGCACCAAGAACGGCTGGAGTTTGTGCGGATCGGAGCCATTGAATGGGTTGGGTTCTCGGACCTTGGTCTGGGACTTAGGGGCTTGTGGGTTACAGATGCTGCTAGCGAGCAGGGAGATGGCTTGCGCCAGATTTGGAGAGGGTGGGGTGTCGTCTTCTTCATTGACGGCCTCTATGTGGTCCATCGGTTCCTCGATGACCTCGGGGATGGTGTCGATGCTGGGGGCGGGTACCTCGATGATTCGTGCGCGTTTGGAATTGGCCGTGGATCATGGCATTGGTAGGAGTATGGCAGTTCGAATATACTGTTACGCACTAGGTCCGATTTGGGGTCGGAGATTGGATCAGAGGTTGGGTCAGAGGTTGGGTCGGAGGTTGGGTCAGAGGTTGGGTTGGGGTCGGAGTACGTCGTGGGGGTCAGAACGGACTTGGCTTCAGCTTATGTGCTGCGCCCTCACTACTACCGGTGTCTGAGATTTCAGAGACGGAGTACGACTTAGAGAGTTAGGATCGGACTTAGGAGCTAGGTGTGATTTGATATTTGAACTGGGGAATGAAGTCCCCAGTCGGGCAACTTAAATACATATTTGAAATCTAATAATAATTACTCCGGTGATGGGTCTCCGAGGCCGACGGCCTTACATGAGTATGTCCAAGTCTGATGGGGACGGATGTCCGGGTTCCTATGGTGATGCTGATGCATCAATCAGAACCGGAGACGGATGGGCGGAATCAGCGGTGACAATCAGACAGGAAAATGGAGACGTAGCGGTTTCCAAATGGAGTATAGATTTCATATGCATGGGGATCTGAGGGGATTGGACAGGAATCTGGGTGTTAATGAATATAGTCATAACACTAGAGGAAGTAGGTGGATGAATCCAACCATCCAACCAGTGACACTCTGAAGCAGGTAACAGCAATGTGTGAACTAGTCTAGCAACTGCTTCACACAAGTTCAAGATCCTAATGCTCTGCAAAGGCAGTACACACTAGTAACTTAAACAAGAGCACTAATGGAAGGACTATCAACAGACAATCTCACCCTGTAGATTCATAGTCACCCAAGGTAGATACTACACTCACACCCAAAGCAGGACAATCACTACTTTGAGTGCAATCAAATACAGTTACACAACTGTAAGCAACCCTTGAACTGGACAATCAACAGTTACTGAGATATAGAGGATGACACTGTATGTCACTCTAGTCACACTGATGTGCAAATGATGGGGTAGAAAATGGTTATTCTTTTCAGAGGCAGAATGGGCTCCTTTTATATTGTATTTACAGGAGCTGACTAATACTACTGGAAACTTCTACCTATTAATAGATGGAAACTACTGGAAGCTAGTGGAATATGTGAGAAGGAGGTGGAAGTTTCCTAGCCAATGAGCTGCTTGGATTTGCTCTGACTCATGGCATGAGTCATGGATGGAGTCATAGTGTGACTCAGAGCAGGAGTCATAGTATGAGTAATCACAGGAGTCATTGCATGAGTCACTATTACTCAAATAACTTGGTCAATACTTTGTTTCCTGGTCTGATCAGCACAGCTATGGGTAGGCACAGCTTCTGTTGAACTCTCCACCAAAAATGGAGTCAGGAGATGCAGTGGTTGCAAAGATATTGAGCATTTACTGGCAGTGGTGACCAGATTGAGTCGGAGATTGAAATGAGTCATGTGATTGAAAATGAGTCAGTTGTCCAGGTGACTCCAGCTGACTTTGAAGCTGCTGACATCTGTGAAGGTTTGTGGGTCCATGTGGGTCCCAAAACTTCGCCCAGCAGAACAACAAGGTTGTGGACTCATTTCTGCATGGAAAATTCCCAAAAAAAATATGAAAAAATAGAGAATATTTTAAGGCCATGAAGCAAAAATACATAGATTTGGGACAGTAAACAAGATGTTATTCAAGGAAAACCAGTTCCCATACAACTGGGCTGATCTACTTCCAATTGCAGAGTTTGCCTACAGCAACACCCCAAACATGACTACCAGCATTTCTCCAATCTTTGCTAATAAAGGTTACCATCTGAACATCTCTGTCCACCCAGAGAAGGAACTTGCCTCCACCAAAGCCTGCCAATTTGTAACTGACCTCAACCAACTACACCAACACCTCCAAGAAACCATCTCCAATGCCCAAAAACAATACCTAGTTAAATGGACTGGTTATGAAGGCACTGACAAAGAGTCCTCATGGATCTCCATGTCTGAACTCAATCATGCATCTGAATCCATCTCCAATTTTCACTCCGCTTATCCAGACAAACCTGGTCCTCTTATTAAGTTCCATCACTGACTCCAATTCTATTATTCCACATCAACATTTGTTACGATTCACAAAGAAAATTACAAGTCTACCCAACCTCCAAAAAATCTCACTCCAACCTGTTTTTCTTTGTTCCAAAATATTACAATCATTTTCATTTTCATTTTTCTAATTATACATTGCACTTCCTTTTTCCCTTCCCCTTGTCTACCTCAGCCTCTGTCTCTGATGCCATCTCCAACTCATCATCACTCTCCACATCTGACATCCAACCCTTCTCATCCCCCATGTCTGAATCCCCACCCAGGGGGGCCATGAACTTCTGCAGTCAATGCAACTCAGCAGTCCACCAACCATCCAGAACCTCCTTCCATTTCATCATCTTAACCAAAGCAACTAACAACCCCTCTGTTCACCAGAGGTGCTCTGACTGCAGGTTAACCAGCTAGATAAGCTGGCCCACAGTACCATTGGGTGCAGAGATGCGCTGTCGGTTCGCTTATGGAATAGATCCTATAAGCCTGCACGCAACGGTCCTAGCAAACAGACGGTGTGTAACGCAGTTGTTCAGCACTCCAAAGATCAATCAGGGCGAGGGGTACGTAACAGGGAAGTGGGATAGTGCTCTGTGGTTGGATGAGGATGGGAGCTAAAGGTCGGTCCCGATGGCTGATCGTGCTCTGTGACTGGATGACAATGCGGAGCCCGGTTGGGAGGTACGGGAAAGCTGGTTTCAAGAGAATCAACCTCTCGGTGGCGGAGGGAAATCTGATCGTTGAACCAAGGTGTTTTACCTCAGTGTAGAGATGATGGATTGTGATGTAGAGCATAGAGCGTAGACTTAGAGCGTGGGCTTTGACTTTAGAGCGTTGGCTGAAAACTTGTTTATTGATTCCAAAGGCGAAAACTAGCGCCCTTTTATATACAAATCCCCAGGGCACAATGACACAATATGAGGAGCAAATGATGCGATATGATGCAAGAAATGCTGATCAAGCCAGCCGACAACACATGTGAAGTTGAACTACTAATGGGGAAATCATGGAGAAATGAAACGACAGATAGGGGTAATCTTTGTAAGAATAGGGGGTGATGAGTAATAAAAGAACCAAAAATAGAACAAGGATGAGTAAGTCGTGTATGAATGAATTAAAAGATGAAACAGGGGTGAGTCATATAAAAGAACAATAGAAACATCCACCAATACCATCTTCCATACGGCTCTGAAGATAAATTGACCCTGAGTCACATGAGGACTTCAGTCAGCATCCACAACAAATACTCCTTATTGTCTTAGTGATCTGTCTCCATATGGTATCCTGTTCCAAGAGTATTTGGTCCCTTTGCCTGACACGATGTAACCTGAGTCGGATTGAAGTGGGAGGATAGGTCAGCGATGGCGACTGAAATTCTACCTCACGTTCAACTCTTCTATCTGTGTTACGATATAGAGGTGAAATGTCGAGGAATGTATATGGTTCAACGGAATTGTGAAAGAATATGGGATCGCCAATGGCATAAGAGACATGGTGGGGATCTTGGACGTTGAAAGAGTTTTGGAAGTATTTTGACATGTGGAGGTGGCTTAACATGCCTGTGGAGCTCGGCGTATTTTTGATAGTCCTCTGTGTCCAGAGACCAGTGTGACGTATTATTAGAAGTGATGTTGGAGAGGGGAATAGAATGGGAAGCCATGTGAATGATGATGAAAGGATCGGTGTGAATAGAAGGCTGATAATGATCGATGGCGATGAAACACAAGTGACAATCGATGGCTCGAATTAGAGACTGAGGTGGATAGGGAGTTGCGGCGCTATTTAAAAGTTGATACGAAAAGACGCTGGCGGAGTTGGACTGTCAGAGTGGTTGCGTCCTGGCTCATCAGCGCCCCATACCTGCCCTGGTTGTTGCTCCCTCCAATCTGACACCACTACCTCCAGCTGCCACAGCACCTGTCTCCATCTGCCACCTTTTGGTCAGACGACCTTCTGATTCTTTCTCCACCCCTCCTTGTACCACTCGTTGGGGCTTGATGCTCCAACTTCAGGGATCAAACTTGCCATCGATCCTACACCCTCCTTTCTGACTCCAACAATGATTGCAGGACCAAAGTCAGCGGGTTGGACCAGTGGGCCATACACACTCCACACTCACGTCACGACACAAGTCATATATTATGCCAGGTCCACCGAATGGCTCCATCAGAGCCAGAGCCTTGGGTGGTCCACTCCCTTTTGATGCAGCCTCCAAGTGCTACATGCAGCTCTTTCTTATGAGTCACTAATATGCAATTCTCTGCTTTTCACCATATGACCCTCTGATCCGCCTCCTGCTTCTCTGATCTGCCTCCTGCTTCTCTGTATCAGTGCCCAGGTATGCCTTCAATGAGAAGACCATGACCTTGAGATTCTTCTTGGTGGTAGTGGCATATAGCTCTGCCCATTTGCAAGCTTCAACTGCGGCTACCCAGGCCATCTCCTCATAACAATTCAAGGTCAGATCAGGCTCCGTATCCGTCCTGACATCCACACCTGCCTCAGGCTCTGCATTTGTGTTGAGCTCCATGTCCACATCGGGATCTGCCTCCACTTCCACCTTCTCCACCTCTGCCACATCATCCTCTTCAGCTGCACCCACTGCAAATAATGGCCATGGTTGCAAATGCACTGGCAAGTCTACCGGTGGGGCAGTTATTGGATGGGTCAACTCTATCCATGTGATCAAGATAATGGTGACCTTGGGGGTCTGTGCCTGTATTGGCATGCTTGGACTCCCCAGGTGACTAGTTGCCCCTGCCCCAGTCACCTTCTCCTCTACCTCCATGACACTTGTTCAGAAATACAACAAATATGTATATACAACCTATTTTCCTCAAATTTTACACAACACACTTAGATTAAAACTTATTTTCATATTTCAACATGATTCTCAAATTTTACACAATATACTAGATTAAAACATATTTTGATATTTTGGCATAATTATCAAAAATAACTCTTTTTTTCCCCATTTAGTGGTGGCAACTCTCTTGAGGGAACATCCAAATATCATTGATTCTTTCTTATACAATACTTGTAACATAATTTGAACTATCTTTAATCCCCACCTGGTATTTGTATATCTAAATAACCTATATAATACCAATTATATTAATACATACATTACTGTTATATTCATATAAACAGTTATGTTCATCTCAACCAAATGTCTTATCTTTTAAAGTTTATTAAAATATAGAATATATGTTTATATTTATGAAAATTTCACACATCCAAAATCTTCTAAGATATCCAAATTGTAACTCCCTGGCTTTATGTATCATTGAAATTCTGATGTATATCTCATATACATCAGAATATTGTATACTGACATGATTCCAAACAAGTGTCCATGGCAGCCTCTAGCTCATGCACCTGTTCCTCCACTTCCTTCAACCTCGCAGCCTCCATCATGGCTGCAAGCTCCTTGACTTTGTGTGCTCACTTTGTGTTATGCACTAGGTCCGATTGGGGGTTGGAGATTGGGTCGGAGGTTTGGTCAGAGGTTTGGTCAGAGTCAGAGAAGGAGTTGGGTATGTCATGGGGTCGGAACGGACTTGGCTTCAGCTTATGTGCTGTGCCCTCACTAATACCGGTGTCTGGGATTTCAGAGACAGAGTATGACTTAGAGAGTTAGGATTGGACTTAGGAACTAGGCGTGATTCGATATTTGAACTGGGGAATGAAGTCCCCAGTCAGGCAACTTAAATACATATTTGAAATCTAATAATAATTACTCCGGTGATGGGTCTCCGAGGCCGATGGCCTTACATGAGTATGTCTGAGTCTGATGGGGATGGATGTCCGGGTTCCTATGGTGATGCTGATGCATCAATTGGAACCAGAGACAGATGGGTGGAATCAGTGGTGACAATCGGACAGGTAAATGGAGACATGACAGTTTCCAAATGGAGTATAGATTTCATATGTGCAGGGATCTGAGTGCATCAGATGGGGATCTGGGTGTTAATGAATATAGTCATAAAGTTGTGATGCAGTAGGATTTGATATTCTTCTCAGCTGTTCATTCATGGAATTGTGGTGATTTAGAGTTTTCCTTAACACCATAATTTTGTGGATTCCAAAACACTGGATCTCTGATCCAACTCCATACTCCTGAACTCTGAAATATTGGATCAATGATCCAAGGAGAAGCAACACACATGTTGAAGCCAAGTCCACTTGATCTGACTCAATAGTTATCACCACTCTGTCTCTGGTTGAACTAGAACAGTCAAGTCCCTTTCCATACATCTCTAGTCTCTAAAACTCTGGTTACTCCTTTGAACCCCATGTAACTGTTAAATGCTGGGATGCTATTAGGGTTTCAATGGAGTAACCAGAGTTTGGATGCTAGTGATGAAGGGGAGGGGACTTTACTGTTCCAATTCAACTGGAGACAGAGTGGGGACAATAATTATTGAGTCAGATCGAGTGGACTTGGCTTTGACTTGTGTGTTACACCCCTCAGATCATCAGTCCAATATTTCAGAGTTCAGAGTACAGAGTTGGATCAAGGATCCAGAGTTCGACTTGTCAAGAAGGTACTTGTCAAGAAGCTAGCAACCAAGAAGTTGATGAGGCAAATCTTAGTTGATATATGAACTACTGTAATAGACAGAGAGTAGCCCATATATGTATGTGGAGAATTGAATGCTGAAACTAAAATGATAAGACAATAAGATGGATATGGAGTATAACATGGAAAGGAGTTTGGAGTTTGGACCCAAGTTCAAACTATACTAAGCAATATAAAAGAAGAAGGTTTGTTGTAACCCATAAGAAGAAACTACTTATAAGGAGAACAATAATGGAGTTTGGGGTTGATGGAGGTGGAGTTGACAGAGGTGAAGTTGATGGAGAATGGAGATGAAGGAGATGGAGGTGGAGATCTGGAGATCAGACTTGGTGTTACAGGATGTAACAGTAACAGCCACTAACATAGAGCTCACACTCTGGCTTGGATGAATGGGAGGCATCACCCCTGTCTGCACTGCCTTCCTAGAGGTGTTTGCAAGTCACATCACCTCTGGGGTTGGCAAATGAAAACAAGAGACTCTAGGAGCCTCTTGAGCAGCCCAGAAGGCTGCTAAGCACTCTCTCACCGAGCATTTAGGTCATGATAAGCTCAATCATGACCTTGATCAAGATGCTGCATTAGTGGTTGCCTCCTCCTCATCCATTCAGGTGGGTGGGGATGTTATGATGACATCAGGGACAACTGAGAGCTGTCCCCCCCCAAAGCCATATGATTAAGATGATCATATGGACACAGATTTGTCTGAACAGCTCCATAAGGAGCTGTACAACTGAGTGGTGAATGAGGTCATGCCTCATTCAAAAAGGGGAGGGTGTAAGTACCCTAGGTACTTACTTACTATAGAATAATATATGTCTATATACATTTGTGTATACAGCATTCTATTAGGGAATGCTGCTTTCTTTGCAGATATATGCACCCTATGGGTGCATATGTACAGTTATTATATAATCAGTGGACCCAAGTATACATGTGGGTCCACATGTAGTAAAAAGTAACTTAGATTTAACCACACTACCTTGCATATAGCACAACCAATAGAATTTGGTTGAGTTCTGTGTCAGTGTGAACTAAGTCACAATCTTACAGGTAGCTCCTAGCAGAAAGTGATGAGGAGCTACCATCACTGACGGTAGCTCAATAAGAAGGGGAGGAACTACCTCAAATAATGGCAGTTCCTAGGTGGGATAGAGCTGCCACAGTAATAGACAGCTCAATAGCAGCATACACTGCTCCCTATGGGAGCAGTTTATCTCCATGCTACCCATGGTAGCATGAAAGGCACAGGTGATAATTAATTGCATCACACCCATGTGACCTAGTCACTGAGAAAAATTTCCAGTAAGAATTTTTCAGGTATAGCCATAAAAAAGCTAATGGTGCTTCTTCAAACCACCATCACCCCCCCGTCAAAAAATATCATCTCCCAGAAGAGAGATGATGGATGCTCAAGATGAGCAGCCAATGGAAGTTGAACAACCTTCCACACCTGCAGCACCCATAATGAGTGCTGCAGAAATGAGCCAAGGTCATCAAGATGAGATGACCTGGAAGATTGGTGGATGGCATGGAGGTGCTGTGATCTATCACCCTCATGGGTGCCAATGACTACATCTCACACTTGATTGAGGCTCAAAATAGGAGCCAATTATATCTCTCCACCATGTCAGTGGAGAGAGCCTTGAGAATCACATGGCCACAATTGATTTACAACATCAAAGACAATGTCACAAATGCTCATCATAAAGATTATGATAAGCTATTCAAGGACAATTCAAACCCATTCATACAGGTCCAAGAACTTGAAGAACTTCTCAAACAAGAGAAATCCAAAGTAACTTGTCTCAAGGATGAGTTAAAATCATTTAAGGAGGTTGCTGCAAAGGCACCTCCTATATTTAAAACCAAGCTCATGATGGTGTTGTTTTGGAACCCGCAAAATTATGGTGTTAGGGCAAACTCTAAATCACCACAATTCCGTGAATGAACAGCTGAGAAGAATATCAAATCCTACTGCAGCACAACTCCAGAAACAATTTAACGTTTGTACTTTGGTTACAATCCCTTGTAATGGTCAATGCAGACGATACGCAGGAAGGTAATATGTTTCTTAGCAGTAGGGAATGAATAAGACTTCCAGAGTCTAGAGTTCATGGATGCTTAGGGGTCCAGATATTCCAAAAAGAGGGGAATGCACTTAGAGGCTAGAGGAAGTAGGTGGATGAATCCAACTGTCCAACCAGTGACACTCTGAAGCGGGTAACAGCAATGTGTGAACTAGTCTAGCAACTGCTTCACACGAGTTCAAGATCCTAATGCTCTGCAAAGGCAGTACACACTAGTAACTTAAACAAAGAGCACTAATGGCAGGACTATCAACAGACAATCTCACCCTGTAGATTTGTAGTCACACGAGGTAGATGTTATTTGAATAATGTAAATAATTGCTTTGCTGGGGTGTAGTGACGAGCAGAAGTTGAATAGAAAGTGGAGCAGTGGTGGGAACACGATGTATGCACAGTCGAATTGAAGATATACTTGAGTAGTATCTTCCTACGAGGTTTGATGGGATTTGGTGTGATCTTCGTCTAGATATCGACAATTTAAGCAGGGATGCGGAGCAGATGACTTGAACGAGAGTAAATGCTTAATAAAAAAGTAGCCAGTGATTGTATGGCTTCGTAATCAGATATTCGAGTGGGATATGCAATATTCTAATAGAATATGCAAAAGCTAATAGAAATACATGTTCGTTCTGGAGATATTCCAGATACGAATAGATTCAGACACACAGACAGAATAAGTGAGAGATAATTACTCTATCTATTCAAGTGCATTACAGATGTTTTATATATGATACTAAGTCCTATGAATGAGTGAAGTCATTCGTAAATGTCCTGAGTCAATGATGAAATGGATGATGAGATGATGATGGGGGGAAGTGTCCATGATGATGAAATGATGAAAATAAAAGCGAAAATAATGTCCAGGAAGTTCTGGAACTCACAGGGGCTTCTCCTGTTCCCTATTCCATTCCTGTAACCATCCTCCTTTACCCCCTTTGTCCCTCAAAACCTCCTGAGCCTGCTATATGCTCCTGTTCCTCCCCTGTTCCCTGTAATCCCCCTCTCCTCTCCCTTCTCCCCAGAAGTCCGGCAGCTAGACATCCGGCAGCTGGAACAACAGTAGATACTACACTCACGCCCAAAGCAGGACAATCACTACTTTGAGTGCAATCAAATACAGTTACACAACTGTAAGCAACCCTTGAACTGGACAATCAACAGTTACTGAGATATAGAGGATGACACTGTATGTCACTCTAGTCACACTGATGTGCAAATGATGGGGTAGAAAATGGTTATTCTTTTCAGAGGCAGAATAGGCTCCTTTTATATTGTATTTACAGGAGCTGACTAATACTACTGGAAACTTCTACCTATTAATAGATGGAAACTACTGGAAGCTAGTGGAATATGTGAGAAGGGGGTGGAAGTTTCCTAGCCAATGAGCTGCTTGGATTTGCTCTGACTCATGGCATGAGTCATGGATGGAGTCATAGTATGAGTAATCACAGGAGTCATTGCATGAGTCACTATTACTCAAATAACTTGGTCAATACTTTGTTTCCTGGTCAGATCAGCACAGCTATGGGTAGGCACAGCTTCTATTGAACTCTCCACTGAAAATGGAGTCAGAAGGTGCAGTGGTTGCAAAGATATTGAGGATTTACTGGCAGTGGTGACCAGATTGAGTCGGAGATTGAAATGAGTCATGTGATTGAAAATGAGTCAGTTGTCCAGGTGACTCCGGCTGACTTTGGGGCTGCTGACATCTGCGAAGGTTTGTGGGTCCATGTGGGTCCCAAACTTCACCCAGCAGAACAATAAGTTTGTAGACTCATTTCTGCATGGAAAATTCCCGAAAAAATATGAAAAAATAGAGAATATTTGAATGGCCCTGAATCAAGAGAAATCAGCACATATATGCTGATATTTTAAGGCCATGAAGCGAAATTGTACAGTTTCGGGACTTTAAACAAGATCTTTTAAGGGAAAACCAGTTCCCATACAGGTGTGCTTGGCTCCAGTAGCATCATCATCACATGCTATGGCAGGCAAATCATTGCCTGCCATTACTTCATCACAACCTGTGGCATCATCATCACAGGAAACAATTGACCTCGCCAAGGAGGATAATCACCCAGGCAAACCACCTCAGATTGACCCTTTAGGGTTCAAGTGTCAAGATTGGGACAATACTGACCCAATCTGGGAGGACTATGACCACAAACATGGTCTCCTCCTGTCCAGCATCCTCAAGGGTGCTAAACAGCTGGGCAAACTCTTTGAGTTTGCCCTATCAGAAATCAAAGCTGACATTGATCAGCTTCATAAGGAGTACATGACTGGTGACACCAGCCATACATTAAAAGATCCAACTTTGAACATGCTGGAGGAAGCCCAGTGTGCAAACTGTCACAAATGCTGAGATGACTTTGGGCATGCTCTCAAGCATGCCAATGTGGGGAAGTGCATAAGATTGTTAAGGGCTGATATCCTGGAGGTTCAATGGAGTAGCCAGAGTTCAGATGCTAGTGGATAAGAGGAAAAGACTTTACTGTTCCAGTTCAACCGGAGACAGTATCAAGCAATAACTATTGAGTTGGATTGAGTGGACTTGGCTTCAACTTGTGTGTTGTGTCCCCTCGGATCGTTGGTCCAATATTTTGGAGTCAGAGGTATGGAGTTGGATCAAGGATCCCAAGTTCGACTTGTCAAGAAGGTACTTGTCAAGAAGCTAGCAACCAAGAAGATGATGAGGCAAATCTTAGTCAATATACAAACTACTGTAACATACAAGAAGTAGCCCATATAAGTATGTAGAGAATTGAATGATAAGACTAAAATGATAGGACAATAAGATGGATATGGAATACAACATGGAAAGGAGTTTGGAGTTCGGACTCAAGTCCGAACTGCCACTGAGCAATATAATTGTTGTAACCCATAAGTAGAAACAACTTATAAGGGAAACAATAATGGAGTTCGGGGTTAACAGAGGTGGAGTTGACAGAGGTGGAGTAAGAGGGGATGGAGTGGGAGATGGAGATGGAGATCTGGAGATCAGACTTGGTGTTACAGGATGTAACAAAGATGATATATGTAATATTAGATACCATCTGTCAAATCCCAGAGTATAGTGGCCCCTTCTAATAATACAAAGTATTGTTAAGTACTCTTGTATTACAGTCTGATGTTTCCAATATGTAAGCAAGTGAAATTCTAATGTCTTGGGAAGTGGAGAGTGTTGTAGTACAATGGCCATAATAGAACTACACATTGCTGCTAATTATTATTTTCCTTGTTGTATATATAGGTCACACACATAACTGTTGTATTTGGTTGAATATGTCCATATGAACTGCCTTGTGAGAGCCTAAGTCATGTAGAGGTTGAATAGGGATCAGGTGGAGCATGAATGATAGTGAAATGACAGGGAGTGGATGTATGTAAACAGTCAAAAAATTGTCTAGGCATTGTACAGCATGCAGGTGGATAAAGTCAATAGATATGGATAATATGAAGTATATTCAATTGTGATAGTGAGATTATGTGTAGAATTCAAGCAGTCATGAGGAGAACAGTGTATTTGCTTCCTGAGTTACACAACTTATCAAACAAAGTTGGAGAGTACAAGCTCCTATCTATTTCATAGCTAGGGGAGCTTTTTTTATACAGGATAGACATGGTAGTAGTCTGTGATAAAAGTGTTATGAGATAGGGATTAGGGGAAAGTGGGTGATGATAAAAGCAAAATGGGGGGGGGTTCTAGCTATAGAGTCCATGGGAGAAATAAAAAAAAATATAAAGTGAAATTGTCAGTACTCTAAGTGATGACACCTAGTCCCCAATTCCTCCATTTTTACCTCCTGATCCATACACATGTCCAATCCCTGACCTCTCAACTCCTGTTACAATCACTGTCTATCCCCTGGGCATCCTATATGCCCCTTCATTTGGATCTTCCTTGGCTCCCTGTTCATTTGGTTGACAATCGCAATAATAATCACATCAATAACCACATGAAACCTGTGGGTTTTCCCCCCATTTTACCGGTGGTTAACCCACTTTAATTAGCTGGGTATTTCTTTTATTTTCTGGTGGTTTAACCACTCCAAGTTTTTGGGTGCAATGCCGAAAAAAAAGTGGAAATCCCTGCACTTATTCTCAGGAAATTATTTGCATGGTTTTCCCAGTGGGTGTCCACCATAGAATTTTTGTGTACCCACATAATGGAAATCCCACTTTTATGTTGTGGAAATTGTCAAAACCATCCACATAGTTTACACGGCCACCCCACATCTAAGCTAATGTGGGGAGTCCACCTTAACAGCTGTGGGAAATACACTGGACTACGTGGATATCCCACTAAATTTGCGGGTGGCGCGCTCACAGAATTTAGGTGGCCTTCCTTCCCGCAGTTGAGTGTAGACGCTGAGACAATCATCCAGTCCTAGCGCACACCCACATTGACCCTCAACTCATCCACAGGAAACTTTGAACATGCTATATAGTTCTTAGCTAAACAAGGAGAATCATTATCTTGCTTTCACCAAAACTACTATCACGTTACGTGTGATCCTAGCATACAACTCTGTCAACAGCGCGTTCCGCGTCCACAATGTCTGAACAAGTGGATATATGTAGTCCTGCAACACATACGATGGCTCATACTCATCGGCATTCGTTACTAGCACCCGTCTGACTTGCCAGAGGCTGAAGCCCAGAAACATAACACTGAAGGTCGGTACCTATCATGGTTCCATGCCCTGAAGTCAGGCATCTTCCCTTCGACCATGTCTGAGCAAGAGAAGGTCTGTCGCGTATCCCTGCTGTACACATCTGATAGCCCATACTCAGTCGTGTTATGCTGAACGCCAGAAAAATAACCACGAAGGTCCGTCCCGATCTGGATTCTAACACCTTACATTGTCATTGAATTCCTCTCGTTTTTAGACAACCTCACTCCCGATAAACCTCCTCCTCACGTCGTTATTTCAACCACCTCAGAGTCTGATCCCGCCAAAATCAGCGACAGCCCGTATTTCTCACATTATCGTCCTGATGCACCCATCTGGTCACTGTACTTGAGGGAAACAGAGGCCGAGGACAAGCAATTAGTGACGCGATGGCAGAGTGGCCTTGACACTCTTTTGGTATTTGTGAGTCCAAATTTTCATCGGCACAAGGTCAAAATCTGATGTGCCTCAGGCCGGTCTGTTCGCAGGAATTCAGACTGCCTTCCTTATCGAAAGCCGGAAAGGATTGCAGGCGGATCCACAAAGCATGTTGCTGCAAGAAATCCTTTCTACTCTTCGGAACGATTTGAACGTGTCCACATCCTCGTTTACTCCATCCACGCTGTCCTTGCATGTGAATTATCTATGGTTTACCAGCCTGACGTTTACCCTGATCGGTGCACTGGCCGGAGTGCTCGCCAAAGGTTGGCTCACAAAGTACGCACCAGCATCTCCTGGAATGTCTTCAAGCGATGCATGTGAGCGTCATCTTCGCGCCATTGGGGCCTACAAGTGGCATTTCGGTGCAGTCATCAGTGGCATCCCGTTCCTGACTCAGCTTTCCCTCTTCCTGTTCTTCGCAGGACTTGTTCTATTTATCTTGGACGGCAGCAGTGGAATTGGCTACACCGTTCTCGGCTTGGTCGTCATCACTGCGGCTATCTATCTCTTGGGAACAGTCTTACCGTGGTTCTCCCCGGGATGCACGCTTCAGACAACAATGTCTGATTTTATACCAGGGATGGCAGCACTTTCACGATACAAGAAGGATCGTACTTTTTCTTACGGGATGGGAAAGTTCGACTCTAGTAAGCGTTTATCGTTCTGGGACACGTTTGCGGATCTGCATCACAAGCCAGGGCAAACGGAACTTGAAGTGGCTATCCTTACCTGGGTCATCGCAAACTCGGCTGTAGAGGAGAACATTGAAGAGGCTGTCCGAGTTGTAGCAGGCATGCCTTCGACAAATTTCGACGCATGGGGGGACGTGGTGGCCAAGTCAGGTGCTGTGTCAGTGCTTTGCGACAGGGTCTCTCGATGCTTCAAGTGGTCTCCGGATCTCAGAATGACTACAGATAATGTCAATAAAGTCGAGGCTTATCTATACGCTCTGCTCCAAGTTGCGAAGAAACACCCCAAGCCATGCCTTAAATTATTCGGGCTGGGACAACCGTTGCATCGGTGGGATAATTTACAGCCCTGCCTGCAGTCACTCGCGTTTTGTGTGCGTATAGAGGTCCTACTGGCGGTGAAGAAAGATGATCACCAAGAGGACTAAGAGACAACCAAGAGAAGCTTAAGGTCTATGTGTCGAACCGGGTCACCTCCAAATTTACTGAAGAAGTTGATTGAGGCGGCCATTGGCAGTGTCGAAAGAGGAGGAGATTGTTTACAAAGGACGGGCGCAATTTTGCTCTCGTTACTCGTAAAAATTGGCGGGTCCTCGCGGCAATTTGGATCGTTGGTGACCGGAAGCAGCGGAGGCAACCTGGACGAGAGGGTAGCATCATCAACAAAGGGTACACGGGATACAACAATCAAAAGGCTTTTTGCGCTGTTGAAAGACCAGGAAGCTGACATACGTGATGCAGCCTTACTTGGACTTACGAAACTGGCCTATTTTGGTGGGTGATAGAAATCATGTGTAAGGAATGAACAATGAAGAGAACCGTAAAACATCCCAGGTATATTCCAAGACGCGATCGAGAGTACTGGCCCTCAACTCTGTGAATGGCTTAAGGAGAGTGACTTGGTAGTTCGAGCGGCTGGTGCGAACACTGTTGTCAAACTTGCTGAGCACCGTATGTGATGGCTCCCACTCCGCTCTTTGAGACTGATGTCCATTTGCAGCTGCATTTCATGCTGTAATCAACGTCGCTTGTCCTCACATCATAGAGCTACTCAAGGCCAGCGATTCAGATGTCCAATCTGCTGGCGCGAGTGCAGTGAGCAACTTGGCTGAGCACCGTATGTAATGGTGCTTATCACGCTCCATGAGGAGACTGATTTTATTTCTAGCCGCATTTCATGAGGCGATCAGGGCTGCTGTTCCACACATCATTGAACTGCTCCAAGATAGCACATCAGATGCCATTGAACCGCTCCAGGGCCACCATTCAGATGTCCAATCGGCTGGTGCAAGAGCATTGAACAACCTGGCGAAGTACTGTATGGAATGTGCTCACTGTGATCTCTGACGAGACTGACGTTCATTTGTAGCCGAATTTCATGGCATGATCAGCGGTGCTGTCCCTCGCATCGTCGAACTGCTCAAGAACAGTGACCCGCCCTCCGCATCGGCTTGTGCAATAGTATTGAGCAACCTGGCTGAGTACCGTATGTGGTAGTGCTCACCACGCTCTCCGACACGACTGATGTACATTCTAGCCGCATTCCATGAGGCGATCAAGGATGCTGTTCCACGCATCATTGAACTGCTCCAGGACAGGCATGATTCATCTGTCCGATCGGCTTCTGCAACTGTGCTGGGCAACCTCGCTAAGTACCGTATGTGATAGTGCTTACCGTGCTCTTTGACCAACTGACGTCCATTCCTAGCCGCATTTCATGACGCAATCAGGGATACTGTGCCTCACACCATTGAGATGATCCTGGAAATCGATTCAACGGTCCAATCAGCTGGTGCAAGTGTGTTGGGAAACCTGGCTGAGCACCGTATGTGATGGTGCTCACAACAGTTTTTGAGGAGGCTAATGTCCCTTCTCCCTTCTAGCTGTGTTCCATGATGCGATCAGGGGTGCTTTGCCCCAGATCATCGAACTGCTCCAGCAGAGCGATCGAAGACTCCGATCAGCTGGTGCAAGAGCAATAGACAACCTGCCTATGAACTGTATGTGATGGTGCTCACAGTGCTCTTGAGGAGACTGATGTTCCTTTTAGCTGCATTTCATGAGGCGGTCCGAGGTGCTGTCCCATACGTCATTGAGCTGCTCAAGGACAATGACTGGTATGTCCGATCGGCTGGTGCAGAAGCATTGAGCAACCTCGCTAAGCACCGTATGTCATGGTGCTTACCATGCTCCATGAGGAGACTTATGTTTATTTCTAGCTGCATTTCATGAGGCGATCAGGGGTGCTGTTCCATACATCATTAAACTGCTCCAGGACAGCGATTCATATGTCCGATCGGCCAGTGCAAGCGCGTTGGGCAACCTGGCTGAGCACTGTATGTGATAGTGCTTGCCACACTCTTTGACGAGACTGATGTCCCTTCTAGTTACCCTTCTACCTGCGTTCTACGAGGTGATCAGTGATTCTGCTCCTCACATCATCAAACTGCTCCAGGACAGCAAATCACATGTGCAATTGGCTGGTGCAAGTGCATCTGGCAACCTGGCCAGGCACCGCAAGTGATAGTGATTACTAGGCTCTGTCACCAACTGACGTCCATTTCTAGCCGCACTTCATGAGGCAATCAAGGGTACTGTTCCACACATCATCGAACTGCTCCAGGCCAACGACCCATACGTCCGATCAGCTGGTGCAATTGCATTAGGCAACCTGGCTGAGCACCGTATGTGATGGTGCAACAGTCTGTGAGGAGGCTGATGTTCCTTCCAGCTGATTTCCATGAGGCGATTAGGGATGCTTCTCCGCAGATCATCGAACTGCTCCATAATAGCGATCTAGGTGTCCAAGTAGCTGGTGCAAGTGCATTTGGCAACCTGGCCAAGTACCGTATGTGACGGTGCTCACCGCACTCTTTGATCCACTAACGTCCGTTGCTAGCCGCACTTCATGATGCAATCAAGGGTGCTGTTCCCCACATCATCGAGCTGCTCAAGGACGGTTACTGGGATGTCCGATCGGCTAGTGCAAGAGCGTTGGGAAACCTGGCTGAGTACCGTATGTGATGGTGCTCACCACGCCCATTGATGAGACTGACGCCCCTTCTAGCTGCATTCCATGAGGCGATCAAGGGTATTGTTCCACGTATCGTTGAACTGGTCCAGGACAACAATTCGAATTTCCGATCAGCTGGTGCAAGTGTATTGGGCAGACTGGCTGAGCACTGTATGTAATGGTGCTTACCCCTCTTTTATGACCGGGCTAATGTCAGTTCCTAGCCGTGTTTCATGACGTGATCAGGGATGCTGTTCCTCGCATCATCGAGCTACTCAGATACAGCCGTTCCGATGTTCGATTGGCTTGTAAAGATGCAATACACAATCTGACAGCCCACAGTCAGTGCTCATTGTTTTATGTAACTTTTGTATCGCTGAGATAATATCCAGTTGATATTTATTCAACTCTTGAACCAGATATGGTCAATTTTCATGCCAAGGTTGCCGATGATGACACACCTATTGCGGATGCAGCTGCCACCGTATTGGAAGCAATTTCTCGACGTGGTAGAGTTTTTCCTGTTCATTTTCATTGTCCTTACTCATACACGACTCAGCAAATCCAGTGATGTGGCTTGGACATGGCCTGTCTGCATTTCTCACTCAGTCCTCTTCGATACTAGGCACTTCGAAACACTCATCAGAATCACACATGGATGCTAATGGCAAGACCTCGCTAAGTACCGTATGTGATAGTGCTTATTGTGCTCTTTCACCAACTGACGTCCATTCCTAGCCGCATTTCATGATGCAATCAGGGGTACTGTGCCTCACACCATTGAGATGATCCTGGAAATCGATTCAACGGTCCGATCAGCTGGTGCAAGTGCATTGGGAAACCTGGCTGAGCCCCGTATGTGATGGTGCTCACAACAGTATTTGAGGAGGCTGATGGGCCTTCTCCCTTGTAGCCGCATTCCATGATGCGATCAGGGGTGCTGTTCTTCACATCATCGAACTGCTCGAGAAAAGCGATCTAGAACTCCGATTAGCTGGTGCAACAGTAATAGGTAACCTGCCTGTGCACTGTATGTAATGGAGCTCATGTCACTCTTTGGGGCGACTGATGTTCTTTCCAGCTGTATTTGATGAGGCGATCAGCACTGCTGCTCCATATGTCATTGAACTTCTCAAAGACAATGTCTGGTATGTCCAAGGGTCGGATGATGCACATACATTGAGCAACCTCGCTAAGCAACGTATGTCATGGTGCTTACCACACTCCTTGAGGAGACTGACGTATATTTCTAGCCGCATTTCATGAGGGATCAGGAGTGCTATTCTATACATCATTAAACGGCTCCAGGACAGCGATGTGTTGGTCCAATCGGCCAATGCAACTGCGTTGGAAAACCTGACTGAGCACTGTATGTGATGGTGCTCACCACGCTCCTTAACGAGACTGATGTCCCTTCTGGTTACCCTTTTAGTTGCATTCCACGATATAATCAGTGATTTTGTTCCTCACATATCCAACCTGATCCAGGGCGATTCGTGGGTCCTTAAAGTGGCTGGTGCAGGCGCATTTGGCAATCTGGCTAAGCACCGTATGTGATGGTGCTTATTACGCTCTTTTACCAAATGACGTCCATTCCTAGCCGCACTTCATGAGGCGATCAAGGGTATTGTTCCTCACATCATCAAACTGCTCCAGCACTACGACCCAGCTGTCCAATCAGCCGGTGCAAGCGCATTCGGCAACCTGGCTGAGCACCGTATGTGATGGTGCTCATAACAGTCTTTGAGGATACCGATGTCCCTTCTAGCTGCATTCCATGAGGCGATCAAGGGAATTGTTCTACGCATCGTTGAACTGGTCCGGGAATACCATCCGGATATCCAATCAGCGGTATCAAGTGTATTGGGAAGACTGGCTGAGCACTGTATGTAGTGGTGCTTATCACTCTTTATGACCAGACTAATGTCCGTTCCTAGCCGCGTTTCATGACGTGATCAGGGATGCTGTTCCTCGCATCATCGAGCTACTCAGATCCAGACGCTCGGAAGTTCGATTGGCTTGTAAAGATGTATTACACAAACTGACAGACCATGGTCAGTTCTCGTTGCTTTATGTAACTTCCGCGTCACTCAGATATTTTCCAGTCGATATTTATTCCAAACTTGAGCCAGATATGGGGAATTTTCATGCCAAGCTTGTCGATGACGACACAACTATTGCGGATGCAGCTGCCACTGTATTGCAAGCAATTTCTCGACGTGGTAGAGTTGCTCCTTTTTCTTTTCATTGTCCATGCTCATGCATGACTCAGCAAATCCAGTGATGTGGCTGGGACATGGCCTATCCGCATTTCTCGCTCAATCCTCTTCGATCCTAAGCACTGCGAAACTCTCATCAGAATCACACATGGCTGCTCATGGCAAGTTTCCGTTTTTTTCAGACATTGACTGTCGTGCAATTGTGTCGCTAGGGAACTTATATGCTAATCCCATACTGGCGGCGTGTGTCAACATCAACAGCACCAACCCCGAGCTTTGTTATAGCGGTACACGGTGCCTCGCCTTACTAGTCCGCTACAGTATGTAGTCCAATATTTGTTCTCTGATATCAACACATCACCTTTGCAGTCCATAAAAACCTTGTCCATGTTCCCCACTTTTCGAAGCAGCTCATTCCTCAATTCAAGTGCGCACCGGACATCAAGTGCAGTCTTACAATAGCTATGAGTACATGGGCCAAAGACAGTTTAGTGAACAATTCTTATTGTGCTCCATGGCGAGACTTAGGTTTATATCTAGCCGCATTTCATGAGACGATTAAGGATGCTGTTCCTCACATGGTTGAACTGCTCAATCATAGAGATATAGATGTCCCGCCGGCATGTGCAAGTGCATTGGGCAACCTGGCTGAGCACTGTATGTAATGGTGCTCACCACGTCCTTTGACGACTAATGTCTCTTCTAGCTGCATTCCGTGATGTGATCATGGGTGCTTTTCCATGCATCTTTGAACTTCTCCAGGACAGAAATTCATACGTCCAATCACGTGGTGCAGGTATATTTGGCATGATGGCTGAGTACCGTATGTGATTGTGCTTACCACGCTCTTTGATCCACTGACGTCCGTGTCTAGCTGCACTTCATGATGTAGTCCAGGGTGCTGTTCCCCACATGATGGAGTTGATAAAGGACAATTCCCGGGTCCAATCGGGAAGTTTATATCCATTGGGCGAACTGGCTGAGCACTGTATGCAATGGTGCTTACCACTCTTTTTGACCAAACTGACGTCCATTTCTAGCCGCATTTCATGGCGCCATCAAGGGTCCTGTTCCACACCTCATCGAACTGCTCGAGCACGACATTTTTACTCTCCGATTGATTAGTGCAGGTCAATTGGGTAGCATGGCTAAGCACCGTATGTGATGGCGCTCACCACGCTCACTGTTTAGACTGATGTCTGTTCTAGCTGCATTCTATGAGGCTATCAGTGGTTCTGTTCCATACATCATAGAACTGCTCCAGCACAGCCGTTCAGAACTCCGAGAAGTTAGTGCAAAGTTATTGGGGAGACTAGCTGAGCACTGAATGTAATGGCGCTTACCACTCTTTTTAGACCGAACTGACGTCCGTTTGTAGCCCCATTTCATGACGCCATCAAGGGTACTGTTCCGCTCCTCATCGAGCTGCTCGGGGACGAGAAATTACAAGTCCGAGAGACTAGTGCAGATGCATTGGGTAGCATGGCTGAGCACCGTATGTGATGGTGCTCACCACGCTCATTGATGAGACTGATGTCCGTTCTAGCTGCATTCTATGAGGCTATCAGTGGCTTTGTTCCACAAACCATAGAATTCCTCCAGCACAGCTCTTCAGTATTCCGAGCCGGTGGTGCAAGGGTATTGGGCCAATTGGCTAAGTACCGTATGTAACGGTGCTTAACACTCTTTTTGACCAAACTGATGACCGTTTTCTAGCTGCATTTCATGACGCCATCAAGGGTGCTGTTCCATATATCATCGAACTACTCAAGGAAGACAATTCCTGGGCCCAACCGGCTGGTGCAGCAGCATTGCGCGACCTGACTAAGCAATGTATGTGATGGTACTCACCACGCTTGTTGACGAGACTGATGTCTCTTCTAGCTACATTCCATGAGGCGATCAGGAGTTATGTTCCATACATCATCACACTGCTCTTGGACGGAAATCCAGACGTCCTATGGGTTAGCGCAAGGGCATTAGGCAATCTGGCTGAGGACTAATGGTGCTTACCATGCGTTTTGTCCAAATTGACGTCCATTTCTAGCCGCATCTCATGATGCATTAAAGGGTACTATTCCTCACATCATCGAGCGACTCAAGGACGATAACTGGCTTGTCCGATCGGCTAGTAGAGATGCGTTGAGAAACCTCGCCAAGTATAGTGATAGTGCTTACCATGCTCTTTAACCAGCTGACATCCATTTCTAGCTGTATTTCATGAGGAGATCAGAGAGACCTACTCAAGGAAAGCGGTTTTGATTCCCGATCAGCTGGCCACAGTGCATTGAGCGCTCTGGCTGAACACCGTATGTGGTAATACTTGCAATGCCCATTGACGAGACTGATTCCCGCTTCTAGCCGCATTCCATACTGCGATCAAGGGTGCTGTTCCACACCTCATTGAAATGTTCAAGGACGACTCTTCAAAGATCCAATCACATTCTGTAATTATATTAGGTCTCCTGGCTGAGCACCGTATGTCATCTTATTTTTCATGTGCATGTCAATGTTCAGACATTTCCACAGAATACTTCTCTGATTCTCTGCTGTCGTCTTTATCGTCAGTACTGAAGACTAATTCTCCATTTGCCCAGTCTGGTGCGATGGACTTGCTTTCCAAGCGGCCTGGTGATGGTCAGCGGATGTTATTTCCAATCATAGTGCTATTGCTCATATGTTTGCCTTTAGCACTTGCCGGCCTCATCGATATATTTCCAGCCTCTGATCTTCTCAATGTTCTCAAAAGCAAAGATCATACTGTCGCGGCATCCTCTGCGCGCCTTTTTGTGCACTTGCCAACCAGCACTACCTCAAACCCACGTTTCCTGAAACTACGCTGAATGTTGTTCTCTATACTCTTGCATGTCTTGATGATGAGGACATGGGATTGCGAGTATGCGGGACAGTCATCCTGCTGGTTTTGATGGATCATGGTATGCTTGTAGTACTCCTGCACCTCTTGGTCTGATGATTTACGTGTTGCCAGGTACTTTCAGGGATATTGTTTCTGAAGTTGGTGCCATCCGTAGCTTTGTTCAATTTTTCATGACCGATATCTCTCATACCCAGCGAGATCAAATGCTGTATTCTATGCAGAAGTTTGGTCTTTTGGAGACCTTGTAATAAATACCCCCCATTCCCATATATACAAGAGCTGGTAGCTTAGTGTCCAAGATTGTGATTTCCTGTGAATAGCAAGGCGACGACCACAAAACGCGGTGAGTGTTTTCTGCATGCCAATCGTATGGCCTCTCGGCAAACATGTCCAATGCTCGCCATGCGCGACCCATATTCGTCCCCACAACAGTTCTCATCATGCGTGTTTCTGACCCCTGGCTGTATTCCATGATGCGAATGACAACCAGGTGCAGGTGGGGTGTCAAACAGGCAGCGTGAGTCGTCCTGGTTGTGTGAGAAATGTTGCGTAGGTCAACCTGGAAAGGGGCGTTTGGATACTGTCATCAGTGTGCAATTTGTTTCCATGGGATAAACTCTTGAAGCTGATGCCAGGCATCGACTACATATGTCTTGTCAAGGGATTGACAGCCGTGCCATACCCACACGGGTGGATGGGATCAGAGGACAATATAGCTTGTCAACCCACTTGTTCGAGACTTTGGATGAGGATTTGCCCCAATTTGTGGATGGTCACATGTTCGAAGCGGGCTCTCACGTTCCGTTTCCGTCTACTTGCAGTGTGTCAGCACTAACGGGTGTGCCATCGCCTTCCGAGCGAGGTTCTCTGACGGAGACGGTGGACCGGTGAGTCCTAATCGCGAGATGAGTGGTCCCTGATCGTGGCTCGTGGCTTGAAGCCACGTTGATGTGCTGGCAGTGTTGCGCCATTGCTGCGAGGAAATGTTTGGGGGAGAGTCGGGTAGGCAGGGAGACACCGTGCGATGGAATACGGAAACGCATATCTGCGATTGGCGTGCATTTTCAGACAAACGGGTGCATTTTTGACGATAGAAGACTGGTTTGGCACGTGATGACGTCATGGCGTGTCTGCCTGCTTCACAGGGTATATAATGTCAAATGGCAGGCTCACATGACTCTTCGATTCCAGCCCAAACGGTTCCCCGGTTTTGCTTCCGTTTGACACCCTTCCTTCGTCGTCGTCGTCGCTGTCGTCGTCGCTCAGCCATGACCGCCACCTCTCGCAGAGCCATCCACTTTGGCGCCGGCAACATCGGTCGCGGCTTCATCGGTCCCCTGCTCGTGCAGTCCGGCTACCACGTCGTCTTCGCCGACATTGATACCAAGCTCATCGACAACATCAACGAGTACGGCGAGTACCTCGTGCACATCCTCGACCCCTCCAAGCCGCGCCCCGTCTCCGTCTCCGATATATCCGGCGTCATCTCGACCAGCGACCATGTCCTCGCCGCGATCGCCCACCCGCAGGCGGATATCATCACGACGTCGGTCGGCGTGGGTGTCCTCCCCCGCATTGCGCGCACCGTGGCGCGCGGGATCGCCGAGCGCAGGAAGGCAGCGTGTGGGCCCATGAACGTTATCGCCTGCGAGAACGCCGTCGGTGCCACCGCTGCGCTGGCGAAGGCCGTGGACGAGCACCTCTCGGACGAGGATCGGGAGTACGTCAGGGACCATGTCGGCTTTGCCAATTGTGCCGTCGATCGCATCGTGCCCCCGTTCAAGAATGACACGCCGCTCGATGTGGGTGTCGAGGGCTTCTCAGGTGCGTTTCACACGGTTCGTCCGTACCACCCTGCTAAGTCGCCCCCCAAGAATGGATCGTCGACCGCCACTCCCTCAAGAACCTCAGCCCCTCGGGCTCACTCGACATCACGGGCCTCCGCCTCACCTCCAACCTCACCGCCTACGTCGAGCGCAAACTCTACACGCTCAACACGGGCCACGCCATCACGGCCTACCTCGGTGCGCTCTACGGCCTCCCCACCATCGTCGCCGCCATCCAGCAACCCGCCATCCAGCGCGTCGTGCGCGGGGCGATGCGCGAGAGCGGCGCGGCGCTGCTGAAAAAGTACCCCGATCTCTTCACGGAGGAGGAACACGCAGCGTACATCGAGACCATCCTCGCGCGGTTCCTGAATCCCAACATCAGCGACGACGTGGCGCGGGTGGGACGGGAGCCGATGCGCAAGCTGGGGCGCGGGGACCGGCTGCTGGGACCGGCGTATATGGCGCGAGGGTTTGGGCTGCCGGTTGGGGATCTGGCGCGGGGGATTGCGGCGGCATTGTTGTATGAGAATGGGGGGGATGGGCAGGCGGTGGAGGTGCGGGAGCGGGTGACGCGTCTGGGCGTGGAGCGGGCGGTCGAGGAGGTGACTGGGTTTGACGAGGAGAGTGTCGAGTATGGGCAGGTGGTGCATGCCTATCGGGAGTTGGAGACGATCAAGGAAAGGATTAGGCAGGCGAGCTTGTGAATCTATAGACTGGGTAGGTGATTTGTGTCGTATTTAGATCACTCAATGATGCTTGCAGCTAGGTATCTGGCATTCATGTTATCGTTGTCGTTTGTGCGTTCTTTGCAAGGGGGATCAAGAGACTCTCTCCTGGGCTTTTTTGGATTTTTGGGAATTATGACACCAGTGTGTATACGAGTGACCCCCCCTGCGAGATTCTATACCTGCGGGCTATATATTTCAATGGTATCCCTGTGTTTTTCGTTTTCATGGGCTCGCGTGGGTTAGGATATGCACGCACGACGTGAGACCGTATATACGATACGCATGCGCCCGTGGGATACACGCACCGCGTTTTCACCGTGGGTATTTGTGGTCCGAATAGATTAGATTAGGGCAGTGATGGATATAGTAGGTTCTTGGGGTCTAGTGACCCCAAGGCACCAGATCACGAAGACGTCAGGTTCAGGTTCGCCATTGATAGGCCTATCATCAGGGCCTGTTCTGCATTCGCACATATATATCGTTAGCGGCGCTTATGTAGCGCCCGTCTTCCCGAATGAAGTGGCTGAGGTTGTGCAGTGGCGTTAGTTGGAAATGAGAGGTTTATTGGTGTGTGTCGCTGTGGGGAGTGGAACTGCTGAAAACCAGTGGTGTGAACCCGAACTTGTCAAGGAAGTGGTTTTTGGCTGCAGAGGTGATCTCTGAGCCACAGTGAATATGCTGTAGGTGCAGTGGATAGTGTTGGTAAGACTCTGAATGTAAGGGCCTATACAGTCAAGTGATGGATATCCAAGGTAGACCAAGTGTGTGTGGGTTGTGCCTTTGAAGATGTGTCAGAAGTGGTAGTAGCTTCATAAGTCTTAGTGACTGGTTAACTAGAATATTAATTCGCAAGTCACAAATTGTGGGTTTGGATAGTATGAAGAGGGTGAAAGATATCATTGCCCAGCAAAGGAGGTGAGCTACTGCAAAGAGGGAGAACAACATATGATGGTTGAACTGAAAAAACTATGCTATGACTGTCCTTTTATAATACCAGATCCTTCTCTTGTTGGCAACACTGGGCTCCACCACTGAATCCCTGTGCTGTGGCTTCACTAAGCAGCAAAGCAAGGATTGCAACAAGGCAACCTCATCCACCTTAAGTGAAGGCCTGCATGGTTAACACTACAGAGGACAAGTCTGATGCAAAAGCAATGGACTCAAAAAGATAATCAGCAGTCCTCTTGCCTCTGCATGTGAGGGTGACGCTGATGACGAGGCCACAACAACAAGATACTCAATAAGTGAGAGCCGATAACAAATAATGCCAGCTGGTACAGTGGATATCCTCAGTCTATACAGCTGTTTCTGATAAATACATGGGACTTACCTGGTACAGCGGATATCCTCAGAGATCAAGCTGAGGGGATCACACTGCACCAAGGAGAGTCTTTATACTAAATGATGGAGATGGATAGGAGAACCAAGATAGGGGAGGAAGGATAGGGGAAGTGATAGGGGCAATGAAATAGGGGAGATGCACCCTGACAGGCTGCGCTGATAGGGGTGTCAAGAGAAAATACTAAAAATAGAATATGACTTATTTGAACCCTGACATCACCTCCCTCTTAATGCATGTCGTCTCGATATGCACTATCGTCCCATCCATCTCAAGAGAGGCACACCCTGAAGCACTCTGCAAGGGTCCCTTCTTACTTTCTGCCAAAGTAGAGCCCATGATGAGTGTTGATGGTGACTCTTCTCTGCCTTGGGGTAAAGTGGGATGGTGAACTCTCTGGGGGATATAGGATCGTTCGTGCTGAAAACTGCTCCAAGTATCATCTCCCCTCCCTCATAGGTGACTTTACCGGCGAGCCCTTGGAAGGCGTATGATATGTCATAGTTGCCGATGAATAGAGGGTCCCCGATGTAGTATGTCTGGTGTCTTGATGGATTACGATGCCAGAAGGGGAAATGAACTTGTGGAGGTGGAGATGGGAGGTTATAATCCTCTACAGCACGTGCAGTATCCCTTGAGTCAACTGACCAAGTGATTGATGGGTAGGAACAGAGTGAGCGTAGAGGGGTGGATTCAGACTGGTAAGGCATGGTGGGTTGGGTAGTGAACGATGATGGTTTTACTGAGGAAGGGGAAGTGGATTCACTGGCTTATATACAGTTAGTGGAATTTCGGCATGGATGAATTTGGTGAGCGCTAAGCTTCACTGTGCCTATTCTGCGGCTCTGAAATGTGTCCAATACCATGTGTTGGGTTCCTGCCAGCTGTCCAATCAAAGAGGACCTGTTTGGGAGGTTCTGTGAAGTTCTCAAAGCGTCTGAAGGGAAGAGCCGCATAGGTGGCTGCCGAAATACGCCTTGGGGCTTCAGGATTTTCCCGATGGAAGTCTGCAATGCGCCTTCTAGCCCCACTGGCATCCTTAGCTGGGATCCAGAGGTCGTCAGCAGCTCCATAGCCCTTCCAACGCACCAGGTATTCCAGTCTTCCTTGGAAAACTCTGCTGTCAAGGATCTTCTCAACTTCATATTCCTGTACTCCATCTCGAATGACTGGAGGTGGTGGAGGAGATGACTGGCGTTCAGGGATGGGATCCTTTTCATAAGGACGGAGTAAAACAACAGAGAACACTGGATGAGTGCGGCCAAAGATTGGGGGAAGTTGTAGGCCATAGGCATTTCGTGAGACCACCTTATTAATCACATACAGTCCTAACCATTTGTGATCAAGTTTCTTGGTTGGACGGGTGGTGGTGATATTTTGTGCATTGAGCCAGACCTTGTCACCAAGTTTGTATACTGGGGCTGCTTGCCGATGGGCATCATAGAATTGTGCCATATCATCTGCTGCCTTTTCCAGGGCGGAGCGAGCCTCAGTGGTGGCTGTCTCCATATGCTCAGTGAATTCTTCCAGTGCTTCAAGTCGTGTCTCTCAGATTGGCTCTAGCCCAAGCCTTGGGTGTTGGCCTGTATCAAGCATGAAGGGGGTTGATTGTGTGGAGGAGTGGATGCAGTTGTTGTATGTGAATTCGGCAAGAGGAACCCACTCAATCCAGTCATCCTGGCGCTGATTGACAAAAAGCCTCAAGTATTGTTCAATTTCTTGATTGACCCTTTCCATCTGACCATCGGTTTGTGGATGATATGCTGTGGATGCTGCAACCTTGATCCCCAAAAGCTTATTGAGCTCGTGCATAAATTGAGAGACAAACTGGGTGCCACGGTCACTGATGATCTCCTCAGGAAGGCCATGGTGTTTCCACACGTGGTCTCGGAAAAGTCGTGCAACTCCTATGGAGTTGATGTCAGAGGTGGTAGGGATAACATGTGCTCATTTGGAAAGACAGTCCACAATGACAAGGAGTGCATCATAGCCATGGCTGATGGGTGTTGAAAAAAAAATTTCGCCTTGCTGGGGGTGTGTGGAGAGTAGATTTCGAATAGAGACAGAGGGAGTGATGGGAGCTGGATGTATGCGTAGTCGAATTGAAGATATACTTGAGTAGTATCTTCCTACGAAGTTTGATGGGATTTGGTGTGATCTTCGTCTAGATATCGACAATTTAAGCAGGGATCAGGAGCAGATGACTTGAACGAGAGTAAAGGCTTAATAGAAAATCAACCAGTGGAGCTTAGGCTTCGCAAACTGGGATTCGAATATATGTTGTAATACTCTGGAAGATTATGCAAAAGATTGTAGAAATACGCGTTCGTTCTGGAGTTATTCCAGAAACGAATAGTTCAGACACAGTTAACAAAAACAGGTGAGAGCAAATTCTCTAGTCCATTGCATATCTAGCTAGGCGTGTTTTATACAAGATATGCATGCTAATAACTCGTGATAAAAGTTCTGTGTCATTTGAAACATGGGAAAGAAACTTGTGATAAAAACGAAATGGGGGGTGGAGCCAATAGGGAAAAAAATGACGAAATAAAATATAAAAGAAATATAGGAGAATGTTCTGATGTCTGTGGAGCTTACAGGGGCTTCTCCTCTTCCCTCCTAACCATTTCCCCTCGCTTTCCTACCTCCCCCTCAACCTCCTGAGCCTCCTATGTGCTCCTATTCCTCCTATCCCCTCTGTTCCCCCTCTGTTCCCTAGAAGTCCGGTCTTCCAAATAACAATGGGTAGTTCTACAATAAGGTCAACAGATATCACTTGCCACCTCCGATCTGGGACACGATTAGGCAGGAGTTTACCCATAGGAGGAGCAGGGAAAGTTTTTGTCCGATTGCAGAGGTCACATCCCTTGACATATTTGGCAATGTATCGTCCAAATCCAGGCCACCAGTAGCTGCGGGATACAAGTTCTGTTGTTCTCCAGCGACCAGGGTGACCTGTAATGTGAGTATCGTGGTGTGCCCTTACAATGTCATGGCGCAATTTTGGGTCAAGAGGGACATATACCTTGCCACGATAGAGGACGAGTCCATTCTCCTCGGTCCATTCCTGTCCTCGTAAATTCCGAGAGGGACCAAGTTCCTTAAGAGCCTTTACAACCTTTTCATCTCTGTTGGTGCAGTTCCGCACATGTTCCAGGAATATGTCTCCTTCTCCTGTGATCATTTGAGCTTCTGGCCCTGGATAGGTGTATGTTGCATCGATGTGGAACAGCTCAGGGCCAAGAAGAACCTGGTTCTGGTTATCTTCCTCCCCCCACTTATGATCTACACGTCGTGAGAGGGCATCAGGTTTGGCTGAATGTCGTCCAGGACGGTGGATCAGTTCAAAGTCAAAACGAGAAAGGTATAGTGACCAGCGAGCTTGTTGACAATTGAGATTCTGAGCTGTACGGAAATATGTGAGGTTTTGATGGTCATTAAGGATTTCAATCTTGTATTTGGTCCCTTCCAAGATGTGGCACCATTCTTCTAGTCCACAGATGACTGAGAGCAATTCCTTATCATGGATGGCATAGTTGTGCTCTGCATCTGAAAGGCTCTTGGATACAAAGCCTACCAGCCTCCATTTCTCATCGTCACAGAGTTGAGATAGAACAGCACCTGTTGCATATGCTGAAGCATCTGTCTCTAGTCGAAAATGCTTGGTTTGATCTGGGAGGACAAGGATTGGAGTTGACGTGACAAGCTGCTTGAGTTTATCAAAGGCTTCTTGTTCTGGGCCATCAGGTATCCAGGACCACTGTGTATCTGCCTTTGTTAACTGATTCAGAGGCTTTGCGATATGTGAGAAGTCCTCAATGAAGTGACAATAGAAATTGATGAAACCCAGGAAGGATTTGACTTCTGTCACATTGCGCGGTGTGGGCCAGTCCCTGACTCTGGCCACCTTAATTGGGTCCATAGCTACCTGTCCCTGTGAGAGAATCAATCCAAGATAATCTACCTTCTGTTGCGAGAAAAGGCATTTCTCTGGGTTTGAGGTACAGGTGGTTGGCCCGAAGAATTTCAAGGACAGATTGCACGATCGTGTGGTGTTGTTCTAGGGATTCAGTGAAAATGAGGATGTCGTCCATGAACACTACCATAGTGCCATCATCAATGAGCTCCTTGAAAATGCCATTCATCATCGTCTGAAAGGTTGCTGGGCTGTTTGTGAGACCAAAGAACATGACCAGGGGTTCAAATAGACCACGATTGGTTTGAAAGGCTGCCTTCCACTCATCGCCCTCTTTAATACGCACATTGTTATATCCCCATCGGATGTCAAGCTTGGTAAAGTACTTGGCATTGGCTGCGGCAATTTTATTCATGATGTCTGGTACGGGTAGGCATTCTTGATTGTGATATCATTCAGCTTGCGGTAGTCTTGCACAAAACGAAGATTATTGTCCTTCTTCTTCACAAAAAAGACAGGGGATGCCATGGGTGACTTGGAAGGACGTATACGATGATTCCGTAGGTTCTCCTCAAGGAATGTGTCCAACTCCTTCTGCTCATTTGGGGACATTGGATAGACCTTTGTGCTGAAGGGTTGTGCTCCTGGAGTGAGTTCAATAGCGTGGTCCCACAGTTTTCGAGGTGGAAGTTGGTCAAAGGACTCCTTTGCAAAAACATCCTTAAATCCCCAGTACACCTTTGGGACAATCTCCTCAAAGGTTTTGACTGGAGTAGATTCTGCAGCCTTCTGTGCAAGCTGTTGAGAAACTGTTGAACCAGCATAGATATTCTCCAAGTCTTCTTCTACAAAGATAACAAATGTTCGGTCTCCCTTGTATTGGGGTTGCCTGTGTGAGTTCTTGCCATTTGAAGGAGTTGTACCAAGCGAATGCTCTTTGTGTTCTGGTACTTCTCCACATGAATCAGGGCAGCGAGTCATCTGTACCTTTCCTGTATGCCAGTCTACCTCTGGGTTGTGCTTCACAAGCCAGGTGTGCCCAACAATTATGCCAAAGGTTCCCAGGCTTGTGACTGAAAATGTGGCACGTTCGGTATGGGTCCCATATGTGCAGATGAGATTGACTTCTTCCTTGATTGAACCTGCTTCATTTGGGGTCCCATCAATGTTATAAACAGGTATGGCACGTGGTAGAGGGCATGTTCAAAGTTTCTCTGCTTTGACATATTCTGCATCAATGAACATTCCTGTAGCACCACTATCGAGGAGTGCATCCACAGCTAGAGGGTATCCAGTGTCTACCAAGTGGATTTTCATGGGAATTCTTGTACATCGACGGATGTCTGCAGATCGAAGGTAGAGACGAGGAGGGTCATCATGTTTAGCTGGAAGTTGAGAAGGGTTTTCAGGCATGGCTGTTTTGGTTTCAGTCTGATGGACAAGGGAGTGTGCGTGTAACATATCGTTTGTGAGCCCTACAGTACATGATTCAAGAACTGAAAACCGGTTTGTCAGGCAGGGCATGCTCTTCACTGCTGACTGGCCTGAAAATCCTGCTTCTCCTCTTGCTTTGGAATTACTGCCTTCTGCACTTCTTCTTTGGCCTTCAGTGCAGCTGCTACTGACTCTGATATCATGCCTGTAATTGCTGTTTGTGTGAGATCAGCTCGGATACGTTCCTTGCGTGGTTCAGGGCATGCTGGGGATATATGGCCACGCTTTCCACAGTTATAGCACGTCTGAGTTTCAATGCGATGGTGGTTGGAGTCAATATCCATAGGTGCAGCACCATTAGAGGTTGCCAAGGTAGTTGGTACAGAGATGACTGGAGTGCTGTGAGGGCGGGATGGGGTAGAGCGGGCAGGAGTGAGGGAAGTCTGAGCACGTCTCACTTCTAGAAGATGACAGTGGTTGCAGTCAATTTGACAGGCCGCTTCCTTCCATGCCTTGAGATCGGACGGGAGGGATGGCTGTGCATGGATCTTGTCAAGAATCATTGCAGGGAGCCCTCGGGCATAGGCATCTTCCAGTGCTGCATCATTAAACCCAGTCCTTCCTGCTAGTATCTCAAACTGTGCTGTGTATTCATCCGCTGACATGCCAGGTGTCATCCTAAGATTGTGTAACTTTGTTCGTGCTGTTCGAGAGCGGTCAGGGTCCCCAAAAGCATTCTCCACCTGCTTAATGAATTCCTCCAAGGTGGAGAGTGGTGAGGTCCTGTCAATGACTGCCTGTGTCTCATTGTGCGCCCATACTTCAGCAGAACCTCCTGTCATAAAAGAGAGGGCATAGAGGATCTTGGTCTGCTCATCTGGGAAAGATGTAGGCTGGACTGCAATGGCAAGCCTGATAGAGTGAATGAAACCTTCCGTCTCTGCATGATCTCCATTGAATTTGGCTGGTTCAGCTGCCCTTATTGGGCAAATGGATGACGATGTAGGAGAAGGTGTGGGAAATGAGGTGGTCTGAGAGATGGTCTGTGCTGCAGCGATGGCGGCAGCAGTGGCAGCATCTGCTAGGTTGTTCTGGACATTGGCGAACTGGCTTTGGAGGTGCTGGTTCTGGAGTTGCAGCTGCTGGAGCTGCTGCGCCTGGGTGTTGAACAACGCTCGCAGAAAGCCACCACTTTCACCTAGAGTGTCCCAATAGGCTTCAGGGAGCTGATTGGTCATGGTATCGGTGAAGTAGTTAATAGGGAAAGTGTTATGAGGTGTGGGGTTGTCTTATGAGCTTGATCTTCTGTGAGGGTGACGCTGATGACGAGGCCACAACAACAAGATACTCAATAAGTGAGAGCCGATAACAAATAATGCCAGCTGGTACAGTGGATATCCTCAGTCTATACAGCTGTTTCTGATAAATACATGGGACTTACCTGGTACAGCAGATATCCTCAGAGATCAAGCTGAGGGGATCACACTGCACCAAGGCGAGTCTTTATACTAAATGATGGAGATGGATAGGAGAACCAAGATAGGGGAGGAAGGATAGGGGAAGTGATAGGGGCAATGAAATAGGGGAGATGCACCCTGACAGGCTGCGCTGATAGGGGTGTCAAGAGAAAATACTAAAAATAGAATGTGACTTATTTGAACCCTGACACTGCACAGGCTGAGGGCTGCATTGGTACTCCCCATGTGACAAACAAGGTCTGCTTGAATGCATCTACTCTTTCCCACTCTGACTCTGTTCCCAATACTACTATTCAAGCTGTTGATTGATTCTGACTCTACTCATTGTTTCCTTGACCTCTGTTACATCCTGGAACACCAAGTCCATTTCCACCTCCGTCATCTCCATGTCCATCAACCCCAAACTCCATTATTGTTCTCTTTATAAGTAGTTTCTTCTTATGGATTACAACAAACCATCATCTTTTATATTGCTTAGCATTAGTTTGGACTTGGGTCCAAACTCTGAACTCCTTTCCATGTTGTACTCCATATTCATCTTATTGTTCTATTGCTTTTAGTTTTATCATTGAATTCTTCACATACTTATATGGGCTACTCTGTGTATGTTACAGTAGTTTGTATATCAACTAAGATTTGCCCCATCAACTTCTTGGTTGCTAGCTTCTGTTAAAGGCTGATACTAGATGTTCAATGGAGTAACTGGAGTTCAGATGCTAGTGATGAAGGGGAGGGGACTCTACTGTTCCAGTTCAACTGGAGACAGAATGGGGCAATAACTATTGAGTCAGATCAAGTGGACTTGGCTTCAACTTGTGTGTTGCACCCCCTCAGATTGTCAGTCCAATATTTCAGAGTTCAGAGTACAGAGTTGAATCAAGGATCTGGAGTTTGACTTGTCAAGAAAGTACTTGTCAAGAAGCTAGTAACAAAGAAGTTGATGGGGCAAATTTGGTTGATATATGAACTACTGTAACAGACAGAGAGTAGCCCATATAAGTATGTGGAGAATTGGATGATAAAACTAAAAGTGATAAGACAATAAGATGGATATGGAGTACAACATGGAAAGGAGTTTGGAGTTTGGACCCAAGTCCAAATTAATACTAAGCAATATAAAAGAAGAAGGTTTGTTGTGATCCATAAGAAGAAACTACTTATAAGGAGAATAATAATGGAGTTCAGGGTTGATGGAGGTGGAGTTGATGGAGATGGAGTAGAGAGAGAATGGAGATGAAGGAGATGGAGATGAAGATCTGGAGATCAGACTTGGTGTTACAGGATGTAACAGCCTCTTGATAAGTCCCTTCTTGACAAGTTGAACTCTGGATCCTTGATCCAACTCCATACCTCTGAACTCCAAAATATTGGACTGATGATCTGAGGGGGCACAACACACAAGTTGAAGCCAAGTCCACTCGATCCAACTCAATAGTTATTGCCCGCTCTGTCTCTGGTTGAACTGGAACTGTAAAGTTCCTTCCCCTATATCACTGGCATCCAAACTCTGGTTACTCTTTGCAAACACAGTTTCCCAGACCTTAACAACCTCCATTTTATGATCTACATAAACTCCATACATACCCCATCCCTAGGGCACAGATTATATGGATGGCTGGCAGATGACTCATGAGTAGCATGGCCTATCAAGTATTTTAAACTCACAGATCACTGTGACACCTATGCAATACCTACACTCACCATTGTCAATGCTTGATGGAGACCTCACATGAATGTACCCACCTGGAATTGATCAGATTATCATGCTGAATAAGCAGCAGAGCTTTCTTAAATTGGATGTTACTGTAGAGTATTATAACACAGCAGAAGCTAGAAGAGATACTCAGTCTCAATTGTACAAAGATGTTATACACTAGGTCCAATGGGAGGTTGGAACTTGGATTGGAGTTGGTGTTGGTGTCGGGGTGTGTGGGGGTTGGAGTGGACTTGGCTTCGGCTTATATGCTGTGCCCTCACTAATACCTGTGTCTGAGATTTTGGAGGCAGGGTAAGACTGTAGATAGTTCAGATCAGACTTAAGAGCTAGGCATGATTCAATATTCAAGCTGGGGAATGAAGTCCCCAGTAGCATGACTTAAATACATATTCAAAATCTAATAATAATTATTCCAGTGATGGATCTCTGAGGCTGACAGCCTTATGTGAATATATCTGAGTCCAATGGGGATGGATGTCCAGTTCCTATGGTGATGCTGATGCATCAGTGGACCGGGGACAGATGGGTGGAGTTGTGATGATGATTGGATGGACTATGGGAGATGTACAGTTTCCAAATGGAGTATAGATTTCATATGCACAAGGATCTGAGGGACTGGATGAGGATCTGGAAGTTAATGAATATAATCATCCCTTCATTAAGCCCAAGCCCTTGAGGCCTCAGGTCTGTAGACTGAATAGCTGAGATGATTGGCATAGTTGGAGTTTATACAGGGGGTCTGGAGAGCATATAAAAGGAGGGGCATGTTGAATCCCCAATGATGTTGAATCCTTTGGCAAACATGAGTGTGGCCAAGCTTGAGCAGTTGCTCCTGGCTTAATAGAAAGAAGAGGAGGAGGAATGGAAGTGGAAGGAGGAGGAACAGGAACAGAGACAGGAGGAGGAGGAGGAGGCAGAACAGAGATGGAAGGAGGAGAAGGAAGTGAAGTGGAGATGGAGGGAGGCAGAGGCAAAGGCAGAGCAAGCTTGCAAGGTCAAGAAGCTTGAGGCCACAATGGAGGCTGTGAGGCTGAAGGAAGTGGAGGAACAGGTGCGCAAACTAGAGGCTTCCATGGAGGTAGAGGAGGAGGTGACTGGGGTGGGAGTGACTAGTCAACCAGAGAGTCTGAGTGTGCCAATACAGACATGGACCCCTGAGGTCACTATTATCTTGGTTACATGGATGGAGCCATCCTGTCCAACACCTGTTCTACTGGCAAGCCTGTTATTTTAAATGATGTGAATAATTGCCTTGCTAGGGTGTAGTGACGAGCAGAAGTCAAAGAGAAAATGGAGCAGTGATGGGAACATGATGTATGCACAGTCGTGTGAGAGAAAAGCTTGAATAGTATCTTTGTGTGAAGTTTGGAGTGATTTGGATAAGTCCTCGTCTGGATACAAGCTAATTCAGCAGGTAGCAGAAGTAGGTGATTTGATTTTAAGTAAATGCTTAATAAAAACATAGCCAATGATTTTATGGCTTCATAATTCAAGATTCGAGTGGGATATGCAATATTCTAATAGAATATGCAAAAGCTAATAGAAATATGCATTCGTTCTGGAGTTATTCCAGATACAAATAGATTCAGACACACAGACAGAATATGTGAGAGATAATTACTCTGTCTTTTCAAGTGCATTACAGACGTGATTTATATATGATACTAAGTCCTATGAATGAATGAAGTCATTATGTCCTGAGTCAATGATGGGATGGATGATGAGATGATGATGGGGGGAAGTGTCCATGATGATGAAATGATGAAAATAAAAGCGAAATAATGTCTGGGAAGTTCTGGAACTCACAGGGGCTTCTCCTGTTCCCTATTCCATTCCTGTAACTGTCCTCCTTTACCCCCTTTGCCCCTCCAAATCTCCTGAGCCTCCTATATGCTCCTGTTCCTCCCCTGTCCCCTCTAATCCCCCTCTCCTCTCCTTTCTCCCCAGAAGTCCAGCAGCTAGACGTCTGGCAGCTGGAACAACAAAGCTCACCGGTGTGTTTGCAACCACAGCCATTGTTTGTGGCAGGTGCAGCTGAAGAAGATGATGTGGCAGAGGTGGAGAAGGAAGAGATGGAGGCAGATCTGGATGTGCAGTGCCAGAGGTGGGCACAGAGCCTGACCCATTCTTGAATCACTACAAGGAAATGACCTGGGTGGATGCGGTTGAAAGTCACAAGCAGGCGGAGCTATATGCAGCCATGACCAAGAAGGACCTTGATATTGCAGTCTTCTCATTGAAGACATACCTGAGTGTGGATATGGGGAATGGAGGGTTATATGGTGCAAGGCAGAAGACCAGTTAATAGCAACTCATAAAAAGGAGTCGCATGTTACCTGGTCAGCAATCAAGATTCATGAATGTAAGATGGAGAGGGCTGTAGCAGAGCAGCAAGATAAGGAAGAGGAGAGGGAGAACCTGGAGGCCACATCAAAACAGAGTGGACCATCCAAGGTTCCAGCTCCAGCAGAGTCATTTGGTAGACCTGGCATTGTGTGCGACTTGTGTCGTGACATAGGTGTTCAGTGTGTGTTGACAATGATCCTGTGAAAGATGTTGGGGCAGAAGAGAGGGTGCAGGATCAATGGTCAGTTCACTTGACCCATGATACAAGGAGGGGTGGAGAAGGAGTTGGAGGGTCATCCAACCAAGAAGTGGCAGACAGAGAAGGGTGCTGTAGTGGCTGAAGGGAGTGGTGCCAGATCAGAGGGGGTGACCGGCATGGGTACTGGACATGTTTCAGCACCCAACAGCATGGTGGGCCAGCTTACCAAGCTGGTCAGTCTTCAGTTGGAGTACCTCCAGTGGACTGAGGGGTTGCTGGGGGACTTAGTGAAGTCCATGAAGTGGAGAGAGGTCCTAGAGGGATGGCAGACTGCTGAGCTGCACTGGTTGCACAAGTACTTCACCCCACTGGAGACTGACTCAGATATGGGGGATGAGAGGGATTGGGTGTCAGATGTGGAGAGTGACAGTGAGTCAGAGACAGTGATGGAAATGGAGGTTGAAATGGAAAAAGTGAAGGGAAAGAGCAAGAGGAAGCAGATGTATGATTTGTAGAAATAAAATGATTTTAATTGTAATATTTTTTTTTTTTTTGAGTGGATTTGAAATAGCAAAAGTTTGACTTGTAACTTGAAGATGGAGATGGAGTGGAGTGAGGGTTTTGGATTTTGGATAGATATTGTAGTTTTTCTGTGAAGTGATATAACATAATGATGTGGAATAATAGGATCGGAGTTAATGATAGGACTTAAAGATTCATAAGAGGGCCAGGTTTATCAGGATAAGTGGAATGGAAATTGGATTTAGATGCATGATCGAGTTCAGATGTGGAAATCCATGAAGACTCTTTGGCAGTGCCTTTGTATCCAGTCCATTTGACTAGGTACTGAGTTTGCACTTATATTGGTGATTGATCTTTGAGTCAAGGATCTTGTTATCTCCCTTGATGATGATTGGAGGAAGTGGGGATTGGGTGCAACCAGGAATCTTATTTGTGGTAGCTGGTTCAAGCATTGATATATGGAAGACCAGATGGACTGCTTAGAAGTGGTCAGGAAGCTGGAGAGTGAAGGACCTACTGCCTGCATGAGCGATGACCTCATAAGGACCTAAATATTTCTCAGAGAGTTTCTTTGATGGACAGGTGGTCTGGAAGTGTTTGGCCTTGACAAATACTTTGTCTCTGATCTGCAGGTCTGGAGCTGGGGTATGGCATTGGTCTGCAGAGACTTGGTATCATTTCTAGGCATTGGAGATGGCTTCTCAGAGATGTTGGTGTAGTTGGTTGAGGTCAGTCACAAATTGGCAGGCTTTAGTTGAGGTGAGTTCCTTCTCAGGATGGATGGAGATGTTTGGATGGTAGCCTTTGTTAGCAAAGAATGGAGAGATGCCAGTGGTAGCATTTAGGGCTTTGTTGTAGGCAAACTCTGTGATCAGAAGTGGATCAGCCCAGTTGTCTTGTTGATAATTACAATAGACTCAGAGATATTGTTCCAGGGACTCATTCATTCATTCTGTTTGTCCGTCTCCTTCAGGATGATAACTGGAGGTGAAGTGGAGCTTCATGTCAAGGGCCTTTTCTAATGTTTGGAAAAAGGAGGATATGAACTCTGAGCCCCAATTGGATGTAATGTGTGATGGGACTCCATGTTTAGAAAACATGTGGAGGATGAACAACCTGGCTAGTGAGGTGGAGGCGATAGTGTCATGCATCAGAATGAATAGTGACTGTTTAGTGAACCTGTCAATGATCACAAGTATTGTGTTGTATCCAAGCAACAGAGGGAGCTTCTCTATGAAATCCATGGAGATGGAGTTCCATGGTTGCTCTGGAACCAGAAGTTGCTTAAGAATTCCATAGGGTTTATGCCTTTGTGATTTTGAGCACATACATGTGGTACAAGAGTTACAGTAGTGTTGAATATACTTTTGCATTTTTGGCCATATGTAGTCTCATTGGATTAACCCTTGTGTGTGGTTTTGTCTGAAATGGCCAGAGATCAGGTGATCATGATAGTACTGCAAAACTGTTATGACTATATTCAGTAATGACCAGATCCCCATCCAATCCACCCAGATCCCCACACATATGAAATCTATACTCCATTTGGAAACCATCACATCTCCATCAGTCCATCCAATCGTCACCATCAATCTTGCTCATCTGCCTCTGGTTCCAATTGATACATCAGTATCACCATAGGAACCTGGACATCCATCCCTGTTGGACTTGGACATATTTGGCCTTAGAGATCCATCACTGGAGTAATTGTTATTAGATTTCAAATATATATTTAAGCTGTACTACTGGGGACTTCATTCCCCAGTTCAATATCAAATCATGCCTAGCTCCTAAGTCCAATCTGAACTAGCTAAGTCATACTCTGTCTCCAAGATCTTGGACACAGGTATTAGTGAGGGTGCAGCACATAAGCTGAAGCCAAGTCTGTTCCAACCCCCATGATGCACCCCAACACCTACTCCAACTCTGACCCCAAACTCTGATCCAGGTTCCAACCCCCAATCAGACCTAGTGCATAACAAAAGCTTGGAGTTGGAGACCATTGGCATCAGGGACATATATCTGATCATTATGTCAGAGATGTCCTTTGGGGTCAAGTGACCACTTCAGGTTGGAAGGGTTGTTCAAGTGTTTAACTGCATGTTATGACTATATTCATTAATGCCCAGATCCCCATCCGATCCACTCAGATCCCCATGCATATGAAATCTATACTCCATTTGGGAACCATCACATCTCCATTTATCTGTCTGATTGTCACCGCTGAATCTCACCCATCCATGTCCGGTTCTGATTGATGCATCAGCATCACCATAGGAACCCAGACATCCGTCCCCGTCAGACTTGGACATATTCATGTAAGGCCATCAGCCTCAGAGACCCATCACTGGAGTAATTATTATTAGATTTCAAATATGTATTTACGCTGCCGGACTGTGGACTTCATTCCCCAGTTTGAATATTGAATCACACCTAGTTCCTAAGTCCGATCCTAACTATCTAAGTCATACTCCATCTCTGAAATCTCAGACACTGGTATTAGTGAGGGTGCAGCACATAAGCTGAAGCCAAGTCTGTTCTGACCTCCATGACATACCCCGACTCCCTTCCCAACTCCAACCAAACCTCCAACCCAACCTCCAACCCAATCTCTGACCCCCAATCAGACTCAGTGCATAACAGTATATTCAAACTGCCATACTCACTCCTACCAATGCCACAATCCACCGCCAATTCCGAATGTGCATGAACCATCGAGGTGCCCACTCCCAGCATAGACACCATCCCTGAGGTAGTCGAAGAACTGACAGACCACATAGAGGCCATCAATGAAGAGGACAACACCCCGCCCTCTCCAAATCTGGCACAAGCCATCTCCCTGCTCGCCAGCAGCATCCGTACACCACAAGTTCCTAAGTCCCAGACCAAGGTCCGGGAACCTGACCCATTTGATGGCTCCGATCTGCTGATGAGCCAGGACGCATCGAGGACGTATATTGAACCACTCTGACAGTCCAACTCCGCCAGCGTCTTTTCATACCAACTTTTAAATAGCGCCACAACTCCCTCTCCACCTCAGTCTCTAATTCTAGCCATCAATCGTCACTCGTGTTTCATTGCCATCGATCATTATCAGCCTTCTATTCACACCAATCCTTTCATTATCATTCACATGGCTTCCCATTCTATTCCCCTCTCCAACATCGCTTCTAATAATATGTCACACTGGTCTCTGGACACAGAGGACTATCAAAAATATGCCAAGCTCCACAGGCATGTTAAGCCACCTCCACATGTCAAAATATTTCCAAAACTCTTTCAACGTCCAAGATCCCCACCATGTCTTATGCCATTGGCGATCCTATATTCTTTCATGATTCCGTTGAACCATATACATTCCTTGACATTTCACCTCTATATCGTAACACGGATAGAAGAGTCGAACGTGAGGTAGAATTTCAGTCACCATCGCCAACCTATCCTCCCACTTCAATCCAACTCAGGTTACATCGTGTCAGGCAAAGGGACTGAATACTCTTGGAACGGGATACCATATGGAGACAGATCACTAAGACAATAAGGAGTATTTGTTGTGGATGCTGACTGAAGTCCTCATGTGACTCAGGGTCAATTTACCTTCAGAGCTGTAGGGAAGATGGTATTGGTGGATGTTTCTATTGTTCTTTTATATGACTCACCCCTGTTTCATTCATACACGACTTACTCATCCTTGTTCTATTTTTGGTTCTTTTATTACTCATCACCCCCTATTCTTACAAAGATTACCCCTATCTGTCATTTCATTTCTCCATGATTTCCCCATTAGTAGTTCAACTTCACACGCTTCATCAGCTGGCTTGATCAGCATTTCTTGCATCATATTGCATCATTTGCTCCTCATATTGTGTTGTTGTGCCCTGGGGATTTGTATATAAAAGGGCGCTAGTTTTTGCCTTTGGAAGAAATCAACAAGTTTTCAGCCAACGCTCTAAAGTCAAAGTCCATGCTCTAAGTCTACACTCTACGCTCTACATCACAATCCATCATCTCTACACTGAGGTAAAACACCTTGGTTCAATGATCAGATTTCCCTCTGCCACCGAGAGGTTGCTTTTCTTGAAACCAGCTTCTGTGTACCTCCCAACCGGGCTCCCCATTGTCATCCAGTCACAGAGCACGATCAGCCATTGGGACCGACCTTTAGCTCCCATCCCCATCCAACCACAGAGCACTATCCCACTTTCCTATTACTCAGTGCCGCCCCTACCCCTGATTGATCTTTGGAGTGCTGAACAACTGCATTACACACCGTCTGTTTGCTAGGACCGTTGTGCGCAGGCTTATAGGATCTATTCCTTAAGTGAACCGACACCGTGCAAGCTCCAGCCGTTCTTGGTGCAATGCCAGTTGAACTTCTGTGACCACCCCAATGTGTTCACATCCGATCAGGTGAAGGTCACCTTCGCCATGTCCTATCTCAAGGGCACCACACTGGACTACTTCGAGCCAGCACTCATGGACACTCCGATGATCCAATATGGTCAGAAGACTACTCTAACTTCATCTCCAAACTTCAGACCAATTTCGATCCTTACAACCCTGAGGCCAAGGCCGAGAACAAACTTGATCAACTTCGGATGAAGGAAAATCACAAAATTGCAAAATACATTGTGAGCTTCCAGCAGCTAGCCCTGAAAGTCCAATGGGGTGACGCCATGCTCCGACGTCAATTTTACGTTGGACTCCCATCCTGCATCAAGGACGAGATATCACGCATTGGTAAGCCAGATACTTTGGTTAACCTTTGCAAGCTCGCCCAATCCATTGACGCCTGTTATTGGGAACGTCAATCTGAGGTCTCCCACAAAAATTCAGCTAACAACAAATTGGACAAATCATTGGACAAGACCCCAAAGTCCAACAAGGGGTCTGATAAGAAGACCACCGCCAACTCAGGCCAGAAGTCAAACATGGGTAATGCTGCCACTTCTGGTTCCAGTTAGAACAACTCCGGAACTGGCAATAGCTCCGGAGCTCGCAAGAGCACTCCGGACCTCTCCACCAAGCTGGGAAAAGATGGAAAACTTACCCAGCAGGAATGCCAGCATCACATGGACAACAACCTCTGTCTGTTCTGTGGAAAACCTGGCCACCAAGCCAAGGATTGCAACAAGGCAACCTCGTCTGCAGCAAAGGCAAAGGGCCATGCCACCAATGCCACAACAGACCAAAAAAAATAGTAAGCAGGATCCAGCTTCGCAAGCGCAAGATGGAGAAGGCAAGGAGGAGGAGAGGGAACACTTGGAGGCCACGTCGAGAAGGAGTGGACCACCCAAGGCTCTGGCTCTGATGGAGCCATTTGGTGGGCCCGGTGTCATTTGTGACTTGTGTTGTGATGCAGGCATGGAGTGTGTGTGGCCTACCGGCCCAACTCACCACCTTCGGTCCTGAGATCATTGTTGGGGTCGGAAAGGAGGGTGTAGGGTTGATGGAAAGTTTGATCCCTGGAGTCGGAGCATCAAGCCCTGACTAGTGGTACAAGGAGGGGTGGAGAAAGAATTGAAAGGTTGTCTAACCAAAAAGCAGCGGATGGAGATGGGTGCTGTGGCAGCTGGGGGTAGCGGTGTCAGATTGGAAGGGGCAACAACCAGTGCAGGTATGGGGCACGTCTCTGCACCCAATAGTACCATGGGCCAGCTTATCTGGCTGGTTAACCTGCAATCGGAGCACCTCCGGTGGACGGAGGGGTTGCTAGTGGACTTGGTGAAGACGATGAAACGGAAGGAGGTTCTGGAGGGTCAGCAGACGGCTGAGTTACGTCGGCTGCGGAAGTTCATGGCCCCTTTGGACAAGGATTCAGACATGGGGGATGAGAAAGATTGGGTGTCGGATGTAGAGAGTGATGATGAGTCAGAGACGGAGCCTGAGGTAGACAAGGGGAAGGGGAAAAGGAAACACAATGTATAAGAGATGAAAATGATTTTGATTATAAATTTTGGAGCAGAGAAAAATGAGGTGGAGTGATTCCTTTGGAGTTTTCTGGGCAGACTTGTAATTTCCCTTGTGACTTGTAATAAAATGATGATGTGAAATAATAGAATTAGCATTAGTAATCAAAATTAAAGATTCATAAGAGGGCCAGGTTTGTCTGGATAAGCGGAGTGAAAGTCAGAGACAGATGCATGATCAAGTTCAGACGTGGAGATCCATGAGGACTCTTTATCAGTGCCTTCGTATCCAGTCCATTTGACTAAGTACTGGAACTTGCATTTGTATCAATGGTCAATCTTCGAGTCCAGGATCTCAGATATCTCATATTCATTATCTCCTTTGATGATGATCAGGGGAGGTGGAGGTTGCGTGCGACCGGAGACCTTGTTTGTAGTAGCAGGTTCAAGCATTGATATATGGAAGACCAGATGAACTGCTCAGAAGTGGTCAGGGAGGCGAAGGGTGAAGGACCTGCTGCCTGCACGAGCAATGACCTCATAAGGACCTATGTATGGGAACCACCTTTTCCCTATCAAATCCTATTTATGCAGCACCAATGTGCTATTCTTTGCTTTTCCATTCCTAAATATCAGCATATATTTGATGCTTGTACCTGGAATGGACTTATTCAAATATTCTCTATTTTTCCATATTTTTCTGGGAATATTCCATGCAGAACTCGGCCCAGAATCATTTATTTCTGCTGTGCTACAGTTGTGGACCCATAGGCACCCACAAACCTTCACACAGCCGGCTATCCACCTTTGGACCAGGCATTCAGCCTGAATTCAAGCTCAGATGTCTCTGATCAATAAATATTCTCTAACTTGACAACCACAGCCTCTCAGGGCACTATTTTCCATGCAGATCATCACCTGACATGTGGCTATCCATGGCTGTCCAAACCAGTGCAGAAAACAGGGTGGACACCCTTCTTTTTGCCTGATCAGTGCCTAGTTCAGGGATCAGATCAGGTGATGGGTGATCAAATCAGGTGATTGCCTTGGAATATTCTACCCCTTTCCATAACATTCTAGCTGTTTCCTTCTATTATTAGATAGAACATTCCAGAACCATTATTCAGCTCCTGATCAGTGTTAGTGCAGTCATCAGAACCTGTGATTGCTTGGAATATTCTACCCCTTTCTTCCACCTTCCACAACCTTCCAGTAGTTTCCATCTATTAATAGGTAGAATATTCCAGAACCATTACTCAGCCCCTGTAAATACAATATATAAGGAGGTCATTCTGCCTCTGAAATAGTAACATATCCTACCCATCTTCTGCACACCAGTGTGACTAGAGTGACATACAGTGTCATCCTCTATATCTCAGTAACTGTTGATTACCAGTTCAAGGATCTTTTACAGTTGTGTAACTGTACTTGATTGCACTCAATGTAGTGATTGTCCTGCTTTGGGCGTGAGTGTAGTATCTGCCTCACGTGACTACAAATCTACAGGGTGAGATTGTCTGTCAATAGTCCTGTCATTAGTGCTCTTGTTTAAGTAACTAGTATGTACTGCCTTTGCAGAGCATTAGAAACTTGAACTTGTGTGAAGCAGTTGCTAGACTGCTTCACACATCACTGTTACCCGCTTCTGAGTGCCACTGGTTGGACAGTTGGATTCATCCACCTACTTTCTTTAGCCTCTAAGTGCATTCCCTCTTTTTGGAATATCTGGACCCCTAAGTGTCCATGAACTCTAGACTCTGGAAGTCTTATTCATTTCTTGCTGCTAAGAAACATATTACTTTTCTGTGTATAGTCTGCATTGACCAATACAAAGGATTGTAACCAAAGTACAAACGTTAAATTGTTTCTGGAGTTGTGCTGCAGCAGGGTTTGATATTCTTCTCAGCTGTTCGTTCATGGAATTGTGGTGATTTAGAGTTTGCCCTAACACCATAATTTTGCAGGTTCCAAAACAGGAGTGGCCAGAACCGCGGAAAGTCAAAGACGTACAGTCCTTCCTGGGGTTCGCCAACTTCTACTGCCACTTCATTTATGGCTACTCCGATATCACCGTTCCGCTCACCCAACTTACTAGGAAGGGTACCCAATGGAATTTCACTGACAAATGTAGACAGAGCTTTGAGACCTTGAAGAAGGCCTTTACTTCTGCTCCAATACTGACTCATTGGGTTCCAGACATTCCTATCCTATTAGAAACCGATGCCTCTGACTATGCACTTGCTGCAATCCTGTCCATCCAATCACTTTTCACTCCTGTACATTTACACCCCCCGAACTGAATTATGATGTCCATGACAAAGAGCTCCTTGCCATATATGAAGCCTTCCGGATATGGAGACACTACCTCAAAGGCCCCTCTGACCTGGTGGACGTCATAATGGACCACAAGAACTTGGAATACTTCTCCACAATGAAACTACTCACCCAGAGACAAGTCTGATGGTCCAAATACCTGTCTCAATTCAATCTTGTTATTCACTTCCACCCTGGTTGACCTGGAGCAAAACCTGATGTGTTAACTAGACACTGGGATGTCTACCCTAAAGAAGGGAGTAGCAACTATGCCACCATAAATCCACACAACTTTCATCCTGTGTTCACTAACGAGCAGCTGGCATTGTCCCTACAAGCATCCACCCTCATGACTCCCACCCTCTGAGCTGATACCATCATGGACATTGACCAACTCTGCTCTGACATCTGCTCATTACTCTGATCTGATCCTGTTGCAGTTAAACACTTGGATGACCCTTCTGATCCAAAGTGGTCACTTGACCCCAAAGGACCCCTCCAACACAATGACCAGATATACGTCCCTGACGCCAATGGTCTCTGACTCTGAGTTTTGCAGTATTATCATGATCACCTGATTTTGGGCCATTTTGGGCAAAACTGCACACAAGAGTTAATCCAATGAGACTACATATGGCCAAAAATGTGAGAGTACGTTCAACACTACTGTAACTCTTGTACCACATGTATGTGCTCAAAATTGCAAAGGCACAAACCCTATGGAATGCTTAAGCAACTTCTGGTACCAGAGCAACCATGGAACTCCATCTCCATGGATTTCATAGAGAAGCTCCCCCCATTGCTCAGATATGACACCATACCTGTGATTGTTGACAGGTTCACTAAACAGTCACCATTCATTACGATGCATGACACTATCACCTCCGCCTTACTAGCTAAGTTGTTCATTCTCCACATGTTCTCTAAACATGGAGTCCCATCGCATGTCACATCTGATCAGGATTCAGAGTTCATGTCCTCCTTCTTCTGCACATTAGGAAAGGCTCTCGACATGAAGCTTCATTTCACCTCCAGATACCATCCTGAGGGAGACGGACAAACAGAGCGAATGAATCAGTCCCTGGAACAATATCTCTGAGTCTATTGTAATTATCAACAGGACAACTGGGCTGATCTACTTCCGATAGCAGAGTTTGCCTACAACAATGCCCCAAATGCAACTACTGGCATCTCTCCGTTCTTTGCTAATAAAGGTTACCATCCAAACGTCACCATCCACCCAGAGAAGGAACTCACCTCCACCAAAGCCTGCCAATTTGTAACTGACCTCGACCAATTACACCAACATCTCTGTGAAACAATCTCTGATGCCCAGAAATGATACCAAGTCTCTGCAGACTGATGCCATATCCTGGCTCCAGACCTGTGAATCAGAGATAAAGTATTCATCAAGGCTGAACACTTCTGGCCTGTCCATTGAAGAAACTCTCCAAGAAATACTTAGGTCCTTATGAGGTCATCGCTCATGCAGGCAGTAGGTCCTTCACCCTCCAACTCCCTGACCACTTCTGAGCAGTTCACCCAGTCTTCCATATATCAATGCTTGAACCTGCTACTACAAACAAGATTCCCAGTTGCATCCAATCCTTGCCTCCTCCAATCATCTGAAGGAGATAACGAATATGAGATATCTGAGATCCTGGACTCAAAGATTGATTGTCAGTACAAGTGCAAGCTCCAGTACCTAGTCAAATGGACTGGATACAAAGGCACTGACAAAGAGTCCTCATGGATCTCTGCATCTGAACTCAATCATACATCCAAATCCATCTCTGATTTTCACTCCGTGTATCCAGACAAACCTGGTTCTCTTACAAATTTTCAAGTTCTATCATTGACTCCAACTCTATTATTCTGCATCATCTTTTATTACAATTCACAAAGGAAATTACAAGTCTACCCAACCTCTGAAAAACCTCACTCCAACCCACTTTTTCTCCTTCTAATTACAAGTCAAAACTTCCACTATTCTCAAATCTGTTCTGAAATATTACAATCAAATTCATTTTTAAGTTATACATCACGCTTCCTTTTTCCTTTCCCCTTGTCTACCTCAACCTCTGTCTCCAATGCCATCTCTGACTCATCATCACTCTTCACATCTGATACCCAATCCTTTTCATCCCCCATGTCCAAATCCTCATCCAGGGGGGCCATGAACTTCCACAGTTAATGCAACTCAGCAGTTCATCAACCCTCCAGAACCTCCTTCCATTTCATCATCTTCACCAAGTCCACTAACAACCCTTCTGTCTGTTGGAGATGCTCTGACTGTATGTTAACCAGCCTGATAAACTGGCCCACAGTACTGTTGGGTGCGGATACGTGCCCTGTGCCTGTGCCAGTCATTGCTCCCTCTGATCTGACACCACTATCTCCAGCTGCCACAGCACCCATCTCCATCTGCTGCCTTTTGGTTGGATGACCTTCCAATCCTTTCTCTGCCCCCCCTTGTACCACTGGTCAGGGTTTGACACTCTGACTTCAGGGATTGAACTTGCCATTGATCCTGCACCCTCCTTTCCAACCCCAACAACAATTACAGGACTGAAGTTGGCAGGTTGGATCAGTGGGCCATATACACTCCATGCCTGCATCATGACACAAGTCACATATCATGCCAGGTCTGCCAAACAGCTCCATTGGAGCCAGAGCCTTGGGTGGTCCACTCCTTCTCAATGCAGCCTCCAAGTTTTCCCTCTCCTCCTTGTCCTGCTGCTCCACTGCAGCCTTCTCCATCTCACACTTGTGAAGCTGGATCGCTGACCTAGCAAAACACAGCTCCTTTGTATGAGTTGCTAATACATGATCCTCCACCTTATGCCATATGACCCTATGATCTGTGTAAGTACCCAAGGTACTTACTTACTATAACATATAAGTACAATTAATATATGCAGTATTCCCTGAAGGAATACTGCCCTCTTGGTAGATATATGCACCCATAGGGTGTATATGTATAGTTATTATGTAAGCCAGTGGACCCAGTATACATGTGGGTCCACATATAGTAGACAGAACTTAGACACTACCACACTGTACAACACATCACCCAACCAATACACTTGGTTGAGTTCTGTGCAACAGTGTGAACTAAGACACCAATGAACAATCTGTCTCCCGCTTCTCCATATCAGCACTCAGGTATGCCTTCAATGAGAAGACCACGACCTCAAGGTTCTTCTTGGTGGTAGTGGCATATAGCTCCACCTGTTTGCAAGCTTCAACTGTGGCTACCCAAGCCATCTCCTTGTAACGATTCAATGTTGGGTCAGGCCCTGTATCCATCCCAACATCCACACCTGCCTCAGACTCCGCATTTGCATCCAGCTCCATGTCCACATCAGGGTCCACCTTCTCCACCTCCACTACATCATCTTCTTCAGCCACACCCACTGCAAACAACAGCTGTGGTCACAAATGCACTGGTGAGCCTACCAGTGGGACAGGTGTCAGATGGGTCAACTCCATCCATGTGACCGAGATAATGGTGACCTCAGGGGTCTATGCCTGTACTGGTACACTTGGACTCCCTGGCTGACTAGTTGTCCCTGCCCCAGTCACCTCCTCCTCTACTTCCATGGCAGCCTCTAACTTGTGTGCCTGTTCCTCCACTTCCTTCAGCCTCACAGCCTCCATTGTGGCCACAAGCTCCTTGACCTTGCGCTGTTGGTTCACTTATGGAATAGATCCTATAAGCCTGCGTGCAGCAGTCCTAGCAAACAGACGGTGTGTAATGCAGTCATTCAGCATGCCAAAGAACTGTCAAGCTGAGGGGTAGTACTGGGTAATTAGCAAGTGTAATAGTATACTGCTAGTGAGGGTGAATGAAGAGGGTGCTGTTGAGCCAATTTATAGTGCTCTGTGATTGGAGGATGATGGGGAGTGAAAAGGACGGTCAAGATGGTAGATTGTGCTCTGGGACTTTCTGGCAAGATGGTTGATCGTGCTCTGTGACTGGAGGATGATGGGGAGCCTGGTTGGGAGGTATGTGAAGGCTGGTTTTGGGAGATGCAACCTCTTGGTGGGGGAAGGAAATCTGATGGTTGAACCAAGGTGCTTTACCTCAGTGTAGAGCTAATGGATTGTGATGTAGAGCGTAGAGCGTAGACTTAGAGCATGGACTTTGACTTTAGAGCATTGGCTGAAAACTTGTTGATTGATCCAAAAGGCAAAAACTAGTACCCTTTTATATACAAATCCCCAGGGCACAACAACACAATATGAGGAGCAAATGATGCAATATGATGCAAGAAATGCTGATCAAGCCAGCTGACAAAGTGTGTGAAGTTGAACTACTAATGGGGAAATCATGGAGAAATGAAGTGACAGATAGGGGTAATCTTTGTAAGAATAGGAGGTGATGAGTAATAAAAGAACCAAAAATAGAACAAGGATGAGTAAGTTGTGTATGAATGAATTAAAAGATGAAACAGGGGTGAGTCATATAAAAGAACAATAGAAATGTCCACCAATACCATCTTCCCTATGACTCTAAAGGTAAGTTGACCCTGAGTCACATGAGAAATTCTAATGTATATCTCATATACATCAGAATTTCAATGATACATAAAGCCAGGGAGTTACAATTTGGATATCTTAAAAGATTTCAGATGTGTGAAATTTTCATAAATATAAACATATATTCTATATTTTAATAAACTTTAAAAGATGAGATATTTGGTTGAGATGAACATAATCATTTACATGGATATAATAGGAATGTCTGTATTAATATAATTGGTATTATATAGGGTATTTAGATATACAAATACCAGGTGGGGATTAAAGATAGTTCAAATTATGTTACAAGTATTGTATAAGAAAGAATCAATGATATTTGGATGTTCCCTCAAGAGAGTTGCCACCAGTAAATGGGGAAAAAACAATTATTTTTGAGAATTATGCCAAAATATGAAAATATGTTCTAATCTAGTATATTGTGTAAAATTTGAGAATCATGTTGAAATATGAAAATAAGTTTGAATTGAAGTGTATTGTGTAAAATTTGAGGAAAATAGGTTGTATATATGTATTTGTTGTATTCCTGAACAAGTGTCAGAGACCTCAGAGTGATGCTCCCAGTAACAGGTGTTGATGGATTGGGCAAGTTTGCAAAGGTTGACTAGGGTGTCTGGTTTCCCAACACATGATACCTCATCCTTGATGTGGGATGGGAGGCCAACATAAAATTGGCATCAGAGTGTGGCATCACCCCATTGGACTTTTGGGGCTAGCTGTTGGAAGCTCACAATGTACTTAGTGATTTTGTGATTTTCCTTCATCTGAAGTCAATTGAGTTCATTCTTGGCATTGGCCTTGGGGTTGTAAGGACTGAAATTGGTCTGGAGTTTGGAGATGAAGTTGGAGTAGTCCTCTGACCATATAGTGTCATCAGAGTCATCCATGAGTGCTGGCTTGAAGTAGTCCAGTGTTATGACTATATTCATTAACGCCCAGATCCCTGTCCGATCCACTCAGATCCCTGCGCATATAAAATCTATACTCCATTTGGAAAACACCACATCTCCATCTACCTGTCCGATTGTCACCGTCAATTCTGCCCATCTGTCTCCAGTTCCAATTGATGCATCAGCATCACCATAATTTATCCCTGTCGGACTCAGACATACTCATGTAAGGCCGTTGGCCTTGGAGACCCATTACCGGAGTAATTATTATTAGATTTCAAATATGTATTTAAGTTGCCTGACTGGGGAATTCATTCCCCAGTTTGAATATCAAATCATGCCTAGTTCCTAAGTCCGATCCTAACTCTCTAAGTCATACTCCATCTCTGAAATCTCAGACACCGGTATTAGTGAGGGTGCAGCATATAAGCTGAAGCCAAGTCCATTCCAACCCCCACGATGTACCTGACTCCTTCTCTGACTCTGACCAAACCTCCGACCCAATCTCTGACCCCCAATCGGACCTAGTGTGTAACAGTATATTTGAACTGCCATACTCACCCCTACCAATGCCATGATCCACCACCAATTCTGAACATGCACAAACCATCGAGGTGCCCGCTCCCAGCATCGACACCATCCCTGAGGTTGTCGAAGAACCGACGGACCACATAGAGGCCATCAATGAAGAAGACGACACTCCGCCCTCTCCAAATCTGGCACAAGCCATCTCCCTGCTCGCCAGCAGCATCCATAACCCACAAGCCCCTAAGTCCTGGACCAAGGTCTGAGAACCTGACCCATTTGATGGCTCCGATCCACAAAAGCTCCAGCCATTCTTGGTGCAATGCTGGTTGAACTTCCATGACTGCCCCAACACATTCACATCCAATTGGGCAAAGGTCACCTTCACCATGTCCTATCTCAAGGGCACCACACTGGACTACTTCAAGCCAGCCCTCATGGACGACTCCGATGAGCTGATATGGTCAGATGACTACTCCGACTTCATCTCCAAACTTCAGACCAATTTCGGTCCTTACAACCCCAAGGCCGATGCCGAGAACAAACTCGATCGACTTCAGATGAAGGAAAATCACAAAATTGCAAAATACATTGTGAGCTTCCAGCAGCTAGTCCCAAAAGTCCAATGGGGCGATGCCACACTCCGACACCAATTTTACGTTGGACTCCCATCCCGCATCAAGGACGAGATATCACACGTCAGTAAGCCAGATACTTTGGTTAACCTTTGCAAGCTCGCCCAATCTATCGATGCCTGTTATTGGGAACATCAATCTGAGGTCTCCTGCGAAAATTTGGCTAACAACAAATTGGACAAATCATCGGACAAGACCCCAAAGTCCAACAAGGGGTCTGATAAGAAGACTACTACCAACTCAGGCCAGAAGTCAAACACAGGTAAGCCACTTCCAGTTCCGGTCAGAACAACTCCAGCACCAGCAATAACTCCAGAGCTCACAAGAGTACTCTGGACCTCTCCACCAAGCTGGGGAAGGACGGAAAACGTACCCAGCAGGAATGCCAGCATCACATGGACAACAACCTCTGTCTGTTCTGTGGAAAACCTGGCCACCAAGCCAAGGATTGCAACAAGGCAACCTCATCTGCAGCAAAGGCAAAGGGCTGTGCCACCAATGCCACGACGGACCCAAAAAAATAGTAAGCAGTCCTATAGTCTCTGTATGGGCTGAGGGCTGCATTGATACTCCCCGTATGACAAACAAGGTCTGCCTGAACGCATCCACTCTTTCCCACTCCAACTCCCTTACCCTCCTTGTGTACTCCAACTCCATTCCTGATACCGCTATCCAAGCATTAATTGACTCTGGTTCTACTCATTGTTTCCTCAATTCCTCTTTTTCCAATTTACATAAACTCCATACACCATAACTCCGATATCGCTCCAATTATTTGATGGCACTATTAATGCTGTTATTTCACAAGCTATAGATCTGTCTATCCGTTTTTCTGTCAGAGAAATCCAGAACCTTACATTCTATGTTACTCTGCTTGACTCCAGCTGTTCTGTGGTTCTCTGTATGGGAACTGGTTTTCCCTTAAAAGATCTTGTTTAAAGTCCTGAAACTGTACAATTTCACTTCATGGCCTTAAAATATCAGCATATATGTGCTGCTTTCTCTTGATTCAGGGCCATTCAAATATTCTCTATTTTTTCATATTTTTTTCAGGAATTTTCCATGCAGAAATGAGTCTACAAACTTATTGTTCTGCTGGGTGAAGTTTTGGGACCCACATGGACCCACAAACCTTCGCAGATGTCAGCAGCTTTAAAGTCAGCCGGAGTCACCCAGACTACTGACTCATTTTCAATCACATGACTCATTTCAATCTCCAACTCAATCTGGTCACCACTGCCAGTAAATGCTCAATATCTTCGCAACCACTGCACCTCCTGACTCCATTTTCAGTGGAGAGTTCAATAGAAGCTGTGCCTACCCATAGCTGTGCTAATCAGCCTGGGAAACAAAGTATTGACCGAGTTATTTGAGTAATGGTGACTCATGCAATGACTCCTGTGATTACTCATACTATGACTCCATCCATGACTCATGCCATGAGTCAGAGCAAATCCAAGCAGCTCATTGGCTAGGAAACTTCCACCCCCTTCTCACATATTCCACTAGCTTCCAGTAATTTCCATCTATTAATAGGTAGAAGTTTCCAGTAGTATTAGTCAGCTCCTGTAAATACAATATAAAAGGAGCCCATTCTGCCTCTGAATAAATAACCATCTCTACCCCATCATTTGCACATCAGTGTGACTAGAGTGACATACAGTGTCATCCTCTATATCTCAGTAACTGTTGATTGTCCAGTTCAAGGGTTGCTTACAGTTGTGTAACTGTATTCGATTGCACTCGAAGTAGTGATTGTCCTGCTTTGGGCGTGAGTGTAGTATCTGCCTCACGTGACTACAAATCTACAGGGTGAGATTGTCTGTCAATAGTCCTGCCATTAGTGCTCTTGTTTAAGTAACTAGTGTGTACTGCCTTTGCAGAGCATTAGGATCTTGAACTTGTGTGAAGCAGTTGCTAGACTAGTTCACACATTGCTGTTACCCGCTTCAGAGTGTCACTGGTTGGACGGTTGGATTCATCCACCTACTTCCTCTAGCCTCTAAGTGCATTCCCCTCTTTTTGGAATATCTGGACCCCTAAGTGTCCGTGAACTCTAGACTCTGGAAGTCTTATTCATTCCCTGCTGCTAAGAAACATATTACCTTCCTGCGTATCATCTGCATTGACCATTACAATGGATTGTAACCAAAGTACAAACGTTAAATTGTTTCTGGAGTTGTGCTGCAGTAGGATTTGATATTCTTCTCAGCTGTTCATTCATGGAATTGTGGTGATTTAGAGTTTGCCCTAACACCATAATTTTGTGGGTTCCAAAACATTCTCGGACATAACTGGCTCACCTGCTACAATCCGTTGATTGACTGGGCATTGGGCCATATCACATTCCATTCCCCAGTACAGGCTGTGTCATCCCCGACATCACCAGCAACTTTATCTTCCACCTCTGCTGACTCCACTCCAATAGATACTCCATCTACCTCGATGGTGGACACTATGGTCTTCACCAGACTAAGCAAACTGGATGGCTCTCACACATTCCAGGTCCACCTCTCCAATCCAATATTCCTCGCCGCTCGTTTCGCCCAATCAACTCCACCGGACCTATCTATGGTTCCTAAGGAGTATCATGAGTTCACCGATGTGTTCAGCAAGTCTAAAGCCAACTCCCTGGCAGAACACCAACCATACGATCTCAAGATTGAACTGGATGACAACTCCACCCCTCCACTTGGCCCTATCTACTTGCTATCCCAAAAAGAGCTACTGGCTCTCCAAACATTCATAGACGAGAACTTGGCCACAGGCTTCATCCGCCCATCCCTATCACCCCATGGAGCTCTAGTCCTATTTGTCTGCAAAAAGGACGGATCACTCCATCTATGTGTCAACTTCCATGGACTTAACAAGATCACCAAGAAAGACTGATACCCAATTCCCTGCACCGTGGACCTACTCAAGAGTCCTTGAAAGGCTAAGATCTATTCCAAAATAGATCTCCGACATGCCTACCATCTAGTCCGCATCCGAGAAGGCGACAAATGGAAAACGACTTTCCACACACGATATGTCATGCCCTTTGGACTAACCAATGCTCCAGCTGCCTTCCAGAGGTTCATGAATGATACCTTTGCTGACCTCCTTGATGTAACCGTCCTCGTTTACTTAGATGACATTTTGGTATATTTGGACAATGAAGAAGAGCATCAGACACATGTCCGAAAAGTACTCCGATGTCTCCGAAAACATGGCCTTTTTGCCCACACTGACAAATGCAAATTCCACTCCAACTCGGTCAATGTCAGGGTTCAAATAAGTCATATTCTATTTTTAGTATTTTCTCTTGACACCCCTATCAGCGCAGCCTGTCAGGGTGCATCTCCCCTATTTCATTGCCCCTATCACTTCCCCTATCCTTCCTCCCCTATCTTGGTTCTCCTATCCGTCTCCATCATTTAGTATAAAGACTCGCCTTGGTGCAGTGTGATCCCCTCAGCTTGATCTCTGAGGATATCCGCTGTACCATGTTGAAAAAATTTCACCTTGCTGGGGGTGTGTGGAGAGTAGATTTCGAATAGAGACAGAGGGAGTGATGGGAACTGGATGTATGCATAATCGAATTGAAGATATACTTGAGTAGTATCTTCCTACGAAGTTTGATGGGATTTGGTGTGATCTTCGTCTAGATATCAACAATTTGAGCAGGGATCAGGAGCAGATGATTTGAACGAGAGTAAATGCTTAATAGAAAATCAACCAGTGGAGCTTAGGCTTCGAAAACTGGGATTCGAATATATGTTGCAATACTCTGGAGAATTATGCAAAAGATAGTAGAAATACGCGTTCGTTCTGGAGTTATTCCAGAAACGAATAGTTCAGACACAGACAACAGAAACAGATGAGAGGAAATTCTCTGGTCCATTGCATATCTAGCTAGGCATGTTTTATACAAGATATGCATGCTAATAACTCGTGATAAAAGTTCTGTGTCATTTGAAACATGGGAAAGAAACTTGTGATAAAAATGAAATGGGGGGTGGAGCCAATAGGGAAAAAATGACGAAATAAAATATAAAAGAAATATAGAAGAATGATCTGATGTGTGTGGAGCTTAAAGGGGCTTCTCCTCTTCCCTCCTAACCATTTCCCCTCGCTTTCCTACCTCCCCCTCAACCTCCTGAGCCTCCTATGTGCTCCTATTCCTCCTATCCCCTCTGTTCCCCCTCTGTTCCCCCTCTGTTCCCCTCTCCCCTAGAAGTCCAGTCTTCCAAATAACATACCAGGTAAGTCCCATGTATTTATCAGAAACAGCTGTATAGACTGAGGATATCCGCTGTACCAGCTGGCATTATTTCTTATCGGCTCTCACTTATTGAGTATCTTGTTGTTGTGGCCTCATCATCAGCGTCACCCTCACAGTCAAGTATCTAGGCTATATCCTCTCCCCTGCAGGACTGACAATGTCTGATGACAAAATCAAAGTCATACAGGAATGGCCGGAACCCCAGAAAGTCAAAGACATACAGTCCCTCCTGGGGTTCACCAACTTCTACTGCCGCTTCATTTATGGCTACTCTGATATCACCGTTCCACTCACCCGACTTACTAGGAAGGGTACCCAATGGAATTTCACTGACGAATGTAGACAGAGTTTTGAGACCTTAAAAAAGGCCCTTCTGCTCCAATACTGACTCATTGGGTTCCAGATGTTCCTATCCTATTAGAAACCAATGCCTCCAACTATGCACTTGCTGCAATCCTGTCCATCATCTCTCTGGACGATGGACAATCCATCCGATCGCTTTTCACTCGCATACATTTATGCCCCCTGAACTGAACTATGATGTTCATGACAAAGAGCTCCTTGCCATATATGAAGCCTTCCAGATATGGGGATACTACCTGGAAGGCCCCTCCGATCCGGTGGACATCATAACTGACGACAAAAACTTGGAATACTTCTCCACAACGAAACTACTCACCTGGAGACAAGTCCGATGGTCCAAATATCTATCTCAGTTCAATCTCATTATCCATTTCCATCCAGGTTGACTTGGAGCAAAACCTGACACGTTAACTAGACTGGGACATCTACCCTAAAGAGGGGAGTAGCAACTATGCCACTGTAAACCCACACAACTTTCATCCTGTGTTTACTAACAAGCAGCTGGCATTGTCCCTACAGGAATCCACCCTCATGACTCCCACCCTCTGAGCTGTCACCATTATGGACATCAACCAACTCCGCTCCGACATTCACTCATCACTCCGATCCGATCCTGTTGCAGTTAAACACTTGGACAACCCTTCCAATCTGAAGTGGTCACTTGACCCTGAAGGACACCTCTGACACAACAACTGGATATACATCCCCGACGCCAATGGTCTCCAACTCTGAGTTTTGCAGTATTATCATGATCACCCAATTTCTGGCCATTTTGGGCAAAATCACACACAAGGATTAATCCGACAAGACTACATATGGCCAAAAATGCGAGAATACATTCAACACTACTGTAACTCCTGCGCCATGTGTATGCGCTCAAAATTGCAAAGGCACAAACCCTACAGAATGCTTAAGCAACTTCTGGTACCAGAGCAACCATGGAACTCCATCTCCATGGATTTCATAGAGAAGCTCCCCCCATCGCTCAGATACAACACTATACTCGTGATTGTCGACAGGTTCACTAAACAGTCACTATTCATTCCGACGCATGACACCATCACCTCTGCCTCACTAGCTAAATTGTTCGTTCTCCATGTATTCTCTAAACATGGAGTCCCATCGCATGTCATGTCCAATCGGGGCTCAGAGTTTGTGTCCTCCTTCTTCTTCACATTAGGAAAGGCTCTCGTCATGAAGCTTCATTTCACCTCCAGATACCATCCTGAAGGAGACGGACAAACAGAATGAATGAATCAGTCCCTGGAACAATATCTCTGAGTCTATTGTAATTATCAACAAGACAACTGGGCTGACCTACTTCTGATCGCAGAATTTGCCTACAACAACGCTCCAAACATGACTACTGGTATCTCTCCGTTCTTTGCTAATAAAGGCTATCATCTGAACATCTCTGTCCACCCAGAGAAGGAACTCACTGCCACCAAAGCTCACCAATTCGTAACCGACCTCGATCAACTACACCAACATCTCCGAGAAACTAGACAAGGGGAAAGGAAAAAGGAAGCGTGATGTATAACTTAAAAATGAATTTGATTGTAATATTTCAGAACAGATTTGAGAATAGTGGAAGTTTTGACTTGTAATTAGAAGGAGAAAAAGTGGGTTGGAGTGAGGTTTTTCAGAGGTTGGGTAGACTTGTAATTTCCTTTGTGAATTGTAATAAAAGATGATGCAGAATAATAGAGTTGGAGTCAATGATAGAACTTGAAAATTTGTAAGAGAACCAGGTTTGTCTGGATACACGGAGTGAAAATCAGAGATGGATTTGGATGTATGATTGAGTTCAGATGCAGAGATCCATGAGGACTCTTTGTCAGTGCCTTTGTATCCAGTCCATTTGACTAGGTACTGGAGCTTGCACTTGTACTGACAATCAATCTTTGAGTCCAGGATCTCAGATATCTCATATTCGTTATCTCCTTCAGATGATTGGAGGAGGCAAGGATTGGATGCAACTGGGAATCTTGTTTGTAGTAGCAGGTTCAAGCATTGATATATGGAAGACTGGGTGAACTGCTCAGAAGTGGTCAGGGAGTTGGAGGGTGAAGGACCTACTGCCTGCATGAGCGATGACCTCATAAGGACCTAAGTATTTCTTGGAGAGTTTCTTCAATGGACAGGCCAGAAGTGTTCAGCCTTGATGAATACTTTATCTCTGATTCACAGGTCTGGAGCCAGGATATGGCATCAGTCTGCAGAGACTTGGTATCATTTCTGGGCATCAGAGATTGTTTCACAGAGATGTTGGTGTAATTGGTCGAGGTCAGTTACAAATTGGCAGGCTTTGGTGGAGGTGAGTTCCTTCTCTGGGTGGATGGTGACGTTTGGATGGTAACCTTTATTAGCAAAGAACGGAGAGATGCCAGTAGTTGCATTTGGGGCATTGTTGTAGGCAAACTCTGCTATCGGAAGTAGATCAGCCCAGTTGTCCTGTTGATAATTACAATAGACTCAGAGATATTGTTCCAGGGACTGATTCATTCGCTCTGTTTGTCCGTCTCCCTCAGGATGGTATCTGGAGGTGAAATGAAGCTTCATGTCGAGAGCCTTTCCTAATGTGCAGAAGAAGGAGGACATGAACTCTGAATCCTGATCAGATGTGACATGCGATGGGACTCCATGTTTAGAGAACATGTGGAGAATGAACAACTTAGCTAGTAAGGCGGAGGTGATAGTGTCATGCATCGTAATGAATGGTGACTGTTTAGTGAACCTGTCAACAATCACAGGTATGGTGTCATATCTGAGCAATGGGGGGAGCTTCTCTATGAAATCCATGGAGATGGAGTTCCATGGTTGCTCTGGTACCAGAAGTTGCTTAAGCATTCCATAGGGTTTGTGCCTTTGCAATTTTGAGCACATACATGTGGTACAAGAGTTACAGTAGTGTTGAACGTACTCTCACATTTTTGGCCATATGTAGTCTCATTGGATTAACTCTTGTGTGCAGTTTTGCCCAAAATGGCCCAAAATCAGGTGATCATGATAATACTGCAAAACTCAGAGTCAGAGACCATTGGCGTCAGGGACGTATATCTGGTCATTGTGTTGGAGGGGTCCTTTGGGGTCAAGTGACCACTTTGGATCAGAAGGGTCATCCAAGTGTTTAACTGCAACAGGATCAGATCAGAGTAATGAGCAGATGTCAGAGCAGAGTTGGTCAATGTCCATGATGGTATCAGCTCAGAGGGTGGGAGTCATGAGGGTGGATGCTTGTAGGGACAATGCCAGCTGCTCGTTAGTGAACACAGGATGAAAGTTGTGTGGATTTATGGTGGCATAGTTGCTACTCCCTTCTTTAGGGTAGACATCCCAGTGTCTAGTTAACACATCAGGTTTTGCTCCAGGTCAACCAGGGTGGAAGTGAATAACAAGATTGAATTGAGACAGGTATTTGGACCATCAGACTTGTCTCTGGGTGAGTAGTTTCATTGTGGAGAAGTATTCCAAGTTCTTGTGGTCCATTATGACGTCCACCAGGTCAGAGGGGCCTTTGAGGTAGTGTCTCCATATCCGGAAGGCTTCATATATGGCAAGGAGCTCTTTGTCATGGACATCATAATTCAGTTCGGGGGGTGTAAATGTACAGGAGTGAAAAGTGATTGGATGGACAGGATTGCAGCAAGTGCATAGTCAGAGGCATCGGTTTCTAATAGGATAGGAATGTCTGGAACCCAATGAGTCAGTATTGGAGCAGAAGTAAAGGCCTTCTTCAAGGTCTCAAAGCTCTGTCTACATTTGTCAGTGAAATTCCATTGGGTACCCTTCCTAGTAAGTTGGGTGAGCGGAACGGTGATATCGGAGTAGCCATAAATGAAGTGGCAGTAGAAGTTGGCGAACCCCAGGAAGGACTGTACGTCTTTGACTTTCCGCGGTTCTGGCCACTCCTGTTTTGGAACCTGCAAAATTATGGTGTTAGGGCAAACTCTAAATCACCACAATTCCATGAACGAACAGCTGAGAAGAATATCAAACCCTGCTGCAGCACAACTCCAGAAACAATTTAACGTTTGTACTTTGGTTACAATCCTTTGTATTGGTCAATGCAGACTATACACAGAAAAGTAATATGTTTCTTAGCAGCAAGAAATGAATAAGACTTCCAGAGTCTAGAGTTCATGGACACTTAGGGGTCCAGATATTCCAAAAAGAGGGGAATGCACTTAGAGGCTAAAGAAAGTAGGTGGATGAATCCAACTGTCCAACCAGTGGCACTCAGAAGCGGGTAACAGTGATGTGTGAAGCAGTCTAGCAACTGCTTCACACAAGTTCAAGTTTCTAATGCTCTGCAAAGGCAGTACATACTAGTTACTTAAACAAGAGCACTAATGACAGGACTATTGACAGACAATCTCACCCTGTAGATTTGTAGTCACGTGAGGCAGATACTACACTCACGCCCAAAGCAGGACAATCACTACTTCGAGTGCAATCAAGTACAGTTACACAACTGTAAAAGATCCTTGAACTGGTAATCAACAGTTACTGAGATATAGAGGATGACACTGTATGTCACTCTAGTCACACTGGTGTGCAGAAGATGGGTAGGATATGTTACTATTTCAGAGGCAGAATGACCTCCTTATATATTGTATTTACAGGGGCTGAGTAATGGTTCTGGAATATTCTACCTATTAATAGATGGAAACTACTGGAAGGTTGTGGAAGGTGGAAGAAAGGGGTAGAATATTCCAAGCAATCACAGGTTCTGATGACTGCACTAACACTGATCAGGAGCTGAATAATGGTTCTGGAATGTTCTATCTAATAATAGAAGGAAACAGCTAGAATGTTATGGAAAGGGGTAGAATATTCCAAGGCAATCACCTGATTTGATCACCCATCACCTGATCTGATCCCTGAACTAGGCACTGATCAGGCAAAAAGAAGGGTGTCCACCCTGTTTTCTGCACTGGTTTGGACAGCCATGGATAGCCACATGTCAGGTGATGATCTGCATGGAAAATAGTGCCCTGAGAGGCTGTGGTTGTCAAGTTAGAGAATATTTATTGATCAGAGACATCTGAGCTTGAATTCAGGCTGAATGCCTGGTCCAAAGGTGGATAGCCGGCTGTGTGAAGGTTTGTGGGTGCCTAGGGGTCCACAACTGTAGCACAGCAGAAATAAATGATTCTGGGCCGAGTTCTGCATGGAATATTCCCAGAAAAATATGGAAAAATAGAGAATATTTGAATAAGTCCATTCCAGGTACAAGCATCAAATATATGCTGATATTTAGGAATGGAAAAGCAAAGAATAGCACATTGGTGCTGCATAAATAGGATTTGATAGGGAAAAGGTGGTTCCCATACATAGGTCCTTATGAGGTCATTGCTCGTGCAGGCAGCAGGTCCTTCACCCTTCGCCTCCCTGACCACTTCTGAGCAGTTCATCTGGTCTTCCATATATCAATGCTTGAACCTGCTACTACAAACAAGGTCTCCGGTCGCACGCAACCTCCACCTCCCCTGATCATCATCAAAGGAGATAATGAATATGAGATATCTGAGATCCTGGACTCGAAGATTGACCATTGATACAAATGCAAGTTCCAGTACTTAGTCAAATGGACTGGATACGAAGGCACCGACGAAGAGTCCTCATGGATCTCCACGTCTGAACTTGATCATGCATCTGTCTCTGACTTTCACTCCGCTTATCCAGACAAACCTGGCCCTCTTATGAATCTTTAATTTTGATTACTAATGCTAATTCTATTATTTCACATCATCATTTTATTACAAGTCACAAGGGAAATTACAAGTCTGCCCAGAAAACTCCAAAGGAATCACTCCACCTCATTTTTCTCTGCTCCAAAATTTATAATCAAAATCATTTTCATCTCTTATACATTGTGTTTCCTTTTCCCCTTCCCCTTGTCTACCTCAGGCTCCGTCTCTGACTCATCATCACTCTCTACATCCGACACCCAATCTTTCTCATCCCCCATGTCTGAATCCTTGTCCAAAGGGGCCATGAACTTCCGCAGCCGACGTAACTCAGCCGTCTGCTGACCCTCCAGAACCTCCTTCCGTTTCATCGTCTTCACCAAGTCCACTAGCAACCCCTCCGTCCACCGGAGGTGCTCCGATTGCAGGTTAACCAGCCAGATAAGCTGGCCCATGGTACTATTGGGTGCAGAGACGTGCCCCATACCTGCACTGGTTGTTGCCCCTTCCAATCTGACACCGCTACCCCCAGCTGCCACAGCACCCATCTCCATCCGCTGCTTTTTGGTTAGACAACCTTTCAATTCTTTCTCCACCCCTCCTTGTACCACTAGTCAGGGCTTGATGCTCCGACTCCAGGGATCAAACTTTCCATCAACCCTACACCCTCCTTTCCGACCCCAACAATGATCTCAGGACCGAAGGTGGTGAGTTGGGCCGGTAGGCCACACACACTCCATGCCTGCATCACAACACAAGTCACAAATGACACCGGGCCCACCAAATGGCTCCATCAGAGCCAGAGCCTTGGGTGGTCCACTCCTTCTCGACGTGGCCTCCAAGTGTTCCCTCTCCTCCTCCTTGCCTTCTCCATCTTGCGCTTGTGAAGCTGGATCACTGACCTAGCGACACGCAGCTCCTTCTTATGGGTCACCAACACGTGACTCTCCGCCTTGCACCATATGACCCTCCGATCCACCTCCCGCTTCTCCATATCAGCACTCAGGTGCGCCTTCAATGAAAAGATCACAACCTCGAGGTTCTTCTTGGTGGTAGCAGCATAAAGCTCCGCTCGTTTTCAAGCCTCTACCACGGCTACCCAAGCCATCTCCTTGTAGCAATTCAAGGTTGGATCTGGCTCTGCATCTGTCCCCACATCCACGCCCACCTTGGGCTCCACATTTGCATCAAGCTCCATATTGGCATTGGGATCCACACCTCCACCCTCTCTGCCTCCGCTGCTTCATCTTCCTCAGCCGCACCCAACCCAAATAATGGCCGTGACCACGGACGTAACGGCAAGTCCACCGCAGGGACAGTTGTCGGATGAGTTGTCTCCATCCGCATAATGGAGATGATGGCGACCTCAGGGGTCCCTGCCCATATTGGCACACTCAGACTTCCTGGGTGGCTGGTTGCCCCTGCCCCAGTCACCTCCTCCTCTACCTCCATGGCGGCTTCTAGCTCATGTGCCTGCTCCTCCACTTCCTTCAGTCTTGCAGCCTCCATCGCAGCCGACAAGTTCCTTGACCCTGCGGGCTCGCTCGGCTTTTGCTTCCTCCTCTTTCCTTCTCCATTCTGTCTCCGCCTCCTCCTTCTGTCTCCGTTCTGCCTCCTCCTCCTTCCATCTCTGTTCCACCTCCTCCTCCTCCTTCCATCTCCGTTCTGCCTCCTCCTCCTCCTTCCGTCTCCGTTCTGCTTCCTCCTCCTCTTTCCATCTCCGCTCCTCTTCCTCTTCCTTCCATCGGGCCAAGAGCAACTGCTCAAGCTCGGCCACACTCATGCTTGCCAAAGGGTTTGACATCATTGAGGATAAGACCTCAATCATGCCCCTCCTTTTATATGTCTCCAGACCCCCAGTATAACTCTGACTGCACCCAACTGTCTCACCTATTCAATCCACAGACATGAGGCCTCAGGGGCTCGGCCTTAAATGGAGAGATACTGTTATGACTATATTCATTAATGCCCAGATCCCCATCCGATCCACTCAGATCCCTGCGCATATAAAATCTATACTCCATTTGGAAACCGCCACATCTCCATCTACCTGTCCAATTGTCACCGTCGATTCCGCCCATCTGTCTCCAGTTCCAATTGATGCATCAGCATCACCATAGGAACCCGGACATCCATCCCTGTCGGACTTGGACATACTCATGTAAGGCCGTTGGCCTCAGAGACCCATCACCGGAGTAATTATTATTAGATTTCAAATATGTATTTAAGTTGCCCAACTGGGGACCTCATTCCCCAGTTCAAATATCAAATCATGCCTAGTTCCTAAGTCCGATCCTAACTCTCTAAGTCATACTCCGTCTCCAAAATCTTGGACACCAGTATTAGTGTGGGTGCAGCACATAAGCTGAAGCCAAGTCCGTTCCAACCCCCATGATGTACCCAACTCCTTCTCCGATTCCGACCAAACCTCTGACCCAATCTCTGACCCCCAATCAGACCTAGTGTGTAACATCCAGCACAGTGCCCTTGAGATAGGACATGGCAAAAGTGACATGACCTTTGCCCAATCGGATGTAAATGTGTCAGGGTGGTCACAGAAGTTCAGCCAGCATTGCACCAGGAACGGCTGGACTTTGTGCAGGTCAGAGCCATCAAAGGGGTCAGGTTCCCTGACTGGGACTTAGAAGCCTGCAGGATACGGATGCTGCTGGCAAGTTGGGAGATAGCCTCTGCAAGGTTTGGCAGAGGCAGAATGTCACCTTCTTTGTCTACAGACTCCATGTGGCCTGTTGGCTCTTTGATGACTTTGGGGATGGTCTCGATGCTGGGGGCAGGCACTTTGACTGTTTGTGCATGTTCAGAGTTGATGGTGGGGCATGGCATTGGGTATAAGTGAGTGTGGCAGTGTTACACACTAGGTCCGATTGGGGGTCAGAGCTTGGGTTGGGGTTGGAGTGGGGATCAGGGTGCATCATGGGGGTCAGAACAGACTTGGCTTCAGCTTATATGCTGCACCCTCACTAATACCTTTGTCTGAGATTTCAGAGACGGAGTATGACCTAGACAGTTCAGATCAGACTTAGGAGCTAGGTGTGATTTGATATTTGAACTGGGGAATGAGGTCCCCAGTCAGGCAACTTAAATACATATTTGAAATCTAATAATAATTACTCCAGTGATGGGTCTCCAAGGCCAACGGCCTTATGTGAATATGTCCAAGTCCAATGGGGATGGATGTCCAGGTTCCTATGGTGATGCTGATGCATCAATCAGAACCGGAGGCAGATGAGCAAGATCGATGGTGACAATCAGACAGACTAATGGAGATGTGATGGTTCCCAAATGAAGTAGATTTCATGTGTGTGGGGATCTGAGTGGATCAAATGGGGATCTGGGCATTAATGAATATGTTATAAATATATTCTGTATATGCCGCCTTGCTAAGTCCAAAGTCGGGTAGAGGTTGGTCGGGTTGGAAGCAGAGGAAGTGATAGGAACTGGAAATGCCGTCACTTATGACAGGGGCAAATATATGCATGCTCACAACGTCATACAGGCGTCGTACGGCCTTGCGGATGGTACCGACGGGTAGGTGTGAATGAGCAGAAGCGGATGTGATTGAGTTTAGAAGAATCGATAAAGTATTTGAATAGTTATGAGGAGAACAGCGAAGTCGCTTCTGGAAATGACAAGTTATCAAGACAAACTTGGAGATAAAAGATCTAGTCCATTGTGTAGCTAGCTAGTCTCATTTTATACACTATAAGCATGTTAGGAGTCTGTAGTAAAAGGTTCTGGGTTGTGGGGGTGGAGGGAGAATAGATGACGGAATTTTTGAGACTGGGGTGGTTCTAGCTGTAGTGTCCATGGGAGGGTGAATAGAAAAATGAAATAAAAATAAAAAAAACGTCCACAATCTTGCCCTCAACTCCTATCTCCTCTCCCCTATCTCCTCCCCTCCTTATCCAATTGCTCACCTCACCCCTCACTCCTCTGGACCTCCTGTATGCCCCATTTCCCCTTGATCCTTCTCCTTTCTCCTCTCAGCCCTCTGAAACGCACCCATTCATCTAACCGGGATCACAACAGAATATAGTCATAACAGGCAGTTCAAATATACTGTTACACACTAGGTCTGATGGGAGGTCAGAACTTGGATCAGAGTTGGAGTTGGAGTTGGGGTGTGTTGTGGGAGTTGGAATGGACTTGGCCTCAGCTTATGTGCTGTGCCCTCACTAATACCTGTGTCTGTGATTTCAGAGATGGAGTAAGACTTAGATAGTTTGGATCAGACTTAGGAGCTAGACATGATTCAATATTCAAACTGGGGAATGAAGTCCCCAGTAGCATGACTTAAATACATATTCAAAATCTAATAATAATTACTCTGGTGATGGATCTCCAAGGCTGATGGCCTTATGTGAATATGTCTGAGTCTGGTGGGGACAGATGTCTGGTTCCTATGGTGATGCTGATGCATCAGCAAAACTGGAGATGGATGGGCAGAGTCGTGATGATGATTGGATGGACTACAGGAGATGTACGGTTTCCAATGGAGTATAGATTTCATATGCGTGGGGATCTGGGGGATTGGATGATAATCATGACAACTGTATGTGTTGTGCCCCCTCAGATCATTGGTCCAATATTTTGGAGTTCAGAGGTATGGAGTTGGATCAGGGATCTGGAGTTCAAGTCAAGAAGGGACTTGTCAAGAAGCTGGCAAACAAGAAGTGATGGAGGTCAAACTTAGTCAATATATGAACTGCTGTAACACATAGAGAATAGCCTGTATAAGTATCAAGAATTGAATGAAAAACTAAAACCACTATAGGTTGAATGATACATGATGTGTGCTATGATCTGAAGCTGACAAGGATGTTGAGGACAAGAAAAACTTATCCCTTGATTATGTTACATACCAATAACATTATGTACATAACTACAAGGTTCATCTGTGCAGTGACTTGGGCGATGGCTATGCTCATCCCCGAAACAGGCAATATATCCCGTTTCAGCTTCCGTCACCCTCAGTTAGAGATCTTTCTAGCATCATTTACGATGCGGTCTCTCCCTAACCCATCATTCTAACCGACATCTAATTAGCCTTCTGTCCCATTTCTTGTGTATTACTTTTTCACCGGTCTACCTTTTTCTTCCCCTTCTCCGATCTGAGTTTCCGTCTTCCCACGCACCACTCGCATCTTTTGTTTTGCTTTTCACTATATTTTATTTTACACTGTACTTTTCCGGTCCTCCGGCATTAAGGCGGAGGCTCTGTGGCTATTTGGCCTACCCTGACCTTAGCACTGGCTCATCCAGCTTCTTTGTAGAACATCCGCTGTGTCAGCAAATCCGTGTCATATGATCCGCAAACGCGCGCCTCTAGTACTCTAAGGGTACGTAGAACATCGCTTCTGTATGATAGTTCTTCACCGTGTCCATGCTTAGTACTCAGAGCTGAGCATCGAGGGAAGCCGTGGATACAGCGTGAACCTGAATAAAAAACAAAGACAGTTGGAATAGAACGGCTGCATTTAAGCTATGGCTAACTGCCAAACATCCTTGTATCATTGCTTGTACCAGGGTACAGTGCCGATAGCTTGCGTACTATGTCCGATCGGGACTGCTGTCTTCATTACGTGGACTTTTGCCGGTGACCGAATAAAAATGACTTGGTTATGAAAACGTACACCATAAAATGAGCTGGAGTGAGCGAGATGAGCCAATCAAGAATGCCATCGTACGTGACTGGAGCATCTAGAGGTATCGGTCTCGAGTTCGTTCGCCAATTGGTAGGTCCTAATTTCGTCGCAACGCCGAAGAAGCTGAAAATTGTTGAACAGAGTGCAACTCCAGAAAATATTGTATTCGCACTCGTGAGGAATGTCAGTACAGCTCTTACTGTCCCATCGTCTCCATTAAAGAATGGCCTTGCCAACGTACATGTCCTCGAAGCCGATGTTACTGACTACAAGGCCTTGAAGGTGCGAGCTAGTCAGTCAATCGACCTTTAAAACCCCCTGATAAGGATTGCAGGCAGCAGTAGCAGAGGTCGCAGAAGTGACTGGCGGTAGTTTGGACGTGTTAATTAACAACGCAGCCGCCATTGATGGAGACAACGATTGGCGGACCTTGCTTGTGTTCTTCAAAGCAGGACGGCATACACCATTGGTAGCTTACTACACGCTCTAGCGAAGGAGAAGAAGAACTGCTCGAGGAGGAATTCAACCGCAGCGTAAGCGTGGTCTCTTGAAGGTTGTTATTCCCTGAACGTCAGGATGTAGATCAATGTCGATGTCGTGGGCGTCATCCACAGCACGAATAGTTTTCTGCCTCTGTTGCGCAAAGGGGGGACTAGAAAGGTGGTGACAATCAGTAGTGTGGGCGGCGATTGTGGCTTTGTCTTGGAAACTGGGCTTGGGCAATCACCTGCATACGGAGCATCGAAAGCGGCGGTGAACATGGTCATTGCAAAGTATGCGTTAACCTTGAGAATGAAGGGTTTACCATGGTCGCGTTGAGCCCTGGTATGGTGGACACCTGGGCGACCTCGGGAGGGAAAGGTGTGTCCAAGATAGCGATTAGGTTGCATATTAACTCACAACGGCCTGTCAGTTCCCAAAAAATTTGACTGGGTCGTTAGGTATCTGGAGAACCTGAAGAAAGTGAAACCCAATAGTACGGGGATAATTATGCCTGAGATGTCGGTCAAGACACTGCTGGAGGTCATTGCAAGGTGCACTCCAAAGGACAGTGGGAGGTATATTGAATCGTAAGTTGATGGCCACACGTGAGGGAATGAGACATGACCGTGTATGTCTGATATGCTTGACATGCTACTCTTGTATCATCGGCCCACCTAGTGTCCTCGCCTCCCTGTAGAAGGCTTGACACTACACCTACTGGTTTACATGTACTTTTCCATTGTCGCACCTACTGGTTGACCACTTCAGGAGTAGCGTCTTACGCGGTGTGGTTCTGAAACAGTAAATTGAGAAGCATGTCAGTCGTGAAGAAAGTGACCAATATGTACACATTCAAATAAACCCACATGGTGTAAACACCACAACCTTTTATGGAAAAACTGACTAGAGCCATATTCCGGATTGGACAGGCCTTTAGGAGAGGGGGCAAACAAACTCTAACACGCGTGGTAAAGGTCGCGATGGTCCGTGCGCAAAAGTTTGGAATAGCATCACGTGATATCCGCGTCGCGGCTTGCGCGTCTAATTGGTGTCATTATAAGAACCCCGCGGCTGCGTGTGAACGTCCTATACGACACTGCTCCTTGTTCCCAACCATCACTGCGCTTTGACCACACGTACCGGGACCGCCTCTACCCGCACCCTGTGTCTAGTACTAGTGAACGATGCCTAAAGCAACTACTCGTAAGCTGGTGTTTTCTTTCCCTGGGCGTGTCCGATTTGCCGTTTCCCCTCGTTGACGCGTTTTTGACCATAGAGTCGTCGACCAAGGCTGCTTCGAAGACAGCCAACACCAAGACAGCCAAAACTCGTGCGTAGTAGCGCATTTGTCGCTTCATGGTCGTTATTCACGTACCCATCCCCGATCAGCCAAAGAGGAGAAGGCCAAGCGTCCACCATCTGCGTACAATGTGTTCATGAAGGATAGACTCACCGCCTACAAAGCGAATCACCCTGAACTGTCGCATATGGATGCATTTAAGGCCGTGCGTCCTTCCTCCTATCCCTCGATTGCTTTCCCCTTCGCATGTCCGATGCATCGCATTGCCTCTCCCAACCCCGTGACGCCGTCCTATGTTTCATGCATTCATTCCTCTTTTGTTCACACTTTAGGTGGCTGGACTATGGAAAGATGCTCCCGAGAACCCAAACCGTGGACAAGATTCACGTCCAAAGAAAAAGTCTGCGGACAAGGAAAATGCCGCGGCGAAGCCCAAGCCTAAACCAAGTAATAAGCCTGCGAAGAAGGAAAAGGTGGTAGAGCAGAGTGATGAGGAAGATGAGGGGCAGATTGGGAGTGAGGAGTAGAGTGATGGTGAGTCGCATTGGTTCACGTTTCGTGTGTACTTCTGGCTTGGCTGATGATATTTGTCTTAGATGTGGTGTAACATCCCTCTTGCTCATGTTGTTTCCTTTTCGTCTAGTGTTTGTCTTCGCCATGAATCCCGTGTATCCTGTATGATGTGATATGTACCTTGTTGCCTGTCATGATCAACGCGATTAATGGCTCCATACCCATCTGTTCGTCAGCTTCCCCGTGCTTTTGTATATGATGATCGTGAGCAGCCTCGATGTTTCGCCGAACAGACTGCCCTTCTATATAGGGAGGTGAAGAACAGAACATATTTATACATACCCATACCGCACCAACTTGATCGGATATATGATGGTGATGCTGACGACGACGGCGTCTTCAAGGATTGTTAGAAGCGGGGGGGAAGGGGGGAGGGGGGAGGGTAATACACTATATAGCGCAGAAATTTAACAAGCAAAAAATTCACTCAGTGTCCAGAAGATATATCACGTGGAGGTCGTGTTCTGGCAGGATAGGGAAACATTCAACCACAAAAATTCACAATAATATGCACACAGCCAGAATGCAGAGGGCTCGCCAGTTGTAACATCCAGTTTGCGGAAGCTCTCATGCTTATTCAGCATAATCATCCGATCAAGTCCGGGCGGCTACATTCACGTGGTGTTTACAAAGGTGAGTGTAGGTATTGCATGGGTGTGTTCTCAATATATGCGCAATGAATTTTGCGTTCATTGTTTGCTATCAGTATGACTTTCAATTACACCTTGATAGCTGCCCTCGGTGAGGCCCAGGTTCATATGCGCAACCTAGCAAACGGCTTTCCGCTGAACACAGCTCTCCTTTCCTACGACACCTTTCTGGGAATCTTACACGATATTCGATATGTCTGGAATAAACCGTTTGAACTGGGGGCAGCCCTTTATTTTCTGGCGCGATACTCCATGCTATTTTTTCTCTCGCTACAAACATTTGGGGAATTTTTCAATTTAACATCACTTCAGGTCTTTTCCTGTTGATGGCTTGCGTTCATGGACATAGATGACACATAGCATAGTAAGTCCAAGGGCAACCTTTGTAAAGCGAGTATTCATACAAATTAGAACATGCGATGGGACTCTGCACTTTATTGATGGTCTCAGCATCCTCCCGCTCGTCGGTATTCAAGGTGATTCCCTTGCAGCGATGTATCATTGATGGCACTGATTAGGGCGTCTACTGGCACGGGCATATGCGGTTAGCGATCGGAAGAGGGGGGCATTGGTTGTTCTCGGAGTTCTCGGAGGTTGTACCATCATATCAAATCTGGTATGTGAACATGTCTGCATTTATGTGGACATGCGTGACAGACACCCATTATAGGCAGCTGCAATTTTGGATCGGTGTGACATCACCAGTGCACAACTCCACACTATCCGCAAGTGAGTACAACATAGTCTGAAATGAACTGTGCTCAATGATTCACCAGATGTAAGACGTGAAAGTGATATTTATTATGACATGGTTGATTCTCTTCTTTTAGTCAATGAAGTCGACCCCATCGCGATCATATTGTTTGACAGGATAGTGGTTGCTGTAACACTCGCGGGCACACTTAGAACCTGGAGAGTTTATCAACGATCATGATGGAACAAGCTATCGCTGACACATTTACTGGCCCAGCAATGTAAGCCATGGCCTCTGTTTCCATAGAATCTTCACAGATGGACATGAATATCAGGTCTGATGAGATTCGGGTGTTTCATCTGCTATCACCGCCAACGAATCTAGAATTGATTATTATCATATTTGTGTTGACTCTCACTCTTTCTGGCACGATCATGCCATTGGTATGTCAATGTATGCCATCGTTAACCGGATGCACTAGACATTGAGAGTACATCGCACATTGGTATCTGCTGCTGTGCCACTCCGACTTGTACTTTAGCCTACACTGTCACCTGTGCTCGGACCTATTCAGGAGAGGTAAGTCGGAATACGGAATTTAAACTTCTACTAAAATTTACGCAGCTTGTCAGCCATCATCGTCTGCCGGTTCCACCTCGACCTCCAAAGGAGAAACGCGCATCCCAACAGCACCACCTCCCAGGGCATCCCTACCATTCCCCTTGGGGGTTTCCGTGCGGCCACGCGGGGGATCCACGACGCTGTGATGGCAGATTTGGGGATTCGCCCGTCGATGAGCGTGTTGGACCTGAAGCATTGCGGGACGCGGTCGAGTCCACGGATACGCCAGCAGAGAGGACAGGTAATGATATTGAGCTTGAAGAAATTCAGTTCCAGTCACAGGTAGCTGGATTTATTTTGGAGGCATAGTGGTGAATTATGTGATGTTCTGTTGGTGCTGGCTGATAGGGCGAATTTACAGTGAACCATCGTTTCACACTATTACCCTATTACTGGGATGGTCGAATGTGGGGGCATTATTTACATTAATGACTGGGACTGCCTCAGAAATAGCTTGATTTCTGGATATGTATGCGATGTAATTGTTTTTGTATTGGACAGGCCGGATTGAATTTCATTGTCGATATGTCTACAAATGGTGCTCGAAAAATGCTGCAGTTGACGTCAGATGAATGAGACGATCGCGCGTCGTCTCCTTCATGGTTGTATTTCAAAGTCGTCCCCCTCGTCGGACTGCGTGTCGTGCGTGTTATATCTGGGTCGAGATACGGTGGGGCTTTCCATGCTTAGCTAGCTGGGAGAGGGTGATGGTGAAGGAGATGTGGGATTTTGGCGCGCACGTATTAGTGAGCTTGCCCCTTCATTATTTCTTTCCCCTCACTCCAACACCCAGACATGATCGTTCTAGGTCACAGGAACATATCTGGGAAGGGATATTTCGTCGTGACCGGTCTCCGTAAGTTTGAAGATGCAACCTAACATCAGTAAGAATACGACCGCTCGCGCAGACCCGCTGAATCCTGGATGAATCTCAATGAAAGGGGTGGTCGAAGCTTCTCGCACATCGTTACGTGCCGGTGAGGGCGAAGGACGGTGGACGGGGGTAGCGGTGCTGGAAACGGGAAGATGGAATGATGATGAGGATGGTATGGAGGCGGGATTAGATTGGGGGGACTGTGAGATCGCAGTTCTGTGTGATGGCTGCAAAAATGCTGACCTCATAACAACCTAAAAGCCACCTCTCATACGTATCGATATGGAACGCACTCTCGGCATCCATTCAGCTCCCGCCCACATTTCCACCATTGGAAACTCGACGACCATGATGTCACCAACTCCTCGGCGCTTGAGTGGGTGTGTGCGTGATCCAGAACAGTTGACGGCTTTTTTCAAGACAAGCATGGCGACTCGCTTAGTATATTCATTTGATCATATAAGGGAACAAATGAGAATGGTAAGACTCACAATGATATACACACAGCCAGAACGCAGAGGACTCGCCAGTGGTGACTGTTGAACATAGACGCGTCGACGCGTTTGTTTGGGTCCACGGCGGTCCACAGCCCTACAGCCGGAGCGGTGGCACTAACTGTTTATGGATGCCGCCAGAGGTATATATAAGAGAAATTTTTCACTTGTTTTCCTCAGTCTTCATACAATTGAGGCTGAGGTTTGTACTACAGTCCCTTCTTCATATTTTAATAATGAACTAATAGCTCTTTTATAGTATCTCTTCTAGCTCATAATACTCTACAGTAACATCCAATTTGAGAAAGCTCTGCTGCTTATTCAGCATGATAATCTGATTCTGTGAAGTCTCCATCATGTTGACAAAGGTGAGTGTAGGTACAGTGGGTGTTACACACTCGGTCTGATTGGGGGTCGGAGATTGGGTTGGAGTCGGGGCGGGAATCAGGGTGCATCATGGAGGTCAGAATGGACTTTGGCTTCAGCTTATGTGCTGCGCCCTCACTAATACCGGTGTCCGAGATTTCGGAGATGGAGTATGACTTAGACACTTGTTTGGAATCATGTCAGTATACAATATTCTGATGTATATCTCATATACATCAGAATTTCAATGATACATAAAGCCAGGGAGTTACAATTTGGATATCTTAAAAGATTTTGGATGTGTGAAATTTTCATAAATATAAACATATATTCTATATTTTAATAAACTTTAAAAGATAAGACATTTGGTTGAGATGAACATAATCATTTACATGGATATAATAGGAATGTATGTATTAATATAATTGGTATTATATAGACGCTTGTTCGGAATCATGTCAGTATACAATATTCTAATGTATATGAGATATACATCAGAATTTCAATGATACATAAAGCCAGGGAGTTACAATTTGGATATCTTAAAAGATTTCGGATGTGTGAAATTTTCATAAATATAAACATATATTCTATATTTTAATAAACTTTAAAAGATAAGATATTTGGTTGAGATGAACATAATCATTTACATGGATATAATAGGAATGTATGTATTAATATAATTGGTATTATATAGGGTATTTAGATATACAAATACCAGGTGGGGATTAAAGATAGTTCAAATTATGTTATAAGTATTGTATAAGAAAGAATCAATGATATTTGGATGTTCCTTCAAGAGAGTTGCCACCACTAAATGGGGAAAAAACAATTATTTTTGAGAATTATGCCAAAATATCACAATATGTTTTAATCTAGTATATTGTGTAAAATTTGAGAATCATGTTGAAATATGAAAATAAGTTTGAATTGAAGTGTATTGTATAAAATTTGAGGAAAATAGGTTGTATATACGTATTTGTTGTATTTCTGAACAAGCGTCATAGGGTATTTAGATATACAAATACCAGGTGGGGATTAAAGATAGTTCAAATTATGTTACAAGTATTGTATAAGAAAGAATCAATGATAGGGATGTTCCCTCAAGAGAGTTGCCACCAGTAAATGGGGAAAAAACAATTATTTTTGAGAATTATGCCAAAATATGAAAATATGTTTTAATCTAGTATATTGTGTAAAATTTGAGAATCATGTTGAAATATGAAAATAAGTTTTAATCTAAGTGTGTTGTGTAAAATTTGAGGAAAATAGGTTGTATATATGTATTTGTTGTATTTCTGAACAAGCGTCTTAGATAGTTAGGATCAGACTTAGGAACTAGGCATGATTTGATATTCAAGCTGGGGAATGAAGTCCCCAGTTGGGCAACTTAAATACATATTTGAAATCTAATAATAATTACTCCGGTGATGGGTCTCCAAGGCCAACAGCCTTACATGAGTATGTCTGAGTCCAATGGGGATGGATGTCCAGGTTCCTATGGTGATGCTGATGCATCAATCAGAACTGGAGATGGATGGGTGAGATTTGGCAGTGACAATCAGACAGATAAATGGAGATGTGATGGTTTCCAAATGGAGTATAGATTTCATGTGCGTGGGGATCTGAGTGGATCGGACAGGGATCTGGGTGTTAATGAATATAGTCATAACAGTGGGTAAAACAACTGTCCACATGTTAAGGGTTGGGAAATGGAGTTGAAATGGATGTGACTGGAATTGGGTGCTAGAGTGGAATGAGAGTGGACTTTGTTATGATATGATTGGGGTTTGCCTTGCTGGGGGGAGTAGAATTAGAATAGTGATCAAGGGAGTGATGGGAACAGAATGTATGTATAATAGAATTGGAGATATGATTTAGGAGTATCTTTGTACAAAGTTTGAAGTAATTTGGTTGAGTCTTCATCTAGATATCAATGATTTAAGCGAGCAGCAGGAGCAGATAACTTGGATATGATAGCCAGTGGTCATATGGCTTCATAATTCAGGATTCAGATATAGTATGCATTATTCTAATATAATATGCACAAGCTAGTATAAATATGTGTTCGTTCTGGAGTTATTCCAGATATGAACAGTTTAAACACACAGACAGGAATAATGAGAGATAATTACTCTGAATTGTTCAAGGGAAATACAAGCGTAATTTATACATGATAAGGGGCCTCATGAATGTAAAAGTCCTTCTTAAATGTTCTAGACCAATGATAGAATATGTGATGGAGGAATGATGTAGGGAATTGTCCATGATGTGAAAATGATGAACTAAAATGTGAGAAAATATCTGGGCAGCTCTAGAACTCACAGGGGCTTCTTCTATTCCCTATACCATCCCTATGATCATCTCCACTTGTCCCCTTCTCCCATCTGATCCCCCTGAGCCTTCTTTGTGCTCCTGTCCCCCTATCCCCTCTATAACTCTTCTCCCATAATTCCGGCTCAATTCCTCATGGAGTAAGTCCAAAGTGAGTTAGTGGACTCACTCCCCAATAACAGACCAATAACAGACTTGGCTTCAACTTATGTGTTGTGCCCCCTCAGATCATCAGTTCAACATTTTGGAGTTTGGAGGTATTGTTACGCACTAGGTCCAATTGGGGGTTGGAGGTTGGGTTGGAGGTTGGGTTGGAGTCAGAGTACGTCATGGGTTGGAACGGACTTGGCTTCAGCTTATGTGCTGCGCCCTCACTAATACCTGTGTCCGAGATTTTGGAGATGGAGTACAACTTAGAGAGTTAGGATTGGACTTAGGAACTAGGCATGATTTGATATTTGAACTGGGGAATGAAGTCCCCAGTCAGGCAAATTAAATACATATTTTGAAATCTAATAATAATTACTCTGGTGATGGGTCTCCGAGGCTGAAGGCCTTACATGAGTATGTCCGAGTCTGATGGGGACGGATGTCTGGGTTCCTATGGTGATGCTGATGCATCAATTGGAACTGGAGACGGATGGGTGGAATCAGCGGTGACAATCGGACAGGTAGATGGAGACGGCGGTTTCCAAATGGAGTATAGATTTCATATGCACAGGGATCTGAGTGGATTGGACAGGGATCTGGATGTTAATGAATATAGTCATAACAGTATCTCTCCATTTAAGGCCGAGCCCCTGAGGCCTCATGTCCGTGGATTGAATAGGTGAGATGGTTGGGCGCAGTTGGAGTTATACTGGGGGTCTGGAGACATATAAAAGGAGGGGCATGATTGAGGTCTTATCCTCAACAATGTCAAACCCTTTGGCAAGCATGAGCGTGCCCAAGCTTGAGCAGTTGCTCTTGGCCCAACGGAAGGAAGAGGAAGAGGAGTGGAAACGGAAAGAGGAGGAGGAAGTGGAACGGAGATGGAAGGAGGAGGAGGAGGCGGAATGGAGATGGAAGGAGGAGGAGGCGGAATGGAGACGGAAGGAGGAGGAGGAGGCGGAATGGAGATGGAAGGAGGAGGAGGAGGTGGAACAGAGACGCAAGGAGGAGGAGGAGCAGAGGCGGAAAGAGGCGGTGGAGACAGAACGGAGAAGGAAAGAGGAGTAGTCTAGCAACTGCTTCACACGAGTTCAAGCTTCTAATGCTCTGCAAAGGCAGTACACACTAGTAACTTAAACAAGAGCACTAATGGCAGGACTATCGACAGACAATCTCACCCTGTAGATTCATAGTCATGTGAGGCAGATACTACACTCACGCCCAAAGCAGGAATATCACTACTTCAAGTGCAATCAAGTACAGTTACACAACTGTAAAAGATCCTTGAACTGGTAATCAACAGTTACTGAGATAGAGGATGACACTGTATGTCACTCTAGTCACACTGGTGTGCAGAAGATGGGTAGAATATGATGGATATCTCTATTTCAGAGGCAGAATGGCCTCCTTATATATTGTATTTACAGGGGCTGACTAATGCTTCTGAAATATTCTACCTATTAATAGATGGAAGCTACTGGAAGGTTGTGGAAGGTTGTGGAAGGTGGAAGAAAGGGGTAGAATATTCCAAGCCAATCACAGGTTCTGATGACTGCACTAACACTGATCAGGAGCTGAATAATGGTTCTGGAATGTTCTATCTAATAATAGAAGGAAACAGCTAGAATGTTATGGAAAGGGGTAGAATATTCCAAGGCAATCACCTGATTTGATCACCCATCACCTGATCTGATCCCTGAACTAGGCACTGATCAGGCAAAAAGAAGGGTGTCCACCCTGTTTTCTGCACTGGTTTGGACAGCCATGGATAGCCACATGTCAGGTGATGATCTGCATGGAAAATAGTGCCCTGAGAGGCTGTGGTTGTCAAGTTAGAGAATATTTATTGATCAGAGACATCTGAGCTTGAATTCAGGCCGAATGCCTGGTCCAAGGGTGGATAGCCGGCTGTGTGAAGGTTTGTGGGTGCCTATGGGTCCACAACTGTAGCACAGCAGAAATAAATGATTCTGGGCCGAGTTCTGCATGGAATATTCCCAGAAAAATATGGAAAAATAGAGAATATTTGAATAAGTCCATTCCAGGTACAAGCATCAAATATATGCTGATATTTAGGAATGGAAAAGCAAAGAATAGCACATTGGTGCTGCATAAATGGAATTTGATAGGGAAAAGGTGGTTCCCATACATCCCCAAGACGGTTGCAAACACTGTCTTGGGTATATCTGTCGGTCTGATGCATATCTGTTCATATGCCTCAGACATATTGAGTTTAGATTGATATGTACAGTGGGCAACATCGTGTCTAATGTTGTCCTGATTGGGGAAGGGCATTACATCCTTCACTGTATTATCATTCTGTTTGCGCAAGTCAAACACGGTGCAGAGCTTCCCATTTTTTTTGGGAATACATAGCATTGGTACAGCCTGCTGGGCTGTAGCCAATACCCACCATTTAGCAGTGGTGTATCGCAGAACTTTCTCTGGAAGTTCTAAGGGTATGCTGCCAAATAGGTCAGCATACTTTTCTTTCCATTGATCCCTCAATTGAGGGATCTGATCAGCTGTGGAAGTGGTTGATCCTTCACAAGATGAAGCTATTTGCATTGTGTTCTTATTTGGATCCTCCATGGGGGGATCCTTTACCAAGTCTAGTCCTTTTTTTAGGAAGGACCACGTTGTGGGTAGCTCATTTTTAGAGTTACCCCCTTGGCATCATTTATTTGCACCAATACTCCTTCGCATTGAGTTTATACCCCATGACAGGGTATGAAGAGCATCAGTATTATGCTCTTCATCGGTGGGGACTTCTTCAGTTCCCATCATAATTCAGCCTGGGCCATTAAAGTCCAGGCATATTCCTAGCTTTCATAGGAATGGAGTACCCAGTATTACATCTCAACATTTGTGACATCGAAATATTCCTCAATATACCAACTACCAAACTTTATGGTAGTGTGAGTACCATAATTTATGGTACTCCTGCTCCCAACACATGCTAATTGCAGTGCGATGGGTTGCTCTAGCACGAAGGTTTTCATACCTGTCATGCATTGATGAGCCAGGACACATCGAGGACATATAACAAACAACTCTGACAGTCCAACTCCACCAGCGTCTTTTCATATCAACTTTTAAATAGCACCGCAACTCCCTCTCCACCTCAGTCTCTAATTCTAGCCATCGATTGTCACTTGTGTTTCATTGCCATCAATCATTATCAGCCTTCTATTCACACTGATCCTTTCATCATCATTCACATGGCTTCCCATTCTATTCCCCTCTCTAACATCTCTTCTAATAATATGTCACACTGGTCTCTGGACACAGAGGACTATCAAAAATATGCCAAGCTCCACAGGCATGTTAAGCCACCTCCACGTGTCAAAATACTTCCAAAACTCTTTCAACGTCCAAGATCCCCACCATGTCTCTCTTATGCCATTGGCAATCCCATATTCTTTCACGATTCCATTGAACCATATACATTCCTCGACATTTTGCCTCTATATCATAACATGGATAGAAGAGTCGAACATGAGGTAGAATTTCAGTCGCCATCACCGACCTATCCTCCCACTTCAATACAACTCAGGTTACATCGTGTCAGGCAAAGGGACCGAATACCCTTGGAACAGGATACCATATGGAGACAGATCACTAAGACAATAAGGAGTATTTGTTGTGGATGCTGACTGAAGTCCTCATGTGACTCAGGGTCAATTTACCTTCAGAGCCGTAGGGAAGATGGTATTGGTGGACGTTTCTATTGTTCTTTTATATGACTCACCCCTGTTTCATCTTTTAATCCATTCATACACAACTTACTCATCCTTGTTCTATTTTTGGTTCTTTTATTACTCATCACCCCCTATTCTTACAAAGATTACCCCTATCTGTCATTTCATTTCTCCATGATTTCCCCATTAGTAGTTCAACTTCACATGCTTCGTCAGCTGGCTTGATCAGCATTTCTTGCATCATATTGCATCATTTGCTCCTCATATTGTGTTGTTGTGCCCTGGGGATTTGTAAACAAAAGGGCGCTAGTTTTTGCCTTTGGAATCAATCAACAAGTTTTCAGCCAATGCTCTAAAGTCAAAGTCCACGCTCTAAGTCTACGCTCTACGCTCTACATCACAATCCATCATCTCTACACTGAGGTAAAACACCTTGGTTCAACGATCAGATTTCCCTCCGCCACCGAGAGGTTGCTTCTCTTGAAACCAGCTTTCGTGTACCTCCCAACCGGGCTCCCCATTGTCATCCAGTCACAGAGCATGATCAGCCATTGGGACTGACCTTTAGCTCCCATCCCCATCCAACCACAGAGCACTATCCCACTTCCCTGTTACTCAGTGCCGCCCCCTACCCCTGATTGATCTTTGGAGTGCTGAACAACTGCGTTACACACCGTCTGTTTGCTAGGACCGTTGCATGCAGGCTTATAGGATCTATTCCTTAAGCGAACCGACAACGCAATGGTCCTAACAAACAGATGGTGTGTAACGCAGTTGTTCAGCACTCCAAAGGGGTAGAGGTAGCACTGAGTAACAGGAAAGTGAAATAGTGCTCTGTGGTTGGATGAGGATGGGAGCAAAAAGGATGGTCCAGATGGCTGATCATGCTCTGTGACTGGATGACAATGGGGAGCCCAGTTGGGAGGTACGTGAAAGCTGGTTTCAGGAGATGCAACCTCTCAGTGGCGGAGGGAAATCTGATCGTTGAACCAAGGTGCTTTGCCTCAGTGTAGAGATGATGGATTGTGATATAGAGCGTAGAGCATAGACTTAGAGCATGGACTTTGACTTTAGAGCATTGGCTGAAAACTTGTTGATTGATTCCAAAGGCAAAAACTAGTGCCCTTTTATATACAAATCCCCAGGGCACAACAACACAATATGAGGAGCAAATGATGCAATATGATGCAAGAAATGCTGATCAAGCCAGCTGAAGAAGCATGTGAAGTTGAACTACTAATGGGGAAATCATGGAGAAATGAAGCAACAGATAGGGGTAATCTTTGTAAGAATAGGAGGTGATGAGTAATAAAAGAACCAAAAATAGAACAAGAATGAGTAAGTTGTGTATGGATGAATTAAAAGATGAAACAGGGGTGAGTCATATAAAAGAACAATAGAAACGTCCACCAATACCATCTTCCCTACGGCTCTGAAGGTAAATTGACCCTGAGTCACATGAAGACTTCAGTCAGCATCCACAACAAATACTCCTTATTCTTAGTGATCTGTCTCCATATGGTATCCTGTTCCAAGGGTATTTGGTCCCTCTGCCTGACACAATGTAACCTGAGTTGTATTGAAGTGGGAGGATAGGTTGGTGATGGCGACTGAAATTCTACCTCATGTTCGACTCTTCTATCCATGTTACAATATAGAGGCAAAATGTCGAGGAATGTATATGGTTCAATGGAATCGTGAAAGAATATGGGATTGCCAATGGCATAAGAGAGACATGGTGGGGATCTTGGACGTTGAAAGAGTTTTGGAAGTATTTTGACACGTGGAGGTGGCTTAACATGCCTGTGGAGCTTGGCATATTTTTGATAGTCCTCTGTGTCCAGAGACCAGTGTGACATATTATTAGAAGAGATGTTAGAGAGGGGAATAGAATGGGAAGCCATGTGAATGATGATGAAAGGATCGATGTGAATAGAAGGCTGATAATGATTGATGGCAATGAAACACAAGTGACAATCGATGGCTAGAATTAGAGACTGAGGTGGAGAGGGAGTTGCGGTGCTATTTAAAAGTTGATACAAAAAGATGCTGGTGGAGTTGGCATGTCAGAGTTGTTTGTTATACGTCCTTGATGCGTCCTGGCTCGTCACCGCCACTCATATGCACTGATAACTGTTCAGCACATGTCATGACTGTCAATTTAAATCAACAGCCACATTGAGCTCTTGCTGGGGCCACTGCTCTCTAAACAGCTGGCCAAGCTCTTGCTCTGCATGTTAGCCTTCCATTTGAGGGCTAATCTATGTTTACAAGAAGCCTCTACTTCTCATTGTTTCCATAGCTCGATCTCTTGATCAAGCTCCTTTGCCATAGATTGAGGAATTTCCTCTTCGATCTGGATCAGTAATCCTTGCCTTGCTGGGATTACTGGGTCTCTAATTCCCTCCATTGGGGGAATTTCATTTCCTCTGTCCAACTGATCATTCAGTTGGGTCCTCTCACTCCAGGGAGATCCAGACTCTCCAGATTCAGATTCTTGTCGAGAATCTGATCTTCAGCAATGCAACTTGCATCACTCAGAGTTCTCTTGGAGCAATTTTAACATTGTTCCTAGCTCTGCTATTTGCTGCCCCATAGTAATGGCAGCATGCCCTGCTTCAGCAGCCATCTTAGCTGCCTGAGCACTAGCTTCACTAATGCTCTTCATCTCATGTTGATTATGCATGAGTTGTTTGGTCAATCTTGTGATTGACCTGTGGGTTTCACGCTGCTCCATGCTGCGCAATTCCCTAGTAGAAGTATTGCTACTTCTACTTGTGCTTGTATATTGAGCACGTTCCTTTCCTTTAGGAACATTGGAGACAGTGGATGACTGTCTCCTTCTTTCTTTAATCAAAGAACCACTCAATGAAGGGTTCTTGTTTGACAGATGATCTATTGTGTGATTGTCTGTGCGGTCTCACAATTGCAGTGACTCTCTTCTAGAGTCTTCCTTACGAGAAGTCCCTGCGACTTCTCTAGGGTCTAGCTCCCCTTCCTGGGAGCTTCTGCTGCTAGCTATGTGCTGCCGTTCATCATTTATGATGTCCTGTGTGCTGCCAGCATGACTCACTCTACTGTGAGTCATCATTATGATGACTCCTTTCTTTCTTTTATCTTTGTAGACTAACTAAGTTAGTCTACTAGCTGCTCACTTATATGAGTGACTGGGGGGGTTGGTATACGTCTGTACACCAGCAACAGCCAGTTTTCTAGTATTGAGTAGAAAACTTCAATAATGAGGAAGAATCAGTTGATTCTTCCTTGGAAGTTCAAAAAAGTGTTGATGGGTGTCTTAGTTCACACTGTTGCACAGAACTCAACCAAGTGTATTGATTGGGCGATATGCTGTACAGTGTGGTAGTTACTAAGATCTGTCTACTATATGTGGACCCACATGTGTACTTGGGTCCACTGGCTTACATAACAACTATACATATGCACCCTATGGGTGCATATATCTATCAATAAAACAGCATGTTATGACTATATTCATTAACGCCCAGATCCCTGTCTGATCCACTCAGATCCCCACACACATGAAATCTATACTCCATTTGGAAACCATCACATCTCCATTTATCTGTCCAATTGTCACTGCTGATTTCGCTCATCTGCCTCCAGTTCCGATTGATGCATCAGCATCACCATAGGAACCCGGACATCCATCCCTGTTGGACTCAGACATATCCCTGTAAGGCCATCGGCCTCAGAGACCCATCACTGGAGTAATTATTATTAGATTTCAAATATGTATTTAAGTTGCCCAACTGGGGACTTCATTCCTCAGTTTGAATATCGAATCACACCTAGCTCCTAAGTCTGATCCTAACTATCTAAGTCATACTCCAACCCTGAAATCTCAGACACCGGTAATAGTGAGGGCACAGCACATAAGCTGAAGCCAAGTCTGTTCCGACCTCCACAACGCACCCTGATTCCCGCTCTGACTCCAACCCAATCTCCAACCCAATCTCCAACCCAATCTCCAACCCAATCTCCAACCCAATCTCCAACCCAATCTCCAACCCAATCTCCAACCCAATCTCCAACCCAATCTCCAACCCAATCTCCAACCCAATCTCCAACCCCCAATTGGACCTAGTGTGTAACACAGCATTCCTTAATGGAATGCTGCATACATTAATTATAACTATCTAGCTATATACTATAATAAGTAAGTACCTTGGGTACTTACACTTGGAAAGGCTTTGGACATTAAACTCCACTTCACCTCCAGATACCATCCAGAAGCCAATGGACAAACTGAACAAATGAATCAGACTCTGGAACAGTAACTCTGAGTCTACTGCAACTACCAACAGAACAATTGGTCCGACTTACTTCCACTCATAGAATTTGCATATAATAATGCTCTGAACACCACTACTGGCTTATCTCCATTCTTTGCCAACAAGGGTTACCACCCAAACATCTCCATACATTCCAAATGAGACCTGGCTTCTTCAAGAGCTTGAGACTTCGCTATGGATCTCCATGAACTCCATCAGCATCTCTGAACAACCATCTCCAATGCCCAATGCTGTTACTCCACCTCTGCCAACTGCCACCAATCCCCAGTGCCAGACTTCAAGGTTGGAGACAAGGCTTTTGTCAAATCCAACAATATCCATACCACAAGACCTTCCAAGAAACTATTGGAGAAATACCTTGGTCCTTTCAAAATCATAGCTCAAGCAGGTTCTAATTCCTTTACCCTCTGTCTCCAAGAAAGCATGTGCTCCATTCATGCTTGAACCCTCAACTCCAGATCCATTCTCCAGTTGAGAACCAACTCCAGTCCCTCCTGTTGTCATAGATGGAGAACTGGAGTACAAGAGATCAGGGGTTCTGGACTCCAAGACTGACAAGAGATGAAAATGTAAATTGCAATACCTTGTCATATGGGCAGGATACAAAGTAACTGATGAAGAAACTTCCTGACTACCAGCCTCAGAGCTAGGACATGTGATGGAGATCATCTCTGATTTCCACCAGGCCTATCCTCATAAATCTGGCCCCATACTTTTTTGATTCACTCCAGTTTTTTCCAAAAAAAAAATTGTTCATTCATTCATTATTCATCACATTCTCTGACTACATCACTTCTCCATAACCTCTGACTCTCCCACATTGGACTCCTCATCTCCAGACTCTCTATCCACTGTTCCCTCCTTCTCCAACACCTCCACCTCTGGTTCCATTTCCATGATCCACCTATATCACTCCCATCATCCACACCCTCTCATCTTCCAATCCATTGTAGTTCTTTAACATACTTCAAGACCCTGCAGAGTCCAAGTCTGACTCATTCTCCATGCATAGGGCCTCCATCTCCAGTGCATCTAACTCTCTCTGAAACAGAACTGATCTCCAATCCATTAGGTGTGCATGAAACAAGCCATTGAGCTCTCTGAGATGGGTCTCAATGCCCTGAAGAGCCTTTGTGGTCTCTTTGACATGTTCAGAGACCTTGATCAATCTACAAGCAGCCACCACTGAATTGATGCTGACATCTTGCATGGGCTCTACTGATTCCATGGGAATGGAGGCAATGGGTCCGGCAGATGCAGCCCCAGCCCTTTGATGTTTAGGGGACAGTTCAACAGTACTAGTGCTCTCCTCACAATTGCATTTCTGACACAGAGGAGCACTACCTTTCACCTCACATTTCAGCCAGTTGTTCTGGCACACAAGGCAGGAGCAAGATTTTCCTGTCTAAATAATAATAATAATAATCAGTATGGTGAATAATCCCTTCACTGTCTCCACTCACCATCACCCACTTGTATATATCCTCACACTTAATGCACATGTCACATACAAGATCCAGCTTGGATTCCTCATCCAGGTCCCAGACAACCACCTTGTCCTTAGGGGCTGTCCTTGCCACCACCCTCTTCTTTGCAGCCTTGGCCTTTACCTGAGCAGCTTCAACAGCTTTCCTCTTTCTCTCCTCCTCTGCCTGTCTTTTCTCCTTGGCCTCCACCTCAGCGATCAACCAATCTAATTTGAGATACTGTTGATGTAGTTCTTCAGTGGAGGGCATGGTTTGCAAGGTGTTGGTAAGAGGTAAAGAGAGGAACGACATGTGTTTTAATATTGGCCAGCCTTGTGTGCCAATTCAAACGCATACACCAACATTTTTCCCACAATGCTGACTAAGATCTCATGGGCTCAATCTAGAAGGGAGATACTGTTACATCCTGTAACACCAAGTCTAATCTCCAGGCTCCATCTCCACCTCCGTCATCTCCACCTCCGTCAACACCATTTCCATCAACCCCAAACTCTGTTATTGTTCTCTTTATAAGTAGTTTCTTGTTATGGGTTACAACAAATTTCATCTTTTATATTGCTTAGTATTAGTCCAGACTTTGGTCTAAACTCCAAACTCCTTTCCATGTTGTACTCCATATCTGTCTTATTGTTCTCTCACTTTAGTTTTTTCATTCAATTCTTCACATACTTATATGGGCTATTCTCTGTATGTTACAGCAGTTCATATATTGACTAAGTTTGATTTCTATCTTCTTTGTTGCTAGCTTCTTGACAAGTATCTTCTTGACAAGTTGAACTCCAGATTCTTGATCCAACTCTGTACTCTGAACTCCAAAATATTGGACCAAGGGGGTGCAACACATAAGTTGAAGCCAAGTCCACTTGATCCAACTCAATAGTTATTGCCCTGTTCTGTCTCCAGTTGAACTAGAACAGTAAAGTCCCCTCTCCTTTTATCACTAGCATCCAAACTCCAGTTACTCCTTTGAACCCCACACAACAACCCTTAACAATAGCATTGAGTAGCATTTTGTTATGACTATAACGTCCAGATCCCCATCCAATCCACTCAGATCCCCATGTGTATGAAATCTATACTCCATTTGGAAACTGCCACATCTCCATCTACCTGTTCGATTGTCACCGCCAATTCTGCCCATCCGTCTCCAGTTCCGATTGATGCATCAGCATCACCATAGAAACCCAGACATCCATCCCCATCGGACTCGGACATACTCATGTAAGGCCGTTGGCCTCGGAGACCCATCACCGGAGTAATTATTAGATTTCAAAATATGTATTTAAGTTGCCCAACTGGGGACTTCATTCCCCAGTTCGAATATCGAATCATGCCTAGTTCCTAAGTCTGATCCTAACTCTCTAAGTCGTACTCCATCTCCAAAATCTTGGACACCGGTATTAGTGAGGGCACAGCACATAAGCTGAAGCCAAGTCCGTTCTGACCCCCACGATGTACCTGACTCCTTCTCCGATTCCGACCAAACCTCCAACCCAATCTCCAACCCCCAATTGGACCTAGTGCATAACACATTTTCAAGCCACAGCAATGGCAGTCCATATTTGGCCAGAGCTTCAAGGATTGGCATGTGGTGGTTGAAAATGCGTTGGCAGTGGTGCCAGAGATGGGATGCATCTCCATCTTCATGTCATAGTACCTCCAGCACTGTAGTATACCCAGAGGAAAGTGATTCATAGGCGAGTAGGACATTATGTGGCCAGGGAAAGCTATTGTTTGCATGCAGAAGCTCTGGTAATTCTTGAGGCAGCATACTTGAGATGGAGGCGCGTTAAGGAGGACTGAGCAGAGCGCTGAGGTACTACGGTATGTATCTATGTCCATGGACCGGTCCACGGACCGGGTGCGAACGGCTGGGTCTTCCTGTAAGTTTTCGCTGACGGTGAGCTGAATTTTCGCTGGGTTGATGACTTTTCGCGGGATTGACAACTTTTCGCTGGAAATGTAACACGTTTGTCGCAAAATCATTTTTGTGCAGTTTGACCACCATACTAATCAGCAGGACAATATGGCGTTGTCATGGCCGGATACATGAGCGACGTGGACGTAAGTGATTGAGAAGGAGCGTTAGGGATACGGTCCACACACAAAATAATAAGATAAATAAATACATTAGAAATGCGTCAGTGTGTCAGTTGCCTAACCTATCCTTCACTCAAACCCGTGCGTATCGTACTCCTGATTTCATACAGTGTCCACATACGTAGCCTCTCTCATCTTGAGCCAGAGGCCCATATGAGAATACATCGTGAGGTGGTACTTTGGCCATATCTTATCGGTTGCCTGCGTGCCTGGTGCCGTTTTCCAGCTCGCGGGGGGATGAGACTCGGGCGGTTGGGCGTCGGGCACGAAGGTGATGGCGTCGAAGGCTTGGAGGAGACGGATGAGCATAAAGGAGGCTTCATTATATGCGAACTGTGTAATGTTTAATTAGAATATGAATGATGAGCGTGTGATGTGGAGATGATAGGGATCAAGCTTGATGGAGGGGAGTTGCTAACCTGTTGGCCAAGACAGATACGAGGTCCTACAGAAGCATGCATAAGTTTGAGGCTTGTTTTACTGATATAAATACTTGCCAGCGTTGAATGGCAAGAAGATGAACGGATTAGATGTAATAATCTAGTTCAGGGGCGGTCATATCAGAAAGCATGAACAACTTCTAGGGCAAGTAGAAAAAGTATCAAGACATTACCTTGAGCCTTTCATCTATAAAGCGCATCGGATCAAACTTGTCGGCTGAACAAATAGAAACGGGTTCAGTGTTGACTCATTACAAATACGAAGCCAACAAAACGAATTTGGAAAGGAATGCGGAAAAGCCAAGAGCATATTCATACGTACCATCAGGTCCCCAAAGGTCCTTGCGACGGTGCATCAACCATAATGAGTAAACGACTCTGTAACGAAATTTAGAAATCGTGAGATACACAGGTTGAAACCCCATACTTACTCGACATTTCCAGGGATGTAGAACGGTTTCCCACCATCTGGAGCAGACAATGTAGTCGTCCGCTTGGAGTGGCTGAAGTGAGATTAAATGGGCAACGGCATTTAAGGACTGCATTGATTGTGATCGGGTGCACATACCGTGCATTGACTGGGCTGAAAGGAACATCGGAATCTGAATAGCCAAAGGAAAGAACATGATACGTACACAGGGGGATACAAACGCATCGTCTCTACACAAATCACGGCACGTTGTCAAAGTACATGATTGCAATTGCTGTTAGAGCTTACCATTGATCACTGCACGCAAGTACTTGCAGTCCTTGATATCTTCGGGAGTGGGTCTTCGTTGAGATCCTATTTTCGTGAGGATCTCCTCGCGCAGGGTCATCATGACATTGGGATGTTGCGACAGACAATATACGGCAAAGGTGAGGGTGGCCATGGTCTGTAATATCCCCGTGAGCAAATACCAAAGAGAGGTGTAGTGCAGCATACGGTATCACGGCCTGCGATCAAGATACTATGAAGATATGAGCACGACTGGATCTCTCACCACATTGAAAGACAACTTACTTGATCGTTTCATCCCTTATAATGACGGGGTCTCATTATGATATAATGAGCATCTGCAAAGGCTCTTGTGCCAGATTTTATCCTGCTTACCATCGGTCTGGTTCACCAGATGATCCAACAAAGTCTCCGACCGAGTCACGTCTACACTTCTATCTCCCATGCCCTTCCTCGCCAGGGCGTCCTTGATTATAGGATCAATGAAGTCATAAATAACATTCATTGAATCCTCCGTCTTGTCCTTCCAGAACTCAAAAAGCGGCCACATCCACGTGAGGCCGCTGCGCAGCACCATCTGGGACTGCGCCTGGCTGAACGCTTCTGAGAATTTAGTGCTGGAGTGAGGCTGCGTCTTGGTGTTGCGAAGGGAAGAGTTGTGTGCATAAGGCAAGGATGCGTGCAAACTGTGGACATTGGAACCGAACAGGAACTCGGTAGCAGAGTCCATGGTGAACCTATGGAGGAGTGGAGAATCAGTGGACATAACCCCTACCTCTTTCGGGACACGTAGGATACGAACCTTGACATAATATCCTGTATAACTAAGATTAACGGGTGAACAGGAGAAAGTGGCGAGGGTGCACACCTGGAAATCAACGACTTCTCCTTGGGCAAATCGTTCCTGGAGCCGACTGATGACCAAATCGGAGTGGCGATCAAATATGTCGAAATCTGTCACGCGATCCCTGACAAAGAATGGACGAGTCATCCCTCTATGGAACCTATAGGGGAAAGTTCATCCTGAGGGGTTTATCATGTGGAGAGTTGGAAGAGCACTCACTTCCACATGTCGCCATCGGCAATGAACAAGCCTATTCCTAACACGGACTGCATATACCATCGCAAGGTTGGACCCTTGTCGAAACAGTCTGTAGTAAGCATTGGCTGTGATTGTGTCAGTGATTTGCAGAGATAGACGGTTCTTTGTGATACCTTGATGTGGTCGGGCTCCGTTGTCAAAATCTGAAAAAGTGTATTCAAGTGTTAAGTTCTCGACGAGTGCGTTTTGAGTTGCGTACCAGGTCTTTCCCTAGTATCCGAAGATTGAGGCAGTGGCCTTGGGTCTCATTCCACTCTCCCCAGGCGTCGTCTGAATGGTACACATTGGATTACACGTAGCGAGTAAGAAAGATAATGTCATACTAGGGTAGCCATCATTGAAGCTTTTCGCCAGATCGAAAAGGCGGTCAGGCGCCCCAGGCCAACTCGAAGCGACCAAAGGGATTTTACGTGCCCCCAGCTGCTTCATTTCGCGCTGTTGCCTGAAGGACTGCAGGATGCCTTGCATGACAGAGACGGCTGGTGTTGCAAGAAGGTAGGCAGTGATCCATATAGATGTGGGGAGCATGAGTGCTGCATACTGGTGCACCAGCAGGACCAGGAGCGGGGGGAATGCCCACAAGTGTGCCGTTTGCGCAAGATAGAGGGGACCAGGAGGCCAGCGGAAAGACATGGTGGTTCTGGTCCATTCTCGTGGACTATTTAAATGTCATCTTAGGAGCCTGTTCATTCGCGGTATGAAAGATGCTTCGCAATGGCGGACTAGGTCTTATTTGGGTCTTATTACGTGAAATCAAAACGGGAAGGACTAAAATGGTTCCATACCCTAAAGGTTCATGATCTCCAAAGAGTAAGTACTGCTTTCGCCAGTCATCGTAGGCGATAGTTCCTCCTACTGAATGCATCGTCTTGCCCAGAGTGTAGCCAAATCTAGCCTCCTCTTCGAAACTGAGATGCATAGTTGCATGTTCAAGTATTGCTTGAAAAAAATTCACATCACCTTACAACGTCATACATTACTTAAAGCACCCCAGGGGACCTGCACACTCCCACATAAGTAGGGTTCATGGATCAACTTGAACCTGAATTGTCAAGAGTGTCGTGGCGGCACTGGTCATTTATAGGGTCGTAAGACATAGCATACCGACCTTGTGTACGCCCCTACTGCTTTCGCGTTGGACACCGCAACAGGCGACACGATAAGTTGCCGGAAGGATTTAGCTAAGGGTCTTATGAGTAGCGCTAAATCATATAGAGACCGGATAACTTGAACCTGAATTGTCAAGAGTGTCGTGGCGGCAATGGTCATCCCTGCAGGCCATTATTCCACACGAGCCATGCGTCATGCGGCCCTTTATAGGGTCGTAGGACATAGCATACCGACCTTGTGTACGCCCCTACTGCTTTCGCGTTGGACACCGCAACAGGCGACATCACGATAAGTTGCCGGAAGGATTTAGCTAAGGGTCTTATGAGTAGCGCTATCATATAGAGACCGGATCCATGCCGCTTTTAAGTCGTAGCAAGCCCTAGTTACCCAGGCATGTGAACAACCTCATGCATTCAAGGAGGGTTGGACAGGCCGGTGGGAGAGGTGAGGGAAGAGAGGGAAGAGAGGATGAGGACGAGGCAGCGCCCCTATAGATCGAGCACCTGTATATCATCCGATTAAAAGCCAGTTTAGTTAGCCGCTGACCACGAATGTGTGGTCTCATTCTAACTCGCTTTTACGCCGCGGTGAGTCTATTCCAGCTGTTATTCCAGGGAACGAAGGGAATTCCAGAGGTGAGCTGCTGCGCGTGATGCCCGGTGCATCGGTCAAGCTGAACACTGGTGAACCAGCATCATCTGGCGCTTACACCGTTGAAAAACGCCCAGCACCGGCCTAGCCGCACTCCACAATGCCGGCACGTGCTTCGTCACCGTCGGCGACGGTGACGACGATAACTCCACTGTAGATACGAGTTTTGCAATAAAATAAATATCTTTTCGCATTCTCTTCGCCAGCTGAGTCCAAATATGGGGGTGCGCCAGTCCTCCCCGCTCATATAAAGCCTGGGCTCGTCGTCATCGATAATGACAACCACAATGTAGATGCAAATTTTGCAATAAAATAAAAATCATTACGCATTCTCTTCGCCAAATATGGGGGTGCGCCAGTCCTCCCCGCTCATCTAAAGCCCGTACTCGCCGTCATCGACGATGACAACCATAATTCCAATGTAGAATGATATAAATTTGCATATGAAGCCTATTGTAAGAAAAGTAAACCAGTAATCATTGTAAATCAGGTGGCAAGTGAACAAAATGCGGTCAGAAATGGTGAACATAAGTTTCACTAAACCGCATTGTTGTACTGGTTTGAACCTTAGTTCCCGCTCACAGGAGCCAGAGGAGTGGGCTCCTGGCATTCCCATTTGTGACCTGTTCCACAGAAACCACTGCCACATCATTTCCATTATCCCAGGCTTTCCTTTTCCTTGTCCCATTGCACCCCTTCTTCATATTCTTGTTTGTCTTTGTAGGAACATTTTCCTTGCCTGATGGCATAATTTTGAGCTTTTTGGAGGGTGCCTCATCCTCATGTTCCTCATGGGGGGAATCACTATGTGATTCAAGCCGCTTTGCCTTCTGTTTGTGCTTCTTTGGTGGAACATTGGCTGTAGCTTCGTAGAATGCATCCTTGCATTTTTCCCACTCATCTTCTGATAGTGTCACCCAGTGACATTGCTGCTCTATATCACCCATCATCAGAGCAGCATGTGGCTTCCGTAGAGTATAAATGGATTGTTATGACTATATTCATTAACACCCAGATCCCCATCCAATCCACTCAGATCCCCATGCACATGAAATCTATACTCCATTTGGAAACCATCGCATCTCCATTTAGTCTGTCCAATTGTCACCATCAATCTTGCTCATCCACCTCTGGTTCTGATTGATGCATCAGCATCACCATAGGAACCCAGACACCTGTCCCTGTCAGACTCAGACATACTCACATAAGGCCATCAGCCTTGGAGACCCATCACTGGAGTAACTATTATTAGATTTCAAATATGTATTTAAGTCATACAACTGGGGACTTCATTCCCCAGTTCAAATATTGAATCACACCTAGCTCCTAAGTCCAATCTGAACTACCTAAGTTGTATTCCGTCTCTGAAATCTTGGACACAGGTATTAGTGAGGGTGTAGCACATAAGCTGAAGCCAAGTCCATTCCAACCCCCATGACGCACCCCAATCCCCACTCCAACTCCAACACAAGTTCCAACCCCCAACCAGACCCAGTGCATAACATGGATCCAATATCTGATGTGTTGATGAAGGGCACCCCATCTGGCCAATTGACTAATTCAACACCCCTGTCCACTGCAATTAGTTTTTCATATCAGTTGAATTGCATCATCACCTTGGAATCACCGGTAATAGCCACTGAAATGACAGGTGAGCTGCAGGATTTTTGAAAGGACTTGTGGATCAACTAACCTAAGCCTTCACAGATTACCACATGTATTTTGCCCTTAAGCTCAACCAGCTGACCATTGTGATTTGTTATGAGACCTGGAAATGTGCTCAAATTAAGATAACTAGATTTGTATGCAGGTGGCACATCACCTGGTACACCTGCCAGGATATAACATTGTGATTTGTTGTGAGACCTGGAAATGTGCTCAAACTAAGATAACTAGATTTGTATGCAGGTGGCACATTACCTGGTACACCTGCCAGGACATAAGATTCAAACTCCTTTATAATATCCAAGGTGTGTTGCTTCATTCCATATAGGAGATATCAGCTGGCCTTCACAGGGGTGGCAATTAAACCTTCCATAGTGTGTTCAGCATGCCCTTTCACAGCAAACAAGAATGTTTCAATAGAAGTACAAGCACTCAATGCAAGGAGCTAAGCACAACATTCAGTGACCTTGAGGTGCATAATGAGGCAACTCACACACCTCATCTGCTACCCATTCCAGGGTCAGTCTTCCATCCTGGGCAATAGCATGGTTACTGGCTCATGCTGTTGTGGATTGTTGGTCTCACCAAGCAGCTGCCTTCACCTTTAAAAACTGCTGCATCTCATCCAGGAGTTTTCTGGCATGTTCAACTCCATTTAGCTTCTTTAGTTCCTCTTTAATCTCTTTGAACTGCATCTCCTCTCCATCTGTTATCTCTCTTGTGCCAAGTTAATGAAGAAATATGACCATAAGTGTAAGATGTGTGACTTAGTTCACACCAACACAGAACTCAACCAAAGTTTATTGGTTGTGCTATGTGCAAGGTGGTGTGGTTAAATCTAAGTTGTTCTACTACATGTGGACCCACATGTATACTTGGGTCCACTGATTATATAATAACTGTATATATGCACCCCATGGGTGCATATAGCTACCAAGAAGCAGCATCCCTTAAGGGAATGCTGTAGATACAAATACATACATATATATATATATCTATAATATTTTACCATAAGTAAGTACCTAGGGTACTTACACCCTCCCCATTTTGAATGAGGCATGACCTCATTCACTAATTAGTCATACAGCTCTTTATGGAGCTGTTCAGATGAGTCAGTGTCAATATGATTGTCTTGATCATATGACTCTGGAGGAGGACAACTCTCAGTTGTTCCCAATGTCATCATTACATCCTCATCCAACTGAATGGATGAGGAGGAGGCAACTGCTAATGCAGTGTCTTGATTAAGGTCACAATTGAGCTTATCATGACCTAAATGCTCAGCAAGGGAGTACTTAGCAGCCTTCTGGGCTGCTCAAGGGGCTTCTCAAGAGGCTCCAGAGCCTCTTGTTTTTGTTTACCCTGGCAGGTTGGTTGAATGCTTCTCCAGAAGTGATGTGACTTGAAAACACCTCTAGAAGGGCAGCACAAATGGGGGTGATGCCTCCTATTCATCCAAGCCATAGCACTAGCTCCAGCTCAGTATGTTCCTTGGGGGAATGATCCCCCCAATCATATACTCCCATAATAGAAGTGTAGAATGAATCACCAATTGTTGGTGAAAACTTATAACCACTGGTTAAGATTCCCAGTGGCTAGGAGTCTGAAACAGGGTCCAGAGGTTCTTCTTGAACACAGAAGAACTCTTTTTGGGAGTGGCTTTTTGGAGCCACATCCATATATCCACATTAGATAAATTCATGGTACCATCCAACTCCTGTCAGATGGCTGGGGGCACCCCATGTGGGTTTACTTGCCACCCCTGTTGTTTTGGAACCCACAAAATTATGGTGTTAGGGCAAACTCTAAATCACCACAATTCCATGAATGAACAGCTGAGAAGAATATCAAACCCTGCTGCAGCACAACTCCAGAAACAATTTAATGTTTGTACTTTGGTTACAATCCTTTGTATTGGTCAATGCAGACTATATGCAGAAAAGTAATACATTTCTTAGCAGTAAGAAATGAATAAGTCTTCCAGAGTCTAGAGTTCACAGACACTTAGGGGTCCAGATATTCCAAAAAGAGGGGAATGCACTTAGAGGCTAAAGGAAGTAGGTGGATGAATCCAACCGTCCAACCAGTGGCACTCTGAAGTGGGTAACAGCAATGTGTGAAGTAGTCTAGCAACTGCTTCACACAAGTTCAAGATCCTAATGCTCTGCAAAGGCAGTACACACTAGTAACTTAAACAAGAGCACTAATGGCAGGACTATCAACAGACAATCTCACCCTGTAGATTTGTAGTCACACGAGGTAGATACTACACTCATGCCCAAAGCAGGACAATCACTACTTTGAGTGCAATTGAATACAGTTACACAACTGTAAGTGACCCTTGAACTGGACAATCAACAGTTACTGAGATATAGAGGATGACACTGTATGTCACTCTAGTCACACTGATGTGCAAATGATGGGGTAGAAGATGGTTTTTTATTCAGAGGCAAAATGGCCTCCTTATATACTGTATCTACAGGAGCTGACTAATCCTTCTACCTATTAATAGTTATGAGTCATGGAAGGAGTCATAGCATGAGTCACCATTACTCAAATAGGCAATACTCCATTTCCCAGGCTGATCAGCACAGCTATGGGTAGGCACAGCTTCTGTTGAACTCTCCACCAAAAATGGAGTCAGGAGGAGCTGTGGTTGCCAAGATATTGAGCATTTACTGGCAGTGATGATCAGATTGGGTCAGAGATTGAAATGAGTCATGTGATCGAAAATGAGTCAGTAGATCAGGTGATGCTGCTGACTTTGAAGCTGCTGACATCTGTGAAGGTTTGTGGGTCCATGTGGGTCCAAAGCTTTGCCCAGCAGGACAATAAGTTTGTGGACTCATTTCTGCATGGAAAAATCCCAAAAAAAATATGAAAAAATAGAGAATATTTGAATAACCCTGAATCAAGAGAAAGCAGCACATATATGCTGATATTTTAAGGCCATGAAGTGAAATTGTACAGTTTCAGGACTTTAAACAAGATCTTATAAGAGAAAACCAGTTCCCATACACCCCCCCTCAACCTCCTGAGCCTCCTATGTGCTCCTGTTCCCCCTCTCCCCTATCCCTTTATTCTCCCTTTCTTACCAAAGATGCAATCAACAAATGCTGTCATCTTGGTAGTGTATGGGAACTGGTTTTCCCTTAAAAAAAAATCCTGTTTAAAGTCCCAAAACTGTACAATTTCGCTTGATGGCCTTAAAATATCAGCATATATCTGCTGCTTTCTCTTGATTCAGGGCCATTCAAATATTCTCTATTTTTTTCATATTTTTTCAGGAATTTTCCATGCAGAAATGAGTCTACAAACTTATTGTTCTGCTGGCCGAAGTTTTGGGACCCACATGGACCCACAAACCTTCACATATATCAGCAGCCCCAAAGTCAGCCAGAGTCACCTGGACAACTGACTCATTTTCAATCACATGACTCATTTCAATCTCCGACTCAATCTGGTCACCACTGCCAGTAAATGCTCAATATCTTCACAACCACTGCACCTCCTGACTCCATTTTCAGTGGAGAGTTCAATAGAAGCTGTGCCTACCCATATCTGTGCTAATCAGCCTGGGAAACGAAGTATTGACCAAGTTATTTGAGTAATGGTGACTCATGCAATGACTCCTGCTCTGAGTCACACTTATGACTCCATCCATGACTCATGCCATGAGTCAGAGCAAATCCAAGCAGCTCATTGGCTAGGAAACTTCCACCCCTTCTCACATATTCCACTAGCTTCCAGTAGTTTCCATCTATTAATAGGTAGAAGTTTCCAGTAGTATTAGTCAGCTCCTGTAAATACAATATAAAAGGAGCCCATTCTGCCTCTGAAATAAATAACCATTTCTACCCCATCATTTGCACATCAGTGTGACTAGAGTGACATACAGTGTCATCCTCTATATCTCAGTAGTAGTGATTGTCCTGCTTTGGGCGTGAGTGTAGTATCTACCTCGTGTGACTACAAATCTACAGGGTGAGATTGTCTGTTGATAGTCCTGCCATTAGTGCTCTTGTTTAAGTTACTAGTGTGTACTGCCTTTGCAGAGCATTAGGATCTTGAACTTGTGTGAAGCAGTTGCTAGACTACTTCACACATCACTGTTACCCGCTTCAGAGTGTCACTGGTTGGAAGGTCAGATTCATCCACCTACTTCCTCTAGCCTCTAAGTGCATTCCCCTCTTTTTGGAATATCCGGACCCCTAAGCGTCCGTGAACTCTAGACTCTGGAAGTCTTATTCATTCCCTACTGCTAAGACGCTTGTTCGGAATCATGTCAGTATACAATATTCTGATGTATAGGAGATATACATCAGGATTTCAATGATACATAAAGCCAGGGAGTTACAATTTGGATATCTTAAAAGATTTCGGATGTGTGAAATTTTCATAAATATAAACATATATTCTATATTTTAATAAACTTTAAAAGATAAGATATTTGGTTGAGATGAACATAATTATTTACATGGATATAATAGGAATGTATATATGAATATAATTGGTATTATATAGGGTATTTAGATATACAAATACCAGGTGGGGATTAAAGATAGTTCAAATTATGTTACAAGTATTGTATAAGAAAGAATCAATGATATTTGGATGTTCCCTCAAGGGAGTTGCCACCACTAAATGGGGAAAAAACAATTATTTTTGAGAATTATGCCAAAATATCAAAATATGTTTTAATCTAGTATATTGTGTAAAATTTGAGAATCATGTTGAAATATGAAAATAAGTTTGAATTGAAGTGTATTGTATAAAATTTGAGGAAAATAGGTTGTACATACGTATTTGTTGTATTTCTGAACAAGCGTCTAAGAAATGTATTACCTTCCTGCGTATCGTCTGCATTGACCATTACAACGGATTGTAACCAAAGTACAAACGTTAAATTGTTTCTGGAGTTGTGCTGCAGTAGGATTTGATATTCTTCTCAGCTGTTCATTCACAGAATTGTGGTGATTTAGAGTTTGCCCTAACACCATAATTTTGCAGGTTCCAAAACATTGGTAGACATATGCATCCATAGGGTGCATATATAGTTGTTACATAATCTGTGGACCCATGTACACATATGGGTCCACATGTAGTTAGAACAACTTAGCACAATACCACACTGTACAGCACATTGCCCAACCAATAAGCCTGGTTGAGTTCTGTGTTAGTGTGATCTATATATGTCAAGGAGCCTGCTGCCCATCTGGCCCTAGATACAAATCACTAGATCCTGTTCCATGATGCAAGAGATCAGCCAGTTAGACTCAAAGGGTTGTGGATCATAGTGGACCCCACTGACATAATATTGTTCATCATGCAACACATGTCTGGTCCCATCATGCTTGGGCTTGGTGTTGCCAAGCTTAATGGTTGCAATGACATTGTTGCTTGATGGGTTCCTCTGCTGGTACTAGCAAATTTGGAAGGTTGAGTGGGTTGTCCCAGTAGTTGGGGAAGCATCATGTAGCTTGTACATATGCCAGCACCAGTCCTGCTAGCAGAGCAACTGAGGAAGTTGCCTAGAGTGAGGGGTTGTCAAAGTCTCATCTGGAGAGTGTGTCTCTCATCTAGGCACCTGCAGCAGTGTAGGCAGCAGTGGCCAACTGTCTCTGCTACCTGGCACTTTGACCCAACCATGCCCGCTACCATGCCCAACTAGCAATGTTATTCTAGTCACCAACATCACCGAAGGAAGGATTACCTTGAAGCCGAGTCAAAGGCTTTGCGCGATGTGGCAATTATGGCAACCATCAGATGAAGTCTCCGACGCATGCCTTGTGGTAAGTACATTTCAGGACATCAGGAGGGGTTTAGCGGAGCATTGCAGTGGTATTCTTATATTTCTCAACTGTTGGTCCGGAATAATGTAGGATGTTACTCACTGGAGAGGTTTTCGGCAAATGCGACAAAGAAGCACAGTAAATCAGTAAATCAGGTGGTGCGTTATTAAATCCACTAGGAACGGACGTGACTCCAATATTTGAGCCGATGACAGATGAAAAGCGTGACAGATTCAAAGAAGGACAACATGCATACACACTCATGCCTCACTCTGAATGTCAACCCACGCTCGAATAAACCTCCCACTGTCCTTTAGAGTGCACCCTGTAATAACATCTAACAGCTTCTTGACCGACACTTCAGGCTTTATCATCTGACTATTGGGAAACACATTCTTTACGTTCTCTGCAAACTCGGCAAACGATCCAGACCCTTTGGAGGCTGAAAGATGGTCATGAGTTAATATGAAACGTGGCCACTATCTAAGCTAGAGGATTCACTCACATCCCCTTCGCCCGGTCGCGGAAATGTCCACCATCCCAGGACACAATGCGATCATGGTAAACCCCTCCTTCTGAAGCCTGATGGCATACTTTGCATTGACCATGTTCGCCGCCGCTTTCGATGCACTGTACGATGGCACCTGCGCAAGACCTGTCTTCAAGACAAAGTCACATTCGCCGGCTGCACTGCTGATTGTAGCTACTTTTCTCGTCTCTCCTTTGCGCAGCAGAGGAATAAAACTATTTGTGCTGTGGATGACGCCCAGCACGTTGGCTTTGATCTACATCCCGACATTCAGGAGATAACAACCTTCAAGAGACACACGCTTACAATGCGATCGAATTCTTGCTCAAGCAGTTCTTCCTCTCCTTCGCTAGAGCATACCATCAGTGGCGCACACTGCCCTACTTTAAAGAACATACAAATCAAGCAATGTTCGCCAATCGTTTTCTCCATGGGCGGCGGCTGCATTGTTGATCAACACGTCCAAGCTTCCGCCAGTCACTTCTGCGACCTTTGCTGCTGCAGCCTGGGATCCTTATCAGGAAATATGTTAAGGCTGATGGCTTGACTAGCTCTCACCTTCAAGGCCTTGTAGTCAGTGACGTCAGCTTCGAGGATATGTACGTTGGCAAGGCCTTTCTTCAATGGAGACGACGGGACAGCAAGAGCTGTACTGACGTTCCTCACGATTGCGAATACAGTATTTTCTGGAGTTGCACTCTGTTCGACATTTTTCAGTTTCTTCTGCGTTTCGACGAAATCTTGGCTTACCAATTGGCGAACGAACTCGAGACCGATACCTCTAGATGCTCCAGTTACAACGTACGAGGGCATGCTTGGTTGACGGTCTTGGCGGTTTAGGCAGGCGAAGGCTGGGATGGGGGTTGGAGTTCACGAATAAAAGCGTGAACTCCAGGAGTTGCCCTAAAATATTCCTATACTTCGCCAAGCCGGGGACCCATGCGTATCCACATTGAGGGCGAGTCGCTCCATCACCGAGCCTTCGTCACTCTCACTCGATGAGCTCTCAACAAGATAGGCCCTCCCACTCCCAGCATTTCTTTGAACTTCTCAATTGTTGGTTCGGAATACCATAAGACGTTACTCGCTAGAGAGGTGTCCGGTAAATGCGACAATGAAAGAAGCACAGTAAACCAGTAAATCTGAAGGTGTTTTATTAAATCCATTAGGAACGGACGTGACTCCAATATTTGAGCCGATGGCCGCTGGAGCAGTGACACATGAGAAGCGTGACAGATTCAATGAAGGACAACATGCATACACACTCATGCCTGAATGTCAACCAACGCTCGAATAAACCTCCCACTGTCCTTTGGAGTGCGGCTTTCGGACCGACACTTCAGGCCTTATCATCTACTATGGAAACACACTCTTCAGGTTCTCTGCAAACTCGGCAAACGAACTTTCGGCGTGGTTACTATCTGAGCTAGAGGATTCACTCGCCCGGTCGCGGAAATGTCCACCATCCCAGGACACAATGCGATCATGGTAAACCCCTCCTTCTGAAGCTTGATGGCATACCTTGCAATGACAATGTTCACCGCCGCTTTCGATGCACCGTACGACGGCACCTGCGCAAGATTTGTCTTCAAGACAAAGTCACATTCGCCGGCTGCACTGCTGATTGTAGCTACTTTTCTTGTCTCTCCTTTGCGCAGCAGAGGAAGAAAGCTATTCGTGCTGTGGATGACGCCCAAGACATTGACTTTGATCTACATCCCGACGTTCATGGGATAACAACCTTCAAAAGACCCACACTTACGCTGCGGTTGAATCCCTCCTCGAGCAGTTCTTCTTCTCCTTCGCTAGAATGTGTAGTAAGCTACCAGTGGTGCACGCTGTCCTGCTTGAAGAACATACAAATAAAGCAAGGTCCGCCAATCGTTGTCTCCATTAAAGGCGGCGGCGTTGTTAATTAACACATCCAAACTACCGCCAGTCACTTCTGCGATCTTTGCTGCTGCAGCCTGGGATCCTTATCAGGAAAGATGTCAAGGCTGGGCTGACTACTTCATACCTTTAATACCTTGTGGTCAGTGACGTCAGCTTCGAGGACATGTTCGTTGGCAAGGCCATTCTTTAATGGAAACTATGGGACAGCAAGAGCTGTACTGATGTTCCTCACGATTGCGAATACAGTATTTTCTGGAGTTGCACTTTGTTCGACATTTTTTTCCAGCTTCTTCTGCGTTTCTGCGAAATCTTGGCTTACCAATTGGCGAACGAACTCGAGACCGATACCTCTAGATGCTCCAGTCACAACGTATGATGGCATGCTTGGTTGATAGCTTCTTACAAGTGATGTGAGGTTGACTGGCTTGTTGTGCGTGTCATCTTCTCTCGCTCATTGCTTCTCATTTTATGGTGCGTATTTCTGTACCCGAGTCATTCTCCAGCAGCTCATCACGATTATTTACGGTCCACGCAATCAGGCCACTCATGCCGACGTTGTACGCAAGCTACCGGCGCTGTCCTGTGGTATGGCCAACGAATGATACAAGGGTATGTTGCAGCTTGTCTGACTTTTGGAGAGGCGCGTATTTCCGTATCCGAGTCATTCTCCAGCAGCCCATCACGATTATTCACAGCCCACGCAATCAGGCGACTCATGCCGACGTCGTACACAAGCTACCGACGCTGTCCTGTGGCATGCCAACAAAGGGTGTTTTGCAGCTTGTTCGACTTTGATGATAGCTAAGCTTAGATGTGGCCTTCCAAATTGTTGTTCACTTAGCAGGTAAGTCCCATACTCTATCCATGCCCTTCCTCGGTGCTCAGGACTGAGCATGGTACGCTTACACTTTGAAAATCATCGCGCAGAAGTTGACGTCCTAGGCAAAAACATATATACGGACCGTGATGCATCATGACGCGAACTCGCTAATGATCAAGAATCGTTCGCCGGGCTCAGAGTACCAAGCGCGCGTCAAGACAAGCTTGATAACTTGGTAACTTGGGCGCATATATACACCAACGAGACGCGTCGTGCATCTATCATAAATGTGTAAATGTTGGACACTCTTCTGACATGACCGACATGCTTCTCAATTTGCTCTTTCAGAGCAACTCCGTAAAATGCTACTTGCTGGATTTGCTGGAGATGCTACTAGTAAATGAGATGAGTGCACCTAAATCATTAAAGCAGGTGTGTTATTAAGTCTACTAGTAGGGGGGTGAAGACACTTCGAGCACCATACATATGAGTACATGCATCATCCCCTCATTCGTGGGTATCATCCCACGATCGAATAAACCTCCCACTGTCCTTTGGAGTGCACCTTGTAATAATATCTAGCAGCTTCCTGACCGACACTCCTAGCGGAATCATCCCCGCAATATGATTCACATTCTTCAGGCTCTCCATAAACTCGACTAACCACTCGGGCTTTTTAGGAACTGACAGGCCATCGTAAGTTAACATGCAACGTAGTCGCTGTCCTGAACATACCTTTCCCGCCTGAGGTGGCAGAAGTGTCAACCAGACCAGGACACAATGCGATCATAGTAAATCCCTCCTTCTGAAGCTTGACGGCATACTTTGCAGTGACGATGTTCACCGCCGCTTTCGATGCACCGTACGATGGCATCTGCGCAAGATTTGTTCCCAAGACAAAGTCACAATCGCCACCCGCACTGCTGATCGTGGCTACTTTTCTCGTCTCTCCTTTGCGCAGCAGAGGAAGAAAGCTATTCGCGCTGTGGATGACGCCCAAGACATTGACTTTGATCTACATCCCGACATTCATGAGATAACAACCTTCAAAAGACCCACACTTACGCTGCGGTTGAATTCCTCCTCGAGCAGTTCTTCTTCTCCTTCGCTAGAACGTGTAGTAAGCTACCAGTGGTGCACGCTGTCCTGCTTGAAGAACACACAAATCAAGCAAGGTCCGCCAATCGTTGGCTCCTTTGAGGACGGCGGCGTTGTTAATTAACACATCCAAACTACCGCCAGTCACTTCTGCGACCTTCCTTGCTGCTGCCTGTTGCTCTTATCAGTGGCAGCCTGATAGACAGACCTCTTCGTACCTTTAATGCCTTGTGGTCAGTGACGTCGGCTTCGAGGATATGTACGTTGGCAAGGCCTTTCTTTAAAGGAGACGACGGGACAGCAAGAGCTGTACTGACGTTCCTCACGATTGCGAATACAGTATTTTCTGGAGTTGCACTCTTTCGACATTTTTGAGCTTCTTCTGCGTTTCGACGAGATCTTGGCTTACCAATTGGCGAACGAACTCGAGACCAATACCTCTAGATGCTCCAGTTACAACGTATGATGGCATTCTTGGTTGACAGTTTCTTTGCAAGTGACAGAAGTCGACTGGCTTTGGGCTTTGGCGTGCGTGTCGTCTCGTCTCGCTCACTCTTGCTCACTTTATAGTGCATGTTTCTGTGTCCTAGTCATTCCTTAGCAATCCATCACAGTTATTCATAGTACACACAATCAAGCCACTCATGCCGACGTCGTACGCAAGCTACCGGCGCTGTCCTGTGGTATGACCAACGAATGATACAAGGTTGTTTTGCAGCTTGTGCCACCTGCACCCTCCTGCGACGTTCGCTCATTCGCTGTTGCCGTCTGCAGCAGCCTATTGTTCCTATCAGGAGTAGTACTGCAGGGCTTATAGACGCTTCAATCCAGGCTATTATATGCTCTTGTGATTCCGTACCTCAATTGTTTCTTGGGGTCTATCCATCATGGGTGTAAAGACACCTCTCATGCTGACATACTACGCAAACTATATTGGCGCACTGCCTTGCAGCAGGACCAACTTTGGGAGCTATAGCCAGTGTCACCAAGTTTCCATTTGCCAGCTGTGAGTCCACATTCCGCTGCTATGTGTAAATCCTGGTCAATTTTATATCTACCACTCATCGCCGATGTTTGGTATGCATAACTGTTGCTTCAGGTCCCCCATAAAATGACAAGAATTCCACGAGGTGGAAGGGCTTCCGCAATGAAACATATACACACATAAATAAGAGAGATAATAAGAACACCGTGTCATTGGTCTAGACAAGCACACGATTCGGGCCGACGATACACAAGCAGCATGAATCAGTGATGACTACCGTGTACACCCATGGTCCTGTCCCTCACTACTCACCATCAGCCCACGATCGAATAAACTTTCCGCTGTCTTTTGGAGTAGACCTCGCAATAATTGCTAGCTGCTTCCTCACCGATACCTCAGGCGTGACCACCATTGGACGATTGGGATACAGCTTCTTCACATTATCTGCAAAGCCGGCCATCCATTCAGAATTTTTGGGAACTGAACGTCCACTATAAGTTATGGAATATGCAACCTAATCGATATCTTAGACTCACCTTTTCCTCCTGAGGTCGCGGACGTATCCACCATACCGGGGCTCAACGCTATAATGGTGAACCCTTCCTCCTGTAGCTTGACGGCATACTTTGCCACGATCATGTTCGCCGCCGCTTTTGATGATCCGTATGCAACTGCCTGCGCAAGGCCTGTTCCCAAGACAAAGTCACAATCGCCGGTCGCACTGCTGATTGCAGCCACTTTTTTCGTCTCTCCCTTGCGCAGAAGAGGAAGAAAGCTATTCGTGCTGTAGATGACGCCCAGGACATTGACTTTCATCTGCATGAAGACGTGACGGATATGGCAATCTTTCATGAGATACACTTACGCTGCTATTGAATTCTTCTTCAAGCAGTTCTTCTTCTCCTTCGCTAGAGCATCCTAATCAGTCATCAGGTGCGTGCCGTCGCACTTGTAAGAGCATACAAATCAAGCAGGGTTCGCCACTCGTTATCTCCCTTGATGGCGGCAGCATTGTTAATTAATACGTCTAAACTTCCTCCCGTCACTTCCGCGACTTTTGCTGCTGCCGTCTGCCGCCAAATTAGGAGCTATACGGAAGCTATAGGCTAACCGGTTTTTACCTTTAATGACTTGTGGTCGGCGACGTCGGCTTCGAGGATGTGTACGTTTGCGAGACCATTTTTCAATGGAGACGAAGCGACAGCAAGAGCTGTACTGACATTCCTCACGAGTGCAAATACGGTGTTTTCCGGCTTCGCGCTCTTTTCGATGTATATTCAGACTTTTCAGACGCGAAGGAAACCAACGCTTACTAATTGGCAAACGAATTCGAGACCGAGACCTCTCGATGCTCCAGTCACGACGTACGATGGCATTCTTGGTGTCTGTTTCTTCAGAAGTAGGTGGCCTTCATTAATAGCGTGGGGCTATTCTTATAGCGACCTCGGGGATGTGTAGGTGGCCGTCAGCAGGACACTCCGGAGCTTCGGACCTTTAAGCTAGCTTTGTGTTATTGATAGTATGGAACACAGTTATCACTAGTAGGCATCATAGTGCGGCACTCATGTTACACACATGGCTATACCGCATCCACTTGGCACACGGCGCCGCTTTCCAGCATGGCAGTACTATCACTTTATTCGGGCCGATGATACGCACTTGAGCACCAGGACGAATTTCATCAAGAATACCCCGCAGGCACTGGCACAAGGATAGCCCTCTCTTGGCTATCAGCCCACGATCGAATAAATCTCCCACTGTCTTTCGGAGTGCATCTCGCAATAATATCTAGCTGCTTCCTCACCGAGACCTCAGGCGTAACCACCATCGGACGATTAGGGTACAGCTTCTTCAGGTTCTCCACAAACTCGGAGATCCACTCGGAACTTTCAGGTGCTGATCGGTCACCATGAGTTAAATGTGCAACGTGGTCGCGACCTAGAGCAGGCGAATCATACTCACTTTTCCCTCCCGCGGTCGCGGAAGTATCCACCATACCAGGACTCAATGCGATTATAGTGAACCCCTCCTTCTGCAGCTTGATTGCATACTTTGCAACAACGACGTTCACTGCCGCTTTCGATGCTCCGTATGCAGCTGCTTGCGCAAAACCTGTTTGTAAGATAAAGTCGCGATCACCGCTCGCACTACTGATCGTGACCGCTTTTCTCGTGTCTCCCTTACGCAGAAGTGGAAGAAAGCTGTTCGTGCTGTGAATGACGCCTAGGACATTAACTTTGATCTACATCCCGATGTTAGATGGCAACCGCCCACGAGATACAGACTTACGTTATGATCGAACTCTTTCTCGACCAGTTCTTCTTCTCCTTCACTAGAGCATGCTTGTCAGCTGCCAGAGGTACACGCTGCCGTGCTAACAGTGAAGAGCATACAAATCAAGCAAGGTTCGCCAATCGTTATCCCCATTGAGTGCGGCTGCGTTGTTAATTAACACGTCCAAACTTCCGCCTGTCACTTCTGCGACTTTCGCTGCTGCCGCCTTCCATCCATATCAGGAGCTATTGTAAGATCGGCAGACTAACTTTTTCGCACCTTTAATGCCTTGTAATCAGTGACATCGGCTTCGAGGATGTATACATTTGCAAGACCATTTTGCAATGGAGACGACGGAACAGCAAGCGCCGTACTAATGTTCCTCACGAGCGCGAATACAGTATTTCCTGGTGTCGCGCTCTGCTCGATGTATTTTTAGACTTCTCAGAGTTCGAAGATAATCAGGGCCTACCAATTGGCGAACGAATTCGAGACCGATACCCCTGGATGCTCCGGTCACGACGTACGATGGCATTACTTGTTTGTTTGTTTTTTCTTTCTTCCAGAAGTGGCGAGAGGTCGACTGGCTTGTCGTGCGTGTCATCTGATCTCATTCACTCCAATTATATGATGTTTTTCCGTATCTGAGTCATTTCTTGACACACCATCAGCCAGAGTCCTCTCAAGGAAACCAGCCATGCCAGCGCAGTACGCAGCTACATCATCAGCCAGAGTCCTCTCAAGGAAACCAGTCATGCCAGCGCAGTACATCAGCGCGCCCCTGCATGATCAACTTTGATGACGGAAATGCAACCTTTTATTGCAACTGTCTTTGTTTTATTCACCTATGAATAACACGTTCTATCATGACAATTCCGTGTCCTCAACATGGTACACTTTGAGTTTCGATCACAAGTCAAGGATCGATGTATGTCTTATGTAAATTTGCGGGCCGTAATGACTCGCTGATGGTAGTATACTTGGGCGGATAGAGTTTGAACTAAGAGACTGGGCCTTTAATCATACTTCAAGGATCGACGTATCCACGCATCCTCTAAAATTTTGCGGACCTTGATGCATTGATGACTCACGGATGGTGATATACTTTGGCGGCCACCTGAGTTTAAACTGAGAGACCGGGTCCGAGCCTTCTATCTCGACCAACTGGCACACCAGTCCGCCAATGACCCAGTGCTGCATGGATTGTCAATAATCTCAATGGAACAAATGTTTGCAAGGTCACATGGCCTTGATTGTGAGTTAATCTCGCTAAGGCTGGAGGTACCACTAGACTGTTATCCCTTGTTACCGTAGTAATTACTAGTAATTGTCACCGGAGCTCGGCTGATTCGCCTATTCTGGTGTGGCAGTGTAACTATCTTTATCTAAGCTTATTTCTCCTTAATACACCGGCTCCCGAAAAGCGCCAAAATTCAGCAGAACTTTATTCCATTTCCTCAAAATGCACTCACTGAAAGCGTTCTAGTGGATTTGCCCTGGGAAATCGATTAGATCCCCACCGCCCGGTCGGTGATTAGGTCCTTGCTTTCAGTGAATCTCCACGCGTTGGCAATGTGTCAGTTTACGACAGGGTTATCAGGGCTTGGGGTGGCTTTTTGCAATATATGTGTCGGGGTCACTCTTTCCCCCGCCCTCCCCCTTAAACCCCCTCCCCTCCCCACCCTTCATGATCTCATACTACCTGATCCAGGCCACCGTACTACTCCTCTTTGCCCAGTTTCTGTATGTGGTAATTCGCAGAGCCCGGTCACACTCCATCGCGCAGCTCCCTAGCCCTGCCCCTGGCTCCTGGCTGGCCGGTAGGTGCCTTAAGCTTTATTGAAAAAAAAAAAAAAAACACCTCCACGACTCCCAGCTCACGCTTTCTTGTAGGGAATCTCCCCGATCTTCTGCGTCCAGAAAATGTAGGGGATGCCGAATTTCTGTGGAACACTGTGCATGGATTTACGATGAGAGTCAAAGGAGCCTTTGGTGTACGTAATAGCAGACATGGACTTTGACACACTTCCATATCGCTGATGTGGGTCAAACAGAGCGATATTTTGTTGACGGCAGACCCAAAAGTGAGCGTAACGTACAGGCTTGTCCCTTCAATTCCCATCAACTTCAGCGTTTCAGGCCCTGCAATACATCCTGAACACGACAGGCTACAACTTCCCTAAGTCCCAACAGAAAATAGCCACTTCTAGATTAACCACCGGAAGAGGACTCGCATTCGTCGAAGGTCTTTGGTAGTCATGGCTGTTTCTTGCGTCGCATCTGATCTTTTCCCCATCACAGGGGCGCAACATGCTCGTCAGAGGAAGATTATGACCCCTGCCTTTTCTTACGGTTCATTACGTGTCTTTCTACCTCTGTTTCGAGACATTACCCACAAGGTTTGTGCTCCGCTGTTGTTCTGAGTGCTGAGCTATAGTTGCGATGACGCAGTTGGTCGGTGAATGGAGGTCACTCATCTCTCAGAACAGGGGTGCACCTGTTGTGGTTGATGTCCTAGGCTGGGTTTCTCGTACTAGTCTCGACGCGATTGGATCAGGTTTATGCGTTGTCACCTCTTCACTATTATTTCTTCGTTGACCTAATACCCATCTTCTAGCCGCCTTCAACTACGAGTTTGGAGCGATAGATAATGAAAACAGTGAAATCTGCAGGACATTCAGGAATTTATCGTACGTTCGTGAGCCGACACCGCCACACTTAAATACACTGGTGACCCTCACATAGTGTTGATTCATTCTACAAACGCTCGGATTATACGTTTGCGTTTGAAGCACTCTGGGGATATGTACCCATCTGGCTGGTTCCCATTATCCAGAAACTCCCCACAAGGCGCCTTCAAAGACTGAATAAATACATGGCGGTTTCTCGTAGGATCGCTAAAACAATTGTGGATCAACAAAGTCAATCACACGCCATGGGGAAACAAGGCGGAAAGGATGTGATGAGTATCTTCAGTTAGTATCACTATCACACAATGGCCCAACATCAATTGATTTTCGTCCACTAGTTAGAGCCAATCTCTCAGAGGATCCCAAGACCAAACTTGATGAGGACGAAATATTATCCCAGCTCACGTAAGTCCGCCCCACCTTGGCTTGCCGAGAAAACTATCTGACCTGGACATTTCCAGCACAATGATGGTCGCTGGGCATGAGACAACTGCTGCCACACTTGCTTGGATTATGTACGAACTTTCTCGTCACCCTGAGTTCCAAGCTCGAGTGCGGGAGGAAATCAAGCAGACCCGTGCACATGCAGCGCGACGTGGCGATGCCGACTTCAGTGTTCAGGACTTGGATTCCATGAAATGCCTACTCGCACTCATCAAGGTTTGTTTTCTCTGATTTGCATAGCCTTTCCTTGACGATCAATATTGAATTCAGGAGACTCTCAGATTCCATCCAATCGTCGTGTATCTGGACCGTGTTGCTGGTCGCGATGACGTGATTCCATTATCGACAACTCAGACAACAATCAAGGGACAAACGATCACCAGTATCCCAATAAGTAAAGGGCAGAAGATCTTGCTGTCCATCGCAGCGTACAATAGGTGAGCTGTGTGCTATCGCAAGAGGCAACTGCGACGCATAGTAACCTTTCTTCATAGACTCAAGACAGTTTGGGGCGAAGACGCGGACGTATGGAGGCCAGAGCGATTCTTCGAGGAGAACGATCAGACTGAGAAGACAAATCTAGGGGTGCTGGGAAATCTGTAACAAGATTTTGTCCTGTTCTGCATGAAGATGGCTCATGCTAGGCTTGTAGTGCTTCCTTTGGCAGTGGGTTGCGGAGCTGTATTGGGTGTGTAAATTTAGGTTCCATGCATAACGTTGAGCCCTAACCAAATATCCGTCGCAGTTGGCGATTTTCGTATGTCGTTGTAGTCACTCTCATTCAGGAATGAATAATTCGCCTTTGTTTAGGTTAATCGAGATACAAATTGTACTCGCCGAGCTTCTCGACGCTTTTGAACTTTCCCCTGCACCTGGAGATGCTGATATAACCAGGGCCTTCACTAGCATCATGACGCCTATGTAGGTATTGGGGAGGAGGTAGGCGGTGTGAGACAACTTCGCTGACACTCTGTTGCCAGGGTCAAAGGTTCACAAGCCAGTCGTACGGAGCTGCCAATGACCGTGACACCGGTTGTATGAGGTGTAACACCTGGAGACCTCAACTGTAACTGTAAGCTAAATTACGACAAGGATGCCATGCATTTGAATTACCTCGAACCGAGTGGTCACATGCTGTTCGGGAACACGAAACAACTCTATGCAGAAGCGGATGTACCTTGACATATGTTCTACAATTTGCATTTATCTACCCAGGTTTTACATTACGGAAACCACTGCCAATTTTTGACTTGCATTTAAGACTGTTACTGGCTTAGAGACCCTTAAAAGCGGTATAATCCGGAGTCAAATCCCAAGCAAATGCCCGGAAAATCGAGTGTGAGGAAGCACACAGGTGCTGACCCAGTCCAGTCGCGGACATATATATACTAGAATGTCCGAAGCTTGGTACTGTGTGCGGATAATATGGCCTGAGATATGTCCGTTCATTGAGTACGGTAGGATAGGCACATGGGATGTAATTTCGACATCCACAGCTGATTCAGATGACTCGTGCTCGGTATCGGCGATACGTTAACCAAACATGCACATCCCGGTATCGATTCCCACCATATATTATACATTCATGTTGTCGATTAGACACCAGTAACTTTGACTTGTGTCTCCTTGTCATCGGAAACGCTCCCACATTGCCCTGGGGAATGGTCTCTAGAACTAATTATATCAGACCCCGGAAAACCAAATATGATGTCCATCTCCTCGAGACGCAAGCCCTTGGTCTCCGGAAGTAGAAGCCAGACCCAGACGAATGCAACCGTCGTAGACGCCCCAAAGAAGAAGTAGGTTCCATAACCAATGCCTGTAATCATAAATGGAGTGGATTTTGCGATGATAAATTGCATAAGCCTTGTGAGAAATTAACAACATCAGCTGATCTGAGTGATTTAGACGCGAGAGTAAACTTGCCATTGGGTCATGGTTGCTATACGAGGGCGGTCAGTTAACTAACTAAACACAGAACAGGAGGACGGACTTATTGTCACTGCCAGAGTTCGGGTCCGCACAGTAAATATTTCACTGGGAATGATCCACGAAATAGCATTCCAGCTGGCACAGTAAAATACCACGAATACATAAATCGCAGCGATGGCCGCCCAGCCGCCTGCGGACCTACTCCCATCTGTGGATGAAGGCTTTGCACGGAGAATATATGCCCCGATATACCACATGGGAATGGCAGAGCCAATGGACCCTACAAGCAACGCACGGCGTCGTCCCACACGATCGACGATGAACACCAGGAAAATAACTGTAGTGATAAATTTCACGACCGCATAGATGCCTGTCGCGAATAGTGCGGTATCCGTTGCCTTCACACCAATACTCGCAAATATCGTTGGGGAATAGTAATTTATCGCATTGATCCCAGAAAGATTTTGAAAAACCATCACCCCAACTCCAAGTCCAACGCGCTTTCGCTGCCCGCGCATTGAAAGTTCCTTGAGAAGCTGCCAGTAAGACGCGCCATTGATGAGTTTGTCTTCGCGTTTTAGCTGTGCTCGTATGTCGTCCATCTCGGCCAATATATACGCATGGTCTTTTGGTAGCTTTCGAATCTGTGAGAGAGTGGAGAGGGATTTTTCAAATTGTCCATGCTGCGCGAGCCAGCGAGGACTTTCCCAAACCTTTTATATACCCCGTGAGTGGGGTGAGCTGTAATGAAACGCAGAATTACCTTACAATAAACATGGATATGAGAAGTAGGCTTCCAGGAATGATTTGTACAGCGATGGGGATCCGCCACTGTGCGGCGGAGCTGCTCGGAATGTGCAACGAGGTGCCATAATTGATCCAAAACCTGATTTTACTTGTCAGCGCCGCGGAACACCCATAAATCACGCTGTTCACCAACCCGACCAAAGCGCCACTTTGATACATAAATTCAAATATTCCCACAACGCGCCCCCTGACTGCAGGAGGCGAGAACTCAGCAATAAACATGGGTGCGATACTGGACGCGCTGCCAACACCTAGGCCATTGAGTGTTCGGCCAACATACATCATATTCAGATTCCCGTTTGCCCAAGTCTGCAAGAAGCTGCCGATAAGGAATACGAGGCTGGATGCAATAAGAGGTATACGGCGGCCATATCGGTTGGATAAAGGAAGAGCAAGAAGTGCTCCAAAAAAGCAGCCACCTTGAAACACGCTCACGATGTTGGAAGAAACATTATTTGCTTCTTTCATGGACAAACGGTCCATCCCGAATTCCTTTTTGAACGACTGCAATGCGATAGTTGACCCTTGACATTGGCACAGCATCAGAACAAACAGTTGGCTGAGTAGAACAAAGAGCTTTTGCACACCGATAAAGCCAGAGTCGTAACCGAATTCAACGCCTCCAAAGCAAACCATGAAAGCAAAGAGGTACATTCGGAAGTTGTATACTTCACTTGGTGTCGGACGGTCTTCCTTTGATGACAGTTGCATGATCAGGTACTCGATAACTGGTCAGCTTGATCAAAGTTGGAACCAACGTTGAACGGGATAATAAAAACTGCTGTTATCGGCTATGTGCATATCTTCAGAATGGGAAAACTATTCGTTCTGGTCATAAAATAAATTGGCGCTATGCCGCTTTGTCGTGATAGCCTATAACCGCTCTGAAGTTTGCATAAATTCGGCGCCGATACTATCACGTGGTGATGTCCGCGACTGCCAGCAAGGTTGCGTGTAGCGCATTGTGGCTTTCCGCCCACTATATCGAACCCACTAAGGTACCGGCAGTTGGGAGTCGGCTAAACAATGATCCAGAGAGGTTTGGGCGTTACTGGGAGGTTTGAGAATCGTGGGGTTCGTTGGGTTAGCAGATGTAATGGAGGTGGCCAACGAGAATGGTAACTATTTTGCGTCCACATTGCGTTCATTTCCAACACTCGACGAAACTAAGCTCACTATAATGAATTGGGTATAGAACAATTGAGGATATGAAGTAAATGTCAAAAAAAAAGCGTCAGACAACTATGGGTGACCATGTATATGGGAGCGAGAGCGAGGAAGCGGGCACGTGCTTTTTCCATTCAGACATCATCTGTTGGGTAGGTGGAACAAATGTGATTGCCGCCATCCGTATGCAATTCAAAGGACGCTGGAATGGGTCTCGTCCGTGCAGAATAACCGCAGCATTTACTCTACATGCACCGATATTCATCGTATAGGTTTAATCTTGCCGATCAGATGCTCGTAAGTTTGAAATATGCCCCCTTCAAGTTGCCTTTGTCACATTGTCTTGGGGAACTGTCTTTAGAAACGATCATCAGATGCCGGCAAACCTTAGTGACTAGAGCAAAAATACGAGGACTGACTTAGTTCATAACCAGAGCGCGGGGCTGCAATGATGAATATCTCACTTGGAACAATCCACTCAATGCCGTTCCAGCTGGCACAATACGAACACATAAATTGCGGAAATGGTCGCCCAGCCGTCTGCGGACCTACTTCCATCTGTGTCATGTGGAAGAATATTAAATATAGATTCGGAATATTGTATATAAAGACGGGTACTGAACAACCGTATAGTCAAGAGATTACTGTCCTACTTCCTTCGACGATAGAGACAGCTATCGAATTGATCACACTGAAGTATATCATCAGTAAGGTGAACGGTGATGAACACCGAATCATCATACAATAAACATACATAAGAGAAGTAGGCCCCCAGGAATGATTTGTACGCGATGGGGATCCGCCACTGGGATGGAGCTGCTTTGAATGTGCAGCGAGGTACCACATTTAATCCAAATCCCAATTCCTTATCAGTGCAGTAAAATATCTTTAAGTCATGCTATCACTAACCCAACCACAGCGTCAATTTGACCATAATAGGGTGTGTATGGAACCAGCTTGAGCTGAGTTTCACTAGCTGTGACAACCGTAGTAAAAGCTACAGTGGAGCGTTCGCAAGGCTCCGGTGAAGCTCCACAGTTGCTCCACACATGCTGCTTTGAAGCTCCATTCAAAAAGAAAGTCAACCCTCACTCCCACGCCGATGTGAAGCTACCATAAACGATGAGGGTGCTAAAACACAGAGCAGAAGATTCTGAAAACCAGGGAGGTGGTTTGGGAGGAGTGGCCAGGAGGGCTTCATGAACACTGGCATGGTTGTTCATCGCAAGTCACACTTACAAAGGGATTTCATGCCATTCGGCTTGCATTCGGCGGTCTGACAAGCTATACGCCCTAATATCATAGAATCCAACAGTGCGCCCCTGATTGCAGGAGGCGAGAACTCAGCAATAATTATGGGTGCGACACTTGACGCGCCACCAACACCTAGGCCATTGAGTGTTCGGCCAGCATACATCATATTCAGATTCCCGTTTGCCCAAGTCTGCAAGAAGCTTCCGATAAGGAATACGAGGCTGGATGCAATAAGAGGTATACGGCGGCCATATCGGTCGGATAAAGGAAGAGCAAGAAGTGCTCCAAAAAAGCAGCCACCTTGGAACACGCTCACGATGTTGAAAGAAACATTATTTGCTTCTTTCATGGACAAACGGTTCATCCCGAATTCCTTTTTGAATGACTGCAATGCGATAGTTGAAACGTCGATCTCTGACGTTCGCCCAACATCAGAACAAACAGTTGGCTGATGGAAGAACAGCCCTGGCACACCAATAAAGCCAGAGTCGCAGTCAAACTTGATCCCTCAAAGTCAGACAGTGAATGTATTCGGAAGTTGTGCACCTCGTTGAGTGTTGGACGGTCCTCCTCCACTAATAACTGCATGATCAGGGTATGATAAATGGTTAATCTGTCTTGGAGCCAGTGTCAATATGGATATCTGCAGAATGAAGTCTTTCGTTGGATTGTGTCGTTTTGGCAGGTCACAAAGCAAATTGGTGCTCCGCCTTGACTATAGACGACTTGATGTAACCTGAAAACTTAGCGTACAGAGCCACTTATTGTTCTTCGTCAGAGAATGTTGCTAAGAAATTAACGAACTGATTGAGAACAGTACTAGGCACAAGACACTGCAATGACGGTCAGGTGTAACACCACCCTAGTCCCTGGGCGCTCATTTGCCAATAATGAATGTAAGATGGTAGAGTCGGACTTCGAAGTTACTCGGCACGGCTTGATAGACCAGTGGCGACCAAGTGTGTATGTATTCGAGGTAGTACACGTACTTATGTACCCCTACCGACTTACCTACTAGAGAGTATTGTTACCAATAATTATTGGCTCCGGCGTATGCCGGGCAGAATAATAGTTGCTAATAGACTGTGGGAAGTTAATAGTAAAGAATGCGTCCACTCCTACCCACAACACACCGCCTCTCACCTCACATGGCTGCCATCCCGCCTGAACTGTTCTACGGTCCTCTACCCCTTCTACCACACCCCCTCCATTGTTGTCACTGGCTGACCTGACTTCTCATTTGGACCCCTCAAACTCAGCACACCTTCCCCCAGCCGGCTCTCCAGCTCACCACAGTCAGCCTCCCTTCTGTTCAAAAACCTTCACGCAAGAGTTATCAACTGCTTAGCGCAGTGCTAATTGAGGTCTATGTCACGTTCCTGTCACGTGTAGACCTTTGTGAATTATTAGTGACCTCGGCCCTTGTGTTATTAGTTTGTAAAAATTCATTAGCCGTCCTAATAAATATTGGCAACGAATACTCTCTACTTTCAGGCATCAGGTAATTGACCAAAATCACTAAATGACTCCTGAGACCACAAAAACAGCGTAAATTAGTTTTTTTTTTTCTGACAAAACTTTGCATGAACATGTCAACTTCAATGGTATCAAGTTAGATTGATAAATACTTTAGAAACTTAGGAATGCACTGGGAAAAGCTGATGAGCCACCTAGATGCCCATTTTTCCGCGCACCTGTCACATAACCGTCACATATGGTCACTGCGGCAGATACACAAGCCGTGTTAAAACTCAGGTCATGCCGCCTTCATTGGCTGTTAAACACGCTTCAAGCTCCGCTTGATTCACGTGTATCGGGCCGGTGTCACGCTCACGTCGCATGAAGCATGTTGATGAATATTTCTCCCCCTGCATGTGGGAGGGGCTCGGAGAAACTTGCGACTGCTTTTATACATGTGACATATTATTTATATACAAAAAAAGAAGAAGTTCAACAGATGTCTGGATCATAAATGTGCATTTACCCTCTTCAGTTGCCTTGTGGCTAACATGTAGCTGTTGGTACAGGGGCTAGGCACTTGTACTGGTACACACATATTTATGACACATGTTATTATGTTCTGATCATCATTTACAGCATGCAAGGGGCTACAGCATGTGTGCCAGTGAGTTTTCATTTACCTGGGGTGATCAACTACCTGATGCCTGATAGTGCGGATCCCTTGTCTCACAGTTTAATCGGAGATGAGATTACACGTCCGCTTTAGGACCAGCTCCTTACTGTCCCCGGACCTTTTCAAACGCTCCGTGGGCACCATGTTATTCCGGTTCGGTCAAATGAACAGCGGATATCGTGGTTATTCTTAGATGGTCATCAGGCACCTCAGTAAGGTTTTGGAGACAAGATGAAGCCAGCTGAACGAGAGAGCCAGGGTCTTCCTCGGCTCTCCCATTATAAACGTGAAGTGCCTGCCGAACGATTAACTTGTCATAACAGAGGCTTCCGTGGCACTCTATGCGTATTTTGATTCTCACGACACGTCTTTCAATCCTGGTCTACTAATGGATCATGACCTGTATGGGTATACCATGTCCCGAAGTGTGCGTGGTAGTTGATGTCTATTCTTGGTCATTTTCTAGACCTCGACAAAGGTGGTCTGAGGCACGAGGCTATTGAAATTGCTTGTATTGACCACATGCAATGATAAAGTCGGCATAGCTCATCCGACGAACAGCGTACTGGCCACTTCTATGTCCGCTGATTGCCTGGCGCCCTTGAGGCCGCTTTCTCTCAGAACCTCGACTTCGACTTCTCATCTGAGATAGCTGCCGCATGTAGGTGACGCTTTTACATCTTCGAGGCCTTCTATGTATCCGAGTCGGTCCCACCCACGTAGCAAAACTATAACTCCCTGAAGTTTCGCTCCAACCGTTCATGGTCAACCGCGCTTTCCCTAGCCCTGTAATCACTCACATATACCCATGGCCTCCTCTTCGCCCCATGAAATCATAATGATCGTCGAAAATGAAGTTAAGGGCTCGTAAGTCTTGTTGTAGCCATGCTTCAAGATGGGGAACTCTGAAAAGGTTTTCCAGGCATATCATCAGATGTGGAGAGCTAGCGGTCCTCGGTGAGTTGTTCGTGTATGATTATATTTCTGAATATTGACTTCTGCTTCGACTCGTGACCATTAGCTTTCTCTCTTTACGACTTTGTTCTATGCCTGTCACAGGAAATCGACCTAGTGTGGCAACGTCCGTTTCGCTACATGACGGTTCTCTACTTCATTACGAGGCATCTGATGATCGTAAGCCTCATCATCGACGCTGCGTACAACCCGGCACAACCTCAGGTAATGTTTCTTACTACTCATAATCTGAAATCGCTGAGAGTTGTACTGTGTGCAGTACGTTTACTCTTGAGAGCTAGGATAACAACATTTCATTTCCTCTATTCAAGCAGCTGTTCGCCTGTTGAACGTGTGGCCGACGTGATAAAAATTCTTGGATGTCTGTGTACCTTGAGTTCGTTTCTCTTACTTTCTGTGTTTAATTAATTTCTCACAATTTCTTTTGGCGTAGTACTCTTGGTGGTCTGTTCATGGGCAATGTTCGATCGATCTCGTTTGCTACTATCGGTTTTCGGTTTCTCAGCACTAATCCTCGAAGGACTCGATTGCGTATATACTGTCTGTTATTCAAGATGTTTGGTGGCCCTGACAAACTTTCTTCAACAGATGGCAGTAATCCTGAACGATTGCGCTCAAGGAGATTATCCCTCCAAGGCGTCATTATTGTACATTTCTCTTTCTAGCTATCGGTATAGTCGTTAACATTCCATGACAGGTGTATGACAGATTCTCACTTTACTCCATTGGAATTGTAATGACAACTGTCCAGGGAGCACGATAAATTTTATCTCGCAATTCGTGTTCGACTCTGTTGTCCTATTCCTCGTCATATACAATGCCTTCTGTGCGGTCAGCTTCGAAAGAAGCATCAAGGCGCTTCAAAGAAGGACGCTTGCTAACCTTATCTTGTACGACGGCAAGTGATTTTCTTATTACAATCTATCGTGGAACTCACAATTTTCCGATGAGCAGGCTTAATGTACTACAGGTTCGACTTTTTTCAGGGGTTACATCTGTCTTGTAACTCAAAATTTACTAGTGCTATATTTGCTGTGACGCTGTCCCACCTTCTTCTAACATTCGTGAGTGTCCTCTTTTCGATCCCGAAGATACTCTCTGACTGTCCCCTTCAGTGTGCCCCAGTACGTAAGCTTGTATCGTCAATTGTTAACTCCCGACTTAGCCATATACTTGGACTCCATCAGAGTGCGTTCAAGCAAGCTGCACGGCCTTTCATCCAACCGTGAGTCGTTGCATCACGTTACATCACACATGTCGTGTTTAGAGAGAGCGTCTTAAGCATCTCCGCTCTCATCACCGCTCGATTTCTGTTGAACATGCGCTATATGGAGGTGTACCCCAACAGCACGACGATGATGGCATTAACCACGTTCGCTATAACGGTCGATTGGCAACACCAGTCCGTCGGCGGGGATACCAAGGACAGCTTGGATGACTCACATCAGCAAGCGTTCTCCGTGGACAGCGCGAGCATAGTGTCAAACGACATGGATGTATCCTTGCGCCATCATAATCATGTCATGATTAGCTATGACCCAGCTAAGGAGATCAGCGACATTCTCGAAAAGACCTTCTGTGCTTGATATGGTAAGGGTCATCCACTGTACCGCGATAGACTATTTATTCTCCTTGTGATTAGTGACCGTGTGGATTTATTCTTGTCTTGTACCCCGGAGACAGATGACTGTGGAACGTGAAACCTCCCAGTATCGCATTCCAGGGATCTTCTTGTTGGACATTAAAAGGCTAGTTCTGAGAGATGCACAAACATGCTTAGCATCCTCCAGAGGTCGCACACCAAAGATCAAAAAAAATATGCTTTCGCGGCTCACCTGGGCTTCAGACTTTTCTGGATCTGTGACGTGTCTTCAGGTTCGTATCGGTTTAAAAAAGGATATAATTCCATTCTGGTCCGAACACCGGCCAGGTGCTTGTAATACTGTACACCGTCTTACTCCGATGTTAATTGTATGCTTTCTTCACACAACTTCCATTTGATCTTTGATCCCCACGGGGTAAAAGTTTGTGTATTACCTTACATGAATTCGTTGTATTGCTATTCACTTTACTTTCTCTCTTCTACATGTCGCTCTGAGGTTTGGCTATTAGTACGCCCCCAACCTGAACTTCACACACTTGAGGGCCAAAGTTCCTTAAGTAGCAGGCCATTTACCCTAGAAGTAGAGGCATCTCAATCGCAGTTACGTAGCTTGTACAACTGTACACCGAGTATATTCTTGTTGACATGAGCGGGGTACCTAAACCCGATAGGCGCACGTGTATGGAAGAATAATGTATGGTAAACAACACACTCCCAAAGCTTTACTAGCGTATCCAATGATAGGGTGAAAAGTGGAGCTAAGCTTTTCCCAGAGGGAATAATTAATAAAAGATCAGCTTAAGCCAAACTGGGCTTTTGTCCCTCGGGTCGGTGATGGGGTGGAAGAAACCCCATGAAGATGATCACGTGATAGTATTAAATCGCCTCAGGTTTCGCCAGGTCGGTTGTATACTGCTGGTGGTACACGCGATTGCAGGTGATATTATTTGCGACAGAGCAAGCGTGGATCTCCGCACATCGCCCAGAGTGTAACGTCCTAGCGCGGGATAATTGATATAGGCGTGATTGGTCATGTGAGCTAACTAGAAATTACGGGTCCGTGCGGCTTGCTGCCAATTCTGTGGGAGAGTACGTATGTAACAATGATATAAATTCTAGTGACCCTTTACCGATCGGCGACACTCCCACCACTACCTTGACTATGCCTCCTACATTCTCTTACACGTTCGACAACCATCACTTCAAGGGTAAGACCTCCTTTTCGACGGGTCTCTTCATCAACAATGAATTTGTCGATGGATCTGACAAGACCACCATTGAGTCAGTCGAGCCAACTTTCCCTGATACTCGCGCTAACATGGGCTTCCAGCATCACCAACCCAAGTAAGGGTACCAGAGTGATGTTGGTTGTGTGTTAGCTGACACGTGCATTCCATGACAGCCACGGGGAAGTTACTTGCAACTATCGCGGAAGGTACTGCCAAAGATGTAGACATCGCGGTGGCTGCGGCACAGAAGGCTTATGACACCGTGTGGGGTCTAAACACCCCTGCGTTTGAGCGCGGAAAACTCCTCATACGTTTGGCAGAGCTTATCGAGGAACACATTGATGAGATTGCTGCCATTGAGAGCTTGGATAATGGTCAGTCCTTCCCTCTTCCGTCCCGGGCGGCCCGAGCGTTAACGTATGGCGGGATAGGCAAGATCTTCCCGCACGCAAAGGGTTTTGACGTCACAGAAACGGCTGCGACTCTTCGCTACTATGGTGGTTGGGCAGACAAAAACCACGGCAAGGTTATGGAGGTCAATGAGACAAGGCTTGGATACACACGACACGAACCTTTCGGTGTGGTGGGGCAGATTATTCCATGGAATTTCCCTCGTGCGTTAGACTTCCGGGTGACCCTGTGTCAGTCACTGATACTGGAGTTACGGCAGTCCTTATGTTCGCGTGGAAAATAGGCCCTGCACTTGCAACAGGCAATACAATTGTGATCAAGCCATCTGAATTGACCCCTTTGTCTGCTCTGCGTGTTGCAGCACTCGCCAAGGAAGCAGGATTTCCCCCTGGTGTTCTCAATGTTGTTACCGGTTATGGCAAGACTGTAGGCCACGCCATCTCATCGCACCCAGCTATCGAAAAAGTTGCCTTCACTGGCAGTACCCTTGTGGGCCGCGAGATTATGCGACAGGCTGCTGCATCCAACCTCAAAAATGTCACCCTTGAACTAGGCGGGAAAAGTCCGAATATCATCTTTGAGGATGCTAATCTAGATGAAGTAGTCAAATGGGCAAGCCATGGGATTTAGTAAGCCGGCTCCTCTTCTTCCGTGCCCAACCCCCTGAATTCTCCCTACATGGTACAGTTTTAACCACGGTCAAACATGCTGTGCTGGCTCTCGGATCTATGTTCAATCATCCATCTACGACAAATTCACGCAGAAGTTCATGGACCATATCAAGACGCTTAAGCTGGGCAACCCCTTGGAGCAGGGCACCTCGCAAGGGCCGCAGGTCTCGCAAATGCAATTCGACGTGGGTATTCCATAACGGATGCTCCAACAACTTGTCAGTGACACGTGTCGTTTTCACAGCGTATCATGGGATATATTCAGGATGGCAAGAAGGCCGGTGCCCAAGCCATCATCGGTGGCGAGCGCCATGGCACCGAAGGTTACTTCATTCAACCTACGATCTTTACCAACACGAGCCCAGACATGAGGATTGTGCGTGAGGAGATCTTCGGGCCTGTGGGCGTTCTTGTTAAATTTGAAGATGAGGATGGTATGTCACACTATAACGTTGTACCTGACGCATGCAACCAAACACGTTCCTTGACATACAGATATCATCCGTGTGGCTAATGACACAGTGTATGGCTTGGCAGCAGCTGTATTTTCCCAAGATATCAGCCGTGCACTAAGAGTCGCCCACAAGCTTAAGGCTGGCACAGTTTGGGTCAATTGTTGCAACAAGCTGTATCCACAACTTCCATTCGGCGGCTTCAAGCAGTCTGGCATTGGTCGCGAATTGGGTGAATATGCGTTGTCAAAGTGAGTTTCTTTTCCTATTTTGTTAGTGGTGACAGTAAGTTGAACTGGGTTTTTCTAGCTACACATCTGTGAAGTGTGTACAGGTTGACTTGACGGGTAAGTTGTAACGAACGGGAAGTTGAATATTAAAGCGGGCATGTATGGCTTTCAAGTCGTGCAAGATATGAAGTGTAAGAATAGTAAGCGAATGATTATTACGTTGCATTTGAATTCTTCAGCTCTTTCGTAGAGGGATTAAGATGTCGTTGCTGTTGCGTAAGGAGGATACATAAAGATGCAGCGGATCGAAATGGCTCAGTGCACAAAAGCCGAAGACAAATGTGACAAGAAAAATAAACTTAGATGCCTGCTAACAATGGATTACCTTCACGTCTGCAATGGTGACACGTCATTTTCCATATTCAAATATGGGGCCATATCGATCGTAGCCCATGTCTCATCCAATGTTGTGAAAGCTGCCAGGCTATTTGTTAAATACGCATCATCATCCTGAGCGTGGCTACGCCTATCCAAGCAGTCGTCAAGTGTGTGTAATTTGGATGAGGATGTCGACTCGAAAGGAGATTGGCGAAGGCCAGGGATCCCGTCTTCTAGAGAAAACTGTGGTGATAGATGTCGATCATTATTGGAATACAAAGGCGTTGACATTAATAATGACGAGGATCCATGGCCATGTTCTTGCTTGTGTTCGCTCTCACGCGAGGCAACTGTGTTGAACGACCATAATGTATGACCAACCTGCGTTTGTGAGTCTTTGGCCATCGTCGCATCTAATTTGGACGGCACATAGTGCTCCGTTGGTACTAGCACAGGTTCGTGGAGTAGCACCGGCGTCGAGGGTCCGTCAACTCGACATAGTGAGTATGATTTATCAGACATCGGGGAAAGACCTCTGGCGGACCCCACTTCTTCATCCGAATCCGAATCTTCTTGAATAGTCCTGACCGACCTGCCAGAATCACCATCTCGTACAAGTATGACAGTCATTCGCTGCGTGGTCTGATCAAGCTCTTCAAAGTCCGAATCGTCCTCATTCCGTTTTTTCTTAAACTTGATAAGTTGCTTTTTCTTGACATTGAGCGTTGAAGCTTGTTTCTTCTTCCCCATCACGCCAGGTAACGGCTTGCCGGCGATAAGCCTGAGACTGCGTGTCAGGGAGGAACTTAGTCCGGGAAGGTCCTCGCTTGAAGTTGACAATACTGAAGCATCCGCATCTGAAGGATGCAAAGAGGAAGGCTGCGAGGGTGGTTCTTTATAACAGTGAACAGCAGTCGCACCGTTAATGACGCCCTGATCATGTCGCCCATCTAGTAGTAGCGGCTGGCGATTGTGGATAGGCGGCAGTCCTATTGCATCGGGAAGAGGTCCGGGTGATATCGTTATGCCACCATCGTCTTGTGAGAGGGTTGTAGATAGTGACGCATCGACATCTTCCTCTTCTTCAAAGTAATCCGTGCAAGCTGCTAGTGTAGGATTGAACTGAGCTTCCTTGTACGGTGATGGACTTTCCGTTGGCGGTGGGCTCTTCCCGACCACAATCCTGACGCCTTGACGACGTCGTTCCTCCATCCATTCCTCCGTACCCACTGCAATCCCCTTCCGCGCGAGCCATGCCCGCACGCTAACTGGAGTCTCCCCCTCACTCTGCTTACTGGCGAATTTCCCAATTAGAGCATGTTTCTTCATCCTTCCTGCAACGCTCAAACGACCTTGGACACCAGTAAGCTGTTCAGATATAGGCCCATCAAGAATGTATCCGAATCCAGCTTTCCGGAGGCATATTGAGCAATTGCAAATGCCACGACAATATGGACAGTGCCAAGAGAGGTGAGACGAGTTGAACAAGTCGTCGTACCTATCCCTCTTGATCAGTCGACTGGCAGTCATATTGGCTTGGTTTGTGTAACAGTACATACCGGATGGCTATGCAAGGTTCACAGTAGAGAAAAGGGCATACGCGACCATTAGGACGAACATTGCGACAGCGCATCTTCGCTTTTGTGGTCTTCCGCCTACATTGATGACACGTCGCGGCATCATCTTCAAGTTCTCCTCTATGTTCATCTTTCCCATCTCTTCCTGACCCCTTCACTCGTGACATTTGCTGAGTTTTCTCACCATGAATGAAGTCTTCTGAATATTGATACTTAGATACAGTGGGTGCGTCAGGGGATGCCGGCGAGGAAATGCCATGCGGATGAGTATGATTGTCGCTGCCAGTTTGCCTAATATGTAGCCGCACGCCCAAAGATGCCAGAGAGGCCGGGCGATACATCGTAAGGTCGATGGAGCTATGTGCAGGTAGTTCGACATATGGGACGCGTCGCTGGTTTCGAGGACCGAGGCGAATCGCAGGAGCTTCAGATATCTGATGCGAGGGTTCATTTCGAGGCTGCTTCGAATGCGGTATTGTTCGAAAAAGGCTTCCCGGCTACAAATGTGATCCATTAATCCCTTAGACCCATAGTCACCAAAGAGACAGAAGACATGCTTTATAGCTGCCCAAGTATTCAATCTCTGAGTCCACCTCTTCAAGCTTCCTCTTCTTCTTCCTGTGATTTCCCGCATGCAACAGAAGCGGCTGGGGCGACACTGTAAGTATGGGAGCGACCAGAGGGTTATCAGATGTGCTATAAACAGCAGACTGCTGTTGCAAAGCCGTTTGTGGGTGGATAGGATAGAAATGGCGTATCACAGGTGATGATCCGGAAGCCTCTGAAAGAGCCATGACTGAGGAAGTGATAGCCGCGGATTGCGACTGCTGTAAAGGCTCTGGATGACTTGGGCGCCGGCATCCAAAAGGGAGGAAAGCCGACAGGAAGAGCCGATCAACCATTACGTAAGATGCTGGAGAAGACTGGCCAAATTTGGACTTGACTCGGATATAATACAGACACAATACCAATACGATGCAAAATACGTGAGGCCAAAAATTCAAATATTGAACCAAGATGTCCTATTAGATAAATGTATCTGAGAATCGACGAGGGGCAAAGTGTGCAAACAGAAAAGCGAAGGCGACGTTCAAGTTGCAGATTTTAACTCATACTGCAGTGTATCCTTTCACATGAAATGGTTGAGGCATATGTCCTACTTCATGAGTCTCCTATCCAAATGCATAACGCGTAGGATAATTGCATTTTATGGCATAATCGATATAGCATCATACAAATCTAAGACGCTCGCCGAATACAGTCTATAACCAAATGGTCTTTCTCCGGGCATCATTTGTTCTATTTGGAAGGCACAAGAAGGGTTCTTCCCGACATCTCTGTGCTGATGGGTGAGATACTTTACACAAGCCATGAATTAGCACTATAACCTACCTGTGGGTTGCGGAAGACCCTGCACATACAGACGATAACATCATCAGTACTCTGTCAAATCACAAATACGCGGTTTCCTACCATGATATCCAGAACAGTTGGGGCCACGTCTCCTAGGGCACCGGGTTCGTCGTCATCCTTATCCTCGCTGAAAAAGAAGCCGGCATCATCACTCTTGCCCTTGGGTGCAGCGATAATGAACGGCACGGGATTAGTTGTGTGCGCTGTGTGAGGCGCGCCCGTCTCAGAGTTGATCATTTGTTCTGCGTTTCCATGGTCGGCTGTGATGAGTAGGACGTATCCTGCCTCTTGACAGGCTTTATATATCGTTCCCACGGCTGCGTCTGTTGCAGTGATTGCTTTCACCGCCGCGTCGTATACACCCGTGTGCCCGACCTGTTTTGTAACCAAACCAATCAAGCTAAGTGACAAGAATGGAAGGAATGACTAACCATGTCAGGAGGCGCGAAATTGCACATGACGAGTTCGAATTTATCCGTCTTAACGACCTCGGCGACCTTGTCTGCGACACCCTGAACGCTCATTTCAGGCTGTTGATCATACGTTGGGACCTGATAACTAGTGAGTACTCTGGTGCGCTGCCGCAAGTTGACCTCCACGACAGACCTTGGGTGAAGGTATCATGTGACGCTCTTCGCCTTCATATTGCTTTTCTACGCCACCGTTGAAGAAAAACGTTACATGTGCATACTTCTCGGTTTCTAAATATGTGTTATCCATACCGCGGCCAATATGCTGTTCAAAGAAACACACCAGCAATGTGAGCTTGTTTAACTCCTTGTTTTGCAAGCCACTCGGCAAGGACGTTTGTCATCGCTTGCGGTGGGAATGCGACCTCGAAAGGATACTCAGATTTATAACGTGACATCGTGGAAATATGCTAACAAAGTAAATGAGTTAGTTATCCATGCTGGCTCGACATAGAAAAGGCAAAGGAACTGAGAGGATTACGCACGATGTCGTCCGGGATAGATATGTCGATAGGTTTCTCGGTCAAGCCAAATAAGCTAACGATCTCACGCATGCGGTCCGAGCGATAATTGAAGAAAAAGAGTGTGTCTCCCGCTGAACAAGCCAAGCCTATCAGGAACTGAAACAGTACCTGGTATGTAAAGTTTGAACAAACCTTTTATGCGACCTTCTGTTCCAACAACAATTGGTTTTAAGAATTCGTCCGTCTCGTCTTTTTTGTATCGTTCCTCGATAATTGGAATCACGTCGCTGCTAGATTTCACGGCCTTGCCTGCATAATACACCGTCATCAATATCGATTTATCAGACGTTGGCTTAAAATTCCGGAGTGGACTCGCCTTGACCCGTCGTGAGCGCATCGACAGCAACTTTAACGCGCTCCCAACGCTTATCCCGGTCCATGGCATAGTACCTACCCACCACAGTAGCTAGTGTGATAATTGGTATTGATGTAACTGATCAGAACGCGAAATGACCTCAAGATAGATGAATAAAAATCACCAAGTTCGCCAATTTTCTCTTTGTTCATAAAATCTATAAGTTCTTTGGCATAACCAGTGGCACTCCTTGGTGCAGTGTCACGACCTTGGCCAGCAATTAAGTAAATTGTGTGTGACCTGATAGTCTTTGCTCACCATCCCCGAAGAAATGAATGTAAACATGGGGCACACCAATCTCCTTTGCGGTTTCGAGAAGTGCAAAAAGATGGCGGATATGGGAATGAACCCCGCCATCAGACACCTATCAAAATGGAATCTGGCTTTGCACAGGATACGCGTGAACATTGACACGTACAAGCCCCAGCAAGTGCAGTCTCCCATTCCCATTTTTTGCACGTTGACAGGATGCCACAATGGTTTCAGCCTTATGGAATGTACGCTTCTTTATAGACTGATCGATGCGGACTATGTCTTGCCATACAATTCGACCCGCGCCGATATTGAGGTGTCTGTCACAAAACAGTTGATAATAGATCCAACAATAACACACCACACCTAAAACTCACCCTACCTCTGAATTACCCATCAAACCTTCACTCAACCCTACCGCGACTCCGTGTGCTGCCAGTTTGCGATGAGCATTCTCTTTAGCAAGCGTATCCATATTCGTTGTATCTCCTGCACGAATCGCATCTCCCTTCTTCTCTGTTTCAGGGGCGATGCCCCAACCATCATGTACACTGCAAAATGACGACAGGATACGCTAAACCATATATAAATGATAACAATAACAGCACGCACATCAAGCAAACTTTGTTCTTGACTTGCACCATGGGGATCTAGGTTGAGATGAGGATGCCAAAGCAAGTTTGCTGTAGCTGGCGATCACGGAGAGCCGTAAGTATGAGCGCGCTCTCGCAGTGTTCGGCGCTTGCCGCTTGCACCTCGGACGCCAGCGTCCAATGGCTATCACATCTCGGTAACTTCCCGGTAAAGAATCTGACGGCACCTACTGCTGCTTCAACTGCCACGCCAGGAGGGTCTAGCGAGTCGTTCACCCCTGTATGCAAAAAGTCAAGTTCTGGAAAGAGCTCCATCGCGGCACACTAAGACATTTGAGGCGTTTCAGTCCCCTGTGATCAATTTCTTTCGACAAGCACAACGTAGGTAAAGTAGTCAATACATTTAAGTTATACGTCCCGATATGACTGCGTTACATTGCCAAATGCGTACTATAGTATGGATGGATCACTTATTTTCAGTCGAGTCTTTTAACTAATAAGGGAACTCTGGCTCCCTCCTCACCCGCCATCTTGGGTCTTGGAAGAATCCCCATCACCTTATCAAATTTCGTATTAGCTCCGTCCTTTAGGCTGAACTCGAAGTTACGAATGAGAGTCGACAGAACCGCCTAAAAGTAGTTTGTGCGCACAGTCAGGGTCATCCCTATCTTGACTAAAATCATCCAAAGACGGTACCTTGAATTCTAAGATCGCGAATTGTTTCCCTAGACACATCCTTGGACCATCGGTAAATGTCAATATGTGCGAGTAGCCATGGATCTCTTTCGCTAAATCAGGAAGACCACCTTCTAGAGACATCCAACGCATTGGTACAAATTCATGGGCATCTTCGCCCCATATTGCTTTGGATCTATTCATGAGTCTAACTGGCGCGCTGACGCTTGTCCCCGCTGCAATATGGACATTGTCCACCACTTTTCCTTGGGGTGTCATGAGTGGTACGCTAAGAGGTATGATCTCATCTTTGACAGCCTAGCATGGTTGAATACGAGGTGTTTCCCTGATAACATCTGGACAGCTCACATATCTGATAGTCTCTCCGAGTGGCGGATGCAACCTTAGAGTTTCCTTCATGACGGAATCAAGGTATGGCAAGGAGGTGTTGAGCTGTTCGAATGTGGGGTCCATGGTTAACTGAGAAAGCTCTGATCGTAGCCTGTCTTGGATATCCGGTTGAAGACAGAGATTGATTAGAGCCCACTATGCATGTGTATAAGCCATATGGACTTATTTGTCTTATATTCTGACTCACTGTGAGGCTAACTGTGGAATAGGACAGGTATTAGAGGGTTAGAAGAGGTAAAATGACGACAAACACACTGGATGTCGTCTCATATCCCGCTAATATGAGGGTCTTTATCTGTTATTTACTTGAGGACAACGCCAAAGAACGAATCGTTTTGACCCAACCTGAGCAAGCACTTCCGTTTCCGACAGCGTGAGCTCGCTTTCCGCACCCTCAGCTATAACTGACCCAAAAGAGGATTAATATGAGTTACAAAGCCGAAACAACGTACGTACTCAACGTCTCAATAATGGATTTGGGGCCTTTTCCTGTATTTAAACGATTTTCTTTCTTATCCTCTCTTGTTCGTGTCAGGAGATCATCCGATATCCGTCCCATGGCATCGTTGAGATCGTCGACAACCTTTGTGAAACGGGTGGGTAATTTCGCGAGCAGGGGAAGCAAGGGTATGAAAAGAGAAAGGATGACAGAGCGATAAGTAGGTCCTTTAGGATTGAGGCTAGTGAAGGATTCGAAAACATCAGCAACTTTCGCCTGTTGCCCTTGAAGGGTACCAAAGTCGTGCGCAAAACCCGCGATGCCGATTGTGTCTAGACTAGAATGAAACAGAAAAAATCTCAACTTGTCTTTACGGGGGAAGAGAAAATGCCACACTCACGAGGCATAGTTCATCCTGCAGTTACAAAGATTATTAGCCCATTCAACGTGAGTCGTCAATAACTTACCAGCTTTGTACATCAATCAGCGTCTCCCCAGAAGGTATTCCATCGATTATCCCATCCCAGGCAACTTTCAGCTGGAATGTGCATGAGAAAAATGAGATAAGTATGATAAATAAAGTGCTAAGCCGTGTGCTAACTTTGTGTGCAGAATCGAAGAAAACTCTGAGTAGAGGACGAATTGCCTGGTTGCTAAAGGCAGGAGTCAGGGCTTTTCTTTGTCTTGTACATTATATGATATAGTTAGTCTGAAACCATGTAGCGCTAAAGCCTCTGTACACACCTCTTGTGACTCTCTCCCTCGGCTGCCAAGATTCCATGACCAAACTAAGGTGCACTGTCAACGACCGGCCAATGCTCTTTCCTCTACTTCGAACGTACCAAGCGCTCAATCAATATTCTGCCCTCTTCCTTCCTCCTGAAGCCTGTGGTTTCCCGTGCATAGAAATGTGAAACGGCTTTCGGGTCACATAATACTACCCGGCTAGAGCCCAACGCAAGGGGAATGCGGTATACCGGACCATATTTCTCAGCCCATTCCTCCAAAAGAAGGGCGCTATCACCGGCTTTGAAGAGAACCTTGCTTACACCGAAGAACCAACTCTGTGCAGGAGGCCCCGAGAGCTTGGTTGACTTTAACCGCAGGAATCGTGACGACTTCCAAAGAAGAGAACAGAGCACGGTTGTAAATATGATGATGTCGAGAGGTGTGGGATTGTTGAGAGCGTTGCTCGCCCAGGAAGAGACGTCACTGAATCCCATTTTAGTTGACAAGAAGGGGAATTACAGGAGATGATTGTAGAAGCTGGTAGATATAGTCCACTTCCACCTATTGATATTGATGTCCCCAATTGAGTTCAGCAGCGTCACGACGGCATGCAGAGCCTTGGATCTCCAGCCGAGCGGAGTTTCAGGAATGAATAGTACGTTTCGCTTCCTTCAAGCTTCAACCATCAATGCATCACCGTCTAGCTGTCGTCGTTGTTAATGCTTAACATTTGTTTGCTGTTTAGATTCATCCAACACCTTCCCTCTGTTTATATTGGCCTTTTTTTTTTTTACCTATATCCACAGGGACGACACAAATATGTAGCTGAATATTGATGAAGATAACAAGAAGTGCCTTGGAACTCGCTTAATGCTGATTACATGAGGTCTTCTCATCACCACATCAGTGAATGATCTTTCCATGTCTTGGTTTGCTTGCTGGTCTGTTTTCAGATAAGAGCCTACAGTAAATGAGATGTAAGTGCTTTTAACAGTCAACGCAACGCTATAATGGCCTTAGCTTCAAAGCAACTTTAGCTCATAGGCCGTGCATTTGGCGACGCGTCTGAGACGGTCAGTCGCTTTGAGATATTTTTGGACTGCACCGCTATTACGCAATCTTTTCTTGAGCGTCTGTTTGGTCTTGTCAACCTCATGCCTTCCCCAGCCGCGTCATCTAGCGGCTCGACTTTAGATTCCAGTATGTGATTTATTATGACTCTAGCGCCCTTATTCACTCTTTTTTCAGCCGCACAGCCTTTATATCAAGTCAAACTCCTAGCCGCTTTACGATCTGGTAAGTCCAGTATGAATACATACGTCGCAATGACTTAATACTGTCCAAAAGGTGACCCAGCATTAATCCACCCCTTTCTCACTGAAATTGGTCGCGATAGAGGAAAGTCGTCAGATAGTAGCGTCAACTTAGGGGCGGCTGCGCTTCACCTGGCCATACGATGTGCTTCTTGTATGCTTTTTTCTTTCAATACATATCCTTACCAGTTCCGGCTGACGCATACTTGCAATATTTCAGACGATACTATACAGTTGTTACTGCAGCATCGTTCTATATCTCCGAATGCGATCCACCCGATTGAGTCCAAGACTACCGCCCTCCACCTGGCTGCCAGTCTCGGTAGAGGTGATGTTGTAGGCATGTTGCTAGATCAAGAAGAAATAGATGATACAGTACGGGATGCCAAGGGCTTGACAGTGATGGCAGTTGCAAGAACTAAAGAGGTTCGAGACGTCATTCAGGGTGAGTGGCTTTTTTTTTTTGCATTAAAGAAATATATCTTGTTATTCAATTAATTCTTTGTTTCCCAGATTCGCAGTCTCTCTTCCGCGCGTCATTTATGTCTCTCCTTCGCACGTATATTCTGTCGCCACCCACTGCCCCTCCACCTCCGAGCCTTTTAGCACAGCTTTCTTCACCACGAGTGTCCCTTCTCGATCTCTCGTACGTCGATGACGCCTCAGGGACAACATTACTTCACGAAGCAGCAAGGCGGAAGGACTTAAGACTAGTTGAGCTTGCAGTGAGGGCTGGGGCGGACGTTTTTGTGCGTGATCGGAGAGGTCGCCCGGTGGCTGATGCTGCAGGCAGAGATGACCGTGTCAAGGTTTTCTTGCGCCAGTGTTAGTGCGCTACATCAGCTCTGTGGATGTATTACTGATGCGATCCCCATAGTCACAAACCAGGATAAAACACTAATGGAGGCACCCTTGACTGAGCCACCAGCTCTCAAAGGCTATTTGAACAAGTACACCAATGTCGCCCGTGGATACAATACACGTTGGTTTGTATTAAAAGACGGAGTACTATCATGCAAGTTTTCTCAGAATTGTTGCCGCTTCGCTACTCACACAGACAACAGACTATAGACATCAGGAGGACGAGAATGTGGCATGTCGAGGATCTATCTCTATGAAGTCTGCTGTGCTCAAAATTTCGACTGTTGGTGAGAAGCTGCGGTTTGATGTCCAGTCGACTCCACACTATCGTCCGGGTGCCCACCATGCACATGGATCTCAGCCGTTATCCAACTCCGGAGTACAAAAATGGTACATGAAGGCTAACCATCCGGCTGAGGTCGCACGATGGACACAAGCAATCAAGAAGAGCATTGAGTGGTATCACACGCGGAGTGGTGATGATGCGGCCTTGAACGTTTCGCATGATGCTGCCAACAGAAGTGGAAATGTGTCGGATGCGTCGAGCTTCCAGACTCGCAACAAGAGTAAAAGATCCTTTAGGCGTGGCAGTATGGCTTCCAGTGGCAATCATGATCATTTGACGCGGAATGAGCCTGCAGATGTAGGCATGCCAGCCGAAGAACGCGACGAGCCGGACGACACGCGTTCTATTGGCCAATCTTCGACATCTGGTTCCGTTGGATTTCCACCACATTCTGACACAATCGAGTTGCAAGGCAACACAACTATGGCACAACTAGAACTAACAGGCAAATTGTTGGCAACATTGCCTGCTTCAGACTCACGTGGCTCCAGTCACGTCGAAGAGGCTCTCAAGGAGTCATTTGCACACCTACAAGGGCTTATGAGCGAGTACATTCGCATGGCGAGGGAGCGTGAGGAGTGGTACAAGGAGAAGCTCCTCAAAGAGCGCGATCGTACGTCGATGTGGGAGGAGAGTTTGAGCGTTGTTGTGAGGGAGGGCGACGCTTTAGAGCGTGAGCTGCGCAAGCGGGGACGTGCGAAGCCCAAGCGGCGAAGCACGTTTAACCTATCAGACGCGGGTTCAATTACTGTCCGTCAAAGGCCGACGCGAGACTTGCCACCTCTCCCTACCGTTTCTGTTGCGGAGCCCTCGGATATTCCTGCTTTTCCGCCCCAGCAGACGCCCACTGTCGATCGTCCCGGCATTGTTTCGCCGATTGTTGCCGTCCCAAGTGACACGTTTTTGGATGGTTCACAGCAACCTCTAAGCGATACGGACGGAGTCGACACTGATGATGAAGACGAGTTCTTTGACGCTATCGAGTCCAACAACCTCCCGAACCTGATTGTCAGTGACACGCTCAAGTCTTCGACATTGCCAGTGGCGCTTCAGATAATCTCGCCAGTGTCGAGCGCCTATCAAGGCTACACTCACTTGCGGGAGAGACTTCCAATAAAAAGTGATGACAGGCCGAGCACCAGTCTCTGGCAGGTTTTGAAGGGTAGCATTGGGAAGGATTTGACCCGGATCAGCTTTCCGGTTTATTTTAACGAGCCAACAAGCATGTTGCAGCGGATGGTGAGTGACGCAGCTTGATTCTAGAGTGAATCCCAATCCTGACACCAATATTGTGTAGGCCGAGGATATGGAGTTTTCAGAGTGCTGTATGTCATCTCCTTTTCATAGCTGCGCTATCCATTAACGCCCCAGTAGTGGAGGCAGCGGTGGCTGAACAGGATCCGCATAGAAGAATTGCGTATGTCGCTGCTTTTGCAATGTCCAATTACTCCAGCACGATTGGTCGCATTGCCAAGCCTTTCAACCCTATGTTGGCAAGTGCAATTTTTAGACCCCTCTACAATATTTAACTGATTTCTTTCAGGGTGAGACCTTCGAGTATGTTCGACTAGATAAACAGTATCGCTATTACTCGGAGCAAGTCTCGCACCATCCTCCAATTAGCGCCTGTTGGGCTGAAGCGCCGAGCTGGCGCTACTATGGCGAGGTTTGTCAAATTTCGCTTATTTGGTGTGCTTGTCTTAAATTGCCCTTGCAGGTCGATGCTCAAAATAAATTCATGGGCAAATCGTTCGAAATTCGACCAACGGGCGTGGCGCATGCTGAGCTCAAGGTGCCCAACGGCGCGACGGTGAACGACTCTGACAATGAATATGAACATTATACATGGAAAAAGGTTACAACAAATGTCTCGGGCTTCATCCTCGGCTCGACGACAATCGATCACTACGGCGAAATGATAGTAAGTGTTAATTCAGGAGAAACTTACGTGAATTATGCACCTGACATGATATACTAGGTCACAAATCACCGTACACAGGACACCTGTGTCTTGACCTTCAAGCCTCGTGGCTGGAGAGGGAAGGACGCGTTCGAGATTAGTGGTCATGTGCTAGATGCCTTTGGTAGCGTAACGTATGATATCGCCGGTCGATGGAATAGTCAACTTGTAGCCCGAAAAGCAGGAGATGGACCGGGCGCACTTCTTCCAGACATCAATGTGAACGGACCTTCATCGCCCTCGACCAAAGAGTATATTCTGCTTTGGCGAAATACAGTGAAACCCCGGGCACCTTTCAATCTCACGCCTTTTGCAATCACCCTTAACGACTGTCCGGAACAAACGTTGAAGCCATATCTTCCATTCACTGATTGCCGTTTACGTCCTGACCAACGTGCATTTGAGCAAGGTCGGTATGACCGTGCCAATGAGCTCAAGAGCATGCAGGAAGAGTTCCAACGTGCGGTGCGTAGGAAACGAGAAGAAGGCAAATTGCCAGAGCACAAACCCAGATGGTTCGAAGCGAGGACGGACAGAGACACAGGAGAGAGAGTCTGGTCTCCACTGCGAAACGGTGAGCGGTTACAATATTGGGACGAACGTGAGAAGGCATTCTATTCCTTGGGGGAGGACAATTGGCCCGACGTGGAGAGGATATTCATTGATGAGGAGACTTGATACACGATGAACTTCAACTGCGATTGGATGTTGTTTACACTATTAGAGCTGTGCTTTGTGCGTACGTTTTCTCATTCCAGATGTAAATCAAGATGCATGATCTGATTTGAGCGGTAAAATAGAGTGGCCCTGTATGTCAATAATACCGCATTGCGGCATCTTATATAGTCTTTTCTCTAGTAGATTTGTATTTGGCGCTATGCAGGTGCATGCAGCCAGACGCTAATAGCAATTAATTACCTGGGCTTGTGACATCTCGTGAGTCGCGACGTCACGCGCTCCGTAATCATCAGTCGAACTCCCTTCGAGTCTTCATTCCAAGTCAATATTTCCGGACGAAATCCTCCGCTTTCCTCACGTTCAGCATGTCGTGGGTTTATGAAAATGGTCCCAGAGCACCTATACCAATGATGCTGGTTTCCCCACAATCATATCCAGCCAAGCTTGAGTACGCTTACGAGCACGGGCACTTGGTGGATCCTGCATTTATTCATCAAGCCCTCCCGGGTGATATGCAACGACCTAGCTTATGCGGAGATATTGAAGGGTCTCAGCAGTCTGTTGGTATTATCAATTATGGTTGATTGAATATGCGTGCGCTGAGCCTGTGATGTGTGTACGCTAGCAAGTCATATCCCCCCCGCATCCAGCACTTGAGCACTCGAGTCAAAAGATGCTGTTTCAAGAGTCCAGGCTCCATCCCCAATTTCTGCCATCCTCTTCACTTCCCCCTGGATATATGCATTGGCATGGGGCACGGGCACAACCATCATTTCAAATTCCCATCAATAATCAGAAGCTCAATCACCAGACATCTAACAACACAGGAGCTAGTCCCATGTATTGGGTGCGTTTTTGAGTTTTACAAGATAGAGTCTCATTCGAGGCACCACTAGCTACCCTATTTACCTGGAGGCTTTGCGAACAACAATATTATAAATACCTCCAAACAGCAGCCACTCAATACACCTCAGGAATATATTTACGGCCATGGACCCGTGCAGTCAATACCAATACAATATTTAACTGGTCGCTCCCCAAACTATCAGGCTGGAGGAACTGATTTCTCAAGTGCAGACAGTTCAGGGGTATCTCAGCTGACCACTTCATCTGACGTGTCTTCCTCACCCTATCCAACTCAGACTCCAATGTTCCCTCCAATGCCTATTTCCTGGCCATGCTATCCAGGCCAGGGCATCCCTATGGTTCCTGACGCAAATGTCAATCATGTAAGCCACGTCTTTCTTATATTAATCTTTGGGACAATCCTCAATATTTTCGATTTTATTTTTTATTAGATGTATACAGTTATTGACAAATATGCACCGCATGTCCAACAATATCACGCTCGTCTGGACCCGGGTGCACACCATCAGTCAGGTGTCTGCATACCAGCAACGCTAGCACCACCGCTAGCGACGCCATCACCATCACAACATCAGCCGTCGAAACGTGATATTTCTTCAAACTATCCTACGGCTGTCCTTACACCTTCAGGCTCTACCAAACAACGGTCAGAAATTGGAAGCTCTTCCCCGGACGTCAGATCGTCGCCCTGCCCCCCTCACAGAAAAAGCAAAATTTCTGGATGCCCCCTTTCTGTGATTGATAAAGAGACGCATCGTATCAAGGCACCTCCCAATCCTTCCTCGATGGCACTCGACGCCGTAGCCACAAAGCACCAAAAGTCTAGGGCAATAGCGCCCAACACTTCTGTACCAGAAATCAAAGTTAAAACTGAGCCCGACACCATCACAACATTCAAAGGCCGTGACTTTACGAACCAGACTACTGACAACGCTTTTGCCATCACGCCTTCCTGTCTCAAAGCGCCATTTACTCGAGAAATGCTTGAGACCCTGAATAGAATTTGGGACGCAAATCCTTCAGTTCCCTCAGTAGCCTCCCGCATTGCCTGGGCTGAGGCGCGAGGACTCCACAGGTCTCGCGTGCACAACTGGTTCACAAGTAAACGCAGTCGAGAAAAATCAGCCGGCAGGCCGTACACTGGGACATACGAACTGCCGGTTGATGCGCCAGGGTTGCTCGGCGCTCCAATGCCAGAAACTAGAGTGACGCTAACCCCACAGGTGAGTTCTAAGACTGGCCGTGTGGCTGGAATACTGCATAATTGGGTGCCATGGACAGTTCTCCCGCTCGGGAAGAAAAAAGACTACCAATAAGACGTTCAGTGACCCTAAACTTGAAAAAGATCTTGACATCCACATGCCTATCACTTCCCGTCAACATATTCCGTCAATGCTACAAGCATCAGCCGCCATGAAATCCACTTCCTGTGATGATTTTATTCCACCCATCGGTTCGAAGAGACAGCTAGATACCTTAACCACAACTACCTGCGAAGAATCATCCATCAAAGCTCGTAAGCGTCATAAGGTCGAGCCACCGTCCAACTTAGCAGACAGCTCCCCGTGCCTGTCTGAAGAAAAGAATCAAACTGCGAAGAAATCCCATGGAAAGCACCCCAAGTCTAAGTCTGCCGCATGCTGCAAAGTTGAAGAGACGGACGGAGGACTTTGGGATACTGCAGCTCTGTCAACTGTGTCGACTGAGTCGACTGCTGGATCAAAGAGATTGCAGACACCGGCAAACGCTGACGCTGATGGCTGCATAGCTAACGCTGCATTTCATGAAGGCGATGCTACAGGACTTGAACAGCCACCGCAAGGCATTTCTACACCTATGAGCGCTAGCTGGACGAAAGCAGAGAAGATATCCAATAAATCTCTTGGTGCACCTTGCTTTGGCGCAGTGAATGTATGGCCACTAGCTCGGCTCCCTGAGCTAATAATTCAGCTTCCATTGTTTATCAGATATCTACTAAGGCGACATCTCGGGGGGAAGACGCTGTATCGTTATCTGGTCAGGACGACTGTGAGAGAGACTTATGAGCTTGCTGATTAATCCGTGTGGCTGACTGCAGAAACTGTGCCTTCCGCCGGACGACTTGCTCAAATGCGGGAACCCAGATCACACGCGCTATCGGAGGGCGGAGGTCTCCCTTGTTCTGCCTTCGGAGTCTTGGATGCATCTCTCATCGATGCCCCTGCTGTTGCGTTGGGAAACTGAAGCACTCCTTGAGACACTCACCACGCCTGCGAAGAACATTGACTGGGCGGCATCTCCAGAGGTCCCTTTTGACGGTAAGAATATGATATCAACGGTTGAAAACAACGGGGGTGTGGCGTTAGATTTCGATATGGAAACTCCAGAGTTCACGTCACAACAGCTGGAGATGATGGCCGAATTGAACAAGGAGATGAACGGGGGATGATTAACAGGGACCTGCCACGTCTAGATTAATCTAATTTCTTGCCGAGGTTGAAGCGCGATACTGGGGAGGGTCGCTGTGAAAGATCCCGAATACGTAAAAAAATATTGAACCCCCAATACTACGAGCGCTCTATCCCCATAAACGTAATCAGAGCACTTTCAACTACGTACACCACACTTCGCTCAACAATTAGAGTAAATGTAGAATGGGCAGACGCTGAAACATTCAAGCCATACTGTTGACGACATCATTGAAAGGGGAAGATGAAACAAGCGCCTACAGGTATATATATATATATTACCTCAACACTCGAGAGCGCGGGTGAAATCTGATGATAGATCCCCCCCATGGAGTCATCAAAACCCACAGCCTCAGGCACCCGCTCGTTCCCATTGATTTCTCGGTTGCTTCTATGAATAGCTCCAAGTTTCGAGGAGCATCTAGATCTTGCATAGAACTCGGAAAGGAGCGGACTTCCTTATAGGTGCCTAATATGCTAAAAACGCCCTCGGCTCTATACATTCTTATAATAGTTTAGAGCGCGGTCCGGGTTCGGGGGCGTTTAAAAGTCCCATATAACTCTTGAGACGCCGTACGTGAAAATGGCTTGAACCGACATGTGAGCTCGGGTCGGAAGTAGTGTGTAACATTGGAATACCCCCCCGAATTTTTGATGTCACATTATACGTACAAGGATCTTCTAGGGGAAAGACAATGAGCCGTTGAAACAACCCATTTGCGCGATCGAAGGAGTGTCAGCTTAATCTGAAACGAATGTTACAAAGGGTATACAGAATAGTGTATCATCGGCGGTGATGCTCTTTGGCCGTGCGATACTCTCGAGGAATCGATGGGACCGGCAAGGGCATGGTATTATACGGAGGAGGCCCCGTCCGTGCACTGCTCCCGCAATCTACCACATCCATCTGACTTGAACTTTGCGCTAATTCAGGCGGGAATGCAGACGGAGGTGCCCTGGAGTTGGAGTTGGAGCTTGAGCTCAAAGCGAGTGTATCGGGACTCCAGGGTGGGGTGGGGAGTGGGCGTGAATAAGAGGGGCTTGCTGTGGTGGTGCTGGTTGAGGCATCCGGACTCCATGGCGGAGACGCCGAGGACTGTGAAGGGGAGAGTGCAGGTGTGGAGGCCGTCTGCGACGTCGACTGGTCATTCGAATTCGTAAAGGACCAAGAGCCATCTGGATTTCGATGGGCAACACGCAGTAGGCTTGCCGTGCCATTCAAGGACGTGGTGGCTGTAGATTTCAAGGACACTAGCGTAAGATGGAAGGGCAAACGAGACAAAGACGGAGGAGACATACAAGCAGACATGGTAAACTGTTCGATATGTCGAGCTTCCGATGATCCAAAGGGACGAGCCCGTTTTCCCATCCGGTGTCTGCGGCACACCCGGTACAAGATGAACATAAACCCTTGCACGAAGAGCGTGCCAAACACGCCAATCAAAAAGCCGATAAGAAGAGGGTGAGGGACCGAGGAAGATGATGTACGAGGTAAAGACCGTGGTAGGGAGTGCATTCTGAAGACGTAGGATATCGTGAGCGACATCAAGATAACGAGGGATATGTGAGCACTGACCTCCCAAGTGTTTCAATTGACGACGGTGCAGCGACGCTTACTGGTCGTTCTGGCAGGCAACCGTCGACGACAAGTAACCGCCGCCTGGTATGAGTTATACGATTCGCTGGTGCTTGACGGGCTCTTTAAGAGCTCAATCAATGAGCGTACGAGGTCCGTCAGTGTACTGGCTCACGAGGGTGTATGCACAGACTGTCTCTGGGGTCGTTTCGTCTGGCCGTCAAGAGCGTACTGCCGCATAAGCAGAAACAGCCAATATAAGAGACACATGCCGGCCGCGAATTATATTAGTCAAGGCAGTAAGGACAGGTGTGGTGGCGGCGGCGATGCTCGGGTAGGGAAGCACTTGAATTATGCCGCCGGACGCTGTGACCCCAGGGCGGCTAATGTGACTGTGGGATCAGAGTGTGGTGAGAGGTTATCTACAGAACGGGTTGCCGAAGTATTATCGGATGCAGATGAGACCGCAGGGCACTCATGCCCGGACGCTGATATTGGGGCGTGTTCCGGAAGGCGACTTTTTGGTCTGGCGCTCCGAGACACATGGAACTAAACCTAAGTTTCAACGCCGCAGCCACCGGTGTTGAAGGAAGAGGAGAAGGTTTCAGAACGGGAGTTTTATTCTGGACAGACGCCGGGTGCCAATGTATGTGTGCTTCTTCTTCTGCCATAGAGAAGAAGCACAAGAACTGAGTCTGAACGTGACATCGCAGATAGATCCTAGATCTGGAAAAGTCGGGTTTCCGGGAACTATCAGATCCCAGGTCATACACTAGGCGCACACGATTGGCCCGAGTTTTAGTAAGCATCTGACACTCATCATATACTGATCGTTGTGAACCGTTAAGAGCACGGCGGTCCTTGGGGCAGAACTATATATTCAATGCGACAGGCCTGCCTTGGTTTGTTTCAATCCATCAACGGAGCACTCAAGGACTTTTTGAAAACCCCGGGCAAGGTGACGCTTTTCCTAGGCAAGTGAGCGGTAGTGTCCCTGTGGCATAGGTCGCCAAGGGACCTCGGGATCGAATGAAGCCACACAAGAAAAATTTAGTCACTTTTGATACTGACTACCAGGAGACTTCAAGCTTCAAGAGACTTCATCACTGAGGAGAGCCTGTTGGTGCAAATCAACTCATGATTCCCTTTCAATTTCCCAACAGACCGCGCACTTCAACTTCCTAGAGTCAGACAAGGAGGGGGGGAACTATCGTCGGAGGGGTAAGATTGTCACTCCCAGAAGCAGCACGCACTGTATTGACAGTTGTAACAAGGTGAAGTGTTTTGGGCTGTATGGAAGCAAACGTCAACTTTTCTTGTTCATCTAGAGAGATGACATCATTTATCGCCCGAATGTACTCTTCCGTTTGCTGTTGGCATCAGGCACATCCCAGTGTAGTATAGAAATTATGGACAACATGGACGCTCAGGCTATTGTCGACCAACAGGTTCCGCCCTTCTTAGGGTAATTCATGATCTACATTACGTATCGTGTATAGTAGTTGTTTGTGAACTAAAGCAGTGTCAAATCAAGTGGATTGTGTCAACCGCCTCAAGACAAGCAGTGATCCCATCGCGCAAATAAAACGAAACTGCAAGTAAGAGCATGTTTTACAACTACGGTGGTAATGATACTGTAGACTCTAATGCCTAGACGAATACAAGGACAGGCTCGTCGATACATAAGTCACGAAATGAGATAGGGTCCGTTAGGAGGGGTGTTTGGATTCGTCAATGAATTGTTCAGAATCATGATGGACTTCGCGCGTGATCATACGGAGAACGCCAGAGTGGGCCCAGCACGTCTGAACTTGGTCATGATACGACTGAGTTGGCGGGGGCGAAGATTCGACGAGCATGATGAGTTAGTCGCCACATTAGTGGAATTGGATGTGATGCTGAGACTTGATCCGTTGACGATGTTGGAGATCGGTGGCCCCGGGAATTGGTAGTTTTTCACGGGGTCGAAAATCTGTAACCACGGCATTAGGAAGTGCATAAATATCGCCACAGAATGAGCATACGGTGGGAACAAGAATCCCAGGATCCGAATCACTGTAAGCACCAGGGAGTGAGACGGTCTCGGAGGGCAGAAGAGCGAAACTATCGGTATTGTTATTTCCCGAAATCCGGACCTGCGAACAACTAGGATAAAATTCTGCGCCGCCCATTTCATTTCCGAGATGCAGAGCAATGATTTCGTGACGGAGGAGATAATCCCCCGCAACGAGGTTCTCAGGTAGCTTAACGCTGGTGGTGTTTCCATTGACTGTCGTCGGGTCAGTCACATACAGGTAAGAATAAAGGATGACACATACACAGGTCCTGTTGAACCCATTGAGAGCTGTCATTCTTGCGTTGTCCAACTTCGTCAATCTTGAACCATTTAGCGTTGATTGCATCGAACCTGTCGCAGGTGGTGTTGCCACATGTAGACATGTACGTCAACATTGGCCCGATGTTGTGAGGCCACTGAGGATATTGAGACATGCCTCTGCATCAATGTAAGAGTTTGATATTGACTCACGTTTCCACCAGTGCCGCTTGCCCAGTCAAAAGCAACAACGCTACCACCGTTAGCAGGGACGACCTCTGCCGCGATCTGAGCATCTTTCCCACAGTTCACAGCACGATTAGTAGCACCCTTCACAGGCGTAATGTCGTTGATAAGTCTGATTGGACTAGAAAAGTTTGAAACGTTGGGAGTGTTGCCCTTGTACAGCTTGCCATCGATTGCAATGCTTCGAAGGTGACCGTGGCCAAGAGCTGAAGGAGCGAGAGATGCTACCAGAGCAAATACGAGAGTTGAGGAGTACTTCATGACGTCCTAAGAGGGAAACTGTTGACAGAAAGAAGTGTCTAGGACCAATGCCTAACTGGAAGGAAGATGTGGTGAAAGTGTGATCGAGAAGTCAGCACACGGGGCTTTTATAGCTGTATTTCGGGTATCCATTCATTTCCACCACTTATCCACCTATGCAAAGTCTCATTGTCCGAACAATCACGGGTGGCCACAAATTTTGAACAATAGTCGGAGTTAAACCTCGAAATGAAACTCCGCCGACTTCCAACTCCGGCAACAATTGAGCACTGCTCGCGCTAAGGAGGCAACGCGTATGCGCGAAAGGGGTCCATGCTGAAATTCAGACAAGCTCTTATAAGCGATGTCTCTCAATTGAGGCTTGAGCACTGCTCGCACTAAGGAAGCAACGCCTACGCGCGAAAGGGGTTCACACTGAGACTAAACCAGATAAGCTCTTATAAGCGATGTCTTTCCGTTGAGGCGGTCTTATCACAGGTTCAAGAATGCTACCAGAAAGATTAGGCCAATCTCAGGTATTTGTTTGACATGGATACGCAGGATAACATCTACAAAGGATGGTGAATATCCAGTGCTACGTTTGCCTCTCGCAACGCTGCAACAATACCGTCGAAAGTATCGAGGAAGTGCCGTCTGCCAACACCATTGGTACATCAGAGTATCGGACGAAGTGACTATCAATATACACTATCAACTGGGTGCCTCCCCCTATGTGCCGAACTTCCAACACAGTCATACAGTTGACTTTGATTTCGTGACGATGTCGTTAACGTGGGCTGTAGGAATGGACAAAATAACTGTATAAGGTTGGCGTCCCCACCATGGATAACCAGTTTTCACTTGTCACTTCATCGCTGCTGCTTGACGCCATCTGAGATTGACACTTCTATTCTCCATCTTGCGTGTCCGTTTGCAGTCTCTCCGTAGGAATTGCGCATCAAAAGAAGTATCATATTTGCGCTATTATAGAGCCTTCAACGTTTCAGAAAAATCATGTAGGTCCTCTGCAATAGCCCCCCGAGTCCCTTCAACCCATCATCCAACCATTGCCGCCATGTGGCCCAAGGAACCGTACAGCAGGCGCACCAACCTCACTTCACGGGTAAAACCAACCCACCCCACAGAAGCTTCACGAAAAAAAAGTTGACTATGCATTTCTGGCATCACGAGGGTCATGCCCTTAGGCTTTCTCAACAGTCAAGAAATCACCCCATCGTCCGTGGGAATGTTTCCTCCAAGCATCGCGTGTGAACGCGTAGATGAAGGTTGTGAATAGCAGGGCGGAAATGGTTATCCACCCGATCCAAGCGAAAGCGACGAGGGCGGAGAGGAGTCTGCATTCTTTAAAGGACCAGCAGAACGATAGCTTTCCCCATGAGGACTGGAATCCAATCAAGGTGAGTCATTTATTGCGTACCAGCAGTTGTTTGGGCCAACTTACCGTCGAGATACCGGCGCCAACAATGTAGAGAAGCCACAGACAGCCAAGGAAGAAAAGCTCAAAGGCAATTCGAACAAAAAAGCCTCCGCGTTCCACTGATCGGGAAATGGTGTGCACCCTAGTTGTCTATGAGTTCTGGCTTAGCGCTAGTGCACGTGGACTCACATGTGAATCGACCAGAAGAATGTGAATACAGACGCTGCGAAAAGCTCAGCGACTATTCGATCTGTGCGTGATTATGGGCTTGTAATCCTTGTCAAATTAAGGCAGAAATCCACTCAACCGTAGAATGGATGCCCGTTGTTCAGCGGGTCTCCGGGTGGGAGATGAGTCGTATAGTGTAGCCGAGCGGCAGTTAACCCAACAAGGGTTCCCGAAAAAAGTAACTGTTGCGTGGATGGTCAGCATGTTTTGAGCTGTCTATCGAGGATCCACCTCCGACAACACTTACCAGCGCGATGTAGAGCCATTGGCGGAAAAGGTAGACTCTAAGGGAGAATGGGAGGATGGCCATCGTCAATACGAGCTACAATATCCTAGTGTCACTAGGGGCGAGGATTTATATCGTGGAAGACTTCGCGAAGTGGAGCCTGCAGGCGCAAACGTGTTTGTTCACGTAACACATCATAGGCGAAACTTCTAGCTGCAACATGTACATGTCAAAACACGAGGCTGCGAAGCTCCATTCATTTCAAACTCCTACCGATGTTTTGGCCGCTCAGTGAATTCAATATGCTACTGTCCTGTACAGCCATGTGATCTGCTGTACCTCAATAATTGCTTTACATGGTATTTAAGTCCTCAGTAACCGACTTAGTCCGAAACGGGTGCTGTCAAGCCCACGAGAATTTATACAGAACTCGGTCCATGGAACGACCAGGGAGGTAAATCTGTCTGGACGACCATCATTATGCGTGAGCTAACGGCTATGTAGTCACTGCAGCATCGAATAAAATGCTCATACGGTTCCTTAGCCTATTCAATGGTTTGTGGTATGCATGCAAACTTGTTATATAATGCGCCAGCGGAATTTGACTGTGGCTGGGTGATCGAATAAAAAGATGCATGTCCGGGACCGGCGGCTGAAATGAAGGATCCCTCGAATATAAGGGGTCATTTGAGCAACTGCGATCGTCATCGCAAGCTCTCCGAGGCTCCACCCAAACGTCAAGGCGCCCCAAGGACGAAACGCTAATCATAGCCACTCCAATATCAAAGAGGGTTCTCGTCTTCTCCATCAAAAAACACATATCATCCTAAGCACGAATACATAAGTTCCTGATAGCAATAACAAAGAAATTAGCATCCATTCAACTTATAGCAACTTCTTCAGCGCTTGCGGAATGAAAACAGAAAAAGATATAGCTTCACCGCAGAAGGTTCAACAAGCAATCTCGGATAGTTGTTTGACAGCTTCCAGGCTTGCTCGGGAAATAGTCCTCGATGCACACCGACGGATTTTGGCAGTATTGACATCTTCGCCGGTGGATTACGTAAGTATTTGCTATCGGCACGAGTCGCGGCCACGTGAGGTATTTTTCTCACGCGGCGTTCCGCAATTCCTAAACTTTCTTACAACAGGGCTATTATTCCTACGCCTACGTGTAGGTCAGTTCGTGCATAATGGCGAATCGGCTGGGGCTTGTCCTTCAATAGCTCATGAGGTTAACCTCCATAAGCAGTGCACAGACTACATCGCAGTTTTGGGTCGACATCTTACTGAATTTTCCGATCACGGATTTAGGTGCACGAGAAGATGCGGGCATTCTTCGCGGTGGATGAAGAGGAGGTGGATTGTGTTATCCCAGAATCACACCAGCCGTATACATCTATGAGTATGGCAACAGACTCGGAGGCAGGGCCGTTGGCAGCTTACCCCCCCCTCTGCACGCCTGGAGAAGCTGTCACAGGGCTGGGAAGTCTCGGGTGAAGAGCCGGGAACTCTTCATAGAAACACATTAAAGTCCCAAGGTGTGCGTGGCAACTCAAGAGTGGGCACCAAGGGCTATTACTTCAAATGTGGACTGGCTAGAGAGCTTTCTTGAAAGAGCACACGTGCCAACTCAGCCACACTCTGCTTGCTGCACGAGACGCTAAGAACTCCTGTCGCATGCCGGTCCTATGCTGCCGAAGAAGTGTATTTCGTTGCCACCCATTTTGTCGCTGTCTTCTCTTGACCAATTCGGTCAGTCAGCTTGTGGTAAATGTATTCTTCCATCCCCGTAACGATTTCGACGAATCACTTCCACCTGTTTTCATTGAAGTGAAAGCCAGAATATCCCGTGCGATACCTCGCTTTATTGCCAGGTTTCCATACATACGACACTTGAAGATGCACTGTCACCGCTGCGGTCACTGCCCTTTGATGAACTTTGATCTACCTTTCCCAACCGGCCAATCGCAGACTCACCTTCAACACATATTCTGCAACCCAAACCTGTTTCAGTATAGTTGTCTTCTAAGACGTTACCCAAAGTCCGGAAGCTGCCTATGGATGGTGTTTCGTCATTTCATACAAGGAAATCCAGTACACTTCCCCGATATAACGTGGACAGGTTATACCTTGCGCTAAGCCTTGGTCGTGTGAGTCAGTCGTGGAGTTGGGGAGTCGATGGTTCATGCTGTATACCCTATGAATTGGAGCAAGCGACCCATTTGCATGCAAGTTCGAGACAACCAACTACACAATGCCACGCATCCGTATCACTCCAGGACACATGATTCAACCCAATGGTCCATCAACTGTGATTTCGATTTCGGAGGGCATGTCCAAATGGGAATAAGTTGATATAATTCGTTACATGACCGGTACCCAATGGGACGATACTTCTTAGGAGATGTAAGGAATACGGATACAGGGTAGCTCTATGGTCCAGCGTAGTATCTATGATGGATTGACTTTCGTGACATCTCAAGATTTTACTTCAGTCAAAGATTGCGACAGTCTAATTCCAACGTCCTAAGTTGCTTCTCAATGCTCACTGATTATCAACAATGCAGCAAAAGCAAGATGAATTCTGCAATACGAATTTCGATTTTTTACAACTACTGATGTATGCCACAAGTTATATGTCTATAATAGGCTAGCACGCCTGTTAGCACTAATATGGTAGCGGCGTAGTCAATTGACAGAACTTGAAGGAGCATACGCGTTTATTCGGCTGCTGCGGCGCACGACTCTTCTTGCTATTACGCAAAGTCTATCGCCGCTTGCATTGATCGATCAAGCCATGCCGGGAGCCCTACGTACGCATTTTACCAGTAACCAACGTAGAAGCGTCTCGCTTGTAGGACTAGTTGCCTGGACTAAGTGACATGGTAAGGCATGGTCATCTCGTAGTGGTATCGTGGCACACAGGCCCGCTGCGGCCGCAGCTCCACAGTCCCTGACTTCAGTGGTTGATTGCATCTGAGACGCTGACTCTTTGTCACGATTGACGCTGCCACGAAACCTGCTCATTCATGATTGACGCTGCCACGACACCTGCTCGTTCAACAAGTATAAAAGTGGTGCAGACTTCTTCACTAGAGCATCTCTCCAAACCACAGCATCACCATTCCCTTACAGTCAACCAGAAATGCCAGAAACACTCACTGTTGCCGTCTGCATCTGCGACGAAGTCACTTTTACTGACTTCATCCCGCCGATGGAGATATTGTCTTTTATGAATCTTGCGCATGACAAGGGCGACCCAGTGGTGGCAGCAGCAGGCCTGGGGGTGGAGGCGACTAAGTACCTTCTTCAGGTCGATTATTTGGCCCCTACTATGAAACCCGTTGCTGGAATCGGCGCGACTCTATGTTTGCCCACTGTTAATCCCACGCAGACCTACGCTGCCGCTCTTCAGAGCGGAAAGCAATATGACATCATCTGGGTTCCTGCTGGTATTTATTGTATTCGATTTGATCTGATGAAGAAGCTGAACAATCTGTTTCTTCTAACTTTAGGACCTCTGCCGGATCCTGCCACTGGTGCAGATAGGGCACCCCAAGAAGAGATTGAGTTCATAAAGCGTCAGGCTCCTGGGGCCAAGTATGTCATGTCCGTGTGCGGGGGAGCCGTACATCTCGCCACAGCCGGTATATTGGACGGCAAACGTGCCACTGCGAATAAGTTGTTTTTCAAACTGATCCGTGTATGCCCCACATTCATTGTGCTGGATTACAATGTTTTAATCGAGGACCCCTTTGCACAGACTGTCACAAGCAAAAAGATCACCTGGATCCCCAAGGCCAGGTGGGTCGTTGACGGAAATATCTGGACGAGCTCTGGAGTGACAGCTGGTGAGTTTGTGGTGATGACTTGATACAATACAGGCACGCACCGCCGCTACACAATCAATTCATCATTTCCCCACAATCGAAGTTCGACATGCTAAACAATATTTTCAGGCTCGGACATGACTCTCGCTTTCGTGGAACACTTGGCTGGAGCGAAGATGGCTCGCATGATCCGCGGTGCGGTCGAGATTCCCTACCACGGGGGACCGGAGGATGATCCGTTTGCAGAGTTCCATGGCTTGGTTTGAAATTGAGATGGGATTCCGCTAATAGCAATCGTAAATAGCAAAGTAAAGGAATAGTGACACGAGGGTAGGAAATGATGTAGGTATGCGTAGAAAAGATGATAGAATCTGGTATGCCATGAATTAAACACGTTTTCAAGGAAACAGCCATAGTCCTACTGGATTTGCCATACACTTGACATCCCCTTCAACTTTCACCCCTTGGCCTTGACTTCAATACGCAAGGGGGGAGGGGAATGAAGGTTTTTACATTGCCTAATCGACATGTTAGAGAGGTTCACCTTGAGGACTTCCATGCACCGTAGCCGACGAATCCCGTACGTACAATTGATGCGACGACGGGACACAAAGTCTACTCTCAGAATAATATGAACGCTGAGAATCTGAAGTAAGGAACGAGGGGAAAAGTGTAATTGCTTGCAAACTTTGTCTTCCTCGACTCGCAAGTTGGACCACCTACAAAGCAGACGTTCGGAAGCACTATATTCATTACTAATTAACATCAGTCAATGCAGATGAAACGTGAAGCACTTATATATCATACACTAACAGACAGCACATTATCGAGATTGACATACATCACAATAGAGAGTTGACATCTTCAACGGTCACCCTACCCACTCAACTTTCAGCCCTCTCTAGCAAGGATCTTATCCTCTCCATGCCAATCAACAAATTGCGTAAAACCAGCGCCCAGAATAAGCTCGTGAGAGTAGATAGTAACTCCATGTTTGACCAATGGGCGCCAGAGCGACTCGTCTTTCAAGCTGGAGATAACATGTCGCGTTTCCGAGATATTCCGTATTGTAGGAACCGACTCTTTACACTGTTGCTTACATCAGTACAATGAGCATTCAAAACAAGCGAGCGTGGCCGCCGTACCTCAGCGCCAAGTGCACGTAGCACACTCTTTAAGACGTTGAAGTCTGATGGAACACCTGGAGTGATATAAAAAAAGTGGCCCTGGAGCAGCTTTTGCTTCTTCTTCTTAAGCTCTTTAGCACGTTCAAGGGCTTCTACGAGCTTGAATTTATGCTTGTGCTCCACGTCAGGATCTCGCAGGGGATAATCACTCTCCGCTAGTTGGACATACGACTCAATGAATATGACTGTCAAAGTCGCGAAGGTATGAAGGCGTACCTACAACGCTGCCAGACTCAGCACATGCTACAAGCCAGTCCATGCACAATACAAAAGGGACATTTGGCAACGCGCAAAGAAACTTTTCTGTGCGCGATAAATGATTGGTCACTAGATGGGTGCATTCGTGTGGTTTTTGAGTGAATCTGACACCCAATTTAATCATAGCCTGGAGGGAGAGCATTAGCACATGTGTGCGGGACGCGATCGTCAACCTGCCTTCTCGATTTGTTCTGTGACTACGACCTTCGTTGTCAGGATACGGATTTTCCTTGGGTCATACGATGATCGACCGAGTGTCTCTTCATCTTCAGATCTGGGCCAAAACTGTTAAAACCAGGGGACATACAACAACAAGACAAGCCTTACCCATGGTCGGAGACGGACTTGTCCCTGCGGATCTTCTTACGCGCTTCACCTTGGCCGCTGCGTTTGCTAGGGCCTGGTTTGTCGTCATCATCGGCCAATCTCTTTTTGGCTTTGGTGTTTGTGACAAAACGAATAGGCGGCGCATCAGAATCCTCTCCATCAGCTCTAACCCACGCTTTGCCTTTGCCCTTTCCCTTGTTATAGCCAATTTTAGTAACCTTGCGCCTTTTGCGGTCTCGACTGTCGTCGGTTTGTTCCTCGTCTTCATCATCATCACTCACTGCGAACTGTGCGCTCTTTCGTTTTCGTCCAGGTCCGCCCTTGGTGCTTCGTCTACGCTCGTTTTCAAAGTTTATAACGTCTGGCATTACTTCGTTTCGTAGTCTTTGTGTTGCTGTAACAGCAGCATGCCGATGCGACGCACGTTGCACTAGTGGCGGGGTGTTAGACCGAAAAGTGGCAACATCTCGAGAAGCAGGCGTACTGCCAGACCGAGGACGACGTGGCGACCGCCGTAGTGGTGGTGTTGGTGACCGCGAAACGGAATCGTGGACAACCAAGGGGCGACCGCGTTTCGGGGATGTTATGACGCGAGCGGAGGACATTCGATCATGAGCCTTTGTCGATCGTGACGCTGATTTGGAAAGAGAAACAGCAGAGTCAGGAGAGCTTCCACGGCGTCTTGATGCGAGAAGTGAGCGCGGATCTGGTAAGTTGACAGAAACCACACGGTTTGGTGATGGCAGTAGAACATCTTCTCTGTTCCCTTTGTGGACAGAGTCCCCCGGTCTGGAAACTTTCTTGGGCGCAAGTGACTTGATTTCGTTGTCACCTTCTGATCCAGAGGTAGACGATACTCGCTTGTTTTTTACCTTTGAAGCTCTCTTTTTCCGGTCTATCTTCGAGCCGGTCTTGTGAGACGTTTTGTCTGTACTACTGCGGTCCCCATCTGCCTCTTGGATCGGTGGGTAACGAGACCTGCTCTTGTATACCGTCGGCTTCGACTTTGACTTTGACTTTGGCAGCTTGGTGTGAGACATAAACACATCCTGATCACTCTTCTCATCAGTGTCTATCGCGTATACCGTTCGGGCCTTCCCCTTAGGACTTCTAAGTACTGGTTCGTCCGTGGACTCCTGATCGCTTTTAAGCGAAGACGCCCCATATGGCTTTTGTATTTTGGGCGTTGACTTAGATTTTGTCATAGGAGCCGTCCCCGTGGCTGAGGATTGCTTCCCTCGAGACGCCTTGGCATGTGACACCGGTGGTGGTATCTCCGTGATAGATTCAGCATCGTTATCTGGTTGAGCCATAGGCTTCGTGCTTGGTGTCGGTTTTGGCCTTGACTTCTTGGGTGGACCAACTTTCATAGGCGTTTTCTCCAGTACAGGTGCTGGGTCAGTGCTTGTATCGGTTTGGGGTAGCTTCGCATTCGACCCATTATCGGCTGGTCCTTGTGCCTTCTTCAATGGTAGCGAATCGGCATTATTTGCGTCCAGGGATGATTGTGACTTAGGCTTTTCAGAGGGAACCTTATTGGAAGCACCCTTCTTCGATGGGGACTTGTTGACACCATGGGGTGGACCTAACTTTGTGGGTGAGAGTGACGGGCCCTTCCGAGTACCGCTGTCACTTTCATGGGGGTCTCCTGCAATGTGCAAAACATCCTCGACCTCTTCCACTTCAAGCGCATCCCGCACATTTGTAGCCGTTCCCAATCCTCCATCACTGATATGTATGCTATCTGGCTTCTTTCCTTCTCCCGGCTTTGGGTGCCCTGACTGATCTTTCGGACGCGCTGGCTCCTGCTTATTCTGAGGCAAGGACTCGGTTTCCTCCTCAAGCCCCACGCGTCCCACCCCTCGATCGCCTAGAACGGTTCCATAGTTGACACCAGGAGCATAATCAAGATACCTTTTCTGTGCCGGCGTAAGATTCCGCCATTCAACGAAACAGTCCTCCAGCCACTTGTGGGTCACCACTGGTACAGACCACTCTTCGGCCTTTGCGGTCTTATTGCCGCTCTTGCTATTGCGATGAGCTCATGATCAAGACAGACATCCCGGGAGAGAAAGAGAAAGCGACATACTATGCAGCAATAACAACGGTGTTCCTGCCTGACATGGTGGGTGTGAATTTGGCACCCATGACTTCGATGAGTTTCTTGAGATATTCCCGAGCATCTCCTTGATAATTGGTTACTGTGATCTCCTATTCATTACTGCATAAGCTGGTGAGCGAAAGATGCGCAGGCCTACGACTTACATGGTCCTTAAAGCCCTGTATTGGTTTGTCTCGCACAGGATAGTGTAAGAGCTGATCCCGAGGTCGACTCATAATGCCAGTCCGCTCGACATAGAACAACCAGGCTAATGTTCCAATTGTTTTCCCGCTAGCAAGTGCTCTGGCGTAGGCCGCGCCAGTACGGAAACGCGTGATGAGTATGTCTGCCCGGTCTATTGCTATGCTTTCATCCTCCTTGTGTGCACTAACAACAACCCCGCCTGCCAGTCGTATACGTGCTTCAACAGATTCACGCCTTTGAGCATCCAATTCAAGTAATGGCGACAATAAAATGCTGCGGCCCTGCCAGACGTTGCGGGCACGTGGAGCCGGAGAAGACGATGTAACAGGCACCTGCATGGTTCCATACATGGCTTTCTTGTCAAAACCATTAAATAAATGCTGACTGCCCTCCGCATGCGCCTTCACCAACATTTGAGCTTTGTAAGCGGTGACATCATGATCCTTGCGCAGGTAAGGTGGATCAGGAAATTGGAACACGTCGGACGGAAGTCGCATTTGCGTAGACCAACACTGATCAAACCATTGTGGTAGCACGATAGTGATATGGGCGCTGTTGCGAAAATGGATCGCGGTCCGGTACTTTTCTGAGCGCGTGTTGGTGACGAAGAGGTGAGTGACGTCGCGCGTGAGACCCTCACGCCACGCGCCACCTTGCGCCATGATCCCAGAAGCTATAACTTCCTTGTCACCAGGTGGCAGCTGTGTAGCAAGGGTCAGTAACTGTTTATGTAGTATGTGGGGAACGTACATCTGCAGAGGTCGCTACAATGCCAGAAAAGAACATTTCCTTGTCCGCTGAAAAGTACTTTGGACTAATAGTAGAGTCAGTTGCAAATAAATCACATGAAAAGCGAAGAGGCGCACTCCTGGAGATGACCAAGTTCCATACTGCGTTCCACCCAATATGGCTACAAACACGTCAGTATACAACTTGTGTCCTGCCTTAGATACTCTCACAGTCACACAGAACGCTCTCTTCTGAAGAGTGTCGCAGCCTTCAAACTCTACGGTGTCGCTGATAATATGTGTGGCGAAATCGATAGGGACATCTTTGGCGCCATTGCTATCAAGCATATGTGAGACCTCGAGACGTGTCCGTTCCACCAGCGACTGTGATAAGTGATACGACACACTCTCGAAGAGCGGCATAAAGTTGGCTAAATGGATGAGGCTAAGGACAGTCAAGTAGATGATCTCGCTGAATCGGTCACACAACTATAGCGGAGTTTTCACGTAACATCACAAGTTGTCTCACCAACGTGACGCCAAACACATGTCAATACATCCAATATTACCATTATAATATTATAATAGATTTATGAACATGTAGATACTTACTACTCTTACAATTATTGGAACTCGCCCACATATGCGTCAACAATGGCGCTAGTACAGTCAAGCGCCGGTAGCGCGTGTATTTCAGTTGCGTAAATGTAACGAGTTAGAGTTCGGACTTCGAAGTACTTAGGACAACTAGTAGACCAGTCGTAACCAAGTGTATATCGAGGTCGGGTTCTCCTATCGCTAACGTACATGTAACTATTCTATCTACTTATATATCACAGACACGGGCCTTTCTCCTGTCTCAGAACTGAGTCGGAGCTCCTAGTTAAGTCGGAGCTATTGCTGTATGTCCGCTAAGTGGACCAGCTCCTTACAGTAAACCACAGCTGAGGTAGGATCTCATTAACTGCGCAATGAGTACATACTCATATACTAATTACCTTCTGAAAACTGATTTTATCAGATCTCAATAACAATCCGTGCGAAGCTGAAAGACACAGTTGAATATTACTGTAATAATCATTTCACAACACATCACAGCTTTGGCAAAGCTTTGAATCTGGGCTGACGTTTGGTCTTGAAGGAGTGGAAAGCGTCGGTGAGATCCTGTGAGGGCGCAACAGTGTTAGCAGTTTCGCTCCTCAAATAAACACCAATAGTGTGTTCACAGATGTCTGTATGTTGGCAGCATTCCAGGTAGCGGTGTATTCCAGATTCTGTCGAACACTGAAACTGAGGTGAATGCCAAACCCGAAAATTCGACTGGAAAAATCGCGCCACCTATGATCTCTAGCGTGCAATAGCAAGTGCTTGGTTCCAAGAACCGCAATGGGCGACTTTGAAGCAATCAATGCAGCTGTTTCGAGAGCAGAACTAATGACTTCATCGCGGCCGCCTTTAACAACTCTGCTTATGAAGCCAAGTTGTTCGGCCTCCTCGGGGCCGAAGTTGCGTGCGGTGTACGCCAATTCACGCACGGCGCTTTGATTACCTGTTATCTTGGGGATCCTTGCGAGTGTACCGATGTCAGCTGCGAGGCCTACGTCAATTTCCTAGTAATGAAACAGACAGCCTTTAAAGTTGAGAACAAGTAGCCTTGAACTGATAAACATACCTTGATCGAAAATACTGTGGAAGTAGCAGCATATCGAATATCGCAAGCAGAAAGGATGTCTATTGCAAGTCCAAACGCTATCCCATGAACAGCGGCGATGACTGGTTGTGGCGCTTCTTCAATCGCAGAGATACAGCTTTGAAATTGCTGAAAAAAGGTTTGGAGACCGTCAATAGGAGATAGTCATATACGGTCTTTCAACTTACCAATATGTGTTCTCGTAACAGTCTTGCCTTACGAGCCGGATCCAAATTGTCGCCACTGTCCTCTCCAAGAACATTTTCTGTGACTGAAACACCACTGTAAGCAGACGTGAGAACTGCCAAGGTGCTGAAAATTCATGCACGGTCTAATCCAGCGGTGAAATATTTGGGAAAAGATGATGCGAGTACGATAACTCTAATGTCTCCATCTTTGCCAATTTTCTGGAATACCTCGCCCAATTCTTCCCAAAATCTGCAATAGAGTAAAATGAGTCTGTCCAGATCATTAAATTTGGTGACACGTACGGTTGGTGGAATGCATTTACAGGAGCGCTGAAGGGACAAATCATAAATTACATGTCACTGGTTGTGAGGCCCACGCACCGATTGAGGCTCACAAGCACAACCCCCGGAGTGGGATGGCTTGCTCTGATAAACTGGAGTCCTTCTAGGCCCATGTACACGAAGAACTGTCGATGTATGTGCTTGCGAACGCCGAAGAGCAAGATACGTCTTGAGGTGAACCGTGACTGACTCAGCTATTGCCAAGATATCGGACCACCACGCTGCAAACATCAAATTGAAATTCCGCCATACGTACATGTCATAATGCATAAGGACTAACAGATGGACGCTGTGTGGAGGGATCTGAGGCAAGCGGCTGGAGCGACTGGATGGCTTCTAATCTCCGCCTAAAAATGAATCACAGGGCTGACAAATAATGGCACAGTCAAGTCAGCGACGACCTCCGATAGCTTTAGCTTAGGGTGCGTGGCACTGCCGGGAATTGACACCGCCGACGCTCCTACTTCGCAACGGGGGCCGCGCTTAAACTCGAGTCAACTTTTGTGTCTGCGGGGTCCACATTGAGTCAAATCTGTCATGCCGCCGCACTGACCTTCGATTCTGCATCTAACACTGCATATATAAGCACAGTGCTTTCCCGATGAAAAATGAAAAATGCATTGCCGCCTCGTTTCTTGGCGGCATGCTTAAATTTGGCGTGTCAATTATTTGTCTGCATTTCATGTTTTGGTGTGTAAATATTTGACACCTCAGCGTTACTACCTATTAATCTTTCAGGCGTCATACTTCGATGATTAATTGCCTTGCTAGCCGCAGCTCGCTTAAACCACGTGTGCATGGGGCTCTCGTGTGCTGTGCGTACAGTGCTAAGATAAGCATGCAGCACTATACATCTTGCTGTGCTCGGACCGGTAGATCAACACAAATACTCTCGGAGCCCCATACTATCGAGCGCTTACTAAGCGTCAACCATCCCCCATGTCAACCCTTGGCATTTATGACTCTTGCGGATCATCAACACGACCAAATTTTCCAGCCGTTTGGCTTGCATGCGTCCTCAAAGGCTTTCTCCCCTTTGTTTTCTTACTCAGCACTCTCTGCTATTAGCCATTGCCTGCGCACGTTTTGACCTCCCGGATGCAGCGCCTGAGCTACGCCGAACCTCTCAACTACCCCCTCCATGTGATTACGTTCCCCCCGCCAATAGCAAAAATGCGTCCGATTGCATATTCACAGCAAGTGTGTCAAAGTATAGAAATTGGTGCGTCCCTGGTGACTATGCTCCCTGGTGATTATGCTTTTGTTTCGGATCCTGGCAAGGATGTTTGACCTCGTCCTGAGGCTCTGTGAATCGCCGTCTGGCAATGCAATAATGCCAATCTATGCGCCAGGCAATGCTTGCTCTGTCTTCAAAAGCTGCTGGTCTTTTCGCAAAGACATCTCCAACTTGCTCTCAATAACTCAATTTCTTACACTTTTCTTTCTCAAATATCCTCCTATCCATCCAAGGTCAGTCCATGCGGTCTCTGCAGATATTGCACTTGTTCACTGTGTTGTCGTCCAGATGTGCCTTGATGTCATTAGTGGAGGCACGGAGTACCTTCTCTGCGGCCATATTTCAGGAGCTACCCAAAGCACATACCCTTGTAGCGATCCTAGATGCACACGGAGTACTGCGCACTTTCCGGGTTGCAGTTATGGGGCCAGGGCCGGTTGCTTTGCTTGCTCAACCGGGCACGGAGCTTGCATCAATCACCACAAGTGCCGCGACAAATCTCGGACTCAATACAATATTGATAGAACACGGGCGGGTTATTGCATGCGCTGCTCCCGAGTGCGTAATACACGTTCACATCGTCTATGTTTCATTCTCACTGACAGTTGACTGTGCTATAGGGCTAGTTATGGTCCCATCAGAGCATATACGACCAAATGACCATTTCCATAATCGTCCTGATCCACATATGAACTTCACTCCTCTAGAGTCATATTAAACCTAATCTGTCTGTATACGTTTGCTCTTCTACCTAAAGTTACTAGCATATTGGTCCTAATCTGTTGGTATACGTTTTACTCTACCACTCTAAAGCTATATAGTCCTAATCTGTTTATATGTACTTTGTTCTAATGCTAATATTTGTTATGTGTACAGTCTTGACGCAAAAGAATCACACGCTCTACATAAGCTTGATTTGTGGTGCATGCATTAATGCATTCGTCGCAACTTCTTGCCGATGACTACACTCATGCACTCTGTGTTAATGTGATGACTGAAAGCCAAACACACTGAGACGCACGCTACCGTATGCGTACCAGTCATTGTTCAGAGCTGAGCGACCTGCAGTGCCCTGTCGAGAGAATTCGAATGTTGACCGATAAATACGGTAAACTGCATTATATAAATTGCCAACATATCATGCATGCAATGTCTACAAGGAAACTAATTTTGAATTCAGAGTCTATATGACGATGTCCTCAGTCAGTCTTGCAAGTTACCCTGCCCAGACCCGGTGAGATAACAACAAACAACACCAACCTTCCTCAATCACTCCTGAGACCCTGCTGCCCATCCATACAAAAACTTGCACCGCCGTCTACGGGCGCTGCTGATTGAGCGCTCCACAGGCATGATATAGTATTCGGATATAAAGGTCCTGACGGTCGGCTGCGAAAGGTCGGTCCCCCTGAGTCAGTCATTGGGCATACAACCATTTGACCTCCTACAGTGGAGAGTACGAGTCCTTGGACCATTCCTAGGCCTGATTATGAGGCACATTGGCCTCCGACACCCTGCTGCGGTACTGTGCGGCCAAAGCACACAATTAGTATGAGACATTGCGAAATCCGATGAGAGAGGACATTGGATTGCATGAGTCCATTAGAAATCATGAGAAGGTTTCACAAAAAAGCAGTTATCCCGTAGTGTAACCTATCGCAGTAATGATATAGATTGTACCTGTGCACAATTTCGAACGACCCAAGAGATGAGGGGGCCATCCGAACTCAAGGCGAGGTAAACTACTCTGCCAGAAATGCGTCACAACCAGTAGCAACGAAGAGACTGGACGAATATCCATTGTAACATCGCGTCCGTCATCTTGGTTCTGGTCAAAGAAGAAAACGGCGGACTTGGAAACTTAGCAAAGTTATATAGTGCTGTCCACCGGGATGGGTATTTCTACCTGATTTCTACCGACGTGGCCTTCAATTAGGTCAGTGTCCAAGGAAAAGAGAAAGTTGACAGTGATAAAAGACATATAAAGTAACTTCTATAAGCATAAGCGACAACCACTGCAGAGTTGGAATGCGCAGAGTTGAACAACCCGGATACTTTCACAGCTTGCAAGGCTGCAAAGACGGGACGCAGTCACTGGTGAGAAACATCAAGATCATTAGATTTGCTACTGATTAAACTATGATGAATCTTGATGCTATTGTCAAGTTACGTGTGGCTTAGGAACCTCCCTTATGTTACTAGTGTCAAGCAGGACCTCAAGAGATCTTTACGCGCCAGCTGTCATAAGTATAGCTCTTCTGTAGTGCGACCATTCATTTACTTCAGAAATTGACTGGCGTTCCTGGCTGCGAATGCGGTACGCTGGTATGCGGCAGCACAACAGCTGACATTGAAGCGCCGACTGTGAGTATGTATTCCTAGATGGAGACAGCGAGCCCCATGAAGTATCCTGGTACTCATGCTGAAGTCGAGAATTGGCTAGGAAGCTTGAAATAAAGCATCTTCGTGGGATGTACCCCACAGTGTCTTGAACCGCCACCCATTTCTGCGTAGGGTGATTCACTCATACTACACCAGCAGAGTGACACAACTTATGATCACAACATCTCGGCAGCAGTGATATACAACACTAAGATTATACATCAGTACTCGCTCTCGAGTCCCTGGCCCATTTGCTCACCGTTATTTCCCCGTACGAAACAATCACCATATCGGTTGGTTACATTCCCGTTGACATACTCCTCCGTTTGTTCCAACGCGATGTTCATATATCCATCCAAACATGATAGAACTCCTGAGTAGAGATGAGCTATTATTCATCGTGTGCGAGAAAGGCTGCTCAAACAGGTGGCATACCTCTATAGTCGACGCCCGATGTGAGGCGAACAATGACACGCTTTCCCACAACACCTTTGAGGAATTCAGTTGGTGACCCACTGCTCGTAATGGGAGGTGGCGGAGGGGCGGGTGGAGAATCTCCTGGAGGAGGAGGAGTGATTTCTTCCATAACAGCAATGGAAAACGTAATGTACCTTACATAAGCTTTACAATTTGCCTTTCAGCCACCGTCGAAAGCTTTGCAAGTGTCACTTCCTGCGTGCTCGTGTTCTAAACGTATAACTGGGCTTATTATAGCTTTTGACTATTGTTACACCTGAGTGGCCAGGGCTGGGGATGCTGACAGGATCTACTAAATTTCTGCACGGCTTATGTCTACTGGCCAGTCGAAATACTTACTTGGAGTTTCACACGACTGCATGTGCTCTCAAAGGAGACTCACGCAAGAGAAAACGAGCCCCGAAAGTTAGAGCCGATGCTCAACCCGCGCGTACGTTACAGTTGGTTGCAAATTGCCTCACCAGTCGCTGATTCGTAGACGAGCACTTAGCCTCTTCTTCCCGGAAGCGTTTGGTGCCTACGTTGAAACCTGCCGGAGAATCTGGAACCTATGAAGTTGCGCCACGCCCGCCCAAATCAAGTGATGAGACATCTCGTCGATGGGATGAACAGGCGCAGTCTTCACCCGCTCGTACGGGTATGAAATCTCCACAGACTTCAAAAGAAGGATCATCCTCCAGCAGTGAGATCACATTTACACGAGAGGATGCTCCTCATGTAGGCAGAACATCCTGGCAGAGGCCGAGGAGCTCATTCTCGTCCCGGAGGGAAGCGACACATGACTATGCCAATGGATTTGATAGACAGAGATCCTCCTTTGGGTTACGGAGAAACGATAGTTTATCCAGCCGAGGAGATGGCATTCGATCTCGGGATGCGCCTTTCCGGGGTGAGGGGGCACCTGATGCTTCGCGTGCCAGACAAAGCTTTAGCAAGAGGATGTCTAGCGAGAGAGAACCATCGCGTACCCCGAAGGTCTATGATTCCAACCAACATTACCGCTCACAGTCGTCAAAAGTACCCATTGAAGATTTTCACACCCCGCAGATAGAACCATTAAACACATTGCCCACTCGGTTTACATCTCCACCCCTCTTTAGCGGTCTCCTTCAGTCAGTGCATGAAGTTCTAGGATCGGATGCCAGACCATCGCCAATTCAGTCTCTATCCCTCAAGCATCTGTTCACTCCCCCGCCACACTTATTTTCAACGGGTACACAGGAGGGGAAATCAGAACAGTCATCATTAGCACCAGCTTGGGGGCAGTACCTTTTGGCGTCGGAGACAGGCTCAGGGAAGAGTATTGCATACCTCCTTCCCATGATACAGTATCTGAAGCTCACCGAAGGCTCACCACCCCCTTTGCCTTCTCTTACGTTTCCTCCTAGTAGATCTCTCGCTCTTAATCCCCGGGGCCTCATTCTAGCTCCCACACATGAACTCTCACGCCAGCTTTCCACCTTCGCTAAATCTCTTCTACATAATGTCCGTCTACGTGTACTCTGTGCCTCGCGTGCCAATACTTCCAGCTCCTCCCATGGTACTAACAGTACCGCAAGCCAAATGAAACGGGAGCTGAATGATACCAACTTTGGATTAACCGACGAGGCACATATTATCAGGAGGAACAGGCCGTTAGACGTGCTTGTGGGTACCCCCACGAAGGTTCTGGAGATGGCTCGAGGTTGGGGATGGAACAGAGAAGACAAAATTGAAGATCACTGGGACGATGCTCAAAAGGACAGAGCGAGGAAATGGGTACCAGGTCCATCTGAAGTAGGACTTTCGAAAATCGAATGGGTGGTGATCGATGAGGCAGATATCCTTTTTGGTACGCTTTAATCTTCACCACTGCTTGCCTCACCGGTGACCACCGCTTGGCTTAGACAATGACTTCGAGCAGTCAACACGGCTGCTTCTAGCAGATATCGCACAAGCGCGTGGTTACACTCATCCGTCGTTCTCAACCCTGCATGCTCGGAGTTCCTCTACTACCCCGCCAAGTCCTGATCTGTCTTCCCAACCACTCACATACCCTTTCCACCTCCTTCTCACCTCCGCAACTATACCGTCCTCCCTTGCATCATATCTCACCACCCATCACCCCAAGCTCACTCGGCTCGCTTCTCCCAACTTACACCGGCTGCCGTCTACACTGAAGACTGAGTATCACGCCTGGACAAGCGGAAATAAAAATTCGGACATCGAGAGACGCATAAGACACGTCTGGGCGGAGGACGCTCGTTCGAATATGAAGTCAAAGATCCTCGTTTTTTGCAACAAATCCTCAAAAGTGGAAGATCTCGGCCTCTATCTTAAAGAGAAGGGTATTCCCAATGTTGCGCTGACAAGCACAGCAGCAGCTCGATTCCGGGGGTCAAATCGTCACTTGGCGGGTTTTTTGAAGGACACGGAACAAGTGTCGACTGTTGACTCCAGTGCAACAGCCTTGCCATCAGAACCTCACGTGATGATCACGACGTCGCTGCTTTCGCGTGGGTTGGACTTCTCACCACAAATCAAGTACGTGTTCATCGCGGATGAGCCGCGTAATATGATCGACTTCCTCCATCGTGCTGGAAGGTCTGGGCGCGCAGGAAATGAAGGCAAAGTTGTTGTATTTGGAAAGATGAAAGGAAGAGGATCAGACAATGCAAGGGAGGTGAGAAGAAAAATCGGCGCATTGGCGCATTGAGCAATGTGTCAATATAAGTTGATATAATACAATCACCTCCAATCTGACATGCGTATATTGAAGATATATCTGATGTCAGTGAGACTTGAGAACTATTACAGCATTGCACCTTTGCTCTGAGGTTGCGTTTCGGCTGGGCGCATCACGTGCCATGGAACCTTTGCCCCATTGTTTTTCACCAGGCACGTCGATGCTGACGGGTGCCACTCGAAGCAATACATCTCAGCACATCGTTGGGTGATACTGGTTGTCCCCAAACGTCACAGATTTGATAATCTTTCGTACATGCAAGACACGTGCTGTGACCTCTAAAGCGTAGATGAAGTAGTGCAAACCTTGTAACCACTCACCGCGACAGTGCTCTCAAGTGATTCAAGACGCGCTAGATTCGAACACGGTCGAACTCACTAACCTAGGTACATTCACTATATATTTAGACTCGCCAACCGTCTTTCGATCCGAAGTCCAGCTCTGAGATCTGAGAGTCCAGACCCAGCAGTTAATGGTAATTACCCTACTTCGGGCATCGGTGTTTCCCGTATACGAGTATACTTGGCCTCTGAAGTTAACCGTTCACATTGACTGCGCAGGCTCCGTCCCGCGATAAGGAATTCTGCACTGGCCCAGAAATCGTGACTAGCCAAATCTGCCGAAACAAACTGCATTGCAAGATTTATTACATAGTGCTGGGAGCCAAATATCAAAGTATGCAACTTCAAAACTTAGATGATTGATACATAATGCAAAAATGTCCAATCATTAATGATGGTCCGTGGCAAGCAAGTATTGGTAGGGGATTAAATGCTTATCATCTCCCGGCATACGTGTTTGTCATAACTAGTATTCACTTAAAACGGTGAATTCGGGAGAGATGTTGCCCGAGTCACCGAACACTTAACAAAGGCGTGAGCTTCAAATAATCAGAAGCCTTTGAGGTACTCACAGTCGATAATATAGTTCGACTGTGTGGTGAGATTGCTGGGGAATGTGATCTCGTGAAAGCCGTCTGTGAGAAGAAAACCTGCTGCTAATGGGTGATCTGTGTGGTCTGGTCTAAGGACATGCCAAGCCTGCGACACAAGCAATGCGACACACCAATGTCGAGGTTCTCACTGTTCTCTGTCAACCGTCCAAGAACAAGCATGCCTTTGTTTGGCGTACCCGCCGGAAGAGACGAAGTGTTCCTGTTATGGCGCAACACTGTCAGCTAGAGTGCCCCTCATCTTAGGCACGAATGTGACGAACCAGGTCACTGTGATAGTCTGACCAGCCTTGAACACATCCCCAGCCATCGGGAATGTAATGGGAGGATTAAACACGTCTCTCGATTGCAAAACTGGCAAAGCCAGAGTGCTCCATGCAGTGGAGAGCATGGCAAGCAGAACGAACAGCACAGAAGTGGTCGTGAATTGCATGTCTTCGTGAGGAGAATTAGTCGAGTTGGTACTGGCGAGAGGGGCTGAGGATCACACTCCACGGCCCAAACCGCTATGGTGCAGCCGGCTTTTATACCGTCCCACCTGTGTTAGCGCTGCGGTCTTCTGACAAACCCAAAGTCCGCGGATCCGATTTTCACCATTCCGCCCATCATCCAGGCGACTCTCGTGCTGGTGAACCTGGACTCTGCTTGTACAGGATTCTCGATTGGCACCCGATTACTAAGATGGATGCATCATGCATCGAGTGTGCTTGCTATTTTTCATCCCGGTACTCTGCAACACCGTGCTGTGTTTGGTGAAAGCTCTGCCCAGGCTAGGTTCATTGCCTACGGCGTAAGACGCCATGCACTTGTAGAGAGGATCTCATCTCTTCGGCCTCACCTTCTCCGGAGCCATCTGTCGTTCCACTAACCCCTTTTCTGAAGCTTCTGGGTGTTGGAAGCCGATCCACATGCCGGCGCTTTGTTCTATGGTCCCTATCCGACCACGGTCTATGTATCAAAGCCTAATCTGTGATTAAAAGTTCTCAACGACATCAATCAGTGTTAGCCTTGGCGACTTCTTCGATGGATCCATCCTAATCTCGCTCTCGTGAATGCCCGGTTGTATAGGGGTGGTGGAGGGCCACACGTTCAGTTTGTTTTGTTTTGCTTCACCTTTGCCCGGTGATCCTGGTATCCATCATACCAATGGCTTTCTGAATGCTCCATCTCATTGCAGTCACATTGCTAGGGGACGTGCACGGCCGATCATCGATCAGCGCTCCATTCCTCGCTCCTACCCCTCATTTACGTGAATTTCACAACTACGTCAGCGCCTCGGACTACCCGGTACCGACAACGTCATTCATCTTATCGACACTCGTCAAACCGTAACCTAGCTTCTATTTGTCAAGTCGTCCCCAGGCGCTAGGATGGCAGTTTAAAATTTCACAGTAGGCCTTAATGTGTGGTCGATCGCAAGGTTTTTGTTTTTTTGTGGGAGGTTTTTTGTGGGAGTGGTCCAATTCTGACTATGCGATAGCGAATTGTTTGTTCACTTAAACTTTCCATTTCATGTGAAGGACTATTGGTTGTTTCAATCAGGACGTGTCTTCGTTTTGCAGATCTCATGCTACTCATTGCATATTTGCACATGGAACTGTGAATCCTTGGTACGCTTAGCGGTGTCCTAGAATGTCGAGTCTTCTTTTCATGTCCGTACAAGTCTGAGAGGATCTCGGCTAGGTGTGGACTGTACGTAGTACCCAGATCTGATGATGACCTCGAAGTATGAGCTCATCGTTGACGAAGAGCGGATTCACAGTCTGCATTTTAGAAGTGTAGACAGACATCGTTGAGGATATACTCGACTACTCGTGCTTGTCCCTAAGAGCAGTCTTGAGAGGTTGTATAAACATTGGAAACATGATAATAGTTATAGAAGTACTAATACAACGTATAGGATCGGTGTGGCTGTCTCCTCAATAATGAGAGATCTGCGTTCATAACAAAGCATCTTGCGACCTTCGGGAGGCCACTGCAAATCGAGGGTATCCGTGGGTCAAGATCGGTGCTGCCACCTAGTAGCGAGTAGACTTTCTCGGCAACGTCGAAAAAGGAGAAGAGCCTGTTCCGAGATTGGAGTGAACGACGGGATGCTTGCATGTAGATGCCAAGACATAAAACTGGCAGGACAAATAGGTGAAGGAGTACATCGATTCCAACGTGCGTGAACTCGCCGGACTTCACAGTGGAAGTGAATTCCTGGTATATTAACGAGACTATGTGACGAAGGGATTTTTTCTTTGCGAGCTGTGGTCCGCTATAGCTAACGCGAATGAGCGCCACCCTAGTCAAGTACGTAATTTATCTAGGACTTAGCAACGGCGTGCATCGTGGCGATGTATCATATACAACCAATCACGACTACTTCAAAACCCCAACGCCTTCAAGACATCCTCCGCAATAGATGCAGCAGATACTGGGTTCTGTGACTTCTGTCCAGTGGTCAGCATGCCATCCGTCGTCACATCAAAGGTGACACTCGTCAGCATGCTAGGTTCAAAGCGTTGATTCTTCATGCACCGTCAAAGCTTCTTCGACATTTTCGTATTTCCCCCGCAGTTCCTTGATCTTGTCTTTTCAGAAGAAACTGCGGGCTTCACTTGGTCTTCCTCTACATTCGAGTAGCCGGTGATGCGTCTGCTTGCAAAGATCGACTGGTCCTGCGCATCGGTGGCGCCAACAAAAGTTCTGCGAATAAATAGTCAGAACAGAGCACCAAGCAGGCTCAACAATATCTCACGCCGTGCACGCCATACTACAGATATGATCTCGTTTGCAACTCAGAATTATCCAGTCAATACTTTTTGTCAACGAATGCTTCATAAAGCCTGTTACACGTACCTTACCGGCCAAGGCTATGTTCACAGGATCTGAGGATAGGTCTATCATAGTCGGCTATATTCACGTCAAGCAGCTTCCTTGCGTTGCTGAACTTGGACATCACTGTTGCATCTTGCAAGGATTTGACGCTCGACTCATCTTCATATGCTCACGTCACCATGCTTGCATCAGGGGCGGCTTGATTAGAGGGATGATATGTATCCCTACTGGGAGACAGGGACCAGCTAACGGGGTTGGAAAACAAATTTTAGACCTGGATGAATAGTAGCCAATGGTATCTTCGCACCAAAATCAACCTCGGCATGCGGTGTAATCTCGTAGTAGGAATGAGCCGCTAGTCTTGTATTGCATCAGTGGAATTTGGGTAAGGAAAATGTGGAAAACCAGCTTCAAGAAGATACTAACCCTAAGAATTAGAGTAACGCTAGGGTTTGCGGATTATATACGGGAAGAATAACACAACGGGCACTTACGGTCGGCTGGTTTTCAAGTTTTTGTTAACAGATGTGTATACGAAAAGGATGCAAGGCATGTTAGGTGTGAGGGTTGTGCAGTTGCTGAACGTTGATCCCAGACCCGTCTCCTTTTATACCGATAACACTTGTATTTAATATTTTCTTGTAATCAATAATAAAAAAGCTCTGGTTCGTGGCTTGGTCGCAATACTGGATGCTATTCGACGCCCGAGAAGACCAAGACGGCTGGTGCAACCCAAGTTAACGGGTTAGCATAAGCCAGGTCAATGTATATAGCATCGGGAGATTACAAGGGATGAAGAAAGCACCAGATTATTGCTTCGTCCAGTACGGAGGCGATGGCGTAGTGGTAAAAGGCGTTGCTTAAGGCCGTTAGGCTGGCCACCTGCGGCTCAGCTACGAATGCATAGAGGTCTCGAGTTCGATTCCCGTCCGTCCCCAGCAATTCTTCAAGAAGAACGTCAAGTATGTACACTCTCAAGCGGTGTACCGTCTAAGAATTATGGTGGTCGGATTTAGCTGAGTACCAACATGGTGTACACCTGAAAGTTAATCAATGAAATCCATGATATGGATACTCGGGAATCTTGAGAGCTTGAGCAACGTACGCTCTTGCATACACCTGGATGTTAACCAGTGAAACTGCTACCTCGTCTCATTTTTAATAGTGTTATTACCTGTTACGACAGCTGGCTCTCTTCACTAGTCATGGATTGCCTTAGTGTCCGTCTTATTGTAGTCTTTGCTCTTGTGCAGTCCTATCAAGTTGGTCTTGTTTGTATAAACCTCGAGCTGAGTAGATTTTCGTGTGCCATGCGAACCTATCAAGGGCAAGAGGATCATATGATTTGTTGCGGGTGCGTCGCCCATCCCAGAACATTAAAGGTGTCGTTTAGAGGCTGCCAGTAGTGTCAGAGGTGTGTAATAGCATTGGAACCATAGTTGTGAAAGGCCATGCGCATTTTCGAAACCAAAGTAGTGTTCCATCCACCATCTGGTTGAACCTTGACTTACTATCACGTAGGTGATGCACTCGGAGTCAAACCCACCAATCCCGGTCGTCGTTCAAACGATTGTTCTTTGAACGGCGAGCCCAGATGCACTTAATGCGTTGTTACAAGGATAGAATGCTCATATAGACGCAACTGCAAGGAAGGATGTGCTGAGGGCATAGAGTCATACCAGCTCGGCTCAGGACAAACACAGAGGCAGGTTTAGGTCGTAGCATGTGCACTCATATTTCCAGGCTGTACGTGTTCCTTTCCAGCTTTAATATAGTGGTCAATTTGGAATGGCCCTCGAGAGGTTCAAAGGTGCCACGGAACTCACCTCTGCATCCAGCTCTCTCCGCACCCTGTCCTCCTCATCGGCCTTAATTAAAAGATGGTTATCATCAAGGTCTTGTATGATAAAGCTCTGCTTCTCATCCATGTTGACCAGGAGCTGTTTGACAGCTGGGTCACTATCCTCACAAATTTGCAGTCCAATAAACTATGTGGCCACATTCAAAATTGAGCGTACCATGTAAGCAAAACGCCTTAAAAGACCAAGTTGAGATACGTTAACAAGTTGCGAATCAGAACTCGCCTTTGATGGCTTTCATGGAGCAAGCGTCCAAAGGACCAGAGCAGCTAAGTCTTCGTTGTGGCGCTGATATAAGCTGCGCGTTTCATCGTGACTTTCCTATTTTAGCACGCGCTTTACTTCACAAAATCAACCCGAAAATGCCGCCCATGGCGTTGACTGGAGTCGTTACGAAAGTAGGGTTTATGCAAAAGACAGCGACTGTAACCGTGAGTCGATATATGGTTCATCGTAAAACGCACAAGGTTGGTTCACCCATACTAGCCATCCCACCGCTCATGTTGCTGATGCTCTTTCAGCGAATAGAACGAAGCAAAAAATACCTCACCCATGATGCAGAAAACTGTGCGGGTATATTTCATCCATGTAATCCTGATGTGCTGAGAAGTCTACGGGGCTAGCGCTGAAATTAGGTGACACGGTGCTCATTCGGAACTGCCCACCAATTTCTGCGCGCAAACGGTTCCGACTAGAGAAGATTATCAAGAGTCCTGAAACGGAATGGCAAAAAGCACATGCCAATGTGGCTGCCAGTGGTCACGGAGAAGGACAATCTCAATCGTCGCTGGACCCGGAGGATAAATCGATTCTTGGACAGTTGGAGAAAATGGTTGGGAAGTCTGACCCAAATATCGTGCAGGGAAGTAGTGTGGGACAACTGAATAGCAGTATCCAACCCTCTAACCCATCATCGTAATATGCCACCCGCACTGGGTAGTCCAAACACGAGCAGTGTAACTATATATTTACTTGCAGAGCCGCTTCATTGCTGGATGTCCAATGCTTGAGTACCTCGAAGAAACGGCGGAACAACGCATTCAGGTACTCTTTTTTTGCCCTTGGTGTAGTGCATTAGGAAGCAGCCCAGCGATTGTGCGTACTCTTGTTATGACTTGATCCTTACGTTAACGATCAACACAAACGGACTTTATCATTCACACTGTTTCAGTCTCCTAGATTAACATTGGACACATTGCTGACAGTCTAGCGAGCAAAAGTTTTCTCTTGCCCATTTCCCATGAGAATCAATTCACGGAAGCACCTCTGTCTATGGGGGACTCTAAGCATGCGTGGTGGTTTGCAAGTATAGATGAACAATGGACGCTCCCTAAAGCCAGTAAATGGTTCTGCATGAACTATTACCTATCAGACCTCGACAATCGCGATGCCTCTTGTCTGCCTGCTTTCTGCCTCCGGACACAACTCGGAAGATGTTCAATAAACCATTTGAAAAGCCGAAGGCAGGCTTCAGACGTCGTTTTTAATGACAAACGGACGGGTGCAATACATATAATTGATGCCTCTGTCTACCATTTCAATTTGGGCGAGATATTGTAGAATCAGATGTTCGGTTATGCTGGACCTCAAGAAGTGGATGAACAAAGTGGTGAGCATCAAAGAGGCTAAGGAGTTGCGTTTGGTATGGCCTGGCATGATTTGCTGGTCTTAAACGAGGCCATGCAGGATTCGGGGTGTTGCAGATTGAAAGACCAGACTTTGGAGAAAATAGTGTGCTTGGAAATGCGGTTGCTCACAGTGCATCGTTAAGTTGGTCTGTAGGCCGGCCATAATTTATCGTGTCCAACTGCGTGACGCGCCAAGTCCACCACTGCACCGAATGGGCTTATTTAGAACAAGGAGGAATCATGCGCAAACCCACTTGTCGTGAGAATGCAATTCTCAGCAATTGCCATTAGCAGTGGATAAAGAAGGCGTAGAATAATACAGTCGGCGTGTGATTAAACGCGAAGATTGTGGATCAAGCAGTGATAGCGGCCGGTGAGGGAGTTGGCTGTTGTTCCTGCTGTTGTTTCTGTTTGAATGCAGTTTGTAATTCGACGATCTATGGACGTCCGTTAAATATGATATTGAAGGAAACTCGAGAAAGGTTTACATCGCTTTTCTTCTTTTGTGATTTCACGCCTAGGTCTTGCAATTGAGATTCAACTCGCTTACTAGATAGTAATGAGGTATATTCATTTCAGCCATGCCAAACAACTCCATGATTAGATACATACATTTCTCCTCGAATGTATTCCAGCCGTGTCTCGACATTAGCCTTCGCCTCTGCCTGATCTTGCTTCACAAGGACGGGTCCCATTAATTTATAAATAGTGTTTGAGGATCGTAGTTGTGCAAACTCCTGAGAGTTTGCGGCCGAGAATAAAGCCATGACAAGGACACGACCGATTTAACAACCCACCTTTTTGACCTGTTCATTTTCGGAGAGCTGAGCATCCAATTTCTGGCGTGCCTCAACAGCACTAGCAAGATCACTCTCTATCTTTTGATACTCTGAAGTAGCAGCTTGCAGACGAAGCTCGATTGACATCGCGAACTATGAGTGGCTGAAGAACTCGAGGCAAGTTACATAAGCTATTTGATTAGCCGCAGAGGCGCAGTCAAGCTGCCATCGCTTGCTTTACGACCATGGACAACGAACCAACGACCTTGTTTGAATCATACGAGGGCGATTTTGCCACTCTCATCAATGGAGTGAAGGAGAAACTTGAAGGAGAGGCTAAGGAACAGCGTGGAGGTGTGCTTGTTGTTGTTCCGATGACGGAGAATAACGATGTTTTTCTAGAGCAGCGTAAGGCGACTTTGAGGAGAGTAGAGATGGAGCTTGACGAGGCAGATGAGATGGTTGGCATGAGGTCTTTAGACTCATTGACTCTTGACTGACTGGATGGCTTTAGATTTCTCAAATGGAAATCGAGATCCAAGGCATGCCTCAGTCTATAAAGTCTCGGTATCAGTTGCGAGTAAAGAACGGAAAGGCGGAATTGGCCCGTTACAAGAAAACCACCGTTCGTTATGCGTTGTAACTGCTCTGCATAACTCGCATTGCTCACGCTCAACAGAAAGAGCTTCATGCCACCGCTGCACGTTCGGACCTCCTGTCCTCGTCAGCCTCTCCATCCGACGATCCATATTCTGTGTCTGCCTCTGACCGTAGTCGTTTATTGGCCGGTACTGAAACTCTCGAAGATTCGACGCGGAGGCTTGAGGATTCTCACCGTATTGCACTGGAGACCGAAGACGTCGGTGCGGATATACTACGGAACCTTCGCGGTCAACGCGAGCAGATTGAACATGCAAGAGATACCTTGGGTCGCGCAGATACAAGTATCGATAAGGCGAGTGGAACGTTGAAAAAGATGATTAGGAGGTGAGGCGCTCTTTCGTGCAGTCGTCGGTTCCCTTTGAGATGCCGACGTCCGAACAGAATGTATACGCAGCGCTACACTACTATCGCCATCATCGTGGTTCTCGTTATCCTGATCTGCCTCATCTTGTGGTTCAAACTCTTCTGATTGGTTAGGGTGCTGGATACACTCGTTAGTATGTATTAAGTATAGTATGATATGCATTGACTTTGGGACGATGTTACTTCCTGGGCTTCATGAGGTCCTCTGTTTGATGTATTCTTCAATATCGATAATTTCAACCAAATGGTTTCTAAGGTTCGCTTGGTCACCGCTAGGTATGCACAGACTCTATTATGCGTATCGTTAAGCTGATTTCTAGTGGATTTCAGCGTGTGTTTACTTGCCCGGACTCCCACATAATCCGTTGGGCTTGAAATAAGGCTGGATAAGACATTGTTCTTCCTGTCAACTTCTACCATTCGGCGGTTTGAGACATACTCGGCTCCTTAGACTTGATTTTTTTCAAATCTACGTCCTTATCAGTTTATGGCTTCCAACGTATGCAATTCGGAAGTCAATGTTTGAATATAGTGCGCGGCCCCTCTTGATAGCATTTAACCGCTAGCAACAACGCTTTTCTTACTTCAGGAACAGATACAAGGCGTGTGTACAATATATTAGTACAATCTCGAGGTCTGTGAAGATAGTCACGGGCCGGGAGACCTTCGAAACATTACACCTCTCTTCGACTAGACAGCCGCCGAGATTGTAATACCAAATATGGGCCGGTGCCTTCATGGATTGTGTAGCGATCCTGCCGAACTCTCGATGCCCCCTTCCAGACCGCCCAGACCGCCCAGTGCACTGGTTGACTTCTGGTCGATAGCATTGACGAATCAACCCTTTCCACGATACATCAGGTTCACCGCTAACTTCCCCAGTTTCTCCGCTATTTCTGTTTTTCACAACTGCATCCTGAAAGGTCTCTGAACCCTGTTTGGAACGGATGATTTTGCAACATCCTTGTTCCATCATCAGCTCAAATACCAACTTAGGCGGAGGTAAGCTGAATCTGATTTATTGCCAATAATCAAAACAACTTCTCACTGACATCCAGTTGTCGTGCATTCATGATTCATAGGACCTGACACACTAACGTAACCATGTGGATCTTCCTACTATGATAAAAAAAAAAAGGCGCAGTGGATCAAGTGTCGACTAGTAAGAAAAGTCTGCATCTAGAGCCAGCAGCACCATCTAGGATGTTGAGGGTGCATAAGAACAACATTGCGCCTGATCTGCTTACTTTTTCATGTTCATATCACGTACATTTACGGGACTCAACAAGTTCGGGCCGCTTGGGTGACTAACTGCGCTTCGTTACAGATCTCTGAACCAGACCCATGATCGATTCATCAGCACCAAGCGAAATGCGGAATAAATGTGGTGCTTAAACAACCTTAAAGCAACCTAGTATTCTCATGCATATGTGGACCCATGACCTAGTATGCGGTCATCTAGGCTGTGTGATGGATTCCAATTTTATTCTTGAAGCGGTGAGGCACTCTATGTGTGAGCTTGGCTTGAAGCTCGATTGATCTGTCGCTATGGCTCCCTCTTCGAAGGTTTCGGCCCATGCGTCACCTTGCTGGAAATACGCACAGGCCTTATGTAACACGGAGGCGACAAACGCGGGCCTATGTCGGCGGTGTCATGAGCTCTTACTTATGCACGCCGAGCAGTCATATTTTAGCTTTGTCATCTTAGGGCGTCAACTTGTCCCTGTGAGTTGTGGTATGGAAATCTGTTTACTGAACTAACCTGGAATGGTGACAACTGGATCCTCAACCAATCGGTCAAGGAATCCAGCCGCAAATGAGACCGTATTCCGTACTACCAGCCAATGCGGCACATGAAGCGACGAAGCGGATGGTAGCCGATCATTGCGTCAGGTGGTCAACGTGGCTCCTCCGAGTCCTTTCTATGCGAAAAATGAGGAGTTGTCACAGGACTTCTTCCTTGGCCATTATCATATAAGTCTCGCGCTAGCGCAATTCATCCAAAGTTGTACCTTTGTCCATCATGGTGGCTATTCTGGGTGCGGCTCTCCTGCTGTGCGGTCACATTGGCTTCGCCAGTGGTCGTTTCTCCTCGAATCTTCTTCAGCTCACTGGCATTAATGTGACTTCGCGTAATGGCACGAAGTTGTCTGGGGATGTATCTTCCTGCCCAGGTTCGTCTCTGAACATTCGGCTTTAAATATTGTGAATAGATCACCGGGGCAGGGTACACCCTGACGTCTCTGAAGAATACTGAGCATGGTATCACTGCCCACCTGGGACTGGCAGGAGAAACGTGCAACGCGTTTGGGTTGGACATTAGTAACCTGACGATTGAGGTTACTTACGAAACGCAAACAAGGTGGGTATGAAACAACTATACACAAGTCTCCTGACGCGTATATGTTATAGACTTCACGTTAACATCTACGATACGGCGAAAAGTCAATTCACGGTTCCAGAAAGTGTCGTCTCGCGACCCCCTCCACCCACGTCGTCCCAAAAAGACACTTCCGATCTTATATTCAACCACAACGCAAACCCTTTTGCCTTCTGGATCACCCGTCGCTCCGCTCCTGACGCTACTCCTCTTTTCGACACACGTATTACGTCGCTTCCACCCACACCGATTCCTGCCGCGAATCCTTCTGTGGACAACTCGACTGCATTTGACAGTTTTGCGCTCGTGTTTGAAGATCAATACGTGCAGGTGCGCGAACTATTCGAATGTTTTTGCCCGCATTGTCGTAATCTTGACGATGTGCATTAGTTGGCGTCTGCCCTTCCTAAAGGCGCGAATGTGTATGGTTTGGGCGAAGTGGTAGCCAGCAGTGGCCTCCGTCGGGACATTGGGACTGGTGGCGGTGCTGGAACGATCCAGACGCTCTGGGCCAGAGATATCGCTGACCCAATAGACCAGAATATGTAAGGCAGGGCTTATGAGTTCGAATACCTTTGATTCATCACTGCGTTTGGCAGATATGGCTCTCACCCCATATACCTAGAACATCGATTTGACGAAGCCTCCAGTTCCTCTGCATCGCATGGAGTTTTCCTTTTCAGGTGGGAAATCGTGCCCAACGGAATGAATGGGTAGTTAAACTTTCAACAGCTCCGCAGGTGAAGACATCCTCCTCCAGACACCTCCTAACTCCAACGTCTCTCTCGTTGAATACCGCCTGGTTGGAGGTAGGCTTACCTTCTGTATTTGTTACCCTTACATATCGTATTTCCAGGGACCCTCGACTTTTACTTCTTCTCTGGCCCGAGCCCGCAGGAAGTCATGGAGCAGTACTCGCAGGTTGTTGGTACACAGACCTGGGTCCCTTCCTGGGCATTTGGATTCCACCTTTGCAGGTAACGTCACTGCTTATTATATCTTTGAAATCAAATAATTTGATTTGCATAGATGGGGGTATCCCAATATAAGCGAGACCCGACTGCAAGTGGAGCGCATGCGCGAGGCTAATATTCCTCTCGAAGGTCAGTCCCGCTTTTGCTGTGTAAGCAAGTTTGGAAATTGAATGAGAGCTAGTTATGTGGAATGATATCGATCTGTATCACGCCTTCCGTGACTTCACAACGGACCCTGTCAGCTTCCCTATTGATGATGTGAAGGCGTTGATCGATAACCTGGTTCGTATCAAACTAGTATCTCCATAATTTGACGGAGTCCACTCAAAGCAGTCCCTTTTAGACGGCTAATAACCAACATTGTAGGTGAAGGAGCTTCAAATCACATTTGTTTTATGTATCATTATGTCAGATATACCGATCGTGGATGCCGCTGTTGCAAAGCAAGTCAATACTACCGATATAGTTAGTTATTCTTTTACGGTCTTGTACGCCACTGATATGTGGATGAATCCCCTGTGCAGTACGATCCCTACACGCGTGGTGCCGAGCTGTGAGTCGCTATCATGTCAGCAGATTGACTGGAGCTTAATTCGATGTTCTTTAATAGAGATACCTTCATAAGGAATCCCAATGGCTCTGAATACATAGGTCAAGTCTGGCCAGGCTACACTGTGGGTTGGACGGAATGTTCGGCATAGGTTCTGGATTGTATGATGCTCAGCCATGATATGCAGGTATTCCCAGACTGGTTCGCGAATAACACCCAGCAATACTGGACAGAGGCACTTACGAACTGGAGCCGAAGCGGTGTCAACTTCTCAGGCATATGGTTGGATATGAATGTAAGATCTCATTCATACATCGTTGTTATCCATTCATCGGTTGTGCAGGAAGCAAGCTCATTCTGTCAAGGCTCATGGTGAGAGTTTTTCTTTTCTTTTAATCATAGTGCGACGTTAATGATTGTCCGTTTTAGCGGAACGGGCGCTAACCTCACTAACACGACCGATCCGTTTCTTCTTCCTGGTGCGCCAGGAAACCTTATCACAGAATACCCTGAAGGGTATGCACTAGCCACCCTCTTCTTGAATCCGTTGCCAATATGAGTTACGTCTGCGTGGTTAGATACAACGCGACCATTTCCGGGCCAAGTGGTAATATCACTGTCAACGGTACTTTGTCATTTGGAGCTGGAGGTAATGCCCTGTCCAAACGCGGACTTGGCGAAGCGGGGTTGGACGGTGCGGACGTCAATTCACCCCCATACGCCATACACAATGGCAACGGATCACTTGACATTCATACGCTGTCTACTAATGCGACGCACGCCCCTGGATATATCGACCTAGACACCCATAACATGTTTGGTCTTATGGAAGAGAAGGTAGATCATAGCAACTTACCAATCGGTTGGGCATTCTTTTGAATGTTTGGCAGGCAACACATAACGCGTTAGCGGCACTACATCCGGGGAAACGGCCGTTCTTGATCAGCCGCTCGACGTTTCCTTCATCGGGAAAGTGGACTGGTCACTGGGTATGTGGTTTATGAAACTGTAAACACCGCGGTACATGCTGACCATGTGAGCAGCTCGGCGACAATTATAGCAAGTGGCAATATATGTACTTGTCTATCCAAGGCGTGTTGCAGTTCCAGATTTTCCAAATCCCAATGGTCGGAGCAGATACCGGAGGTTTCAATGGGAATTCAGATGAAGAACTAGTCAACCGGTGGATGCAGGCAAGAATCATGCTATATTGTGTCCAACAGAACATGTTAACCTTGTTATACAGCTCTCCGCATTCCATCCATTTTACAGAAATCACAACCAGAGGGGCGCGATCGGTCAAGAGCCTTACGTTTGGGACAGCGTTGCCAATGCCTCTCGTATCGCTATTGCCGCCCGTTATGCGCTATTACCCTACTGGGTAAGTTTACGTCTCTTTAGAGCCAATTTCATGACACTGAGCTTTGTTATACTGTATGTAGTATACGCTCTTTGCGAATACTTCGCTCCGTGGTACACCTCCCGTTCGTGCGCTGTTCTGGGAGTTCCCCAATGAACCCGAGTTATTTGCGGTGGATAGGCAGTTCTTGGTCGGACGCGATATCCTTGTCACGCCCGTGCTTACGCCTAACGTGACTGCCGTCGACGGCGAGTGTCCATCGAATTTCTTTTATAATGCGTCTCACTCGCTCATGCCGCTTACTCACTAGGCATCTTCCCTGGACGAGGAAAAATCACCTGGCGCGATTGGTGGACACATGATGTTGTCAACGCTACGTCTGGTGCTAACACTACACTCTCCGCCCCTCTCGGTCATATCAACGTTCACATCCGGGATGGCTCTGCGCTTCTGCTTCATCAGGCGCCAGCGTATACGATCGAGGAGACTCGCAGCGGCCCATACGCGCTTCTCGTGTCGTTGTCTGTCAACGGACATGCGTTTGGGACAGCGTACATTGACGATGGGATCAGCTTCCCTCCGGGCCCCAGCTCATCTTTGACCATGAAGGCGACAGCAAGCGAAGTTACTATAACTCGTAAAGGCTCATTCGACATCGCGCAGAAGCTCGGATCAGCTACTGTACTTGGTGTGAAGCAACAGCCGACGCAGGTCAAGGTCGATGGAAAATCCACCAGGAACTGGGAATATCTTGCCCAACAAGATAAACTAGTCATCCACAACATGACTACCAACTTGAACAACCATATGAGCCTCTCCTGGAGATAAATTAGAGTAGAGGAGTTTGTAGCAAGTCAATGAGAGTCGGGAACGAGACCATGAATATTTGAGGATGGCAAGGATCAATGCTTCATATACGTTTCACGTGATATTACCTTGAAAAGAATATGTAGAATGAACACATGAGTTTAACAGACCAGACATGCGATAAGATACACGTGTAACAGGATAGCAGTAGCGAGGATGATGAAGCGAAAAACAAGAATAGACCGCCTTCGAAGCGGTTTCGATGCCAGCAATAAGTATGGTAATCCTAAATGGTGAATGGAATAGGCATGAATGGCACGTGAAGGTTAGTTTGAATATGTAGACGGGGATTTTAAGGTAAGATATATCAGACAATACTTTGATTTTTTTAAGGCACTCGTGCTCGCACGCTTTGTAGGTGGGGATGGCTGGGCTGCGTGACTGAATTTCGGGGGAGACGATGTTGCTTCGCTGCTGCTTCCATCTTAACACGAGACTTGCGAATGTCATCATCCTTGAGCTTGACTGCGAGTATTTGGGCAATAAATTGCTCCGGATCCGACGGAAGGATTTCAGGTGGAGGCCGTAACAGGTAAGCCGTGTAAGAGGGAGCAGGGCCCTTGGGGCCTTCCAGGAGATACCGTCGACAAAGGGAAAGAATTGTAACTCCAACACGGAACAATAATGGGACGCCTGGATAGAAAAAAATCAGATAAAGGTTGGCAAAGTCTAGAGGTTGTTATACTCCACCTTCATAGAGGAATAGGTCCCACACGCGATGTAAATGCTCAAGTGGCAGAGTTCCGGCGAATACAGAAGAGAACCTTTTAGCGGTATGATTCAATACAAATGCGTGCTTGCATTACGAGCTACTCACCACACTCCACACAACTCTATAGGCCGCACATTCAACTGAGCAAACACCCGAGTCGCAAGCTGTGAGTCCGTGGTCTCCATTGTCTTCACGAAAAGGTTTGTATCGATGTCCAACTGAGGTGAAGCAGGCATAAAGTAAGGCCGAAGGTAACTATCCATCATAGCTAGAAAAGTCCAAAACGCATCCTCCTCCGGAGACTGTAAGAGCAGATGGCCAGCGATGATTGCAAGCCCTGAAGAGATTACTGTCAACAAAAGCGTTTTGAACATGAACATTATGCATCACCTCGGTGATAACGCAAGTCTGGGACCATCGCGATGTATGCAAATAGGACAGCGACAAGAGGTCCTTTTGGATCCCGAAGATGCGGATGATCGGGGAAAGACCTATGTGGAAGTCAAGTCAGCAAGGGCGGCATAGCGACGTCGTTAAAGAGCTGGATCGTACTTCTCCACATCCCGTTCGATGTCCTGGGCCATCACCGGTCGGCGCTTACTTAGTTGTGTGTATACGTTCGGCATTTTCTTCGAAGCACTGTAAGAGATGTGGGCCCAGACAAGGTATCGCACGCTCGAAGGCACCCCTTCCGTGAGTAACTTTTTGATCTTCTTACTCTTTTTGGCATGCGCCGGATCACTCGAGTTAATAGTTGACATCCACTTCAACTCCCTGTCCCGATGCGCCTGAACAGATATGTTTGCCTCGGCTCCTCGGCTCTTCTTTGAGAATGAGTCACTGGACGAATTCATGGGGCCAAAGACACGTCGATCAGTAGAGGGCGATACTGCCTCTGGGCTGAGCGCTTCCGAACGTACACTGGAAGAGTCTCGACGCAAATCTGTGGTCCGGATGGACATGACATCTCTCGAATCTGCGCTTTCGTCACTCCGGTGGTCGGCATACATGTGTGGGATGGCCGGCCGAATAAGCTCAAATTCCAGGTCCTTGATCTGTACCGTCTCTTCATCTGCAGGGCTGGTGGGATTTGTAATGCTCGTCGACGTCTCAGAAACACCGCCATCGCGAAAGCTCCGAGCAGTTCCTTTCGATTTGAGAGCCGACATTGACAACTTGGATCGAAGAGAGCCATTTCTGATTAATGGTGATGGGGATGGGGAACTACTATTATGCAGCGTAGAGGAAGCCTTCTCGGATTGACTGACAGAGATCTGAGTACGGTCGCTCTCCTGTGAATGTCGTGGGTAGGATGGTTTGAAAGGGGAAGGCGGCTTCAGCGGTGACTGATCCTCATCAAACGCTTGGCCAGATATCGCAGATTGTCCAGAATTACGTCGTTGTGGAGGCAACGCTACCAACGAAGGCAACGCTGACGGTGTCGATGTAGGTGGTGTGGATCGCAACGAGAGATGCGATGACGTCTTGCGAAGGTTGCCTCGTCTTGGCTGGGCTTCCGAGGCATCTGGTCCTTTCGTGGGGACAGGCACGGCACGAGAAGGTAAGGTGGCAGACACAGGTGGGTGGAATGCGAGGGGAGACCTTTGGGGGGCAGTAAGCGACTCGCCAGTGGTCGGGGGCAGTGACAAGGGCGAGGAACCATGCGACGGTCGGGAAACCTGACTTCCCTTCCCCTGTGCCGAGAGCAAAGATGAAGTAGCCGGTTGCAACTGAGTTGTCGACATTCTCGGAGTGGGTGACATCGATCTAGGTTTGATGGTAGATGCATGGAACGGCCGACTACCTTCCTCCTGGCTGTCATGGCAAGTTCATGGCAATAATCACTCTAGGAAAAAGGAAACTTACCTGCGCTTACGAAGCGTCTGAGATACTTTTTCCGTGATATCAGAATGGAAGCCAGAGAATGACCTCGAACGTGGTCTGGTCTGGCCAACTCGAGGGAAAAAGTTGGCGCGTGGTAATGGTGACGCAGGCGTTGACATTGCCGTGGCACTGTCGGTTCCTGAATGCGTGACTTGAATGGAAGCTGTCGTGCGAGGTGTCACTGATGTCACAGGCGACATAGGACGGTGGATGTTGCCGAAGTTACTTTTCAATCCAGGAGGGGGAGCAGGGACAGTCATCGGCCGGCGAGTCGACTGAGTAGTGGATGTCTGCGAATCGCGACTAGGGAGATGATCCTGACTTTGCAGTGGTGGCGAACCAGACTGAAACTCAGGTGCTCGACCTTGTGCCGAACCTTGAGCAGGCGGACGTACTACTTGCCCATAAGGAGCCGGCTGAGACGCAGGCTGAGGTCTCGCGAAACTTCCTTGCTGTAGCCCAGCCGTTTGTGGAGGCAACATTCCGGGTAAAAGAAACGAGATAGGGACAGGGCCTGTAGCGGTGAGAAGGTCCATTTGTGTACGTCCATGAATAGTACTCGCTCGTTGCTGGCCTGCTAAGCGTAGCGTGGAATAAAGGGAATCCGAAGGGGGCACGCCTGAGCTAGACCATTGTTGCTGCTGCTGCTGCTGCTGTTGCTGCGCTATTGGCGGCGGAGACTGTTGGTATGGTTGCTGTGTATACTGCTGCATATGCGCTGGCGGACGTCCGGGAGGAGGAACTCCTACAAAGGGTATGGCAGGAGGTGATATGGGTTGTCGAGGGGTAGAAGGAGACGCGACAGGGCTTTTCGTAATGGTCAGAGGCGCAGTAGATGCGAAAGTGAGCATACTAGACGGTGACGGAGGAAACCCAGGGTTAAGGGGAGAAGGAGGAGCAGAACCTTGATAACTCTGAGGTGTTCCAACCCGAAGATGCATACCGTCAGTGTCAGCGACAGACAAGGGGCGCGAGATACCGGACTCATCGCTGACAGGACTCTCATTCAGGATGACCACATTGCTGTCCTTGCCTACCGGGGATGTGATGACGCTCAGATGTGCAGAGCGTGCAGATCTTGAAATGGCCTCCGGATTAGGACTTGGACTCATAGTGCGCCGCTCACTTTCAATTTTTTCCCGTATGCTGGATGCTAGCACTGGAGACCTTGACCTCGAGGCTTGATCCTCGGCATCAGGTGAAGGCAAACGTCGCGCAGACAATTCAGAACTATCTGTATGCTGCTCCTGTCCTTCGTCTACCTCATCACCGATTACTCCGCTAGCACTCGAATACTTAGAATCATCACTTTTGCGGAACGCCCTCGTCAAGGGAGAAGTCAGGCCAATACCAAAGGATGCAGTTCCGGGAGTGGCGGGTATTGAGCTCTTTGTTGTCACGCCCTCCACGGGTGATGGCGTGCGAGACTTTACGAGGACTGGGGTATCTGCCTGATCTTTTACCTGTGAAATCGCTTCCAGGCCTCCTCGGGTGGATGGGAGATTGAAAGTCGTTGTGGCTGATGACACTAGCCTATAATCGGTACCGGTGCTTGTGGGAGCCTTCTCGCTCAATGATGAATGCTCGCTACTGTGACTCTGCCGCGTTGTATTTTCCTCAGTAGTTTCCGCAGTTGCCAAACTCCTTTTCCACGCCTCCTCATCCGGAAGTGGTGGTCGTTCACTCCCTCTTGACCGCCCGCTCTTTGTGCTCCCCCTGCTTGCGCGTCTGGAACTGTGCTGCGCAGGCGACCCAGAGTAAGTCGAATATCGAGAATATCGGTAATCATCATAAATATCTGCATCCGACTCCCAATGCTCGTCTTCTGTTGGTGCGAGAGAAGAAGAAGTACGGCTACCCATGGGGGTATGCGTAGCGAATGGCGCACGGGGAGGGACGATGGCAGCAGTATGAAGTGGCTGGTAAGAGGCAGGGAGTGCCGTGTCTGAAGAAGAGGAATCGTGAACGGGTGGAACAACATGCGCCTGGATGGGAGTCGGGATTATTGTATCGTCCTCCACTGTCTCGCTTTCAGTTGGACTTGCACTGATACTGCCACGGTTGACGACCCTCATGGGAAGCGTTTTGAGTTTCCTCATCGTCTGTACCTTCTCAATCTCGTGCTCGGTTACATCCATGTGCCCGATCGCAGTGTCATCGTCCTCCATGTCACGACTCGGTTCATCATACTCGCTCTCGTCATCTTCGTCCTCCCTCAACAGTGTCATGCCAATACCAAACCCAGCATCCGACAGGTCATCTGGACTCGATGAGAGGAGTTGGCGACGTCCACCCTCGTCACCCTCATCCTCGTTTACTATCCCGCGGTGGACAATTCCCACAGAATCCCTGCTCTTCGTATGTCCTGCTTTATGGCTGTCACCTCGTCCTTCATCCGCTTCTCCTCGCCCACTCGCATCTGAATACACAGAGACGCTCCTGAAACTGGTTTCGCTTAACGCCGTGGCGGGTATATCCAACTGTGCATGCTCCTGCATTACAGCGACCTGATTGTCGTGGTCCCACTCGTCATGCAGACGATTAGAAGGCAAGAGAGCGTCTCCGCTATCACTTTGTCGTCGTCCCTCAAGAGTGTCCTGGCGTAAAAGCTTTTCAGAAACCGAGCGATTTCTTGCCTGAAATAAGGCTGCAGGTGCTTTCCCCGCCGACTGAGGTGGCTGAGGAAATGAGAGTGATTGCGCAGGTGTTGGGGAAAATAAGAAGGATGAATGTGCAGAGGAACCATCGGTAAGGGCGGGGGTAGCCTGTGTGGCTGGGAGTGGTGGAGGTATCGACACATGTTGCGTATGTGTCTCCTCAGAGCTAGAACCGATGATGGACTCTGAGCGTGAAGGAGCCCGACTAGAAGGATGGGACCCGAAGGAGTACGTTGAACGAGACGATGCAGTGCTAGCCTTCCGAGAATGTGCCTGGAGGTGTGCTGGCGCAGGTATAGGGGAAGATTCATGGGGTCGCGATTGCGACCGCGAACGAGCACTGTAATGTGAAGTGGATGACGCATTTGAAGGTGTTCGATTGTGAGTCTGCGCTAGCCGGGTTTGTGAAGCAGGTGTTGAGATTGAGGCGGATAGACGCGTGGATGGGGAGATTTTATTAGCTCCCCGTCTATCCGACGGCGAAGGAACCGATAATGAGTCGCCTAAAGGAGACATGGTCGGTGGTGCGACAAGTTTCGAGCTAGACGCACTTGTGGGACTGGAACCAGGAGGGGGCGAACGTGGTGAGAGGGAGACAGGCCGTGATGGAGATGTCCCGGGGGTGGAGTGGCGTTTTGCAAAGACAGGCTTCTTGAGTTTGCCATGAAAACGGACTGCAGATCCATGGAAGCGACCAACAACGCCTTCACAATATCCCTATGAAACCCATACGGAAGCAAAGAAGAGTCGGTGAGAATGCGTGGATTACAATGAAGAAGTTGCTTGACAGGATGGAGCAATGCATTGTGGTGCCAGCTCTTGACAGAGCATACGACGCAGCACACGCCCCGAAGCATGGAATAAGAACTCACCAAGTACTGGTCCTCTTGAGGAAGCTGCAGGAGCACCACAACCTCATCATCCTGGCAAAACTATCGCGTTCATGATTGCTGGTGGTGAGTAAGAACGCGGCGACACACCTTGAGGAACATGAGATCCTCGACTCCTTGAGCTACGCAGTCTTGGAGAGCCGTGCACTTTCCAATGCCACCTTTCGCTGCGAATCTGGTCCACCGAGTAAGGTCTGAGGCATCCATGGTATTTGAGTTGCAGAGTCGGTTTCAAAGACGAGGTTCGTGTTGGAGGAGCTGGAGGAGGGCACACGGTTGTTGGACTGACTACGAGTCAGAAGTAGGACGGTCGTGAATTACGCTTTTAAGATAGAGTAAGATGTCAGATCCGTTTGGCTTTCTGCTGAGAGTTAAATGAGCGACTTGAAGGTGGCAACAGTGGGTTTATTTGTGGGTTGATACAAACTCCGACCTCGCCGTCTATGTTACTACCGCACTGTAACTTTGATGGATTGCGATTGTAATCGCTGTGCGCTTGCAATAGGGCGCTATTGACAATGAACTATACGCTCTCACGGTGGTGATGAGGGTATACAGCTATACCCTACCATCAGTGGTGCGCTCAACACAGTAGCCCAAATCAGATAGTCTATTTGTTGGGTCTCGACCACAGCATCGGTGATGCCGCGCACTAGCACTAGTGGCTCTCCTGATGGAACCTCGAATCTTCCCAGCCATCTCGTTCACGACCGACGATATGGAGAGTCACGCATGCCTCTCATCATATTTTTAGCTTCATTTCTCATGCCACGCGAAAACAACATCGAGCTGTCAGGGGCATCCGAACTACGTTTACAAGAACCACATAACCTCACGATGTCTCCAATACTCACAGTACAAATAGTCGCCTAAACGCTTGATGATATAAAAATATTCAAAAGATGACTCTCCTCTCTTCCCACAGTGACCGCTCTAGAACCAATTCCTATCCGCACAGGCGCCCCCACCACAAGCAACACGTCTGTTATTCATAGCTTTGATGGAGCAGTGCATCTAGCGTAGATCTCCCAATATCGCATATCATTTGGGTATTATCACTAGCCAACGTAGGTCCAGCTCTTGCCGGGTGGGCGAGCGGTGATGGTGACTGGTTCGCTCCATAAAGGCTCGCGTGACGAAGGTATGAAACCACAAGCCTCAAATGGATAGAGGACCACTGCGTACTACAATCCATAAAATGAATGAAAATTTGAGGGAAAAGTATTGAAAGGGACGGAATTCGTACCTTCAATACAAAATGCGGGAAAACGAACGATGGCTTTATATCGCCCTTCAGGGGTATCTCACCAACAAAAGTCCTCACTAGTCGTCCTTGTTCAGACTTCCATCCTTTGAACTCAGTCTCTCCACCGCTCCCTATGGCGTCGCGGTTCCGCACGGTTTGGTCATCGTCAAATATGACTGCCGTAGAAATAGTATGCAAAAAGCTTTCGCTTTCGCGTCGGATGCCTCTGTCGTCATTCGCGTCACGGCCTACGTGAATTGCCCGGACAAGCCTGACTGACGAGGCGATCGCAGATGTAGAGGGTACGAGTGACCGGTCAGACTCTTCCTGCAACCTGTGGCTAGCTGTCACTGGGCGGCGAGATGGAACTGGAACTCGTTCAGTGACATGGGAAAGTATAACTTTGGATCTTAGCGATGCAGTTGAGCGTGACTTGTGGAATATCGGAGCGACACTAAGGGCTAAAGATGGCGAAAAACGCGCCGTATGGGATGCCAATGGGGAAGATACAGTGAATTTTCTGCGTCTTGAGACTCGCAGTGTGTTCTGGGAGGGTGAGTGGTACGGGTGGGGGATGGAAACGGTAATACGAAATGGGATAGTAGTGCCACCGGAGTAACAAAGCTGCACCAATTGGTGAACGGAGATCGAGGTAATGATTATGGAAAGAGAGAAAAACGTAAGAAAAACGTCAGTGATCAATTATTTGTGAACTCCAAATTGACATCAACGCACTGGCCTGGAGAGTGCCAACTAAAGTCAAGTAATAAAATTAACTCTAAGTCCAAAAGCGGTGTGACTATTAAAGATTCTCGCCTTGAGTACGAACTCCTTTGAAAAGAAATTCTCTATAGCCCCTTTCGATGACGATAATGGTTTGGGCTGCAGGTGTAATACGACCTCCGGCATGAGATTCCAGCCGTGTGGATTCTCCAAAGGATCTGGTAATTGAGAGGCAACCACTGGTTGATGGACCGCGCGAGAGGGTAGTCCCTTACTCTGCTCGGCGTACGAGTGGTGTGGTACATGAAACCTTTTTTGAAGCCTGGAGACAGGGCAGATGGGAATAATATCAGCGCATGGCAATGGAGAAGGGAAATAATGAGTGATGAGAAAGAGTGTTGAACGCCAGATGCCTATTGGCAGAATTTTGGGGCACCAGGAGTATGAGAGGGTAAAGGTTATTGGGCACATCCCACAAAGATGGAATTGCTATGGAAAAGCGTCGCACGGACTTACCTCCAATTCTCCTTTAGCGCACCTCGCCTATGCACAGTAACAACGATTGTATATTCAAGGCATGCAACTCCCGTGCACTCGGAAGACGGCGGGAGCCTAAAAACAAGCTTGTCGTCCACGGGCAGCACAGCGGACTCTGCGACAGATCGCGAGGAATCTGTGGAAAGACAGGTGAAGGGGAGAAGAAGATTCGAATGTGGATTGCTCACCTGTTTTGTCTTCCGGCTGAGGCATCCTAATCAAACTAGGCTCTAGAGGTGCATTCCACCATTCACTTTTCGCTGTCTTATCTTTATAACGGCGAGAGCTTCCACCTCCATCACCTTCATTCCAACCGACCCCATAGCCCACTGTCTCTGTTCGGATACCACCTTTATCTCCCTCTGCTTCAGTAGACTCACCCGGCAAAACATCGGGGTGAAACCTCGAATATTGACCTTCCGGAGCTAACAATGAGGCAGAATCCAGAGCTGCGCTAGTCGTTTGTTCCCTGGATACTATAAACTTGGGAAGTGAAAGTTTGAAGGGCCAAACATGGGGGCGGGACGCCTCGAGTCGGTTCCGAAGAATGTTGAGTTGTGGAGGTGGAGTTATGTGGGAAGGGGCAGTTGCATCTTTACGGCATTCCATTGATCGTGCAATGGAATGAAAGGCAGCGCGAAATGGATTGTAAGGTATCTTGGTCGGAGAACGACGTTGTCTCTGCGAGGTAGAGGAAGGCTGAATATCCCCGGAATGTCCTGTGCTTTCTTTTCTTGTCAGTTCCCCACTGTTCGTTCGAGACATATCGTAACCCGGAGTGTCGGACCAGAGGGTTGATCGTACTGAGAGAAAGCCATGAGGTGGTGAGGTCCCTGCTACGGAAGTAACGCCTCGAAGCTAAAATAGAACAAAATAAGTTATCAATGAAGCACTTGGAAGAAGGTACTCAAGGGGTTATTTCAACGTAGGTGAAATAAAGCAACACTTGCCTCTATTTCAACCATCGATATATTTTGTGCTTCGTTTGATGGTACCCATAGCATAACATCGCCCTTAATGATATCTCCTGCGTGAAAAACGGGGGTACTACTCGCGTAGGGTGCACGAGATAGCAGCTGCAGCGAAAGCGAAGGCTCTCCGGAGCGTGTAATAACGTGGACAGTGTGCTGAAGATCATAAGACGGTACTGCAGTTGACGGCAGACTGGATATCGATGACGAAGATATTGCAGTTTCAACAGGTGAAGGTGTCCTTAGGTTGGATGTGTGACTGGAACCGGACGCCATGTCCTCGTACTGGAAGGTGTTTTTGTGAGCGAATGTGCGAAAGGCCATGATCGTGCTGTATCGGCTCAGATGCTCCCTAAGACTCTGAGACTCTGAGGAGCTTGGAGGAGGATGACCCTGTGTCAGACTAGTTGGTTTTCGTTGATAAGTGGTGCAAACCCTGTCTCCCTGAACTCACAGCCTCAGAGCGGCAGAGATCGAAATCAGTGTGACATCAAGGTCGCTTCTTCGTGGATATCTGTGACCAACATGGAATGTCATTGAAAAGTACCCGCTTCTGCTATCATGAACTTATGCAGCATTCGGCGCCGATAACAACTTTCACGTCGTTATACAGCACGATATTGTGCTGTCTAATTGCGGGCAACTAACACCAGGACAAAGAATGCACGGACTAGTAGCGGAGATTCAACTTTGTTGATGCTACTGGCTGGTGGCAGGGCACAACGATACCCCTCCTACCAATTGATCAATTATTTGTTACAACTCCAATTGCTGTTAGTCTATAACCTACTACATGAAATCAAATTGTGGCCTTCGAGTCTCAGTCCTAAGACTGAAAATCAGGAAACCACGCAGCCGCGCTTTCCTCTTTGATAACAGACAACGTATCACGGATAGATGACTGGCTAGTCATCTGCATCAGGATTGGCACCATCTTGTCATATGTCTCCACAGCTCACGATCGCGTACCTGTAACAGGCGAGTTCAGGTACTCCTACGGTGGGGCCTCAACGTAAAGCGCCGATTTGGTAAATTCAATGACGCCGGTCAGGGTTCGTGACACGTGAAGAACGGCTTGACGATGAAAATTTTGTATTCTATGCAAAGACAACATCCAATTAAAGCTCTTTAGGCATGATGTATATTAGTCTCGATCACGTATATTGAGCATTGCCCAAGCTCTGGGGACTGATTTCCAATCGCGTCGCGGCGCAGTGCGCCATCGGCTCCCGTCGTATAAGAATAAGCGATGCGTTGATACGTCTAGTTCAGTAAAAAGAAAACAAATAAAATAAAATCTTTAAGTACAGGTGTATTGAGTGAAAGAAACGAAAATTACGTTAAATAATAAGCCTCACCACTCACCACAACGCTTAATGAGAAAATACGTGGGCATCAGCGAAGAGACAAGTAATGATGCAAAAGGATATATGGGTGCTGCGGGAAAACAGGGGAGAAGCAGGCGAGATAACTGATTCGGACAAAATCTTTTGTCCGCGTTCTCTTCAGTTCATGTCTGTGTGCCAATCTTGCCCACAATAAATATATAGATTTATATTTTTGTTTGTGCTTCATCCACTATGTCCAGTAGTTCAGCTTTCCTTCGTCACCTCACCGATTATCACATCCGCACTCGATAGTCTTCAAAGATGGCGAGCTACTCTGTTTTTGGCAAGACAGCTTAATATTGAATCGTTGCAATGAGCATATTACTGGATTCGATCGGAATAGGAAACGGGTTCGCAAGGTGCTATTAGATTGCGCAGCTTACAGCTAACTTCGACAGAACCCTCCCCCTCGTTATTCTTTAACGAGGACGGGGCTAAGTTTTGCAATTGAAGAACGAACTTGACGGTGGATCATGCGGCGCTACTCTTGGGCTTGAGAAGTTTTGACGTCACTGACAGTCTCCATCAGCTTCTGGAATATCGGACTTCTTATAATGGAATATTATATCCCATTACTGTCTTCTTATGGAGTTCTCTCGGATCTTCACACTGGTTGCCTGTCAGAGGATGCATGTTACTGTCAGGAGACAATCTTGTGGAGTAAAACGCGCCGCAGCTTTCGGTGATGTCGATGTCGAAGTATAGCCGCTGTCACCATCGTCGTAAGTCGCCGCTTTGCTACATGGTGAAGACTATCGCCATGCTACTGTTGGAATCTCTTGTCTAGGGATGTACAGTAATAGTATGTGGACCTAAGAGTTGCTCCTTCCGTTGCACGGTATCTCAAGGAACATCAGCGCGTTCTCATCCATCGGTAAATTTTGTAATGTAGCCGTCATCAATCGCAACCAGACGCAACGTTGCACTGTTATGCATTGACCAAACTCGATATAATTTCTTTCACTAGGATACCTCGTAGTCAAGGATGCCTTTGCGATAGCGATGTGTCTTGCAAAGAGATGGGTAGTATTGTTTAGTGGCCTCAACGAGCCTAACTCTTTTGTCACTTTGCTTTGATGCTCATCGATCAAACATCCAGTGCAAAACCCTCAAATGTCTCTTTAAAGGTGAGCAAGGCTTGTGCCGATAAACAGGAAAATAGCGTTCTCCTGTTTCACTTATATGGCGGGGGACCAGGCTTACTATGGTTCAGGGATGTAATTCGAACCAAAGAAACCAATACGAGCAGTATTTGGGCAGACAAGTGTGCTCTTCGCTCCATGAACGAACTGCACAAGTGTAGCCAGCATGAGACAAAGGCGAAAGGTTTGGCCAAAGTCCATAGTTTTGTGTAAGGCATAGAAGGCAACTTTCATAGTTGGCACATATTAAGTTGAACAAAAGTTTCGCAAGAATAACCGCAGAACTCACTCGGTCCAGCCTCTAATTGGGTTTCGCCACTCAAATGTCGCCAACTAAAGCCTCCCCCCATAACCTGACGGCTGCAATGCCTCCCAGAAACATCCCAACCCCAGTCACAATGCTGATGTTTCCAGCAAGTTTTTCAGGAGAAAAAATCTAAGTAGTGGTCAACTCCCAGGGAAGGTCTTACAGCAACCAAACTTGCCTGCTCTCGTAAGAATCGCTGAAATCGTGACTCATTCGGGTCTACGTTATGGCGCGAAGCCAATGAATGTGATGATGGTGGAAGATAAGATGGACCCGAGTGCGGAGGGGCTGAACGTCGAGCCATGGCGCAACAGCAGGTTTTTTTAGTGGGTGCTTTTTAAATATGCGCACACAAGTGTCCCAAAGCATCCACATAAAAGTTGTCCACACATTGCGGTGACGGAGTGCTTTCTGGTCCACAAAACTCAAGCTGAATAAATTATTACCTGATGGTATTTCTTGCATGCAAGGATGAACTACTCTTTGGTCTGAGCCAGTGCAGACCCAGCGACTTCATGATCCATAAGAGAATTTCCTCGGCCGGGATGCCTCTTCCGTCCGGCCCGGGAGTCAGACTGCACTAAGAGTGCGAACCTCGAACCTAGCTAAATCGAAAGTTGCGATTAACTAGCTCTTTGCAACGGTACTCCCTGCAGGCTACCTCACTCAGTAACATGTTCCTTCGACTCCAGAATGGTGACCACTACAATATAACTTAGTTTATTCCAAGTTCCTACGGATCTAATTGACCGGGTTTTTTCGGATCAGGGATATACGATACTCGTACCATCCTTGTGTCATTGAACGCCTCATGATCGTCAACAAGAAAACAGCAATAGTTGGACGAGATGTGGTCCTTGTACCTTATAGGTGTGATAATTGAACTTCGCAAATTTCTTTTTTGATGTTGAAGTAATAATGGAGGATAGATCAGGGCATGTTGAGGTAAATCTTTATACTGCTTCGACGGATGGATGAACATACCGGAAAGAAAAAATCAAAGACGTATCATGGGTGGATGGAATCTCCAGAGCTGCGAGAGCAAACCGCATCCGAGGCACTTACTCTGGAGGAGGAGCACCAAATGCAAAGTATGTGACTTCTTTGTCTCCGAGCGCTATCCGTGAAACTGGCCAGTCCGTCACATCATCTAATACTTCTACATTGCGTAGGTAATTGGCAGACCGACCCTGACAGTAATGTGTTCTATGGATGATGCACGAAATCATTCCTAAAGCAACCCTTATCTATCACTCACAGAGCTCACATTCATCATTCTTGCTCGACCACATATCCTGTTGGAAGGGGCTACAGGTGACCATGTAGATGGGGATGCGATTCCAAATGAAGTGGAGATATCGACATTCCCAATGGTTGGAGACGTCAATCTATTCCTAAAGGGCTCCCCTGAAGAAGGGGACGAAGAAGCGGAGGCGGAAGTTATGATTGCAGGTTAGTTTGGAGTCTCATGCAACCATTTGGTGGTTGAGGCTAACTAAACCCCGACCAGAGCCCGCGTATCGTCGCAAGGGCATCGCATCGAGCGCATTGCACATGCTGTTTCATTACGCCACCACCACCTCCGGCTCCCCATCTCTGCGTATCCCCTCGAAAAGACTTGTCGCCAGGATTGGCGAGACAAATACAGCGTCGATACGGTTATTCGAAAAACTATCCTTTCGTGTGACACGGCGAGTTCCTGTGTTTCAAGAAGTAGAGATGCGATACATGGGCAGTGGAAAGTGGATACCCGGGAAATGTATTGAATACGGTTTCGAGGTTTAACGGAAACATGGAGTTACGTGCCGAATTCCGCATATGTGAGTTTACCCAGCGTTGGCTCTCACAGTTCCAGATTAATACCCTCTTCTCCGGACATCATATTTCTCCCACTGTCATACAACAATTTACCCACTTCGCTGATGTTGCTTTTAGCGTCTGCAAGATGCGGAGTCAGTGGGTCAATTCAATTCGCAGAGCAATCAGTCTAGCGGGGTGTCTCGGATACCCAGCAGTGAGCTTTGGGTGCTGATGGTCTAAATAAAATCACTCGTCACTATTAGCATTTTCTTGTATCTGGATCACCTCTTCGGCCCGCATCTCGCTCCGATGCTCCCTTTGCGCATCTTGATTGTTCTTTCTTCCCCCATATCTGAGCCACATATGTTGCTTTTCCTCGTCTGTGGTTTTTCACGTTCATCACGCAGTCCTTCTTTTGTCTCTTCTTTCATAAGCACAGTTCCAAAGGATGATATTGACTCAGGGGCAGGCATAGTTAATCGACCTCTTGACTTGTTGCCGGAATGTCAAACACCATTAGATCACTTGCAGCCACGGCTCTACCCATTTTCCATGACCCAGTAGCCTGATTTTCAATCTCCCTCATCACTCTCGCCCAACTACTTTGGCTATTCCGGTAATATCGACCTGGATCGGGGAATCTTGCAAAACATGGTGAACTATACGGAACATGAGAAGCAGCAACACAGATGCTCACTTGACACTGAAATGATTCAAGAAGAGTTTCCTGGCTCTGATTGCCTTTGCAAACTCGCCGGCCATATCTGGTGTCGAGTGACCACGGCTGATGGCCTTTTTCCGGACCTCTGCAGGAGTCGTAAGACTGGCTCGCTTTTCAAGAGCAGAGGGCAACCAAGCATTAGTAGCTTCATGGACAAGTACGGAAGCATCTTGCGCCAATGGTATTATTGCAGAAGCATCTGACGTATCTCCCAGGATGACAACTTTTCGACCAGCTAGATCCCGTGGCGGCGGGTCTATCGTAGTCCCGTCGTTCAATAGTACAGACTTTGACTGACTCTCATGAGCAAGGATAGATAGAAGATATCGAGGATTGGTTATGCCAGAAGGTAGTAGCGACGTTGGAATTGCGTCCAGTCGTTCGATATATTCTTGAGACATTCGGAATTGAGGATATTCGGTAAAGACATAGCCTAGGCAGGGAACTGAGGAGAAATAAGTCCAATGTGGCGGATCAGCCACCTCAAAATTACCTCGATGGACAATTGGAGCTGCGTCGACTCGGAGACCATGCGAGTCCTCAAAGTGATTCCAGCGCCCATCAGCATCTATCCTGATATCCCGGCCAGGTATTTCATTCTGATGCATTTCACTCTCGTCGCATAGCGTTGGCGCATCGTCTCCCAACAGAAGTTCGTGAGCAGCATATTTGCCTCTGAGCAGCGTTTGCGTAATCTGCAAGTTTGTACGGACAAGCTTCCTTAAACCAGACGGGCCATAAAGTTCGAGTCGAAGCTGAACTTTTCTGTGAATATCGGAATTATATATTGATGATGTTAAATATATCTACCGTGTCGTCCAATTTTGATGGTTTCCCAGGGTTGTGGGCACTTGTCATGGCACTGTTCATGAATGGCACAATGCCACAGCAGTGATCGACTAACATCACGATTAAATCTCTCTCAGATACTCAGTAACAGTGGCCCACAAACCATGTAAATGAGTTATGAATATCTTGCTGATCTTACTTGCTTTAGGTACTGCAGCCTTGAGTAATTGAACCTGTGTTCCTTCAGCGCAGTCCACAACTTCTCTGGCGCAGTAAGAAATAAAGACAAAAAAACCGCATGAGGACACTGCTGTGGATACAGATGCCAAGCAACTCACGCCAGCTCGTAGATTCCAGGTTTAGACTCAAGGACGAACAAGCCCGACCTAGAGTGGGGCCACCTCCTGAGCAGGTACCTGGGTAATATATGAGCCACCAATTATGCACATCTATGCTGACCCTTATTACCCAAAAATGTGATAGATAATGGTTTAGGCATAGCTAACAGGTCGCTGGATGATTTTCAACTGCTAAGCTTTCGAACTCCGATCAGTGGGCTTAGCGCTTATTATCCTCCGCGCATCACCTCAAGCTCGTCTTCGTCTCTTGAACTGTGGGCTAGTCTCAATCACAATTACCCGTCTAGCTGAAATGGAATAGCTGACATTACGGGGACACCACTTTTGTCGTGCAATTGACATCAGTGGTAAAATCTTCTAAGACTCTAGTTGGACGTCACCAAGGCGGCGAGTGTAAGAATGATCACCTCTGATGGAATTTTTGTGGAACCACTACAATGCTTGGTTCTCCGCCAGAATCTGATACATAATCTGGTCGTTTGTTCACCGGACTTGCTCTCACCAAGAGGTGGCTCAGCAAGCTTTGAAATCCATCTCTCTACACACTTGGGATGTTACCCGTATTTCGCGTTTGGTTGTCTGGGATATTTTCGATCTCAGCAAGCACCTTGGATGGCGCCGATGTAATTGGATATAAGGCGAGAACTCTGGCTGAGCGAACAAAGGAATCATAGAACCGGGGACAACGTTACCTTGTCATGATACTGGCCCGTAAGTGTTTAGTGGTCAAATCTGAAATTGCATGAGCTGCCTGGAATGGATCTTTTGTCGTATTCTTATGGTGGTGACCGGTGTGCTCCTTGATCGTATAGTATCGGCGGTTGTCATACTCACAAATGGCATTTGGTCACTCAACTCTAATCTCATATGAGAATTCCAGATAGTGGAATGTAACGAAGAAGGGAACGTGGGCCCTGTGAGGTTTTTAGCTCCGTCACTTTGTGGTATACACTCGCGGCTCCACAAACGCCGGTCTATTATGAATGCATTGGGATCACTATCTGCGGACGACATTATAATTCTTAGCAGCGGTTCTTGATCCCTGTTTCTAACGAGTTGGAGGTTTGCTGTATTTGCACCAAGTGGTGACCATCAATTGACTTGAATCTTTGACGTAACCTAATATGTATTTCTCAAGCTCAGACCTGCTTCCAGTCGCAAGCGCGACCTCGCTTAATCTATTGAATGGGCTTGTGGCTACTGATGGTAGCTTGACACCAGCATAGCGAGAGTGTGTTGACTATAGCCATCTCTACGTGCCTATTGCCACTCAAGCCAAACGCCATTACTTCTAAAGTGAGCGTGCAATTTGAAATGATAGCAGGTGTCTTATTCATGACCCCTGATTAATATTCAGCGCTGGCATGCATTGTTTCTTGTCACAACACAGCGGTCAGTAAATAATTCCATGACCTTCGTTGCCTTCCTTTTTTCGGTCTCGGACATCCTGCTTGGTAGAAGTAGATCTCCAGTCTCCTCCACTTTGTTTATTCACAAAATGACATCTCCTTCAGATGTTTCTATGGCTGGGGCGTCGCCTCTGTTCTGGCTGATGCAGCTCTATTCGCCCATAGAGATGCTTTCCTGGTATACCATTTCCAAGCTAGCTCTGTTCGCAAACTCCCACCCTTCCCAATGACGGTATCTTCAATGTGAACAATATGCCGGTGCCTCCACGGGCCACCGTTACGGCATATCAACAATGGCTTCATTTTCCTCTGCTGATGATGCGGCTAGAACCAGTGAATGGAAGTTGGACGAAACTACAGCCGATTAGTCGATGAGACCATTCTTATGCACGACGACTTCGCCACTTTTGATGAATGCCATTGCTGTTTTCTTTTCGTAACAAAACTCTACTAACGGAAGCGGAACATATCCACGCAGTTCGTCCCCGATACGATCATGTTCTTCAACATGGTTTGTGGGTATTTGCCTTCCTTTACCATTGTGCACGAAGTGAATTATGATAAGTCCTATACATTACTCCCTATTCAAATTATCTGTCCTGAGAAGAATAATGTTATTTTGTTTCAAGACCTGTAGTATATGAATAGTTTAGGATGGTGAATTCGGCTTGAAATCGCTAGAAGCAGGTGATAGTAAATGGTTTGAGTCATCCGAGGTCCACGCTTCATAAAGATAAATGACTGAAAAGAGGAGGAAAAGGCATGCACCACCCAATGTTACTGTATCGGGGAGGGTTAGATTACCGAGTAAGTCAGATGAGTGTGACGGCTGACCGTGTTTCACGGATATTTTTGTAGACAACCACCGTCCACCCACCACAGCCACGGCAGTACAACATCCGTGTCCCACAACAGTGCCGAAGGCAACCAAGTAAACATTCTGCATTGTCATTAAGAGGAAGGGAAAATGGGGACGGACTAGGGAACGCACATGTGCAGCAGCGAGAGCAATCGTGGCGATCTGACTTCGATCTCCCCACTCGCCAAGGAACGTCAAGATGAACGCTTGGACAAACACTGGCCCAAGGAGCAATGCGAAGAAATTACGTGCTCCTTCGTTGAGTTTCGCTAGTCTGGTCCTCTTTGGACGGAAACTATGCAAGGCATCGCCATTTTCTTCGTGAGTCCGTCCGCCTTCTTCCATGGCTTCCAAAGGTATAGCCTCGCCATTCTGGCCCCTTGCGCCTGTCCCGTCAAGCTCTGCCTCACTTACTTCTAATTCCTCCTCTACTTCCTTCAGTTCCTCCTGTATTTGTTCATTTCCAGCCCTCATGCTTCTCCCTTCAAGCAACATCTTCACGCCAAATACGAAGAAAAGAGTCGCCGCAGCGGCCTGCGTCCATCTTCGCGGAATGAGAGTTGGTAGGAGATGGCCCATAGCCGCAGACAAACAGGACATGACAACAAGAGAGCCAAATGCGCCAGCGAAAACCACTGCCCGCGGATGTCGCATGGCCAGAATGGCTGCAATTAAAAAGGTCTTGTCACCAATCTCTGAGACAATGATCATGGCAAATGCCTGCGTCAATGCGCCTTGGGTGAACACAGTCAAGCCGTCCTCAATGCTGGGGGTCTCCATGATTCCCTAAGTGATTTGGTAGGGCCAAAGAGGTTTGAGACCTGGAGACGAGTTAACGGTACCAAGCCATTTATGTTATGACGGAGTTTAAAAGGACGAGAAATTGAAGCAGAGGCATACCTATCTTCAGATCCATAGTATCGTCGACCAAAGTTAGGCTGAACCACTGTAATTTTTGCTGTACAATCAATCTCTTAGGTTGACGCGCAAGTGATACAACCGAGAACACTTCAATATATTCAGCTAATAATGGTACACGTGGACATCGTAGTTCATGATGATGAGGAGACGTAATTTGCCCCTTGGTTACTGCCAGGGGTGAAAGCTACTGTGTTTGTGGTCTCTACTCTTGTAGCCCCTTCCACTTTGTTGGAGGATATCGAGGGAAGACGAATCCCGTCGACATGAAATCTCTCGCCCACGAGCTCCTTTGTAGCCAGCATCAGTCTGTCGAGGCTCGACACAATCCCATGAGCACGCGAAACTCCAACGCTAAAGTACCTGTTGACCGGATGAACTCGCTGCCCATGAAAAGATGTCAGATAAGGCAATACATACATGTATTGTTCATTCTGAAGTGTATCGAAGGTCACTGTCCTGGGCAACCCTGCTTCTTCGGCAGCTTCTTGCTGCAGAATATTCAGACCAGGATGATTACGCAAGAACCTATCGAGCAGAGGAGCTGGAGTAATCTGAGGAATAGGTGCCCCAGTGCGCAAGGCAGTGGATATCATACCTACCACGGTGCTGGTCATCAAGTTACCCGATCAAGCACCAAAGTACCTACTTATAACAGCCAGGACATCCCCAAGGAACTCTGAATCTACAAAGCGCGTACGCTGAAGAAACGCTTGTGACCATGGTTGTTCTAAACGATCCACAACAGACAGGAAGTGGGTAAGAAGGTGGGATAACTCGCTGAATTAAATGGTCGTCCATTTGTTAGTTGAAGTCAGTCAATGACCACCACGTACAGCTGAATATCGAGCACTCTCCTATAACGCTCAGTAGGCCATTTTCCTCTCAGGGAAATCTGATGTACACAAACTTGTATGAGTGACATCAGAGCGACATAAATTCACGTTGTCTCCTCACCTCATACTGGACATTTGCTGTTTGGTCACGCAATCTACGCAGCTTTGAGCGCAAAGCAAGCGTGTTTGCGATTATATCCTTATAATCTTCCTCTTTGTGTGTGTTCGCATAGGATACGATAGCACAGTATAAAAAACCAATTTCTGCCGCTGTGGTTGACAGGCCAGTGCGATAGTAACGTCGAATTGTGGTAGATGGGGGGAGAAAAGAAAATATCCTAGATGATACCGCATGAAGGGCACCAAGAAATCACCTATTACATATTAGACCTACGCAGATGCTGTAACGCCAATCGCCACAAGAAGAAATCTGCGCCATGAGATAGTGAACCCGAACCCTATAAAAATTATACATATGAAGGCAGACCTCTGTAGAATCATATTCTTACCTTGGCTTGAGATAGATGGCGAATGGATGTCTTGCCAAGAATATCCCACAATCTACGCAAATTGTTACTATATACTCTAGGAAAAGTCAGCGTTCTTGAACAAACCAAAACCACGGTTGTGGCAAATATAACAACCCTGGAACTCTATATGACACAGGGGCATAACGTATGACCATCAAGACGTACGTCGTAGATGGTCCTGGCGCATATATCCTCGCGAACGACAAGGCAGGAAAGACGACTGCAGCGACTGCAGCGATACCAAATGGATTTCCCGATCCCTTCCCAGATGACATGTACCTGTCAAACATCAGCGAAATTACACCTGTCGCGAGTACGGTCTGCCAGACCAGAAGACAAGTCCTACAAGCCCACCGAAAAAAGTACTGATCATCCGGGAAAGAAAGCCAAAAATTGTGTCTCCTCGGTACCGAGCTAGAGTGAGCTGAGCTATGAAACTACGAGAGATGGTGTCAAATGGGGCATGAAGAGCTACAATGATTGCCTCACAGAGCCCAAATGGACTTATTGCCTGTACAATATCACATCAACGTCGGAAGCTCTACACGAGGGTCCGAAAAGGCTGACCATATGCAAAGGCAGCGGAATTCCGGAAGTAGTTCGGGAGGCTAAGTAACACTGGTATGACAAAGTGTCAGTGTCGATAGGCAATGCACATGACTATCCTACCAGACAAGATCCCTAATCATCAATTAATGTGAGTTAGATCGTCTGATGCTGTCCACATCATACCTGCTTTCAACGCGAACTGCTGATTCCCCTTGCTAATGCCACTTAAAAATGCATAAATGTACGTTCCCACAAGCTCCACCATATTGCTCGGTGGCAGCGCATCTGCATCTCGAGGTTCTGCTGCCCCTAAGTCTTGACTTCTGATAGCGATACCAGGAATCGTATCTTATTACATTGCATCAGAAGGGTACACTGGCCTAACAACTAGACAAAACTCGCCTGGGTCTTCATCATCCGCTTTTTCAGTCGATTCATTGAGTTCCCAGGCACTCCAGGAAAATATGTATCGCAGAGGTAGAGCGGGAGGCCATAGACGTCGTTGCGTACGCTCTTTGTCCAAATGCTTTATATCTTGGAGCTGTGGAAACGAAGGAATTCAAATTTGAACCTATGAAAGTAGAAATAACGAACCATGTCCCGAACTGCTTCGCAAAACCTCAGCAAGTGGTACTGATACATGAATGATCGAAAGAGGAAACGGTGTGGGGGAAGCTGACGGCTTCTGCGAAGAGGATCCTGAACACCCCGATAGGGCTCTAAGATTATGTGTCTAGTATAGGGTGCAGTTTCAGTTCCAGCCGCGCAGGCGAGTCAGCAGCGAAATTCACCGTTTTTCGGACAAAAACTCCCTCATGACCTTGTTCAATTTCGCAAGCATACGTTCATGCGCTTCCAAATCATCCCTTTGGTCTGTTTCTTTCTGTGGGCGAAAATGCAACCTTTCCGAATTTGCTCTGCGCGACCATTCTACGATATGGTCCATAGCGTCCCCAGCCTCTTTCAAAAGATCCTGCACAGACTCAGAGAGCAGCCTCAAACAATTCTCTTCTATAGCTTTTTGGTCGGGGTGATGAAATCGTTTCTCGATGTTCATATAATGCTGAGACTCGAAAACGCCAACGGGGTGACGTTCCTTAGATTGATTCAGTGCCTCCTTTAGCAAGTGATGGTGCGGAAGGTGGAACAAAGAGTGATGGCTGTGTTGACGCCGATATCGAGGCTTAGTTCGCTTGGTATGCTGAGAAGGAAGAGAACCCGTCCAGGAGCTACGATCGCCGCGGACGCTGGCTTGGTCTACCGGAGACGGTTCATTCTCGTCATCACTGGCGTTGGGGGTATTGCTACGTGGAGTATCCGCAGGTGTTGCGGGCTCAGAGGGGAGTGGTGTTTGAATATGAGGTTGGGAGAATTTGCTGCGTCGTGTGTCCATGACACTAAAGAAGTATCCCATACCAGCTGCTCTGAGCTTTAATTCTCATATAAGCGATACTTCTTCAAAATGGAAAGATGAGCTTGCGAGTCTCACTGTTAGCTTCCGACAGAACACCTGCAAGTCTCGCAAGTCTCCGCCTAGCCCAGATCCTTCAGAGCATAGCCTTCTAGATTTGCGAGTCTACCACCTACCACTGAATCTTCCCCAAGAAAAATCTCTCTTGAGGAGTCGAGCCGAGGCGGCCAGAGGCGTAAGTTTCGTTTCTGCTTGCGAGATTTTGGTGATAAATGGCTCGGGATCGAATTCCTTCGAAAGTGGTGACGTGCGTAAAAGTTCATTCTGCGTCTTGATCGCGGATGCCAAAGGGACTAGCACAGCTGTCAGACGTTTCACAAATTGTGCGTTGACAGATTCAGGAAATATGAGCACAGAGGCAGCCAATGATACGCCAACGTGGAAAGCTATTGGGACGACCACTGACTTGGCAATAGCGTAGTTGGGGTATGGATAGAGAGGCGCTACCGTTAAGCTGATATCCACGCAGAGGCATGCAAATGTCGTAGCAGGCGTGGACGGTCCGGAACCAAGTCGAGCTCTTACATAGAGAATGAAAGCAGTTCCAAAGAAAAGGAATATCGAGAAAATTGTTATCGGCTGAAAAAAAATTCACGAGACGGGGGTAAAGGAATGGCGAGGTAATTGTGCCTACCCCAGCCTCGAGGAACCGCCCTGAAAAAATCTGTGGGACAGTCGCATCTGGAACTGATGTCGTCCTAGCCAAGTTGGCGAGTTTGATGGCTAGGCTGCTCCATGCCCAAGCCGCGATGACTCCGAACATTGTCAGCATTTCTTTTTCGAAGACCTCGGCAAATCTATTCTCGGTGTCATGATCGATGATCGGATTATCAGGTCTGGAAAGTATATGGCCGACGTACGGTTCACTGGGTGGGCTGAGAAAGGCACCTATTAACACCGCTAGGCGGTCAAGTTCGTACCAGAAACAGCTGGCGGGGATACGAACTCATGACAATTAGGAAGCTCGCCTATCCGGCGAGTTGTGAGTGGCTGCAGATCTCAACACGCAGTAGTAGACTTACTTGACCCATGGTCTTTTCCACGCGAGGTATGAGGAAGAGTATCAAAGACACCCAGGCTGCTATAGCACACCTGATGACGGGCTGCCGGCCTCAAGTCACGATCATCTCTTGGACCATACGATAACGATGCAAACACACTTTAAGATTTGAAAACGTGCAATTCTTTGGTATCCAATCCAGGGTATCCTTCACTGTCTCGAAAATATCATTTAAAAGAGTCCGGTGAGGCCCCTTTCGTGTGTCGTCGCTATCATTTGGTTCCATATCCTTGCAAGTATCTCCTGTCTTGACGTTCTCCAAATCGGGACGAAAGGAGCCTCTCGGTTGGCCTGTGCCAGTATCCACAGCGAGGCGGGGCCCCGATTGCGAGGATTTCTCTGCCGTCTGCAGAAATTCGGCCATGGCTGAGAAACGAGAAGTGCACTCACATCTGTCAATTAGTTCCGGTGTGGTATGACGTATGGCACGTGATCACCATTCTATGACCGAGTAGACCGACGGGCTGCAGGACCCGCGCAAAGGAAGAACAAACTATTGAAGAAGTGTGCAACTCTTCTGCCTCTGCGCTTGAAACACTTGGCGCAAGAGCCACTGAGGGGAGGCGCGGCGAAGGCTGGATAAGCCGGGACCGATGGAGAACTCAGGAATCGTTAAGACAAAGTATAAGTGGAATAGCCGACTGCTATTGTGGCCCAGGTAAAATCAGCAGGAAGCTGCACTGTTACGCCATCATCTCATTTTTCCATGCTGCCACAAAGTGAGCATCATCGCCCGAACTGTGTTCTTCATATCCATTTAGCCACCTCCATGCAGCAATGATAGTCGAGCTATTCATTATGGCACTGATTCACCGTCTAAGATGCACCCAATAGCCGCACTCACACAGCGGCTTAAAGTGGTTTAATAAACCCATTGATTAATGTGCTGAACGGTCCCTCACCCCTATAGACCCTCATTCCACTAGATCTCATTTGACTCGCTTTCCGTGCCTCTGACATGGCTTGATTTTCTGTCACGGGCTGTCTGTCAGGGACCCCATTGCGTTTGCTGATCCAAACCCATACAAGGCGCCAGCGTTTGTGACCATGTGCAACCGAACGATCAGTTCAGACATGGCGGATCTGGCAGGCAGGGGACGTCCCACCGGCCAAAGCGTCCTTGCGTCTTCCTAGACGCAAGCCACACACAAAGGGCATGCGTCCGTATCAGCATCACGGTTTAATCTTAAGGGGGTGGGGACGAGCATAGAGCGTACAAATGATGTGCTCACCCAGAGGCATGTGGATTCAGGACTTTTTCCCACCGCGTGTGGCATGTCTCACCACATTGGCTGTGCATGGCGCGTCCACTCGGGCGTTTGGCTGTGTTATAACGTGGGCTCATAATATCGACTGTATTCCAGGGATGCGATGGAGCAGCGGAGGGGTGCCATCAAGACGATGCAGCTATGAAGAAGGTCGCCCATCAGATGTCGTAGCGTTGAGCGTAGGTGACGGGCATTCACTCCATACGTCAGAACTACGGTGGCTGCGTTCCGCCTCCTTTTTTGTCTGCACAGCGGCGTCGGTGTCATGTATTCAGCTTGTGGCCCTAGCCTCGTTCAGAGGGCGTAGAGGCCCTACGATGATCTTCGACGAGGTGATTGCCGTGCGAGGACCCTGCTTTCTTTGACACGAGCGGAAGAAGGAGCCACATGTACAGTTGGACGGACAGCTGGAGCGAAACAAGGCCAACAAAGTCGGCACTCTGAGGCTGTCAAACGGGATGAGTAAGTCTATGTACGCTTCACGTGGTCTAGGATCACAGCCTATACGTCGGATGTTCTGCCTCAGCACAAATGAACAGGACAAGGGTTGGGCCCACGCAAAACGGGCTCCGAGAATTCCGGAACAAAGCCACCCAGTCACCGTAACCTCTCTTTGATGCTTCTGCTCGCTTGGGGCCAAACAGGACGCAAAGTGTCATATGTGACTTGACTTCTCCAGATTTCGCTGGGCGTTGCATCTGACCGCCGAAAGTGGCGTCGTCGGAGGAGTCGGGACTTCTTTTTTGGTAGCTACCGGCGGGGTACCATGTTTCGGGAACCCATCATGAAACAGCACAGCTTTTTTACTCGAAGGTCAAATTTTTTTTTTTCCCGCTCTCTTTGCAGATCTGACCACCGTTTCTGTGACAGTTTGATGGCTAGACGTTTAGACATGGAGCTGGAGGGGGGGTGAGGGTTCTCTGGCGCGCCAGCCCGGCATAGTTCGATTTTAGAAGGTGCTGCCAGTTTGAAACGAGGCCCGGGCAGCCAAACGCTCGACGGAATAACAGGGAAGCACGTGGCGCCGCTCGGGCCGCGCGGTAGCCGCAGCGTCCCAAAGGTTCGATCCTTCCGAAAAAGAACAAGTCCCCCAGCCTTGCGAGGAGGGAAAAAAAAGCGATCGTGATGTGATGGAGAGAAACACACACGAGTTTGGGAAACAAAGGGCGCGCGCGCGTATTGTGAGAAGAAGCGCAACAGAAGCCAAAGTTTGGCAATGATGCCCGGTTTTAGCGATTTCCGCAAAATAGGGTGTCTCATAGGAAAGGTTTCCATATTGGGCCGATCCTGCAGTGACAGGCTAGAGGTCTTTTTTTAATTCACCATCGAGAGATATTCCGGACGTGAACCCCGCACGGAGATGCCCTAGTCACTATTTGTGACGCTCCTGGAAAGTTACACTTGACCGTAAGAGCAGCTCCCTTTACGTAGTCTCGCAGGGTGCAAAGTAATACATCTAGACTAGATGAAATCTAACCATCGAAGATCTGCTCTGCAGTGTTCCTCACCCTATCACGCCAAGTCCCGTATTTGACCTCCTCGCTTAGTGAAAAGATTACGAATTGGCCCAAGCTTGCTCTGCCTCATGGTCCCTTCTTCTTTTGGGTGCACGCCGTCTGAGCTTTGCGACGTGGGCTCACAGCTACGCAAGCACCGTTTTTTTTTTTTGGGGAGGGGAGGAAAGTTCCGAGCATAGGCTAACCCGTCTCAAGTGAGAACAAAGCTATCAGGAGGGCAGGGCCACCACCGCACGCATGCCTCGACACCGCTCCGCTCCGCCCCCACCCCCCCTCCTCCTCCCCCAGCCCGAGGCCAACTGCGAAAGGGAATCATCCTAGGTGAGACTACCCGGGTTCCCCCCCGCATGAGCACTGACCTCTGGGCCGGCCTTGGTCAGGGATACCCTGTCCCGCGCCCAGATGCACCACCCTCCCCTCCCCGGGACGGACGAGTTGGCAACCGTCACCAGCTGTTTCTCCTGCCTGCCTCCTCCCGGCATGCCATTCTTTATAAAGAAGGAAACGGGCACCGCTCTGGATCGCCGAGTGCAGGTCGGTCCTGCGCCGGGAGTGATGGGACCTTCGGTCATGGTTACGACCCCAGTGGGATGCGCGCACCGAGGCGCCGCATGTACAGCAGACACACACGTCTCGCGTCTCGCGACGTGACGCACCATCGTCTCAGCACCGGCATCCAGCCTACCCATTCCCGGCGCTGTATTTGTCTCCCCGTATACATTAATTTGTCACTCGGACGGAGTCTGTGGAAACCCGCAATATGCTCAGCTGTACACTCCACTGAAGCGACCCCGCATACTGATGCAGATCCATCCGGGTATCGTGCTCGGGGCCGGCATTGCCTCTCAAAAGAAAAAAGAAAAACACATGTCAGACGTGCTCTCTTCGGGGTTCTGACTGGCTGGCGCCGCGTCATGTCCCTCGGAGTGAGGTATGACCCGCAAAGTTCTGTGCTGCGTCGAAACAAACCAGCACAGAAACATGACACCGCGACGACGCAGAAGCCCGCCGCGATCGTGTCACAGAACCGGGCTTCGTGATAGACGGTTCCTCCCGCTGAGCCTCGTCCGACACGTGGTGATGGATGATCCTGTCCCGTCAACACAACACACCTCTGCTTTAGGCTATATTCTCCCCACAGCAGAACCTCCGGAACGCGACTGCTGCTTCGCCATTCGCTCGGTAATTAACGCAGAGACGCATCTCCCCACACGTCTGTCTGTGTCACGTCACGCGTGCAGGGGTTCTCGCCTTCCGCGCCATTGATACATGCGTGCGTCTTCCGCGGTTCCCAGGCTGGGCCGTGCCACCCCCTTGCTCCTCCTCCCCCGCATGCGCATACGCACCTGTCGCTCATCACCCACACCCGGCGCGCGCGTCAGTGGAGCTTCTCGAGTCGCTGCTGGTCACGCGCACGCACCCCCGGACCGCGCAGACGATTGTCGCTTGACACACCACATTCCCATCCCGTTCGCACCTCAGTTCCCCGAATATGGACGGCGATACGCCGCCTGGCGCGAACGCACCCATTCGCCCCGGGGACCGGGCTGCACTTATCCGGCAGGGGGGCCTGTCTGTCCTGTGCGCGCGCTGCGTTCTTTCTTTCTCTCTCGCCGGCTCGCATCCCGGGCCTAGCTCGCCGCGCGCCGTGTTTTTATCTTATCACGGCGCCAGATGGCGGCGTTTTTTCTCGATCGACTATCGCACTGGATCCGGGGGTCGTACATGCTTAATTCTATCTATTGACCTATATCTATTGTTGTTCGGAAACAGGATGATCGGCGTGCGTGCGTGCCAGCCAATACCATGTCATGCCACCGTTGGCTGGCGACGGGGGGCATTGGGTCGCGTGAAGCTCTGGGTGAATGGACGCCCGTGAGCGCATCGACCCGCTCCGGGCACGGGTCGAGACCCTGGGTTGTGGGGGACCGAGCTCTCGAGTGGGAGTGACGTGTGGATGGAGGTGAGGTGAGTGTGCCCTAGCTATAGTGGATCTGATTCTAATGTCTTTTCAGGTTGTGGGTGCAGCGCTCCCGTGGAGCTGGACAGAGACACCCCGTACTGTGCCGTGCGCCCGTCGCGCGTTGCAGCTGCGCTGTTCGGCTCCTCGCAACGAGACGCCAATCAGGCCCCAGGGACAGCACGAGCCACACCGTCCGTCTGCGTTTTCCCAGCCTGGAGTGATGATGTGATGGGGCTTTGGATTTTGTAATTTAATTTGATAACTACTATGTGGATACGAGAGTCGGTACAGCGGCCACGTGGACGTCGCAGAATATGAACGCACCCCCTGACTTGCCAGTAACTAGTGTCAGTGATGGTGGCACGTCGCGTGTCTGCTGGGAAGCTGCTGGGTCGTGATCAGACCAATTAATGACAGACGGGTCGCTGGGCAGCTTGTGCTAGGCTTGGTAGGCTCCGTTGGCTCCGACCGTTGTGCATAGTCTGACACTCGCACCGGCAACCAGGCAGCTATGATTGCCGTGCGGAGGACGAGGACGAGTGCGGAGCTGGGGGACCGATGTTTAGGTAAGGTATGTAGTGAGAGAAGGTTGGGTGTTTCTGATGCGGATGCGGATGCGGAATGCGCGCGGGAGGGGTGGTGACGCTTGCGATCGCGGTGTGCATATTCAAATTCGGTGCGCCCAGGCGTCTGGGTCGCTGGCCCGGGCAACGCACTTGCGACGGACGTGCAGGACGCTTGGGAGGGGGGTGCGAGGGGGACTCGGGTGCGGGGGGCGGAGGATGCCGCTCTGGGCTCTGTGGGTGGGGCGTGCCCCCCTGGCCCCTGCGGGTTCGGGAACGGGTGGACCGGGGGTGTGTGACGGGGCGGACGGAAATCCGTCGCCTGCGGGAGGGGCGTGGCGTGGGAGAGGTGGGGCGCTGGGGGGCGGTGTGGTGGTGAAACGGGATCTGGGTGGGAGGGATCGCGAGGGGGTCGGGGGTCCGCGCCCACAGGGGCCCAGAGAAGGCCCCCAGCGAGATTCCCCGCTCAATGCGGGCTTGTTCCGGGAGATTGGCCTGTGTAGCGCGTTCGGAGCCGTGGTAATTATAAAGAGAGTGTTCGATCGATCAACACCCGAGACGGCCGTCCCAGCTTTATTATCCACCTCTGCACCCTCTTCTTTCCCCAATAATGTCCTCTGCCTTTCCCCCCCATAATCCACTCAGACATCTCCGCTCACTCCATGTCCCCCGCCCCGTCCTCGACATTGACTACGACCCATACTCGCCCCCCGCCAGCCCCGCCCCAGAAAGTACGTCCCTGCTCCCCCCCGCCGCCCCCCGCCTCACCCCCCCACCCGCAGACGACGAGAACGCCACCCTCCGCTCCCAGGCCCTCAACGCCGACGGCACCCCAAAACGCCCCATGAACGCCTTCATGATCTTTGCCCGCCGCCGCCGTCCCCAGGTCAGCGCCGCCAACCAGATGATGCGCACCGGCGAGATCTCCAAGATCCTCTCCCGCGAGTGGAACACCATGCCCCTCGTGCGTCTCCCTCCCGCATACACCCCCCCTTAATTCTGACCTTTTTGACAGCCCGACAAGCAGTTCTACCTCGACCAGGCCAAGAAGCTCAAGGAGCACTTCAACGCAAAGTACCCCGACTACGTCTACCGCCGTCGCCCCAACAACAGCCGCAAGAAGCGCCGCACCGACGCCGCCCCCTACGACACCGGCATCTCCCCGCACATCCACCACGACTACGACGCGTCCCACGACGACGACGCCTTTGACAGCGTCTCCCCCATCGACCACCCCCACCACCCCCACCACGGCCTCGTCCACCACCCCGACATGCTCCCCCAGGGCTACCCCCGTGGCCCACCCGCCAGCGCCCCCGCCGCGTATCCAGGCGCCCCCGCCAGCTTCCACCCCGACCAGTACCCGTACTACCAGCGTCTGCCCCCCGTGTACGACACCCCCGCCTCTGCCCCCGCCGCCCCCGCCCTCTCCCTCGCCTCCGCCTCCTTTGCCGGCGCACACCACCATCACCACCACGGCGGCGGCGGCAGCAGCAACAGCCACCATCACCACGGCAGCGGCACCCCGCTCTACAGCCCCGTGGACGACCACCACATGTGGCACCCCTCCTCCGCCTCCAGTGCCACACCCAGCGCGTTCCCCGCCGTCAAAGCCGAGCCCTGGGCGTCGACGCATCACGGCGGCGGCGGCAGCACCCTCCCGCACCTCCCGCACCCCCCGCACCCCTCGCACCTGTTCAGCGACCCCACGGGCACAGGCACCGCACTTCCACCGCCACAACCCCAGACGCTGCGTCTCAGCATGCGTCGCGGCTCGGGGCCGCTGCACACGTTGTCGTCGTTGCCCCTGCCCCTGCCGAGTCCGCTGTCGCATGGACATGCACACGGACACGGACACGCGCTGCCGCACGGGGTGCCGCAGCTGGCGCACGCGCGGCATTGGAGCGACAGCACGACGGCGACCACAACGACGGGGGCGTCGAGCGCCAGTCCGCCGTCCAGTGCCGGGTCGGGGAGCGGGAGCGGCGGGAGTGGATCGGGGGCGGGGTTCGGGGATCATAGTCCCGGTGGGTTTCAGACGTTGACGGCGCCGTTTTATCCGGCGGGCGGCGCGGGGAGTTCGTCGGGGAGCGGTGCGACGACGACAACGACGACGACGCCGACGACGGGGGGTGGCGGTTTAGCAGGGAATTTGGGGCCGGGGATGGGGTTGGGGTTGGGGTTGGGGACGACGGCGGCGGCGGCGTTGGGGATGGGTGCGAGTGCGAGTGTGGGGACGGGTCCGGTCTCGCCGTCGACGGCGTCCGCGTCTTCTGCGTCGTCGTATTTCTCGGCGCCGGAGAGGGAGAGGGAGGGCGAGGGGCGAGGGGGGTATGAGAGGGGTGGAGGTGGAGGTGTGTATGGGGGTGGGTCGGCGCATCATCATCACGCCCATGGCCCGCATGCGCATCAGGGCGGGCATGATGTGCGGTCGCATCATCGCGCTGCAGGTGCAGGTGGAGCGACGCTGGGGAGTACGCTGGGCAGCACGTTGGCGCTGTCGCCTGCGAACGTGCAGCATGGGAGTTTGTGGGGCGGGAGGGGGCCCAAGACGGAGTTGTAGGGGTGGGCGGTGGGTGCTTGTCTGCCCCGATGATGATGATGATGGGGTGCATATATGCGCATCCCCGCCCCGTCCTGCATCCGCACCCACCACCCCCGCCACTCGCATGGAACGCCCGCATTGGAATATCCACACCTGCATTAAAAAGGCCACACGCATATCTGACCTGTACTCGCACTCGCACTCGCATAAGGACAAGGATGGGATTAGGAAGAGGATACGGATACGGATACGGATCAACGAACGAATCAACGAGCGGATGAACTTGTCTTTTGGTCTTGCCGCCCGCCCGCCTGCCCTCTGGCTTGCTTGCCCTTGCATCTCGCACAACACCCTGCCCGTCCTCTTGCATACGTCTCGCCCGCCCGCCCACACGTGTTTTATATGATCTTGTACAGTGTACCCTCCCCCCCGCCCCTTCCTGCATCTGCACTCACGATGACGCCCGCCGAGACCCGAGACCCAACGAAAGAAAAAAAGCACATTACCACGCTCGTCTAATTTTCTTGTTCAGCATATATCGATCGATCCCGTCGTGTTCTTCCCTCCTCTCTATCTCTCTCTCTCTCTCACTGTGTCTATTTCTCACCGTCTGCGTCGCACTCAGCCTCAACTGCTCCGTATCCGTATCGTATCATATATTGCTCTATCTCTCTTTCTCTCTTACATCCCGTGTCGTATCATATCGTTTTCTCGTGTTTCTGCCCCACTTTTTTTTTGCTCATTTCATTTCCTGGTTCGTTGTTTCTTGTCCTTTGTTCTCCTTGTCCGTATCTCTCTCTCTCTCGTCTCTGTTCTCGATCTTGCACCCCTCACGACACACCCCTACCCCCCCTCACACGGCCCCTTCACTCCCCACACAGCCCCTTTCACCTCCCCCCCCCCTTTTCCCCCGGCCGACGCTGCTGCGACCTCATCTTGGACATGTGTCTGTCTGTCATACACACGTTTTCTTGTTTTCTCATCATACAATTGTTCAAAGAATGAAGAAAAAATATTCGTTTTTGGTGAATCAAAAAGTCCTATTCCTCGTCTTTGTCTTTGTCTTTGTGTTATCTGCGTACACTAAAGTATATCTTCTTCGCGAAATTGAATCCCGTACGTTGTTCATCCCCACCGTGGTTCTGACTCTCTTACGTACGTCATGCATCATTCGTTAGTGTGATGGAAGGAGGAGGCTCTTTATGAAGCTGGGAGCTGGGAAGCTTCTCGTGTTCAATCATTCTCCCGCGCGTCGCGTACGATACGAATGCGCATATATGCACGGTACGCCTTTTATTTGGGGAGAGGGGGGGGGGGGGTGAATCTCTCCAACTCGCTGGGACGAGGGGTTCGCATACGGTCACGTTGTGCGCGTTTGTGTTGTGTTGCTGTGTTATATGCGTCTATGCGTTGGTATCATGATCAAGACAGACAGACAGACAGACGGACTGCGTCGGATCGCTCAGGCGTCTAAACGTAAACATGTTTTTGGACGTGGGTTGATCTGAACGTACCCCGTGCGTTGGGTGCGACACGTTCTGTTGTGTCTAGCTGTCTGTTGGGTGTGTCAGTCCTGTGCGTTGCCCTTGCCCCTTCTTCCTTTCCCTTTCCCTTCCCCTTTCCCTTCCCCTTGCATACTATCCCCTCCCCTCCCCTCCCCTCCCCTGTCCAGAAACACACGTGCCTTTCCCGCCTTCCCCGCTTCGCTTCCAAAGTCTGCGTTCCGTTGTCGCCGCCTCCCGGTCCCCACCTGGTTCTAGTCCTCCCTGGTTCTAGGTTCTAGGTTCTGGGTTCTGGCCCCACCCCCCACCCACCCCCTTTAAGCTTTCGCAGCACAGGGTTTCCGGTCCCGTCGGGCTTATTAGTGCGCTGGCACCAGCTTGTCCGTGTCATTTACACAGCGTTTTTGTCTGATGGGATGTGGAGGCGAACAAAGGGACCAACGGGCTTGCCGTGAGAAGAGAGAGAGAGAGCGAGAGAGAGAGAGCGAGAGAGAGAGAGAAAGAGCTCTTCCGGCGCGCACCACGGGTGCATACGGAATGCAGCGTATAGAACCAACTGGCTGATAGGATCCCGGATGGGCCAAGACTGAAACTGAAATGGGGACGCCACGTATAGAGTTTGTGCTACCGGGTAGACAGAGAGGTATTCAGTAGGATATATATATCCGTGTTTAATATACATGCGAGACCGACCAACTGCCCCCACGCGCGCGGGGGAAAGGAATATGATATGTGTATTCGAAAGGGTCCCGCCCCCGCTGAGCACAGCGCGCGCCATGGGAACACACTACACCGAAACAGATCCCAGGCCCGCCCTAACGTCCAAGCTCCTGTCGAGCTTCACGCAGTAAAGGGACAAGCAATATATATATATATATATTGATTTATTGAGGGGAAGGGGGCGGCACACCCCCGATACACGTTCGTCCGACGTCCCACCGCCGTGCCACAGTGGACCCCACCACCACCACCACCACCGCCGCCGCCACCACCGCCGGACACGCCGTGCCTCCACCACATGGAGTGGGGGCCCACCCAACACGGCCGATCCACACCCACACACGCCACGCCACGACCCGTGCCCACGGTGGCGCGCACAGCGTCCGGGACAGTCCGGGGGCGTCATTGCCACTGACCCGCGGACGCACAGAGGCAGCCAAAAGCCAAGCAGCTTCCCCCCTCCCCTGCCCAGCCACCATCATGCGTCAATCGCGTCATCACGAAGCCCCACTGCTGGAAGGGGTGGGAGGGTGCCAGGGTAGATGCACGGACAAAAGGGGGTGCGGAGCAGGGTTGCGAAAGGACAGGCTGGGCACGCATTCGGACCTCGACCGGTTGGCGTTGGTGCTGATTGTGTCAAAGAACCTCCCCCGTGTGTGTGGGCGCACGGTTTTGAAAAGGCATATGGCTTGGTGCAGGATCCGAAGGAAAAGGCCAAATGAGGCAACGTACCACTGCGGTGCGGGGGAAGGTGGTTCGCAACCCAGAAACGCAGGTGGTTGCGCCAAGTTACGTAAGGAATGGCAATGCACGCCGCGCCCAAGCCTCCGTGCAGGGAAGACCAACCCAGAAGCCAAGCCGCCACACCTCAGACACCTTCCAGGCGAATTCCGATATAAAAAAAACAGATTGGTGGCACGGAAGCGTGCGGATGTCCCCCGATCTGGCCTACATACCGTAGATGGCACGTCGCCGCCCATCGCCAAACAACGCTAGCTGTCCAATCGCCTCGCCTCGCCTGGGCATCTCGCGCGGGGACGCATCACTGACCGGAACAAAACTAGAAACCGGACACCAAAAATGGTCAAAACGGAATCAACCCCACCCTGTCACAAAACCGCGATCTACGGGCGGCTAGATGGACACATCATCGGCAGATGAATCTCGAGATCGCGCAAAATGAATCTGGACAGCAGATCCGGCAATCCAGATCATTTTGGGGGACCGCTGTCTTGGATCTGCCGTGTGACATCAAGCGATGTGTGCGCTTGTGGGTGGTCCATCTCACCTTATTGTATTTCATTCGCTTCCGCTTCGTCCATCATTATGAAAATTTGAATAGAAGGGAAATCTGGACGTTTGTACTGTGCGGGGTATCAAGTGCGTTCCGAATGGTGCAGATCCTCTGCGGGATGTGCAGTGGAGGGGAACACCAGCGCACGTGACGGTTTAAAAACAGCCTAGGGTGTGACGACACAAGAGATGGGAACCCGGAGAAGATCGGGCGAAGCGGTGCACCATGGGACTCGTGGCGTCATACCGTCTGACAATGGGGCATAAACTTACCTTGCCCAGCGGGGCCAACAACAGACAGCGCCGCCGGCATCCACACACACATGCGCCCACGACGCGACGCATGCCACGTGCATAAAGAAGCATTTGGCGCGTCACGGCTAAGCGGTGGGTTCGCGGCTTCTGTGTTTCACGTCCATTTTGCGTTCCTTCCCCGGCGCCTGTGTGGTTCTGATCCCTGCAGCTTCCCAACCCGGCGGTCCGCAACCTGCCTTCCTCATCTGGGGCGGCACCCAACATCGATTCCGAACGGGGCACGCCAAACACGGGCCCATGCGCACGGCCCCCCAAACCGCATGCCGAACTAGACCCAATAGCACACCGAAAACCGCCCTCCCGATGGCACACTAAAAATCGCCGCAACGCCATGCCCCCATCAAACACGCCAGAAGCACGTTCGATGCCGATCTTAGCTGCCGCCACTAGTCTGTGTGCTGTTCTGTCGTGCGCCTGCATGGTCTCTCAGAGGTCTCTGTCTCCCACCCTGTTCGCAGCATCGCAGATCCCGCCGCACACTGCTGCTCTGAAGCAGGGACCATGCCCGGCCCTCCCCCATCCGCTCCGTCCCGCCTCCGTCCCAGGCGTGTACTAATCCATCCGTCGCACGAGGATCCTTTGCACCCGTCGTTTCAGAAACTTAGGGATGATGGCGCACGGAGGGTTGGCGCTATGGTGCAGGTACCATGGTGTCACGGGCCGTGGCGGCGTATGCTTTTTTTTTCCAACCTGAATCACAGATGCGATGGGTGGAGTTGGGGAGAAAAACGCACTTTATCCTCTCAAACTCATAGTTCTGGACTCCCAGGCGCGATTACGGGGTGTTGTCTTCCAATCTACGGAACTCCCAATGTCATCATATAATAATAAAAATTGTCTTGCGCCGAACAGCCCTCATGCAATGCATCCAACCTGCCGTCGCCCCTCCGACGCCGTGCTGACAACCCACCATCAACACACGAGCGAGGACGCGTACACGCGCAGCCTGCACAGGCTGCAGGTGTGTCGAATCGAACCGCCCCCGTACGTGCGTGTATAGACGGGCTCGTGGTGCGCACAGGGGCTTCGGCGTTGGATGTGCGGGTAAGTGCTGACGTGGCAGGGTGGATGGGGCAGTAGGGTGGCGGGGTAGTAGGGTGGGGTGGGTGGTGGAGTACGGGTGGTACGGGTGGTACTAGGGACGATGAGGGTGCGAGATACGGTGCCGTGAGGGATGCGAAGATGGACCCGGACCCGGACCCGGACCCGGACTCGGACTCGGACTCGGACTCGGACTCGGACGCAGACACTACAGGACAACGCTAGAGCTACCCCTGCGGGCCGTGTGGGCCCCGTGCTGCCTATACCTCCAGCGCATTGCACTTTGTGCGGGGGGGGTGTAATTGGACCCCGGGATGGTGTATATTGTTATGATGGTGCTTGGGCCCGTCGATGGATGTCCGTGAGGCGTGGTGTTGGGCTCCAGCCCTGATCCGGGGACGCGGATTGTTATGTGCGGTTCGTTATTGCATGGGCAGCGCTGACTTCTAGGGTATATACGCCGCCTATAATGATAGCAGACGTTGTTCCTCCCCCTTTAGTTCTGACATTGGGATGTTATTGTCGTTGGACGTTGCTGCCCGGTAGTCGCCTTGAATTTTTGACACATTCCTTCCTCAACATCCCATAAAATCCGCAATGCTAGTTGCCACATCAGTTGACCTCACTAATCCAGCGTGGACGTCTCGCCATGTAACGCACCCACTTTCTCACATCGCTCGCAGGGACACGTCTGGTCAAAGTTAACGTTCAGCAGCAGCCGAGGCGCCACACGCGCAGCACACACACACCACATGCATGAGCCGTGCCACCACTGATACAGATGGAATCGAACATTCCCGGCTTACCCCGCATCAGAAAAGCGACGCTGTCCCCGTTGCATATGTAACATCACCCATCACCCGTGCGTCCATATGTGCAGTGCAGATCACGCCGAACCATGGGACAGGACAGATGCGACAAGAACAACCACAACCGTCACTCGATCCACGTGTCGATTTCACGTGTCGACACTAGTTGAGTTTGATGCCATTGGCCATCCAATTGCAAGTATACTTTATTGAATAGACTCATAATTGAAAGAATGCGGGGCGAGGATCATGTTGATGCTCAATTCTTGCAATACGAGCCTGCCATCATTTCTTTCTGAATGGAGTATCTTTAATGGAAGCGATCAAACCATGTGATTTGGCCCATCAACGGATTTTCATCCGCAGGCGCCCACACAGAAGCTGGTATAGCAAATACAGTAGATCGCAATACATTCGGTCCTTCCGTAGACCAGATATCGCCACCAGCCTTTGTGTACTCACGTTGACATTTGTTGATTCATCTGCTGTCCCAGGAAGCTCTGCAGAACCATCAACTATTCGGCTCAGCTGTTACTCACGTCTCAAAGTGCGGCGCCAGGTGTGTTGCACTGGAGGCATCATTACCAGAGTGCTATCGCATCGCACTCCCTCCCGTGCATCAAGTAAACATGCATACCTGGACAAGTGCGCTAATGCAGGTCTGATGAGGTGCCATTGCCAAAGACCAGGGTGCCTCTTGGGATCAACGATCCATGACATAAATGGGATGGCACAGCACAGGACTGTCAAGGGACTGCACGGCCTAGGGAACAGAACCACGATCTCCCCCCCCCCTCCCGCGCTGCCCATTGTTTTGTCGCCTGGGCAGCCTTGATCTCGCCATGATCTCGCCACCAGAACAGGGGTGTCAACTCCACGACCCCGCCATCCATCATGACACGCAAGATGGAGGTAAACAACACAGCGCAGACACTGTAATAATAGGACTACACAGCAGAGCTGAAACAGAATCAGAAACCATCCATCTCCGTAATCACGCTATGGGAACAAGCGCATTGACGTCAGCTCCTGCAGACTGGGACGTGGGGGACAGTGCAGACGCTGGAACGCATATCTCAGAACAGTCGAGGCGAGACAGAAATAGAAGGCCTCTTGATGGTCAAACAGCAGCCCGTCACCAGCTGCAGAATTAGCTCAAAGGACGCACCAGTAAAAGTTTGTTCTGATAAGCGACAGCAACAACAAGAAAAGAATCAGATCGCCACGTAAGATGATGCCACACGCCCGCAGTCAGACAGAACAGAAGCAGACTCTAGCTTACCAAGTGGCCGTCTAAACCCTGAACCAAAAAAAAGCGGACAACAGCTCCAGCATCAGGGAACTGCGGCATAACCAGAAACCCCATGGAGATCTCCCCTCCGGTGTTCCGCTAAGGCTCCAAAGGAAGCAAGGAAGCACACAAATGGGCTGATGACGTGCAAAGTTGCGCGCGTAAAGTTGAGAAGAAGCGTTGGTGACGCATCCACAGCCAGTAATCCACTCAGATATGCGGCCCGCGCATTATCTACGTACCTACACCCTTGCAGGCGTAGCATCGTCCGCGTATGCCTTGCATCCATTGAACCGATGCCACCCCGCTCAGGAGCCACGTGGATAGAACTCGCTTGTGTCGGTCATTCAAGACTCGACCAAATGAGACGAGCATCCATCGCAGAACCAGACGAGACAAAACTGTCCCCACAACCATCGTTATTACAGGGTACGAGCGAGGAGATATCCCCTCGCCGCCGCCTCACAGTGCACTCCACGGTGCTTCCAGGTGCACCACATCGTAGTTTGTACCTGCCTTTCGTTGTGCTTTCGCCGTACTTTACCTTGCTTCAGGTGTGTCTCGGGACTCGGGTTTGGGTTCTTCGGTTTCATAACTCAATGTCAGAAGTTCGGAAGAAGGTCGAAATCGGATGTCGGGTATCGGAGCTTGGAAAGTTGCAAGTCGGAAATCGGCCGGATGATGAGGATTGAGTTGAGGCTATAGATTGTAGCCTTACCTATAGACCGAAGACTGTAAAGTGTTAGGCTGTGCTGCTTGAGTATGTGGACGTAGCCTCTCTGAGAAGCGCCACGTGCGTTAAGCTTGCCCCGGACCGCGAAGCCACCGAACGTCAAGCAGGAATAGTAGCGGCACCAGCAGGACTGAGCAGACAGCAGGAGCAGCATGGAGCGCACAAATGGATATGTCAGAATTGGCACAGGAAGTGCAGCAGAAGCAGAAACAGAACCGGAGATACATGACACAGATGCTGAAATGGGCTAGAAGCAGCGCGGGGACAAAGTGGATTAGAGTAGCATGTGCTGACTTGCATTCATGTCCGTTGGTGCCGGAGCGATCATGAGAATGGTGTCCATCTAGCCATCACCGGAAGCATGAACAAGATGCCTGATGCTAAAGGGCTGAGATTGGGATTCAGATTGGGGCTGGGCATTGGACTGGACATGGACATAGTCTTTGGTGTGGTGCTTCCCTGCCAATGTAAGATTCAGTGCCCTCATTCGTGGCACAGAGACTGGGATTTGGGGAATTCACGGTTCTTCCCTAATGGCGCAAGAGGGACCTGTTACCATAGTTGTACCCATTGACAGCAGGCAGCGGCTATTGGGATTACCTAGGCCTCGTCCTTCTTCAGAAAGTGTACGATTCCCCATCATGTGCTCATGATTCCTGATTCTTCTGTTTCATAATAAGAAGGGAGGGTCCTGCCAGCTTTCGAACATCCATCCCTCGCTTAGGGTACCGGGCTATACATAGACTCGTGACCGCCATTTACGTCCATCAGCCAGTCTCTCCATTTCCGATCTTGGCTGTCGATCTGCGCAGACAACAAACGATACCAGATGCGACGACACCATGTTGATGTGAGACTACACATTGCATACTCCACCGCCAGCCGAAGAGCGAGGTCCGAATAGCCCAAAGTGCGTACGGGTGTGCACATTCAATATTAGTGCTGGCCCATCACGCAAGACGCAGGCTGCACATCGGCCACTGGATATCACGTCGTCAGCACATGCTTGCATGCTGTGTGAGTGCATGCATACCTAGGTTGCTGTGGGTATATACCATGGTACCGAAGAGAGCAGGAATCGTGGGTGTGCAAGTGGGATTGTGCGTTGCATGTTCGAATACCAGGAGTGGGCTCGGTGTAAACTATAGTGTGGGGATGTGAAGCGCCTCGGCATGGATTTCCAAAGGGCCAAAATGCATTGTTGCCTCATCACGTTGCCTGGCTATTGGTCCTACGCATACAGTATATGCGCTTGTATTTGCATCAATTCCGGTAGTCATCATGTGCATGTCGTGAGCACAATTTCAAAACCCAATCCCCCCACCCAGATCTGGCCGTTCCTATCACAATCTATCCACAAGATTTGAAATCTTAAATAGATAGCAAACAACAGTCGATTCCCAGGGTTGCCGATGAAGAACACCTGCCTAATGGATGTAGTATAAAGGCGTACCGACGAGGAGGAAGCGTCAGCCCAGTGTAAGGACGTACTGCGCCGACCATGATCTCCGGTAAGCGATAGGAGCGCGAGGGTGGGCGCGGGGCTCTTGGGATCGTGGTGAGATGCCGCAAGTGTGTTGGATGGAATCCTATCGAATGTGATCCACGTGATGATGGCTATGAAGGTGTCGTTTGTCATTTTAAATTTGGATCCGGTACAATGTTCCCCTTCAGTTCTTGCTCCTATGTCATGGCGCGAATCCTTCCCTCCCATCTCTTCCTTTCTCTTGGGAGGGGCATCAGTGTGGCGAGAGGCGACCCAGGAAGGAGAGGGGACAACTCGTGCTTGGTTAGCGCCTTACCCTTGGTCTGGTGTGTATTTTCGGCCATGCCGTACCATGTCCATCCGTATGGGGATAGGGAAGAGAAGATAGGTTCTGAAGCCTCAAGGTTTGCAGAAGATCGACAGATGATGTGATATTCTGAGAGCCATCGGTGAGCGGGAGAGCCAAACACAGTCACGAGCCTAATAGCAGACCTGAACAGATAAGGGCGACAGTTGGGGGTGCTCTTAGGGCATAGGTGAGTTCGCAACAGTGATCTGAGGTTTCGGACGGACGGGACGGGAAGATGGGTGGGAAATTCCACACGAATACCACAAAAACTCATGGATAGACAGGGGTATGGTACAAAATAACCTATAGGTAAGGTTAGATTGTAGCATTGATTTCCCATTGATCTGAGTTGACGCTGACGCTGACGGTCCGGGAGTCTGGGAGCAGGGAATGGGGTCTCTGAGGGGTCAGGGAGGACCTTCTAGCTTCCAGATCCTGCGATAAAGGAAAGAACTAGCAGTGAAGGGACGACTGCGAAGGGACGAGCGCATATGAACTTGGGTCGGCAGTTGTATCCTGTGGGTGATGCATCTACCTGTGTTAGAAGCGGTTTTCAGGGTCAGGACGGCCAGGGAGATGGCAGCCACGCAGCGCAACAACTGTAAGGACAGTTCGACCAGACAAGACCTAATCGGGTGCGCAGTTAAGACAGCAGGAGGTCCTGGAGTGCTCTGGATATTCAGAAGTTGGTCTGGGACATGACTTACTCGGATAGTAGTGCAGAGGAACCTTCAGGGAAACTCTTGGTGTTGACAGCGACTCTGAAGCGCGCACCGCCGCCTACCGACAACAATCAAGGCAGCCAACATGGACGCCACCACCACGCTGACGCTGACTATACCGATAAACATGTCCCCAATTGTGACACATTATGGAACGTCTAAATGCAGGTTAATAGATTACTACATGGTCATTGCGATCGGTTACAGTGTCGCTGTTCACAACGCTCCAAAGGTATTCTGAAGCATATAAAAAGTTATTGAAAATATGAATGATGGCGTCAAGCAGCGAGTAGCTTTGCATTCCTATCCTGCACTCCTGACATAGCGCAGACACGTCAATATAACGCGCCCGCTATGATGTCCAAGGAGGGTACGCGCCAGATTCGTTGGGTCTTGTTATCATCAGAGAAGGCATAAACTTTTGAATCCCTCACCCTGATGCCACAAGAAGTAGTCCCAACTTCGTATTCAGTTCAATGCAGTCGAAAGTGTTGTGCCGAACGACAGCTGGCGCCTGCCAATAAGAAAGCGGCAAGCTCATGGCACGCCAGTAACGTTGGGATCGGCAGGCACGTAATATGCTCGAGCGACTATGAGCCTTTAACCGACATAGGGCCCATCCATTTTTTGAAAATCGTCAAGCTCGGAGTGAAAAGAAAAATTGAGACGGCGACTGATAAATTATGATGAACATCGTAAGACAAGCCCCATGCGATAACATAAATATGCCTCTTACGGGAGATGTCGTATGGAGACTTCTTCGAAGGTGCCTTTGTGCGCGTCCAGCTTAAAGGTGTCTACATTCGAAGGTCGGTTACAAGTCACGTGACGGTGCAACTGTTTTTTGTCTTCATTTCATCAACATTTGATTCACTGCGAGATTGACCTGGCTAGGGATAATCCATTTGTTGTAAACTTTGGATCAGTTAGACAGTCACAGACTGCCTGCGAGTAGACAGATCCTTAAGTTTGTTGCGCCTACAAGGGTCCATATAAGGGTTGTCATCGGCTATGTTGGTCACCGGTCGCCGACGTCTCGCGCAACGCAGCGTACTCATTCATCGAAACAGACGATGTCCCATGTCCCATTTATTATTGCGCCGCCACCTCCAACCTCATTGTCCATTTTCAAGGAAGATATTTTTAATGGGAAAGTCCTGTTCTGCACGGGTGGGGGTTCGGGAATCTGTAAGGGGATGACAGAGGCAATGGTAAGTCTCGGCGTATGAAGATGGCTTGATGGTCTGACGATTCGGTGTGGTCAGCTGAGGCATGGTGCTAATGCTACTATCGTTGGTCGAAAGTTCGTTGAGTGGCATAGTTTTCAAATGCTGCAGGATTAAATCCCCTGCATCATATAGCATACAGCGGAATACGCAATCCTCCAAAGAACTCTCCGAATCAACAGGACGCACAGTCCTGGCACTCCAAGCCGATGTTCGAGAGCCAAAGCAGCTACAGGATGCTGTGGCTAAAACGATTGGAAAGTTTGGCAGGATTGACTTCGTAATTTGTGGTATGTTTCAATAATTTGGCAATATATTTCTACTGAACGAGTGTAATCAGGTGCCGCTGGTAACTTTTTGGCACCTATTGGTGATCTCTCTGAGAATGCATTCAAGACTGTCATTAGCATTGATTTGGTTGGTCAAGGTTTTTGTTCTTGTCATAGTGCACACTCACACTCACACTCATGAACCAGCTAGGTACCTACAACACCGTGAAAGCTACACTGCCGCATGTCCGTCAGTCCAATGGCTCCTACCTTCATGTTAGCGCAACTCTGCATTACAGAGGTGAGCTCGTCATATTTCCCTTTGATTTTGGTTGGACATGCATCGGTCGCCCTGGTTACTTTTTGCTGACATCAGTTGTCTGCTCCAGGAACTCCTCTTCAAGCGCATGTATCTGCTGCTAAAGCAGGCGTTGATGCTTTAAGTGCAGTTATCGCGGTGGAGGAAGGGCCGCGTGGAGTGCGGTCTAATGTCATTGCACCCGGTCCTATCAGTGGGACAGAAGGCATGGATCGTCTTCGCGACAAAAATGATTCTAAACGGTGCGTTGGCATCTACTCATACCCCAAATCTTACTCTTGCTCACATATGTATGCTCAGGGAAGGAGAAAAGATACCTCTCCAACGCTGGGGTGAAAAAGCAGACATTGCAAATGCCACTGTCTTCCTATTCAGTAAGGCTGCAAATTTCATTTCTGGTCAAGTATTGGCCGTCGATGGCGGGGACTATCACACCAATGGCATCTCACACCCATATCCTGACTCGGTACTGAATCCAAAATCTAGGTTGTAGGATAGTGTCCTCATGCAGGTGGCTAGCAATGTATCCGGTTTATGTGACTTGCGTGTTGTATTTATCAATTGTTGAACAGATGATTATGGGTTATTTGTCGGAACTCACCGGTTTTACAATTGTCTTTGTCGAAGGGTCAGTTATTTGAATGCAAGCTTGACAATTTTTGTTCTAAGACCAATAGCTAACAGATGACCAATTTGCTGTAAAGATGGTTGGCTATGCTGTCTACACTTAGGTAACTTGTTATGCATCTGTGTGCGCGTGCGCTCCAGCTTTAGATCTCCTGTCTAAACTAGCCAAAGTCTGGAATATGCTCGTGGTGGGTCTTTTCAACTTTGCAATGGATACTGTATTTCGTGCGCGCTCTATTCACTCTGGCATGGCCCCTGGCAACTTCGTGATGCCACGAACACTTCCTGTGAGAGAGTGGCATTGATTAATCAGTCTGTGAGTTTATCTGCTGAAATTGAGTTAAAGACAGAGGATTCGGACGGCTATTCTTGGTGAGTGATTGATGCTACACTGGCATCTTCCTGACAAGTACTTGCACCTCCTCGTCTTGGCAAATGTGTCTTGCACAAGAAGTCAGCTCAAAAATCTTGGAGCTCTGATTCCTATGAGCTCGCATCTGATATTCTTGGGCGGTGTGTTAACGTTGAAACACTTCGCAGGACCCCTACGACGGCGCCACACCCCTGGTACTCAATGAGACAGGTTTTTAACTTTCCTTGTTCGTCTGACGTTCAGGCATGTTCAATCATCCGCGGCTCCGCTCACTCACTGCACCTGTCAACATCGTGACGTAGCCCTCTTTGTCTGGTGAGCGGAGGAACCATGTATTGTGATGACTTCTCCGTTTCCTACTATGGTGTGACACTGCTTTCACTTTTGCTCTCGCGCCAAGGGAAGCCGTGAAAAGCTCATGCCAGAGATGTTCTGCGTTCCGTGCTTTGAATGTATTATAACCTATGTGCCTCCGAGTTCTTTCGTCAACGGCATAATTTTTATTGAGCTCATGAATCTTTCATCGTCATGTAAGCTTCTTCCGCTCGTCTCAAAACAGTGGCATCACGCGATATCGAAGCGAGTATAATTCATAATTTTAGTTCCTGGATGGGTCTAAAGCTAGCATGCACGTAAACAAGTACTCGCAACGAGGCTCGTTCACTAAACTAATTTTGCAGATTATCTGCCAGTAGGAAACTGCTACCCTCTGAAAACCATAGCTTTCGTTCCTTCGGGATCAAGAACGCATTCAGGGTATGGCAAAAATTGAACCATTGTATGCCTTGCGCCGCCATCTACAATAAGCACCTGGCCTGTGACCCATGTCGCGGCTTCGCTAAATAAGAATATTGCTGCATTTGCAATGTCTTGAGTCGTGCCCTGTCGCTGTAATGGTATACTCCGTGACAGCTTCTCCGAGTAACCAGGGACAGTCGCCGTGAGTTTCGTCATACCAAGGGTATTGGTGATTGGACCCGGGGCAATCACGTTTGATCGTATACCGTGCGGTCCTTCTTCCACCGCTAAAGCAGACGACAATGTATCGATTGCCGCCTTCGCAGAGCTCGCATGGGCTTGGTAAGGAGTACCTAGGCCATTCTACAGCGTTAGATGAGAATTCTCACACAAGATTTCTTCCTCACCTCTCTCTTGAATCGTGGCACTTAAATGGATGTAAGAACCCTTTGAGGCACGCATGTGCGGCAATGTGGCTTTCACCGTATTGTACGTTCCCAACTAGGGTCAGCAGCTCCTGAGAGATGGATTTAACAACACATAAACATTGACGTACAGCGTCAATTTCGATCACAGTGCGAAAGGCGTTCTCTGATAGGCCACCTATTGGAGCTAGGAAATTACCTGCCGCACCTAATGGATTGAAAGTAATGAGTTATAATATCAACGCTAGAATTAAATCAGAGTAAAATGGCCAACCGCAAACGACATAATCAATATGGCCGAACTTCTCGATGGCGTTTCTAACGGCTTCCTGTACCTGTTTTGGATCGCGCACGTCTGCCTGAACAGGGAGGCAAGTCTTCTCTGTAGCATCAGAGAGCTCTGCTGCAGCCGCCTCAAGTTTGGCGAGACTACATGATTGATGGATTGGGATCGTTAGCCGTGTGAGTTTGAGGAAAACGTACTCTCGACCAATGATAACAGAATCTGCGCCATGGCGCATCTGTGTAGTGCCATTGAGTTTCATGAGCGATCGTGAGAAATAAAGATACTCACGAGCGAAGCCGTAATTTCTTTGCATATTCCAGATCCGCCACCTGTGCAGAGTAAGACGCGACCTTTGAAGATATTTGCTTGGAAGGTTGTATGAGATGATGGCGAAAGGGGTGCACACACCGGAGGTGGAGCAGAGGATGTCGACATTTAGAATGGTCAACAACGATCGTGGGGTGGCCCAGACTTATAAGCACTTCTGAGATGCCTAAAAATCGCAGATAATAACTGTTTCAAGCGGAGCCGAAGTTGTCTATGAGGACGCTTAGGGGCCGACGCCTCGTGAACAAACAACACCTCAAGCTCAAGCTCAAGAGTGCTGGTGAGTACTTGAGTGTTTTCTTGAGAGTAGCTGGCAGCCATGTAATCACCCATCTCTCTGCAGTGTGCGAATAATTGTCGTTCTTACTGCCTGCTATATTGTGAGACATCCATTTTTTTTCGACCCGTGTGTACTTACAGTGGCTAACTTGAAAGGTTGCTACACTGTGGTCCATCAGGTTATAGGATCATAATGGCTGGAAAGACTAAAGCGAAGTGTGTTATCTGTGACCTATGAAGTATAAACCATTTCACTCGTCTTTCCACTGTAACAGAACCTTAATTGTCCGTCTTATTTCTACCGCGCAAACTGGTTTCTTTTACACAAAAATACGACGCCGGTTAGGCCCAAAGCTTGCAGCAATAAAATATGACCCAGTCGGTTAGTCATTCAGTCTACCCCTGTGGCCTTGTAAGGCACTCACCATTCTCCTTAGTGAAGTCAAGAGTGTTGTTTGTAGAAGCCCGAAAGAAGAAATAAACACAATTGTCGCTATCTTTGGGTTATGGCGTGAAATCTACACAACCTAAGTCTGCGAGTTTTTTTGAGGGCCGCGCAACGTTTTTGTTGCCCAGGGCTCTGTCTCTTTCAAGTCTCGTGATAAATTTTCCTGCTACGTGTCATCCACAATATAATCGTTATGTTCACCGCTCATGTCATCTACGTCCTTGAGAGTTACTGCTAAGCTACTCTGTCAATTACTAGTACTGACTCTGCTGCAATTGGGAGCGCGCTTTATCCTCTCGCACATTGTTTATATATCTCTGCTTTGATATGTTGTGTTATGGTATCAGCCGCATATCTGCCTGCTCCCACTTCACTGCAACCACTTGGCCTCGTCACCTCGCTACGCTGGCGGTGAAAGCACGCTCTGTTTCCACCCTCCATATACCAATCGTCGATTTCGGCAAGTTTCGCAACGCCCAGTCGCCTCATGACAAGGAACATACAGCTAGGCAAATCATCGGAGCGTTTAAGGAGGTATTCTTTGGTCCATACACTGCTTATCTCTCGAGTGTGACGGGAAGATGCTAGGTAGGATTCGTATATTTCAAGAACCACGGAGTTCCAGATACGACTGTGAAAGATGCCTTTCAAAAGGTAATCGCATTGGGTGAACATGAATAGTAGATCACCACCTTTTTCCCACGGTCTCCCCAACTCAGTTCATAGCAGACGACTCGCAAAAAAGCCACCTATAGCAGCAGCTCCTTCTGATCTACATTACATGTCCACCCAGAAGTCTCCACTGCTGCTGCAACCACATACACAACTGCCAACATAATCCATGCTTGGAGCACCCAGTCAAATGTGCCCCAGAAGGTCCCCCTCCCTGTGCACCCTTGATCCTGGGGACCCAGTGGCAGTGTTATCTCAGAGAGGTATAAATGAAGGTAATAAAACTGACATAGCAGTGCTAGCTGCAGCTATGTGCTCCTTTGGTGACTTCAAAAAGTCAAACTCCTATAACATTGGTAAAGAGGGCGCCTTCAATTCCCAAGTGTGTTATGCACTAGGTCCAATGAAGGTTGGAACTTGGATTGGAATTGGAGTTGATGTCAGGGTGCGTTGTGGGGGTCCTTGGCTTCAGCTTATGTGCTGCACCCTCACTAATACCTGTGTCCAAGATTTTGGAGATAGATGTTACATCCTGTAACACCAAGTCTGATCTCTGGATCTCCATCTCCTTCATCTCCATTATCCATCAACTCCACCTCCATCAACCCCAAACTCCTTTCTTATTGTTCTCCTCACAAGTAGTTTCTTCTTATGGGTTACAACAAACCTCATATTCTATATTGCTTAGTAAAGTTTAGACTTGGGTCCAAACTCCAAACTCTTTTCCATGTTGTACTCCAAATCCATCTTATTGTCTTCTTGTTTTAGTTTTAGCATTCAATTCTCCACATACTTATATGGGCTACTCTCTGTCTATTACAGTAGTTCATATATCAACTAAGATTTGCCCCATTAACTTCTTGGTTGCTAGCTTCTTGACAAGTACCTTCTTGACAAGTTGAACTCTGGATCCCTGATCCAACTCCATACTCCAAACTCCAAAATATTGGACCGATGATCTGAGGGGGTGCAACACACAAGTTGAAGCCAAGTCCACTTGATCTGACTCAATAGTATTGCTCCCACTCTGTCTCCAGTTGAACTGGAACAGTAAAGTCCCACCTCCCTCTTTACTAGCAGCCGAACTCCAGCCTTTTCCCATTGAACCCTGAGTTGTCCCAGACCTTAACAGTATATATGAACTACTACCCTCGATCATCATGTTTCCCCCCAAAGCACCCAAACCTCCATCTGAGCAGGAGTACCACCCACAACCATTGAGGAAGTCCCTGGAGAAGCTCCAGTATCTGATCAGGAGCTTGAGGCTGAACTCCAGGAAGGCACTCCTCCAGCCAATCCCTCATCTGTCCCAATCCCTAACCTTGCAGAAGCCCTCAGTATGTTGGCTAACTCCATATCATCTCCAAAGAAGTCCTCTGCTCAGACCAAGGTCTGAGAAACAGATACCTTTGATGGATCCAATTCCCACAAACTCCAACCCTTCCTTACACAATGCACCCTCAACTTCCATGACTGTCCTGATGCATTCTCCAATGGTAGTGCTAAAGTTACTTATGCTCTATCTTATTTAAAGGGAACTGCACTTGATTGGTTCGAACCCACCCTGACCTCTGATTCTGAAGCCTCTTGGCTAGATGACTACTCCAAGTTCATGTCCAAATTGATGACCAATTTCAGACCTCATGACCCAGAGGCTGAAGCTGAGGCTGAACTTGAGAATCTCCAAATGCGTGATAACCAGTGGATCACTAAGTATCTAGTTGAGTTCAATCGACTAGCTGCTCATGTCCAATGGGGAAACACTGCACTCTGATGCCAATTATACAATGGCCTTCCATCCTGAATTAAGGATGAAGTTGCCAGAGTAGTGTTATGACTATATTCATTAATGCCCAGATCCCCGTCCGATCCACTCAGATCCCCGTGCATATAAAATCTATACTCCATTTGGAAACCACCACGTCTCCCTCTGCCTGTCCGATTGTCACTGCCAATTCTGCCCATCCATCTCCGGTTCCGATTGATGCATCAGCATCACCATAGGAACCCAGACATCTGTCCCTGTTGGACTCGGACATACTCATGTAAGGCCGTTGGCCTTGGAGACCCATCACCGGAGTAATTATTATTAGATTTCAAATATGTATTTAAGTTGCCCAACTGGGGACTTCATTCCCCAGTTTGAATATCGAATCACGCCTAGTTCCTAAGTCTGATCCTAATTCTCTAAGTCGTACTCCGTCTCTGAAATCTTGGACACTGGTATTAGTGAGGGCGCAGCACATAAGCTGAAGCCAAGTCCGTTCTGACCCCCATGACGTACCCGACTCCTTCTCTGACTCCAACCAAACCTCCAACCAAACCTTCGACCCAATCTCCGACCCAATCTCTGACCCCCAATTGGACCTAGTGCGTAACAGTATACTCACTCCTACCAATGCCACGATCCACCGCCAATTCCAAACGCACACGAACCGTCGAGGTGCCCGCTCCCAGCATCGACACCATCCCCGAGGTTGTCGAAGAACCAAGGGACCACATAGAGGCCATCAATGAAGAAGACAACACCCCGCCCTCTCCAAATCTGGCGCAAGCCATCTCCCTGCTCGCCAGCAGCATCCGTAACCCACAAGCTCCTAAGTCCCAGACCAAGGTCCGAGAACCTGACCCATTCAATGGCTGCGATCCGCAAAAGCTCCAGCCATTCTTGGTGCAATGCTGGTTGAATTTCCATGACCGCCCCAACGCATTCACATCCGATCGGGCGAAGGTCACCTTTGCCATGTCCTATCTCAAGGGCACCGCACTGGACTTCTTCGAGCCAGCACTCAGATGACTCCGATGACCCGATATGGTCAGATGACTACTCCGACTTCATCTCCAAACTTCGGACCAATTTTGGTCCTTACAACCCTGAGGCCGATGCTGAGAATGAACTTGATTGACTTCGGATGAAGGAAAATCACAAAATCGCAAAATACATTGTGAGTTTCCAGCAGCTAGCCCCAAAAGTCCAATGGGGCGACGCCGCACTCTGACACCAATTTTACATTGGACTCCCATCCCGCATCAAGGATGAGATATCATGCGTCGGTAAGCCGGATACTTTGGTTAACCTTTTCAAGCTCGCCCAATCCATTGATGCCCATTATTGGGAACATCAATCCGAGGTCTCCTGCGAAAATTCAGCCAACAACAAATTGGACAAATCATCGGACAAGACCCCAAAGTCCAACAAGGGGTCCAATAAGAAGACCACTGCCAACTCAGTCCAGAAGTCAAACACTGGTAACGCTGCCGCTTCCAGTTCTGGTCAGAACAACTCCAGCACCAGCAATAACTCCGTAGCTCGCAAGAGTACTCCGGACCTCTCTACCAAGCTGGGAAAGGATGGAAAACTTACCCAGCAGGAACCCAGCAGGAATGCCAGCATCGCATGGACAACAGCCTCTGTCTGTTCTGCAGAAAGCCTGGCCACCAAGCCAAGGATTGCAACAAGGCAACCTCGTCTGCAGCAAAGGCAAAGGGCTGTGCCGCCAATGCCACGATGGACAAGTCCGATGCAAAAGTGACGGACCCAAAAAAATAGTAAGCAGTCCTATAGCCTCCATACGGGCTGAGGGCTGCATTGGTACTCCCTGTATGACAAACAAGGTCCGCCTGAATGCATCCACTCTTTCCCACTCCAACTCCCTTACCCTCCTCATCTACTCCAACTCCATTCCTGATACCGCTATCCAAGCATTAATTGACTCCGGTTCTACTCATTGTTTCCTCGATTCCTCTTTTTCCAATTTACATAAACTCCATACATACACCATAACTCTGATATCGCTCCGATTATTTGATGGCACTACTAATGCTGTTATTTCATGAGCTATAGATCTGTCTATCTGTTTTTCTGTCAGAGAAATCCAGAACCTTACATTCTATGTTACTCCGCTTGACTCCAGCTGTTCTGTGGTTCTTGGACATAATTGGCTCACCCGCTACAATCCGTTGATTGACTGGCATTGGGCCATATCACATTCTGTTCTCCAGTACAGGCTGTGTCATCCCCGACGTCACCAGCAACTTTAGGTGTGAAATTATCTTCCGCCTCTCCTGACTCCGCTCCGATAGATACTCCGTCTACCCCTCCACCTATATTGATGATGGACGCTATGGTCTTTGCCAGACTAAGCAAACTGGATGGTTCTCACACGTTCCAGGTTCACCTCTCTGATCCGATATTCCTTGCCGCTCGTTCCGCCCAATCAACTCCACCGGACCTATCTATGGTTCCTAAGGAGTATCATGAATTCACTGACATGTTCAGCAAGTCTAAAGCTGACTCCCTAGCAGAACACCAACCATATGATCTCAAGATTGAGTTGGATGACAACTCCACCCCTCCGCTTGGCCCTATTTACTCACTATCCCAAAAAGAGCTACTGGCCCTCCGAACATTCATAGATGAGAACTTGGCTACAGGCTTCATCTGCCCATCCCTATCTCCCCATGGAGCTCCGGTCCTATTTGTCCGCAAAAAGGACAGATCACTCCGTCTATGCATCGACTTCCATGGACTTAACAAGATCACCAAGAAAGACCGATACCCAATACCCCGCACCATGGACCTACTTGAGAGTCCTTGAAAGGCTAAGATCTATTCCAAAATAGATCTCTGACATGCCTACCATCTAGTCCACATCCGAGAAGGCGACAAATGAAAAACAACTTTCCGCATGCGATATGGATCTTTCGAATGGTGTGTCATGCCCTTTGGACTAACCAATGCTCCGGCTGCCTTCCAGAGGTTAGGCTCATGCTGCTACAATGGACAACAAGTCTGACAAGAGCTCTGAAGCCAAGGCTATGGAGCCCAAAAAATAATCAGCAACCCTCTGGCTCCAGCACTGGACAAGGGTTGCATTGAACTCACTGGTGCCTTTGCAGAGCTACATCTCAACGCATCTGCTCTTTCAGACCCTAACTCCTTGACACTCCAACTCACCTCCAATCTCATCCCCTCAACTCTGATCCCAACCCTAGTGAACTCTGGTTCCACTCATTGTTTCCTCGATTCTTTGTCTGTCTCTGGACATCATCTCCAGACTCACTCTGATTCTGTTATGGCTCTTCGATGGATCTTCTAACTCTGTTATTAAATCCACAATTGACTTGCCACTCTGTTTTCCTACAGGAGAAACCCACTCTGTTACTTTTTATGTAACTCCATTGGATGTTAGTTGCTTGGCAGTTCTGGGATACAACTGGCTCACCTGCTACAATCTGTTGATTGACTGGGTATTGGGCAGTATCTTGTTCCAAACTCTGATAGAGACTAAATCCTTGGCACCATCCAAGTTGGTAGCATCAGCTCCACTCAACTCCATAACTCCATCTCTGCTTGTTGCTCCAAAAATTGCTTTCGTCAACATGGCAACCTTTGCTCGTGACTCCTTCTGAGCTGACGTGCAAACATTCAAGTTGTTCATCTCCTCCACAGTTCCAAGGAACTCTGAGGACCCTCCAGTTGACATGAGGAATGTTCCAACTGAATATCACAAATTCACAGACGTCTTTAGCAAAACCCATGCCGATACCCTACCTGCTCACTAGCTAGACGATTTGAGAATTGAAATGGAAGATGGAACATCTCCTTTCAGTCTGATCTACTCCTTGTCCCAGAGTGAACTCCAGGCTCTTCGAGAATTCATCGATGAGCATCTATCTTATGGTTTCATCCAGCTGACCTGATCTCTGGGCAGCACTCCAGTCCTTTTCATTCAGAAAAAAAGATGGCTCCCTCCAACTCTGTGTTGATTTCAGGGGCCTCAATAAAATCACCAAAAAAGACTGTTACCCACTTCCTTGCATCTCTGATCTTCTTGACAGTCCTAGGAAGGCTTGATTCTTCACTTGATCTCCAGCATGCTTACCATCTTGTCTGGATTCATGAATGTGACAAATGGAAAACTGCATTTCACACTTGCTATGGCTCATTCAAGTGGTGCGTTATGCCCTTCAGACTTACCAACGCTCTGGCAGCATTCCAGCATCTTATGAACAACATCTTCTCTGACCTCCTGGATATATGCATCCTCATGTACTTGGACGATATCCTGATATACTCTGACAACTCTGAAGAACACAGCAACCATGTCTGTGAAGTCCTTTTCCAACTCTGGAAACACAAGCTGTATGCTCGAGCTGACAAATGTTCTTTCCACGAGAGCACGGTTGAGTACCTTGGATATATACTGTCTCCAAATGGACTTACTATGGACTCCAGCAAAGTCCAGGTAATACAAGATTGGCCAGAACCCCACAAAGTCAAAGACATGCAATCCTTCTTAGGATTTGCCAATTTCTATAGGCATTTCATATTCAACTACTCTGACCTCACAGTTCCACTGAATCATTTAACTTGTAAAGGAACTCCATGGGAGTTCTTGGACTCCTGCTGGACATCCTTCAAAACATTAAAGAGAGCTTTCACTACAGCTCTGGTTTTATCACAATGGAACCGGATCTCCAATCATTGTAGAAACCGACGTCTCCAACTACGCACTGGTGGCCATTCTATCAACCATCTCTCCAGCAGACAACGAGGTTCATCCAATAGCTTTCCATTCTCAGACTTTCACCCCGTGTTAAGGTGCTGGAATGTTCGGAGGTTCAAAAGGAGTAACCAGAGTTAGGCTGCTAGTAATAGAGAGGAGTGGGACTTTACTGTTCCAGTTTGACCGGAGACAGAGTGGGAGCAATACTATTGAGTTGGATTGAGTGGACTTGGCTTCAACTTGTGTGTTGCACCCCCTCGGATCATTGGTCCAGTATTTTGGAGTTTGGAGTATGGAGTTGGATCAGGGATCTGGAGTTTGACTTGTCAAGAAGGTACTTGTCAAGAAGCTAGCAACCAAGAAGTTGATGGGGCAAATCTTAGTTGATATATGAACTACTGTAATAGACAGAAAGTAGCCTGTATAAGTATGTGGAGAATTGAATGCTAAAACTAAAATGAAAAACAATAAGATGGATATGGAGTACAACACAGAAAGGAGTTTGGAGTTTGGACCCAAGTCTGAACTATACTAAGCAATATAAAAGAAGGGGTTTGTTGTACCGCATAAGAAGAAACTACTTATGGAGAACAATAAGAAAAGGAGTTTGGAGTTGACAAAGGTGGAGTACAATGTCCATGATAAAGAACTACTCGCAATCTTTGAAGCTTTCAAGTCCTGGTGACATTACCTCGAAGGATCTCCAACTCCAGTCGATGTCATCACAGACCACAAGAACCTCGAATACTTTTCAACTACCAAACTCCTTACTAGGTGGCAAGCCTGCTGGTCTGAATTCCTGTCCCAGTTTAATCTGGTAATCCATTTCTGTCCTGGCAAACTCGGCACAAAACTGGACTTGTTAACTAGACGATGGGATGTTTATCCTAAAGAGAGAGGAAATGATTATGCAGCAGTAAATCCGCATAATCTTAGGCCTGTGTTCACTAATGAACAGTTAACCACTTCCCTCCAAGCAACGATGGTCTATTCTCCAGTCCTCTGAGCAGCCATCACTATGGATGTTGATACACTCCACTCTGATATCCAATCTGCACTCTGATCAGATCCAGCCATCTCTGGACATCTCATTAAACTGACCAATCGCTGGTCCATTGACCTGGAATGCTTACTCCATCTTGACAACCACATCTACGTTCCCAACATGAACAATCTCTGACTCCATGTGCTCCAGAACAAACATGACCATCTGATCTCCAGTCATTTTGGACAGAACCAAACTATAGATCTAGTCAGGTGGGACTATGTCTGGCCTGAACTCCATAGTTCTGTTAAGTCCTACATCAAGTCTTGTACCACTTGTATGCGCTCAAAGTCACAGAGACATCATCCTTATGGACTACTCAAGCAACTCCCTGTTCCAGAGAGTCCATGGAACTCCATATCCATGGACTTCATCAAGAAGCTCTGTTACGCACTAGGTCCGATTGGGGGTCGGAGATTGGATCGGAGGTTGGGTTGGAGGTTGGGTTGGAGGTTGGGTTGGAGGTTGGGTTGGAGGTTGGGTTGGAGGTTGGGTTGGAGGTTGGGTTGGAGGTTGGGTTGGAGGTTGGGTTGGAGGTTGGGTTGGAGGTTGGGTTGGAGGTTGGGTTGGAGGTTGGGTTGGAGGTTGGGTTGGAGGTTGGGTTGGAGGTTGGGTTGGAGGTTGGGTTGGAGGTTGGGTTGGAGGTTGGGTTGGAGGTTGGGTTGGAGGTTGGGTTGGGGTCGGAGTACGTCGTGGGGGTCGGAATGGACTTGGCTTCAGCTTATGTGCTGCGCCCTCACTAATACCGGTGTCTGAGATTTCAGAGATGGAGTACAACTTAGAGAGTTAGGATCGGACTTAGGAACTAGGCGTGATTCGATATTCAAACTGGGGAATGAAGTCCCCAGTTGGGAAACTTAAATACATATTTGAAATCTAATAATAATTACTCCGGTGATGGGTCTCTGAGGCCGACGGCCTTACATGAGTATGTCCGAGTCCGACAGGGACAGATGTCCAGGTTTCTATGGTGATGCTGATGCATCAATCAGAACCGGAGATGGATGGGTGGAATCGGTGGTGACAATTGGACAGGTAAATGGAGACGTAGCAGTTTCTAAATGGAGTATAGATTTCATGTGTGTGGGGATCTGAGTGGATTGGATGGGGATCTGGACATTAATGAATATAGTCATAACAAGCTCCCAGCATCCTCCAGTTATGACACCATCTTAGTTATTGTGGATTGCCTCACCAAGCAGTCCATTCTTATTCCTACGATCGATACCATCACAGCTTCTATGCTTGCAAAACTATTCATGCTCCATGTCTTTTCCAAGCATGGAGTTCCATCACACATTACCTCCAACCATGGTACAGAGTTCGTGTCCTCCTTTTTCCAAACCCTTAGAAAAGCTTTGGACATCAAACTCCATTTCACCTCTGGATACCACCTGGAAGCCAATGGACAAACTGAATGAATGAACCAGACTCTGGAACAGTACCTCCAAGTCTACTGCAACTACCAACAGGACAACTGGTCCAACTTACTTCCACTTGCAGAATTCATGTATAATAATGCTCTGAATGCCACTACTGGCTTATCTCCATTCTTTGCCAACAAGGGTTATCACCCAAACATCTCTGTACACCCTGAATGAGACCTCGCTTCTTCAAGAGCTTGAAACTTCACTGTGGACCTCAATGAACTCCATCAGCATCTGTTATGACCATATTCATTAACACCCAGATCCCCGTCTGATCCACTCAGATCCCCATGCATATGAAATCTATACTCCATTTGGGAACTGTCACGTCTCCATTTACCTGTCTGATAGTCACTGCCGAATCTCGCCCATCCGTCTCTGGTTCTGATTGATGCATCAGCATCACCATAGGAACCCGGACATCTGTCCCTGTCGGACTCGGACATACTCATGCAAGGCCATTGGCCTTGGAGACCCATCACTGGAGTAATTATTAGATTTCAAATATGTATTTAAGCTGCTTGACTGGGGACTTCATTCCCCAGTTTGAATATTGAATCACGCCTAGTTCCTAAGTCTGATCCTAACTCTCTAAGTTGTACTCTGTCTCCGAAATCTTGGACACCAGTATTAGTGAGGGTGCAGCACATAAGCTGAAGCCAAGTCTGTTCTGACCCCCACGATGTACCCTGACTCCCTCTCTGACTCCGACCAAACCTCCGACCCGACCTCCGACCCAATCTCCAATCCCCGATTCGGACCCAGTGCATAACAGTATATTCAAACTGCCATACTCACTCCTACCAATGCCATGATCCACCACCAATTTTGAACGTGCACGAACCATTGAGGTGCCTGCTCCCAGCATTGACACCATCCCCGAGGTTGTCGAAGAACCGACGGACCACATAGAGGCCATTAATGAAGAGGATGACACTCCACCCTCCCCAAACCTAGCGCAAGCCATCTCCCTGCTCACCAGCAGCATCTGTACACCACAAGTTCCCAAGTCCTGGACCTTGGTCCAGGAACCCGACCCATTCAATGGCTGCGATCCGCGCAAGCTCCAGCCATTCTTGGTGCAATGCCAATTGAACTTCCATGATCGCCCCAATGCGTTCACATCCGATCGGGTGAAGGTCACCTTTGCCATGTCCTATCTCAAGGGCACTGCACTGGACTATTTTGAGCCAGCACTCATGGACGACTCCAATGATCTGATATGGTCAGAAGACTACTCCGACTTCATCTCCAAACTTTGGACCAATTTTGGTCCTTACAACCCCGAGGCCGACACTGAGAATGAACTTGATTGACTTCGGATGAAGGAAAATCACAAAATCGCAAAATACATTGTGAGTTTCCAGCAGCTAGCCCCAAAAGTCCAATGGGGCGACGCCGCACTCTGACACCAATTTTACATTGGACTCCCATCCCACATCAAGGATGAGATATCACGCATTGGTAAGCCGGATACTTTGGTAAACCTTTGCAAGCTCGCCCAATCCATCGACACCCATTATTGGGAACGTCAATCCAAGGTCTCCTGTGAAAATTCAGCCAACAACAAATTGGACAAATCATCGGACAAGACCCCAAAGTCCAACAAGGGGTCCAATAAGAAGACCACTGCCAACTCAGTCCAGAAGTCAAACACGGGTAATGTTGCCGCTTCCAGTTCTGGTCAGAACAACTCCAGCACCAGCAATAACTCCGGAGCTTGCAAGAGTACTCCGGACCTCTCCACCAAGCTGGGGAAAGATGGAAAACTTACCCAGCAGGAATGCCAGCACCGCATGGACAACAACCTCTGCCTGTTCTGTGGAAAACCTGGCCACCAAGCCAAGGATTGCAACAAGGCAACCTCGTCCACAGCAAAGGGAAAGGGCTGTGCCGCCAATGCCATGACGGACAAGTCCGACGCTAAAGTGATGGACCAAACATAGTAAGCAGTCCTATAGCCTCCATATGGGCTGAGGGCTGCGTTGGTACTCCCTGTACGACAAACAAGGTCCGCCTGAATGCATCCACTCTTTCCCACTCCAACTCCCTTACCCTCCTCATCTACTCCAACTCCATTCCTGATACCGCTATCCAAGCATTAATTGACTCCGGTTCTACTCATTGTTTCCTCGATTCCTCTTTTTCCAATTTACATAAACTCCATACATACACCATAACTCTGATATCGCTCCGATTATTTGATGGCACTACTAATGCTGTTATTTCATGAGCTATAGATCTGTCTATCTGTTTTTCTGTCAGAGAAATCCAGAACCTTACATTCTATGTTACTCCGCTTGACTCCAGCTGTTCTGTGGTTCTTGGACATAATTGGCTCACCCGCTACAATCCGTTGATTGACTGGCATTGGGCCATATCACATTCTGTTCTCCAGTACAGGCTGTGTCATCCCCGACGTCACCAGCAACTTTAGGTGTGAAATTATCTTCCGCCTCTCCTGACTCCGCTCCGATAGATACTCCATCTACCCCTCTGTCCATATCAATGGTGGACACTATGGTCTTTGCCAGACTAAGCAAACTGGATGGTTCTCACATGTTCCAGATTGTATGGGAACTGGTTTTCCCTTAAAAAAGATCTTGTTCAAAGTCCTGAAACTGTACAATTTCGCTTCATGGCCTTAAAATATCAGCATATATGTGCTGCTTTCTCTTGATTCAGGGCCATTCAAATATTCTCTATTTTTTCATATTTTTTCGGGAATTTTCCATGCAGAAATGAGTCTACAAACTTATTGTTCTGCTGGGCAAAGTTTTGGGACCCACATGGACCCACAAACCTTCGCAGATGTCAGCAGCCCCAGGGTCAGCCGGAGTCACCCGGACAACTGACTCATTTTCGATCACATGACTCATTTCAATCTCCGACTCAATCTGGTCACCACTGCCAGTAAATGCTCAATATCTTCACAACCACTGCACCTCCTGACTCCATTTTCAGTGGAGAGTTCAATAGAAGCTGTGCCTACCCATAGCTGTGCTAATCAGCCTGGGAAACGAAGTATTGACCGAGTTATTTGAGTAATGGTGACTCATGCAATGACTCCTGCCATGACTCATACCATGACTCCTGTGATTACTCATACTATGACTCCTGCTCTGAGTCACACTATGACTCCATCCATGACTCATGCCATGAGTCAGAGCAAATACAAGCAGCTCATTGGCTAGGAAACTTCCACCCCCTTCTCACATATTCCACTAGCTTCCAGTAGTTTCCATCTATTAATAGGTAGAAGTTTCCAGTAGTATTAGTCAGCTCCTGTAAATACAATATAAAAGGAGCCCATTCTGCCTCTGAATAAATAACCATTTCTACCCCATCATTTGCACATCAGTGTGACTAGAGTGACATACAGTGTCATCCTCTATATCTCAGTAACTGTTGATTGTCCAGTTCAAGGGTCGCTTACAGTTGTGTAACTGTATTTGATTGCACTCGAAGTAGTGATATTCCTGCTTTGGGCGTGAGTGTAGTATCTACCTCACGTGACTACGAATCTACAGGGTGAGATTGTATGTCAATAGTCCTGCCATTAGTGCTCTTGTTTAAGTTACTAGTGTGTACTGCCTTTGCAGAGCATTAGAATCTTGAACTCGTGTGAAGCAGTTGCCAGACTACTTCACACATTGCTGTTACCCGCTTCAGAGTGTCACTGGTTGGACGGTCGGATTCATCCACCTACTTCCTCTAGCCTCTAAGTGCATTCCCCTCTTTTTGGAATATCTGGACCCCTAAGCATCTGTGAACTCTAGACTCTGGAGGTCTTATTCATTCCCTACTGCTAAGAAACGTATTACCTTCCTGCGTATCATCTGCATTGACCATTACAATGGATTGTAACCAAAGTACAAACATTAAATTGTTTCTGGAGTTGTGCTGCAGTAGGATTTGATATTCTTCTCAGCTGTTCATTCACGGAATTGTGGTGATTTAGAGTTTGCCCTAACACCATAATTTTGCGGGTTCCAAAACACAGATTCACCTCTCTGATCTGATATTCCTCGCCACCCATTCCACCCGATCAGCTCCACTGGACCTATCTATGGTTCCTAAGGAGTATCATGAGTTCGCCGATGTGTTCAGCAAGTCTAAAGCCAACTCCCTAGTGGAACACTGACTATACAATCTCATGAGTTAGATGACAACTCCACCCCTCTGCTTGGCCCTATCTACTCACTATCCCAAAAAGAGTTACTGGCTCTCCAAACATTCATAGACGAGAACTTGGCCATGGGCTTCATCCACCCATCCTTATCCCCCCATGGAGCTCCAGTCCTATTTGTCTGCAAAAAAGACAGATCACTCCGTCTATGCATCGACTTCCGTGGACTTAACAAGATCACCAAGAAAGACCGATACCCAATACCCCGCACTGTGGACCTACTTGAGAGTCCTTGAAAGGCTAAGATCTATTCCAAAATAGATCTCTGACATGCCTACCATCTAGTCTGCATCCAAGAAGGTGACGAATGGAAAACGACTTTCCGCACGTGATATGGATCTTTCGAATGGTGTGTCATGCCCTTTGGACTAACCAATGCTCCGGCCACCTTCCTCGATGTGACTGTCCTCATTTACTTAGATGACATTTTGGTATATTCAGATAACAAAGAAGAGCATTGGACACACGTCCGCGAGGTACTTTGACATCTCTGAAAACATGGCCTCTTCACCCATGCTGACAAATGTGAATTCCACTCCAACTCAGTTGAGTATCTAGGCTATACCCTCTCCCTGGCAGGACTAACAATGTCCGATGACAAAATCAAAGCCATACAGGAATGGCCAGAACCATGGAAAGTCAGAGATGTACAGTCCTTCCTGGGGTTTGCCAACTTCTACTGCCATTTCATTTACGGCTACTCCGATATCACTGTCCCGCTCACCCAACTTACTAGGAAAGGTAACCAATGGACTCCGTGTTTAGAGAATACATGGAGAATGAACAACTTAGCTAGTGAGGTGGAGGTGATGGTGTCATGCATCAGGATGAATAGTGACTGTTTAGTGAACCTGTTGACAATCACGAGTATGGTGTCATATCTGAGCAATGGGGGGAGTTTCTCTATGAAATCCATGGAGATGGAGTTCAGTGAAATTCCCATCGCATGTCACATCTGATCAGGGCTCAGAGTTCATGTCCTCCTTCTTCCACACATTAGGAAAGGCTCTCGACATGAAGCTCCATTTCACCTCTGGATACCATCCTGAAGGAGATGGACAAACAGAATGAATGAATCAGTCCCTGGAGCAATATCTCCGAGTCTATTGTAACTATCAACAAGACAACTGGGCTGATCTACTTCCGATAGCAGAGTTTGCCTACAACAACGCTCCAAACGCGACTACTGCTGTCTCTCCGTTCTTTGCTAATAAAGGCTACCATCCGAACATCTCCATCCACCCCAAGAAGGAACTCGCCTCCACCAAAGCCCACCAATTCGTAACCAACCTCAATCAACTACACCAACATCTCCAAGAAACCATCTCCAATGCTCAGAAACAATACCAAGTCTCTGCAGACCGACGCTGCATTCCAGCTCCAGACCTGCAACTCAGAGACAAAGTATTCATTAAGGCCAAACATTTCCAGACCACCCATCCATTGAAGAAACTCTCCGAGAAATACTTAGGTCCTTATGAGGTCATTGCTTGCGCTGGCAGCAGGTCCTTCACCCTCCACCTCCCTGACCACTTCCGAGCAGTTCATCTGGTCTTCCATATATCAATGCTTGAACCTGCTACTCCAAACGAGATCTCTGGTCGCATGCAACCTCCACCTCCCCCGATCATCATTGAAAGAGATAATGAATATGAGATATCTGAGATCCTGGACTCAAAGATCGATTGTCGATACAAGTGCAAGCTCCAGTACTTAGTCACATGGACGGGATATGAAGGCACTGATGAAGAGCTCATGGATCTCCATGTCCGAACTTGATCATGCATCTGAATCCATCTCCGATTTTCACTCCACTTATCCAGACAAACCTGGCCCTCTTATGAATCTTTAAGTTTCATTACTAATGCTAATTCTATTATTTCACATCATCATTTTATTACAAGTCACAAAAGGAATTACAAGTCTACCCCAAGCTCCAAAGGAATCTCACTCCACCCCATTTTTCTCCGCTCCAAAATATTACAATCAAAATCAAAATCATTTTTATGTTATACATTGTGTTTCCTTTTTCCCTTCCCCTTGTCTACCTCAGGCTCCGTCTCCAACTCATCATCACTCTCTACATCTGACACCCAATCTTTCTCATCCCCCATATCTGAATCCTTGTCCAAAGGGGCCATGAACTTCCACAGCTGACGCAACTCAGCAGTCCGCTGACCCTCCAGAACCTCCTTCTGTTTTATCGTCTTCACCAAGTCCACTAACAACCCCTCCGTCCACTGGAGGTGCTCTGACTGCAGGTTAACCAGCTGGATAAGCTGGCCCACAGTACTGTTGGGCGCAGAGACACGTGTATGGGAACCACCTTTTCCCTATCAAATTCCATTTATGCAGCACCAATGTGCTATTCTTTGCTTTTCCATTCCTAAATATCAGCATATATTTGATGCTTGTACCTGGAATGGACTTATTCAAATATTCTCTATTTTTCCATATTTTTCTGGGAATATTCCATGCAGAACTCGGCCCAGAATCATTTATTTCTGCTGTGCTACAGTTGTGGACCCATAGGCGCCCACAAACCTTCACGCAGCCGGCTCTCCATCTTTGGACCAGGCATTCGGCCTGAATTCAAGCTCAGATGTCTCTGATCAATAAATATTCTCTAACTTGACAACCACAGCCTCTCAGGGCACTATTTTCCATGCAGATCATCACATGAGATGTGGCTATCCATGGCTGTCCAAACCAGTGCAGAAAACAGGGTGGACACCCTTCTTTTTGCCTGATCAGTGCCTAGTTCAGGGATCAAATCAGCTGATGGGTGATCAAATCAGGTGATTGCCTTGGAATATTCTACCCCCTTTCCATAACATTCTAGCTGTTTCCTTCTATTATTAGATAGAACTTTCCAGAACCATTATTCAGCTCCTGATCAGTGTTAGTGCAGTGATCAGAACCTGTGATTGGCTTGGAATATTCTACCCCTTTCTTCCACCTTCCACAACCTTCCAGTAGCTTCCATCTATTAATAGGTAGAATATTCCAGAAGCATTAGTCAGCCCCTGTAAATACAATATATAAGGAGGCCATTCTGCCTCTGAAATAGGAACATATCCATCATATTCTACCCATCTTCTGCACACCAGTGTGACTAGAGTGACATACAGTGTCATCCTCTATCTCAGTAACTGTTGATTACCAGTTCAAGGATCTTTTACAGTTGTGTAACTGTACTTGATTGCACTCGAAGTAGTGATATTCCTGCTTTGGGCATGAGTGTAGTATCTGCCTCACGTGATTACAAATCTACAGGGTGAGATTGTCTGTCGATAGTCCTGCCATTAGTGCTCTTGTTTAAGTTACTAGTGTGTACTGCCTTTGCAGAGCATTAGAATCTTGAACTCGTGTGAAGCAGTTGCCAGACTACTTCACACATTGCTGTTACCCGCTTCTGAGTGCCACTGGTTGGACGGTTGGATTCATCCACCTACTTCCTCTAGCCTCTAAGTGCATTCCCCTCTTTTTGGAATATCTGGACCCCTAAGCATCTGTGAACTCTAGACTCTGGAAGTCTTATTCATTTCTTGCTGCTAAGAAACGTATTACCTTTCTGCGTATAGTCTGCATTGACCAATACAAAGGATTGTAACCAAAGTACAAACGTTAAATCGTTTCTGGAGTTGTGCTGCAGCAGGGTTTGATATTCTTCTCAGCTGTTCATTCATGGAATTGTGGTGATTTAGAGTTTGCCCTAACACTATGACGCTTGTTCAGAAATACAACAAATACGTATGTACAACCTATTTTCCTCAAATTTTATACAATACACTTCAATTCAAACTTATTTTCATATTTCAACATGATTCTCAAATTTTACACAATATACTAGATTAAAACATATTTTGATATTTTGGCATAATTATCAAAAATAATTCTTTTTTCCCCATTTAGTGGTGGCAACTCTCTTGAGGGAACATCCAAATATCATTGATTCTTTCTTATACAATACTTGTAACATAATTTGAACTATCTTTAATCCCCACCTGGTATTTGTATATCTAAATACCCTATATAATACCAATTATATTAATACATACATTCCTATTATATCCATGTAAATAATTATGTTCATCTCAACCAAATGTCTTATCTTTTAAAGTTTATTAAAATATAGAATATATGTTTATATTTATGAAAATTTCACACATCCGAAATCTTTTAAGATATCCAAATTGTAACTCCCTGGCTTTATGTATCATTGAAATTCTGATGTATATCTCCTATACATCAGAATATTGTATACTGACATGATTCCGAACAAGCGTCTAGGGAGGTCATTTTAAAAACAAAAATCATCACCTTATATCATCAACAAGCTTCTTTCTCCATAGATTTAGACATGCCATTATGAATTCTTATCTTCATTGGTATGTCTGGACACTGTCCAACACAGCAAAGCCAATAGTATACCAATACTAGTTATGTAGATCATGTGCACTGTACGGCCAAGATATAGTTTCTGCCTATTTATATCTGGGCCTGGCTGTCTAACAAACGCCTGATTCACATGTGTGGTTATAATGTGTGCATATCCAGAGGTTGGATCAGAACCACTTACAAATCTGTTGGTTTTATTCAGAAAACCTGCAAATTCTGCTACAAAAATAGGATCACTTTCATTATAGCCTATTTTATCAGGTTGTAGACCAAGAAATACATATTTGATATGAGGATACTTTGAAAGCTGGAACACTTCACCTTCAGCATATGAACGGTCCAGATACTGCCCAAAGGGGTACCAGTCACACGTTGCACAATTAGCTAGCCGGTGTGGATTGCTGTGAAAAGGCTTTTGGTAAAACTGTTGATTGAGACGCTGTTTCAGTAATGGATCAGTCTCCATAGATACCTATAAGTATAAAACATACAAATATTCAATTTTATTCTGGGAAAAAAAATTTACAGTTGAATGTAGCATAGGTATACAATAATACTATTACTATTGTCTTTCCAATACTCTTTAATACATTCTGTAGATTTAAAGCTTGATGTTGCTTCCCAAGTTTTCTCTGCATAACATTTCCATTTAACTAAATATTCTACGTACTTTCCTTTTTCTTTGCCTTATTATTTGTTCTACTTCATTTTCAGTCTCATAATGCATCTCCACATCATACTCACATCTTTCTAATAGTCGTTGTTGAGATAGAGTCATCTTGTCAACATCTTCTGCTCTTTCCAGTAATGATCTGGGTGGCTCAATATCTGGGTCCTCTTCCTCAGGGTAATCAAAATATTGTTCACACCATTTTTCATGATAAGGGGATGGTTTGATCTTACGTAGTTCTACAAATTTCTTAATATTCCATAATAGACATGCTACCTTTAATTCCAGATTAAAGACAGCAGGATTTGTAGTTCTAATAGATCTCTTATTATCAAATTTTTCAAACAATATTGCAAACCCTCCAAAGAATGCTTCTACTGTTGAACGAAAGGCACCAAACTTCTTATTAAAAATCTTTTCTTCAGGTTTAAGTTCAACATTTTTGGCTTCCGAAAAGGATAAAAGAAGTTCTTAGGCTTTAATATACTTGCCTTTACTACTTCTGGAATAGCAGATGGATAAGCTCCATCAAAGCCTATCTGATCATTCTTATCTATTTTATTCCATACAGCCATCTCTACAAACATTTTTGCATCAGGATTTAGTTTACATGCCAATGAAGGTGAGGTGAATAGAACCATTTGATTAATGTCAATGCATACTTGAGTACGAAATCCTGCCTTTTAAATTTATGTGAGTACCCCTCTTCAGATGTCGATCCAATCAAAATTCCTCTTGTATCATGACCATCAAGAAGTAATGTCACTGATTCCATTTTTGGAGGATTCTTTATAAGAGCTGATAATATCCTTATTATTATATTTGAGAACATTGTACGCAGTGAATCAGTAACTTGTTTATCTAGATCAAAGTTAAGATGATGCAGACGACCATAAAATTCCTTATGAACATCATAAAAGCTACTTGATGGCATGAAATTTCCTATTTCTTCATAAGTAGGACCTTTGAGTAGATGATATAGTACTAACAAGCCTTTTTCTATCTCTCTATAAGGTGTAGAATGTTCTTCAACTGAAAACAATACCACAAGAAAGAAAAATACTGGTATTGGTCCAAGCTTGTTATATACTACTTTTTTTACATCATCCATGTCATTCATATCTTTTAGTTTTGTTCTATGATATTTTTGTGTTCTAAGACAGGCCACTTTGTGTATAGAAAATTCCAATGATTGTCCATCAACTTATTATATGCTCTGTCCCTTTGATCATTCCACATTTTAAGTTGCTGAAGCTCTTTTTCTTCTTTCTCTTTTTGCTCTTTCTCTTTTTGCTCCTTTGTGCGTTTTTGCTGGTCTGAGGGCATTTTGACTAAGATACTCTTATATTACAGTAAAACAAAAATATGTTCATTTTTTTGATAATTGAATTTTAAATTAAATAATATGTATTCTATGAAGCTATGTTGTCTGTCTCTAAGCAAGTTGTTCGTAAAATATCTACTGTCTTTGTTAAAAAAGAACCAGAGGATGATGAAAATCCTTTGTATATAGACTCTGACACCATCTACATAAAATTCAGATTAAGAAATCCCCCAAAGGACTTCTTTCCAGCTGGATCGGTTTCTCAGGAAAGAGATAAAACACCAGAAGCACTGTACAATAAGATGATTGAAAAGGGCAATGAAATAAGTAATTCAACCTGGATTCAACAAAATCATTGTATGTCAAGTCTGCAAACCATGCAACAGGATAATCTGCCTAGTTGTAATATTTCTATTGCTAGAGAAACTGGCAAGAAGTGTGATATTTCTATTGCTGGGGAAACTTGTAAGAACTGTGATGTGTATAACAATTTGGTTACATCAATGGTTGTTGCATTGAAACAACAGCAGAGAGTTTTCAAGAAAAGTAAAATCACAATCTATGGTATGATCATAACTAAGGATGGTAGGTTAAAATTATATGAAACCACCAATAACAATCAGGGTGTTTCAATTGTTGTATATCCTTCCTCTGGATACAGCATAGAAGCTCAGTTTGAAGAGTGTTCTAATGCTATTGACATTATATTCCAAAGTATAAGAAATCAGATGTTCAAAGAATCCTCATAAGGAGTTGATTTAAAAGTCCTAGTTTCTACACTCACAACATTTTTCATCTATTTTCACTTGGATAATTTCAAGATTTGAACTTTTGTTCACACAACAATAAGTACCATTAGTATCATGATGAGTATTTTTGAATGTTCAGAGCTCTTAGGACATTTAATATCCTTACAATCTGTAACTACAGATGTAGTAGTTATATGATTGCACTTCCAAGTAATTTGAATTTTTCACTATCACCACACATGCCTTCATTTGAGTGAATAAAAATATTGCATATTCACTTATCTGATTTATCTTATACTTGTTGTAGTGCACGTAGTGGTAGCTGAATCTCATTGTCATCATAAGTAACAGTTATTAGCAAAGTGTCATCTGACAAAGTGCCAGTTACTAATGTAACAATACCTGTCACTGTCATTTGTGTTCTTGCATTGATAAATGATACCTTATCACCAATCTCGGGTATATTCAACATGGTGTCTCTGGTTATTATATATTAATTTTCAAAACTCATTATTTCTCATCTAATTTCCTATCAAGTATATCTACAAACTTCTTAAATGCTTCAAAACACTGTAGAACATTCTTTCTACTATTAATATGTTTCATACCTGTTACTGTTACAGGGAAACAACACCTTACATTTGTTATCACTTCTGAAAACAACCCTTCTGTGATAGCATGATCAAGCTCTCTTGTAACAGTTACTAGGTAAAACTGGGGGACTTTTCTCGATGTTTGAATGCAAGGTATTGTCATTTCCTCTAAAGCACTTTTTCCCTTATTCTTCCTTATCTAAGTATGTAAAAATTTTCTTGAAGACTCCTTTAAACATTTCACATCATCTTTTTGTAATCAAAACTGAGGATCTCATCATCAGTATCTAAAGTAATATCTCTAAAATCTGTCTCAAAAAACTGTTTAGTCCATTGTGTGTCAACCATTATACCATAATCCCAAAGATCATGAGAACTCCAATCATTGCACTTCTTATCTTTACCCATGATGTCAATAAAGAAGGATATATAAAATTTATTTACTAGATATGTGCATAGTTCTGAAGAGCAGAATGTCCATATTTTTATCTAATATTTATAAATTGAATTATATATATTTTCTAAAGTTGTCAATAGCCAGATGCATGCACTCGTTCTGAATACTACAACAAAGTCCCATACAGAATTCCCTGTCCTTTCATCTATCATTCTTCTACCAGTTCCTTGTTTCCTATCTTGCCAGTCTTTCATTCCAAATTCTTTGCTGCATAGCTAAATAGGTGTACCAGCCGATTGGATATTATCATATCATGGTAATGACGTCGGATGGAAGGTCACCTTGTCAGGAGCAGTTTGATCACATTATCAAAGGACAGCCTTTTGGCTGTGAGGGTTGATAATGATGCACTTACTGAGCAGACAGTAGGTGAGACTTTGCAGCGGCATGGTGTACCAGATAATTGAATCGTTGTCCTTGAGCAGCCCGATGATGTCACTCGGTGTCGGTTCGCTTATGGAATAGATCCTATAAGCCTGCGTGCAATGGTCCTAGCAAGCAGACGGTGTGTAACGCAGTTGTTCAGCACTCCAAAGATCAATCAGGGCGAGGGATACGTAACAGGGAAGTGGGATAGTGCTCTGTGGTTGGATGAGGATGGGAGCAAAAGGTCGGTCCCGATGGCTGATCGTGCTCTGTGACTGGATGACAATGCGGAGCCCGGTTGGAAGGTACGCGAAAGCTGGTTTCAGGAGAAGCAACCTCTCGGTGGCGGAGGGAAATCTGATCGTTGAACCAAGGTGTTTTACCTCAGTGTAGAGATGATGGATTGTGATGTAGAGTGTAGACTTAGAGCGTTGGCTGAAAACTTGTTTTTTGATTCCAAAGGCAAAAACTAGCGCCCTTTTATATAAAAATTCCCAGGGCACAACGACACAATATGAGGAGCAAATGATGCAAGAAATGCTGATCAAGCCAGCTGACGATGCGTGTGAAGTTGAGCTACTAAAGGGGAAATCATGGAGAAATGAAACGACAGATAGGGACATCATTAGACTGCTCATGGACAGCCATTCACTCCAAGGTGACCTTGTATCCTACGTCTTCGGAGGCTTACATTACTGGGTTCTCCCTCTACATCTTTTTCTTGAACTAGGAATTTGAGATTGATCAGAGTCTGAATCAGATTGATCAGAGTCTGAATCAGATTGATCAGAGTCTGAATCAGATTGATCAGAGTCTGAATCAGATTGATCAGAGTCTGAATCAGATTGATCAGAGTCTGAATCAGATTGATCAGAGTCTGAATCAGATTGATCAGAGTCTGAATCAGATTGATCAGAGTCTGAATCAGATTGATCAGAGTCTGAATCAGATTGATCAGAGTCTGAATCAGATCGTTCCTTAGACCTTTTTTCTTGATGCCTTGAACTAGGAGTTTGAGATCGTTCATTAGACCTTTTTCTTGATGCCTTAAACCTTGAGTCATTCCTTGCTTCCATGTTTGAAAATTAATCCTATTACCATCTACGTCATATGATGACATTTCATTCTTTCTAGTATATATTGTAGATAGTTTTCTAGGCTCACCATTTATGAATAATTCCATTCTATTTAGTCTACAAGACTGATCTGAGTCTATAAGTATATAGTCTACACCTCTTTTCACTATCTTAAATGTCACCTTTCTGGTACCATTTTCCTGTAACCTTGTTACCTCCTGTTCTTGTTTTCCAGCCCAGTGATTCATATCAAATTTCCAGTCAACAATCTCAGATATTATTGCTTTATATTTATCACCCTGTTTCTGAAGTTTATTAATGTCTGTTCCAAGTTCCACTACAGTATCATCTGTTTCTACAATCCACTCATGCACTTCAGATTTCCATTCCACAATGTCTGATATTGTTGCAATACATCTATTAACCTGTTTCTGAAGTTTATGAATATCTGTTCTATAGTCCAATATAAGATTCTCTGCATTATGTGTATTGACCTGTTGATGAATATCTGTTCCATGGTCTGATATTGTGGCAACACACCTATTAACCTGTCTCTGAAGTTTATGAATATCTGTTCCAAATCCTGATACAATATCATTCATTTCACTCATCCATTCATCTAAATTCTCTTTCCTGTCTGTCAAAGTAGTTATAATTGTATTTTTTCCTCAACCTGTTTCTTAAGCACCTGAATTTCCTGACTCTGGGAATTAACCTGTTGTTCAAGCATAGTGATCTGCCTATCCTTTTCACTCATCCAAGACTTGACATTTATAAGATCAGATATTAATTCATCTTTTACTTCCATTTGACTTGCCATAGCTTTTATCAGTGCATCATTGTCACTTATCCAGCCTTTGATTGCTTTTATATCTTCAAAGATTTGTGGCATTTTCAAATCCCTCTCTGCTTATAAAACAGAAATGAAAAAACATAATAATCATTTTTTCTGAACATTTGATATTTTGTATAGGCAGTAGATATATACATCTTGCTTTCTTAATAAAATGATTATTATGTTTTTATGTTATAAGCATTATGAAGATGCTCTCTTTTATGCTTCAATGCAAGATAGAGTTTGATAGAAGAGTTAATGATTGGTATATATCTCGGATAGGATCCCTCCATGATTTGTTTCTGAGGTAAGTTCCTTTATAAATATCAAGGTTCCAATCACTGACTTTATACAGATGTACTGATGGCACACTTCTGGAACAGAAATTAACAGAGTTATATACTAGTATGGAGCAGGATCATTATTTTCCACCACTTTGGATGGAAAATCTGATGGTATTGCACCCTAAAGTACGAGGGATAGTCATACAGTCTCATGTTAGAACAAGATTATCTACCACTATGCCCTAACTAAGTTACTTTGTTTTAAAAGTAGCTTCACTGCATTAAAGGTGTTTGTTTCCAAGACTTTCCTAAGACGCTTGTTCAGAAATACAACAAATACGTATGTACAACCTATTTTCCTCAAATTTTATACAATACACTTCAATTCAAACTTATTTTCATATTTCAACATGATTCTCAAATTTTACACAATATACTAGATTAAAACATATTTTGATATTTTGGCATAATTATCAAAAATAATTCTTTTTTCCCCATTTAGTGGTGGCAACTCTCTTGAGGGAACATCCAAATATCATTGATTCTTTCTTATACAATACTTGTAACATAATTTGAACTATCTTTAATCCCCACCTGGTATTTGTATATCTAAATACCCTATATAATACCAATTATATTAATACATACATTCCTATTATATCCATGTAAATAATTATGTTCATCTCAACCAAATGTCTTATCTTTTAAAGTTTATTAAAATATAGAATATATGTTTATATTTATGAAAATTTCACACATCCGAAATCTTTTAAGATATCCAAATTGTAACTCCCTGGCTTTATGTATCATTGAAATTCTGATGTATATCTCCTATACATCAGAATATTGTATACTGACATGATTCCGAACAAGCGTCTATAATTTTGCGGGTTCCAAAACAACACGCCCCATACCTGCACCGGTCGTTGCCCCTTCTGATCCAACACCGCTACCCCCAGCTGCCACAGCACCCATCTCCGTCCACCGCTTTTTGGTCAGATGACCTTCTGATTCTTTCTCTGCCCCTCCTTGTACCACTAGTCGGGGCTTGATGCTCTGACTCCAGGGATCGAACTTTCCATTGATCCTACACCCTCCTTTCTGACCCCAACAATGATTGCAGGACCGAAGGCGGCGAGTTGGACTGGTAGGCCACACACACTCCACGCCCACATCACGACACAAGTTGCAAATTACACTGGGCCTGCCAAATGGCTCCGTCGGAGCCAGAGCCTTGGGTGGTCTGCCCCTTCTCAATGCAGCCTCCAAGTGCTCCCTCTCCTCCTCCTTGTCCTGTTGTTCTGCCACTGCCTTCTCCATCTCGCGCTTATGAAGCTGGATCACTGACCTAGCAACATGCAGCTCCTTCTTACGGGTCGCCAACACACGATTCTCCACTTTGCACCATATGACCCTCTGGTCCGCCTCCTGCTTCTCTGTATCAGCACTTGGGTGCACCTTCAATGAAAAGATCGTGACCTTGAGGTTCTTCTTGGTGGTAGCAGCATAGAGCTCCGCCCTTTTGCAAGCTTCAACTGCGGCTACCCAAGCCATCTCCTCGTAGCAATTTGAAGTCAGATCCAGCTCTGCATCCGTCCCAACATCCACACCCGCCTCAGGCTCTGCATTTGCGTCGAGCTCCATATTGGCATTGGGATCCGCCTCCACCTCCACCCTCTCCACCTCTGCTGCATCATCTTCCTCAGCCGCACCCACCACAAATAATGGCCGTGACCACGGGCATAACGGCGAGTCCATCATAGGGGCAGTTGTCGGATGGGTTGACTCTGTCTGCGTAATCGAGATGATGGCGACCTCAGGGGTTCCTGCCCATATTGGCACACTTGGACTCCCCGAGTGACTGGTCGCCCCTGCCCCAGTCACCTCCTCCTCTACCTCCATGGTGGCTTCAAGCTCATGTGTCTGCTCTTCCACTTCCTTCAGCCTTGCGGCCTCCATCGCAACCGCAAGTTCCTTGACCCTGCGGGCTCACTCAGCTTTCACTTCTTCCTCTTCCTTCCTTCTCCATTCCATCTCCACCTCCTCCTTCCATCTCTGCTGCTGCTGCTCCTCCTTTCGTCTCTGCTCCTCCTCCTCCTTCCATCTCCATTCTGCCTCCTCCTCCTTCCATCTCCATTCTGCCTCCTCCTCCTCTTTCTGTCTCTGCTCCTCTTCCTCTTCCTTCCGTTGGGCCAAGAGCAACTGCTCAAGCTCGGCCATGCTCATGTTTGCCAAAGGGTTTGACATTGTTGAGGATAAGACCTCAATCATGCCCCTCCTTTTATATGTCTCCAGACCCCCAGTATAACTCCGACTGCACCCAACCATCTCACCTATTCAATCCATGGACATGAGGCCTCAGGGGCTCGGCCTTAGATGGAGAGATACTGTTATGACCATATTCATTAATGCCCAGATCCCCATCCGATCCACTCAGATCCCCACACATATGAAATCTATACTCCATTTGGGAACCGTCACGTCTCCATTTACCTGTCCGATAGTCACCACTGAATCTTGCCCATCCGTCTCTGGTTCCGATTGATGCATCAGCATCACCATAGGAACCCGGACATCCATCCCCATTGGACTCGGACATACTCATGTAAGGCTGTTGGCCTTGGAGACCCATCACCAGAGTAATTATTAGATTTCAAATATGTATTTGAGCTGCTCAACTGGGGACTTCATTCCCCAGTTCAAATATTGAATCATGCCTAGTTCCTAAGTCCGATCCTAACTCTCTAAGTTGTACTCTGTCTCCAAAATCTCGGACACCAGTATTAGTGAGGGCGCAGCACATAAGCTGAAGCCAAGTCCGTTCCAACCCCCATGACGTGCCCTGACTCCCTCTCCGACTCCGACCAAACCTCTGACCTGACCTCCGACCCAACCTCCGATCCCCAATTCAGACCCAGTGCGTAACAGCATCTCTGAAAGACCATCTCCGATGCTCAACTCTGATACTCCACCTCTGCTGACTGTCACTGATCTCCAGCCCTGGACTTCAAGGTTGGAGACAAGGTTTTCATCAAATCTGACAATATCTGTACAACAAGACCTTCCAAGAAACTATCAGAAAAATACCTTGGTCCTTTTGAAATCATCACTCAAGCAGGCTCTAACTCCTTTACCCTCCATCTACAAGAAAGCATGTGCCCCATTCACCCCATCTTCCACGTTTCCATGCTTGAACCCTCAACTCCAGATCCATTCTCCGGTTGAGAACCAACTCCAGTCCCTCCTGTCATCATAGATGGAGAACTGGAGTATGAGATATCAGAGATATTGGACTCCAAGATCGACAAGAGACAAAAATGTAAACTGCAATACCTTGTCAAGTGGGCAGGATATGAAGGAACAGACAAAGAAACCTCCTGGCTACCAGCTTTGGAATTAGGACATGTGATGGAGATTATCTCTGATTTCCACCAGGCCTACCCTCATAAACCCAGCCCCACATTGCTTTGATTCACTCCAGTTTATCCAAGAAGCTGAGTCATTCACTAGTCATCATGTTCTCTAGATACATCACGTCTCTTCTATCTCCGATTCTCCTACTCCTGACTCCTCTGATTCCCCATCCACTGTTCCCTCCTTCTCTGGATTCTTTGATTCCAACTCCTGCTCCCTGATCATCCAATCTATCTCCTCCCATGACCACCACCTCTCATCATCTAGCCTATCAAGATTCTTCAAAGAGTCCCAAGATCCTGAGGAGTTTGAGTCCATGTCATATATGGCACCCAGAGCTTCCAGCATATCCAACTCCTGTTGGAGTGGACCCCACCTCTGTCCTATCGTATAATGATAGAACATCCCTGCAAGCTCACCCATATAGGTCTCGATGCCCTGGAGAGCCACGTTTGCCCTTTTGGCATGCTTGGAAACCTTGATCAATCGACAGGCCACTGCAGCCGCATTAATACTGGCATCCTGCATGGCTTCGACCAGGCAGGAGGAACATTTTCCACAGCAGGACCCATACTTGTGGCCCTAGTCCGTCATTGTTTGGGAGAAGGATCCACCGTGCTGCTGCCCTCCTCATGATCACATTTCCGTTGAGGAGGAGCACTACCCTTTACCTCTCATTTCAGCTGGTTTGACTGGCATGTGAGGCAGGAGTGTGCTTTTCTGGTCTAGGAAATACAAAGTAATAATCAGTATGATATATCAACATCCAGTCACTATTTCACTCACCGTTGCCCACTCACACACGTTGTTGTGCTTGATGCATGTATTGCATACAAGGTCCAATTTGGACTCTTCATCCAAATCCTTGGCCACCTCCTTGCCTTTTGTGACTACCCTCTTTAAGGCCCTTTTTCTCACGGCCTCCACCCTAACCTGAGCTGCCTCAGCAGCCCTCTCATGAGCTGCTACCTCCCTCACAATCCTCTTTTCCTCTTCTGCCTTCTTTTTCTCTGCAGCGTCAGCCTCCATGATTGACTTATCCAATGTGGTGCATTGCTGGCAAAGTTCTTCAGCAGAGGGCATATCAGATGGTGGTAAGAGATAAGGAGAGAGGTAACATGCATTTAATAATTTGGCCAGCCTCATGCACCAATTCAAACACATATACCGCCAACTTTCCCATGATGCTGACTAAGATCTCATGGGCTCAATCTAGAATGGAGATACTGCTACATCCTGTAACACCAAGTCTGAACTCTGGACCTCCATCTCCTTCATCTCCATCCCCATCAACTCCACCTCCGTCAACCCTGAACTCCATTATTGTTCTCTTTATAAGTAGTTTCTTCTTATGGGTTACAACAAACCTCCTTCTTTTATATTGTTTAGTTTCAGTTTGGACTTGGGTCCAAACTCCGAACTTGTTATGACTATATTCATTAATGCCCAGATCCCTGTCTGATCCACTCAGATCCCTGCACACATGAAATCTATACTCCATTTGGAAACCATCACATCTCCATTATCTGTCCAATTGTCACTGCCGATCTCACCCATCCGTCTCCGGCTCCAATTGATGCATCAGCATCACCATAGGAACCTGGACATCCATCCCCATCAGACTCGGACATACTCATGTAAGGCCATCGGCCTCAGAGACCCATCACCGGAGTAATTATTATTAGATTTCAAATATGTATTTAAGTTGCCTGACTGGGGACTTCATTTCCCAGTTTGAATATCGAATCACACCTAGCTCCTAAGTCCAATCCTAACTATCTAAGTTGTACTCCGTCTCCGAAATCTTGGACACCAGTAGTAGTGAGGGCACAGCACATAAGCTGAAGCCAAAGTCTGTTCCAACCTCCATGATGCACCTCAATTCCTGCCCCAACTCCAACCCAATCTCCAACCCAATCTCTGACCCCCAATCAGACCTAGTGTGTAACAGAACTCCTTTCCATTTTGTACTCCATATCCATCTTATTGTCTTATTGTTTTAGTCTCAGCATTCAATTCTCCACATACTTATACAGGCTACTTTGTCTATTACAGTAGTTTGTATATCGACTAAGATTTTCCCCATTAACTTCTTGGTTGCTAGCTTCTTGACAAGTACCTTCTTGACAAGTTGAACTCTGGATCCCTGATCCAACTCCGTACTCCAAACTCCAAAATATTGGACTGATGATCCGAGGGGGTGCAACACACAAGTTGAAGCCAAGTCCACTTGATCTGACTCAATGGTATTGCTCCCACTCTGTCTCTGGATGAACTGGAACAGTAAAGTCCCATCTCCCTCTTTATTAGCAGCCAAACTCCAGCCTTTTCCCATTGAACCCTGAGTTGTCCCAGACCTTAACAAACAGTAAAGTCCCATCTCCCTCTTTACTAGCAGCTGAACTCTGGCCATTTCCCATTGAACCCTGAGTTGTCCCAGAGCTTAACACCTCCTTTTTCCAAACCCTTGGAAAGGCTTTGGACATCAAACTCCATTTCACCTCTGGATACCATCTGGAAGCCAATGGACAAACCAAATGAATGAACCAGACTCTGGAACAGTACCTCTGAGTCTATTGCAACTACTAACAGGACAACTGGTCCAACTTACTTCCACTTGCAGAATTCGCATATAATAATGCTCCAAATGCCACTACTGGCTTATCTCCATTCTTTGCCAACAAGGGTTACCACCCAAACATCTTTGTACACCCTGAATGAGACCTTGCTTCCTCAAGAGCTTGAAACTTCACTGTGGATCTCCATGAACTCCATCAGCATCTCCAAAAAACCATCTCCAATGCTGTAAGTACCCAAGGTACTTACTTACTATAGTATATAAGTATAATTGATATATGCAGCATTCCCTTAAGGAATGTTGTCCTCTTAGTAGATGCATGTGCCCATAGGGTGCATATGTATAGTTATTATGTAAGCCAGTGGACCCAGTACACATGTGGGTCCACTTATGGTAGATAGAGCTTAGTTAACTACCACACTGTACAACATATCGCCCAACCAGTATACTTGGTTGAGTTCTGTGCAATGGTGTGAACTAAGACACCCTTTAACACTTTTTTTGAACTTCCAAAGGAAGAATCAATTGATTCTTCCTCATTATTGAAGTTTTCTAGTCAATACTAGAAAACTGGCTGTTGCTGGTGTACAGACATATACCAACCCCCCCAGTCACTCATATAAGTGAGCAACTAGTAGACTAACTAAGTTAGTCTACAAAGACAGAAGAAAAAAAGGTGTCATCATAATGATGACTTGCAGTAGAGTGAGTCATGCTGGCAGTGCCCAGGACATCATAAATGATGAACAGCGGTGCATAGCCAGCAGTGGAAGCTCCCATGAAGGGGAGCTAGACCCTAGAGAAGTTGCAGGGACTTCTCATAAGGAAGACTCTAGAAGAGAGTCGCCACGATTGTGAGACCACACAGACAATCACATAATAGATTGTCTGTCAAACAAGAACCCTTCATCAAGTGGTTCTTTAATTAGAGAAGAAAGGAGGAGACAGTCATCAACTGTCTCCAATGTTCCTAAAGGAAAGGAACATGCTCAATATACGAGCACAAGTAGAAGTAGTAATACTTCTACTAGGGAATTGCACAGCATGGCAGTGTGAAACCAACAGGTCAATCACAAGATTGACTGAACAACTCATGTGTAATCAACATGAGATGAAGAGCATTAGTGAAGCTAGTGCTCAGGCAGCTAAGATGGCTGCCAAAGCAGGGCATGCTGCCACTACTATGGGGCAGCAAATTGCAGAGCTAGGAATGATGTTAAAATTGCTCCAAGAGAACTCTGAGTGACACAAGTTGTGTCGCCGAAGATCAGATTCTTGATGAGAATCTGAATTCAGAGAGTCTGGATCTCCCCAGGGTGAGAGGATCCAACTGAATGATTGGTTGGACAGAGGAAATGAAATTCCCCCAATGGAGGGAATCAGAGACCCAATAATCCCTGTGAGGCAAGGATTACCAATCCAGATTGAAGAGGAAACTCCTCAATCTATGGCAAAGGAGCTCAATCAAGAGATCAAGCTATGGAAACAATGAGAAGTTGAGGCTTCTCATAAACACAGGTTTGCCCTTGAATGGAAGGCTAAACATGCGGAGCAGGAGCTTGGCCAGCTGTTTAGAGAGCAGTGGCCCCAGCAAGAGCTCAATGTGGCTGTCAATTTAAACCAACAGTTGCAACATGTGCTGAACAGTTATCAGCACGTATGAGTGGCAGGCCTTTCAGGAGACACCTGCCATGAGCAATGAGATGCCCAATGGGTACTTGTCAGGGTTCATATGACTCAGTTTCTATTTTTAGTGCCTTTCTTATTGCCCCTATCAGCACAGCCTGTTAGGGTGCACTCTCCTATCTCTCCCCTATTGTTCCCCTATCTTGGTTCCCCTATTCCTTGTGTCACCTAGTATAAAGACCTTGCCTGGTGCAGCACGGTTTCCTCAGCTTGATCTCTGAGGATATCTGCTGTACCAGGTGAGTCCCATGTATTTATCAGTGACAAGTGTATAGACTGAGAATATCTGCTGTACCAGCTGGCATTATCTCTTATCAGCTCTCATCTATTGAGTATCTTGTTGTTGTGGCCTCGTCATTCAGTGTAGCCCTCACAGAAGATCAAGCTCATATGACGACCCCACACTTTATAAATACTTTCCCTATTACCCTCTATACCAATCATGGCTGATCAACTTCCTGAGGCATATTGGGGCACTCTGGGTGAAAGTGGTGCCTTGTGAGCCTGCTCAACAGCCAAGCACAGCAGCTCCAACAGCTGCAGCTCCAGAACGATCACTAAGACAATAAGGAGTATTTGTCTTAGTGATATCAAGCAGTTTTTTGGAAGGGACGAATAGAGGGACTCCAGGGCCATTTCTCCATTCCAATTGTGAGTGGTGGCTAGGATGTAGCACCCTTTCATTTTTAACATTTCCCAGTAGCAGCTGGCTAGGTCACTGCAAAGAACACCATATTCATTAGAGGGGTTGCTGAAATAGATAAAGCAGAACCAGCCAGGTTTGTAGTAGTCAAGGTTGGCAGTATACTAATGTCCATAGATGGGAAAGAAGACTGGCTCCTGGATGTACAAGTCCCCTTTCCTATGCAGAGTGAAGTCAAGCAGGGAGATTTTGGGATAGATAGCCATGTTGGTAGAAAATCAGATGGAAGGTAGTCTGAATATACTAAAATGTCATCTAAGTAAACAAGGACGGTCACATCGAGGAGGTAGGCAAAGGTATCATTCATGAACCTCTGGAAGGTGGCCAGAGCATTGGTTAGTCCGAAGGGCATGACACACCACTCAAAAGATCCATATCGAGTGCAAGAAATACTTAGGTCCTTATGAGGTCATTGCTCACGCAGGCAGCAGGTCCTTCACGCTCCGCCTCCCTGACCACTTCCAAGCAGTTCATCTGGTCTTCCATATATCAATGCCCGAACCTGCTACTACAAACAAGATCTCTGGTCACACCGAACCTCCACCTCCTCCGATCATTATCAAAGGAGAAAACGAATATGAGATATCTGAGATCCTGGACTCGAAGATCAATCATCAAGCTCCAGTACCTAGTCAAATGGACTGGATACAAAGGCACTGACGAAGAGTCCTCGTGGATCTCCATGTCGAACTTGATCACACATCCGAATCCATCTCCAACAGTATAGGTCCAGTGGAGCTGATTGGGCGGAATGAGCAGTGAGGAATATTGGATCGGAGAGGTGAACCTGGAACGTGTGAGAGCCATCCAGTTTGCTTAGTCTGGTGAAGACCATAGCGTCCACCATTGATATAGATGGAGGTGTGGGCGGAGTATCTATTGGAGTGGAGTCAGTGGAGGTGGAAGATGATTTTGCACCTAAAGTTGCTGGTGACATCGGGGATGACACAGCCTGTACTGGGGAACGGAATGTGATATGGCCCAATGCCCAGTCAATCAATGGATTGTAGCGGGTGAGCCAATTATGTCTGAGAACCTGTTACGGACTGGGTCCGATTGGGGGTCGGAGATTGGGTTGGAGGTTGGGTTGGAGGTTGGGTTGGAGGTTGGGTTGGAGGTTGGGTTGGAGGTTGGGTTGGAGGTTGGGTTGGAGGTTGGGTTGGAGGTTGGGTTGGAGGTTGGGTTGGAGGTTGGGTTGGAGGTTGGGTTGGAGGTTGGGTTGGAGGTTGGGTTGGAGGTTGGGTTGGAGGTTGGGTCGGAGTCAGAGCACGTCGTGGGGGTCGGAACGGACTTGGCTTCAGCTTATGTGCTGCGCCCTCACTAATACTGGTGTCCAAGATTTCGGAGACAGAGTACAACTTAGAGAGTTAGGATCAGACTTAGGAACTAGGCGTGATTCAATATTCAAACTGGGGAATGAAGTCCCCAGTCAGGTAACTTAAATACATATTTGAAATCTAATAATAATTACTCCGGTGATGGGTCTCCGAGGCCGACGGCCTTACATGAGTATGTCCGAGTCCGATGGGGACGGATGTCCGGGTTCCTATGGTGATGCTGATGCATCAATTGGAGCTGGAGACAGATGGGCAGAATCGGTGGTGACAATCAGACAGGTAGATGGAGATGTGGCGGTTTCCAAATGGAGTATAGATTTCATATGCGTGGGGATCTGAGTGGATCGGACGGGGATCTGGGCATTAATGAATATGGTCATAACAGAACCACAGAACAGCTGGAGTCAAGTGGAGTAACATAGAATGTAAGGTTCTGGATTTCTCCAACAGAAAAACGGATAGACAGATCTATAGCTCGTGAAATAACAGCATTAGTAGTGCCATCAAATAATCGGAGCGGTATCGGAGTTATGGTGTATGTATGGAGTTTATGTAAATCAGAAAAAGAGGAATCAAGGAAACAGTGAGTAGAACCGGAGTCAATTAATGCTTGGATAGCGGTATCAGGAATGGAGTTGGAGTAGACAAGGAGGGTAAGGGAGTCAGAGTGGGAAAGAGTGGATGCGTTCAGGCAAACCTTGTTTGTCGTACGGGGAGTACCAACGCAGCCCTCAGCCCGTACAGAGGATATTGTATGGGAATCACCTTTTCCCTATCAAATTCCATTTATGCAGCACCAATGTGCTATTCTTTGCTTTTCCATTCCTAAATATCAGCATATATTTGATGCTTGTACCTGGAATGGACTTATTCAAATATTCTCTATTTTTCCATATTTTTCTGGGAATATTCCATGCAGAACTCGGCCCAGAATCATTTATTTCTGCTGTGCTACAGTTGTGGACCCATAGGCGCCCACAAACCTTCGCGCAGCCGGCTCTCCCCTTTTGGACCAGGCATTTGGCCTCAATTCAAGCTCAGATGTCTCTGATCAATAAATATTCTGTAACTTAACAACCACAGCCTCTCAGGGCACTATTTTCCGTGGAGATCATCACATGACATGTGGCTATCCATGGCTGTCCAAACCAGTGCAGAAAACAGGGTGGACACCCTTCTTTTGCCTGATCAGTGCCTAGCTCAGGGATCAGATCAGCTGATGGGTGATCAAATCAGGTGATTGCCTTGGAATATTCTACCCCTTTCCATAACATTCTAGCTGTTTCCTTCTATTATTAGATAGAACTTTCCAGAACCATTATTCAGCTCCTGATCAGTGTTAGTGCTGTGATCAGATCCTGTGATTGGCTTGGAATATTCTACCCCTTTCTTCCACCTTCCACAACCTTCCAGTAGCTTCCATCTATTAATAGGTAGAATATTCCAGAAGCATTAGTCAGCCCCTGTAAATACAATATATAAGGAGGCCATTCTGCCTCTGAAAGAATAACATATCATCATATTCTACCCATCTTCTGCACACCAGTGTGACTAGAGTGACATACAGTGTCATCCTCTATCTCAGTAACTGTTGATTACCAGTTCAAGGATCTTTTACAGTTGTGTAACTGTACTTGATTGCACTCAAAGTAGTGATATTCCTGCTTTGGGCGTGAGTGTAGTATCTGCCTCACGTGACTACGAATCTACAGGGTGAGATTGTCTGTCGATAATCCTGCCATTAGTGCTCTTGTTTAAGTAACTAGTGTGTACTGCCTTTGCAGAGCATTAGAAGCTTGAACTTGTGTGAAGCAGTTGCTAGACTACTTCACACATCGCTGTTACCCGCTTCTGAGTGCCACTGGTTGGACGGTTGGATTCATCCACCTACTTCCTTTAGCCTCTAAGTGCATTCCCCTCTTTTTGGAATATCTGGACCCCTAAGCGTCCGTGAACTCTAGACTCTGGAAGTCTTATTCATTTCTTGCTGCTAAGAAACGTATTACCTTTCTGCATATAGTCTGCATTGACCAATACAAAGGATTGTAACCAAAGTACAAACGTTAAATTGTTTCTGGAGTTGTGCTGCAGCAGGGTTTGATATTCTTCTCAGCTGTTCATTCACGGAATTGTGGTGATTTAGAGTTTGCCCTAACACCATAATTTTGCGGGTTCCAAAACAGATATAGGACTGCTTACTATTTTTTTTTGTCCGTTGTGGTGTTGGCGGCATGGCCCTTTGCCTTTGCTGTGGACGAGGTTGCCTTGTTGCAATCCTTGGCTTGGTGGCCAGGTTTTCCACAGAACAGACAGAGGTTGTTGTCCATGTGACGCTGGCGTTCCTGCTGGGTGAGTTTTCCATCTTTCCCCAGCTTGGTGGAGAGGTCCGGAGCGCTCTTGCGAGCTCCAGAGCTATTGCCAGTTCTGGAGTTGTTCTGACTGGAACCAGAGGCAGCAGCATTACCAGTGTTTGACTTCTGGCCTGAGTTGGCAGTGGTCTTCTTATTGGACCCCTTGTTGGACTTTGGGGTCTTGTCCGATGATTTGTCCAATTTGTTGTTGGCCGAATTTTCATGGGAGACCTCCGATTGATGTTCCCAATAACAGGTGTCGATGGATTGGGCAAACTTGTGAAGGTTTACCAAAGTATCTGGCTTACCAATATGTGATATCTCGTCCTTGATGCGGGATGGGAGACCAACGTAAAATTGATGTCAGAGTGTGGTGTCGTCCCATTGGACTTTCAGGGCTAGCTGGTGGAAACTCACAATGTATTTTGCAATTTCATGATTTTCCTTCATCCGAAGTCAATCAAGTTCATTCTTGGCATCGGCCTTGGGGTTGTAAGGACCAAAATTGGTCCAAAGTTCAGAGATGAAGTCGGAGTAGTCTTCTGACCATATTGGGTCATTGGAGTCATCCATGAGTGCTGGCTCAAAGTAGTCCAGTGTGGTGCCCTTGAGATAGGACATGGTGAAGGTGACCTTCACCTGATCAGATGTGAATGCATCGGGGCGGTCACAGAAGTTCAACTGGCATTGCACCAAGAATGGCTGGAGCTTGCACGGATCAGAGCCATTGAATGGGTCGGGTTCCCAGACCTTGGTCCAGGACTTAGGAACTTGTGGGTTACGGATGCTGCTGGTGAGCAGGGAGATGGCTTGCGCTAGGTTTGGGGAGGGCAGGGTGTCATCCTCTTCATTAATGGCCTCTATGTGGTCCGTCGGTTCTTCAACGACCTCGGGGATGGTGTCGATGCTGGGAGCAGGCACCTTGACGGTTCATGCACATTCGGAATTGGTGGTGGATTGTGGCATTGGTAGGAGTGAGTATGGCAGTTCAAATATACTGTTACGCACTAGGTCTGATTGGGGGTTGGAGATTGGGTCGGAATTTGGGTCGGAGGTTTGGTTGGAGTTGGAGAGGGAGTCGGGGTATGTCATGGGGATCGGAACGGACTTGGCTTCAGCTTATGTGCTGCGCCTTCACTAATACCGGTGTCCAAGATTTTGGAGATGGAGTATGACTTAGAGAGTTAGGATCAGACTTAGGAACTAGGCGTGATTCGATATTCAAACTGGGGAATGAAGTCCCCAGTCGGGCAATTTGAAAACTTATAATAATCACTCCAGTGATGGGTCTCCAAACATGAGTATGTCTGAGTCTGACAGGGACGGATGTCTGGGTTCCTATGGTGATGCTGATGCATCAATCAGAACTGGAGACGGATGGGCAAGATTTGGCGGTGACAATTGGACAGATAAGTGGAGATGTGACGGTTCCAAATGGAGTATAGATTTCATATGTGTGGGGATCTGAGTGGATTGGACGGGGATCTGGGCATTAATGAATATAGTCATAACATTGGGTGTGACCAGAGATCTCATTTGTAGTAGCAGGTTCAAGCATGCCCTGTTGTAGTGTTCTACATTCCTGTAGAACCATTTCTGGGCCTCGCCTTTAAGGCGAGTGCCTAAGACGCTTGTTCGGAATCATGTCAGTATACAATATTCTGATGTATAGGAGATATACATCAGGATTTCAATGATACATAAAGCCAGGGAGTTACAATTTGGATATCTTAAAAGATTTCGGATGTGTGAAATTTTCATAAATATAAACATATATTCTATATTTTAATAAACTTTAAAAGATAAGATATTTGGTTGAGATGAACATAATTATTTACATGGATATAATAGGAATGTATATATGAATATAATTGGTATTATATAGGGTATTTAGATATGCAAATACCAGGTGGGGATTAAAGATAGTTCAAATTATGTTACAAGTATTGTATAAGAAAGAATCAATGATATTTGGATGTTCCCTCAAGGGAGTTGCCACCACTAAATGGGGAAAAAACAATTATTTTTGAGAATTATGCCAAAATATCAAAATATGTTTTAATCTAGTATATTGTGTAAAATTTGAGAATCATGTTGAAATATGAAAATAAGTTTGAATTGAAGTGTTGTGAGGGCGACGCTGATGACGAGGCCACAACAACAAGATACTCAATAAGTGAGAGCCGATAAGAAATAATGCCAGCTGGTACAGCGGATATCCTCAGTCTATACAGCTGTTTCTGATAAATACATGGGACTTACCTGGTACAGCGGATATCCTCAGAGATCAAGCTGAGGGGATCACACTGCACCAAGGTGAGTCTTTATACTAAATGATGGAGACGGATAGGAGAACCAAGATAGGGGAGGAAAGATAGGGGAAGTGATTGGGGCAATGAAATAGGGGAGACGCACCCTGACAGGCTGCGCTGATAGGGGTGTCAAGAGAAAATACTAAAAATAGAATATGACTTATTTGAACCCTGACATCACCTCCCTCTTAATGCATGTCGTCTCGATATGCACTATCGTCCCATCCATCTCAAGAGAGACACACCCTGAAGCACTCTGCAAGGTCCCTTCTCACTCTCTGCCAAAGTAGAGCCCATGACGAGTGTTGATGGTGACTCTTCTCTGCCTTGGGGTAAAGTGGGATGGTGAACTCTCCAGGGGATATGGGATTGTTCGTGCTGAAAACTGCCCCAAGTATCATCTCCCCTCCCTCATAGGTGACTTTACCGGCGAGCCCTTGGAAGGCATATGGTATGTCATAGTTGCTGATGAATAGAGGGTCCCCGATGTAGTATGTCTGACGTCTGGATGGATTACGATGCCAGAAGGGGAAATGAACTTGTGGAGGTGGAGATGGGAGGTTATAATCCTCTACAGCACGTGCAGTATCCCTTGAGTCAACTGACCAAGTGATTGAGGGGTAGGAACGGAGTGAGCGTAGAGGGGTGGATTCAGACTGGTAAGGCATGGTGGGTTGGGTAGTGAACGATGATGGTTTTACTGAGGAAGGGGAAGTGGATTCACTGGCTATTCTGCGGCTCTGAAATGTGTCCAATACCACGTGTTGGGTTCCTGCCAGCTGTCCAATCAAAGAGGACCTGTTTGGGAGGTTCTGTGAAGTTCTCAAAGCGTCTGAAGGGAAGAGCCGCATAGGTGGCTGCCGAAATACGCCTTGGGGCTTCAGGATTTTCCTGATGGAAGTCTGCAATGCGCCTTCTAGCCCCACTGGCATCCTTAGCTGGGATCCAGAGGTCGTCAGCAGCTCCATAGCCCTTCCAACGCACCAGGTATTCCAGTCTTCCTCGGAAAACTCTGCTGTCAAGGATCTTCTCAACTTCGTATTCCTGTACTCCATCTCGAATGACTGGAGGTGGTGGAGGAGATGACTGGCGTTCAGGGATGGGATCCTTTTCATAAGGACGGAGTAAGACAACAGAGAACACTGGATGAGTGCAGCCAAAGATTGGGGGAAGTCGTAGGCCATAGGCATTTCGTGAGACCACTTTATTAATCACATACGGTCCTAACCATTTGTGATCAAGTTTCTTGGTTGGACGGGTGGTGGTGATATTTTGTGCATTGAGCCAGACCTTGTCACCAAGTTTGTATACTGGGGCTGCTTGCCGATGGGCATCATAGAATCGTGCCATATCATCTGCTGCCTTTTCCAGGGCGGAGCGAGCCTCAGTGGTGGCTGTCTCCATACGCTCAGTGAATTCTTCCAGTGCTTCAAGTCGTGTCTCTCGGATTGGCTCTAACCCAAGCCTTGGGTGTTGGCCTGTATCAAGCATGAAGGGGGTTGATTGCGTGGAGGAGTGGATGCGGTTGTTGTATGTGAATTCGGCAAGAGGAACCCACTCAATCCAGTCATCCTGGTGCTGATTGACGAAAAGCCTCAAGTATTGTTCAATTTCTTGATTGACCCTTTCCGTCTGACCATCGGTTTGTGGATGATATGCTGTGGATGCTGCAACCTTGATCCCCAAAAGCTTATTGAGCTAGCGCATAAATTGAGAGACAAACTGGGTGCCACGGTCACTGATGATCTCCTCAGGAAGGCCGTGGTGTTTCCACACATGGTCTCGTAAAAGTCGTGCAACTCCTATGGAGTTGATGTCAGAGGTGGTAGGGATAACATGTGCTCGTTTGGAAAGACGGTCCACAACGACAAGGAGTGCATCATAGCCATGGCTGATGGGTAGTTCTACAATAAGGTCAACAGATATCACTTGCCACCTCCGATCTGGGACACGATTAGGCAGGAGTTTACCCATAGGAGGAGCAGGGAAAGTTTTTGTCCGATTGCAGAGGTCACATCCCTTGACATATTTGGCAATGTATCGTCCAAATCCAGGCCACCAGTAGCTGCGGGATACAAGTTCTGTTGTTCTCCAGCAACCAGGGTGACCTGTAATGTGAGTATCGTGGTGTGCCCTTACAATGTCATGGCGCAATTTTGGGTCAAGAGGGACATATACCTTGCCACGATAGAGGACGAGTCCATTCTCCTCGGTCCATTCCTGTCCTCGTAAATTCCGAGAGGGGCCAAGTTCCTTAAGAGCCTTTACAACCTTTTCATCTCTGTTGGTGCAATTCCGCACACGTTCCAGGAATATGTCTCCTTCTCCTGTGATCATTTGAGCTTCTGGCCCTGGATAGGTGGATGTCGCATCGATGTGGAACAGCTCAGGGCCAAGAAGAATCTGGTTCTGGTTATCTTCCTCCCCCCGCTTATGATCTACACGTCGTGAGAGGGCATCAGGTTTGGCTGAATGTCGTCCAGGACGGTGGATCAGTTCAAAGTCAAAACAAGAAAGGTATAGTGACCAGCGAGCTTGTCGACGATTGAGATTTTGAGCTGTACGGAAATATGTGAGGTTTTGATGGTCGTTAATGATTTCAATCTTGTATTTGGTCCCTTCCAAGATGTGGCGCCATTCTTCTAGTCCACGGATGACTGAGAGCAATTCCTTATCATGGATGGCATAGTTGCGCTCTGCATCTGAAAGGCTCTTGGATACAAAACCTACCGACCTCCATTTCTCATCGTCACAGAGTTGAGATAGAACAGCACCTGTTGCATATGCTGAAGCATCTGTCTCTAGTCGAAAATGCTTGGTTTGATCTGGGAGGACAAGGATTGGAGTTGACGTGACAAGCTGCTTGAGTTTATCAAAGGCTTCTTGTTCTGGGCCATCAGGTATCCAAGACCACTGTGTATCTGCCTTTGTTAACCGATTCAGAGGCTTTGCGATATGTGAGAAGTCCTCAATGAAGCGACGATAGAAATTGATGAAACCCAGGAAGGATTTGACTTCTGTCACATTGCGCGGTGTGGGCCAGTCCCTGACTCCAGCCACCTTAACTGGGTCCATAGCTACCTGTCCCTGTGAGAGAATCAATCCAAGATAATCTACCTTCTGTTGCGAGAAAAGGCATTTCTCTGGTTTGAGGTACAGGTGGTTGGCCCAAAGAATTTCAAGGACAGATTGCACGATCGTGTGGTGTTGTTCTAGGGATTCAGTGAAAATGAGGATGTCGCCCATGAACACTACCATAGTGCCATCGTCAATGAGCTCCTTGAAAATGCCATTCATCATCGTCTGAAAGGTTGCTGGGCTGTTTGTGAGACCAAAGAACATGACCAGGGGTTCAAATAGACCACGATTGGTTCGAAAGGCTGCCTTCCACTCATCGCCCTCTTTAATACGCACATTGTTATATCCCCATCGGATGTCAAGCTTGGTAAAGTACTTGGCATTGGCTGCGGCAATTTTATTCATGATGTCTGGTACCAGGGGTAGTGGGTAGGCGTTCTTGATTGTGATATCATTCAGCTTGCGGTAGTCTTGCACAAAACGAAGATTACCGTCCTTCTTCTTCACAAAAAGACAGGGGATGCCATGGGTGACTTGGAAGGACGAATACGATGATTCCGTAGGTTCTCCTCAAGGAATGCGTCCAACTCCTTCTGCTCATTTGGGGACATTGGATAGACCTTTGTGCTGAAGGGTTGTGCTCCTGGAGTGAGTTCAATAGCGTGGTCCCACAGTTTTCGAGGTGGAAGTTGGTCAAAGGACTCCTTTGCAAAAACATCCTTAAATCCCCAGTACGCCTTTGGGACAATCTCCTCAAAGGTTTTGACTGGAGTGGATTCTGCAGCCTTCTGTGCGAGCTGTTGAGAAACTGTTGAACCAGCATAGATATTCTCCAAGTCTTCTTCTACAAAGATAACAAATGTTCGGTCTCCCTCATATTGGGGTTGCCCGTGTGAGTTCTTGCCATTTGAAGGAGTTGTACCAAGCAAATGCTCTTTGTGTTCTGGTACTTCTCCACATGAATCAGGGCAGCGAGTCATCTGTACCTTTCCTGTACGCCAGTCTACCTCTGGGTTGTGCTTCACAAGCCAGGTGTGCCCAACAATTATGCCAAAGGTTCCCAGGCTTGTGACTGAAAATGTGGCACGTTCAGTATGGGTCCCATATGTGCAGATGAGATCGACTTCTTCCTTGATTGAACCTGCTTCATTTGGGGTCCCATCAATGTTATAAACAGGTATGGCACGTGGTAGAGGGCGTGTTCGAAGTTTCTCTGCTTTGACATATTCTGCATCAATGAACATTCCTGTAGCACCACTATCGAGGAGTGCATCCACAGCTAGAGGGTATCCAGTGTCTACCGAGTGGATTTTCATGGGAATTCTTGTACATCGACGGATGTCTGCAGATCGAAGGTAGAGACGAGGAGGGTCATCATGTTTAGCTGAAAGTTGAGAAGGGTTTTCAGGCATGGCTGTTTTGGTTTCAGTCTGATGGACAAGGGAGTGTGCGTGTAACATATCGCTTGTGAGCCCTACAGTACATGATTCAAGAACTGAAAACCGGTTTGTCAGGCAGGGCATGCTCTTCACTGCTGACTGGCCTGAAAATCCTGCTTCTCCTCTTGCTTTGGAATTACTGCCTTCTGCGCTTCTTCCTTGGCCTTCAGTGCAGCTGCTACTGACTCTGATATCATGCCTGCAATTGCTGTTTGTGTGAGATCAGCTCGGATACGTTCCTTGCGTGGTTCAGGGCATGCTGGGGATATATGGCCACGCTTTCCACAGTTATAGCACGTCCAAGTCTCAATGCGATGGCGGTTGGAGTCAATATCCATAGGTGCAGCACCATTAGAGGTTGCCAAGGTAGTTGGTACAGAGATGACCGGAGTGCTGTGAGGGCGGGATGGGGTAGAGCGGGCAGGAGTGAGGGAAGTCTGAGCACGTCTCACTTCTAGAAGACGACGGTGGTTGCGGTCAATTTGACAGGCCGCTTCCTTCCATGCCTTGAGATCAGATGGGAGGGATGGCTGTGCATGGATCTTGTCAAGAATCATTGCAGGGAGCCCTCGGGCATAGGCATCTTCCAGTGCTGCATCATTAAACCCAGTCCTTCCTGCTAGTATCTCAAACTGTGCCGTGTATTCATCCGCTGACATGCCAGGTGTCATCCTAAGATCATGTAGCTTTGTTCGTGCTGTTCGAGAGCGGTCAGGGTCCCCAAAAGCGTTCTCCACTTGCTTAATGAATTCCTCCAAGGTGGAGAGCGGTGAGGTCCTGTCAATGACTGCCTGTGTCTCATTGTGCGCCCATACTTCAGCAGAACCTCCTGTCATAAAAGAGAGGGCATAGAGGATCTTGGTCCGCTCATCTGGGAAAGATGTAGGCTGGACTGCAATGGCAAGCCTGATAGAGCGAATGAAACCTTCCGTCTCTGCACGATCTCCATTGAATTTGGCTGGTTCAGCTGCCCTTATTGGGCAAACGGATGACGATGTAGGAGAAGGTGTGGGAAATGAGGTGGTCTGAGAGATGGTCTGTGCTGCAGCGATGGCAGCAGCAGTGGCAGCATCTGCTAGGTTGTTCTGGACATTGGCGAACTGGCTTTGGAGGTGCTGGTTCTGGAGTTGCAGCTGCTGGAGCTGCTGCGCCTGGGTGTTGAACAACGCTCGCAGAAAGCCACCACTTTCACCTAGAGTGTCCCAATAGGCTTCAGGGAGCTGATCGGTCATGGTATCGGTGAAGTAGTTAATAGGGAAAGTGTTATGAGGTGTGGGGTCGTCTTATGAGCTTGATCTTCTGTGAGGGCGACGCTGATGACGAGGCCACAACAACAAGATACTCAATAAGTGAGAGCCGATAAGAAATAATGCCAGCTGGTACAGCGGATATCCTCAGTCTATACAGCTGTTTCTGATAAATACATGGGACTTACCTGGTACAGCGGATATCCTCAGAGATCAAGCTGAGGGGATCACACTGCACCAAGGCGAGTCTTTATACTAAATGATGGAGACGGATAGGAGAACCAAGATAGGGGAGGAAAGATAGGGGAAGTGATTGGGGCAATGAAATAGGGGAGACGCACCCTGACAGGCTGCGCTGATAGGGGTGTCAAGAGAAAATACTAAAAATAGAATATGACTTATTTGAACCCTGACATACATACTATAGTAAGTAAGTGCCTTGGGTACTTACATGCAGTTTTGAGTCAAGGGGAACATACACCTTGCCACAATAGAGAACAAGTCCATTCTCCTCAGTCCATTCCTGTCCTCATAGGTTTCCAGAAGAACCGAGTTCCTTGAGAGCTTTCACAACCTTTTTGTCTCTGTTGTTGCAGTTCCACACACAATCCAGAAATATGTCCCCTTCTCCTGTGACCATTTGAGCTCCTGGTCCTGAATAGGTGGACGTTGCGTTAATGTGAAACAGCTCAGGGCCAAGGAGAATCTGATTTTGATTATCTTCCTCCCCCCATTTATGATCTACACGTTGTGAGAGGGCATCAGGTTTAGCTGAATGGTGTCCAGGACGATGGATCAGTTCAAAATCAAAGTGAGAGAGGTAGAGTGACCAGCGAGCTTGTTGGTGATTAAGGTTCTGAGCTGTATGGAAATACATGAGGTTTTGATGGTCATTGAGGATCTTGATCTTGTGTTTGGTTCCTTCCAGGATGTGGCACCATTCCTCTAATCCACATATGACAGAGAGCAATTCCTTATCATGGATGGCATAGTTGTGCTCTGCATCTGAAAGACTCTTGGATACAAATCCTATGGCATTTCCCATCATCACAGAGCTGAGATAGAACAGCACCTGTTGCATATGCTGAAGCATCTGTCTCAAGTCAGAATTGCTTGGTTTGATCAGGGAGGACAAGGATTGGAGTTGATGTGACAAGCACTTGAGTTCCTCAAAGGCTTCTTGTTCTGGGCCATTGGACATCCAGGACCATTGTGAATTTGCCTTTGTTAATAGGTTCAGGGGTTTTGCAATGTGTGAGAAGTCCTCAATGAAACGACAGTAGAAGTTGATGAAGCCCAGGAAGGATCTGACTTCTGTGACATTGCAGGGTGTAGGCCAGTCTCAAACTCCAGCTACCTTGACTGGGTCCATAGCGACCTGCCCCTGTGAGAGAATAAGTCCAAGATAATCTACCTTCTGTTGCATGAAGAGGCATTTCTCTGGTTTGAGGTGCAAGTGACAGGAGCAGATTCTGTGACCTTCTGTGCAAGCTGTTGTGAGACTGTTGAGCCTGCACAGATCTTCTCCAAGTCTTCTTCCACAAAGATGACAAAGGTTTGGTCTCTCTCCTCAAGTAGGGGTTGCCTGTGTGGGTTCTTGCCATTCAACAGAGTGGTTCCGGTTAAGGGCTCTCTGTTTTCTGGTACTTCTCCACATGGCAACAAGTCATCTTTATCTCTCCTGTGCACCAGTTCACCTCTGGATTGTGTTTTATGTGCCAAGTATGACCAATGATGATACCAAGGCTTCCCAAGCTTGTAACAGAGAATGTGGCACGTTCCATATGGGTCCCATATGTGCAGATGAGGTCAACTTCTTCCTTGATTGAACCAGCTTCATTGGGGGTCCCATCAATGTTATAAACAGGTATGGCACATTGCAGGGGATGTGTTCAAAGTTTTTCTGCCTTGACATATTCTACATCAATGAACATCCCTGTAGCTCCACTGTCAAGAAGCGTGTCCACTGCTAGAGGGTATCCAGTGTCTACAGAGTGGATTTTCAAAGGAATTCTTGTACATTGACAGATGTCTGCAGATCAAACATAAATGCAGGGAGAGTCATCATGTACAGTTAGGAATTGAGAAGAAGTTTTAGGCATGGCTGTTTTGGTTTCAGTCTGATCATGGGGGGGATATGAGTGTAGCATATTGCTTGTGAGCCCTATTGTACATGATTCAAGAACTGAAAACCAATTTGTCAAGCAGGGCATGCTCTTCACTGCTGACTGGCCTGAAAACCCTGCTTTTCCTCTTGTGCTGGAGTGGATGCCTTCTGTGCTGTTTCTTTGGCGTCCATTGCAGCTGTGACTGATTCAGAGACCATACTGTCAATGGCTGCTTTTGTCAGATCAGCTTGAATATGTTCTCTGCATGGTTCAGTACATGCTGGGGAGATATGGCCACACTTGCCACAATTATAGCACATTTGAGTTTCAATACGACAACGGCTGGAGTCAATGTCCATGGGTACAGCACCACTAAATGGTGCAGGAGTGGTGGGTGCAGAGATGGCAGGAGTGTTGAGAGCTCAAGATGGAATAGAGTGAGAGGAGGTGTGGGGAGCCTGTGCCCGCTTCACTTCTACGAGGCAACGGTAGTTGCAGTCAATTTGATGGGCTGCTTCCTTCCAGGCCTTGAGACCTAATGGGAGTACTGGCTGTGCGTAGATCTTTTCAAGAATCATTGCAGGGAGCCCTTGTGTGTAGGCATCTTTGAGTGCTGCATCGTTAAACCCTGTTCTTCCTGCCAGTGTCTCAAACTGTGTCATGTATTCATCTGCTGACATGCCAGCTGTCATCTTGAAATCATGTAACCTTGTTCATGCTGTTTGAGAGCAATCAGGGTCTCCAAAGGCATTCTCCACTTGTCTAATGAACTCTTCAAGAGTGGAGAGTGATGAAGTCCCATCAATGACTACTTGGGTCTCATTGTGGGCCCATACTTCAGCGGAACCTGCTGTCATGAAAGAGAGGGGATACAGGATCTTGGTCTGCTCATCTGGGAAAGATGCAGGCTGGATTGCAATGGCAAGCCTGATAGCACAAATGAACCCATCTGTCTCTGTACGGTCTCCACTAAATTTCTCCGGTTCAGCTGCCTTTATGGGATGAGCAGATGATGATGCAGGAGGAGATGTTGGAAGGGAGATGGTTTGTGCTGCAGCAACAGCAGCAGCTGTGGCAGCCTCAGCTAGGTTGTTCTGAACATTGGCAAAATGGCCCTGCAGGTGCTGGTTCTGGAGTTGCAGCTGTTGGAGCTGCTGTGCTTGGCTGTTGAGCAAGGCTCGCAAGAAGGCGCCACTTTCACCCAGAGTGCCCCAATATGCCTCAGGAAGTTGATCAGCCATGATTGGTATAGAGGGTAATAGGGAAAGTATTTATAAAGTGTGGGGTCGTCATATGAGCTTGATCTTCTGTGAGGGCTACACTGAATGACGAGGCCACAACAACAAGATACTCAATAGATGAGAGCTGATAAGAGATAATGCCAGCTGGTACAGCAGATATCCTCAGTCTATACACTTGTCACTGATAAATACATGGGACTCACCTGGTACAGTGGATATCCTCAGAGATCAGCTGAGGAAACCATGCTGCACCAGGCAAGTTCTTTATACTAGATGACGCAAGGAATAGGGGAACCAAGATTGGGGAACAATAGAGGAGAGATAGGAGAGCGCACCTTAACAGGCTGTGCTGATAGGGGCGATAAGAAAGGTACTAAAAATAGAAACTGAGTCATATGAACCCTAACACCAGAGAGCACAACTAATGCATCCCCCTCAACCCATAGACCAGTAGTCAATAGAACTACTGGTATGATGAATATGGGGAGTTGACCCATGCCCCAAGGACATGTGTATACAGCCCCCAACACACACTCATGACAAGCGAGTGTGTCAAGGTTGGAACCCCATAATGGAAGCTCCAGGGCCAATTCCAACAATTACCTTTTCAAGGGTAATTATCCATTGAAACCACCAGCACATGTGAGTGGTGATCGATCAAACAATGTTACTAGTAACATTGTGTGCTATGAATGTAGCCAGACAGGTCACATGTGACATAGCTGCCCCAAATTAAAGGGCAATGTAAGGTCAGCTGCAGTCCGAAAGGACATGTCCTCACACATAGTGGAGGACAATGTAGACAGATTCTCCCCAATAGAGGGAGAACATGAAGAAGCAATGGATGATCCCAAGGACCATCTAGACAAGAAAGTATCAGCTATAGAAGTGGCTGACAAATGGTATGAAGAGGTCGCCCCATACAAATGGGACAACCAAGATGATGCCCCCAAAAGGGAGGCTATGCCAATGTATCACTCTAATGCGATACAAATTTGACCCAATGATTGAATTCCACCAAGACACACCTATGCAGTGCATTTCTGTAGTGCAACAAGATTCCCAAGAAGCAGGGAATCACGACAGCTGCATATAGCTGCTGCGAGTGTCAACAGATCAGCCAAACCTATGTATAATCATAGGAGCCAACAGAAGTCGACAGCACAACCAGATAGACCATGCATAGACAATAAAACAATCTCTGGGTATTGGGAGATTGGTGGAACACTAGCCCACTGTCGATTAGACAGTGGAAGCAAGGGGATAATGATATCCCCTGAATTCACACATGCAACAGGTATGAAGACATTCACGCTAGAGCAACCTATCGCACTGCAATTAGCATGTGTTGGGAGCAGGAGTACCATAAATTATGGTACTCACACTACCATAAAGTTTGGTAGTTGGGACATTGAAGAATATTTCGATGTCACCAACATTGAGTATTACAATGTAATACTTGGTACCCCATTCCTACAAAAGCTAGGAATATGCCTGGACTTTAATGGCCCAGGCCAAATCATGATGGGAACTGAAGAAGTCCTCGCCAATGGAGAGCATAATACCAATGCTCTTCATACCCCATCACAGGGTATAAACTCAATATGAAGAAAGAGTATTGGCATGAATAAATGATGCCAAGGGGGTAACTCTAAACACAAGCTACCCACAACACAGTCCTTCCTAAAAGAAGGACTAGACTCAGTAAAGGACCCCCCAATGGAGGATCCAAAGAAGAACACGATGCAAACAGCTTCATCTCATGAAGGATCAACCAATTACATGGCTGGTCAGATCCCTCAGTTGAGGGATCAATGGAAAGAAAAGTATGCTGACCTATTCGGCAGCATACCCTTAGAACTTCCCCCATTTAGGGAAGTTAACCACAAGATTAATCTCATGGATCCTGACAAGCGAATACATTATCACTTGCCTAAGTGTCCAGAGCACTACCAAGCAGAACTTTCAGAGAAAGTCCTGCGATACACCACTGCTAAATGGTGATTGGCTACAGCCCAGCAGGCTGTACCAATGCTATGCATTCCCAAAAAAAATGGGAAGCTCCGCGCTGTGTTTGACTTGTGTGAACAGAATGATAATACAGTGAAGGACGTAACACCCTTCCCCGATCAGGACAACATTAGACACAATGTTGCCTGCTGTACATATTGATCTAAACTCGATATGTCTGAGGTGTATGAACAGATACGTGTCAGACCAACAGATATACCCAAGATGGCATTTGCAACCATCTTGGGGACATTCATCAGTCAGGTCATGCAGCAAGGGGACTGCAATGCCCCCTCAACATTTCAGTGGCTAATGACTGCCATCTTCTGAGAATATATCAGAAGATTCATCCATGTATATCTGGACAACATATTTGTGTACTCTCGTACTATACAAGAGCATGAACACCACCTAGAGATGGTGCTCACCAAGCTCAGGAAAGCACATATGTTCCTGAGCAAGGATAAGATCGATCTATACTCAACAAGTATGGATTGCCTTGGTCACCTAATAGATGACCAAGGTGTGCACGCAGACACTGATAAAATGCAGCAAATATGAGAGTGGAGATGACCTAGGTCATACCATGAAGTCCAACATTTTCTTGGACTAGTGCAGTATCTGGCACACTATATGCCAGACACAACTGCATACACAACCCTGTTATCAGGTTGTGCTCATAATAATCATCCATTCTTATGGATGCCACTGCTAGAGAAATGCTTTGAAAGCATCAAGCTCCTAGCATGTAGGGCTCCAATATTGAAGCCCATCAATGTCAATAACCCCAATACTATTTGGGTTATTACTGACAGCTCCAAAACTGGAGTCAGAGCCATCTATGGACAAGGAAAAGATTGGCAGACCTGTCAGCCTGCCGGATTCCTATCCAAGAAATTTAGTGCTGCACAACAGCACTATAAGACCCACGAGCACGAGACTATAGCCATGCTCAAAGCCCTAATGAGATGGGAAGATAAGCTACTAGGATGAAAATTAATCCTAGTAACTGACCACAAGGGTCTCAAATACTTTGAGACCCAAAAGAACCTGTCTCCTAGGCAGATTAGGTTGGGAATTCTTATCCTGTTTCAACTTTACTACCCTGCATATAGATGGGGTAGAGAACAAAGTAGCGGATTGTCTATCATGCTACTATGCTGATGACTCCCCAACAGAGAGTCATCCCAACTACATCTATGTGAGCACAGATGTATGTCTCAACCCTGAAGGAGAACTGCTCCCACAGAACGGTTTATCGGGATCAGGACAGCAGCAGTCACCCAAAGGTGACTGCTCAAGAAAAAAGAAAACAGAGTGCTAGAAGCTGAAGCACTCAATGTTCAAACAGAATCATTGAATGATGATTCTAATTCCTCTAAAGAAATAGAGGATGTTGGAGTGATGTCATCAGATGATGATGGAACACCATTGCAATCCCATGTCGAGCATGGGATCAACCTTGTGCAGATCATACAAGGCACATATAGAAAGGATACTGTCCTTTCTAAGGTGCTGGAAGCACACAATTTGGTGTGCATGATGGTCTAATATGGACCAAAAATATATACAAACACGATGTCATCTGTATACCCCACTCAGCGTTCCTGAAGGGGAGGAGGCTCATTGAGATAATAATCAACCATGCACTGTCGGTTCACTTATGGAATAGATCCTATAAGCCTGCACGCAACGGTCCTAGCAAACAGACAGTGTGTAATGCAGTTGTTCAGCACACCAAAGAACAATCAGGTCGAGGGGTAGGGATAGCACTGAGTAATGGGTAAGTGTAATAGTGCTCTGTGATTGGAGGAGGATGGGGAGCAAAAAGGATGGTCCAGATGGGTGATCATGCTCTGTGACTGGATGACAATGGAGAGCCCGGTTGGGAGGTATGCGAAAGCTGGTTTCAGGAGATGCAACCTCTCGGTGGCGGAGGGAAATCTGATCATTGAACCAAGGTGCTTTGCCTCAGTGTAGAGCTGATGGATTGTGATATAGAGCATAGAGTGTAGACTTACAGTGTGGACTTTGACTTTAGAGCATTGGCTGAAAACTTGTTGATTGATTCCAAAGGCAAAAACTAGCACCCTTTTATATACAAATCCCCAGGGCACAATGACAATATGAGGAGCAAATGATGTGATATGATGCAAGAAATGCTGACCAAGCCAGCTGACAAAGCGTGTGAAGTTGAACTACTAATGGGGAAATCATGGAGAAATGAAGCGACAGATAGGGGTAATCTTTGTAAGAATAGGAGGTGATGAGTAATAAAAGAACCAAAAATAGAACAAGGATGAGTAAGTCATGTATGAATGAATTAAAAGATGAAACAGGGGTGAGTCATATAAAAGAACAATAGAAACATCCACCAATACCATCTTCCCTACAGCTCCAAAGGTAAATTGACCCTGAGTCACATGAGGACTTCAGTCAGCATCCACAACAAATACTCCTTATTGTCTTAGTGATCTGTCTCCATATGGTATCCTGTTCCAAGGGTATTTGGTCCCTTTGCCTGACATGATGTAACCTGAGTCGGATTGAAGTGGGAGGATAGGTCAGCGATGGTGACTGAAACTCTACCTCACATTCGACTCTTCTATCTGTGTTACAATATAGAGGCGAAATGCCAAGGAATGTATATGGTTCAACGGAATCGTGAAAGAATATAGGATCACCAATGGCATAAGAGAGACATGGTGGGGATCTTGGACGTTGAAAGAGTTTTGGAAGTATTTTGACACATGGAGGTGGCTTAACATGCCCATGGAGCTCGGCATATTTTTGATAGTCCTCTGTGTCCAGAGACCAGTGTGACATATCATTAGAAGAGATGTTGGAGAGGGGAATAGAATTGGAAGCCATGTGAATGATGATGAAAGGATTAGTGTGAATAGAAGGCTGATAATGATCAATGGCGATGAAACACAAGTGACAATTGATGGCTAGAATTAGAGACTGGGGTGGAGAGGGAGTTGCGGTGCTATTTAAAAGTTTGATATGAAAAGATGCTGGCGGAGTTGGACTGTCAGAGTGGTTTGATATACATCCTCGATGCATCCTGGCTCGTCAATGTGACTACAAATCCACAGGGTGAGATTGTCTGTCGATAGTCCTGCCATTAGTGCTCTTGTTTAAGTAACTAGTGTGTACTGCCTTTGCAGAGCATGAAGCTTGAACTTGTGTGAAGCAGTTGCTAGCCTACTTCACACATCGCTGTTACCTGCTTCAGAGTGCCACTGGTTGGACAGTTGGATTCATCCACCTACTTCCTTTAGCCTCTAAGTGCATTCCCCTCTTTTTGGAATATCTGGACCCCTAAGCATCCATGAACTCTAGACTCTGGAAGTCTTCTTGCTGCTAAGAAATGTATTACTTTTCTGCATATAGTCTGCATTGACCAATACAAGGGATTGTAACCAAAGTACAAACGTTAAATCGTTTCTGGAGTTGTGCTGCAGCAGGGTTTGATATTCTTCTCAGCTGTTCCAGGCCACCAGTAGCTGTGTGATACAAGCTCTGTTGTCCTCCAGTGACCAGGGTGACCTGTGATGTGAGTATCATGGTGTGCCCTTACAATATCATGGCACAGTTTTAAGTCAAGGGGAACATACATACACCTTGCCATGATAGAGAATGAGTCCATTCTCCTTGGTCCATTCCTGTCCTCATAGGTTTCCAGAAGAACCGAGTTCCTTGAGAGCTTTCACAACCTTTTCATCTCTGTTGTTGCAGTTCTGCTGTTTTGGAACCTGCAAAATTATGGTGTTAGGGCAAACTCTAAATCACCACAATTCCATGAATGAATTGGATGATATATTGCAAAGTACATAAAGGGCTGTGATCTTTGCAATCAGACCAAAACCTTCCCAGCTGCTCCTATGGGTAAACTCCTACCTAATCATGTCCCAGACCAAAGATGGCAAGTGATATCCATTGACTTAATTGTGGAGTTACCCACTAGCCATGGCTACGATGCACTTCTTGTTGTTGTGGACCAACTCTCCAAACGAGCACATGTGATCCCTACCACCCCTGACATTAATTCCATAGGGATTGCACGACTCTTCTGTGACTATGTGTGGAAACACCATGGACTCCGTCTAACTTCACCTTCCTCCCTCCCCCAGCTGCTCATCCTGATGCTCACAGCTTGAGGCTCAATAAAATATCCAACAACATGTGTTAGCAGATGCATCACTTAAACAGTGAGGATCTTTTCCCCAACCTGAAGGAACACAGGCATGTTCACACCTGGCTAGGAGGTATGGACTACCATGAGTTGTACACACTTTATGGCAAGAATGTCATATACCATTCCAATGGTTAACGCTGACAGGTCCAAGAGCATTGTGTACGGCCCAAGTCCATCACTGTTAGGCATTCGACACGCCCATGATGAGACTCAGAAGTTATCGACAATCAACCCTAAGTCAATGGAAAGAATCTGACTGCAGGAATCCGCATTCAAGCCCCATGGAGGACTTCATTCAGAAATGCCACATGGCAAGATCATCCAACCTCGCCGTGGCGCTATCTAACGCTTGTGCTTGTGCCTTGGCCAACTACGATTTTTGGACACTTTATGTTATTGGAACCGTCTCCCCTGCAATCAACAATGATCTACCTCCATCATACTGTGCTTTGATGTGCGTTCGAGAAGCGTAGATGAGCCACACCTCGCGAATATGCGGTGCTTCCCGCACATGATACCCCGCCCTGTTCCGACCGAGCTGAGCTGACTCTAACCACAGAATGAGTCGATCTCAGCCACATATACAGTCCCTCCCTCCCACACGCCCTGGCTGGTGTATATGCCTTCCGACATCGACACATGTGACCCACCGTTTAACGTTTCCCACCGTGCTCCCGCCATGTTTCTTTGTTCTAGTTCTTCCCAGTTCAAGAGTGTCCCCCTCAGCTGTATGTGTTGCAGAGATGTTGCAACCATGCGTGATGGCCCACAGTCCCCATCACCCCCACACCTCATGATCACTCCATTCCTATAGGAGGAACTTGGCAGATAGGACTCACAATGGAGCCTATAATCCAACAGTGCTGTCTTCAGGCTGCAGGTTTCCGGCAGTATTCCCTGTTCCCTACTTTTACCCTGTGTGTTGTATTGATGTTGTCTTATGATGCAGATGACAAAGAATGGCCGTTTGGCGGTGTCTATACCAGTATCATATAGTCTGAACCAGTATATTAATTTCTTTAAACCAGTGCTACATGATAAACTTGGACTTAAAAGAAGCAATATTTGAACTCATGATCAGACCAAAAATGTACTTTTCGTATTCATTTCTCCTACTGCGCATCAGTGCTTGCCGACCTCTCCGCATCCTCGCCAACTGCACTTTAGACCAGTACTCAATCACTGGTTTGGAGCGTTTCCCACACTTTTTAACAGTCCCCACGGGACTGCAGAGAAGTGTATTCTCTTCCTACAGTGCTAAGTACAAGACACAGTCGTACACCACATAGGTAAATAATTATGATGCAAAGAAACTGCACAGACCACCGATTGGGTCTAGAATGAAAGCCTCTTGTGAACTATGCGGATCTCTTCATGATCCATAGACTCGGGCTAAATAGTCCTCAAGATTCCATTCCACAATAAACACGGCTATCCTAAGGTATTCGGACAATTAATTGCTACCCACAAAACGCGGTGAATGATGTTACTAGAGGTTACTAGCTACTACTGAAGATGATTTACACGGAGCTGGTGCTATCCTGCGTACAAAGCGCCAAATTGGAGTAAGTCCTCAGACTAGTTTGGGGTTGTGTTGTTCATGCGATTTTGTCCGTTTTGAGACGTGTCGATTCTCACTGGATATCCACCCGTCGTTCTGAACCTGCTTAACTCCCCCAAACCCCTCCTTCACTATATCTCCTATTGACACTCAATGCCCCCACCGTAGATTCTCATGATCTATTCGACTTAAATCCTTGGATGTCTCATGCGGTCCCTCTGTATGCTGAGATTGCTCAGGAGCGTGGTCTTTCACCAACTGCACACGCTTCCGCTGTCACTTCCACTTCAGCCGTCACATAAGCCCCTTTTAAGCCCAAGACCCCTCTTGCCGTTTAATTTATTGGCCCGTAGTTGTTCCATCCCTGAGCTTCTAATACATCTTCCGGTCATGATCTTCCGGATTGATGCCTGTAGGCACCATAAACTCTACAAATGTAGGATAAGTGACACCTGGACATTGCCCGACTCGAAGCCCATTTAACCCAATCCTCCACTGCTTTTTCTCCCCGCATTATGTCTCACGATCACTCTAGATGTCTCTCAGCTGAACATCTGAGCCTCAAGCCACTCAAGGGTATTCACCAGCAGCTTTGCGCGTTCCATGTATACGCGTGAGAATTACTTGTGTCGCATTATGATTTCGCCACTCATGGGGTCCCCATACAGACAGGACCACACTCGTCAGGTTGGTAAGTGTTGCATTACTTACCTGCAAGCATATATATTGTGACTAATGCTTTGGGTCTCCCAGAAAGTCACCACTACTGCACTTGCATCAAGTACGTCTCTGTTCCCGTTGTGAAGTGTATCGTTACAACTCCAACTGGCAGACCGTCTAACTTATTTCATCAATGCATCATTTACGACTCAGATGAGTCCACTGCAAGGTTGATCGGAATTGAGTACATTGTGTCAGAGGAGGTAGAGGCCTGTCATGCAACTTATGCCAGTGGCCATACTTATTTGTTTGATTTTTGCTTATTGTCAGACTTTCAAGACGCTGCCTGCAGAAGAAAAGAGATACTGGCACTCTCACAAATTTGAGGTATTATTGAGCAATTTAAATATGTGCTTACCTATACTTTGACTTTAGGTCGAGAGTGGTGTCCTTCAATTCAAGGTATGCAAAGAACTCTACATTGGGGATCTTTGGTCATATGTCCAATTTAGTTCAAAGACGGCCTCCCAGAGTCAACCAAACTCAAAGTGGGTGACCCTGTCATGAACGTTTTGCACAAGACCTATGGGAAGACCATTCATACTTGGGCTATCGACTTGCATCCTGACTTCCCAATTGGTCCTCCAAACCTCATGATGTCCTGGACGGGTGAAGGCCAAGGCAACCCTGGACTCATCAAAAGCCGCGATCAAGCTTGCGGGATGAATACGGAGGGAAGGAAGGAACACAGGAAGAGTTACTTAGACTTCGATTACGAAGTAGCTGACGGCGCCGATGCTTGGGAGAAGACTGGAAAAGCTATCGTCTTTGAGCCGAAAGAGGTAGATATCAAACTCTAAGCATTCCTATCCAGATATTTGCGCTGTACATCATGTTTCCGACTTTGAATATGATGTACCTCTTCTAGATCTCTATATGCATGGAGCTCAAACATTCGCCCATGTTGGCATCAGCAGAGCGTATGCCCCAATTATGGAAGTTATACATTTGTCAATGCACTACTGTCCCAGATTTGGAGACGTTTCTCGGAATGTAGAATCCATCATGGATAACTCGAGGATTAGCGGGACAAGCCTAAGGAAATTATACCAGAAGAGGCATTGTTCTTCACGTCCTGGCCATGCATGATACAGACGACCTAATAAAACACTCACCGAACATGAGAAACTACAATAATGAGGATACCAAAACATGAGCACAGACACAAGCTGCCTTCATCTATCTAGCGAGCTGTCGTGTGATACGTTGGACATTGACGTGCCAGGGGCCAGCAAAGGCATGTAACATTCGTGAACGACAAAGAAACGGGGAAGGAGGCTGAACGCAGTATGCCCTTGTCATGCAAGAGCTGGCTGTGTACATCACACAGTCGGATTTAGAGCCAATCCATATGCGAACCTAGGTCACCAATGTAACAAGCAGCTTTTCATGGGAGACATAATCACCGAACGTCGTCCAGGAGTGTGTCAATAGCTCCATGATGAGGTACGAATGGCTATGTCGATAGAAAAGCCCTTAGACCTCCAAGGGAGAACGCAGTAGAGCCTTTTCAGGCTGGGAATGCCTGCTATTTAACTGTTAAGTCAGGCTCCAAATGCATGCACTCTGGCAACATTGGCTAGCGTGAGCTCAGGGATCATTCTGGAGGCTCCATCGTCTGCTCTAAGCGACCTGTGGCAGTCATGGAGAGAGGGTACCTAGGTTCAGTTTTTTGTAAGCGGTGATGGCTATTGTAATAGCCGGTTAACTGGTTAATAGGAATGGAGTGTGAAGGTAGAATGCAACTAGCTGGTGCAGGCGTGCGCCAAAACAGATCAAAAGGTGACATCATTACCATATAGACCCCCCTCGCCTTGAGATACACATTACTTGCCTTGTGCATTCAATGAATCGGCCTACGAGACAGTATGAGGCAGTCATGCCACATTACCACGAGATGACAACCATTTGATACATGCGATATCAGCAAGCCTGACCTCAACGTGCATTAGTACATTCCTGTTATCCGCGTCCTGCCTACATTCACGACTCATTCACAAATGCGCTACAAACCGGTTGGAGCGGAGTATACCGAAATGGGAACATATATCTTGACCAATTGTTGACGTATGATGAGACAAATGATCGATGAGACCCTGAAGTGAGTCCGTGACTGTGCTGCCGCTGCATTATTGAGGTTAGATGGGATTGCCGATAAGTCATAGGACCTGTCTATTTGCCTCATGTCTCCAATCGTACTAGTGTTGGCAACATTACCCCTAACCTCGGAGTGCCCACGAGAAGAGGAATAGACCGAAGTCCTGGACTTGAGAGCTTGAATGATTGTGCTGTTCAAAAAGACTACATGACTGTTTATTCCCTGGGGAGATTCACAATGAGCGCTTGTGCACCGGATGCTCGATTTCTCTCCTCTTTGTCCCGAAAGTCTTCACTGACGGCGGTGGCAGGAACTCAGAATAATCTCGTGGTTAATATGATCAGGTTGCATAAATATACTTGCCTACACCACCACGGATCTCGCACCGGTACTGTGGAAGCTGTAAAGTAATCCCCACAGTTTGCCGCTAAGTCGGAAGAACTTACCGCGATTCTGGATGATAACTGTCATTGTAATGTTGGTGTATCTCAATTTTCGGATTACTGACTCTCGTGGCAAATCGCATGATAAGCGTGAAGTACCGGTGTCGGCGGCCTGGCAAATACGAACCGTGGATGAGAGGGCGTAGCGGGTCCAATATGTCAATTTCATATCCCTGATCTTTATCACTGGTCCGAGCTCCGTTTTGAAATTTCTTACTGATTTCGTGCCACGTTTGTGACATCACTTCTCGAGTGCTGGCGTCTAGTGATCTTTTGGGTTCCAAGATTGATAATCATCATGCATTGGCTGCTATTGATTAGGCATCTGACCGGTGCTGAATTTGGCACCTTGATTGTAAGTACTGTAGAGATGCCTTATTGCTTAAGAAGCAGGCATAGAAGGAATTAGCTCACTTAGTCGCACGACATGCACTGGCACTGTATATGTGAGTTGAGGTCTATCACAACCCTGAATGTATATTGGAGAAGCGGAAATTAGCAAGTGTTGTACAAGGATCGACATGCGAGATACACTGGTTCTAGTGGTGTCCGAGTCACCCCTCGCTCTCCCATTTGCATTCCCTCTAGCAGAACGAATGCAAATGCAGAACATTGCGCGGGGATTGGTCACGAGGGAGAGTAGCGAAACAACCTTACATGCATGCGGTGACAAAATTTGCAGATTACAACCCTCCGGATGCAGTCAAGTTTAAATAGATTGTCCTGGTACAGCTATTTTGCCACGACTCTCTGATCACCAATTCCGAAACTCGTATGCATAAAGCACAAAGCACCAAAGCCACGAGCTCCAGGTAGGTGGCGAAGAAAACCTGGCTGGTTGATGGTAAGTTGCCGACCGACACCAACGCACCGATGCCAACAAAGGGGTCAAGTAGATGTGTGTGTGTCATATAAAGGTTAACAATAGATATGTCCAAACAATACAGCTTAGGGGCAAGCAAGGAGCAATTGGGTTGCAGTGGGTTAGACAGGAGTGGCACATGACGGACATGACAATAATACCAGAGACTATATTTGGTTAACCGTGCCGATTACTGTATATGACTAGCAGCCCCCAGTCGTATTTCCAAAGCGGGCCGCATATATTGTTTTATATACCGCCGCAAGCTCTATCAGTGAACCGGTATGCTACGTAGTCAAATGCATTTTTGACCTCTTGATGTTGGTCCTTGCATGTGTGTCGTGGTGACAAACCACTCGGCAGCCTGTGAGAAAAGCGTAGAAAATTATCATCTGTGGAGCGCAGTGGAGCGTCTCCGTGGCACCGGCGGCTCTTGGCGAGCCGCGTTGCTCCACTCTGTTCCAATACTTCACCCAATGCTGTGATCTCCTACTATCTGCAACATTGATTTGTCATTTACTTCTTGACAACTTTCATGTCCTGCTTGACGCACGTCTCCTTTACACTCTAACCCAACGACAATAGGCAGCTCACATGTTTCCTGTCAGGCATGTATGGTACCAGTCGCAGCACGAAGTCGTAATCGACCTCTTGATCAAGCGAATTCGAGCAAAAGACCTAGTCTCAGATGTTCAACCGCAGACAGTGCGTTGTGTTCGACTCAATATATTATCATTTTCGCTCATTATTCCACTCCACATAGCTCGTGGTCGATTTTCGTATGCCCGAGGGGACCAAGGCATCCTTCACACTCAAACAACTAAAACATGAAATCCTCCCTAGTAAATCTACAGTGTCAGTCCTCCCCACGCGTATAGAGATACGGTTACGCAAAAAGGAGCCTGGCATAAAGTGGACAACTATCGAAGCAAAGGATGAACTTGCGGCAGAGAAGGCGAAAGCAGCACAGGAAGCGTATATTGAAGAGTTAAATGGTTCGTCCCACACGGTCTTTCAGTCGGTGATAAAGCGCTTATTCGTCCTATGTCGTATAGAAAGCGCATGTGTTAATCCAGTCGCAATCCAGCTAATGAGCGACTTACATTTGGAGTTTCACTTGCGGCCTGTAACAGGGCATTCAGGGCCTGGATACCAGGTCTTTGACTTTCCTGCAGCCGCGTCTAATCTTGCATTCCTAGGCAATATTGGTCTTACCACACAACCTGGCCTTTTTGAGTTTTTCCACCGTCAACTGTCGCGGTTCGAGCGCATCTTCTTTGTCCTTGGTAATCACGAGGGATATAATAGCACCTATGTAAATGTTTCTTGCTCGTTCTAAAACGTGCTGATCATTGACTGCTGCCTAGGATGCTGCGCGAGTAAAGATCACTGAGTTCATACGTTGGGTAGATGAACTCCGAGCAGCTGGCGAGCGGCTAGGTTCATTTATCTTCATGGACCGCACGCGATACGACATTACTGATCGCGTAACGATCCTTGGATGCACGCTATGGTCATATGTACCATCTTCGCACGCTGCGGAAGTAATGCGGGCAGGTCTAAATGATTTTCGGCGCGTGGAGAACTGGACGCCAGAAGACTATAGGACGGCACACCTATCAGACGTGGAGTGGCTAAATGAGACATGTCGAAACCTCAGGGAGAACGAGCCCGATCGGCAGGTGGTGATTTTCACTCACCATGGCCCAACAACCAAGGGTACACTAAAGCCGGAGCACGAAAACACAGAGCTCAGCTGCGCTTTTGTAACAGAAATGAGCTTGCAACCGTGTTGGGCACGACCTCTCAAACTATGGGCGTTTGGCCACACTCACAAATGCGTAGACTTTTTGAAGGATGGGGTACGGGTAGTTAGCAACCAGAGGGGGTACGAGGGTTTCGAGGCAGCGAGGAGCGAGTTTCAACCGCAGAAGGTAGTGACAGTGTAAGAGAGGATTAAAGCATCCGCAGGTTAACGGAGAGTCGGCACCATACCAGTCACAATCGAAAGTCGATACCATAAACAGTAATTTTACTACCAATTCTTTGAATTCTTCTGCGTCTTGCATATACTTGTCAAAAATATAAACCCGTGTCGATCCTGAATTGTGTAAACTTAAGTCCGGCGCTGCCCGTATGGCCTTGAAGTAATTCCGTTGATTCCTTTGATATCCTAACTGGGATGTGCCCGCATCATCGCAAAACGGACGAAGAAAAACTTTATCGTGTAGACAATATATCTAGAGAAACCGTGTATGTCCAGGGAAAAGGGTGAAGAATATACTGCACTGCGTATTTCAGAGACACATGGTACAGTATAGCTATAAGACATCATGGCGGTCAAAGTTAGGTCAAAGCGCATAAACCACAACAACTTAGATGCAATTTCTGCATAAAGTATCCAGTTAGTGAAGGGTTGATCTAACTACATCTATAATTCCAACTTTGCCAATAAAAGGCCAACAGAACCCCCATGAAATCAAACACAGCAGATGAAGTAGGGGAACTATAATGAATATTGCCTGACAATGTCAAATAGATAGATAGATGGTTCTCATGTGGGTCTTGGAGGCCAGATGCCTGGAGGGGTATGTCCGGGTAACAATTCAACTGATAGAAGTGTTCGAGGAGGACGGCCGAGGGATTTGGGAAATACGACCATTGGCTTTCTCATATCTTTTTATTAGTGGCTCGAGAGGTCTTTGGCGCTGAAAAGTGCTGGAAAACCTGTCTGCGAGTTCTTAAATACCCTACCGTCCTGAATGGGTCCAACATGAAAATGCGCGTGTCAACCAATCGTGCAGCTGTAGATCACCGGCAGATGCGCGATCTTCAGGATCCAATCGAAGACATACCCTAATAAATGCGGCCGCTGATGGAATATCCTCATCTATTAATTTGTAGTTCTAAAGCCTCTTCCAAGCTCACGGGTATAACTCATTTATCTTACGAAGATTTCCTAAACGATGACGTTAGCTGACATGCAGCTTAGAGTTCGTGCTGGTGACTTACCGCCTTCATCAAAGTAGTCCTTACTGTGCCATGACCGGACGATCATCTTTGCACTGAAAGTCTCCCCAGTGAGCTCCATCATTTTTGCCAAGTGGTCGTCTTCCAAGCCCCATTCGTCACCACCCTCAGGGTGGAAAGCCCAGCGACCAGCTAAAAGTTCGAATGTCTGATATTGATCAGAGGACTTAGGAACATCCACGACAGACAGAAGGAATTGCGTACCATACAACCAAGTGCTCAAATATCCACCTTCGTGTCAAACCTAGCTCCCAAATGACTTCCAGCGCCCGCAGAGCGTACGAACCGATCTCGCCCGCAGTAGGTTCCTTATTAGCCCACTGGGCTGAGAAAAGATGTATGCGTAAGTGATAGTTGTTCCTAACAAATGAAACATACCATGGCCAAAATCCGTAAGAGTTACAGAGAGTAACTCGGCGATAAAAGGACGATTATCCCATTTAAAGTCGTGAGTTAAGGGCTGCGAGCGCAAAATGAAATATTGCTTGGCGTGCAGATCGACTTTATCAATAATAACGGGCGGCTCATCCTCGGACAGTTTACGGTCTATCGCAGCGGTGTCAACTCCCAGGAAAAAGGGTTGTCTGGCTTAAGGTCTGAGGTGATGTCACGCATCATCCTTACTATTGGTAAGAGGAGCGTTGGACACACCAGTGTGTATTATGTTCAAACGGTGCAGTTGCTCCAAAGCTTCAACCACTTCTGCAATTATGATCTTGACCATGTACAATGGTAGAGATTTGGTGGGAGCTGAGCGTCGGAAGCTGCCGACATCAGTGCTGAGTACGTCCAAGAGAAAGCAAATGTGATCGCCATGTGGACCTGTGTGCTCGAAGTGGCCACGTAGGATGGGCAAGTAATCCATGTCGTCCAACTGTTTTACAGCATGCAGGAACTCAAGCTCACGTAATTGACCTTCTTTGTGTCTCCGAGTGGCGTCAGCAGTCAACACCTTGGCCGCGTAATATCTAAGTGCTGGAGATCTGAGATACACTGTTCATTGAAGTCACACTGGCAACTTGTTAGAATTAAAATGAAGACTTACTCTGGTCGTGTATCACGCACTAACCACGTTGAGGAATACTGACCCCAGCCAAGCTTTCTGATGACCTCATACCGGCCATGGTCGAGAGTAACACCAGGACGAGCAGGAAAGAAGCCATACCCATCAGCTGCAGTCAACAAGAGAGGTTCTTCAGGGAACCCGAGGTGTCCTGGCACTGACATAAGACTTCCGTCGGAGACTGAAAACTTCTTGACCTCAACCACTTCCTTCTACCACAGCTTTCAACATTGCGCCCTCTTATCCCTCTGCGCTCCTCCCCTGTGAAAGCAGAGGATTCATGCTTCGATCTCCACACGAATCACCCAGACACGATCGACAATTTTCGTTCAGTAGAAATCCACCTTTTCCCGCAGTGAGTATGGACAGAAAACGCTTTTGGGGTTATGAACGTAATCTGATGTTGGCAAGCAGCCTTGAAACTTTGATTACTGCTCAATATGGCTTCCGGACCCATCGTGAACATCCGCCGCGATGTCGATGTAAGTTTTGGCGATACCGCCCATAGAATGAGAATCTGATATTTATTCTCCGTTAGGACAAGTTTTACCGCTACAAGTTCGCTGGTCACCTTTCATGAGATGATGATCTCTTATATGGTTTACAGGATGCCAGTCTTGATGACTAAGATCGAAGGCAAAGGCAATGGGATCAAGACGGTGGTTCCCAATATGTCTGACGTTGCCCGAGCTCTTAGCCGCCCTCCAACATGTTGCGTAACCTCCAACAGTCGTTTGACATCTACTTATTACCTCTATCAGATCCCACCAAGTTCTTTGGCTGCGAGTTGGGGGCTCAAACGACATTCGACGAAAAGGGGGATCGCTACATTGTCAACGGTGCACATGACGCTACGCGCTTACGTGAGCTCCTCGATGTATTCATCGACAAGTTCGTGCTATGTGCCGAGTGCAAGAATCCTGAGACCGAGCTCATCCTCACTAAGTCTGAGGACATAATACGCGACTGCAAAGCTTGTGGCAAGCGTTCTGGCGTCGACATGCGTCACAAGCTTACAACGTTCATCCTTAAGAATCCGCCAAAGAGCAGTAGGAAGAACAAAACCAAGAAAACTTCTAATGACAAGGATAATGGCGATGCGACAGCTGAAGTCAATGGCGACAGGACCCCCGAAACCGGTGGACAAGACGGCGGATCCGATGACGAGCTTACGCGTCGCATTAAGGCTGAAGCGGCCGAGCTTGCACCAACATCACCTGTAGCGGACGGAAACTGGTCTGCTGACACGTCAGCTGACGCTGTTCGCGCCCGTATAAAGGAACTAGAGGGTGGCATGAAATCCTCACTAGTTCTTGGGGAAGATGATAGCGACGAAGGTGGAGATAGTCCATACACACAACTCGCCTTATGGGTCGAAGAGAACCGCAACAAGGTGTCGCCTGCGGAAGTCTTCAAAAAAACTCAAGAACTGGGTATTGAAAAGAAGCATAAGACGGTACAGGTGCTCGTTCAAAGCTTGTTTACCGAGAACATCGTCACAGAAATTCCCAAGTTTGCGTCACTGTTTTCCAAGGTAGAATGCAATTCTGCTTCTCTGGCTCCCCGAAGCTAATGATTACCGTCCATGTAGATTGTAACGTCCGAGCGCCATCAGAAAGCACTGCTTGGCGGTGTTGAGCGCACCGTTGGTGTTGAACAACCGGCGCTCATACCAACTGTGCCGAAGATTCTTATGCAATTCTATCAGGCTGACATACTGGAGGAAGATGTTATCAAGCAGTGGGGGACGCACGTTTCTAAGAAGTACGTTGACCGCGACATAAGCAAGAAGGTTCGCAAAGCGAGCGAGCCATTCTTGAAAGTGAGCACAGGTTAACCTCTAGTGTTGAACCATGCCGTTGACGTCAGGATCCAGTGGCTTGATGAAGCAGATTCTGACGGCGATGACGATTAGTCATAACTACTGTGGTTGACCCTTTGTGTCATGAATATATGATCTATGTCGTGCATATTATATTCAACACATCCGAGTAACTTGTCTTACATTTAGTGGTCAATGTGCTGCCGCCACTATGGGACAGCAAATTACAGAGCATGCATCTTCACTACCTTAACAGCCAGTTCAATGTGAACTACACTTATAAGATACAGGACCCTCAGAAACAAATGACCCCTCCATTTTAAATCGTGATATTCTCACACGTATACTTTCTTTACGTAGTAGCCTCAACACCGGGTAGAGTCCGTCTCCATCAGCCGGTATCAGGAATAACTCGGTGTCAATTGAACTTGCCCTCTAACAACCATGAGCTCTTCCCTCAATCGCAGAACTTTCATCGTTGGCACAGGATGCACTGCGTTCATAAAGCCGCGTGCGACGCGCACAACAGACGACGTAGGCGAATAATACACCGTCACTTTGTAGTGTAATGCTAAATCATTAGTAGATGGGTCTCGAGGCTGCCACCAAGGCACTACTTGAGGCTGGTATCACATACGATGCAATTCAGGTTGCATTTGTTGGTTATGTACATACGAGAGCGTCCACCAGTCAAGAAACTACTACTGACTAACTCCGTCAAGTGTTTTGGTGATTCAACATGTGGGCAGCGTGCACTTTACAACCTTGGTCTGACGGGCATTCCCATAACGAATGTCAACAATGTATCTTTAGAAATCACATCATTCATTTCATTGAGAGTGAGCTGACTGACGTTCTTGTTGCAGAACTGCTCTACTGGCTCTACGGCTCTTTACAATGCAAACACATGGGTGAAGTCTGGCGCAGCTGAAGTCGCGCTGGCCCTTGGATTTGAACGAATGGCGCCGGGTTCGCTTGGAACACATTTTCCGGACAGGCCTTCACCTATGGCTGCTTTTAATCAGATGTCGCAAGAACTGGAGGATACCAACCTAGGGAAGAATCACGGACCGTCGGCTCCCCGTATGTTTTCTAATGGGACACAAGAATACTTTGACAAGTACGGTGCCAATATTAACCATTTGGCACAGATAGGTAGGCTCATGCAGCAATAATATGGACTAGTGCGCTTAATACTCCAATCGTCAGCGGCGAAGAACCACCGGCACTCGATGGCTAATCCTTATTCACAGTTCCGAGATGGCTGGTCGGTTGAACAAGTCCTCAAGTCGCCCATGATCACCAAACAATTCACAAAATTCATGTGCTCGCCGACGTCTGATGGCGCCGCAGCGTGTATTGTTGCATCCGAAGACTTCGTACACAAGCATGGTTTAGAGAATCAAGCAATCGAAATTGTCTCACAGGCACTTGTCACAGACCACGCGGCAACATTCGAAAGTCGCAGCGCTATAGAACTGGTTGGTTATGGCATGTCCAAAGTGGCAGCAGATACCGTATTCGAGAACGCTGGCTTCAAGAACGGGACAGGTAGAGACGAGGTAGGAGTTGTGGAACTTCATGACTGCTTTGCCGGCAACGAGGTGAGGCTCCCAAGTTCAATTTATCGGCGCCCCTTTCTTGCTGATACCCGCCTAGCTTCTCACGTACGAAGCACTGGGACTCTGCAAAGTGGGCGAGGCACACAAAATGGTCGAGAGTGGTAACAATACTGTATGCCGTTCAGAGCAAGTCACAAGGGTAATGACTAACTGATGTATCAGTATGGTGGCGAATTCGTCGTGAACCCTAGTGGTGGTCTAGAAGCTAAAGGACATCCGCTCGGTGCAACCGGCCTAGGCATGCACTTCTACATAGCCAGTGAGATCTGGATATTATACCCTCTTATAGACTTCTGACAATCAGCATCTGGGATATTTAGATCAGCTTCGTGGCTGGTCGGGGCCAATGCAAGCCCCCGGACTGTTTGACAAGGACCCACGTGGAAAATACGGGCTCGTACATAACGTTGGGCTCGGAGGTGCTGTGGTGGTCAGCCTCCTGCGTCGACCTGAATTTTACAAAGAAGGTGGAATAGATGGGCGTGATAGGTTTGCATTCCTGTTGATTGATGCCCCTTACGGTATCTAAGAGAACCTCTCCAGGCTTGGTTATAACCACGCACACGAGGTGCGACCTGTTACGAAAATGGATGTCGACAAGGTCAAGTCAAAGTGCTCTTCTCCATTCCTATTGCAACAGGCTAAGCTTTGAATTATTTCATTAAATGCGATGTTTGGATCTCTGTAAAGATTACATCCACCAGTGAACTTGTACTTTTTGTCTTCAGTTTTGTTATGTAATCATACTGTCTCCTTTGAACAGATAAGTGATGAGATTTTGCACGACCTTGACATTTACGCTGTTGCCTATGAGCCTGTATTTCGTTTTCGTAGTTATATTAGATGGCCAACAGAACTCAGGTTCATGATCGGTGATAGACAGCTCCTGGATAGTTGGGGAGAAATGGAAGAGTCGCAGTAGCTCGTCTGGGGTGAAATAACGAAGCCGGAGGTCGCGCAATAGCTGTAAGCGTGTATCCCCGGACAATGATCTCAAGGCAGATGCAGAAAAAGAATCAAATACGGTGGCAGTCTTGTCTCATAGTTAGCTGCTTGGCGCCGAAATAATATATCACCAGGAACATACGTCAAGTGCTTCGTTCATCTGCAAGATGCTTGTGCCTTCTACCATGTGGGTGTAACCTTGTAGGGTCACAAGTTGATCCTTTATAACAGTGTTAGGTATTTTCGAGACGCGCACCTCGAGTAAAACAGCATGATCTTCTGGAATTCGGGAGCACGATATCAAACAACACTCCCTTTTTCTGCAACGTTTTGTCGGACACGGCATACGCTGACCAATAGTTTGGGTCTCGTGCTTTTTCTGGAATGTCCAGGTAACGAGAAAGTTCATGACATTGATGCTCAGGTAAATTGCTCGTTGTGCGCTGTCTTGGGTCGATCCAGTCCTCACCATAACCAGGAATGCTCCTTTTAGGGAGGGTAGAGTCTCCCACTGGGATGTCTGCAAAAGTGAGGGGTTTGAGCTTTGCAAGCAGGTAATATCTAAGCCTTGAATTTGGGATGGAAAACTGGAGAGGTGTTAGGAGGAACTCTAGTATATTGTATCCCAGGTTCTGTAAAGATGACAAGAGGGTTTGGCGGGTGGAGGAAGACTTCAGGGTGTTCACGCAAATAGAGTTATCTTTCTGAAACTTATAAAAGGAGACAAGTCACCTCAAATCCCGCGACGTTTTCAACGAGAATCCAACGCGGATGTTTGTCCAATTCTGCAAGCTCTGGCAAGACAACTTCGATCAAGTGAAGGAAGCTTTTGGCACGAGGGTCAGTAGATCCTTTTGCGGAAGGATTCAGCACTGTGTAAGGTTGACAGGCCGGCGAGAGAAGCCACAAAGAAGCATGTAAGGACGATAAATCTGCTGCGGCTAAACGCGAGATATCCGTCTGATGCATGATCAGGACTCATTGAAAGATATGCTCGACTACGCACAGTCTGTACTATATTCTTTCCCCAATGCTCACTATAGACCTGAGAGGCGGCTGGATCCCAGTCAAAAGCACGTACGACTTGGGCCTCGACACCAGACCGTTGGAGTGCCAGGTGCAACCCGCCTGAATACGAAACATCGACGGAATATGGTAAAGAATTAAACCAATGCTGGAGTGCATACCAATTCCAGAATAGAATTCAAGAACTCGTATCATATCTTAGTTGTGGCCAGAGAATGACGCCGGGTAACCTGTTCCACCCCAATTATCTTTCTTTTGTCTTATTAGGCTCGTCGATGCACCAAGGTTCTCTCCATGGGCTGGACACAGGTGGGGAGGGGAATGGTTGTAATATGTAATGCCCTCGTTCGCTTAGGCCAATTGCGCGGAAATTGTGGGCGCTTTCAGAGCGCCAGTGCCACTTGAGGACGATCTGCAGCTCGTTGAAAAGTCACGAAACCCTTCTTTGCAGACGACTCATGGAGGCGTTTCACGCCTCAGCTACCTCCATGGCTGTGCCTTTGCTCGATGCCAACGTGTCAGAAATGGATCGTGGCGAAGAGGCCGGTGGTCGAAGAGGCTCAAGCATAATGAAAGCAGACGACCTTGCACACAAGCTCGAGGAACCTAGATGGGACATGGAGTACTTCAGCCTTCGTTCACTTCTTTGGTCAATCCTAATGCTTGCTTGAAAACTGCAGGTCTCCGGAGCGCACCCCGTCGTTGCTACCTCCTTTTGGTTCAGTCCAGCCAGCTCACCTGCCCACTCCTTTAAGGTTAATAATCATCTCTGAACAATACCTATTTAATGCACTGATATTGCAATGTTAAGCCCGGGTGACCTTGTAAATTATTTGCCTGGCCCAGGCGGATCCCCTTTGTCCGTGGAGTATATAGCTCTCTCTCTCTCACGGCCCTGGATGCTCAAATTATTGCACAGACATCAAAGATCAAGCCACAGTCGCCATTTATCATCTCAACGTCCTCCCTCTCGACCCACAAGTACACAGTCGTATGCTCTAACAGCACGCTGCTCGCTATCATATCTCACTAATTCACCCCACCAGTCCGCAAACTCCGCAACGCGGTCGACCTTCGTCGGCTTTGTACGTTTATATTACAAGGATATTCCCTTATCCCCTAACATCAATATTCCAGCAATAATCCACCTTTCCTTTCCGTCCGAAAGGAGCTCGGAGATACCCCAAGTCCGGAAGAGATGAAGTTAGCCTATCTCTCTGATTATTCCATACCCTATTTATGTTGGATGTCCTAGGTCAGCACGGATAGCCCATTCACAAGTTGCGACACCCAGGTATGGTCTAGTAGTTCTCTCTTTGACACGACCTCACGGAGTGAACAGTCCCGAGATCTCCAGAACACGACAAACTTCGATACCGAACACGCCTTCCGAGTGAGTTCACTAGACTTCCGAGGATCTTGAGTATCGCTTCACGCACGTTCACTTTTTAGTAGTGAGACAATGCTCGCCACACCACAACCTGGGATACGGAGGTAAGCGTGATGTCTTGAAACAAGAAGTCACCTAAAGCTAGTTACCACAGTTTTTCGCATCTCTACACACAGGCCACATCATTGGCCCCTGCTCCGATCATCTCTCCTGCCAATTCCATCGACTCCATTATGTACAATGCTTCTCTTGAATTCCGGCACGATTATTCATTACAGCCTAGCCAGACACCTGATTTTACTTATGGCTTGGCTGCTCTCGTTCCTGAGCACAGTAACCAGGCTGCAGTTCGCGCTCAAGGCAGTTATGACATGGACGACCCCTTCTTCGTCCGTGAAGGTGGGGAGGGCCATAGGGATGCGCTGTCCAGAAAGCGATACCCATCGCCCCCGCATCCGAAGCAGCTTCATGCCGCTCATACGACCACTTCGCCCCTCCAAAATGCGCAGTCAAAAGGAGGAAGTCCAATAGAGAACCCCAGTGCAGAACATATACTGTCCTCAAGCATATATTCTCCTTCCCAACCACAGAGTTCTCCCGTTAAAGCCGAAATCGATGACGGATACTACAGTATTCCCATGGTGGCCTTATCGGCGCCTAATAATACTATCAACGACAGTGGAACACCATCTCAAGCCCCCATCTCGCCTCATACACCACCACGTCCAGGGTCAGGGAGAGCATCTGTATCGGATCCGCATGTGTCGACACTCAGAGATTCGACCTTTCAGACCCAACCATCTCTCTCTGGGGGTGAGATTGAACGGATTCGCCAACGCCAAGCAGTGCTAGACGAGACCCGCCTCACGCAAAGCGAGAAGCGTCGACCAGATTATCTGATGCGAATCAAACGCTCTCACGACGTTACTGACGAGAAAGCTGCAGAGGGCGAACAGGAGAGTGTAACACCAGGCCTTGGCGTAGTCATTTCACCCCAAAGAGGAAGACGACTAAAACTATATCAACCAGTGGCAGTGGCTGGCAATGTCGAGGATCCCACTGAGGCAGATGAAGCTCCAGAGCCGAAAACGCCCCCTCCGATCAGTACGATGCCCACAAGCTCTATATCATCCCGGCTGGCCATGATCCCATCCATGTCTATGCGAGCGATCGATTGGCATAGTCCGAGACGAGGTCGTTCTTCGCCCGTTGCTTGGACTGAAGAAGACGAACGCAGGAAGCAGAAAAGGTTACAGGCATTCGCAGCACCACATTCCTCCGGCAAGGGCCGCCGCCTGAAACCCGCAGAGGTCGTAGGACAGGGCCGTGTGATTGTCGATATCACATCGGAGGAATCACGAATTCTTGCAGAAGGTAAAGCCACCACGAAGTCTCAACTTATTGAAGAGCTAACTTTGTTCTTTAAACAAAACATAATCTAGACGGCGTACTCCAACTACTTGATACACCCGAGATGGACTCTGTGGAGCATGCAGAGCTGTCCCTTGCGACTGGTCACGGAGCTGAATGGCCAGACAAAGAATATCCTTGGTCACTGCAAGAGCGTCAACGGGATGGCTATGAGGAGGCATGGAGACGCCAACGCTTGGCATGGATTGAACGCTTCCTCGACCGTGAGAGCGAAAGTGAGGAAGAAGAGAACGAGTGTGTCGCTGGACCATCAACTTGGAATCGGACGTTTGACTCTGGCCTGATTACACGACCAGAGAGGGAACTTGAAAAATCTACGAATGCTTCCCCCAACTCAAAACGGTCAGGGAGCCTCCATCAAGTGACGTTTAGTGCCGCCAACACTGACGCACGTGAAGTGCTACTATCAAAAAGACACGTTCGGGAAGTAGTGGAGCGCCTTCATAAGCGAAGAATAGCTGAAGAGGAAGAAGGCGTCGTCATGTGTATATGCCAAGGTGCGGATGATGGACGGCCGATGGTGCGATGTGATGAATGTCGGACTTGGTATCACCTCATCTGCATGGATATTCATGACGAGTCGGAACTAGGGGACGAATGGTACTGTTGGAAATGTTTACCTTCCGCCGAGGATCCCCCACTCCCTCCCTCTACCGAGCCAACGTTTGCACCTGCAATGCCAGAGTCGCCACCTAGAGCTGGAGTTGGTGATCAGCCACTTTACCAGTCCGCTTTACAACCTTCACCCATGCCACCTAGCCCCATCACACAGCGGAAGGGTGATCGATCGCCTACGAGACGGTCGCGTCTTCCACATTCTTTGGGAGATCCCGGAGATCCAGTTCGGGGCGGACCGTCTACACCATATCATTCCCGATCTACTGACTCTAGGTTATATTCCCCACCAAAGTTCTACGATGAGTATGGGATAGATGACCAGGCGCCGTTTGATCCAACGTCGACTCCTTCTCGAGGTCTTAAATTTCCAAATCCAGTCCCTATTACTCCTCGTCGCCCACCTCTCTGGACCCCAGCCCTCCCTCTATCATGGACCACGCCTTCTGCACTGCCTCAGACACCGCAATTCTCTGCCCAGAGTGGCTCGTCGACTCGCAGTTTAGCGTACTCACTCTCGACATTAGAGGATAGTGCTGGTCCCTTGACCTCCCCCTGGCCGTCGGATGATTCACCGACTCGGAAGCCTCACAAAGGGGCAGATTCGACATGGTCTTACCCTAATTCACAGCGTGCACTTGACTCTCCATTAACCGTGCCAGGCACAGATCATCGGCCATTCTTCACTGGCATAGATGACTCTCCAACATCTCGTCATTTCTTCAGGGCAAAGGATAGCACTGAGCTCACTTCTCGCGTTGACCGCTCGCCACGTCGCGAGTGATTTTTTATTATACCTCATAGTGCTAACATGGTTCGCTCAGCGTGTTTCTTGATTATTATGTGGCTATGTTACGGGATTTGTCCGCAAGTTTGTGTAACATGTATCTGTACATCTGAATATGATAACTGTTTTTGTTTTTGTTTTGACACCCTTCGTTACGCGAAGTCTACTCGTATGCAAATATCTGGACAGTTGACTTGCTCATAATGTTTCACAGTGCATAAATACTGGCAGAACGAACCAGTGCCGTCTCGGCCAACACGTGAGCTCGTGAATGTATAATACCCCGTAATATATAGGCTGTATGCATAAGCTGGGCACAAACCTAACTATGTATAGGGTGTGAACCTCCCCAGGCATTAGGGCGTATATGGAACCAGCTTAAGCTGAGATAGCCGTAGGAAAAGCTACAGTGGAGCGTTCGCAAGGCTCCGGTGAAGCTCCAGTGGCTCCACGTGCCGCTTTGAAGCTCCGTTCAAAAAGAGTGTCAAACCTCACACCACGCCGATGTGAAGCTACCATAAACGATGAGGGTGCTCAAGCACAGAGCAGAAGATTCTGACAACCAGGGAGGTGGTTTTGGGAGGCACAGCAGTAGTGGTCAGGAGCACAAGTAATCTTCATGAACACTAGCCATGCATGATTGTCCATCGCAAGTCGCACAAAGGGATGCCATGCCATTCGGCTTGCATTCGGCGGTCTGACAGGCTGCCGGTCCAGGCCTGCTCCGTTGCTCCACTTTGGGCTAACGTCGGGCTGGGTTGAGACAATGGTGGAGTATCAGTTTTCAGCTTAAGCTGGTTCCATAAAATCATGAGTTGTACCCACTGTACGGGCTCGCGACACTCAAATGCAGCTAGAATATTTGTTATTTATAAATAGCATGACATCGCAAGTTTCACCTGTGCGATTTTCTGTAAGTAAACCTGGGGAATACCAAACCCCTGGTGATTAATGCATAGTATGCATCCGCAAGTCAATTGTGCACGGGTACGGGCATCATGCTCTTATGGCGCTCCGTGGGTGGAGCTTTGTTTGGGGGTTGATGCCGCAATAGTTTCTGGATCATAAACAATTGTGATCGGTGAGCCAATGAGCAGCGATCGAGATCGATTTGCTAGGAGTCAAACTCCCACGCTTGCTTATGCCCGAGCTTTTCGGCTATAATCATTACTGAAGCAAAGTGCTCATTGGAATATCTCACATATTTCAAATTCCTATCTTCCGGAGTCAAGAGCTTTAAGCTTCAAAATCCTCACACGCACGGTCTGTAGCCACTTCAGCCAGGGAGTATGTCAGGAATGCCAAGAAGCGACTGAATAGGATAGGGACTGTATAGGGAGCGTCAGTTAGTATTGGCTGCATTAGATTGGCCGAACCTGTGACACGATTGGAATTGTTCCAAATTATCCGAGCTGACTTATAGTCCCATGGGTCACGCGATTAACCAACGCAGTTATAAGCAGAGGACTGGACTAATTGGCCCCACTGTCCCCCCCCCCCCCCAACTATCTTCTTGTATCCATCGCTGACTTCTGTCTAACATGTCCTCACACGACGTTGAAAAAGGGTTCGAACGTGCTGCCATCGATGCGTCTGCCTCGCGTCAAACAACAATTCAAGGCACGGGTCTCCGAGTTATAGGAAACCCAGGCCCTCTGTGAGCTCCTTTGCTGTACCAATGCGATAGTGTCGCGACGCTCACTGTATTGCCTCTTGCTCAGGGGTCTGTTCTCTTTTGCGTCTACAACACTCATTTTGTCTCTTTACAACGTCAATGTTCGTCATGTTAACACTCCTAACGTAGTCGTGGGCATGGCCCTCGGCGTTGGCGGTCTCGCACAACTCTTGGCAGGTCAGTGGGAGTTTGCTTGCGGCAATACTTTCGGTGCTACTGTGAGACCCTCCGCCCTTCCATCTTTACAAGTGCCTAATCCTGTTTTCCAGGCGTTTTCCTCGTACGGTGGATTCTGGCTGTCGTTTGCGGCGCTCTACATACCCGGCTCTGGCATTCTTACTGCGTACGACCCCGCAAGTGGCGCCGAAAGCCAGCTCCACGATGCTTTGGGGATCTATCTCATCACTTGGTTCATTGTCACATTCATATTCCTGTGAGTGCCTGTATGGAAGGTTATGTCAGCCCAATTTGACTGTTTCCCTGCAGTGTGGCCGCGATCCGTACCCATTTGGCGTTCATTGGTCTCTTTAGCTTCCTCTCTCTTACGTTCATGTTACTTGCCATTGGTCAGTAATTGTTCTTGGGGTTTTTGTTGTGCTAACGCATGTTGTTCTTATTTAGGCCAGTTCATGAATAAGCTAATGATAACAAAGGCAGGTGGTGCCTTCGGGATTATCACTGCGTTCATTGCATATTACGCTGGCGCCAGTCAGCTTATCACTAAAGAATCCTCGTACGTGCCTTCCCCCGTTTCACAAATCACATTCTGATGAATGACGGCTGTCACAGCTTCGTTACCTTGCCTGTCATGCGTTTCCGTCGTATCGACTAGTTATCCATGGTGCCACGTTTTACCCCGCATCCCATTTTATGCATCCTACAGCAGTTTCATAATTCAAATTGTTATCACACTCGTTTAGCCCTGTCATGCCGAAGACGTTATTCTTAGATCAACGGTATTGGCCAGCTTCCTGCACAGCTTTGGCGACTTCTTTTGGCGATCAGTGGGAGCATTCCCAGCAGCACAGTTTTAAATTTTTCACGAAATAACCAATTGAAATGGCGGTCCGTGAAGGACAGTCCTGCACACAAACGTTTGTAGTGGCTGTTCTACGGTAGATGAGCCACTCGCGCGCGAGTGATAGTGCCGTGAACTATTTTTATTGGAGAAGCCGGAGCGTCAAGTATGTCATAATCCAGAAGCTAGAGCTTCATGTTGTGAGCCACGTTACAATCCGCTGCCTTCATCTTAAAGGCCGATCAACATGCACTTCCCAGATTTTCTTTCTCCGCTCTTTCTCCCAATTAGTCCGTCCCCATTTGAGCTTCCATCCGAACACATTGACTTAATATAACTACTAGTCTCCACTCGCATCATGATCGCTTGCTAGTCTGCAGATGCTGGAGTTTTTGCCCCACTAGCATGATGCAGGTCACAATGGATCACTTTGATAACATCAATCCAGGAGTCCATTCCTCTGCTAAGCCCGCCCAGAGGTAAAAATGGGCGAGTGATGTTCCTATTGCCTGCCTGTCCTGCGTGCTTGGCTTCGCACCGACTTCTGATCAAGGTGCAAATGTTACACAGGCCACATGCACGGTCTGTTGCATGTCATCTCTCGAGTCTCGTCACGATGCCTCTTCGCAATGAACTGTAGTATGAGGACAGCATCGCAAACGAACAACACGACATGCACTCCTCCCATCACCATCATTCTATCTTTGAATTTTCTGTGCTTGGAACTTTCATCTCGATATTTATTGCGGACGGAAGCGGGAAGAGGGTCAGACTATATAGACTAATACCCAGTGAGTTGAAACAGCTCTACACCTCCAGTCTTTCTCTCTACCATTCACGAAACATGTTTAAGCCTAAAGTGACAGACGTTGAAATAAATTATTCGATTATGTTATTGCCAGTAGCTCCAATGCTAAGATGCATTAGACTGCAGGCCCGGGTAACTCAGCATATTTGGGCTCTTGCTATTATTGAACACTGGTACCTGGGCTACCAATTCCAGCATTAAGACGCTTAAGGACTCCTACGCTGCAATGGGGTACCAAAACAAGGATCGTTCCAAACTCACCTTAGGGTATATAGCATTGATATTTGCACCCTTGGGCCAATAGCAAAGTTGATACTGAAATAACCTCATAACACCTTGCAGTCATGCCCACAATCAGAAACCAGGGTAGTTCTCCTGGATGTATAGCGGTTCTGTCACCATCCCGTTAGGATCTATGTGGCAACCGAGTTCATGAGCTGTAACGTGCCTATGCTCGGCCTGATGGAAAATTTGAGCCCTTCCAGCCCTTCCAGCCCGGACTCGGACGGAGACGGGGCCACCGGGGGGGGAGGGCCCTCTACCAAGGCCTATCCCAGTCCATATGTAGCGGGTTTTAAATTCGCCCTTCCCGTGCAAGGTATAATATATAATAAACAGTGAGAATATTCTTTAAGTTGACGAATCCAGCGCCTTCCCTTCCTCTTCGTGCATAGCAGTCTGTCACGCCGTCATTCAGTGAAGTTTAGTGAAGTCATGAGCAAGTTTCTTGGTTGGATTACCCCCACCTCCTCATTATCCCAGCAGTTCCCACCCAACTCCAGGTTTGTTCCTGAGAGGGATATCCCTGATCTGACCTGGAGGGTACAACCCTCCGTTTGACATTACGGTAGACTTTCTCATATTGCCATGGGCTGGAACGACCATGGGACGTGGTAAGACACCGTCAAGTGCTGCACTGCATATGTCTCATATTGCATAGCCCAACAGCCGCTCCGGTGTTATGCAGTTATGAGAAAGTCTGTTGTACTTCACTTTTGACTTGGGGATAACGTGGACGCATGCTTTAAGTTATCATTGTGACTGGGGGGTGAAGACCTTGCTCCTCAAGAACGCCAGAGCATACCTAGCTGCACGGTGTGAAGAGGCAGTAAAGCGTCTGAAGGATGAGACCGGGGGAAAGCAGCCGATTTTGCTGCATTTGGACCTGGCAGATTTTCAGAGAGTCAAGACAGCTGCGAAAAAGTTCTTGAGGAGAGGCTGGATGTCCTGTTCAATAATGCGTGCATTGAGTGCACTAGTTGCCTCGTCATATAGGATATGCTGATCCAGTTTGCCATAGTGGTGTCATGATTCCACCTCTCGACAAGTTAACTGTCCAAGGCTATGATCGCGTCTCCGTGCGTGTAGTGGAGGGTATTTGTAAACGCTGGGAGACTGACTATGCCATTCTGTCTGAAAGACAGGCGTGCCCTCAATATAGAGGCCTATGGTTCCCCCAAATGTCAAGAATCGACCCCTCTCTACTAAATCAAAACCTCGCCCGCATACTCGCCGATCTACTCAAGGTCAGTAGCATTATAGTACCCAGGACACGTCTCCCTTGACACTTACCTAGAGAAAATCAAAGCGATTGAACTCATTTCTGAAGGTATCAAGGGCAATTGAACGGGTCGGACTTCAACCCAACGCTGGGGATGACCCGGAAAAGTGACTCTTGCCATTTTTAAAGGCTCTCCAGCTCCATAGAGCTCTATTTTAAAAGAGAGCTCTGAATTTGTAAGCAGTACTTGTGCAACGTTGTTATTGGCAGCAATCGTACATGTTTTTTTAAATTTTGTACCCCGCGTAGTGCCCCCCGGGTGGAGTAAAAGGTATCGCCATAGATGGCCGGTACAGCGTGAGAATTATGGACCAAACCGCAGATAAACCCAGCAAGGTCACAGTGGCACGACAAGATGAGACCTGTAGCATTCAAAACGACTTTCGTCCTCTTACGAATAAATTGAAACGACAACATTTTCTATGAATACAGAAAGGACCAATCGACTTCTAGACCGCGTCGCCATCGTTGCGGGTGCAGGCAGTCGCGACAGTCCAAATAATCCAGACATTATAGGTAATGGCCGCGCTGCATCTATCCTCCTGGCCCGAGCAGGTGCATTCGTTGTCTTGGTTGACAGAAACCTAGCTTGGGCACAGCGCACGCAGGAGTTGATCGAATCAGCTGCATCAGACCTCAGTCATGGTCTAAACCGTACACTGGCTATTCGTGCTGATGTCACAAGCCCATGGGATTGCGAAGCGGTCGTGAAGGCCACGATTGAAAAGTGGGGTCGATTAGACATATTGGTGAACAATGTTGGGATTGGAGGCGCGGATGGAACCGCCGTCGAGGTTGAGGTCGAGGAGTGGCGGAGAGGGATGGACATCAATGTTTTGGGCATGGTGTTAATGGCAAAATACGCCATACCAGAGATGCTCAGAACCAGACCCAGCGATATTAGTCGAGGAACCGGAAAAGCTATTGTGAACATGTCGTCCGTTGCTGGCATGCAAGGGGGTGAGCAGATAACATTTATCTCTTGTTCTGTGGTGAAACTGGTTATACCCTTTGCACCTCTTGCAGGCGTACCGTCTCTGCTGTATCCTACCTCCAAAGGAGCCATCATCAGCCTGACGCGAGCGATGGCGGCGCACCATGGACCATCTGGTATCCGAGTCAATTCAGTAGCCCCAGGCACGGTATTCACACCTATGGTCGTAGGCGAAGGCATGTCACAGGCGATACGTACAATTCGGAAGAATCTCGCACCTCTAAGGATTGAAGGTTATGGCTGGGATGTCGGTAACGCGGTGGTGTTTCTGGCCAGTGACGAAGCCAGGTGGATCACCGGTGTAGTTCTACCTGTCGATGCAGGCAGAACAGCTGGTCAACCTCCGCGAGGTAGTGGGATGGCAGCGAGTGCTCCTAGCATCACAGCGAAGATTCAGGCGAGAAGCAAACTCTAAGCGGTATGTAAACTCACTGGCTAAATGTGCAGTGTCGAGTTATGCGCGCACGATGAGGTTTAAAGATATATATGTATACGACATCCCCATTCACGTTGAGCGAGACAGGGTCAACAGGCTTAGCTTCCCTTCCGCCTCATTCTCTATTCTACTGTGTAGTAGTACCAAACCGTTTCAAATAGGTCTACACAACTCATGTCAGCTTGTTGAAGCACCCCCTTTCCCCTCAGAATTTGATTCTTTTGAATCCGACGTTAACCGGCGTTCTAGTATACCGTCTACCAAACCAAACTCCATGGCCTGATGCGCTAAACAGACCATAAGTGCCTTCAGCAGCTCTGATATATAGCAAAAATATACCTGTCATAAAATAGTCACGTTCGAGTGCACTGGCTACATCCTCCTGAGTCAAACAATATTTAATGTCGGAAATCAAGAATCAACGCACTGAATCTCTTCATAGAGTCCTCCTTGCTTTCCCCTTCTTGCTTACAATGCCGCTGATAAACTTCCGTCAGCAATTCTCGGACACGTAATATCTCCTTTGCATGTATAGCAATGTCGCTAGCCTGACCAGAGGCACCTCCAGAGGGTTCTGATTACCCAGAGAATCGTGAAGAATGCCAGGTCTAACGTGACTAGAACGCACGATGAATCATAATGCTTGCATGAGGTAAACAATGTCGTTTCCCTTTCTCTCCTAATGAAGACCATGCTCAATTGCGATAAGCGATGATACCATAAAACCGAAGACGCACCCGCCGCGAGAAGAAGCGACCCCATCGAACATGCTTGACCAACACAGTAGGTATGAATTGGTGATGAAACATACTAGCGGACTCAAGTCAATCATTTCACGTGTAGATAGAAGGGCCCACCTGCATCTGCCATTGTATGCATATAATTTGTGAAGCGACAGGATGGCAAGGCCGTATGATTTACTTACAGTATCATAGATTGCCAGACCAGCAGTGACGCTACCTCCGGGAGAATTAATGTATAGATGGATTGGTTTTGATGTTTCTTCTGCTTCGAGAAATAATAGTTGAGCCACAGTGAGAGCAGAATCGGTATCTCGTATCTTTGACTCAAGTGAGTTGCTGCATCCAAGGTGTAAAAATCTCGATGTTTACTGGTCCGTATAGCATAATAACACGCTCTCTCAGAAGACGCGAAAAGATGTCATATGATCGTTCCCCTCGTCCCTATGGAAAATGAAAATGCATCAGTGGGGAGAACATATCTCAATCTGGACTTACAGTCTGTTCAATGACGATTGGAACGAGATTAGCTGAAGACGATGAGGTCCATGACGAAGCATGCGGATGGTAATGCCGATTTATTCGGACAAAACCCCGCAAAGCTGGATTGAGAGCACCCAAAGTTAACATTGTCACTGGGGCAGCAACTTTGTGCTTCTAATTCGGTCACGTGCTGTTGCGGTCACGCGTTGTTTCCAGGGCCAATCGACCATGAACGGCCGCTATGAAAGGCGTTCCAAAGAAGCCCCTATGGATTTCGAATTCACTGATAAGAATAGAGATGTAATTCCTATTGATTCTCCTTTCAGGACTCCAGTGAAGCGTGAGTGAGCATCTTGTTCGGGTTGTGTGTTATGTTAAATGTTCTTAACAGGTTCCCATACTGATATGGCAACATCAGCACCTCCCTTTCCTCAACCAAATCCCTTGACTCCCTCTTTTTGTCCCACTAGCAATGTCCCGTTCATGTTCCACCAACCTGCACCATCTTCTACCCCTTCACACCCATGGGTTCCTTCCAGTCTACGGACGATGCCACAAGGTCCCTCACCTGAGATGAATGATGTGGTTATGCAAGATGCTAGCCCTCCAAAACCAGAAGTATCCACCACCAACGCAGCGGTAAGGCCTGTCGCGACAGGTGGGATGAGTAGGGTCTTTCGCTCCCGTCAGAAAAAGAAAGAGACAACCCGAGGCCGCGAAGCAAGAAGAAAACGAAAGGACCCAGATAAGGTTGATTATGAAGGAATATCCGACGAGCTTTTGAGTGACAACGATGAGCCTCGGGAACTTACTAGGGTTCCCAGACGAAAGAGAGAAGGAGAGTTACAGAAGCCATACTCGGACCCGATCACAACGACCGCAAATCACAATCATCATTATACATTTCACATGCCCACCCCACAGTTATCACACTCTGAAATTCCCTATGTGTTGCTTGGGTGAGTTGTTACAAACACGCAATAACATCATTGACAATCGGTTTTGCAGATACCTTCAATTCTTCTTCAATCTATCTTTAGTTCTTGGGCTGTTGTGTATTATCTTTTACTTCTTCCGTGCCATTCAGAAGGATGTAGAGCAAAAAATGGCTGAGCATGTTCTTGGTAAGTTTCTAATTGAACATGGCGGTGTCAACATGTGGAATTCTAACATCTGTACAAATCACCTAGAATCTTTGCAAGAGATTAAAACATGTGCTAGTCTATACGCAGATAACTTCTGCGGGGAGAAACCATCTCCTATCATCATGCTCCAATGCCATGAATGGAAAGCATGCATGGAGCGCGACGCTTCCATTGTTGGTCGGACGAGACTCCTGGCTGAACTGATAGGAGAAGTAATCAATGGCTTTATGGAGCCTATTAGTTGGAGGACACTGGTGAGCCTGCTGAGAATGGGACCATGAGTTTATAGCCGATTATTTGGTCCAGATTTTCACAACCACAGCAATGGCAATGGGAATCGCGTTCGTCAACACTCTGCTTATGTTCTATCGTGCACGGCATGCTCCCGGGAACAGCCAACCAGTGCCCTCGTCAAATCAGATGGCGTATAGCGCGGGATCACTCCCGCCATTTTGGGGACCGGCTGCCAATTCGCCGTTCTCGTACAAATTGGATCACCATATTCAGGGAAGTGAGAATAAGCAGACGTGGAACATGCCAGTGGAGGGGGAGGATAGCTTGGAAACATCAAGCCGACGCAGAAGACTTACTGAACGTGATTCCAGTGGCTGATTACGTCTTGTTTATTGTCTGTCCTGCGTGTGCCAACCACGATATATGATAGACCATATGTGCGCGTTTGGGTCACGTGATCTCATCGACCCGTAAGTCGGAAGAAAAAGCGACAACCATGCGCACTCTAGTTTCGTACGATGACATAGCTTCTCAAGTGCCCGTACAGGAGACTTCACCTCCTGCTGCTTCTCCACCGAAGAAACGGCGGAAGACTAATCATCGCCAAGGTCAAAAGTATGGCAACCGTACTCAGTCCCGTGACGAAGACCATGAGGATGAGGATGGAGTCTCTCCTGAGAAAGCAAAGAAACGTTACGGATTGCAGGAAGAGTGTCGACAACTTACACATGAAGAAGTCTGGGACGACTCAGCACTCATCCGTGCATGGAACGCCGCTGTAGAAGAATATGAGGTACGTTGATTAATTGTCGTCGTTCGACCTTTCGAACAGTCAGGTTTCAGGTTTTAAATGGTCCAGAAAAGAAGTGGAAATCTGAGCCAGTGAATAAATCACCACTGTGAGTTTTTTCCATGCATTTTAGGTTAGCTGTAACAAGTAATCAAGTAGCTGGTACAACATCCCTCCGGAAACAGAAGTGCCCTCCACCGCATCTCTGGGTGCCTCATTCCTTATGCCCTCGATCCCCGCATCCTTCACCGCCGAAGGCCGTGAAACACAAGGTGAAAACGTCGAACCTCCCGATCCCGATAATTCACGTCCTGTCAATTTCGACACATTTGTACCCCAACATGACCCTTCGCTGCCTACTATCGGAGGAAGCGTTGACGGCAATGTTGCAAGTAGTGCGATCGGTGCAAGGTGTGGGATTGTTCCGCCCCCTCCAACAGGGATGACCAACCAAATTACCCCAAATGAAGCGTTCCAGCAGGCCATGGGAGCCTGGTATTGGGCGGGATATTGGACGGGTGTTTACCATGTGAGCTACCTGTTGGATGCTTCGAATACATATGCACGGTCTAACTTCCTGTTTCCTAGAGTGTCGCTAGCAAGACAGCATCGCAAGAACCACAGGAAACTGATTCTCACGAGCCCGAAACAGGGGATGAGGTGATGATCGATGCTGTTGAACAGGATGAACAGGAACAACAAGAGTTCTCAAGCAAACAAGCTGAGGAAAATGATCTCATACCGACATGATAGTTGAATTTAGCTAGGCAGTTTAGCACCTTGATTCCTTCGGGAAATGTGAGCTATCGAACCTGTGCACAGTTGTCTATTTTATATTCAATGTAACTCCCTACTACGCCGCCGCGCTCAACAAGATATCCTGCACAGCAGATTCCAAGTGGTATGTATTGTACAACTCGTACGTGTTTTGTCACTCGAAAAACGTTTAAATCCATAATGGGACCAGGATATACATAAAGGATGGAAACGTCAAAGGTGACTCAATGAATGTAATTTTATGTAAAAAAGACATCGTTAAATCACAGAGTGAGAGTCGAGGTGGGGAAGAAATTATAAACGAAGACATAAAGGAAGGGTCATGGAATGGTCGACGGGTACTACCAAGCCAACTTGGCAAGTACGCCATGCGGGTAACGACGCACCAAGAACTTGCGTGTTTCATCAAGGCTATATTATATCAGTCTGGAATGTCCCTTAAAAACATTACGAGTGGACTCACAAGAGTAAGACAATTCCAAAGGCCATAGGAATGAAGTAGTGTTCAGCAGGAACACCACGCGTGAGGAATACCCTTTGGCTGTAGAATATAAGACCATCATATGCTTGTACATGGAACTCGTAGCACTCACAAGAATGGAACGTAGCTGAAGAATATGGCAACCACGAGTGCGCATATCATAGCTGGGACAAGATACTTATTCCTTGTGGGCCGATGCTGGAAGATGCTAAGCTTGCGGCAGCGTGTTGCCAGCAAATTTCTGCCATGTAAAATGCATCAGAGCCTCCCCAGTCAGAGATCTCGAAAGCTTGAACCGTACCCCCACTGCATGATAACTAGTGTGATGAAGTACACACTTTGGGCGTTATTCAGATTTTCAGCGGTCAATGTAGGCCAGTTTCCAAATTTCAGGACAAGCTGTGAGAATAGAACACCCTGTCGCTGGAGGTACCAGAAAGACCTTGGATGGGGTCAACTCTTTGTTAACTAGAGAGCATTAACTGTTTATACACTCACATTGACATAGCGCACAGACTCTCAAGCACACCAAGGAACCCATAGGCATGGAGAAGAAGTCTCCAGTTGGCAAGACGTTCGGTCTTAACGTTGCGTGGTCTCCGGCGCAATAGCCCGGACTCAGGAGGCTCCATGCACAAGCTCAGGGCTGGTGCAATGTCTGTGGCCACGCAGATAATGATCATCTACAAATAAAATCGTCAATCAGACTATTGATAAAGCGTATTGTGAGCCTTACTTGAAGGTTGCTGAGCATCTGTACGTTGTGCTTAAAATTGGTATCATCCACAAGGCAGACAGACACAAACCTGGGGTAACCCAAGAAGAATATTGAGGAGAACGGGCATTAACTCTGAGAAACTGACCGATGAAGGAGCATGAGCACACGAACAACTAGCGATGAAAACTCTCACCTTCCAGCTGGGAGGAGATACAAGCAAGTCTTTTTCAGATTGTCATAGACAAGACGACCTTTTGAACAGATATGTTAGACACCACCGTCACTGAAAGCCTGCCTTTGACTGACCATATTCTAGAGCCACAACAATAGAACCAAAGCTATCTAGAAGGACCATATCCGCAGCTTCCCTATAATACCATGAGCACTGCTTATCAGAGGGAGAGATGAGATATAATATAAGACGTACCTGGCAACGTCAGAACCCGCACCCATCGCAATGCCGCAGTCAGCGACTCGCAATGACGCGCTATCATTCACCCCATCCCCTGTCATAGCGACAATGCAGCTACGAGTCTGGAAGGCGCGGACAATGAACAGTTTCTGCTCCGGCGTCGTTCGCGCAAAAACAATCTCGTCGTATGTGCACAGTTGATCGAGTTGGGTTCCAGTAAACTTGGTCATATCACTGCCGGTGACTACAATCCCTTTCATTGGGCGTGGGTTATCATCTTCCTCTGCAACTGGCACGTAAGGTGGTATTTGATCCAAAGGTAGGTTCGGATCGAGGTCTGATAGGTGATGAATCCTAGAAACATCGGAAACAATACCGGCCTGCGCGGAGATTGCGACAGCGGTCGCGGGATGGTCGCCTGCGTTGTATGAGTATCGTTCATTTCAAATGCTCTGAAAGCATGCGCACCAGTAACGACAAAGAAACGAATGCCGGCGCCACGGCATACCCTATTGGCAACACTTAAAAAGTAATACTAAAAGCAGCGTGACACAAACGCACCTCACGGTATCTACAATATCCTCCTTCAGGGGGTCAATCAAGCCAACGAGACCAACAATCACCAGGTCTTCGTTCAATTCGTCTACCAATTCGGTGATAGCCTGGGTGCTCTTCTTGATCTCTTTAGGGATTTCATCTTCCCTGATCACCTTTCGAGCCAAGACGAGCACTCTCCGGCCTTGAGCAGCCCATGACTCTTGCATGGAGACAACACGTCCGAGGACATCCGGCGTTAAACGAATAGGAGCACCACCGCTGGGGGAAAGAACGAAAGAGCAACGAGGGAATAAAACTTCAGGTGCGCCTTTGACAGTCAAGAGATAATCAGCTGGGGAGAAGTTGTCCCAAGATGCGATAGGTGCAGGCTGAAGGTTAGCGGTGATGTATGCCGAAGACAGCTGGGACAGCTTAAGCATGTACTTGGTCTGTGAAGAATAACATGAATGAGAGGTTCTCTTGGATCTTAAGCCATTGTAGGTTTTACTTTGGAGTTGAAGTTAACTTTATGCACTTCCTGCCAGACCTTCAATGACTCCTCAACGGGTGCTATCGATTCCGCGAAGCGCAGAATTGCAGAATCTTTTTACCAAAGAAATCAGGAGTTAACACATTGGTATCAAAGGAATCAGGCCATTGCTCACCTGTTGCGTCACCAATGATCTCCCTGGTAACCAGCGGTTTCTCCTTCTCTTCAGCAGCGAATGTGGCAGCGTTACAGATACCAGCAACAGCACCAAATTGGGCGAGGTTCTCCCTCTCAGAATCAGTGACAGACGGTTTAGATGCAAGATCGAGTTGGCCGTGAGAGGCCTCCATTCCTTTGCGACAATGCACAACGCGATCACGCATCTCTTTCGGTTCGAGTTCCAGGTCATACACTGCAACATTCTGAACATGCATGCGGTTTTGTGTCAGAGTACCTGCGAAAGGTGTGAGGGTTACCAGAAAATGTTCGCAGGGACGAATTACCAGTTTTATCCTACATAGCCGAAACACATGGGTCAGTGTTGCAAAAACGCGTGAAAAAATATTCGCACTGAGCATAACACGTTCACTGCCCCCAATGTTTCCACAATTGATAGCGATTTGCATAACACCTGAAGTGCGAATGAGAACCGACGAATGAATGCAACCGCCAAAGATTATATACCTTGTGCTTGCTGAGTGTGCCCGCAACCTTTGCCAAACTGATAGTCACCGCAATAGGGCTGATTATCGAGCCGCATGAATGTACGTGAGCAACACGACGATAAGACCCAGAAGGTGTGGGAAAATTCAGTTAACGACGTGGGCTCATCCCAGATGACAAGTATGACGTACAGTCCTTCGGGAATAAATGCCACTAAGGTAGACAAAATTAGAAAATGAATTCGGTACAGTTTGGTGCGATATACCCATGACAGACACCACATCAATTAGTAGGTTGGGTACGTTGATGTAGTTAGGAAAAGACTTTCTCAGCCTGTGATGTTTATCTTTAGCACGATGAAACCTTCATGAACTACAGATACACACCATGCTGCCCACAAGATGACGATCAGGATCGCTACGGCAGTGGCCAAGCTCGCAATGATCAATACAAAACGAAGAATTTCCCGTTGGAGTGTCGTCAGGCCTGTCGATGTCTGTGAGGAGAGCTTGGCAATCCGGCCGCTGAAGTTTGGGATCAATTTTCGAAATGGCATTTGAGAAGGAAGGCATAGAGGAGATGTTGACGTACAAGACAGTGAGGTCACCAGTTTGGACGACAATACCCTTTCCAGATCCGCTGGTACAGTGAGTGCCTTGCAATGCAATATTCTTGGTCTGTGGCATGGTGAGCACAGGGACGAAGGGAGACCACAAATGAGAATATATACCTCAAGGAAATTGGCATCTGTGCAATCAACAGTGCCAGGCACTGGCTCGCTCTGCAGACATGTAAGGAATTAGGGAGGGATTTCTCGACGTCCAAATGGGTTAAAAACTAGCCTCCCCAGTCAAAATACTCCTGTCGAACATACAATCTCCGGTACACTCAATCATCCTCAGATCCGCCGGAATCTTCATGCCCATGGCGACAACGACCTTCAATAAAGTAAATTATATCGTACATAAAATTTTCCCTCCACATTAGACACATACCACATCTCCGGGGACAAGCTGCTCCGCTGGTATGTTGAGCTGTGAGTAACGATGAAAAGTGAGCCAACGTGGACACCTTTTAACTGGTGATATAATCAACCTGGGCTGACCCCCTGACAACCGTGACTGTGCTAGGTAACAAGTTCTTGATACTACTCATAACACGCGACGTAGAGAAGTCCTGCCAAGCATTGAAGACGGCTTGCAGAAGTAGGACGATAAGCAGAACAACTGCAAGTGCAAGGTTAGAAGCCAAAGGAGGGTTGCCAAGCGGTTTCCTACAGGGAAAATGAGCTACGTGGTTAGAAAGCGCGCACTATCATACCATGCGATGAAACAAATAATGCTTGCACCAAGAAGGAGACTACCAAACCCGCCAAAAAGCCATTCCATAACCTTTTTGAACATGTTACGGGGTGGGGGCGAGATCTTATTTAGACCATACGTAGAAATGCGACGAGAGGCTTGAGGTTGGTCAAGTCCAGTAGAGGGAGCCACAGAAAGATGCTGGGAGAGCATAGAGACGGAGATCGTATGCCAATCCAGAGAGGCAAGTTCTAGGGGTCTATTGTCAGGGAATAATCTGAGCAAGAATGATGGCATGGAAGCGAGACCTTTAACAGGCCCCTTATTTTTATTCTTGTCCTTGGCTATGGAGGCAGAGGGAGAGGACCCGTTTCCTTTGCTCTCATGAGTATCGACATGGATGCTGAGCGTCCGGAACTCGACAGGAATACGTGCATCAGAAGGGGATACGGTCTCGCGGATAGAACGTATAGACATGGTACGCGACTCCATAGGGACTCCAGTGCCAGAGTGAGCAGGAGTGCGAGAAAGGGCAAAGGTTTTGACCTTTGATGCAGAGTCCTGCTGCTCCAGGTCTGTTTCTAGGGACATCATGGGATCAAAAGACGTTGGGGGAAGGGAAAAAGGAACGCTAGAAGCCATAGGAGGGGTGCGAGCATTTATAGACGGACACAGGCCATACGGATAGTGTAGAAAGGCCCGTGCACATGATGATGGGGGCAACACGCCGATCTAGCGGGAAGGGTACGGGCAAAAGAGGAAGCCGAGACAGGTGCATGACCATTTTGTTGATTTGAAGACATGATCCATGAGTCCAAGCAGGATATGAATACGGTTGATCTGCCAGAAGTACCGGTAACCAGATGTCATAGCGACTATTTCATACTGGGGACAGTCACCGGAAGGGCTGTGCATATATGGCTCAGTTAGTGGCGAGGACTGGGTGTCGGAACGAAATTGCGTCGTGGTCTGTGGACAATGGTTGAGTACTTGATACAGCGGTACTTTGTGCACACTTGTGGAATCCCAGGGTGTCACATCACGTGACCAAATTAGCCTTTGCGCTCACGTCAAACGCTCAATTTAAGCAGCTGAAGATGATGCTAGGCGAGACAGCCATATATACAAGTTTCTGCTCTTTTCACACTTTCCTCTGATCGGAGCGCTCTGATGGCATTCCGCCGTGGCTGCTCTGAAGTTTGCTTTTGATGCCTTCCTATGTATATTTACAGACTGACATGACGGGCTCTCCGAGTCAGGATCATGTCGAAGTTGTCGAAGCTGGACAGTCCAAGGTACGAGGAGAGGTACATATCCGCCCATGACAGGATCACGTTAGTGCCACCGGGTAACATAACGCAGTTTCTCCGACACAGCTATCACTCATGCGGCCCTTGGCACATTGGGAGTTCTCCTCTCTTGCCTTAAAACATCTCAATTGCCAGAAGTTTTCACGGCCTCCTTCTTTCGACGAGTGACAATGCGATAGAATATAGTACGGCAGATTTGTTGAGTCCCGTCAGACGAAGGTGAGGACTAGGCGATGACTCACGGGTTTCCTTGATATGTGCTTTTGACTGACGTGTCAGTCAGAGACCTCATATCTTATTAACCTGTCTCTTGTGAGAGTGGGCAATGGTCCCAGCTCCATCCCATACAGCAAAATAATTTTTCTTGACACCCACTACAGCAGTGTCGATGGCTTGGTACACTAGGGATCCATGGAACGCGTCTTCCTCAACTATCAACCAATGCTGCCACCCTATCTCCAAAGAATTCACAAAATTACTCATTTTCAGCACTCGAAAGTCCTATGTCTGACACGCTTCTGAGTGGAATTTCAAGACATGGCTCCTGACGGTCTGCCAAGTCCATGTAAATATTTGTCGTTCAAACATCTGTCTCACCTCTTTCGGATTATCCCTTTAGGCCGCCTCCCCTTTTAATGGGTACGTCGAATGGACAACTATTGGTTCAGCAGTTTTGAATCAAGACTAATAATTAGGCATTTATATTTAGCGATCAGGAGTGAGAACGTATCGTCTTGTACATGTGATTTTAAGATATTCTGTATACAAATGGACTATGGTCTTCACGAGATGATATGCCAGCATACCATGGATTCTGGTAATACATACGAGAGAATAAGTGCTATTTTTCTTATTACCTGTATGGCAGCGGATACAATGATCGTCCCCCATATCGTCGCCAACGCAGGCACGTGATTCTGGTATGCTTCCAAGTGATACGACTCTGTTGAGGGCTACGTGCCATTCCCAATACGCACGGCCGTATGGTCTTAGGACGACTCGATCATGCCACGCCTCTCATCACCTTGATGTCCGTGCCCAATGCACAATTCAGACGACGGCGAGAGAATCCCTGAGGATGGATGCTATAGAGAACTAATAGATGAAACATCAATATAAACACCAGACAACACATCAAACAGAGCTATTGATCCCGAGAGATTCAGAAACTCATCCAGCCACGTTTTCACCTCGTTCGCAAGTCGCTTTATTCTCCCTGCGGTGGTCCGATTTTCCAACGCATTCCCAAGGAATGTTGTCATGCTAGGTGTTGGTATCAACTACACAGTTCATTTTGAGACTGATGGAGATGCTTACTTGACCGCTCGCTTCCTCCTTGGTGGTTGTCCCACCCCGCAGCGGTGTGAGTCCACCGAAGCTGGTGGCAACTTAACAGATGGACCATGCTGAAATGTTTGTCGAATCCTCCTGACGAGTTTGTTACTGGCAGCTGTCTAAAGATGGATAGCGCATTTCTTAGTCAAACTCGTCAGGAGGATTCGACAAACACCAATGCAGAGCACAAACCGCTGTACGTCTACTATGAGTGCATCAGGATCCACAGTAAAAGTTGTGACGACGTCGCCATGGTATTTGCTGAGCATGTGGTAAAAGATATTACCCTATCTGGCAGGAAAGGTAGAAGTTAACACGGTTTTACTGTCTCCGTCCATGCAGAAAGGGTAGCAGCAAGCGGTCAAAAACTTCTGATGGCAATCAACAGACTGGCCAGACCCTCCTTCGGCCTGCCAGCTCAATATGTGCACCGATTATATACTGCGATGCTACTTCCTAAGATGGAATATGCACTCCCAATATGGTACACTCCACTTGGCACCCACCCGCGATCTGGACGTACATCTGGATCCATTCGCCATACAAGAATTTTGGAAAAGGTACAAAGACACGCATGCAAACTAATTACAGGTGCCTTCCGATGCACAGCGACAGACGCCCTGGAACTCCACGCAAATAAGTTCAGATCAGACTGGCAGATACCTGCTATCGCGAGGCCCTTAGCACCCTCCCGCCAACCCACCCATTTGCACAGCTAGTCAAGCACAGCGCCAATCGAAATCCATGTTGGAATATAGAATATATGTGCAGTATTAGCGCATGTGCTGAGTATGTCCGCATTAATGACACACCACGGAATCGGATACCCGTCGGAACTTCGTTCCCTATTTTCTTTTACAGACGTATATAATACTTTTGTAATGGTTTCCTCACCCTCAGCCATATCCATAATATACGGACTGAGGTGAGAAACATTGACACTTATTATCTTTACCCATTGCTTATATCCATCTTGTATAGCTTTATTATTCAGGTAGATTAAACTAGCCGTATCCATAATATACGGACTGAGCTTTATTATTCAGAATCCAACAATCCACGCAAACATCCGTCCGCCATCGACCACCTCTTCAGGCATTTCCGCATCAACCCTTTGACAATAGAGACAATCATGCCACACCGACAACACCCCAACTGGAGGCCCCAGTTCACCTCAAATGTTGAAAAAGACCCAGAAAAAGCCTTACAGAGAATTCGCACGAGAATGGATGACCTACAAATATCTTCCGATGGCTCTGGATTTCAAGAATACATAGGCGTGGCGGCAACCACATTAGCAGGAGACGACTATCTCCAATTCTGCCTTGGACGGGAAACACGACACACAGTATATGAAGGCGAATTAGTAGGAGTTCTACTAGCTATACAGATTGCCTCCAAACGCACCTCGGACCATACAATCCTCATCGTGCTCGACAACCAGGCTGTAATCACTGCGCTCAACAAAATCACACCTCAACCAGCACAGTACATAATAGACTCCATCCACTCCGCTATCCACAAGGTCAGAACTCGACGCAGACACATACATATACACTATGAGTGGGTACCAGGCCGCAAGGGAGCACCAGGCAACGAAAAGCAAACATACTAGCGAAACAGGCTTCAGAAGATACATGTTCGCCCAAATCCGAACTACCCAGGTTGCTACACAGAAAACTGCCGGCCAGCATCACGGCCCTCAAAACCAACAAAAAAGCAGTATCAACCCCAGATGGCTAACCCTATGGCAAAAATCCCCCAGGTATGTGAAAATAAGCAAATTGACCCCTCCCTGTCGAACAGAAAGACGACACGCATGCTCCTAAATCTTCCCCGACGTGCAACCAGCATCCTCCATACAACTGCGTACAGGCCACGTTGGACTGAACTGTTTTCTAAAACGCATCAAAGCAGTTGACTCAGCGCTATGCACTACATGCAACAAACCAGAGACAGTCGCCCACTATCTCAAACACTGCAAACGATACGAGATGCAACGCAAAATCTACGCCAGAACGCCGGCAAAGCTAGCTACTCCACCTCACAGCTACTCAACAACGCAGAAGTCATCAGACACATCCTCACATACATCGGAGAAACAAAAAGATTTGAACACTATATGGACCTCACACACTTTAATTCCACATAGACTAAGCGTTACATACTCAAACATTGTAAAACACAGCTAACCTCCCAACCGTCACAGATGAACCCAGGGCCAGCCCACGTTTCGGCTCTCGTTTTCCTGCCGATTACACCAGGGGATACTCACCCCACTATGCACCCCCCGGTCAAGCACTCCAGTCGATCTGAACGGTCTAGCATACGACAGCCCAGCCTAGTTTCCCTATATGCCTAAATCTACAACCCATATCTCCATATTCCCACAATCCCACCACCCAACGTCATACCCATTATAGATATATACATAGCATAAACGATAAGCATCAGTGATGCGGGGAGTTTCTGTTGGAATACCGGATACGGGATCCTACCATAACAACGCATCAACACGGGTTGTCACAATACGGGACATTACTCATTCAATCCACATGACAACGCTCCACCATATTATAAATCTATTTATTTCACTAGTACTTACTTCACAGCTGTCTCCCTTCCCTCAGTCGTGTTCAATGCACACGCGCTGAGGTAGGGAGTTACTTTGTTATCCCTAAATACTATGTTCACTTATTTCTCATTACAGTTTATCTGTCAGGGTATTTAGATTGTAGTCAGTCGTGTTTAATGCACACACGCTGAGTTTATCTGTCAAGTATTTCAACAGTTTCGACTGCACCTGGAGGACCAGGTGCGGGATCCCTGCGCAGTCATGATCCTAAATGACAAGGGGGGAATATGCTAAGTCCAAATGCAGCAAAATCGGCTGCTCTCCCCGGGTGTCCTTCAGATGCTTGACTGCCTCTTTACATCTACTAGACGAGCGTGCAGCTCGGTTTATGTGGCGTTCTTGAGGAGTAACTGCTTCACAAGGTGACATTCGGTTTCCGAGTTTCTTTCAGTCACAATGGTAGCCTAGAGCATGTGTCCATATTTACCGGCCCAGTCATCAGTGAGTCAATATCAGACGAGGGGTCATACCTTTCCTGTGAGATCTGGGATATCTCTCCGGATCAAACTTGGACTTGGGGGTGGGGATATCTAGGACAGTGAGGAGTTTGGAGCAAGCAAGCAATGACGTTTCCCATTCTTTACCAAATGACCATTTGACAGATTGCTGCTGCACAGAGAGGAAGGAGGAAGATGCATATTATTCATACAGAAGATTCATGGACAATGCACAGTAAGTATACTTGCATACAGGTCGACCAAGAGGGCAGGTTGGTGTCCAGGTATACTTGTTACTATTTAGGAAGAGGACTTCGGATCCGTCTTTTCCATCCAGTCTTCATTAGTACCACACCCAAGGTTGTTGGCGATTATCAAATGTTCGTGCATTGATCCGCGACAATGAAGCGAGCCCAGAACTAGATAGACGGTGTTGCTCGTACGTGTTCCTAGTTGCGACTTGCATGTCGGCCTCTGTTGATCTTCGTATCTCCCATTGCACGAGATCCACTACTGGGCCGCTGTGCATATATGCGAGTGCCAAGACATATACCTGTAGGGTTGTCATGCGATCTCCGACGATTGCAGAAGGTGCAAGGGATATACAAATCAGACTCTTTCCAAATCGCCTTGGGTGCCATCACATGCCACGCGTCATGGCTTCCAGGTTGCCGTATATTACTGTCCATTCTGAACGATGTGTTGTGACACTAGGTCGGGTGACCAGTAAACGAACATACGGGCATTGTCTGTCGTCAATGATAGATGAGAGAAGTCAATGAAGAGGAAAGAGGTCTGATTCAAATGCCAGACGAGAAACTACACATACGTAGAAGCCATACCACCAAAGGACGACTGGGAAGGTGTCTGATCAGTGTATAGTAAGCAAGACTTATCTCACCAATTCATTCCAATCGGGAGATCTTTCTCATATTCAAAATGAATTGATTGTGACTGATTCATCGCCTAAAGTTGATCTTTGAAGACGCTGGCTGGGAAGGCATATACGTCATAAGGCTGTGGTTTAATTGATTTGCTGCTTTGAGGCTTGGATCGTACGCAGACTAATAATGATCCTCGGAAGCAAAATGCTTAGTATATAAGATAGACAGCAGGCGATCGTCTGTGTAGAACCTATTATGATCGGTGACGTACATCTCTATGACCTTTAATACCCTTTCAACTCTTCCTCCAACCATGCCTTGAGCGCATCCTGAGTCTCCTCACTGTATGCTTGTGGAACTGCTTTCCCGATACGTGCCCAAGGGACGAGATACTGTCATACCCGTGTCACACACCGTCAATTACAACCCACATGATCAGACTCACTTTTCCGCTGATACCCTCCGCTTCGGGGGTCGTACCGGCCCATAATTGAGTGAGTGCCCCCATATGTGGAGGGTATAAAAACAAAGATGCTACCCATTGTTGCCACTTTGGCATATGTCTGCAATAGGAGTGTGTCCGAGAACACTGTCAGTTTTTTCCTAGCTTGGATGGGACATTGGAGGGTGAAAGCGAACCGGTAGAGGTCTGACATGAGTCCCCCTGGGTGAAGAGAGCACGAAGTCACGACGTCGCCGTGATATCGTGTGAAAATATTGGACACGAGTACGTTGCCCTGTACCGCCACACCCGCACAATTTAATGATGTCAGTCGGGAAAGCATAATTGACGAAAATCAATGCACCAGTTTACTGGCTCCATACACCTTCCATACTGCCAATGTTCCATACTCCTTGATCGCCTCGTTGCGCTCCCTGCCGCCTTTCATGGTCCGCCAGTCGAGGCCCATAGGCTGGGGCGCCATTTCTTGTCCGACGGACGAAGTATGAATGACGCGAGCTTTGGTCTTGTGGTATTCCGTGGAGCGAGCGAGGGCGGGGAGGAGGAGGATCTGAGTGTGAGTTCGTCAGATGCATAGATAGACACGGGTTCCTGGAAGGGCTATACAGTGAAGAAGTAATGACCGATAACGTTGGTTCCTATATATGGTTCAAAGTTTGCATCTGATGAGTGAAATGGATCAATTTTAAGCTTACCGAATTCTGCGGGAGGAGTTAGAGTTAGAGTATCTAGAGAGTCTGTTATACGTACGAAGATCATATCCTTGTGCTGTCAGTTGATCAAGAGGCGGAGCCATGACCCCACTAAATACCAAAAAGCTCAATTCAACACCACTGCCGCAAAGCACCACCGTTGCAACCTACGCACGCGCTATTGAACAACACATCCAACCTCTCCTCGCGCTTCAAAAACTCTTCCGTCGCCTTCCTCACACTCTGCAAATCCGCCAAATCGAGTTCTAGCACCACCGGCTCGCGCCCCGTGTCCGCCTTGAGCTGTTTCACGGCATCGACGCAGCGTGAACTATTGGGCGCGCGTGCGGCAAGGTAGACCGTGGCGTTTTTGAGGAGAAGGTGCTTCACCGTGTGCCAGCCGATGCCCGTGTTTCCGCCTGTGACAAGGGTAACCTAGATGTATACACAATGGTGAGATGGGCAGGGACAATTCACCTAGCCTCAGCGAGCCTTCTCCATCTTAAGGATGATAAACTGGATTTAGTCATACCTTTCCTGTGAGATCTGGGATGTCTCGGTCAGGGTTGAATGTAGGGTCTGGCGGGAACTGTTGGGAGAATCTTGAGTTGGGGGCAATGGCTCCGATGATATTTCCCATTTCCGATCTACTTTTCAGTCAGGTTCAACGCTTATTGACCTTGAGATGGGAAGTAACAGTTCTAGGAAGCGTGGGGGCTTCGCTGTGAACGTGACAAGTATTTATCAAAAAAATTTGTAGCAGGACGCGTAAGGCTGCCGATTGGCACGGGAGCATATTCGCCCTTGAGTAGCTAGAGTCAGGTGTAGCGTGCTCGCTACCTGTCAGTCGGTGGACTAGCCAGCACGTGACGTGCCCTGACGCATCATCTCCACGGCAGGGCGTGAGTGGTGAGAAGCTTTAGGGTGACATTCCCCTTACGTACATGTTGGCGAGAGCTGCCGATCATTCGTTCAAGCTGTCGCTCGTCGGTCCCGATAACGACCGCAACATCATACGGCACCGTTTGCCCGCTTTGGTAGGTGATGCGTGGGCGGCTGACGTCTCAACGTATTCTCCATGTGCGTGTGCTATTTGAGGCTATGCAACTGGTCGGAATGGAATACTTGGGATGGCAAGATCAGCATTAACGGAAAACCTAATCTCCCGCTCGTCCATGCAGGGTTGGCGAATGGAAGTGTTGGATAGCTCGGAGGGTGAGTATAATGTTCCGTTTCATGAAAGAACATGTGCTGTTCGTCCAACATGCATACCAAGAAACCCTGTCTTGGCATACTCAGGATGTGGTTACTTACCTTTCTTACAGTAAATCGAAGAGGATTTCAGGCTTACAAGCGCTCATCCGGCTACCAATTAATCACACAACATGCTCCTATACTCAGAGATGCTGCGAGTAACACTGACCATATCTTTTTTACGGTAATTCAACATTACCGGCGATGTTGCTTGACCTTATGCCGAACTTGACGCAAATTGCCGTAACCCATGACGGCACACGCACTCTCAAGTCTTCGGGAAGTCCATCCGATGTAGCGTGCTTCGTGTTCATTGTCTATGAATTTGCTGCGCGAAGCCATCTATCCAAAACGCTTATTGCTCATGGTTCCCTTGATGACTTGAAGAAGAAGAAATGAAACCGAGCATCATGATTTTCAACGCTGATCTGCAGGCCTTGACAGGATTTGACTTTTCATCAGGAAGCTCCGCAAGACCACTGCACGTCAGCGCTCGGGTCATTAGGCCTTCAAGGTGGAAGATCAGATCCTGAGTGTTATAATGCGATGGAGTGTACATGCATTCACACCGCTTGAAGTTCATTCCGATGACTCTCCATAGCAAGTCGCTCATTCATGGGACCTGGGATCTACCTGGTTTGCAACACGATCAACAGGAATTTGGTCGAGCGGGGATGCACCTGATAGTAAGCTGAAACGAAAACGAAAAAAAAAAAAAAATAAAAATAAAAATAAAAATAAAAGAACAAGGGGTGATGGTTCACTCAGTATCGAGTCGTAAGCCACGTTTGGACGTCCAGACCGAGCTCCAGCATCACATCATTCAATCCAACTTTAGAGACAAGCTACTAAGCGAGCCAGATCAGCTGTGTCTTTAATTACGAAAGCACTGGGATCTGGTGGCGAGTACTGCCATGACCCTTGCTGTGCTGTGCCATGTTTAGTTAGTGTCTGGCCCATCAACAATTTTTCCTTTGCCTCCTTCACTCTCGATCTTGGCACCATGTCGGCACCCCGTCTCTTGCTATGGAGTCGGAGACCGGATATCCGGTGGTCACCGTGGGAGTACCGTAAGATTATAGTCGACTCCCCGCCGCATACTGATTGGGCTCGGAGCGTCCCTGTGCTATCTCCATAACCTTGAAGCTTGATAGAATACAATAACGTCATGTTTTGATGTTTGTGTGGGTACGACACCACGATGCGATGTGATGCTTGCCAGCCAGTGCAGTCCTTCGAGGTTGTGGAGCGCACACCGCGGATATGAGGGATAATATGGAATGAAGGGATTTAATGTTGGAGTTGCCCGAGGGACGGTTTATACTAAGGTGCCCGTCATATAACTGTCTAACTATGACAATTCAAATGAATAGCCATGAATCCGCCGGCTTATATTGCCAAATTAGGCACTCATGGACCCAATAATCTGGGCTCTTGAGTTCTTGAATTCTTGGGTTCTGGGTTCTTTGGGTTCTGGGTTCTATCGGGTTCTTTTATGGGTCGCGAATCGCGATGTGGCGAAGATCTGTGTGTATGTACATTGTACGCAAGGGGATCTCGTGTGAGTGTGCGTAATGATATCGGACGCAACCATCTCATCTCGTGCATCGGGCGTTCGAATCTGGATGGGAGTATGTGCCTGTTTGGGTTAGATCTCCTGACTCTTGCGTTTCTTTCACTTCCCCGCGTGCGTAACCCTGCAGCCGAGCCTTCAGTGATCCTGAATACCACTGTCCACTTCAGTGTCATCAAGGCTTCATCAACATCACCAGGAGAACTTCTCCTGAAGAAGGACGCAACATACATATGCGGACGACAGGTGGGACATGGATCCACGCGAGACTTTGCCGTGCTTGTTGCATGGATATGACTGATTTGATTGGGGCGCAACGGGCGTACGGCCACCCTTTGTATCAAAAGGCGTTTGTGTTCAGTAATGGAAGGAAGAACCTCACACGATGCTGTGCCATCAACAGGGAAGTTATGATAACGAAGGAGGCACGACACGATGCTGTGCTCAGTGCTGTGTCCATGCCATGGTACTCCCGTTGACGTGCCCCTGTGGCGGAGTGCGTCCCTGCGCGTGCGTACCCAGAGTGCGTTCGTATATGTAGTGTATACATAATGTGCCGGTATTGTATGCGTACGTGCGTACGTGCATGCGTGCGTGCGTGCGTATATAGAAGCATGTGCGCTGGTCCTGTCCCACGCGCGGGATTCGCGGGATTAGAGATGCATTGGATGAACCCCGGATACCGGATTTGGACATGGATCGATGATGATGTATATATATATACGTTGCTTCATTGATTCGTTCGATGCGTCCGGTTGCTGCGCCATGCATGGCCAAATGCGACATGGGGGCGACAATGGACACGAGCTGGCACCGCCGCGATGGGCACCCCCATGATGGTGACGTGCGTGATTGACAGGACATGGGCGACGTGCCGTCCGTGTCGGGTGATGTGATGCCAGTGGGTGGGCGTATACGCTAGACTGAGTCGGTCACCGTATTTCGTGTTCCTGCGCCATCTGTTGCGGCGGAGAGCGATGCCAGATGGGGGGAGGTGTGCGTCTATTGTTCAAGTTTAACGGGCAAAGATCGAGGCCGAAGCGTTCAGGGGATTGTTAGACTAGCGATGCCCTGTCGTGGTATATGTACTGGGAGTTCCGATGGGATCTGCGGGGTGTGCCTGTGACGAGACCCGGGCCTTTTGTCTAATTATACCTTGTTAGGATGAGGATTATCGCAGTGGAGATATTAATCTCCGGGCCGTCCCATCAAGACCACATGCAGGCGCCACGTGGTCGGATGACCGTTTGCGGGAATAGAGTTTTGGCGTCTGTGTGCCTGATGGACATGAGATGACAACGGAAGGGCGCCCTAGGCCCGATTTCACATATGACTGTCTGCCGCGGCTCGACCGTCTATCCGGGGCAGTCTAATCATGCCTGCTTCGATTCACGCCCAGCGTGCACAGAAGCAGATCACGTCCCTAAACCCTGCTTCCCTTTCCATATTGGGAGTCCATGTATAATCGGCGCTGCATCTCTATGTCTTTATCTTATTCAATCGGTGTGATTGGTGCCGCCGATCCAGGTTCTCCTATATATCAGCATTATCGCTTTGCGTCGGCTCCGCGTCGAAGCGAGGCCGGTGTCGGTGCGCGTGCTGTCGTGCGGCTGTCGTGTGTGCGCCCCATCGCGTGCGCGGCGAGTGCTGCCTGCCGTCGCCGTGGACGTGCCCTGCGCCGCGCGTGGCCGGGAGGGCACCCTGGGGTTCCCGCGTCCCTTGCGGTCAGGCGTTGGTGTGCCTGGGGGTGGGTGCGCCACCGGGATGATGCGGAGGGATCCGCGGGGGAGGCGCCAAGGCACGGGAGCATGACCGGATATGGGGCGATCTGAGTTGGGGTGGCGACGTGGCCCGATCTGGCGTGCGCAGCATGACCCCGGATGACGTCTCCGGGAAATCTTGTATTGCCAATCTGTGCATGGATGTCAGATCCCGGATCCTGATCGACCCGACACTCGGGAGACGCCCGTTACCGCTGCTCTGGGTTCGATTGCCCGTCTCTCCGGCGATTCAGTCCCGCTCGCGTTTTTTCTCTTAAATAGTCTCAGTTGCCCGTTTCCTCCTTCTTCTTTCTCTTCCCCTCCCTCCATCATCATCCCATCCTCCTCCCCTGCGGTGCATGTCCCCTCGCCATTCCAGACGTCATATTGACGACGACCCGCCCCGCGACATTCCCCATCATCCCTCCCACCGCCAGCACCATCCCCAGCAGCATCTCACCCTCGCCCCCCGCCAGACCCCCATGAGTGTTGCCGTCAACGGCTCCGCACCCCCGTCTCTGCATTCCCCCCGACCCCCCCTCTCCGTCCTCAACACTCCCGCCGCACAGCCGCCCGCCGCCCCGCCGCCGCAGCCCAATGGCGCGCCCCTCTCCTCCGTCCAGAAACTCGCCCACGCCAACGAGTCCACGTGGCTCCTTATCGGTGCGTTACTCGCACCTACTCCCTCCCCTCCCCCTTTCCGCTCGCAGCTCACATACACCCAGGGGCCGTCGCGGAGCAGATGCAGGATCTCGAGCGCGCCCAGGTCGCGTATGAGCACGCGTTGCGGCACAATCCCCATTCCATATCCGGTCTCATGCAGCTCGCGGGCATCGCCCGTATAAAGGAAAATTACGCAAAGGTACCCTTCCCTTCCCTTCCCTTCTCGCCAATCCCCCCGCTCTGTACGCCTCATTCCTTCTTCTGCAACCACCACCCCTTTTCCCGCTGCTTCCCTTCCTTTCCTTTATTGGCCGTCCCTGGTCCATGAGGCAGACCCTTCTCTATTCTCGTTTACTTCCGCGGCGCTTCAGCCTGTGAACGCCAATACTCACCTGTCTATTGCAGGCGGTCGAGTATTTTCAACGCGTCATCGCTATTCAGCCAGACCATGGCGAGTCCTGGAGCGCTGTCGGTACGTTGTCGCGTTTTCAACTCTTCACGTTGCTCACCCTTTCCAGGTCACTGCTACCTCATGCAGGACGACCTCCAAAAAGCCTATGCCGCGTACCAGCAGGCTTTATACTGGCTTCCCCACCCCAAGGAAGACCCCAAGCTTTGGTACGGTATTGGCATCCTTTATGACCGTTATGGAAGCCTCGATCATGCAGAGGAGGCATTTGCTAGCGTTTTGCGTATGGATCGCGGTAAGTGTTTCCGTGTTCGTTCCTGGTCATGTTCTGATGATGCGTGTCAAGACTTTGACAAGGCAAACGAGATACTCTTTCGTCTCGGCATAATCTACAAACAACAAGGAAAATATCCTCAATCGCTCGAGGTGTGTTTTCGGACATATATCTAGAAAAACGCCTGCTAATATGTCTTGTAGTGCTTCGAGCGCATCTTACGAAGCCCACCCAATCCGCTTGCCCATGTTGATATTTGGTTCCAGATGGGACATGTGTATGAGCAGCAGAAAGATGTACGTCATGACGCTTCTTCGCACACCACTCATCCCGACATCCGATTCCTAGTACCACCGTGCAAAAGACGCATACGAGCGTGTCGTGCTGGACAAGCCGCATCATGCCAAGGTCCTTCAGCAGCTTGGATGGTTGCACCACCAACCCGATGCGCCGTTCCAGAATCAGGAACTGGCAATCCAGTATTTGACAAAGAGTCTTGAAGCAGGTGCGCGTCTCCTTACTCGTGAAAACATGCTCATGAGGCTGATCGCATGCGCAGACCCCGCAGACGCACAGAGCTGGTACCTCCTCGGCCGCGCATACATGCAGGGACAGAAATATAACAAGGCCTATGAGGCCTACCAACAGGCCGTCTACCGCGATGGCCGCAACCCCACATTCTGGTGCTCCATCGGCGTGCTCTACTTCCAGATCAACCAGTACCGCGACGCGCTCGACGCCTACTCGCGCGCGATCCGTATCAACCCGTACATTTCCGAAGTGTGGTTCGACCTCGGCTCCCTCTACGAGTCGTGCAACAACCAGATCAGCGACGCCATTGATGCCTATGCGCGTGCCAGCGAGCTAGACCCCCAGAACCAAGTAATCAGCAGCCGCCTTTCGCTGCTCAAGAATGCGCAGCTCACGGGGGGGTCTGTGCCCGCTGCTCCGGGGCCACAGGACGTGCATCCCACCGCGTACGCCGGGTCGCATGCCGGGCCGCCACCTGCCATGCACCCGCACATGGGTGCAGGAGCTGCGGGCCCCGGCGGCAGCGGTGGTGGTCCCCAAGGCGCACCAGGCTCTGCCCAGCCCCCCGCGCCGCTCCTCTTCGCGAGTCCTGCGGGACGCTCTATCTTCACGGGCCCGCCTGATGGGGGTCCGGGCCCTGCAGGACGCATGGCGGGGCCGGGAGTGCACGGCGAGCCCCGTGGAAGTGCAGGGGGCGGAGGTGTCGCATCTCCAGGCCCCTTCCGCGGTGGTCCGCCGCCGCCGGTCGTCTTGGACGATGCGCGGACGGGGCGGATGCCGCAGCATACCCCGTTGGCACCTATGGACGTGGACCGGCCGCATGAGCTGCGCAGTGCCAGTGTGCTGGGTAACGTGAGTGCGGGCGGGAGTGCCAGTGCCAGTGTGGGGGTGCGCGGGAATGGGCTGACGTCGGGTCCGGGCGGGTTGTTGTTGCACCATCCTCAGCCGCAGAGCCAGGGTGGTGCCCCGCCGCGGTATGAGCGTGATCAGCGCTCGCCCGCGTCACCGCATTCGACGACGCATTCTGTGCGTTCTGGAGAGGGGAGGGAGAGGGAGAGGGAACGAGAAAGGGATCGCGAGAGGGAACGTGAACGTGAAAGAGATCGTGACAGAGATAGGGACAGGGAGCGTGAACGAGAACGCGAACGAGACAGGGAGAGAGATGGCATCCCGCCGTACCAAGGATATCCTCCCCGCGCCTCTGCCTTTGCGCCCTCCACCGCAACACGCAGCCCCACCGCGCGCTTTGACCCGTACGCCCGCGACGGCGTCAGCCCGCGCAGCGACAAAACTGACGCAGCATGGGAACAACAACGCCGCGGCTCGTCACGGCGCGACGAGTCGCGCGAGAGCAATGGCCGTGTGCCCGTGACGCCCGTGCAGCAGCACCAGGTCTCGCAACACTACCAGTCCTCGCGCGCGAGCTCACCGTATGACTCCAGGAGAGCGGGGTCGCCGCTCCGAGGCGCCGGGGGCGTGAGCACGAGGGACAGGAGTAACTCAGATTCGCGCGATGCGAGACAGATGCAGCCGCCTGTGCAGCCGCCTTCGGACAGATGGCATTGGGAGAGAGAAAGGGAGAGGGAGAGAGACAGGGAGAGGGGAGAGAGAGACAGGGATATGCCGCCTACTGCGCCTGCGTCGAGGCGGTACGACCCACGATTCGACGAACGTACGCCGCCGCCACCACCGCGCAGGGATAGCGCCAACGTCGGTCCCGGTGCGGGCGTGGGTCCCGGAGTCAGTGCGCGCGATAGATATACGCTCGAGGACGAACGCAAGTACGCGCCGAGCCCGGATGAGAACTACAGAGCGGGCCCTGGTGGTGGCACGTCGACGGGCTCGCGCGCAGGAAGCATGTTGACGTTGTCGTCGCTCCCGCCGCCGCCGCAGCCGAGTATCACCTCGATGCATGCGCCGTTACCGTCACGTGGACCTGGGTCAGAGAGTCCTGCGCCGCCGCAGCCGCCGCCGGAGAAGGAGAGGAAGCGGCGGGGTCCGAGGGTGAAGGATGAGGACGGGATGAGTAGTGGGGTGGAGACGAAGCCGAGGAAGAAGCGGGCGCCGACGAAACGTGCGGCTGCTGCTGCGGCTGCTGCTGCCGCACAGCAGCAGGCACGGGACGAGGCTGCCAGTGCAAGCTCGAGTGTAGCGCCTACTGCGCAGGGGCGGCGCACACCCCTGCATATACAGCAGCAGGTGCAGGCTGCTGGCGCTGCTGTGGCGCAAGCAGTGGGGTGGACGCAGCGCGGGAGCAGTACGGGCGGCACCGCGAGCACGAGTACGAGCACGAGCGCAGCGCGGAGCCCGGAGACGATGAGTACGACTTCGAGGCGGAGTCCGACCGGCTTGCCGCCGTTGCGGCCTGTGGACGAGGATTACGATGAGGGCGTTGCTGATGCGCTTATGGATCTTGCGTCGTACCGTGCGCCTACACGCCCCCAGGCGACTCAGCAAGGACCGACTCAGCCGCCCTCTGCGTCTCATGCGGGGATGGGTGCGCCGCCGCCGCCTCCACCACCGGCGCATCAAGGACATGCATCGTCGTCGCCGACCGCGCGTCCGGCATCGCGAGCATCGAATAGCTCGCACCGATCACACAGGTCGGAATCTAGGCCGCACTCCACCAGTATGCCGGGCGACGTTACTGCTGCTGTCGCTGCAGCGCCTCCTCTCAACGGCACGCCTGGTTCGGGCGGGGTGACGAGTCCCTACACGCTCAAGCGCCCCCATAGCGAGTCGGATGGGAGCGAGTCGGGCGGCGGATCGAAGCGCGCGAGGTTGGACAGTGAATCGGGGTACCAGCGCGAGCGGAAGGGGTCTGGATCGGCATCGAGCGCGGCGTCGCGACATTCCCCGCGCGGGTCCACGCATAATTCGCCTGTAGAACCGAGGACGTTTGCTGCAGCGGCGGCGGCGGCAGCAGCAGCAGCGGGACCTCAGCCGGGGATGCGTCCCCCATCGACGGGGCCGGGACGTGCTACGCCTGGTCCGACGGGTCTGCAAGGTCCCGGGGAGGCCGCGCCGTTGCGGCTGCCGCCCATCTCGACGATCTCGCCGCCCAAGGCGTCTGTGTCGCCGTCGTCTACGACTGGGGCGCGTCCCGAATCGCCTGCTGGTGGGGGTGCGGTGAGTGGACGCGAGAGTGCGCCGCGAAGTAACGAGACGTCGCGCGATGCGTCGCCGCGGGCGTTGGCTCCGGGGTCTGCACCGGGGTCGGCCTCGGCGTCTGTGCCGCCTGCGTCGCAGGAGGACGAAGACGATCATATGCAGTTGGACTCTGCGTCGCCACCTCTGTCATCTATCCGAGTTCCTACCGATGTAAAGGCGGAGACTGAGGAGGCGCGTGACCCCGACGCGATGAGTTCTGATTCTTGAATTTCATAAGCCCAACACAGTCTTTTTTGAATCATCCAGTCGCTCGTTTTTTTTGATGTTCTGCAGAGGTCTTCTGTTCTCTCTTTTTTTTTCCGTTGTCGTTCATGCTCTGCAACTGTTTTCCATTCATTTTCTCTTTCTTTTTTCTTCTCATCGCGATACCTATGGCATAGCTATGGCTAGCATGTGCACAAATAAGATAAATATGCTACCCCCGAAATGGAGACAAAGCTTTTCGCTTAGCCCGTGTGCCGAAATTGGCGCTTGTCGTTTGACAGCTGCGCCTGCTCGATACAAGCTTGAGTGCTCTTTATTATTCGTTCGGACATTGTCCATTGCATTCCGCTCCTTGCATCCTGCTTTATCTCTTTCCACTCTCTTTCCCCTCTCTGTTGCTAGCGACGGCAGCATCTCACGCAACAGGGTTGATATATCACGACTGTCGTCGTACCGCGAGGTTTAAGCACGGTTCAAATATTGTCAGTATGCCCTAATATAGTGTCGTGTGTTGTCGAGCAACGTGTCTAACAGTATTGCTTTAATGTTCCTTCACAGTGGTTCCCCTGTCCTGTCTCACGCAACCTCAGCAACTAATGACCTCACCGCTACAGGTCGTTACGACTCAGACCGGTACATCAACCATCACACCTCCGTTGCTATCCTCATTACATGTCGAAGACGATAAGGAGAATCTGATCGTGCCGTACACACCCACCTCTAGTGCGGCATCTGGCTCTTCGTCTTCACGCCGGCATCATTCGGGCTACATACAACAACACCGTAAGGCCAGCTCTCTCTCGACCCCCGCCACGCAGGCGCGGGCTCCTTCAAAAGCCCATTCGCGGTCACTCTCGCTGTGTGATACTCAGGTCCGTCCTCTGGCACCCAAAGAGGTGGGATTATCAGAGTCCCATAACGGAGGCGAGGCGAAGCGCGAAGGCGTGATGATAGTCACCCCGCCCGAAAATTTGCCACCAAGTCCGCCGTTAACGAACCACGAGATGGACGGGGATGGTGATGCAGAGGAGGAAGGAGGACCTCGGGCTGAGGGGGATATCACAGAAGCATGGCGAGAGAGTACTGAAGAAGCACGTCAGGGTCGGGAAGTCACTCGCGAGCATCCGTTGGACGAGGCCTCGCCTGCGGGAGCTAGAGTCGACGTTGACCTGGAGAAGGGCCCCGAGGAGCCAGTGTCTATGCTGCCGACACGGTCATCCGCTGAAGGGGACGGTTCAAAGGCTGGCGTCACCCGACCGTTTGAGGTAGTTCGGCCACCAAAACGAGCAGCCACGCCCAAACCGCCGCATTCCTCCTATTATATTGGTCCTCCTACTGGTCCGACGGCATATTCGACACCCCCATGCGGCCAAATAGGCGTACACCATCCTCGTGAAATCATCCGTATAGAACGGGATTATGACCACGGGGAGCTTGTCCAGTTCTCGACCTCATACCCACTTGAACTCCAGGGGCGCATCACACCGACACAGTTCCTTGAAACCATCAATGCTTTGAACGAGGGTCTCATCTGCGCGCATTCGTTGGCCAGTGCATGCATTGACAATACGCTGGCTATTTTAACGCTCTGGATGAGCACGCTTTTTATTGAAAGCACATATGACAAGGAGATGAAACGGCTGCAGCAGCTTGTGGATGCATTAAACGCCGAACTATATAATCCCCAGGGTCTGAACATCTTATGGCCACGAAAGTGCGCCTTTCTATTTGTAAGTGGCCTTTTTCATCTGAGGTTTGGTGGTCTGATGACGACTCGCATCGCAGTTGGAGATTGAATATTATGTCAGTACATGGTCATACTATCCCTTGTTTTCTAACTAACACTCTTCTCCCCAGTGACCAATTTCTTTACGTATTCATTATCTTTCTCGTACATTCACTCTCTCCACTGTGTCAGCACTAACGTACGTTTCATATCCTGCATTGTCTTCTTGTCTCTGCTTGTGGTTTTGTGTTTGGGGCAGGTGTTGGCCCCTCCATGTTTGTTCGGCGGTCCTACACTGAATATAGGATTATCCCGTGCAGCGTGTCGATCTGGCTGACCGTACTGAGCCCTATTCACATTTCCAATGGCTGTGTTCGCATGCAAGATGTCGTGTTAGCGTTGTGAGGTTCCTTTGACATGTATCTTGCATGATAGTGGAACCCCAAGACAATTTGTAGTGATTCCTAAAGATCGATATCGAGAGTTCTGGAATTATGTATATCTGCGACGGTGGGGTAGGTATATTTTGCCATGAGTAGAGTCGGCAGCAGTCACGTGGGTTCCACTTGAAGTAATTTCATGTGACGTCCAATAGATAGTCACACGAGACTTCCGAGTTTTCGAACTTGAGTGAGTGGGATAATCGTCGAATTTCAAAAGTCCTCCCCTTTCCCTCTCTTCTACATCGTACTTATACGTAGCTATTTACCTAATTAAGAATATAAAAGAACACCAGTAAACAATAAGGAACAAAAAGATAAAGTAGTTTATTTATCTACTCGCAGAGAGATGAATAAACTAGTGTCTCATTTCTAATACATGTCCGGTTGAACGGACATGTGACTCGTGACGTGGTGTTAGTACTGCACCTTACATTTCATAAGCTTCCAGCCCCAACGCTCTATGTCGGTAGATGCAATTGACATCGCTGAAGAAATCCGCAAGGCATTACCTGGAACTGAGGAAATAATTGTACAGTACCTTTCCGGGTATCTTGTGGACGACGCTGGCGAGGATGAAGACACTCTTCAAATCACTAGGGATATCCTTGAATCTGCTGTAGCTGATGGGAAGGAGGTTGCTATAGACGAGCTTTTATCGCATTTGAGCGACATGCTCGCAGTGCAAATCAAGGCGCGAAGCCGATCCAGAGTTCCAACTTTACGGAAATTGGGCAATGTCATGAGTATGTCAAAGGGTGGTGGCATGTCGAACACTATAGCGCTTTCCGAAGGTGTAGATCTTGAATCTATCAATAAATCCAAGTACGTTTTCATTATTCAGGGAAAACGTCGTTTCAGAGAACTAAATTGGACAGAGCTTCACGGGTAGATGTCAAAAAACTCGAGAAGCAAGAGGCAAAATTGAGAGTACGCGTTGTTTCCTGCGACTGCATGCCGCGCATTGTATTTAACGTTTGTTTCTTAGGCTAAAATAGAGAAACGTTCGAAACGTGACCTTTATGAAGGTTCGAAGTTGTTGGATATGCAACGCAAGCAGGTGAGATTTCGGGATAGCAAGTGGAATTCATATTTACGAGTGGTGAATAGCAATCCTATGAAGAAGTCTTCATGAAGGTGGGAGCTCATGCATGACTATTGTTGTTTACTTTATCAGTGATGACGTGAACTAGGTGAATTCCCTGGAAGCGTCCGCCAGCGCGAAAGGGAAGAGTAAAGATATCCACTTACCATCTATAGATGTTACATTTGGTTCAAACCGCATATTGTGTGTTCACTCTATTGGACTCACATTAGGTCTCATTCATCTCATGTTAACGTTTAGAACCGGAGCGAGTCTGACACTTGCATACGGTCGGAGATACGGCCTCATCGGACGTAATGGTGTCGGGAAAAGTACATTATTACGGCACATTGCGCTACGAGAGGTTCCTGTTCCAGCTCATATTACGATTCTCTTCGTCGAACAAGAGGTATGAGGGTGGCACGCTCCCATCTCAACATAGACTGACCGGCATGTACCATTCAGGTCATCGGGGACGATACATTAGCGATAGATTCTGTGCTTAAAGCCGATGTCTGGCGAGACCATCTCCTACGCGAGGAACGTGGGCTCAACGCCCGTCTTTCGGAACTTGAGAAGGAGGGGGATGATCGACGTTTTGAAGATGCCAGAGAAGAGGCTGAGGCTCGGTTGGCGGAGGTCCATGAACGATTGGCAGATATGGAGGCAGAAACCGGGCCTGCGAGAGCTGCTGAGTTGTTGGCCGGTCAGTTGTATGTCATGTTCGACGGAGTGAAGTGTTACCAACCCTTTACTAGGTCTTGGGTTCTCGGAGCAGGATCAGCATCGGCCAACTAAATCGTTCAGTGGTGGTTGGCGGTAAGGCTTTGTCTATGCATGGTATGTTCTACGTCGCTGATTATGTTGCTAGAATGCGTCTAGCGCTTGCTCGAGCACTCTTTGTTAAAGTACGTGATTAACTTGCAAATCCATCATGTGTCTATTGATCATGTCATCTCAGCCGCATCTTCTTTTGCTTGATGAGCCATCCAATCACAGTGGGTCGTGTTTAACTCTGCAGTGCCGACCGGTCCATTAAAATGCCAATCAGTTGATTTAAATGCTTTGGCATGGTTGGAAGACTATCTCCAGACATGGCCAGGGACTATTCTTGTGGTGTACGTGCATTCAAGTTTTGAGATACTATTATGTTCACTGTACTGAATCTGCTCGCTTGCTTAGTTCTCATGACCGAGCTTTCCTGTAAGTGGCGATGATCAGCTCTTCCCAAGTAATTGAACAATCTCCCAGGGATGCCGTTGCAACCGATATCGTACACCAGCACTCCAACCGCTTAGATTACTACAAAGGGTACGCTCTGCTCCTGTATTCTTCATCCATGACTTGACATAACTTAGGAATTTCATACAATTCTATGCTACGAAATCCGAACGTGACCGCAACATGCGGAAAGAATATGAAGCGCAGGTATTGTATCGGCAGCACCTGCAAGCCTTCATCGACCGCTGGAGGTACAATGCAAACCGAGGTCAGTGAAGTGTTAGCGAAGAATTTGATCGGAATGATTGATTTTCTTTTGATAGCTGCCCAGGCACAAATGAAGATCAAAATTCTTGAGAAGGTAACGTTGTGCAACTAGATAGGCTGACTTGGGTGTGGTGGGAGAAGTTTCAGTTCGATCTCTGATTCGTCACGTCATATTTGACGAATCAGGGATTGAACTGAAACTCCAATACATTCAAGTCAGCCTATTTCACAATCTAGAACTATTTGCAAAGTTACTGATTTGCCGCTCTTATCATTGATTGGTCCCTTAGCTCCCAGAGCTGGAGCCTCCGCCGTCAGATGATATTGAGAAATTCAGGTACGTATATCTCCTTGATAACCACCGGCGTGTGGTTTATTTGAGGTCTAGATTCCCAGAAGCAGAGAAAATCTCTCCACCTCTTCTCCAGTTATCAAATGTGACTTTTGGGTACACGGAGGACAATCTAATACTTAAGAACGTAGACATTGATGTTGGCGCGGACTCCCGCATTGCTGTCGTTGGTCAATGATGTTTTTTCTTCTAGGCTCATGCAGGGTGTAGCTGATATCGTGTTTAGGTGCTAATGGTTCCGGAAAATCCACGCTGTACGTTACTCACCTCTTCGATATCTCGTACGCTGTTGACCATGGACCTTTGTTTAGTATCAAGTTATTAACTGGCGAGTTACAGCCACTGTCTGGTCATGTAAATCGCAACGGGCGTGTCCGGGTGGCCTACTTTGCGCAGCATCATGTTGATTCTTTGGTACCGACGCAAACACCAGTCGCCTTCCTCGCTTCAAAGTTTCCTGGCAAAAGCGAACAAGAGTATCGAAATCATCTTGGCTCATTCGGGTTGACAGGTATGTCAGATTTCGTCCTGTCAACTGGTCCATACTTGAGTCATTTCTTTCCTTTGAACAGGTATTATTGGGTGAATAGGGGAAAATTCTAGTTGTGACACCAACACTTACATGCTGTAGGTTGCAATTAATCGGCACATTATCTGGTGGCCAGAAAAGCCGTGTCGCATTCGCGGCACTGTCTTTACAGCATCCGCATATCTTGCTTTTGGATGAGGTAAGATCAGATTGTTTTCCACAGGTCGATTCTCTGCTTAGACTGCCTTCTTAGCCTACCAATCACCTGGATATCGAGGTATGAGATATAAAGGTTTATCGACTTGTCCTCACAAGTTCGTTGGACAGGGTCTTGATGCTCTCATGACTGCGTTGTCGGCGTGGAATGGGGGCGTGATCTTGATTTCACACGACGAGAGATTCATTACAAATGTTGCCAAGGAGGTGGGCTAGGTCCATATTTCCTTAATTGGTGGTCAGACTAAGATGAAATAATTCGTAGCTATGGGTTTGTGGCGATCGTACAACGACCAAGTTCAAGGGTGATGTACAAAGTTACAAGGTTCGCTCATTGCTTTACATCGTAAATGACGAGAAGCTGAGCCTGGGACACTCCATAATATAGAAACTTATCGTGAGCAATATTAAGGCAAAACCGTAGCTTGCAGAGTAGTGTAGACTTGTTTGTGTTCGTTAAATTGAATATGCATTCCACGATGCGCTTGCTACGGAACTCGATACTCCACTCATCGACTGCCATGATCATTGCGTGAGTGGTGACTTTCGTGACTTCATTGTCACGTGATGATGGTTCAACGCGTCTACTATAAGCCTCCGTGGAACGCGTTGTAACTGCCTGGCAACTTCCGCTTTCTCGACAACCGCTCGCCATGAGTTCGTCCGAGGAGAACTTTGACCTCAATGCGATCTCGGGAAGTGACACCGAATCCGACGGATATGTACCAGCTACAAAGAAAAAGGTTGGTTATTGACACCATTTATGACTTCGACGTCCTAAAGCACCTCCAGACAAAGGCACCTACAAAGCCACTCAAACCCTCGTCCAAACCAGCCGCTGCCCCTAAACCACGTGTTGCGTCCGGCGCATCGAAGAAGAAGCCAGCAAAGGTTCTCAAGGAGATCGACGAAAATGGTACCGACGATGTTATGGACGCAGAGCCGGATAAGGGATCTGATGTTGAATCTGCCGCACCATCTAAGAAGATACCTTTGCAAGCTAAGGGCAAGGATAAGACTGCAACAGAGATGTATCAGAAGGTATTCTGTGCGCGTCCTCTATCCCTCTCTTCTCCCGCTTACTAGTCCAAATGTAGTTAACGCAATTGGAACATATCCTGAAGCGGCCTGATTCCTATATTGGTAGTGTAGAAGCACACACGCAACATATGTGGGCATATGATTCAGAGAATAATCGGATGACCAACCGGTGAGTGTGGATGAGTTCGTCAAGCAGTCGTGAACTCATCCGGATATCAGGGAGATTACGTACGTTCCTGGCTTCTTCAAAATCGTCGATGAAATTCTTGTTAACGCAGCTGATAATAAGGCAGGTCATAGCACCGTTCGCACTATTCCATAACTCATAAAAATTGCTCAAGATTAATGATCCGAATATGACAACGCTCAAAGTCAATATTGACGTCGCTCAAGGGACCATTTCTATTTACAACGATGGAAAAGGTATTCCAATAGAGATGCACGCGACAGAAAAGATCTACATTCCTGAGCTGATCTTCGGTCATCTCCTTACTTCTTCCAACTACGATGATGATGAGAAGAAGTTGACTGGCGGTCGTAACGGTTACGGTGCAAAACTTGCCAACATCTATTCTCACGAGTTCACCGTAGAAACTGCCGACAAGAACACTTCGCAGAAATACAAGCAGACATGGACAGATAACATGACCAAAGTCGGCAAAATGAAGATCACAAAGACTAGTGGCAGCCAGGAGTACACTCGCGTCACATTTCGACCAGATCTAAAGCGCTTTGGAATGGAGTGCATTGATGATGACACTGTGGCCCTATTGAAGAAGCGTGTCTACGACATGGCCGGTACTGTTAAGGATGTCAAAGTCTACTTGAACGACGAACGACTCAAAATCAAAAACTTCAAGCAATACGTCGAGCTTTATCTTACATCCATTGCAGCTGAAGCAGCAGAGGCCTCGGGTGGCGCAGCACAGGTCAAGCCAACGGTTGTCTACGAGCAGATCAACCCTCGCTGGGAAGTAGCATTTGCCGTGTCAGATGGCACCTCTCAACAAGTCTCGTTCGCCAATTCTATCTCGACGATCAAAGGTGGAACGCATGTTCTATTCATTCAGGATCAAATCGCGAAAAGTCTTATGGCGGGAATTACTAAGAAGAACAAAGCCGCTACTGTCAAGTCAGCACAAATCAAGAACCATATGCGAATCTTCGTCAATGCATTGATCGAAAATCCCACCTTCGACAGCCAGACTAAGGAAACGCTAACACTACCCTCAAGCAGATTTGGTGGTGCCAAGCCCATCCTCTCTGAGGATTTCCTAAAGAAGGGTCAGTGAATGATCACAAGGCATTTTGCTCTAAATTGACACAAGGTGATAGTTGCAAAGACATCCATTATCGAACATGTGCTCGATTGGGCTAAATTCAAGGCTGACCAACAAATCAAGAAAACTGATGGCTCCAAACGTAGTCGGTAAGGGATCTATACATTCGCATGTCGCATTGCTGATTGCTCTTATTCATAGCCTTTCAGGGATGATAAAGTTGTCCGACGCAAATAATGCTGGAGGCAGATATGCTTCAAAGTGCACGCTCATCCTTACTGAAGGGGACTCTGCCAAGTCCTTGGCCATCTCAGGACTTTCAGTGGTTGGTCGTGACAACTTTGGCGTGTTTCCTCTGCGGGGTAAACTGCTTAACGTTCGCGAGGCAAATCATTCACAAATCATGAAGAATGAGGAGATACAGAGCATTAAAAAGATCTTGGGTTTGCAACATAACAAGGAGTACACATCAGTTTCGGAGTTACGGTATGGCAGCTTGATGATCATGACAGATCAGGTTCGTCGTCTGAGGTAAGGTTTGATCTTGTATTAACGTTTATATTCCTAGGATCATGACGGGTCACATATCAAGGGGCTTCTTATCAACTTTTTTGACCACTTTTACCCATCTTTATTACGTATCCCTAATTTTCTTGTGGAGTTCATCACTCCTATCGTTCGGGTGGGTCGCGGTATGCGAACCAACTGCTTTCGTTGATATATGAGTTCGACCACAGGTATTTAAGGGAGAGCAAGTGATCAACTTCTACACCATCCCGGAATATGAACAGTGGCTGGAAGGAACGCCTAATACACACCGCTGGTTTCACAAGTATTACAAGGCATGCAATACTCAATTGGTTATGATTGCTGGGTCTCACTTGCTGTCAGGGTCTGGGAACAAATGAGGACGAAGATGCTCGCACTTATTTTGGCAATATGCAAAAACATATGATACCTTTTACCCCTGCTCAACCCGAAGATCATGCTTTCATCGAGCTTGCTTTCAGCAAGAAGAAAGCAGACGAACGTAAAGAGTGGCTGAGACAATTCAAGGTGCGTATTTCCCATACAGATTGCAAAGTAGACTTATGCAATCTCACTAATAGCCTGGCACATACCTAAATCATGACGTTGACGAGATACCCATTTCTGACTTCATCAACAAAGAGCTCATTTTGTTCTCCATGGCAGACAACATTCGCTCCATTCCATGTGTACTTGACGGATTAAAGCCTGGTCAGCGAAAAGTCATGTTCGGTTGCTTCAAAAAAAACCTCAAGCGAGAAATCAAGGTTCCGTACCACCATTGGATATCAGAGTACTGGCAGCCGTGACTCACATCACCCAATAGGTGCAGCAACTCGTTGGTTATGTCTCTGAACATGCCTACTATCACCACGGTGATGCCAGCTTGACTGCGACTATTGTCACCTTGGCCCAGGTATTCGTTGGCAGTAATAATATCAACCTACTGGCCCCCAAGGGACAGTACGGTACACGTGAATCGGTACATCTCCATCTTACAGCGAGTACATATGTATGCTGACATGCGTTTAGGGAGGGAAAGATCATGCTTCGCCCCGTTACATTCATACCATGCAATCATCCCTCGCGCGCATGGTCTTCCATCCAGCTGACGACGCGCTACTGAACTACCTGATAGAGGACGGTCATTCTATTGAACCTGAGTGGTACATACCTATTATTCCAATGGTGCTTATCAACGGCGCGGAAGGGATTGGCACAGGTAAGTTCGTGTTATAAACGTATCATCAATATAACAATTATCCTTGGGTAGGTTGGAGTACTAACATTCCTAGCTACAACCCAGCAGATGTTGTCGCCAATATCAAGCGACTACTGGCTGGTGAGGAGCAGGTTCCCATGCTTCCGTGGTGGCGTGGATTCAGAGTGCGTAGCACCCTATTATGCCAGGTCATAATCAGTCGCGTTGCTGATTTTATTGCGGTCGTTCTCAGGGGGAGGTCAAGAAACTCGGCGAGCACAAGTATGAGACTTATGGCCGAGGAGAGAAGATCAATAACACAACCGTCATGATCACCGAGCTACCCATACACAAATGGACGAATAGCTTCAAAGCTGAACTTGAGGCTTTGTGCGGAGAAAAGGGCGACGGCGTCGTTAAGGTCAGCTTTTTAGCAAGGAAATATAAACTTTATAAATCAATGGCGATGGTATATAGGACTATAAAGAACACTCAACGACGGCACATGTGTCATTTACACTCACAATGAACGAGAAGGAGGTTGAGAAGGTTATGGAGCAAGGTATCATTGAATACTTCAAGCTATCAAGCAAGATCAGCACAAGCAACATGATGTGTTTCGATGCCGAGGGAAAGATCAAGAAGTATAACGGCCCTGAAGAAATCATCGAAGATTACTACGCTATCCGCCTTGCTTACTACCAGAAGCGAAAGGCTGGTTTTTTCTCGAAGTCGCATTTCCCGAGGCGCTAACCCTTTAATCTGTAGGATTTTCTCGCCAGCGAATTACAATTGCAGGTGGATAAACTTTCAAACCAAGTTCGTTTCGTGCAGATGATCGTCAAGAAAGAGCTTGTCGTATCAAATCGTAAAAAGGCGGACATCGTTGCTGAGTTGCGAAAGAAGGAGTTTAAGCCCATTCCTAAGGTTGTGAAAAGAAAGGGAGTTGTTGAATCGACCGAAGGTACTGCTGAAGATGAAGGAGACGAAGACGCTGGTGCAGATAACAGCAAAGGCGTTACCTCTGCTGATTTTGACTACCTACTCGGAATGGCGATATGGAGTCTGACCCAAGAGAAGGTCAGTCCCTTCTTTCTATTCTTTTGTTTTTGGTTGAGTCCTCTGACTGCTTCTACTCGATAGATCGAAAAATTGTTGCAGCAGCGCGTGGAGAAAGAGGCAGAACTTGTGGTTCTTCTCAAGCGAACTATTCTTGAGATGTGGACTGAGGAACTCGATGAATTCCTGGACCGGTGGAAGGTACTTGCACAGTCCCTTGCCACGCAATGATATACCCAGTTCATTGTTACAGCGAGACTGTGCGGAATGGACCAAGAGCTATGATGATGACAAAACGCATAAGCGCAAGCAGGCCACACTCAAGACGCGCAAGTCACTGGCAAATGACGATGATTCGGCTGATGATTTCAAGCCCAGCAAGGCTGCTGGCAAGCAGCGCAAAAAGGCTGCAGCACCCGTGGCAAAGCGACCGGCTGCTACTGCTGTTAAGATGGAAGACAGCGACGGAGAGGCCAAGGTCCTCCCTGTTACGAAAGCAAAGCGGCCGGCTGCTACCAAGCCACTTGCAGTGAAGTCGGATCCAGATATCGAGATGTTGGACGAGTCGTCAACCAAAAACAAGGGAAAAACTAAGATAGCGTCTAAACGAAAAAGGTGCGTTCTTGATATGCCTTAACACAACACATCTCGATATTGTTCACAGCGACGGCTTCGATTCTGAACTTGGTGAGGACGATCAACCAACGAAGAAGAAAGCCAAGGCTGGAGATCGTCAAGCTCCTGTCACAGACTTTTTCGATAAGGCAGGTCCCAGCAAGCCAAAGCCAAAGGTTGTTTCGAACACTAAGGCACCGGCGAAGAAGAATCCTATCGAAAGCGACTTTGAAGAAGATCCTCTAGCATCTATTCCTCCTCCACCCCGTGAAGCCCCGAAACGTTCAGCTCGGACTCAGGAAAAAAAGTACATTGAGGTTGAGTCGGATGCAGGCGATGAGGACCAGGACGATTTCTTTGTTATTGCTGATTAGATTAGATAAATGATAAATTTATACCGCGTGATTGTACAGTAGTCAGTTTGTCTGTTTGATTTGTATACCCATGAAGGGTGGCCTAGTGCCAAACAATTCAAAGCGCGGAATCAAAGTCTTTTGATGGCAAGGTCCATTGACGTTCTTCGTCGACCTCAGCTTTCCAGTCTCTTCCACTAGTACGCCATCTTTCATTGATTCATAATAGGGTTACGGTGCTCCTAGGTGAGTGGTACGTTCGTTCCTTCCAGAAGGAATCATGTCCGATTGTGCCACGCTATTAGAAGTTACCTGAGTGACCGCAACCTCTACGTCTATCCCATACCCTGTTGTCTGTCAAGGCTTTGAGGGCACCAAGCTCTGTACTGCACCCTACAACATGGCCACTCATCCCCAACTCACTCGCCTCCATATTCCGCACCAGGGTTCACCTGTTCCTCAAGCTCTCTTTACGCCTGGATTGCCAACCGCAATTCAGCAGAGCTTCAACTTGGCGACACCGCTAAATGCCAACTTTGGGGCTCAGTTACCACTTCATCCTCAGCCACGTCATGGCTTGCATAGAACCCACCCATCTCTCATGTTCCCTGGGCCAGCAGCAGCCCTTGCGGCTGCTGGTATTGCACCTCCCTCAGGAATGCCCGTCACTCCTTCTGGAATACCTCCACATGTGATGTTTGGTGCACAGGGGTTCCAGCGTGGAAACAGACGAACACCGAGCATCAGTACTGGTGGGCCACCGAAAGCTCCTCTCGGGGGCCCGATGAGGAAACACAGTCCTATGCCAGCAAATGCACCTGTGAATGGAGCGAATACTACAGTAGTCAAATTGAAGAAGGTGATTGTTAAACTTCCTATGGAAAGCATTCGAACTCTACCGGAGGGGTCAGAGGCTATTGAGGCGGTCTATTCGTTGTGGGCGAGGAAGCCCTTGCCACATACTCAGGCGCCAAAAATGGTGTATGTTGACAACCCGGATACTACTAGCATGGACATGCATCCCATTGAGCAGTCCAGTGCGCTTCCCGCTACAATTGACGTTTTTCTTCCCGGCAAGGTAAGCATATCACACCTCAGTATCTTGCTATCACTAGTTGTCCGTCGTCTAAAAATCATGGCATGTTTTGTTTCTAGGGCGCGTGGGAAGAGTATAAACAGAATCTCATTGAAATGAAACTTCAACGTCTTGGTGTGGAACGAGGAGATAATCACGGTTCGGGACAACACCACGTGCACGGACGTGCTACATCTGTATGTCATTTGCTCGTCCTCACGTTCTCCACGTTTCATTACCTAATATGGTTTTCTCCCCGAATTACAACATCTGTCAGATATCGTCTCCCGCAGATCCTGCACTCCTCCTCTTCAAATTGAACAAACTACAGCAATCTCAAAACGGCTTCATTCCCGTTTCACCGCAGCTGTCGTCATCGTCTATTCCTATCTCGCCAAACCCACTTCCACCACGTTTCCAACAAAACACCGCCCCCAGACATGGTCACAGTTTTTCGTTAGCCACATTGAACCCTACTACACAGGCATTCAATCCTGCGGGCACTTTCAACCCGTTTGGCGCTATAGTATCTTTGGGATCAGATCAAATGGTTGACCAAAATGCCTCGGCGATCTCGTCCTTCCAGGACGGCACTGAGCGCGACCCACCGCACCTGCACGCACCACAAGGTGTCGTGCCGTTATCGTTGAATATGCACTCTGACACGGCTACAACCAGCTCAAGTTCAAGTCGGGTGGCCAGCACTGTCCCAGATTTCACTAGAGGATTCGGTTTAGATATTCCGGAGGAGGATGAAGAGGAGCTAGAGGCATTTAGCAAAGCAGATGCAATCGGAGGGCCGCTTTCATTGGACGAAAAGAGGAGTGATCAAACGGATGAAGTGGAAGATGATGCTACGACAGCGGGTGTTCACACCAGACACGTTTCGAGAGTGTCGGTTGCTCTATCGTTGAAATCGATGGGTGGTCGAAGCGGTCGAATGGAGGTTGAAGATACCATTGAGGAGAACGCGCCCCCGGAATTAGAAGCTGCCGTCGAATGGAACATCAATGGTGGTGCACAACCTCTGATTCCAGCCGATCAGAGGGATGCTGAGGTGGACCGCGATCCTGCTGAGGAGTGGACGGGATCTGAAGACAACGAGGTGCGTTATCTTTTACTTTGTACCTTCCGCTTTTGTACGTCATGATCGTGGTTTGATGATGTAATTCGTACCAGAGTCTTGAAGAGTTTTCCAATCCATCAGATGAAGAGCGGGTTTTGCAGGCCCGACAAGAGCGTCGGGAGACTCGTGCTATTCAGCGCACTTATCAGGATCATGAAACCCCTCGACGGCTACCAGACTTCCCTCGTCCTCCAGAAGGAGGGCCTAATATAATCTCGCTTGCTCCTGTCATTGATGATGATGACATTGTGTCCAATCCGAGCGAAGAAGGCAAGGACTTGGGCCAGAATGATTGGTTACATCCCGGGCAGCATCAACAAAATTTGGCGTACTTTCAGCCTATGGTGGATGAGCAACCTCGGTCACCACGGCCTCTCCCTCCACTGCCGCACTCACGCACTACTTCAGGCAATTATTCACATCCCTCTACAATGCAGCACTCTCGCCACACATCCTCTAGAGTGAATGACGTTGAGTTACCAAATCCCACCAATGGGCCATTTCCAAGACACGATTCTCTTAATCCATTTGCGAAACCATTCGTTTTTGGAGCCGCCGTGTCCTCTGGGTTTAATGTAGGCACATCATCTGAGGTAACCACAGCAGGGCATATGCGCCAGCCCTCATCTGGCCATACCCTCAATGCCTCAGCAGCAGAGTTCAAACCTGGTTTCACATTCTTACCCCCTGCAGGTGTGCCAAGGCTTTCATTCCCTGCTGCCGATGCTTCCCGGCCACTACCTCAACCACCTCTGGGTGTCTCGCCGTTCAGAGTGCAAGGGCGAGAAAAGCGTCAACGTCGAGCATCGAGTGCTACTAGTGATGGTGATCCTGACGAGCAGGGAGGGCGTAACACCATGAGTTCGTTCCGATTCCCGCCCTCGAGCCCGGCTGTACATCCGACGGGTCTTCGCGCTTTCTCACCGGCCCTATCACTCCCCCACAGGGCCATATCACCTATGCCCCAGCGCAAGTCAGGACTCAATGCTGCTGCACCTCCATTTAAGTTCCCCGCAGCAAGCACCTTACCAGTGCCGTTTGCCTCAAAGGAGCCTTTTACGCTGCCATACCCACTTGTACCCCCTTCTCCTGTCAGGCCCCAAGCCATTGTAGATGACGCACAACACAGTGCTGAAACAGCAATGCCTATCAACCCCCAGGAAACGAACGACACTGCTTCCGAGCATGCTGTCAACGTTGAGCAATCACCATCACCTGTTCGCAAGCGACCTCCCGTACTTGATTTTAAGCATCCCGTGTCTACAAACACTGTCCCTGCCGCGCTGTTCAGAAGGACCCTTATAGGCACTGACCTGGAAGGTCCGACTAGGACAACGGTCCGGTCACGTCTAAGTTCACGAGACGTTGGCGAACATATGAGTAATCATTCACTAGACGATACCAACGTCCCCACAATCTCTCGCAAGTCCAATGTTCCTCCACTCTGCGTGGCGGAATCCCTTCATGGTGCCTCTGGTCCTCTGCAAGACCCACCCATGGGTATCTTTACACCTATCCAAAATATGGAGCCAACTGCGCAAACAGAGCCTGGGGTAGCTGTTCCAGATAGCGGTATTACCTCCTCCATTTCAGAGTCGATGCTCTCTCCGTATGTCAAGGGCCGTGAAGAAGCTGATCAGATTGAACAACGGCTGGAGGATTTGTTGGATGACCGGATGGAGCTTGCCAAGAAGGATCTAATAGAGGCTCATGGTCAGGCAGCTGACCAAATTGTTGGCCAAGTTATCACGGCAATCAGGACTCACCTCTCAGAACTGGCCACGCGTCATCCGGAAAACGATAGTGTTGATGCCCGTGGAGAAATTGACTTCGAGTTGATCCGGAATACACTTGAGCAAGGCGTTCTGGACATCCGAACAGGCCTGCGCCGTGATCTAGAGGAGGTATTGAGGAGCGTTGAATCGGCACATTTCGCTCGAGAACGATCTGTATCTGGTCTGCCTGCAGACTTCCATCGCATAATGGAAGAATTCGGAAATCGCACAGTCAGCGTCGTTACGAACGCTGTGGTCAAGTTTGCTGCCCGCATAGACCAGATTGACGAATTTGCTCGAGTCAGAGCGTCCGATGAACGCGAGGTATTACTTGGAGAACTATTCAACGCTCTTGCTCCTCGTCTTGAATCCCTCCGTCAACAGCCCATTGACTTCGATGCTGTAACAGCCAAACTGGCTGAAGCAGTCAAGCCCCATATTTCCCAACTGATCGACTTGACTTCTGACAAGAAAGAGACGGCGGGTCTGATTGTTCAGCGACTAATGCCCACACTTTCGGCGCTCTCGCAGACTCCAGCCCATGTTGACACCGATGCGATAGTCTCTCAGCTACGTGTAGAGGTGGCTCGCATGGCCCCCTCCTCTGATCCTCACGTGATCAAGGAAGCAGTGGCCGATCTCGTGGTAGAGCGGTTAGACTCACGGCTGGCAGTGCGCGAGAAGTCAGCTTCCAGCGAAAGTCTCTACTCACGGATCTCCGAACGTATCGACGACTTGCATGTTCCCGTAAGCGATGTACGCAAGGCTGTGGAAGAGCTTCGGATGGGCCAAGAGGCTATCCAGGAACAGGGTGCTACATTGAACACATTGCATCAAGACATGTCATCGCAATTGCTTGGTTTACCCAGTGCCATTGATGCCGCAGTTAAAGTTTTGCACGAGGCCAGCGAGCGGTTGTCAAACCCCAAGGACATCTCCACTACTTCTTCCTCTGGTGGTCTGGCGCAGATTTCTCCCCAGTTAGAATCGATCGATTCGACACTGAAGAATATTTCGACTAAACATGAATCTCTTGTGTCACAGTCCACCAATCTAGTATCCCTCCACGAGACGCTTCATGGTTCGGTAACATCCTTACCCCATAGTATCACAGAAGCTATTACGTCTCTCAAGCAGGCGCAAGCGGACTTCTTGTCCCAAAATCAAGCCACAGATCAGTTAACAGAGATTCGCAATCTTTCTGCATCCAATACGGAATTACAGGTGCAGCTTGCCAAAGCACGGGGCGCTCATGGTCAAATTCGCGTAGAGAAGGACCTGATGCTTGACCGTATGACCACTGCGGAGACAGAGCGTGATTCTCTGCGATCTCAGTTAGAAGAGTTGAGATCTAAGAGCGCAGCCAAAGAGACTGAGGTTGCCGCAGCCGGGTTGAGAATCACTGAACTAGAGGACGCCTTGTCACATGCCCTAGCGCGCCTGCAGTCTTCGGAGGTAACTGACAAGGCAAAGGAGGAACGTATCAGTGCGCTGGAACGTCAGACTCGTGATCTTGGGCTGGAGCAACTTCAGTATAAGTCTCAGGTAAGTTCTCATTGCAGAATTTCACACTTTCTATCGGTCGTGTAACATTTGAATAGATCCAGAAACTGGAGCTGCAAGAAGAATGGCTCACCAGGGACAAAGAGAATTTAGTACAACGTCTTGCTCAACTCCAAAAGGATCGAGACATTTTGGCGTATCAACAATCGCACTGGGAGGAACTCCACCGAACCTCTGAGCAAGTTGAACAACTTACGAGACTCATCGGTGCTGCTGATTCCGCCGAAGTGGTAGAGCTCAAGCGTGTCAGTGACCGTAGCAAGATCCTGGAGGGTGAACATGCATCTCTACAAAAGCGTTTCAAAGAGCAGGAGGCCAAAATAACCAACATTGAACGCGCGTCCCAGACAGCAAGACAGGGAATGGCTCAGGCTCAGCAACGTGCTTCAGAGTGGGAGAAACGCACCAAGGAATTAGAGCTCGAGCTGGATGCTACGCGTGCCAGACTGGATGATGCGGATGAGGCCAAGCTACAACTTGATTCGGATTTGTCCCTCGTGAAAATGCATCTCGAGGAGAAGGAAGCTGCAGAGAGGGCAGCAAAAGTAAGCTAGACCATTATTACTCTATACATAAAATTGACGAAGCTGGACGGTCTTCCAGGAACGAGAGACAAAAGCACATGCAGAGTTGTCTTCCTTAGAGAGTCAACTTACTGGCGTTAAGTCTGAACTTGAGACACTTAAACTTGAAAGAGCTAAGCAACCTCCTCGTCCACAACCGACTGTGAGCACCTCGTCGGCTGTGAGCCCATCACCACCACGTTGGGGAACAGACGGCTTTACCGACGGCCAAGACCCTCGACCTTCTTCTCGTGCAAGTACAGTTTACTGTGGACGCTCGCCTGTAACACCGACAGACGTTTCCTACCGCCGATTTGCCTCCTCACGTGCGCAATCTATAGCTCCGGACAGTCCGAAAGGTGTATGGGGTTCAATGCATGCTCCGCGCGCAACCCAACGTCCATCGGCTACTCTTCCATACCCTCCCCGATCAGCTATACCTTCCCCTACTCCCAGTACCGTCAGTCTCGCACCTACGCTAGGTGAGGATGGTTGGTACAGCTAGGGTTACGTTTCTTGTGGATCTTGGATTCTGGATCTGATGTTATCTAACCTCAATATTCACTTTCACTTCTATCTCATATATACTATCTACACCTCGTTCCTTTTTTCCTCCGGCTATGCATTGTTCGTACGCATCATTGAGTTCTCCCTATACCCTGGTATTCATTCCAAAGCCCAACCTAGTACGCTGACTCCACCCATTGTTATAATACAATGTCACGACATATTTGGAATCCTGTGTTTGCTCACAACCTTTCCCTTGAGCACCGTTTACCACAGGATACTTGTCATCGATTGCTTTGCAGATTAAAGAAAGGATTAGACCAGGTATTCTGATAAGGTAACGGGTATGCGACGGCAATAAGGTGTAACACATAATGTTAATGATACATCAAGAAAACCAGACAACCAGAGCCATAAACGAATTATACATCCTATGGTCATGAGCAGCAAGTGCTCGTCCAAGCAGAATCTTCTTTGAACGATTGTGGTAAGCGTACAGTGCTAATCCCGCTTGGTCGCTCCGAATAGTCAAGCGCTCGTTCCTGAACAGTCTCCTCCCATTCCCAGCGAGACACGACGCGCTTTGCGATATATTCGAAGACGATAGGTACGGACTGGCCTGATTTGGCAGAAGTTAAGAAGAGGCGCGGGCCCCGGTCCAGAGGTAATGGAGTTGGGGTGGTGGATGTGGAGGGAGGTCGCGCGAATAAACTTGGCGTGATGGTTTCGGAAGACGAACTTGTCGACGCTGTAGGTCTTCGACGAGAGGCAGGGGTGGGAATGGTAGTGCGAGATGTGGAAGTGGACGATGCGGGTGAATGAGTACTTGAACGGATAGGCGATGAAGGAGCGGAGACGAATTCGTCGAAGAATGATGATGAGGGTGTATGGTAAATTGAGAGACTGGTATGGGTGGTTGTCATGGTGCTGCAGAGACGTGAACGGCTGGTGGCTCGCGAAACGGATGGGCCATGTCCGGAATATCGGATGTCGATCGGTTTAGGCTGGATAGTAGAGTCGCCGTGGATGTCTTCTGCCTCACCAGTAGTAACACTGTTGCTATTCGACCTAGAGGAAGCGGATGATTCGTTTGGTACTATGACAGGGTGATCCTCCACCTGCGGCAGACTGGGTTGTGGGTCAAATGGAGAGGGTATGGGTGAACCGGGAGGCAGGGGTATGAGTTGCTCCAGAAATCGCTGTGCATCCCGCTCAGATACCAGCATATTGCGACCATATTCAAGCTCCTCTGCTAAATCGATTTTATTGCCCACTACCACGCAGCAATAGTCAGATGCGTCCTCATCCGGAACAGGTGCTCGTTCTTGAAATTCTTTCCACCATTTCTTCAGGCCCTGAAGGGTCTGAGGACGATTAACATCGTACATCATTAATACTGCGTCCGCGCCTCGAAAGAAGGCTGTGGAAAGGCTCGAGAAACGCTCCTGACCCGCAGTATCCTGTCAGCTTACGATCAACCAACAGACACGATTATCCATCAAAGGGGACTTTTCTAACCCATATTTGTAACGTAACCACCTCATCAGGATTGCTGTGGTGCGATAGTACCTTGGTAATAAAGTCGGTACCAATGGTCGCTCGATACCCGGTAGAGAATCTACCTGAGACATAGCTACTTCGCAAACTGGTCTGCGCTTCCTGAGAAACCATTTTCTGGAAAGGCGGGAATGAGGGTGCGTACCTTCCCTACACCACTGTCGCCGATGATGACGAGCTTTATAGTTCGCATACTACAAAAAAAGTGTTCCTTTGGTCCTTGGAGAAAATGGTTCCGCGGCACTAGAGGCTCCTGCGCAGGGCGCCAAATATGTCAATATTGCCTTGTCAACGTTGAACGTCCGCCTGGGCGCCCCTCGCTCGCCTTCTTGATCCGAATACCACTTACGAATTCGGTAATAGTCGCCAGGGTTGACAACATTGATGGTTGATGAGAACATTATCGTCATGGTCACTTCAGGCCCCTCCTCGCGTTCTCGGCGGTGTTGCCTCTAAGCTGTAGCTGTTGAGGGCATGCATGCGAGCAAGGGGATCTATTATACTATATCAAGTTGCCGAGAACTCACTCGAATACTCAAAGCTCTCTCACAAGAACGTTATTAAATCAGCAAAACGGGAAACTGTGATTCTATCAAGCTGGAAGCAGAAAGGTGAGATGGGTTCGGCCGATCCGATGGATAGTGAATCACCCTCGTGTTTGAAATGCAATGTAGTGCCCATAGTATCCATGGGCGTCCCTACGCAGTCTAGTAAGCCCAGACCTTCGCCTATATCAGATATATGATGCCCCCTTCTCTTCGGTATAAAACCCTGGGTGATCAAGCAGACACCTTAGATACAGACCCATTTCATTCCTTCACTGTCGAACAGTCCTTTTTCCTTTCCTCTTCGCCCTCAGTCGCAGGTCGTCTACTTTTTCTACCCCCGTTGTCCTAACCTGATCAAAAATGGTCACACTAATTTCGACTTCCATCCTGCTGGCCATGGCGCTCTCTGCGCTCTCTGCGCCCGTTCCCGCTCCTCAGCCATACGTAGCAGATTCAATCCGAGCCGAGTCGACAGCACCTGTCAACGCCGCTGTCGTGTCAACGGCTATGCCTCTTGCGGCATCATCGATAGCACATGTGATGCTCCCGTCTTCGGCATCATCAGCAGTTGTCACTCCATCTTCTGCCGTCGTCTCTTCCGCACCTCTGTTGGCCGCCTCTCCAGCGTCTTCTGTGGCTGCCTCTCCAGCGTCCTCTGTGGCTGCCTCTCCAGTATCCTCTGTGGCCGCCTCTTCAGAAGTCGTCTCTTCAGCATCCTCGGCACTTCCCCCACCGTCAAGCATAGTCGCACTCGCACTGCCATCGAGTTCCCCTCCAGTATCCTTTGGGGCCTTGAGTACCCCCAGTGAGGGAGGTGAATTTAGTAACTTCTTGGAGCACCCGGGGACTAAAAAACTTGGTAGGGTCAATGTTAAGTAAGTGATATTAACAGTCACTTATCTCCCGTCTTGGCAGGACATGCGGCCCGATCTTTTGTCCATAAAGGTATGTAATCAGATATCAACGTTCCCTCACCCCTTCGTAGTGATTGATTCACGTTAAACATAGTGAGGGGATTCTTTCCGGGTTTCCCTTTCGGCGGTGGAGACGGTGGCGACGGCGGTGGCCGTTTCGATGAATTCGATGTTCCAGGTTGGCACATCTCGTTAAACGTGTCATCCCACTTGGGTTTCTCATGAATGAACTCAGGCGCTTTAAAGGGCAATGGTAATGGCAAAGGAAATGGCAAGCAGGGACCATCCCTTGCTGGTGGTGCAAAGCTTCCCGCCGGCAATGGCAATGGTAGTGGAGGGAATGGTGCTGCCAATGCTCTCCCCGGCCAGGACATCGGTGGTGGAGGGAATGGTGCTGCGAACTCCCCTCCTGCTGCAAACTCTCATTCCCAGTTTGGCGGAAATTAATTACACCAGTGTAGGCGATGGTGACAACAGCACAGAACGGTTCAGGTGCCGGAGTTGTTAGTCGGGACGGAGCGACTGGTGAAAATGGGGTCAAGTGAATCTGGATGCACGAATTGTAGCTGCCATCCTATACACTTCATTCTTTTGTTTTGTGGGTTTAGATTCCTTTCGTATCTGTTTCAATCATCTTGTAAAAGTTGCTGTATCAATCATGGCTGTATCATTGAGAGGAGCTTAACATTTGGGCTATGACACAGTCTGCGGAGTGTGTTAAGGGGTCGTTGTGGTTGGTAGAAGCGTGTTCTCATGCGGTGAGCTGCAAATCAGGGCTGATAGCATAGTTAGTATGTGCGGTAGGCAGGGGTAAGCACGTAATATTAGCACGATATATAGTTTATTATTATGATGTCCGGCCATATACCATCATTCCTCCGTCCCCTTCCGTCCGTCATTCAGAAAACGAAGGGGCACATCTAAATAGCTTGGTGCAAGATGATGTCTAAAGCCTCTTGAACCGAAGTGGCATCAAACCTCGGTTCATCACCTTCGCTCCGCATCATTGTGTCGCTGTCGATCTCGATGCATTGAACACCAATATCCTGGAAATTATGATATGAGTCGGTATTAGAACTCATTATCCCGAGGAGCGTGCTGCCGTCAGATGACGGCAGAACGACCTCCACCGGGTGCGTTTGAGAATAGTGGGAATGAGCCTGATGAGACGTACGTGTATTGCATCAGCATTGACGGGGACTCGAGTTCCTTTTAAGTAAACAAGATGGGTGATGATAGCGGAGGGGTCATATTTTTTTGCTCGAGTCCGTGCTTGAGCGCTTCGCGGGGGCACGTCAGTGCTGTTAAGCATAGATACAATTGCGCTGGAACAGGAGGATAGAGCAAGCCCTGTTAAGTATGGAGATATTTTTGCCTGATGTAGTGCGGACTAGACCCACCGAACGTAGTCTAACGCGGTTAGCCCGTTCGTTTCTCGATCATTTTTATAGTTGACTTCAATAGTACCAAAGGTTCATGGAGGAAAAGGGAAAAAGAAGCATAATCACTCACGTAGCAGAATCTTAGCCTTCAACGACTGGGAGAGGGCGATGGCTGAAGCCACACCACGTAAAGCCAGGCAGGGTATAATGCTGTTTAAGCGTATTTATAAAAAAAAAACAAAGGGTGGAATGTGGACTGCAGAATAGGAAAAGAAGGGGTGGGGAGGGGTTGAATGTGGGGACTCACCTTGTCCAGAGAGAGCCGCAGGAATAGACCAAGACATCCCGCTCTCTCAGCTGGGACAAAAATTCCAGATTCGGAGGTGGATAGATCTCATGACCGTAAGGGTTGATGTAGAATAGACCTGCCAGAGGGACAATCAATTAGTCTTCGTGTTCAACCATCAGCGGAGAAAGTGGGCTACGCTTTATCCGGGAAGGCAGTGGGATGTACTCCTTTTCACCTGATGGCAATTTCTCAAAGCCGGAATTGTAAGATTTCATCAGCTGGTCTCCATCGATCGCATCAAGGTCAGCGGGTGAAGGAGGCATTACAGATATTGAAGGTTTGACCGGGTGCGAAATTTCGCATTGGCCAACTATCATGGTTGAGTCCTCCTGAAGTAAATGAAAATTAGGACTGAAGGGAAATTCAACTGATGGGGAGCAGGATTGGTATCTAACTGACCAGTTCAGCCGCAATCGTTACCGTATGATTTGTCACAAGCACGGGAAGAATGTTAGCCTGGCTGTTTGTGATAGAAGAAAAAAAAAAAATGGCAGATGGGAGCGAACGAAAGAAACCCTGTGCTGCTGCCAAGAGGAAGTTTCCGACACATCCATTTTTGAAAGAAAAGTTCTTGTGCGCTCGTTTCAGGACTTCGCTCTCAAAGTAAACAAGAAAGCCTTTGTTGCCATGTAAGGATCTTTTTCTTTGCAAAAGGGAGGAAAGATATCACGTGTTACCTCGTATTGCCTCCTTTCTATCTGGCGGGATGCCCTTCCATAGCGGACTTTTGCCTTCTACTATGCTTCTCCATTCGTCTCTGGCTTCGTTGTCTGTAGCTGTCGTGGGCAAACGATATGCTAGAAAGGTTCGTAATGCTTCCAGAGGGGAATTTGGTGGGCCTGGGGGAATCAGACGGATGAGGCGCGAGCGGATATCGCCTAAGTAATAATATTATTGAGCAGCTTGGACTACTTTTGGTCATCGACACCGTTCACCAATTGAAGGTCCACCTGTTTCAAGGCCAGGTGATGAGATAAATTAAGTTATCTAGGGATAACAAACCAATAACACGGATGATTTCACTGCTGGAGCCCCCGTCGTCGGATACGGGCAAGACGTAACAAGTATCTTGACCGAAAGCGGCGCACAGTGAGTTGCAGCCGGTTCCTCCGGATATAACAATGAACGACGTCTCTTCGGTGTCGGAGGCTCGTACTGGAGCCAAATGACTATGCTCTTGGGGGGGAGGATTGTTTTGTATAGGAAGATCAAAAACCGACGAACTTGCGCTGGGTGCATCAAAGCATTCTGGAGGCACCGACTCAGACCTTGAAATGAAATGATTTGTCTGCATTGTCAGGAACCCGTTTGTTGTCAAAGCTGAGTAACTTTCTCAGTCACAGTGCAGCAGCCCAAGCTTGTGATGGGGTGCAACTTTATAACCCCAATTTTGAAATTCCCTTGCTGCCCTTGAGCTGATCTTGCTCGTACGGTCGAAGGCACTGTCAGGATTGGAAATTTGTAAATGTTGATGACGCCTTTTGCCGAGGTATTTCCGAGATCAGGATGTCGGGGAGCATCCTCTGATTTTGAAACTCTGTTTATTGCTTTCCGGGATCACTGATGGTGATGTATTGATGATATGTATGTACCACAGGGATCCGAACGCAGCGCCAACTATACCTACTTTTAGGAACGTAGTGATAGGATGATCGTATAGTTCATCACAGGAACTGAGCCACCACTGCTGGCTCGGCGGATCCTCAGATATATTGACCTCAAGCTTCAAGTACAGATATTACAACAACAACAAGAGTCTCAAGATACATGCAGTCATACGTACAGATGGGGTTTAAATGTCGAAGTTGCACGAAAATTGTGTATTCTGCCAAAGTTGTCTAAAAGGTTTTATCCCATTGAACTCGAATAAATCGCATCTCTCATTCTATGATTTTCTTGTGCCAGATCCTTATCTCTTATTGTTGTCCGCCTGGCTTGATGTTTGCGGAGCCTTGAGTAGATGGCACATTGTTTGCTTTAGGATGCCCCGGATGAGATGGCGTGTTGCCTGATTCGAGATGGTTTGGAGAATCCAGCAGTGAGGGGTCGAGGTGTCCTGTATCGCCTGGAGTTAATGGGGATATTCATGTCAGACGGCCTGTGAATCACCTATTGCATTGAAATCATTTTCCAAAAATTGAGTTCATAATTTCTTTTATAATCAGTGTTGTCTTCTCTAGAAGACAATTCACACCCTTGTCAGACTCGCATATGTACCGTCCGAACAGAGCCGCACCAGCAGATTTGGATATACTATACGAAATGAGCTGAAGTGGAACAGTGCCTCCGCTACCTTTGGCATACAAGCTCAGAGGAATAATAAACAAGGATGTTATGTAGAGGGAACCCACTAGTGTTATCCTCGACAATTTTCTTTCTGATAATGGTGACACCACGGTCACTTCCTTTGCCCCCAGGGTTTGAGGAAGACACTTCACGGTGGGCGACACTAGACCCGGTTATGACTATCTGGGGATGTGGGACTGGGAAAGGCAATGATAGGGCCGAGAGGATAAAGCTGAATAAAATGAATGAGAAGTGGCGCCATGGAAAAGGCAGAACGGCATTAAAAAAAGACAGCAGCGACGACCAGCGACAAGAGAAATAAAAGATTGGGGTCCAAGGAGACGTGCTGTGACCAAGCGTCCCAGGATGCCTTATACTTTACTTCAACACAGCATAGGGCGACTCGGAGAGTAGTGCTACATGGCTTATTGAATGAGAAGTTTGTAGATGGCAACCGCTATAGAGGCCTTCTCACAAGTACTGGTGCACTTGATGACATTTCAACTCACTTTCATCGGGAGTGCAAGGTGCGTGTGACATGTGAAAGTTACCAGCGAGATCTTCTTGAACGCTTGATCAGTTTCCATCTGGCAGACATCCAGGCCCAAGATCATGCACATGTATTGATGAGTCGATAATTCACTTTGGATAGACCAGTTGCAGGTTTGGATTATGGAACGAGAGGGGTTTCTGTCCATCTCTAATAAAGTTGCTCAGGCAAAGACACTCAATCTTGGCAGTTTCATAGTTATAACATGCCTTCATCTTTGATTTGACCTTGATTAGATTAAATGTCCAGATGGTCAAATTGAGATGGAGTCTTCATTGAATTTATTGATGATGACATTTCTCTGACCTCTCCAAGTCAAGAAAAGGTTGAGTGATTGTAAAAGGTGTTCATACCTAGCCACAGCTGTTTTGGAGCCTGCAAAATTATGGTGTTAGAACAAACTCTAAATCACCACAATTCCGTGAATGAACAGCTGAGAAGAATATCAAACCCTGCTGCAGCACAACTCCAGAAATGATTTAATGTTTGTACTTTGGTTACAATCCATTGTAATGGTCAATGCAGACTATATGCAGAAAAGCTTAGCAGCAAGAAATGAATAAGACTTCCAGAGTCTAGAGTTCACAGACGCTTAGGGGTCCAGATATTCTGAAAAGAGGGGAATGCACTTAGAGGCTAAAGGAAGTAGGTGGATGAATCCAACCATCCAACCAGTGACACTCTGAAGTGGGTAACAGCAATGTTTGAAGTAGTCTACAACTGCTTCACATGAGTTCAAGCTTCTAATGCTCTGCAAAGGCAGTACACACTAGTAACTTAAACAAGAGCACTAATGGCAGGACTATCAACAGACAATCTCACCCTGTAGATTTGTAGTCATGTGAGGTAGATACTACACTCATGCCCAAAGCAGGACAATCACTACTTCGAGTGCAATCGAATACAGTTACACAACTGTAAGCGACCCTTGAACTGGACAATCAACAGTTACTGAGATATAGAGGATGACACTGTATGTCACTCTAGTCACACTGATGTGCAAATGATGGGGTAGAAATGGTTTTTTATTCAGAGGCAGAATGGGCTCCTTTTATATTGTATTTACAGGAGCTGACTAATACTACTGGAAACTTCTACCTATTAATAGATGGAAACTACTGGAAGGTTGTGGAAGGTGGAAGAAAGGGGTAGAATATTCCAAGCCAATCACAGGATCTGATCACAGCACTAATACTGATCAGGAGCTGAATAATGGTTCTGGAAAGTTCTATCTAATAATAGAAGGAAACAGCTAGAATGTTATGGAAAGGGGTAGAATATTCCAAGGCAATCACCTGATTTGATCACCCATCAGCTGATCTGATCCCTGAACTAGGCACTGATCAGGCAAAAAGAAAGGTGTCCACCCTGTTTTCTGCACTGGTTTGGACAGCCATGGATAGCCACATGTCATGTGATAATCTCCATGGAAAATAGTGCCCTGAGAGGCTGTGGTTGTTAAGTTACAGAATATTTATTGATCAGAGACATCTGAGCTTGAATTCAGGCCAAATGCCTGGTCCAAAAGGGGAGAGCCGGCTGCGCGAAGGTTTGTGGGCGCCTATGGGTCCACAACTGTAGCACAGCAGAAGTAAATGATTCTGAGCCAAGTTCTGCATGGAATATTCCAGAAAAAATATGGAAAAATAGAGAATATTTGAATAAGTCCATTCCAGGTACAAGCATCAAATATATGCTGATATTTAGGAATGGAAAAGCAAAGAATAGCACATTGGTGCTGCATAAATGGAATTTGATAGGGTGGTTCCCATACACCATCCCCCATTCCACCAAAGACATCCAATCCTTTCTAGGTTTTTCTAATTTCTACTGCTGCTTTGTTAAAAACCATTCCTGCATTGCTCTCCCACTTCACAACCTTACAAAAAAATCATCTGCCCCTTTCTGTTTTCCCCCTGACACTCTTTCTGCATTCAACACCCTAAAATCTACCTTTTCCTCTACTCCTGTTCTTCTCCACTTTAATCCCATACCCTTATTACTGATGCTTCCAATTTTGCCATTTCTGGTATCCATCTTCAACCCAACAATGACAACATTCTCCACCCTGTCTCCTTCTTTTCTCGTAAACTTTCCCCTTCTGAAATCAACTATGAAACATATGATAAGGAGCTACTTGCAATCGTCGAGTCCTTCTGCAACATGCACGCATGGTTGATCAGTACAGAAACCCCTGTCTTGGTGTGCTCTGACCACAGAAACCTGGAGTATTTCATGACATCTCACATGCTCAATCATCGCCAAGCAAGGTGCTAGGAACCCTGCCAGTGCGCCATCACACCACCCTGATTATTTGCCCAAAGAAGGGGATGTGGTCCTAGACTTACAGTGCAAGTCTCTCCTCACCCAACTCCACACAGAATGCATCTTCCCCAGCACTCCGCCAAGTAACACACCCCCACTCACCATGTCCCCATCCATTCCCATCCTCTCCACCTTCTCCTTTGACTTGTCCAAGCTTGCGAACCAGTTCAAGGAAGCCTTCCATGCCAACATAGAATGGCATGAAAAAATGTCCAGTGGTGACATGTTGTTCTCTGTCCAGGATGACCTTGTGTTCCACAATGGCCGCCTCTTCGTACCAGCCTCCCTGCACTCCCAGGTTCTCCAATCTCAGCACGACACCATGATCATGGGACATCTGGGCAGAGCCCGCACCACAGAGCTTGTGGAACATGACCTCTCATGGCCAGGTGCGTGCTGGTTCATCCAGCAATACATTGAGGCTTGCAACACCTGTCAGCGCATCAAAGCCCCCTGACACAAGCCTTATGGCCTCCTTCAACCCCTGGAAATTCCTGAATGACCTTGGTAGTCCATCACCATGGATTTTATCATCAAGTTGCCTGTCTTGCACAGCTGCAACTTGATCTGGGTTGTCTGCAATCACCTTACTCACACCGCACACTTCGTCCCCACAGTCAAGACACTCACGGCATCTGACCTTGCCCTTTTATTCCTGGATCACATATTTAAGTACCACAGCCTCTCCAAGTCTATCATATCAGACCACAGCTCAGTCTTCATCTCACAGTTTTGGCAGGAACTCATGCAGATCGATGTCAAACTGAAGCCCTCAACAGCCTACCACCCTCAGACTGATGGTCTCACTGAGCAAATGAACCAGATGCTTGAGACATACCTTCGCACCTACTGCTCCTACCAGCAGGATGATTGGGTGGACTATCTCATGCTAGCTGAGTTTTCCTTCAATAATCTCAAGAACTCCTCCATGTGACAAACCCCCTTCTTTGTGAACCTCGGTTTTCATCCTACATTTGAGCCTCATGTCACTGAATGTTCTAGCATCCCAGCAGCTGCCAACCTCACGTCCTGACTCCAAATACTACACCAGGAGCTGTGTGCTGAACTTGCACAAGCCAACGAAGTGCAGGCTAAGTACTATAACATACACACTTCCCCTGCACCTGAGTTCCAACCCGGTGACCATGTTTGGTTGTTGCATCACAACATTAAGACCATGCATCCTTCTGACAAGCTCAACTATCATAAGCTAGGGCCATTTGCAGTTGTCGCGTGCAAAGGCAAGTCCACCTATCACCTTCATCTCCCCCACACTCTATCACGCCTGCACCCTGTTTTCAATGTTTCCCTCCTCGAGCCTTATTATGGTTCTGCAAACGAGCTGTCACCCACCCACATCAACCTAGACAACAATTCCACTCCTGAAGTCGCATCGGTGCTTGACTCGTGCAAGATCGGTCATTGTTATGAATACCTGGTGTCTTGGAAAGGGTTATCTACAACTGAAAATTCATGGGTCCCCCACTCTGACCTCCCATCAACACTCAACGAGATACTTGAGCGTTTCCATCACTGCCATCCTACCCTACCCTGCCCTCACCAAATCGACATCTCACAAGACTGTTCACTTCTGGACACTACCCAGCCCACTCCCATCCCACTCCCATACATGCTCCCCCAGCCACCGCTGAGATTCCCCAACCCCCTATTGCTCCTTCTCCCATTCCTTCACTTCCTTCCCACTCCCACACTCCTTTTGCCCCTACCCATGCACCTTCACCTCCCCAACCCCTTCGTACCACCAGGTACATGCCCCCAACCTGGACTACCCTCCGCTCTGGTCGCATCACCTGTCTGCCTCCTCCCCACCTCGATCTGGAAATTTGCAGGACTCACAGAGCTTGTATGGGAACCACCTTTTCCCTATCAAATTCCATTTATGCAGCACCAATGTGCTATTCTTTGCTTTTCCATTCCTAAATATCAGCATATATTTGATGCTTGTACCTGGAATGGACTTATTCAAATATTCTCTATTTTTCCATATTTTTTCTGGAATATTCCATGCAGAACTTGGCTCAGAATCATTTACTTCTGCTGTGCTACAGTTGTGGACCCATAGGCGCCCACAAACCTTCGCGCAGCCGGCTCTCCCCTTTTGGACCAGGCATTTGGCCTGAATTCAAGCTCAGATGTCTCTGATCAATAAATATTCTGTAACTTAACAACCACAGCCTCTCAGGGCACTATTTTCCATGGAGATTATCACATGACATGTGGCTATCCATGGCTGTCCAAACCAGTGCAGAAAACAGGGTGGACACCTTTCTTTTTGCCTGATCAGTGCCTAGTTCAGGGATCAGATCAGCTGATGGGTGATCAAATCAGGTGATTGCCTTGGAATATTCTACCCCTTTCCATAACATTCTAGCTGTTTCCTTCTATTATTAGATAGAACTTTCCAGAACCATTATTCAGCTCCTGATCAGTATTAGTGCTGTGATCAGATCCTGTGATTGGCTTGGAATATTCTACCCCTTTCTTCCACCTTCCACAACCTTCCAGTAGTTTCCATCTATTAATAGGTAGAATATTCCAGAACCATTAGTCAGCCCCTGTAAATACAATATATAAGGAGGCCATTCTGCCTCTGAAAGAAGAACATATCATCACATTCTACCCATCTTCTGCACACCAGTGTGACTAGAGTGACATACAGTGTCATCCTCTATCTCAGTAACTGTTGATTACCAGTTCAAGGATCTTTTACAGTTGTGTAACTGTACTTGATTGCACTCGAAGTAGTGATATTCCTGCTTTGGGCGTGAGTGTAGTATCTGCCTCACGTGACTACGAATCTACAGGGTGAGATTGTCTGTCGATAGTCCTGCCATTAGTGCTCTTGTTTAAGTTACTAGTGTGTACTGCCTTTGCAGAGCATTAGAAGCTTGAACTCGTGTGAAGCAGTTGCTAGACTACTTCACACATCGCTGTTACCCGCTTCTGAGTGCCACTGGTTGGACGGTTGGATTCATCCACCTACTTCCTTTAGCCTCTAAGTGCATTCCCATCTTTTTGGAATATCTGGACCCCTAAGCGTCCGTGAACTCTAGACTCTGGAAGTCTTATTCATTTCTTGCTGCTAAGAAACGTATTACCTTTCTGCGTATAGTCTGCATTGACCAATACAAAGGATTGTAACCAAAGTACAAACGTTAAATCGTTTCTGGAGTTGTGGTGCAGCAGGGTTTGATATTCTTCTCAGCTGTTCATTCATGGAATTGTGGTGATTTAGAGTTTGCCCTAACACCATAATTTTGCGGGTTCCAAAACAGAGCTTGTCCTAGAGAAGGGGATGGTGTAACAGCCGTGTCAGAGTCACATGTCAGTAGTTAGTCAGTTCATAAGGATGGTGTAACAGCTGCGTCAGAGTCACATGTCAGTAGTTAGTCAGTTCATAGAAGCCATGTGTCATCAGCAGGTTTCTAGAAGCTTTGAAGTGTACTTATAAACCAGGACCATGAGTCCTGGTTTCCCTGCTCAATCAACACCAGTAATAGACCCTACTGTTTGCTTGTTCTATTAGTCCTTCTGCTCTCATTCTGATTCCATCAGGTCCATTACAATAGGGAAAAGGTGGTTCCCATACAACAGCAGCAGAATAGTCTATAAGTAGGTCTTTCATACTAGGTTTGCCTTTCTCTTTTAGTCACAAGTCACAAGACTGCTAGCCTGAGCAGCGACTTTGTGCAACTTTAGTACACATGTAATCTATTTAGACTCACCACTGCAACAAGCAAGAGTCTTGAGTGTAGATGATCAATATCAATACTCACCTCGGTAGTACAAGGTCTCGTGACACTGCGTATTAGAACGTATAGTCTATCAAAATATCATAGGTCGCCGGCATATGTTCAAGGCAAGGTCGTGATTGTTTCTGAGAAACCTAGCAGTCGCATCTTGTCTATATCCTTCCTCCAGCAAATATTGGCACCTCAGTTCTGAACCACGCCTCATGGCTTGAGAGGGTGATAGGCACAAAAGCGTGATGGCCCATCGGAAGGCTGTGGGACTGAGACTGGCCCGGGATTGATTGGCACTAGAGAGAGAGCGACGCCACAGTTGAAAAAGACGGCACTGCATGAGATATAGATAGTAACGATGGCCAGGAATAGCCAAGCGACCGCAATAATCAATATTGTAAATAATAGCCATAAAATGACTATGCGTTCTTTATTCAGTCTTCAATAGACCATTCCATACCTGAAGTTTGTTAGGTTAGAAACAGTATAGAGCGTTTGTAAATTTTTTGATCAAGCTCAAGTCCTACATCTGACCTGGAGAGAACCGTGTACTGGACGGGAACAGTTACAGCTGATGGTCCCTTGATGTCGTTCATTGTTACCAACGAAAGTTTCTCGAAGTACGAGTCGGTCTATTTCCGGATACCTTGGGTTCTGAACAAGAATGGTTTCACGCTTTCGGAGGAACTGGTTTTGTGTTTTTGTGGAACAGACTTGATTACTGTTGAACACAAAGGCTGCTTCAAAAGAGACATCTGGAGGACTGACTTCTAATACGGCGGGACGCCCATTATGTGAAATACTTAAGAGCTTAGATGGTTGATATATGGGTTTGCTGATGGCTCTATCGTCAGATCCTATAGAATCTGTTATAAAAGAGTTCGTACCAGGCAGTGCAGCGGGATCGCTTTTGGATGTCACAGACGACTACTTCCTCTTGATGAGAGTTTCTAATTTAGGACACTGAGGCGAGTGCGACACAATACACCATTAACCGGACAGAAAAACATCTCTGATTAGTTGGAACTCAGCGAATCAATTGGGACTCTTAAAAGTTGCTTCTCGTGCCAATGTGTGAGTGGCGTTGGTTGCCGAAGACGTCACGAAAGGTGTGTTATATATGGCTACCATACGGCTCACAGGGTTGGGGGAAATACAGTGATAAAGAGTACAACGTCGGATGCTTGAAAGTATCTAGCAATCATAGTATTCTGACAGTTAACACAGACAGGGTGATTGAAGCGAGACATAGGATTACTCCCTACTGCCGCACAGAGGCTCAGTCGCTTTGAAAAACAGTAGGACACCGGTTTGCGCGTTGTTGGGGTGAAGAGGTCGCAACATCCTAAGAGCCTGTCGTTGGCATGAGGCTGAAGGTTGTATTTTAAAAGGAGATTCCTGTTTGCCTTCCTGTGGCTGACTTAGAGGAAAATGCAGTATCAATTGATGATACAGTACATCGGTCTCATTGCTATATTTCATGTGAAAGTCAAACCGATGTCGAAGCAACGTCGAAAGCCACAATTTGGTCGTTCAACCGACACACTTTTTGCAATGTGATCATATTGACCCGGAGTGCTGAGCCCATTGAAGCATCTTTACGTTCCTGCGTAATATCGACTGTCGCATCCAAGTTGCGCTAAGTAATGTTACGGTCAAGTCATGGTCGGTGGGCGCGGAGACCTTTCAAACTCCGAGTGCTTACGTACACTCCTTGGTTGAACCTGGACTTATTAGTACCAGGCGATGGTTACTCCGCTGCAAGCTCCTCACCCTCCGCGAGGATTTGAGAAATTATCGCAGCACATTCAGGTTCGTAAGCTTTTATCTATGGCATGTTTAGCAACTCACATTTTCACTACCACAGCGAGCACAGCAACTTCGTGCTCAAGGCCACACACCAGAAAACAGTCAAGAACTTAACCAGATCCTTCAATTCATTCAGCTCATACAAGGTATTCGGTTTCATACTCAGAAGGGACCAACACGCTGACACATTTTGCAGCACAACAACAAGCAGCCCAACACACCTCTCAAAGGCAGCAGCAACAACAACAGCAGCAACAACAACAGCAGCAGCCTCAGCAGCAACAGCCACCAACCTTACCTTTGCCTTCGGAGCAGCCTACTTCTGAACATTCCAAACCTGTCACTAATGGGGTTCCATCTCTAGCCTCCAATCAACTGTTATCAGGAGGAGCTGTTCCAGCGGGTCATTCGCCATCATCGCCATCATCACCTGTTAGCTTTTCTAACGAGCAATTAGTTGCCCTCCGTGCCCAGATCCATGCTTTTAAGCTCATATCCAAGGGTCTTCCTGTTCCCGACCACGTTCAGCAAGCTATCGTACTGGCATCATCTCAGCCTCAAACCGAGCCACAGAATGTGGACACTCAAAATCTCTCCCGTGCTACTAGTGTCCGAAAGACTCCCGAGGAGCCATCTCCCATTCAAGTTGATGAGGGTCCAATACCCGACGGGCCTTATTTGGAAGATGACACATCATCCATTGTATATCCCTACAACGCATTCACACACCCTTTCTCCATTCTACGCAACGCGAACGCGTCGAAGCAACACAGGCTGGTGGTACCCTCAGTCATGCCGTCTGGCCTTGACCCCCACGAAGTCATCGCGGAACGAAATCGGTTTGTGGAAGCACGCATTGAACAGCGTATCCGTGAACTTTCGTCTTTGCCTAGCACGGTTGGCGATGGAGGGCTCCCACCTGCCATTCTTGAAGACGACGCTACCAGTCTTCGTCCTGCCACCAAGAACTCTCATCCAAGCGCCCAAGCTCATGGAAAGCTTCGAGCGCTTATTGAGCTCAAAGGCCTTCGGGTTCGTGAAAAGCAGCGTTCCCTTCGGGCTCAGGTGGTTGAGCGGTTGACTCATGGCACTCTTCTGCCTATCGATCGCAAAGAGTTCAGACGTTACCGCAAACCCACCATGCGCGACGCTCGTGCCACAGAGCAGCTTGAGCGCAAACAACGCCAAGAGCGTGAACACCGCGCGAAGCAGAAACACCTAGAGTATCTCGGGGTTATCTGTAAGCATGGTCAGGATATGCTTGAAGCCAATCGCAACAAGGCTCTTAAGGCTTCGCGGATGGGCAAGGCGGTCCAAGGGTTCCATGCTCATGCAGAGAAGGAGGAGCAGAAGCGTATTGAGCGTATCTCCAAGGAGCGTCTGAAGGCACTCAAGGCGGACGATGAGGAAGCATATATGAAACTCATTGACACTGCCAAAGACACTCGTATCACCCACCTCCTGAAACAAACAGATTCTTATCTCGATTCCCTTGCACAAGCTGTGGTTGCACAACAGAATGATGATGTTCACAGAGATGGTCCCCACGACAGCAGTCTGACGTTCGAAACGGAAGACGGTCCAACGGATGAAACGACCTTTGGTGCACAACGGGGTGATGATGAAGAGGATAAAGGGAAGGTGGACTATTATGCCGTTGCACACAAGATCTCGGAAAAGGTTACCACACAGCCGGCAATTCTTGTCGGTGGGAAACTTAAGGACTATCAGATCAAGGGATTGCAATGGATGGTCAGCTTATACAACAATCGTCTCAATGGCATTCTTGCCGACGAGATGGGGCTAGGAAAGACCATTCAGACCATATCGCTGATCACATTCCTCATTGAGCGCAAGCGGCAGTCAGGGCCATACCTCGTTATCGTGCCACTATCTACAATGAACAACTGGCAAAACGAATTTGCCAAATGGGCACCTTCAGTTCGTGTACTCATGTATAAAGGAAACCCAAACGCGAGGAAAGGTCTTCAAACTGAAATCCGCGGAAATAATTACCAAGTTCTAATCACCACCTACGAATATATCATCAAAGACAAGGCATATTTATGCCGCCCCCGTTGGGTTCATATGATCATTGGTGTGTCTTGGATGTAATCATAGCTTCATAGGTTACTGACCTGCCTCTAGACGAGGGTCATCGCATGAAGAACACTCAGAGCAAGCTCTCGCAAACACTGAGCCAATTCTACCACTCCCGGTACCGCCTTATTCTCACTGGCACGCCGCTGCAAAACAACCTTCCCGAGCTTTGGGCGTTGCTTAACTTCGTTTTGCCCAAGATATTCAACTCGGTCAAGTCGTTTGACGAGTGGTTCAATACGCCGTTCGCCAACACAGGGACACAGGACAAGATCGAGCTAAACGAAGAGGAACAACTACTAATTATTCGTCGTTTGCACAAGGTTCTCAGGCCGTTCTTGCTTCGCAGATTGAAGAAGGATGTCGAGAGTGAACTTCCAGATAAGGTTGAGAATGTCATCAAGGTCAAGATGAGCGGTTTGCAGAGTCAGTTGTACAAGCAGATGAAGAATCGTAAGATGGTGTTCAATCTCGCGGGCCATGCGACAAAGTAGGTTCACACTTGTGATATTAATTTACTCACACTGAGCCGACTGCATTAATAGCAAGGGAAATGCATTTACAGGACTTACTAACGAACTGATGCAGTTTCGTAAGATCTGCCAGCATCCCTTCCTTTTTGAGCAAGTTGAGGACGAGATCAATCCCGGAGGTTACATTAACGACAAGATTGTTCGTGCTTCGGGTAAATTTGAACTCCTTTCTCGTATTCTTCCCAAGCTTTTCAGGACAGGTCATCGCGTAAGCAACTCCACATTTTTGTCTCGTTTACTGCTGACTATGAGCTCTAAGGTTCTAATTTTCTTCCAAATGACAAAGGTGATGGACATCATGGAAGACTTCATGAAATGGATGAACTGGGAATATCTCCGACTTGATGGTGGAACGAAGACCGATGAACGAGCCGAGTATGTCAAACTGTGGAATACCCCAAACTCCACCCTCAAGGTTTTCATTTTATCGACGAGAGCTGGTGGACTCGGCCTCAACTTACAGACCGCTGATACCGTCATCATGTGAGTGTCCGTTGTACTTCCTGGCTCCCGGCACTGAAAGAAAGCACTTCTTACCCACCCAGATTCGACAGTGATTGGAATCCTCATGCGGATTTACAGGCACAAGACCGCGCCCATCGTATTGGCCAGACTAAGGCCGTGCGGATCTTACGTCTCATCACAGAGAAAAGCGTGGAAGAAGCCATTGAGAGTCGCGCCAGGGCCAAGTTATCCGTTGACCAGAAAGTAATTCAGGCTGGTAAATTCAACAACATGTCAACTAAGGAGGAACAGGAAAGCATGTTGGTATGTTGTATTCGTTCCCATCGAGCTTTGTTCCGATTTGAAATATACTTTCAGCGTGAAATTCTCATGCTGGACCATGATCAAGGTGATGAGGAAGAGGCAGGAGACATGAATGACGATGAAGTGAATGAGGTCCTTCATCGTTCTGCCGAGGAACTGGAAATCTTCCGTAACATGGACATAGAACGCGAACGTGCGCTGGACCAGGCTTGGTTCTCCGAAGGCAAACGTGGTCCTCGTCCGCCAGGGTTGATGACCCTCGAAGAACTTCCCCCACAATACCAACGTGACCAGACTTTTGATCCTAAAGCCGAGGACGAAGAAGTCTTACAGTCCGGGAGAGGGCATCGACGTCGAAAAGAGGTCAGCTATAACGATGGGTTATCCGACGAGGCGTGGACCGCGGTAAGCCTTCCTTATCGACGCCGGTGTATAGTATTTATTGTATTTCTTAGGCTGTTGATGCTGGGGAGGATCCGTTAGACTTGATCGCAGCAAGGAAAAACAGACGCGGAACAGACCTTAATGAGGACGAGTCTTCTGTTGGATCACCGGTTCCTGACGGACGTGGTCGCAAAGGAAAAGGGAAAGGTAGAGCAAAAAAAGAAAATGACTACGATTCTGGCCCCTCCAATGGAAAGCGGAAGCGTGGTGGTGGGGGCAAATCCATGTCTGTTACCCCATCGTATCTAGAAGAAGACGATGACGGGCGTGACGTCGTGAGTGGCTTCGAGCTTTTCCAGTGTTAAGAGCTTCAAGCTTATGGCGTTTGTAGAAACGACGAAAAACCAAAGACGATGTCACTCCAAGTCAACGGGCAAGAATGAAGGAGGTCTTTGCCTCCTGTATGCAAGCCGTCATGGATTGCGTGGATGCCGATGGTCGCAAGCGCTGTGAAATGTTCAAAGAACTTCCAAGTAGGAAGGCAAGTCTTCTCGCTGACTCTTACTGTCAGCTCCTGATACTATTCAATTCTAGGAGTACCCCGATTACTATCAGACGATCTCGTCGCCGATCGCTATTTCGACAATTCGCAAGAGATCGGCAGGTCATTACTACAAGACGGTGACTCAATACCTGGAGGATTGGCGACTCATGTTCAATAATGCCAGGACCTACAACCAAGAGGGTTCGTGGGTATATGTTGATGCCGAGGAGATGCACAATGTCCTCGAGACAACATTCCGCGAAGAAACCGTTGGTTCAGGGTTGCCTGGGGCCAAGCCTGGGAACGGAGCACCGTCGGGATTAACTGGTTTGTCTACATATGAGAGGGGTGCTTCCCCTCAAGAGGATGATGACATCCCCAGGGCACCCAAGAGCTCGAAGGGTAGCAGGATCGGAAAGCTGGTGCAGAGCGATGAAAGTTATTATAGTGGAGGTAGTGACGACGATTAATTAGATTCTTTGTAAAAAAATTTTTTTTTTGAACTGGATGTAATCGTTGCTTGTAATCCCATTGAAATTGTAATTCTGTTTGATTCCGCTTCCCGGTGGTTTCTGCAGGCCTCATCTACCATGGCTGACAATGAACACCCTGGGACCTTGGTACGGAAGGAAAAGCACACTAAAAGGCGCAAAGGAGAACAAAAAGACGCTCATACGGACTTGACATTCGAGATCGAGAATGAGGTGGGGAGCAAAACCAAAAAAAAACGCAAGGCGGACGTTCTTGAAGGGGTAGAGGAGACTTCGTCCAAAAAAGAGAAGAAAAGGTTGCGTAAGCTAGTTAAAGAGAAGGCTGGGGACTCTACCATACCGCTACAAGATGGCGAAGAAGTGTTCACAAAGCGGCTGAAGAAAGAAAAAAGGCAAAAATTGGACCAAGAGGTATGTCGTTTCTCTGAGGCGCGATTACAATGAAATGAGATGTGGACGCAGGCCTCGCAAGAACATGAAACACAGAATGACAGTGGTCACCTTGATTCGACTGAAAGACTTAGAAAGGAGAAGAAAGATAAGAAATGGAAACGGAAGGAAAATCCACAGTCCACGGCCAATCCGACCCCTTCTACCAGTTTGAATACGACTGCAGAAACCACGCCAGTGCCATCTTCGGCATCAGCATCAGAGGTATCGACTTATTTGTCCGAAAATCATATCAAGATTCATACACCTCCACACGAGGAACCCCTTCCCCCAGTACTTGCCTTTGACCAACTAAATGTCCCTTCAGAATTGCGGGATGCATTACTAGGCCAAGGCTTTGAGCGACCTACATCTATCCAGGCATGTGCATGGCCACCCTTGATTGGAGGACAGGACGTCGTAGGAATTGCAGAAACAGGAAGCGGAAAGACGCTTGCATTTGGGATTCCTGCTCTTGCCAAGTTACTTACCCCAAACATTTCCACGAAGAAATCGAAACATGCAGGTTTTGTGTCGACGCTTGTGGTTGCACCCACCCGTGAGCTCGCAATGCAGACATACGAGACACTCGAGGCGATCGGGCGTTCACGGGGAGTGGGCTGTGTCTGTCTGTATGGCGGAGTTGATAAGAACACGCAAAGAAGAGTGTTACAAGGGAAGGGAGAGAAGGTTGGCGAATTGAAAATCGTGGTAGGCACTCCTGGACGATTGTTGGACTTCGTTGAAGAGGGCTGTTTGGATTTGAGTCGGTGAGGACTCTTAACTCCCTACTTTTGCCTCTGGGAAATAATCGATCAGTGTTCAGAGTAAACTATCTGGTTTTAGACGAGGCAGACCGCATGCTTGACCAAGGGTTCGAAAACGATATCCGTCGGATTATTGAGCGTACCGCAGATGGTAAAGAGCGTCAAACAGTAATGTGTACGTTGATCCTGCATTCTGCTTCTATTATGTCTGATTCGTCGCCCTTATAGTCAGCGCTACCTGGCCCGAGTCTGTCAGGCAATTGGCTAGCACGTTTCAACGTGATCCATACAGAATCACAGTCGGCAGCGAGGACTTGACTGCAAATGGACGGGTCGAACAAGGTGAAGACGGCTTCGCCCATACCAAATAGATTGGACTAAAAAATATTCCTTGCAGTCGTGGAGGTATTTGATGACCCACGATCGAAAGAGTAGGCTGGCATGTAGTCACATACATTACTGAGGCTAATAAACTGGGTTCAGCTCTCGCCTCCAGAACCACCTACGAGTTCTCCTTCCCAAGACCACTCGGTCGACCAACGCGCGTGTACTTGTATTTGCATTGTACAAAGCAGAAGCGTCGCGGCTCACACAGACTTTGGAACGGAGCGGTTATTCTGTCTCGTCTCTGCATGGATCTCTCTCTCAACATCAGCGCATTGCGGCCTTGGAGGACTTCAAATCGGGTAGAACACGGCTCATGGTAGCAACAGACGTCGCCGCGCGTGGATTAGACATTCCAGAGGTCGAGGTAGTCATAAATTATACTTTCCCACTTACAGTTGAAGATTATGTCCACCGCATTGGGCGAACGGGTTAGTGCATTCATTGAATTCCGCGCAGTGGCGTTTAATTTACAATGTTCGCTATAGGCCGAGGCGGTCGATCTGGTAAATCCATTACCTTCTTTACTGGCGAGAATCATGAGCGAGGGCTTGCTGGCGAGCTTGCAAAAGTTGGTTCTCAAGATTGAGTAAGACATACCTACAAACTAACTTTCTTCAGGTACTGCGAGAAAGTGGCTTTGAGTGCGAAGGTTTGAAAAAGTTCCCTATGACCATCAAGAAAAAGGAACACAGTGCCTATGGAGCATTTTTCAAGGACACGTCAGGGGCAGCTGTGGGTAAGAAGATCAAGTTTTAGAGTTTTAGAGTAGGTATAGTGTGGACCTTGGCTTAGGAGTTACAAAAGGCCACGGATTTATCATACCGATATTATTACAAACATTATGACCGCATCCCGTGTTTCCCGAATATCATCGCTACTTTTCCGTGAACCTACATCGACAACAGCTCTGAACTCTAGAGACGAGTGAACACACGCGTATAGGCAGTGCTAGCGCTTTGGTTGACCACGCCGCATCCGCCACTCGCTCTTGGTCGTTTCTTCCCTACTACCATTCGGGAACGCCGTTCCTAGACGCTTGACCACGACGGCATCTTTGCACCACCGCCGAAGGCTCTCCCTCTCGCCAATGCTCAATTTATTTTCTGGATCCAAATTCCACAAGGCTGGCAAGGATTCAGAAGACCAGGCGCCAGAGGGAAGTGAGCCCGATGACACGTCTATCTTGTAAGTAACATACATCTTTCCATTGCTTTCAGCATTCCTTTGGCTTAGGCTACTCTGATCACTGGTAGAGATGAACAAGAAGGCTCGGTTATCCTCTCCATCATCTCCCAACTAAGGTGTGTCCGAAGTGTTTCCTGTCCGCGAGGTGACTGAATCGCCCATAATCATTCCCGTATACTAGGATCGGGATGGATTTACAAAAGGTTTCCTTCCCGACCTTCGTGTTAGAGCCCAGAAGCATGCTCGAACGAATTACAGACTTCATGTCTCATCCTGATCTGATCTTTGGTGCCGACTTAGAGACGAGCCCTGAAGAGCGATTTATTCGTGTATTACAGTATTATCTGTCCGGGTGGCATGTCAAACCGAAAGGTGTAAAGAAACCGTGAGTTTCTGCCTTCAACTTGGAATAGTTTTGGATTGTTCAGTGTCATGCGCACCCTAGCTATAATCCCATCCTTGGCGAGTTCTTTCGTTGCAGGTATGACTACCCAAATGGGACACAAGGATTTTACATCGCCGAGCAAGGTGCGTCAATGATCCAGCCGAAGTGGCATTTGGTAGAGTAACGTTACATCTTGCAGTGTCGCACCATCCTCCCATATCAGCTTTCTTCTACATCTCGCCTGCGAACAGGGTTCGTATTACAGGTGAACTTCGGCCCAAGTCAAAGTTTCTAGGCAATTCAGTATCGACAAATATGGAGGGGGAGAATCGCGTCTTTTTGATGGGGAAACCGGAGGATGGAGGTGGGTGACATTGATTGTACCATTTACTGCGTGACTGACACGCAACAAAGAGTATGTGATCACCATGCCTTCGATGTACGCTCGGGGAATTTTGTTTGGCAAAATGGTTCTAGAACTCGGAGACTCGTGTACCGTACGGAACGAGCGAACAGGTATGCAATGTGATGTTGATTTCAAGACAAAGGTCTGCATCAGATGTGATTACTGAGCAAAAGTGCATTGCTAAAGAGGTTTATGGCCCCTAATTGTTACAGGGCTTCTTCTCCGGGTCATACAACCATGTCGCTGGACGGATAAAGAAGTACAACGTAGAAGTGGGTGAAATTAGTGGTCGTTGGAGTCATTCCATGGAGTATAGGGATAGCAAGGTGACTTCCATGATCCGATTTAGTCGAGTGTTGACCCAACCATGTTACAGACAATCGAGAAACGAATATTGTTCGATGCAAATTCAGGCCAGGACAAGATTACCCCGAAGTTCGTGCCGCCTGTGTCAGAGCAAGAACCAAACGAATCGAGGAGGTCAGAGTATCAAGTAGTCATCGTTATACTGGCACTCACCATACTTCTCCACAGATTGTGGTTGCACCTTACGGAAGCAATAGCTGACAAGAACATGGAACGGGCCCAGGAAGCAAAATCTGCAGTTGAGGACGCCCAGCGTGGCTTGCGGAAGAAGCGGGAGGAACGGGGAGAGAAACATGTACCGCGATTTTTTTCAGAGAGTCCAGATGGACGTTGGCTGCCCAAGATCGGGTGCGTATATTACGGGTATAAGTGTCAGCCAAGCTCATATTACTTGTTAGACTACCAGACGATCCAAAAGAAGTGACAACGGTGGTACAACAGTGGATATGGAGTGCTCCGCCATGAATCTTGTGTAATTGTCTAGAATGGTTCTCTGTGCTGTTGGTTACCAGTACACAAGCAACTTATAATTCGTACCATCCACAATCACGTATGGCCCGTGACATGACACGCATCGCGTGACTGCTCGCGGTTGACGCCACTCCATTGCCATCCATTAGCGAACATGCCTGCGCAACGAGCCGGGGTATGTTCATCCTTGAACGATTAAGGACAGATATGAACCAAAATGTTCATAGTTCACAGTTACCATGTTTCTTGTTGACGTTTCCCCCTCGATGGGCAAACTACGTACAGTAGAGATCCCACCTGGACCAGATGGCAAACAACGAACGCGGGAAGTGACTCGGCTACAATGGGTCCTAGAGTTTGTTATGCTCAAAGTTCAGGAAATGGTAAATAAGCTTTATCGGGTATTTTGAAGCCTTTCGCCTCGCTAAAGCGCAGTCTGTTCTGAGATATTTCATGGAAGAAAGACCGAGCAATGTGGTGTCATCTTGTTTGGTACCGAAGGCATGTCCGTCATGCGATTGATACCATAGATCTCATTGGGAACTACTTCTAGAGACCCAAAACACTGTCAATGAAAGCAATGGTGGCTACGAGCATGTCACTGAGCTCATCCCCATTGGTCAGCCCAATGCACAGACCATGACCAAAATCAAGTCTATCAAACCTTCTACTGAAATTGGAGACCGTTAGTCTGACACTTTGTATACGAAGCTGAATGTCTTACATCCACATTCCCTATCAGCAATCGACGCCGTCATTGTTGGAATCGAAACTCAAGCCAGACATCTAGCAAAGAAACCCACTTGGACACGTAGAATGGTTATTTTGACCGACGGCGAAAACCCAATGGAAATCGAGGACTGGCACACGACGGTGAAGAAAATGAACGATCTCGAGATTCAAACTTCTATCATGTGTGTTTATGCACTGTTTGCTGTTAATTTCTGACATTTTATGTAGCGGCGTGGATTTCGATGACGAATATATGCCTTTCTACGAGGAGAACAAGCCTATGATTAAGGTGCTTGCTTTCGCCTTACGGACGTGATGCCATGTTATTCACACTTCCTTCATTTAGCGCGAGAACGAAGCGTTCTACAAGCAATTTTCAGAAAAATTAAATGAAGCTGTCATGGGCACTGCTGCTCTTGCATTACAAGAGTGCAGCAAACCTGACCTGAAAATAACAAAATCTACTATGATGGACAATAGGCTTCGAATTGGGGACGTCGACACTCGTCCGGAAGAAGCCATCGAATTGCACATTAAAACCTCGAAATTTACTGCACTAAGCCGTCCGCCGTCTATGAAAAAGTATGCGAAGAGGCCACGTCAGGCTGATGCCATGAATCTAGATGGAGAAGATGTTTTCACTATGTTGGAGAGGAAAACACAATATATTGTGGAGCGAGATGGAGGGGATCAAGCGAATGGGGCACACTCAGACGGCGAAGAATCACAAGACGGAGGCATTGTAGAAGAACCTGTTGAGAAAGATGATCTTGTACGTGGGTACAAGTACGGAGCTAGCTTTGTGCCTGTCGACGAGGAGGAAGGTTTTCTACGGTTGGATTCAAAGTCTGGAATTGACATATGCGGCTTTTTCCCATCCGATAATGTCAGTCCATCTCCACATCGTTCAAATCTTGATCTCACTTCTGGCATGCTGGTAGTTCCGTCGCGATTGGAGCATGGGGGAAGTGTATTATGTATGGGCTGACCCAAAGTCTGCTCGAGAGCAGGTTGCATTCTCGTCTTTTGTGCAAGCTATGTTCGAGAGGCATGCTATGGCCATAGCAAGATGGGCCGGCAAAAGCGATCCAAGGATGGGCGTCTTGGTACCTCGTGCGCTGGAGAAAATTGACTGTTTCTTATGGGTCCAGGTACTCATTAATGGTGAACAATCCCACGAATACTGACTTCGGCCCAGGTGCCGTTCGCTGATGATATACGCAAGTTTACATTCCGATCACTTGACCAGCTGGTTTCCAAGAAGGGGAATGTAGTTACAAAGCATGCCCATCTGCCGACAGATGAACAGATGAAGGCGATGGACGCATTTGTCGACGCCATGGACCTCATGCATGCAGGGGACAAAGATGACGAAGGGTTCGCCTTCGAGGCATTTCGATGTACTGGATTGTCCTGACCTTTTTCCCCTAGAAACCGTCTTCCATGGTTTGATCCCGTACAAACTTATAATCCAGCAGTCCATCGCATCAAACAAGCCCTTTTCCACGGTGCTATTACTTCCGACTTATCTAAAAGCCCTCTGCCACCTCCCCATCCAGAGTTGACAAAGTACTTCGACCCTCCTCCCAGAGTGCTGAACCGTGCACAAGGTGCAATCAAGGATTGCAAATCTCTATTCAAGGTCAAGCCAGGTATGTCACTCACACCGAACACCCGACATCGTTATTCAGTCAAGTTCTGCCAGCACCGCCTAGAGCGGTCAAGCGTCGCAAGGATGGGCATGTTCCCGGGGAGGAGGATGATGCCGACATCATCGCTCTGTCCGCACCTGTGGCTCCTCGGGAAACTCCCGCTGCCCCTGTGGCCTCAAAGGATTCACTGAGCAGAGCAGATGGAGCGGCTGACGACAGTGCGACGGAAGACGAGTCTGACGAGGGTTCAGTCGTCCTGGTCAAGAAACCAACCCCACTGCCACTGTCGCCTCCGACAAGTGACACATAAGCAAGAGTTATGTTCCGCTGCCATCGCTATCATGGATTATTTATGATTACTGTAAACCTACGATTACCTGCCTGGTCTAGCTTTGCCTATCTATTACAGATCGGTCTCACGCCATCGAACCCCATGTTTAAGTAATTGCGAATCCAAGGGTTGTGATGATGTTATGTGATTGGGGCTTGGAGCACACTTCCTGATCAGCAACCTGATGCGGTGGTGCTCGTTATCTTGGATGAGGGAGATAGTCTAGGCAATGAGATCTTGAGAATTGGGAGCCGTACGTGAGACAGTAATCATAGGTACTTGCTTGCATATAGGGGACGTTGAATTTGCCTCGAGAGGAAGAGGGGGGAGTACTCGATTTGAGGAAAGACATCATATAATGATGTCAAAAGTGTGTGGCTGAGTACAAGAACTTTGTAGATCTTGTCTGTCTCTTCTCGACTCTTCTCTTCTGGCTCACGCGCTTGCAGCGTCAATCACTTGAGTGGGCCTGGGGACTAGGCTATGCCCTACAATTTGTGCTCTCAAGCTTCAAGCTTCAAGGGTGCCGGTGAGATCTTGAGACCTGCTCGAAACTCGCTCGACGCACAACTCCTCCGAGTTGGGGGTAGTCCTCTCATGACCCGTATTACGTGATGCGTGATACTAAGCGTTGTAGCCTCCCAACGTTGCAAAACAAGCCCCCTAATGATCGGCCGTTCATGAAACGCCATATATGCTGCATACGTGCATTCGGGTACGCCCCCAAGTTCCGTTCCACCATAGATCTCTGGAATGTGATCCCGTGATGCTCCCCCCCCCCGGCCTCTGAGCGCTGAGCATTCTGCGATCTATTTGCCGGACAAGGGATCATATGCATACATTATATACTCGGAAAGTGCATCGCTACGCCAATAAACAGCCTCGCCGCCTTTTGTGCGGGGAGAGGGAGGTTTATTTGGCCCCCACACTCAGCTTCTGTCACTCGTACCTATCCCCGCAGTGCAAGAATTCGGACCTCGTAGATCGCCCCCGCACCAGACCGAACTCCGTCCCCCTTCATTCCCCTTTACCCCCGTATCCACTCGGGGCGTGCATGTGTCGAAATCATCGTGCACCCCATCTTCAAGGGACGGGAAAAAACCGGGATAGGGATCCAATTGGGATCCACCCGCCGGTCCATATATTAAGGACACCGAGGAGGTTGGGGGGGCACGCCACAATGCAATGGACTAGTTAGTGTAAACCTGCGCAAACCGGGCGAAGTAATTTTTTTGTATCGCGGTGATCTACTCTCGGAGGTGTCAAAGCACCCGAGCCAACCCCCAAATCATAAACATCTGATGAGAGGATGCTGTAGTAAGTAGGTGATGGGTGGCAGGTGGTGATTATATCGTGCGCACGCTTCTCGTTATTTCGAAACGTTTAGCATACTATCTACCCCTGTTATACATGATGTACACGAGACACGCCCCGCTCCTCTCGAAGCACATGCATGACAAACAAAAGAAAACATGCATGCAGCACCCGACTCCTGGGATCGAGCTGCACCGCACCCATGCATGTGTAGTAAGTAGCCTATCACGCCGTACCTGTGGCTACCCCCAATAAAAGCCGCCCAGCCCAGCTGATCGATAAAGTATGGTATAAAAGGCTCATCGACGCGAAACGGAAACGAAGCGGAGCGAAAACGCAAAACACACACACACGGGTATCAGTGGCCGTACGGTATTGTATGGTACTGTATGCACGTATTGGGAGGCACCATTTCATGAGCACGGCACCAATTCAATCAATTGACTTAACAATCGGTCCTAAACTTTAGCGCTACTCGAGGGGGAGAGAACGAGGACAGGAGGCTTAGTTCAGGCATGGAGTAATAATATAACAGGCCTTACTCCAGGCGCGCACAGAGAGCACCAACACCAATGCGCTCCACGACGCCCGCCAATCACTCGACTTCAGTTATATACCAAAACCACACATCAAACCACGCGGCAAACGCAAACAAAAAACATTGTACACATTTTATCATCATTCAAAAAAAAAACGCAACCAACATTCCAAAAGTCTGACGCAGTAAATGCACAATAACAAAAGCAAAAGTAATTCCAGCCCCAGGGCATCATCATCATCTCCTTCCAAAGCCACGATCCCCAGAAGAAGGAAAAAAAAAAAAGAACTCAGTGGGAGGGGGTGGAATGAAAAAAGAGGTTATTTATGAAATACAAGTGAGAGAAAAAGGAGTGGGAGATGGCGCCTGCAATGCACTGGACTGGTAAAGCTGAAGACAGCGGAAAGTAGAGATGCCACATCGTGATGGCACCGCAATAGCAGCAAGGCCGGTAGGTGGGTCGGTTGTAAGGGAGAAAACAGAGGGGATTAAAAGCGAGGACGAAGCAGTGTCTATCAAGCACATCACCTGAATGTTGAGCAAACAGGTGGGTCCGAATAGAAGTAAGCGGAGGACAGAGAAATGGGAAAGCGATGAGGTGTGTGTGGAGGGGAGGATCTATGAGCTACAGATATGCACAACGACAGAGGGAACAGACGGACGACAAAACAGGGGCCTCGGAAAGGTTGCAGATCTTTTTTTCGTTTTACACTGTTCTGCCAGTGCATCGCATTCATAAAGAAGAAAAAAAGGGCGGCAATCCGATCCAAAACAACACATTTGGAAATCCACAAGTTCCGCGCACCGGGAGACCTCAAGCGCAAGCTGTCGCAGTTGCTGCGTGACCGCCGCTGCATTTAGCCTTGCGTTGCATCTCCAGACACAGCTCATCAATGTTAAAATTCTGTATAAAAGTGTTGTTAGCATGAGAAACTCCTGAGGGATATAATGACACGTACGTCGCAAAACTGCTTTGGATCAGTTGAATTATCCAACTGTTGTTGGTATGTAGCATCATAACTGTTCCCTCGCGAGGTTTGCCGTGAATGGGACGGAGCACTAGGTGACTTCTCTTCCGTCGGAGGCAATAACACTGGCGATTCGCCAAAGGTGCCCTTTGGTCCATTCGCGATCATCTGCTCCACTTCCTCCTTCGTTTTAGGGCAACAATTGCCGTTCGCGTGATCATTCGGGGAGGGTAGTTTGTGATTGCCAATAGTAGACACGACATTGTTAGCAGACGATGTTGAAGGGCTGCCCTTGCTCTCCCCCGTGCCAAAGTCTCCACTGAAGGGTACTAAGCCTGCAAACTGGTCCCCAAACAGGTCTTCGAGGCTTGTGTTCGTGACGTCGTTGGACGAGGAGGGGCCTGGCATGTTGACATCACCATCCCACCCTGCGAACGAGGCAAACGCACTCATGGAATGTATCGGGTCGCGATATGAAGTGAACATGGGATTGGAGGCTATAGTTGTGAAGGGACCGGGAGAGCCAAAGTACGCCATTGTCTCCAAGTCTTGGGCCGAGGTAGAGGCATTGGCGCTGGCGCTGGAAGCAGGCGTGGGGTTGGAGGCAGAAGGCGCGTCCGGATTGGTCACCGGATAGCCTTCGAATCCCTCGAAAAGGGAGGCGGGAGAGTTATGCGACGAGGCAGTGGCCACTGAGGAATGCGCACTGCCAGGAGCACGACTCGGACCCGCTGTAGAGGAGCTGCTGTTGGCAAAGAGGTTGAGTGAGTCTGACGACGAGCGAGACGGGACCCGGCTCGGCTCGGCCGCTGCCGAGGCGGATGTAGAGGGTACAGAAAATGTGAATGCTGCCTGCTTCAAGGCCACGTTTTCGTTCTGCAGACGACTGAGCATATCGCGCAAGTGATCATTTTCGGTTGCCTGGCTCTCAGTCTTGGCCTCTAGCTGGGCGACCTTGTCCTCGAGCTACTCGACGTATCAGCACCTGCAAGCCGTGCAGTGGTCACATGCGCTTACATCCTTGACGTGCTTCTCCTTGCGCTCTCTAAAGGCACGTTGGGCGGCTCTGTTTTGCTCTTTGCGCTTGAGCAGTCTGGACTCATCCTACAGACGAGATTAGGCACGGCTTCCGACGAGACAGTGCTAGATGCTACCTGTCCCTTTTCTGCTCCAGTAGACTTCCTACGGCTCTGTATCGTCTTCCTCGACTTTGCATCGGTGTGCTGCGTCTTGGCAGACGGCTGACCGTTGATTTCGTCGTCAAAGTCGTCTGCCGACACCTTTCTCTTGTGGTGATCCTCGTCTGCAGGGGGCGATGCCTGCTTCGACTGCCCGGCGGTGTTGTGGCCGTCGGAGCCATTGAAGGAGACATTGTCGTCGTTGGCACTGGGCGGACTGGGGCTGGAATCAGTGCTGAGGGGGGAGGTGGTGTTGGGCAGTTGGAACTTGGAGAGCGACTGAGGGTCAGCAGCGACATCGGGCTTGGCCTTGGCGATGGCGCCCGGGTCGATGGGCGCAGCGTTGACAGAGGGGAACTGCTTCTGGAGCAACAAGAGAAAGTCGTTCTCGTCAAGAGAGGACATGGCGGAGGGGAGATTGGAGTCCCAATCAAAGGCAGAGTTGAAGGTAGTCATGGTTGGGGGGTGATGTGTAAGCTAGAAGGCTGTGGGTGATGGGGGGCCGCTGCTGTCGCGGGAGGGGAGACGACTGGGGCGAGGTGCACGGGAGAAGAAGTGGAGCTGGGGTGATGGAGCGATAGAGGATGGTGGTGGTGAGAGAGAGAAGCAGGTGCCGGAGTGCGGTCGGGGTACTGCAGGCGCGCTAGCGGGTTGAAAGTCCGCCGGAGCAACCCAGACTGGCGGAGGTCCTGAGCAGGTACGCCTGCACGCGTCTGACTCCGGATTTGGCAGGATACGTGGCTGTGAGCTGAGCAACACCAGGCTTGCGTGGCCCCTCGCTCGGCAAGGCGCCAATGGGTGCCGCGAGGGATAATAACCGGTGCTCCGACCCGTCGGACGACGCTGGTCCGATAGTCGGTCTGTCACTCCCAAGCGCCCACCCCGTCGGCACTCGGCCATTCACACACGTACCTTCGGCTCTCCCAATCCATCCCCGGTCTCCGACGCCTCACATGACGTCATCCTCATGAGCTGCAGGCCATTCCCGCCTCTCACACACAACTTTCCTTCTACGCGCCAAGCCTTCCAATCGCCTTTCGCATAATCTCTTTTCCCTCCGTTCTGCCGCGTTCCTGACTTTCAACGGCCAGCCTTGCACCCCCTTTCTATCTCCTGCCACTCCGATCCGAACGCAGATGCGGCCGTAGGAGGTTCCAGGCAGCAGCCCCGACGTGTCCGTTCAAGCCCACGGACTGTTTTACATAGCCTCGGATAGACCCACGTTGGCTTCCTGTTCGGGCCCTTGCATCATTGCGCCAGTACGCGGAGTGTTGGCTTGCGGGAGCGCCTGCTGGTTTACCGCTGCTTCCACGTGCCTTACCATACTTGTATTGATACATAAAAGAATTAGCAGAAACGGCCGCCGCAATCCCTGCGCCATCTTGGGAAGATACCCTGTGGTGGATCTGCAAGATCTGGAGGTCTGCAATATAACTCGGAGCGTCAAGTTTCAAGTGAGGGTGAAACCCAGGCATACGATAAACCTCCATAACAGGACTGTACGCAGCAATCCTTCCGAAGCGTGTCAGCTTCTTGATCTGGTCGGACCTGGTGGCGCAAACAATAAATGGTCTTCGGGCATCGGGCTCTGTCTTTGCGTCTCCTGCTAGTATCAGCGTCACGTGCAGACCAGCTGCACCCTCGATCCGATATACCAGACTCGTAAGACAGCAGGGCTACTATCATCAGGTAGTTGTCACTGGCACATGCTGTAGCCCCTTGTAAATAATGATCAGAACAACAAGTGTGTACCAGTACAAATGCCTAGCCCCTGTACCAACAGCTGCATGTAGCCACAAGGCAACTGAGGAGGTAAACGCACATTTATGTTCCAGACATCTGTTTAACCTCTTCTTTTTTTTGTATATAATATGTATACAAGCAGCAGCCAGCCCGGAAGGAATACTCATCATGCGACGTGAGCGTGACACCGGCCCGATACACGTGAATCAAGCTCTGCTTGAAGCGTGTTTAACAGCCAATCAAGGCGGCATGGCCTGAGTTTTAACACGGTTTGTGTATCTGCTGCAGTGACCATATGTGACGGATCGGCCGCAAAAATGGGCATCTAGGCAGTTCAGCACATTCCCAAGTTTCTAAGTATTTATCAATCTAACTTGATATTAGGTCAAGGTGTTATCAGAAACCAATTTACACTGCTTTTGTTGTCTCAGGAGTCATTTAGTGATTTTGGTCAATTACCTGATGCCTGATAGCATACGTCTTTTGAATAGAAGAAGTTGACTCCAAAAGATTTCTGCAGTGTCGTGAGTACTTTCTTGGGGGTCGCATACCTCCAACGTCGAATTTCAACGCTGGGCTGGTGGTTTGAAGACGAGTGCAGCAGCGTGTGCATGCCTTACCCACTTCGGAACCTAGTGTCAACCGAGGCAATCCAGACTCGAGACTTTTGCTCGTTGACGAGAGACGCAGTGATGGCAATGCGTGACAACATAAAGCTGTTCTTACACATGACAAGCTCAAGGACCGGCAGGGCGTCAGGGTTGCGGTGTACATGCCTTCAGACAGGGTCGCAGCACGTTTTTCTACTGTTTCTAGCGAGGGGTTTCTCTTCCAAGGAGAATGGACTTGCACCTACTCTCCCGTAGACTCGTGAGTTGTAAGTGTGCCAGGGGGGTTTTCGGTTCAGGCGACTTGGGTGTCTATTAATGAGTTGAGGGCGTTGAGCGTGACGTGCTTGGTGCTTGGTGCTGGACAGGCGAGGATGTGGTGGGTCCTGCTGACGTTTGTCTGAAATGACGTCAATATGAGCGTCCCTTATAAAGCGTACATACTCAACGGCCGCTCCATCACTGTATAGGTTGCTGATACCTGCATTCAACTTGCTAAAAAAACCATGAGGTTTTATTCTGCTCTTCTCGCCTCCGTCGTGGTCTTCTCCCCACTGGCTAATGCACAAGGTTAGCAGTCATGTATAATGTCGTCACGGGTTTAATTAGCAATTTCTAGTTGCCAGCGTCTTCAGCGATATCACGTCTGGTGGTATGTAACAACATCTTGCTTCTTCAGTGGTAGATATCCCATGCCCATGTCTAGCCGGTTCAATTGCTAGTGACGCAACCTCCGTCGCAGCAAGTCTAGCTAGCGTTGGCACATCCGGTGCAGCGAGCCTGGCAAGTGTTGTCACGTCCAACGGAGCGAGCATCGCCTCCGGGGTTTTCGAGACAGTAACGAGTACTTCTGCTTCTCCTTGCGTGTTCAGCGATACCCTCCCCGGTTGACATTTGTCCCCGTGTGCGTTTTCAGGCGTCGGGCCGTCTGTTGTGACTGTCATTACGTCGGCAGGCGGTAAAGCTGTTACCTTGGGAGCAAGCGGTGCCTCTGGCGCAGTGGGCGACATCACCAGCTTCTACCAATCTGCGACAGCGGCAGCACAGTAAGGAGTCTTTCTTTCACCCCGTGTGCTTGTGTCCTGCACTGACATTTGATCACAGCTCCAACGCTGCCTCACAGAATGGCGTGCTGGGCGTGGCCTCCGCACCACTATGTGCAAGCATTGTGACAGTGCTCGCAGGCGTGTCATTTGGAGCATGGGCCATTCTTTAGCCTAAACTCGCCGTTACCTGACATACAAGGCCCTTCAAAATTGTTACCCCAGGGCTGACCCATGATAAAAGACTCGATCTTGACACTTGGTACACTCGAGCTACATCTATACCGGTATTCTTCTCAGCGTTCTTGTTATATAATACCACATGTAACATGTTCATCTACGCTTCGATATATTGTCCAAATGCTGGATGATCATCACATGTGAGGATAGACTCGAGCTATTTATAGTTGAGACCCGCCCATCCGTGCTTTCCACTCACAAGCCACTGCAACGTCCAGCTCAAGGATGGGCAACTCATCTTCCCATCCACCCATGCCAAAGATCACGGCGCGGGATCGCGCTATCCTGGAGTCTGTCCCCGTCTCCTCACGTTCCCCTTTGCACCGATGCTCACCCCTCCCATCCCATCCGCCAGCCTCAAGCTGCAACGTGACAAGATCCGCCAGTATCAGCTCAAGGTAAACAGCCCTCTTCACACCTGCACGAATGCCAGTGTTGGCTTTTTCAGAAATGTACTCACTCACACACGCGTGCGCCACCTTTGGGACGATTTAGATTCAGGGGGTGCTAGATCGAGAACACGAAGTTGCCAAGGCGTGCCTCAGGGCAGGCCAGAAAGACCGTGCGGTCATCGCCCTGCGACGGCGCAAGTACCAAGAGTCGATTCTTGTCAAGACGGATGCGCAGCTCGAGACGTTGGAAGGCCTGGTGCGTGTCGTTCCGTGGCGCTTTTGTCGCGGGGTGTCCTCATGCGCCCGGCCACTGAAATTGGTTTTTTTTTTTTTTGTGTGTGTTGCATTTTTTCCCCAGGTCTCTACGATCGAGTTTTCGCTCGTGGAAGCATCTATACTGCACGGCCTCAAACAGGGAAACGCCGTCCTCGCAGAGATACACAAAGACATGAACATCGAAAGTGTCGAGCGGCTCATGGGCGAGACGCAGGATGCCATCGCCTACCAGCAGGTGTGTGTGTGTGTGTGCAACAACACCCGCACAAATGTGCTTGACACGCATTCTGCAGGAAATCAATGAGATGCTGTCGACTGTAATGACAGCCGACGACGAGGATGCTGTACAACGCGAGCTTGCTCAGTTGCAGGCGGAGGCAGCGCCACCTGTTCAGGAGCCCCACGTACGGCTGCCAGATGCACCAGAGCAAGAGCCCTTAGAACCTGCATCATACGGTTCGTCTCTATTATTTGCTCAGTTTCTTTTCCAGGCTTAAACATTGCATTTCAGAGGAGCCCGAGCGTGCTCCCACATCACAGGAACGGGAAAGAGTTGCGCTAGAGGCATAATAGACTTGGAGCACACTCGTTGGGATTCTATTATGTTATTAGTACAGTAAAGAGTACACGCTTACATGCATTGTATAATATTGTACAATATCATCAACTGCGTATCACCAGCCCTCGAAATTCCCAAACCCAACCTGTTTACGTTTTTTGGTTTCAGGGACCCCGTCGAGTGGCGGTAGACCAGTGGGTTCGTCCCTTGGTCGTTTCAGGTCCAAATACTTGCCTATTCCTGCCCCTTTCCCACCCGCACCTAAAACTTCATTTGCAGCCCCAGCGCCGATCTTCACGCCAAACCAATTAACGTCATCACCCTCCTTATGCGACTGTTTTGGCTGAGGATTAGCTTCAGCTTCTGCGCGATGAGCAAGCTTCTTCGCAAGCCGCTTCTTGTATTCCTCGAATGGATCTTGGTAGCTGTCCCAACATGATGTTCAGCCGGTCTGCAACAAACTGAAACAGACATGCACGCACATGACCACTTCTTGGATTCTGATAGGCTTGCTAGGACGCTCTGTGCCGTCCTTGCGGGGTAGCTTTTCCAGCGCGTCAAGAATATCTTCACCGCCGACGAGCTTGCCGAATACCGTATGCCTGCCGTCTAGATTCGGTGTTGCACGAAAAGTGACGTAGAACTGTGACCTACGTCAAGGTATGCACAACGGCGTCAGTTGGATGGAAATCAATATCGCGTCAAGGAACAAACGTGTTTGTGCCAGGCCCTCGGTTCGCCATCGCAACAACCCCACGACAGTCGTGCTTGGCAGCATTTTTTGCATCGTACTCATCCCGAAAAGGCGTGCCCCAATATGATTGCCCACCAGAGCCCGTGCCTGTAGGGTCGCCTGTTTGGATCTATAATGGCGCCATATTAATAAACTCGAACAAGCCTGTCGAAAGGAGATGCACCATAAACCCCGGGACGAGACGATGAAAGAGGCAATCATCGTATTTTCCAGCTCGTGCGAGCATAAGGAAGTTATAACATGTTTTGGGAGCCTGTAAATGTAGCTTAAGAGTATTAAATGGACTAAGAAAGTAGATCCACCTTTTCACAAAATAGCTCCAAATTGAGACTTCCACCACCGAGTGTAGTTACGACACGAACATAAGCCCTTCGCTTGCCTACATCTTTCTCCTTGCCCTTCCCCTTTGGAGGGTTCGCAATATGGTCAAACATAAGTTCTTCCTGGATACCAAGTGTAAAAGGGGAGAGACTGTCAGATGAAATCCGGGATGGCCCACCTCATCAAATAAGGCGGTCGAGGTTGCTGTGTGAGGATCGACTGATGTCGATGTCAGCGAGGCTCCCGGTAAGCCAGTAGAATACGGTGAGGCATTCCCTATTAAAGATATATTTCAATTTCCATGCCTTCGATATCCGACAAAAAGCTACTTACAAGGCATAGAGGCTTTCTTCTGAGGAACCGCAGGGAGCGGTTTGGTCACGGCCTTCTCCTTATTAGCAGCCACGGGTGTCTTGACAACTGGTGCCGAAGGGATAGCATGTGGATTTTGTAAAGTGATAATGTCACTCCTGAGCGCATCCATGAGGCAGTGGATCAAAAGATGGTGACTGCACCTACTTTTTGAAGTTGACATCAGCAACAAGGTCTCTATTGCCCTTTATGCTCTCAACTAGGAATACGTTTCCTGTCGTGGCGATGGCTACAATATGGGAATGCTCGTTGAAACGCTTGAATGTGACAGGGTCATGCAGTTCTCCGTTGGCATCTCGAGTGTAATGAAGTGTGATAAGAGATGAAGGATCGAGGACTGTGCCATTGGTAGGATGCTTATTATCATGCTGTCTGCTCATCCAAATAAATTTAAAAAACCCGCGAGATGGAACAGTCAGTAGCTCACTTGAGCCATGGGATGATGTTGACCAAGTCGTACACAGTGCCAGTACCATCTTCGTTCCGCGCACAGACGGGATGATCAAACGGCTGAAACGATAGAGAACAGCAGTCGAACGGGGTGAGTGACCCAGGATGCGGAGCTTGCTGCTTCCTATGGACGTGTTCACAGCCCGTTTTCATAAGATTGTCACCAATAGAAACACGTACGCCTTATAGCCAGCAGATCCTGCTGTGTGTTGACCCCATTGACCAGAATGTTCGGTATGGGTAATGTACAATTTATCGTTTGACCCGTGCCCCCTAAAATACGTGAGTGAATGATCCGATGGAAAAGCCAGGCAACCTCACATTGTAGTAAGTAATCGACTGAAGGTGCGACGCAGAAAGGTCACGTGACGGATGTGGCGATCTTAGCCCCGTTCAGCTCGTCAATGTCATGCTATGTTGTGTCATGCTCCAACGGCGTTTCGAATATATACGGGATCGTTCGCGACGTTGATATACCCGAGAGCGCGATATCATGACTTTATTCGAGCTTCTTTACCGACAGGTGGTATAAAATATTGCTTGCATTGAGTCCCCCATTGACATGGACATCACAAAGGGGGGAGTGTGCGCATCCCGTTGACTTCACCCAAAGTAATTGGGATTGCCGTTTCTCGAGGAGTCAGAAGGTAAGGATAACTATAGTACTCTGCTCATGGTTAATACTTTGCAGCTATCAAGAGGACGGACACAGTGTCTGTTGTTTGGCGATTGAGCCTGATGAGCTACGAACGAGCCTCAAACAGCACCACAATATCCATTGGGACCCGGATAGCATAGGTCGTGAAATGGCCAGCCAAGTCGTCTTTGTTGGAATATATGACGGGTGTGCAACGCGTGATTTCCCGTGATTAGGACTGACGGCCAATACCAGTCATGGAGGCGCCATAGTATCAGACCACTTGCGTCGTGAGTTGCAGGGACTATTCGAATCAGTGGATAAATCCCAGATCCCTGAGATCAACCGCTGGGTAAAGAGCATTGGGGGATATTTTAAACGCTATCACGGTGGCATTTTAAAAAGATGGGATACAGACAATCTATCCTCATCCCCTCCACTTGACCTTGAGTCCAGAGCTACCTTGGCATTCTTGCAGGTTTGCCGTCTCTTTGCACCTGTGCAGGCGAAGATTCCATGACACAGTGAAACCACAGGCGGATAGAGATATCTCAAACCTGAAAGAATCATCCAAGCAGGGCTCTACGGCGTCCGTAGCATTATTTCACTCCTTAGACTCTCCTTCTACAGCATTCTTTGCGGCGGAACGGGTGGCGCTGACCGTTGCACATTGTGGGTGAGTGACTTTTTGACCCATTCATGGTCTTGATTTGAGGATATGGTCTGTAAATAGAGATACGCGAATACTATTGTGTTCAACTGACCGTGGACAAGTTCACTCTATGACTGAGGAACACCATGCTGAGAGCCGAGGAGAGTCTGCACGCCTCCGGAGACTCGGAGGTACTGGGTTGATCACGGACTCGTTCGGAGAAGCACGGTACGCCATCAACTCATCGCTCTTATTTGGCTTCATTACTTGGCTTCATTACTTTTCTAGATGGATGGGGGCACTAGCGAATACACGTGGGTTAGTGTGAGTTATGGACACTGCGATATCTTTACAATATCCCATTTCTCAGGCTCGGCGACAAGAAATTCAAGCCTTTCGGCGTCACTCCGGAGCCAGAAGTTAGAACTAAGCTATTGAGAGGTATTGAGCTTCTTTCAGGTTGAGCCATCTAGCTGCATTTCTTGCAACCACAGGTCCCGAATGGGCGTACACCGTTTTCGTCTCAGATGGGATCACCTCAGTTCTTTCTGACGACGAGATTGTGGATCTTGCACGTGGCCATTCAGATCCACAACAAGCAGCATCTGCTATCATGTCTTTCGCTGAAGAATTGGGCAGTGAGGATAATGCCACTGTCATTGTTGTTCCTCTAGCAGGATGGGGTCGTATACGTGGGCCCGACAAAACCAAGGAACTTAGAGAGTATCGCCGGAGACAAGCGATAGGCAGTGAAAGACAGAGGCGCATGTAAAACCTCGCAAGTGAAATGAGTATGGAATACACAAATACCTTCATCCACCAATCACTCCGTTTATATCGATATCAATTAGCTGTGTTAAATCTGTGAGACGGCATGGCCATCGGCGCGGGGATCAGACCCGGCAGCCCAGACCCGTCTTCCCGATTGATCCGTCAACTTCTGGATAATTTGACCCCTTCCAAAGAGGCCCCTCTTTGTCCCAGTTAGCAAGTAGGCGTCATGACCCATTTCTGACCAACATTATTGAGTGGACTGGCCCAGTTGAGTGAAGAACAGAGACATACCTCTTAGTTTCGAGATTGTCTCGGAAGGGATACCCTCCTCGAAATAGACTTCGCTGTTGATATCACCTGCAGAATCCTGTACCTTAGACGAATCTTCCTGCGTCTCTGCTTTGACTTCAGAGTCTGGAATAGCTGCAGAGATACAGAAACGAGGAGCATCGAGGGCCGCTTGGGGTGTCCAACCACGCAAGAGGTTGAGAAGAACTTGAACATGACCTTGGGGCTAACCAGCATGTCAGATACATTGAAGTCAAGGCCTAAAATTTGGAATTAACCTGCATGAAACCGCCCATGACACCAAATGACAGGAACAGTTCATCCCCTCTCAAAGCCATTGCCGGGATGATGGTATGGTAGGGTCGTTTTCCACCCTAACGAAAAGGTTTTGATGGGGATGAATGGTGACGATGCAGCAAAAGACCTCACTTTCAACTGGTTCGGGTGTCCTTCTTGGAGCATAAACCCAGAACCCCTATTTTGAAGCGTGAACCCAGTGCCCCGTGGGATGGCTCCTGTACCGAAACCTAGTGAAACCATCAGATTGACAGCGGCTCTGCTGATTAGGAACGAATGCCAGACACACCTGCATAGTTGCTCTGAATGAAGCTGCATGCGTTACCCCACTGGTCAGTAACTAGGGAAATGGTAATTGTAGTTCAATGAGAATGAATGCTCTGATATACCAGTGAAGTATACTGTGTCTGACGATTGAACCGGATAACCCTAAAACAGAGAAGCAGCTATCAGTATACCGCCCTCACGCCAAACACCTCTTACATGTCGTATATTTGGAGTGGCCTTTACTGGGTCAACACTAGAAGCACGCTTGGTAAGGTACTCCTAGCCTCCAGATAAGCACAATAAGACCACCGTAAGTCCAATGACTTGCCTTGCTAAGAAGTTCGGTAACAGGAACATGGACCACTTCGGGGTCTGCTACATAGTACCTACTGTCTATTGATTCATTATGAATTAAAACGTTGAAATCGAATGACAATGTAATCCTGCCTGCAAACGCCAATCTACGTTTTCTTTGTTTAATTTGCAATTCTGGTTCTGAAATGCGAACGAAGACGTACCGCAGTACTTCCACGAGGATGTGTAAGTACTCCGCGGAGTTGTGCTCGGTTTCCAATAGAGGTTTGATCTTTCCTTGAGATTCCAAGGCATCAAGCATCCCTAATGCAAGAAGTGCTGTGATACCTTGCCCATTGGGTGGACACTTGATACAGGGGTAAAGCCCACTGAGAGAAACATATTGAAACGCATAACTTCCTTACCTCATATACCGTGACCTGCCCCGCATAAGTATATCTGATGGGTTGCACGAACGTGGTCTGATGTTTAGCAAGATCTTCCAGCTCCATCACACCGCCTTTGTTCTGTATAAGTTCAACGATAGCCTCCGCTACAGGACCCTTGTAGAAGCCGTCTTTGCCATGCTCCGCAATTCGACGAAAGGTCGTGGCAAGATCTGGAAAGGTCATTATTTGTCCCGGCAGCGGAGCTTTGCCGTTGAGAAGCATTGCATTCGCATCTGGGGAAGCATTTTTGATGAGATTTTCAGAGCGTTGCCACTGAGTATAACAAGGTGAGGTATGTGTCAGAGGTATCCAAATCACATACTGCTAAGCTGTGTATCTCAGATACAGGAACACTAGAAGGACATTTCAATTTAAGTCGCCAGATGCGCACATGTCTCTCACCCTTCCTCTGCCAGGCGAATACCAGGTGCGAAGACGTCTGCAACGGTAAGCTTCCTGCTTCCGAAATTCTCGACAGCATCAACCCACGCAGCCGCTGCACCAGGGACAGTGACCGAATTGAGGTCATTGACAGGGATGGATTGCCCAGTCACACCACGGGAACGCATATGCTCGATATTGAGTTTCTGAGGGGAGTGCCCAGAGCCGTTGAGTGCCTTGACAGTCTTAGCTTTTGCGTCGTAAAAGAGACAGAATGCATCTCTGGAATTCAATGTGAATACGAGATCATCGCATGGATGATAGCTTATTGCTATACCCTCCAACCCCGCAGCAACTGGGCTCTGTGACGTTCAATGCTACAGATGTGGCCACCGCCGCGTCCACAGCATTTCCACCTTTCCGAAGGATCTCTAATCCAGCTTCACAGGCCAGAGGTTGGGAGCAAGACACGACACCCTTCGTGCCATACACAAGAGACCGCCTGCTTGGGAATGGTTGCATAATAAAGTCAGGCTGATCGACCTTGCCCCAGTTGATTCTTCCTTTGGTAGCCATATCCAGACAAAGTGGAGAAACGGGATAACAAGGATGGATCGGACATGATGCACCGTCTGAGGCTTATATATGTCCAGCGTGCAGATATTATCCGCATCCGAATAACGGCATCTGTGGCACGTGATCGGTGAATGTGTAGCTTCTCACGATCGTCGCAAAACCATGAAGCTGGACGCTACTGATCTTCGCTATTTGACAACGGAGGAGTTCAGAGTACTCACTGCTGTACGTTATAACCTTTGAATAACATTCTGGATTGTTGAGGAAGCGTATAGGTTGAAATGGGATCTAAAAATCATGAAGTCGTTCCTAATCCTCTAATAGCTCAGGTCTCGGGATTACGTAGTGGTGGTGTGAACAAACTCCTAGGTTCCCTCGCCCAAAGAAATTTGATCGCCAAAGTGCAGAACTCTAAATGTAATGTTATTTCCTGTGCAGGGTCGCTTTGCTCACACGTTGGTCTTTAGACGAAGGATACAGGTTAACATATGGCGGATATGACTATCTTGCCATGCGTGCGCTCTCAAAACGCGAGTCTATGTATTCTGTTGGCAACCAAATAGGCGTAGGGAAGGAATCGGGTACGTTCGTGTCATCCTCGATCCACGTTGTGTACGTGAAAGCTGTGCGATAGATATATATGCTGTGGCCGATGCAGAAGGAAAGCAAATGGTACTGAAACTTCATCGGTACATCATTATCATGTTTTGCTGCAACACTCCGTCTCAGTATACACTCCTTACACAGCTTGGGTCGTATCTCTTTCCGTGCCATAAAGACGAAACGCGACTATATGGGCAAGCGCAAGTCGGCATCGTGGATGTACATGTCACGATTAGCAGCCCAGAAAGAATGGGCTTTCATGAAGGTGTGACTTCCGCCCTTGTATGGCATGCTCTGGTCGAATCTGTAAGGCTTCAGGTCTTACATGAGCATGGTTTCCCAGTCCCGAGACCAATAGATCAAGCTAGACATTGCATACTGATGGAACTCATCGATGCATATCCACTGTGAGCCCCTTTATAAAGTTGCCAAAATGCACTGACAGCTGTCCTCTCAGGCGACAAGTTGCTGAAATCGACTCCCCAGGACGTCTATACTCGACTCTAATGGATATCATTGTGCGGTTTGCACATGCCGGACTTATTCATGGCGATTTCAATGAGTTTAACATTCTTATCCTTCGGGATACCGGGGAGCCAGTTGTCATTGATTTTCCGCAAATGGTCAGTACATCGCACCAAAATGCAGAATGGTGAGCCTTTGTCAGTGGGCATTGGCGGAGGATATGGCTTATCTTCCTCTTACATTCGTAGGTATTTTAACCGGGATGTCGAATGCATTCGCACATTCTTTCGACGACGCTTTCAATATGAAAGTGCTCTTTACCCAAGGTATAAAAGCACTCTATCGGACAGTAGTGAGGGGGAAAGTGATGGTTTTCATTTGGATGTCGTCGTAGCTGCAAGCGGTTTTGCTAAGAAGGAAATGAAAGTTCTTGAAGAGGTATGTCTGAAATTTCATTTTTTGGCATTCTTAAGCCAACAGTTTATCTTCCGAACAGTACATGGATACACTAAAAGTGGCTGACGACGAGAAGAACCTGGATAGTGAAGCAAGCGAAAATATTAGCGAGGGGGGTTCTGAGGTCGAACAGACGGCAAACAATGAGGAAAATGAGGAAGCGAAAGAAGAGGAGGAACAGAAGGATGAAGATGATGAGTATGATGAAGATGCAACGCCAGAAGGCCATGGTTCAGGAGACGTTGAGGATCGGTCCGAAATAGACCTCGACCCTGAAGTGCAAGACGAAGGGAACTCATCAGCAAATGTCCCGGGTGCCTCCAAGCTACCGAAAGATACCAGACAATCACAACTCCAGTTAAGAAATCCTAGTAGTGGCTCTCGCGCCAATCCTGATATTCAAGGACAAATTCGCAACAAGATCGTCACAGATTTGTCAAGACAGCGCACACGACAGCAGTCAAAATACAACTCCAAAAGCAGTACTCAACGAGCGGGACGACCAAAAGGCAGCAAGGCGAAGCAAGATAATAGGGTCAAAATAGATAAAAGTGGTGTGTGGGAGTGATTTTTAGGCTATCACATAATATACTGGTCATAAACTGACCGTGGAAGTGCAAATGTCTCGTCATCGCTGGGACACTAAGGGCTCCCTGGCTTTTTGCGTTCTTGTAGCCACTTCTTGACCACCAAGTTTTGGATAGAACGTCCCAGGGCGGCCGACACACCAAATGGTACACTACACCAAATTAATTTTGAAATCAGCTCAAGTCATACTAATCAAATACCTGTTGCCTATTTGTTTATGATACTGAAAGCCATATGGAGAACGTTAGTTATGCTATGATGAGAAAAAAATGAATGATGATCACGTCGTCTATATTGTCGGTGTCCGAGTAAAATGTGAAGTCATCTGGAAATCCTTGGGCCCTGGCAAGCTCTCGCACCGTAAGGATACGTTTGCACTGTGATTGATCATTCTAGGTCAGGAGAGCAATTTATTGCCAAGGGACTCACGAAGGGGTGTAATACAGTGCTTTGTTTTGCTACCGGACCTACATATGTGACAATCGTGCTGAATTTCATAAGAGACTGTGAAAGATGCTGGCATTGAAGAAAACACACTTGAAGTAACCATCTGGATTCAAGCGACTGTATGCTCCTGTATTGATGAGTTAGATGGCAAGCAGATCGTAGGACATGAAAATATCACTACCGGCTAGATAGCCACCGATAGCTTTCGCAGACGCTGGATCTCGCAAACTCCATTCACGATTTGTTTGGTCAAGGTCTGGAAAGGAGGCTCAGTCGACCATATAAAAAAATCGAAACAGTAAATTTAAACATACGGCGATAGTCGGCTCTTCTGGCAAGCGGGACGTCACAGATGCTACACACAAATACTCAAGATCATGAAATGAATAAGAGCCCTTCAATACATACTTCTCGACTTGATATAGAGGATAGTGCCGTGTAAAATGTTGATAGTTGTTCTCTGGACACAACACCAGATCTCGTCGTGCGCGTTGTTGTAAAGCATTTGCGCTCGGGGTCTCATACATGAAGTCAGCATCCTGGATACCCCACACTTTATCCGGTTGGCAAGGGACCACAGGGATGTGGTTGGCGCGAGCGTTTGCAACCTCCTGTTGTTCACGGGTGAGTTTCTTGGGGCTTTCCCTAAAAATTTATGACATACAGATTGCTCAATACTAGGTTAGTAGAAGGTTAACTTACCAGTCAAAGAAAGGTAAATCCGATAAGGCCTCCGCGACGGTAGGGACTTCATGCAGAGCCTTGCCAGGTGCGAATGAAGGTTTTATTTTGAAGAGAGGACCTAACTGGAGGCTCTTCACTCCAGGTTGGTCTTCTGTCCGAAATGCATGCGATGCTTCAGGAAAACTAAACATGCCCCACTCAGGAAGGGTTGCCACTGTGAAGAAACGGTCTCGTGTTTGAGGTACACCGAAAGATCGGGCATGCAAAAGCTGTCCCATAACATTGTATCTGTAATTCTGATCAGCCTCTGGACACCACTCAAGACAAAATACATAAAGACTTGCCCAAGAAAATGAAGAATCCTTTGTAAATCAAGATGTAGTCAGCCACCAAATATCAGACAAGGATAAATGATTATAACTTGAGAACTAATTTGAGATCCCCGGCCTTGATCTCTTTGGAAGAGCCTTGAGAGACTCTCCATTGCAAGAATCCTGGCACTGACTCCATAACAAAAAACGCCGGACGGAGAAAGTCTACAAAGGAGAGAGTGGTGAAGGCTGGCCGTTTTGTGTCGGTCGTCTGTCTGTTTAATGTGGAGTCATTTTGACTACGAAGGGTCAAGGCTTGAATTGATATAACCTGACGAGACTAACCACGGTGGTCCAGAATAAATCAAGTCCACCTTTCCACGTACTAGCCTGCGTTCACGACCTTTGACAAGATCATGCAGAATTCGGTTAGCATCAGCAGTGAGAACGGTGGTATCTGATGAGAAGTTTCTTCTTTATAACATAATGTTAATCAGAAGGTGTTCGTAATTCGTGGGTGATGTCAAACCTCATCGTCTCAGCAGCGCTAGGATTTATCTCGACCGCCAAACTAGTTTGCATTGAGCAACCGTCTGCGAGTCCTAAGCCAAATCCTCCAACACCTGCGAAAGGATCAAAGGCGCATAGTTTCTTTTCTGCTTCGCACCGTATCTCAAGCTCGTATCTTTCTTGCTCCAGATGATAACAAGTATGACACATTCTGAAGCTTGCCAATGGAGCTGGTGTGAGAGAAGAGTTAAGGGATGTAGCTCGAGATTTGACATAAAAGCAATTAGGGTGTCTGCGAAGCCAAGTATGATCTTTTGCCTCATATTCAGAGATATGTAGCACCTGGCAAATGCCAAGTACCGAAGCAGCGTCAACGGTCTCTTTGATTGACGTGAGGAAAAGAGCGGGCTAAGTCAAGAGGGGAAGGTAAGAGTCAGGTAACCAAAGCATATCGCCTACCTCGGCAAAATAACCGGGGCCCTTTCTGTCACGTTCCCTGCCCAGTCTATACACCACAAGCTTGACTCCATCCCCAGCTTTGAGAAATGTGCTGACTTGACCAATGGAGCAGGTTAATTGATCAGCAGAATGGGATTCATAGCGAATGAAGTCATGCTGGTGATACTCGATAGACCGGATGGCACATTGAATTCCGGATGTGAAATTGGAGATCGAGGCGTTATGAGCTTCACAAGAGGGGCATTTCCGTGAGGAAGGCACATGTACTTGCTCATTCGCCACTTCAGTGAAGCCTGCAGGGTGGCTACGATCCCAGGCGGATCTAAAGCACTTCTTAATGCATTAAATCAACAACACGTTCCAGTAGACGTACGAATAGAAGTAAGTGTCCTTCGAGGGCCATTTTTGACTGGCATGTTCAGCTAAGGAAATCCTGACAACGTTACATTTGCTAACCAGGCAATCTGTGGAGACGTCTCGGCAATTATCGTCAATTGACAGGAACAATTCCTGGCCATGTGCAAGCTCTTGCAGTATGGTTTCAGAACCATGGACAAACCAGCGAGCATGAAAGTGTTTATTGCGTTGATCGAAAAAAAGTATTTGAGCGAACCTGGGACATTTGCCAAATCAGTACTGGAACAGATGATGCATATTCAACACTCACCGCAGGCCAGTGCGATCTTCATAGTCACCTTCGTTGACTATCACGAAATCTCCTACCTATTACTATCCATTACATGTCACTACTACGGTAAGGGATCATACCTTATAGCTGGCTATGTCTGTTAACACCTGAGTATCCGGCTGCGGCTGACCACGGGAAAGCTTTTTGTCATTCAGAAATGATGGTCGCTCGCCTACAACGGTAAATTTGCTATCAAAAAATGATGACACAAAAGCGTGAATTGTCGGGGTAATAGCGGTTGGGGCCGACTTGACTCGAGTCTCTCCCTTCCGTTTTCGAGTCAACGTAGGCCCTCGAACTAACCGAGGAAGTAAAACTTGGCATAGCTCGTCATTGGCTTCGTCCCATGTATCAGACATCGCACCAAGAGATCCATGGGACTTCAAAATCAAGCGGAACAGAGGAGCATCTTTGACGTCGTCCCAATCAACATCTGGAATTGCGGTGATTACTTCTGTGAGCTCCGACAAGGAGTATTGACACTGCATTAATTCGAAGCATTTGGTTTCTGGTGTCAATGATGAAAGGGTCACTCACGCATGACAAGTCTTCTTTGTTCCAGCATCTTCCTAGAAGCGGATCCTTGGCTAAAGGAGAGGAAAGCTCGCGAAGGAATCGTTCGCTGGTGATATTATAATCGACCAGTATGTTCCGCAATATATGCCTAAGAAGCATCTCTCTGGAATAAAAGGGTAGAAAGAATGGTCGATATGTCTCTGCTGGAGTGTCAAGAATATACCAAGCATATTGGGTCTGGATCCATATTGAACTGAGTGCGCTTAGTTAGGCGGTGGGTTCGCTGCCGGTAGAAAACAACCTACTCTTTATGAATATCCAGAGAATACGAAAGGATGGTGCTAGTCCTGAAAGGTATACCATCAAATGGTGACAAATCTTGATTGTTATCTTCATCATCTGCATCAGTGACAGCCTGGCCAAATGCTTCACACGGTGCGTCGATTTTCCAGAGATATGAGAGCGACACAAGATTGAGGGAATGTGAATCGAAGATCAAGAAATCCCTCAAAATCCTCACAGGAGGATCGGTGGGGTTATCTGGCTCGTAGGGTTCGTGAGGTTCGTAGGGTAGTCGAGTTGCAACGTCATTCTCTGCCTCAAGGAGGTAGGAACCTTCATTTGGAACTTCGAACACAACCTCTTCAATCAAGGCAGGATCACCAGCACTTGCATGTAACTTATACTTCGAGTGAGTATCAGGATGATAAGATTCCATGTCAACATCAGAATCAAGGGACGACGTAGTGTTTACATCGGAGACAGCTGATGTGCCCGGAGACGTAGAGCGAGGACGGGCACTACGCGATACTGGTAAAACCTGGAAATAGATGATATATAAAGGGTATAAACTCTTAACACAACCTTGAAGGCATTACGTACCGCTTGACTAGTATTCTTTCCGTGGCGAGTACGCCTCTACAGAAGTCAATTGATCGGAGAAATATTGAATTGAGTAGCCAAACAGAACCGTTCAGACGATGCACCTTCAATCTCTCTGCTGGATCCGTTGCCAAACGTTTATTAATTGTCATGCCCCTCTTAGTCTTTTGGTGGCCTAAGCCATCGAGGTTGGAGCTGACTCGAGCAGCACGCAACTCTTCTGGCCGGGCCTCTTCTACGTCTCCAAATACGTCCATTGTTAGCTTTCTTTTCCGGTTGGGTTGCATAATGCAAAGATTGGCCGTCTGGCAGAAAGTCACGCACAGAAGATAGCTTAGATAATTTTCGGCTGTAGGCGCTCAAATATTCAGCGAAGGAACTACTTGATGCTTCGCGCCACATGTCAGAGGAGGGGGTTTTTACCATCATGTCTGCTCGAACTTATCATCATATCTAGCCCTTCCCCAATACGCAGGTGGTATCATTCATATCCTCCAATTTCTTCAGATGTCAAACCTCGCCAACTTGGAAGGGACTTATTGTCTACTCTTACTGGAATGATGCAGGACACGAAATACAAGGGTGTTGGGCTCACGGACGCCGAAGCAGAGTCACACAACAGCCGTTTATCCTCCCTCAGATTTGCCCTAGGAAACGATGATCCTGTACGAATTCGAGATGCATTCGAAGATCTGGTGACACACTCATCATTGGACTCCCTCACGACGCGTGACTTGGAGATGATTTCGAGGATGCTTCACAAGCATTTTACAGCTTGCTCAAATGTCCGATATATCATGGCCGGCGCTCGAGCGATGGCTCTCAAAGTAGCCACCAAAGGCCAGCTAGATGGTCTCCGGGCTTGTTTACTACTGCATTTACGATGTGGCGACATCCAGGGTGTCACGTCTACTTACGACGTGTTCGCTAGTCTATTTGAAACCCCTCGGACACCACACACGGACCAGACGGGATTGTCGCATAGTGCGGTGGACAAGGGCGCTGTGACTCCCGCCATGCCTGCCGCCAAACTTGCATTGCCCAGGTCCCTTGATCCTCTTGTAACGGACGTGCTTCTGACTGTCATTGCCGCCTATGTGACTCAGGATCGATTTAATGATGCGGCTGAACGATTTTTAGTCCTACCGACGTCACTCCATGTCCCAGCATCCAGAGCCAAAGCCTTCTGCGATATTCATTTGCCAAATGACCCCTCACTATCAAACAAAGTCCAAGCATGGGTTCAGGAGCTCGTCCTCCTCAGACTCTTATCTAGGCCTTCGTCTCTTCAAAAATACGTCAGCAACCTGGCAGACGAGCAAAACATCGCTTCGCTGCAAAAATTATATTTGAGTACGATTTCAGGTTGTCGGAGTGCTGATGGTAATTTTCTGGTGACAAATCGAGGAGATCGAGGGGACGGCAAAAGGCGCACCATTCTGTCTAGTGCTGTCTGGGATATCTTCATACAAGCATTTTTCAAGTGTAACAGACCAGACTTGGTGGAAACGTTGTGGAGCGATGTTACTGGGCTTGGATTATCTCCCAATCGACATTTGTGGACCACTCTGCTCGTTGGCTATGGTCGACAAGGCCAGTGCGACCAAGCTATGTCTATCTGGAATCGCATGCTGGAGGCAGGAGTTGAGCCGAACGAACATAGTTACGGTGCCATGATTCAAGCCTTTTTCAGGGCACGCCGGCCGCAGGAAGGCTTCGCCTTGTTTCAGCAATACCGAATAGAGTCAGGGAAATCTCCCGAGCAACAACAATTACTGCACGACCAGACCATGCTCCCTCTGTTTAATATTGTGCTGCATGGCCTCTGCCTGAATGGTATGGAAAGCGAGGCCAAAAATCTCACGAAGGATATGATGGATCACGGCCCAAAGCCGGATATCGTATCATATAACACCTTCCTTCGGCATTACGGGCGCATGGGTGACATGAAAAGTGTCGCATCTGTTTTGCGGGCACTCAAGCCGGCGAACATACAGCCTGATGTCCATTCCTACACGACCCTTCTCTCTGTTCTGTACAGAGGAGGAAGCAGAGACGCCCACACAAGACTGATTCAAATCATGGAGACGATGGGTGTTCAACCCAATGTCGCAATGTACAGCGCAATCATTGACTTCCTCGTACGACAGGGGGGCCAGGAAAATCTGCGTAACGCAGCAATGCTTTTACAATTGATGGAGAATCATCCAGACAAGGAGTGTCGCCCAAACGAGATCACGTATACTGGTATCCTGGCTGGGCTTCATCGGGATCCCACTATACCAGCCCAGGATGTGAAGATGTACACAGAGTCACTATTTATACAGATGCACAAAAATGGGACGCCTCCCAATCGAACTACCTATCATTATCTCATCAAGGGTAGCCTCGAGAACCCGGAAGCACAAGGCTTGCAAATGGCGCTAGGGTACTACCGCGAAATGGGGAAAAGGGGTATCACACTCACGAACCGTACATGGTACGTGATCTTGTCATCGCTTCTAAGGCGGGGGGACTGGGCTATAGCAGGAGAGGTGATGAGGGATATGTTCAGACAAGGGTACAAGCCGGATAGTGCGCTTGACGTATTAGTGCAGAGAGTCCAAAGGGAGATATCTTTACACAAAGGACATCTATAGCCAGACACGATTCTATCGTGCACGCATGTTACCACCGAAGAAGAAAGCTTTGCCCAATCCAACGGAGAGATACCGTTCATATACTTCAAAATACGAATACTCATTATGATAAACCATTGATGCAAGCTAGCCATGCTTACCCCAGTGACTCCATTTTCTTCCGATCCACTTGCCGAGAAATGGTAACAACACAAGGGACAAAAGGTTCTGCAGTTGCTCAAGGCTCTCCTCCCATTCCCGCTGTGCGAGACGGTACTCCTCGTCGTAATCGTCGGAGTTGATCGAGTGCGAAGACGAACCTGAGGTTGAAGATGAGTGGAGAGAGGCTAGCGAGCTCATCTCGAATTCGTGGCAGAACAGGTGCTTGCTCACTGGGCTTGTGTAAGCAGTGTCATTCTTGCAGCGCGCGGCACGGTCATCTCGTTTTGGATTCCGCTCCGCTAAGCGAAGTACTGGCTCTCCTCCTTCACGCACATCTAGTTACGGCGTCCTTATACCACCTTTGACATTCTCTCCTTAGAACTATCCATGTGCAATGTCGGATTTACATGGAACAACGCAGCATAAGGTAGTTGGCAAGCGGCTGCTCTACGCTATATCATGCTTCGCCAGTTTGGGCGTATTTCTCGTGAGCTGTTTCAGTTATAGTCTGTAGACAATGCGCTTACCACGCCTTCAATCAAGTTTGGCTATGACCAAGGGTAAGCATACCTCGTGCCTCCCAAGACGCGGCCAGTCCTTACGTGATGGTTTCTAGTGTTATGTCTGGGATCATCACTGGACCATATTTCATCCAATACTTTCACCGTCCTTTACCTTATGAAGTCGGCACCATGGTTGCTGTGCTCGAGATCGGAGCCTTTGGTGCGCCTTTGATACTGGCATAATTCTCAGACATCAAATTCTGATGATAAGTATAGTCACGTCGCTGGCGGCCGGCCGCATAGCAGATATCATCGGTCGACGAATGACTCTCTTCTGGGGAGCCACTATTTTCGTCATAGGAGGTGCTATTCAGACCGGAACGACAGGTTATGCTGTAATGGTCCTGGGTCGTGTAGTTAGTGGATTTGGAGTTGGTTTACTATCGTGCGTCACCAAATGGCACTTCACGTTTGTACTCATTATTGGGCATGACAGCACCATTGTCCCTATTTACCAGAGTGAGGTGTCCCCTGCAGAGCATGTAAGCTCCATGATGTCACGACAGCTTTCAGAAAGCTCATACTTACTGATTGAACAGCGAGGTGCACTGGCCTGTATGGAATTTACGGGAAATGTCCTCGGCTACTCATCTTCCGTCGTATGTTTCTATTCCGTTTTAATAGCAGAAACGCCTTTTAACCTGTTCATAGTGGGTGGACTACTTTTGCTCATATATCGAGTCAGATTACTCCTGGCGTATCCCTCTTTTAATGCAATGTGTCATTGGAGCTATTCTAGCTGTTGGCTCACTTTTCATGCCTGAAAGCCCTCGGTCAGTCGAACGCCAGGTCCTAAGCATTTATTTAACGTCCTTCTCACGTAGATGGCTTATTGATACTGGAAAGGAAGAGGAGGGCATGATTGTCATCGCTGACTTGCATGGGGGCGACTTGGATAATGAAAAAGCAAAGGAGGAGTTTCGTGAGATCAGAGACGTTGTAGCGCAAGAGGCAAGCTTTGCATTGTACAAGTGGTCGCATGTGCTCATTTTTTTGGACAGCGCATGATGGCCAACTCCAGGACGTATAAAGTAATGTGGAGGAGATACAAGCAGCGGGTGCTTATTGCAATGTCATCTCAAGCTTTCGCACAATTGGTATTTCTACATTCTGTCTGTCCAGTTTCCTCCGTCTAATTGTTGATATTAAGAATGGCATTAATGGTAAGGCTTACAATGATCACGATCATAGTTGTCGAAGCTAAGGGATCGATTTGACGACAGTCATCTCGTATTATGCTCGTGAGTGATTTTCCCAATGTTTTCATCCATGGCAACTCATGTCATTATTTCTCTCTGTCAATCAGCCATGGTCTTTGAGCGTGCGTTACAATTCAGGTCTATACTTGAAAATGGATTCTAAGTTGGCGGCAGAGGCTGGTTGGGTTGGCCGTGACGCATTACTGATGACGGGCATAAACTCTATAATTTATGTTTTGAGCACAATACCCACGTAAGTCTGTAGTCTCTGGACACTAAAAAAGGTATGTCAACGCGGCTTTCCAGGTGGTTCCTTGTAGATCGATGGGGTCGACGTGCTATTCTCCTTTCGGGCGCAGTGATTGTTAGTGTTTAAGCTCGACTCTTAAATTCAGGCTAATAACAAATGGATCCACAGATGGGCATCGCTCTTGTTGCCACAGGTTATTGGATGAACCTTGATGTACCGGCGACTCCAAATGCTGTCGTAGCTTGTGTGATTATTTTCAATGCCGCCTTCGGTTACAGGTTAGCATGTGTTATCTTAGTACTTGCTCGAGACTCATCCTTGAAAAGCTGGGGACCGCTTCCTTGGTTGTATCCGCCGGAGGTACGTTGCACATATTCATTATTCCTAAAGGATCTGACCCTGTTTGCATAAGATCATGCCGCTTGCTCACCGAGCAAAGGGTGTATCATTATCCACAGCAACAGTGAGTGGTCGATCTATAAAGTTCCAAGTAAGTTTAACATGGCTGTAGAACTGGTTCTTCAACTGGCTGGTGGGTCAAGTGACACCGACTTTGCAAAGTACAATCAAATGGCGGTTGTATCCCATGCATGGCTTTTTCTGTGCTTGCAGCTTCATTCTAGGTAAAGATGCTTCTTGACTGGGGCAATTTCTTCGCTGACGCTAGGTACAGTTTATTTCCGTAAGCAAGCTCTCGTTGACATTATCAGAATTTACGTGTTGCCTTAGTTTATCCTGAGACAAAGGGGATACCACTGGAAGAGATGGATGCTGTATTTGGTGAAGGTATTCCATTTCTCAGCGTTGTGACAGTTACGGTTGAGGCTGATTTGGGGATAGAACCTCCAAGCGACGAAGAGTCCGAGACTGCATCATTAGTACGCAGTCGACGATCTTCAGTGAACCACCATACCATCTCTCCCTCTCCGTCCAGAGAGCCTCTTCGGGAGTCAAAAGGCTGGCTGGGCAGATTATTTGGAAGAGATAGTGGGCGACGGGCACTATACCAGCCCGTCGACTCACAGGACGACGAATAGGAACTCGCGAGGATGGATGGCGCGAACCGCCAGGAAGACGTTGGGGACGGACAAGATCCAGAGAACGGTCGCGCCGTGAGCTGATGTGCGATCTGTCTCGCCGCACCGTTTTGAAGGTCTCTATCTATTGACCTGGTTTCTTGATGTTTATGCGGATAACACGGGGGCTTGGGGTTAATTTGGAGTTGTGTCATCTTCACCTGGCTCGCCTGCAGCAATGTGGCTCACGTGTGCTGTCCATCCTCACCACTGTTCGTTTTGATACTTAAAGTAGCTCTGTAAGGTAATAATATCACCGTCCTGAAATCGAAATGACTTTATTTCAAGTGTCAATTGAGGACGGACCCCTGACAATCTATTACATCGGAAGAGTTGGTGTGTAGATCAGTCCGAAATTTGCAAAAAACTTTCCTGCACCTGAAGTTTTCCGGCCCAATCTGAGTTATATCTTGGGCAGACTTGCCACTGGCTGATGTTGCCAGTAGATTCCCGAACGCATTATACATTTGGAGTTGGACGCACTGGATTAATCGGAATTAGGACACGTCGCCCTCGAACACTTGCAGCCTGTTGAGGTTAAAGAGCCTTGCAGTCTCGCTGTCACACTGGAACGGTTCAACGGTTCCAGATCATGGCACACGGTGCACGATGTTTCTATTAGCCACCGTTTTTCCTTCGGCAGGTTGGCTGAGCCTTGGGCGTTCTAGAGGTACAACGGGTTACCAATGCGAGGTGATGCGTATTAATTGTGGACATGGAACAAGACGGGACCTCGATTGGCCGTGTCCATAAGGATACGAGGCTAGGGAGGTGGGAAGCGGAGGTGATGTTCCTCCGTATACTGGCGATATCGGAGGAGATGGGCAACCACTTCAAGGATCGAGCATCTCGGGCAAGGCTGAGATCTTGAGATCGGAGCGGGCAGGGTGTGGGCTGGAGTAGAGAGAGGTAGCGTTGAGACCAGCATGTCCGATGCGTAGCTGTGTTCATCATACTGCACCAACGACCAGGATCCAACCATAGACTGGCTGGTCAGGCGCGAAGCTCGCACGCGGCCATGCGGCCGTCTGTCCAACAGTGTGAGAGTCGAGGTGAAACACAGTCTGATGGGCTGAGAGTCGTACGTGCAAAAAAATATGAACATCACGTTGAACGTCTGAGGCAATTCAGAGCAGAACTTGGTCTTCTGGGAGGCGGCCTGGGGTGATTAACCATGTCAAACCGGACTTTTCGAAGTCTTGATCCGGGCAATTTTCGCGAAAGAGCTTCAAATTCCGATATCACAGGTCCACCATGTGGATGAGAATATTTACTTGGGCATAATCCGGGGTCCCGGTAAAGATGAGCACATGTATGCATGAATCGCGCATGGTTTACGTTGTATGTGATCGATATACTTACTACTCTACTAATCGGCAACTGACTTATTGAGTAACTAAATGATGATGGCAACCTCTGGAAGCGCCGCCTATAAAAAAAAAAGACCGAGGCTCCATGTGTAGGCAGGTATTTCTTGACGATGTTAAGCTACAACGCACGCGTCGTTGCCGCTCTTGTGCTCAGCCCGCTCGCGACAGCTAGCATTTGGCCGCGGAGCTTTTCTGCTGCTTCGTCGGCGGGGGCCACAGTGTCTGCAGAGTTTCCACCGAATGTGTCCGAGACTTTCGACGCTAGCACCATCTTTCCAGGTGCTGATGTCGTTGGCTTTCCTGGTCCTACGCCTAGTCAGCATTCAACAAGTGTTCAAAGTTTGCATCGTTCTCATTGACCTCATCCACAGCTGGCGATGAAGCGGCCGCAATCGTCACCGCGCCTGTAGCTGCCCCGGTTGAATCTTACTTTCCACTCATAAACCCGTCAACTCTAGACCACAAGCAGACCAATGTTCCTCGACTCTGGGGCAATCTGGCGCCATGGTTTTCTCTCCCACCCGGAACCCTTGGTCTTCCCCAGACCTCTCCTCAAATTCCCGAAGGCTGCGAGTTAAATACCGGTGCGAATGATGCATTAGACATGTCATCAAGTGCTCAATGATCTCAATGATCAACCCTTGTAGTATACCTCTGGCATAGACACGGTGCCCGTTACCCAACTGGGGGAAGCTCACCTTCTCAGTTGGCTGCCAAGCTTCACGGTGTGGTGGAGGCAGGCACTGGCTTTACTGCTACCGGAGACCTCAAATTCCTCAACACCTGGACTTACAAGCTCGGTGAGTTTCCCGGTGATTTGACACTGATCTTAACCAACGCGGGCCGGAATAGGGGAGGAATTGTTGACACCGTTTGGTCGAGAGCAGGCGAGTTGCTCCCCTACGCCGCCGTTCGCTTTCTTATTGACCGTCCATCGCAGCTTTATGATCTTGGTGTCGGTTTCAGGTACGACTGTTGAATAGCAAGCGTAGCACCATGGTCTTTACCCTTCTGCCAACTTCAAGGGTCAAATACGGCACTCTTCTCAAGAACTTCGCGGCTCTTCCAGTTTTCCGCACTACGTCCGAAGATGTATGTCGAGTGTACATTCAATAGGCGGCATTTCTAATCAGCTTTGTAGAGGATGGTCGCCTCGGCCCTCAACTTCGCCGCTGGTTTCTTCGGGATCCCCATGTTCCAGACTGATTACCACCAGGTTATTGTGATCGAGAGCCCTGGATTCAACAATACCTTAGCTCCTTTTGAAACTTGCCGAAACTCCAATCTTCCCATTGGTCTGCTGCACCACATATTGCTCGGTGCTTAAGACTAATACTTGTCCAGGGAACTTTGGAACGACTGAGTCAGTACTCTGGATTGAAAAGTATCTCCAGCAAGCCGTCAAGCGTCTCCAACCCCAGATTCAGGGACTCAATCTCACTGTGGCGGATGTGTTCGGTATGCAACAGACATGCGCTTATGAGGCATGTTGACCTCTCACGAGCCTCGACATCGTTCCTATATTGATCTGACATACATAGGTTGTGGCGTTAGGATACTCCGCATTTTGCGATCTCTTCACGCAAGAAGAGTGGCTTGGCTACGAGTATGCTAACGATCTCCAGTTCTGGTATTCCGAGTCCTTTGGGTCCCCTGTTGCCGCAGCCCAAGGGATGGGCATGGTACAAGAGCTTGTTGCGCGGTTGACGAAAACCCGGATTGCCACCCACAACTTCACTACTAACTCCACCATTGACGATGACCCCATTCAAATGCCTTTGAATCAACCAATCTACGTCGATGCGACCCACGACGTTGTATTGGCAAACTGTGAGTCATGATAATAACATGTTTGATCGTAGCTGACCTGTCGTAGTTGTTGTCGCGTTGAACTTCACGACGCTGGCAAAGAATGGACCTCTCCCAATAGATCACATTCCCGAAGATCAGGTACGTTGATTAGAACGTGTCTCAAGTATTTTGATTAAATCTTCACTTGCTGCTGCAGACTTTCTTTACCAACCAAATCGCGGCGTTTGGATCAAACCTCGTTGGCCAAGTCGTCTCGTGCCCCGCGTCCGACACGCCATCGCATATACGTTTCATCCTGAACGACGACGTGGTGCCCTTGACGGGCATAAAGGGATGTAAAGAATCGTCTGAAGGCCTTTGCGAGCTCGACACGTTCATCTCAGCTATGAAGGAGAGAATCTCCGAAGTAGACTTTGCTTTTGACTGCCTCGCCAACTACACCATTGCGGATCCAACCAAGATTACGGATGGCAGGCCGCCCCCCTCTGTCAGGCCAAAGGCTTAATCAATTTATCGTCTGGGCTAAGGACAGTTACCTAGTGAAACTAGAATAGGAGTAGGAGCAGTATCGTACTTGACGACTAGACTAGAGAATTGCTTTAAGCACCATCATGCAATAAAACGTACTCTCTAAGCGATTGGCCAAATTTTATGACTTGCAAAAGTCGAATTAGCAAGTTAGCAGAGAATTGAGAAATTTCACCTTACCATCGCTCGGTTTCAGTTCATAGTAACGAGAGGTAGGGACAGTCTCATCGTTTACAAGCGTCCCGTTGGTAGACTCCAGGTCGATGATGAAGGGTCTAAAATGAAATTCAGAGATGTCTGTCATTTGTCAGAAAAGTCCTAAACTTACTTGACCGCAGCCTTGACGTTGCCCAACTCGTCTTTTTCAGCCACGTGACGAAATTGGATTGCTGCATGTTGCTTTGAACATGATGGGTGTTCGACAGGGATATCGGAGACCTTCTATGGGATTAGACAGCTGACAAGTGCTTACATATAGACTTGTACGTACCACCCGATCTCTACCTACTAGATACACACTCTGCCGGTGTATATGTAACAGGTCTGACTAAAACAGTCAGAACAGATGAGCGAACAAATCATTTCCACGAAACTCACCAACTTGTTCTTTCCCCTTGAATACGTATAATCTCCAACCCTGACTTGGCCGCCGCGCTTCTGGCGGCTCGTTATACTTCAGAAAAGTCGACGTACCATCTGACCGAGTCACGGTGTTGGTCTCAGCAGCAAGTAACCCAGATGGTTTGAAATTGGGTTGTGTTTTATCAACGGATTTTGAACGGCTGCGGGACCTGGAATGGTGCGAGGAGGGACGAGGACTGCGCGGTCTGCTCGAGGGGCCTCCACGTTGCTCGCTGTATTTTCGAAGTGGAGAACGCTCCTCACGTCCACCCCTATCGCCGTTGCGATCTCGCCTGTCTCTAGTCCTTTCACTGCCTCGATCGTCACGGTCGCTGTCTCGTCTTCTGTCGCGTCTGTCATCGTCCCATCGACTACGTCCGCCTCTGCTCTCATAGCCCCTGTCCCTGCTGGATCTGGGTACCTCTTCGGGGTAACGGCCGCGTCGGCGCGCAGGGGGGGACCGTGAACGTGAAGCAGGCATCGCACTCAGAGGCTCAGTTTGAAGTGGCGTAGACGCCCATGTTCTGCGAAACTCCGCAGTATACAAGTACTGCCATGGACCTAGCCCAAGCGAACTTGCCGCCCGCAAATTCTTCTCAAGATGAGCAAGTGTTGCTGTCAAAGATAAAAGACATATCTTCAACTCAGGCGGTTGGAAATGAAGAGCTGGAACGACAACCTGGGCAGCAGAACAACATTTATCGGGGAGAACCACCACCTCTCAGAAGCCGATCCTCTTCACCGGCGGTCTCTTCTTCTTCCTCATCTACTTCTTCCTCGGGGTGGTCTGCGTTAGGTCTGCGTCGTGGAGCACTGGGTGCCATTTTGGAGCGGGCGATCAACCGTTGGGCACGGACCGGATCTGACACATCCACTACTTCCTCCACCTCATCTTCCTCATCGAACCATAATCGTACTCCCCAAAGATGGAAACGTCGTTCAAGCGTCGCGACTAGTCAAAATACCCATACTGAGAACATTATCCGAGCGCGACGCCGAGCTTGGGAGCAGGGTCGTGGCTTGCCTCGGGAATTCGTTCTCTTTCTCCCAGCTGCGTTGGTACCTCCAGCTGTGAATAATCGATTAGATCATGCCCCTCAAGACCGCAGAGTATTTTGTTCAACATCCCTGCCACTAGTTCTTTCGCAGCTTGAGTCCGTGATCAAACAGTCAACTAAACTGCGAAAGCATAAGCAGCACCCAATCTTTTCCACTGGAAATGACTTGGGACAGCAGGACAGTGATGTCGCCCCTTCTGTTCCAGCCTCTCGTCCTCTTCATGGCGAGATGTCTGGTAACAGCAAGGGCAAAAGCCGTGAAGATCTCCGAACCCATAAACCCAACCATAAAGCGGCCACTGAAAAATCTCCACGGCGGCCAGCGTGGTGAGCACGCTTCTATCCTCATTTCCAGATGGTCGTATGATGCAGCATCATGCCAGGTGGCTAGATGTTTCAAGCCCAACCTGGAACGATATGCGAGAGATCGGCAAGGTATCTTTCAATCCTGGGGGGGTTTCGATTTATCACTGATTGCTTGGTAGCTGCTACATCTACATCCACTTACATTAGAAGACATTTTGCATCAGGAACCTCGGGAGAAACTTGAGGTTTTTCCACGTTTGGGATATTACTTTATTGTGTTTCATGCACTGGATAGCGAGCTCACGCGGGCCAAAGCCAAAACTCAGCTTGATCTAACAATGAAAGGTGACAAGACAGTACTGCCATTCACGGATGATATGATCGGTGCAACCAATGTGTACATCGTTGTATTTAAGGAAGGAATCTGTACAGTGGGTATATTGACCAGCGAAATGCCTATTACTCACACAGCTCTTTCAGTTTCATTTTGAGGACATCTCCGATCATACTTTGCGCGTGCGCAACAGAATTATAAAACTTGAAGAGACGTTCCACATGTCTTCTGGTGCGGAGTGATATCAAAGCGTTTGCGTTCTTGCTTATCTCATTATACAGATTGGATTGCCCATGGAATCCTTGATTCCATTGTAGATCAGTTTTTCCCTTGGTTAAATTCTATCGAGCGAGAGGTCAAGGATTTGGATGACCTAGCACTCTCGATAAATGCTCCCCCTCGCAATCGCCGCGAGCTCCAGAAAAGAGCATTACCTAGCAATCCTATTACCAAACCTGTGGGGAAGGGAGGGGAACAAGTTAGCATCGTGGAAGTAGATGAGAAGAATCAAACGGGGCCATCTACCTTCCACGATAAAATACCGAAGTGGTCGCTTCGTTGCGTGAGACCCTTCGCCTGGGTAACATACGTCATCCCTCGCCTGGTCTCTACTTCTGCTCTTTCGAAACTCAAGCAATGGTCAAAGCCGTGGCGGCGGAAGGAGACTGCATCTCCTTCTCCACTGATCCGAATGGCCTCCACGCGAAAGTTGGTTACTTCACTCACCCGGTTACTTGGTACAAAGTCGGAAGTTGTATCCCAGATCCGAAAGAGACTGGCTGGCAGCGGATTTATGGGATCATATGCGATTCCTTCCGAGCAGTTTCTGGCTGGGGAAGTGGGAATATACCTCGGAGACATTCAAGGTTTTTTTGTCAATCATAGGTTGTCTTGTCTCGTTTTCTAATGCACACCCCATGTACAGATCATATTTTGGCTTTACAGCAATCCCTGGCACATTATGAACGCATGTTGAGCCATTCGCACCCAGCCTATCTGTCGTATTTGCGCGTCTCTTTTGCTCAAGCCACGGCCAGTATGGATAATAAACTCTTCTATTTATCATTACTCAGTGTGACGATTATAGTGAGTCTATGTATTGTACATGCCGTAACTGACGCCACATAAAACGGACAGTCGATGCAACTCCCAGTAGGGTTACTTTCCATGAATATAAGGATACCACGGAACCTCAGGATGACACCACCGCCAAACCACCCTTCGCCGTTCAATGCTTTCGGCATTTTGCTAGTAATCGAGATATTGGTAGCTTTGACTGTCGTATCCTTGGCACGGTACTGGTGGCGGCGTGCCGAGCGTAAGTTTACGCGTGCACGACAATCGAAGTTATAATTTGGTCGGCGTCTTCGACTGCTTGATTTGCATAAAACGTTGGGATAATAGAGTAGGATTGTAGACGATCTTAAACGAGTGGACACTATGCGCACTTAGTTTCCAGCGACTGTATATTAGAGTGTATTTGTTTGCCAATAATCACCAAACCAATAATTATTGTCAGGCAGATGACATAAGCGCTGGAGCCATCAGCAGCATCCGACCGCGTAGAGAGGCAGAGACGGACTCAGTTTGCCATCCTACCGTAGATGAAACCGTCCTCACCACCTCTTCAAGTAGTTTTTGAGGATGATAATCTGCTTATAAACATGGTCAACCGGTAGCTAGTGTTACGTCTCATGATCTCAAGCCGAGCCCCGATCAAGGTAGTGAGCGTACATCACAGAATACATGGGGCTGGGAGTACGCGACAGGGCACTGCATGTAGTGGTAATTGGACACGTCAGACGCGTCAAGCTTAATATTATCATGCTTGCGGTGAGTAATTATCAGCAAACCTGGCATATCCCAAACCAATGATTATTGGTAAACAAATACACTCTATCATTGTTGTCTTGAGGACTAGATATATTTTAATTATTATCACGACCTTCAAGGAGAGTGTTTTCTTTGAGAATAGGATGGCACATTGTATCAGGGGGTGTTCTGCATAAGGCGGTACCTAACCCTCATCTCAGCCTGACCCAAATCACTTGCCTCGGTTTGCTTGTACAATGCTTCCAATGGATTGTCGTCACCAGTCTTTTCAAGATCGGCTTTTATCTTGCTGAATTCCCCCGCGAATTTTCCATTGAGGATCTAGATAATAATATGAGAACTATAGTCATTTGTGAACAAGAAGATCACTTGACTTGATTATGCAGAATTTCTTGGAAATGTTTTCGTGCAGCGGCGCCATCAAGAGACAGTGCGCCTCTGAGCTGTCCATACTGGGATACGGTCGAATGATGCTTGAGTTGACGGATGAAACCGTCTTCGGCGGCACGTTCGAAGATCTCAGCTGGCTCCTTTGACATCCACCTGCGTCACGTGTCAGATGTCGAAGACTAACTAATCGTTGCTACCCACATCTCATAGCAAAGGGCCTCGTCTGAGCATCCAGCTTCCTTGAGCACGCTGAATGCTTCACGAAATAGCATGATAATGTTGGGCCACAGTGCTTGCTCGGCGAACAAATCCATGGCTGTTTCTTCCCTGGCGGAGGATGCAATCGCCCCGGCCTTAGTCGCACCAATCACGCGAGACAGAGCCAGTGCGATTTTAAGGGCATTCCCCGTGCTATCCTGTTCAGAGGAAACGAAACAAGGGAACCCTTTACCCTTCTGATAGAACGAACGGACAGATGAGCCGATCATCCTATCAATCCGTGAGTGACTGCAGCATGTTTTCAAGCTTGAAAGCTACCTCGGTGCCACCATCACAACGTCATTTGTTGGAGCAATGTTTAAGAACTTGTAAAACACATTGTAACCACTTGCGATCACAATTGCAGCATTCTTCTTCAATCTAGGCGCTATGTGTCCATTAAACAAGCCAGGCTGGACTTGGTCTGGAATGAGCAAAAAAAGAACTAATTATTGCCGTAAGCAGCATACATTCAACTTCAGAGAAACAGAAATAACACACCATCTGCGACTTCAGCAGCCTTGCCAAAGTCATGTTCAACATTGAAGCCCTTTGACCGGGCGTCCGCTGCGTAGTGATCGTCACGGTTAGCAATCAGGATCTTGTCGTTCGGGATGCCAGAATCTCTCAAATTCTGGGCCTGAGCAGCACCCTGGTTTCCAAAACTTGCGATGGAGGTTAAGATGCATACATGTCACAAAATAAATAATAGACAGACCCTGTGAAGACAATCGTCTTTCCTTCAATGTAGGAAAGCGACGCATCAGAATCATAGTAGCTATGTGAGCACAGGATCAGCAATGCTCCCCCCCGCCTTAAGCAAAAAACGCACATCTTAGCAGACATGGAGCAAGACTGTTTGGGAGACAGGACAAGAATGTCAGACTAGCTACAGACTCCTTGGACGGACCGGTGTCCGGGACGTTGAAGTCATTCTGACGACGAAGTTTCATGGAATTTAGCACACACGCTTGACCTTGTGACGACCCTAAAGAGCCTAGAAGTGCCACGTGATATTACTCGTGTCTAGTCTGTCCAAACTTTGTGACCATTATCACCCTAGAGGCATAGCTTCTGTAAGAGCCGAGTGGGTCAGATATCGTTTGGAGGCGAACAAGAGCTTTCCCTTATAACCTTCACCGGCCGGCCGTGCGCACCTGACCAAATAACCACATTTACTAGTGTAAGCTACTTTTCTAGAGTCAGGGAGAGTGCCCTGGGCTCCATATTGATACATATGCCTTGGTGCGTGACACAAGACCTGCATTGTACGAGCCACGGGCGTCATGGCACTGTTGGAGAACAAAGTAGTAGCCATAACCGGTTCCTCCAGAGGTATAGGTCGAGCGTGTGCACTAGAATCTGCAAAGCAAGGTGCTAGGGCCATCGTCTTGCATTTCTTCGGCGATATCCCTACTGCTGATGAAGTGAAGACTTTGCAATCCGAAATAGCTCAGACTTATGGTGCCCCCACTATTGCTGTCGCTGGGGATATTGGACAACAAGAGACCTCGACTCGCGTAAGCCTGCAGTAATGCTGTTGATAATTGCGCATACACCCTTCTGATAAGAAACAGATCGTGAGCGAAGCTGTTGCAGCGTTTGGTCGCATAGGTGAGCATGACAAATTCCTTGATGTTGTTTTTTGACATATGAAGTCCAGACGTCCTTGTCAGCAATGCTGGCATCTGTCCTTTCTCGGACTTTCTTTCAATGCCTCGTGAGGTATGGAACCATACCCGGCAAGTCAACCTTGACGGGTCTTTCTACATCGTGCAAGGTAGCCTCAATTGTTGAATTTGGCTTATGTAGTTTTCATGTCGTTCTCCCAGCTATGGCCAACCAAATGAAGTCGCAACAGCCGCAAGGTGGAGCAATAGTCGCCATCTCATCGATCTCTGCGCTTGTTGGTGGTGAATTTCAATGGTAAGCGTTTAAATGAATGCCAGACGGGGGATAGACTCAGACTTGATCAACATTCAGTCACTACACTCCTACAAAAGCAGGCATTCTCTCCCTCATGCAGTCGTGCGCGGTCGCTTTGGGAAAATATAACATCCGTTGCAATTCGATCCTCCCTGGGACAATTGCGACAGACATTAACAAAGAGGACTTGTCCGACCTCAAGAAACGAGAATATATGGAACAACGAACCGCTCTTGGCCGATTGGGAGGTCAGTGAGCACAAGACTTATTCGATTGATAGGTCTCATGCTGTGCATACAGCCCCAGACGATATTGCGGGACCTGTAGTCTTCCTTGCAAGTGACCTCGCCAAGTACATCACAGGAGCAGCACTTCTCGTCGATGGTGGGTTGTTCGTTAATTTACAGTGAGTCACAAGAAAGAAACTCAAGGTCGATATGTGGTGTACAACTTTATGAGAATATCATGTGATGCTTCTATTAGGATTGCCAGACCTCTTCTAATTCCACACCATTAACCTTCACGGGCTCGGCGTCGATCAGCACGCTGACCCATCGAGCCCACTCAGTCGCGGACGGGTTATGCCACCCATGCAATGTGCCTCTCTGCACGATTACATCCCCGGCTCGGACCTTTGTGCGAATGTCATCGTCGACTATGAGAACAAGGCGACCCGTAATCAGGATATTGTAATCCACCGAGCTGGTTCTGTGCTGTGCGTAGTCAGTGAAAGTGAGGGTGAATGGGCACGTTCGAATAACAGAGGTGCCTACCATGGCTATAGTTTGGCCTGGTGCAGGTTCAACGACCTGATGGTTTACACCATGGGGGAGGATCAAGCCTAAGCCAGGGATGGAACGGGTTGCCCCATCAACGCTAGTGAGTAATATGACTCGGGGGTTTAGGACACTTGGGAACGGAAAAAGTCGCATACTTTGTAACGTTATCACGAGTAGGAGCTGATTCAGTCGTCCATATGTTTCTCATACGAAACGTCCTGTCAGGCGAATCCTTGACCGATATCCCAAATTGTTTCAATCAATTTAATCAATTCAGTTTGTCGTTGCAGCTGACCTGGAGTTCTATAGGATCATCCATAGACACTATAGCCTTGCCTGTGTTATCATGCCCTGTGACAACGCGTCGAGGATTCGGAAGGGAAGCGTGCCGGTGAGCAACAAGCTGGTTTGCCACTCCAGCAGCATCAGACATTGTGTTCTTTCTTGAGCCCTTGGAACCGGCAACTTCTTGCGAGGGATGATGCTCGCACTGTTCCTGTAACTAAATATGATATGTTGTAACTTTATCACGTTCAATGGTCATCTGCCCATTGAGCACTCAATGCGGTATATGCCTTCGATCCACTTGTCCGAGCGATAGTATAGAATAGTATGGAATCCAGTCTAACGTAATGGTCACAAGATCAAACTTTTCCATTTATCAGTGATGCGCGAGACCGGGATTGGAAGAGGCCGGAAAATTCAATTACAACTTGCAACTGGAAAGTGTAACGACATATATGTGACTCCACTATCATATAGATGACCGCACGTCCTTCAGGCCATACCCAACTATATATTATGTTGCAGTATCTACCACAAAAGCCGACTTGAATAAAAAATATATTTCCGAAGCAAGCAGTCTAATTTGACTCACAGTAATAGTAATCATCAATCAATGGCATCCAGTCTTTCATGAACGCACTGACCAGGCCCAGGACAGGGGCTGATGCAGTCTTGTCTGCGAATGCCACTAATTTCGGCCTGTAAATAGCGTGTTAGTAGTGTTTTGAAGGGGGGGGTCAAGAGGCATGTACCTAGTATACGAGCTCCATATCGGACCGCGGAAGAAGTACCAAAGCAGGTCTCGGTCTCGACGAGCATACTCTGCGCGTTCCAGGGTGGAGGAAGGCGGGGGCATGCGTCGCAAGTAGCGAGAAGACAAATCGAGAGCAAGGGAAAGAATGAGAGGTTGGGTGGTGTTTGTTTGGCGTGATAGAGCGATGACTGCGATAATTGCATGAATTAAGCTTATCGGAAGAAAGAATTAAAAAGGTGTCACCATATATGAGGGGTCTTAGGATGTATGCAAGTTCCGCCACCCAGTCTTTAGGTGATGCTAGCGGACGCACAAGACAAGTAGGGGGCCTCACGGACGAAGGTGATAGAGCTTTGGGTAATAGGTAGCTCTCTACAGGGGAAGTCGACTGACTAGCTACCGATTGGGAGAGTATGGGATTAGGCGCGTCAAGACTGATGTGGTTGTTCTTGAGATGATCTGGCTGCGAGAGTGCAGACGTAGGAGGGCTCGATGACACCATTTCAGGTGACGAGCCCTCGGAGTCGAGGGGTGGGAGATTGGAAGGGTCAAAATCGCGTTCAGGGATCGGGGGAGACACTAATGGCCTTCGTGTGATCTTTAGGAGTACGATACGTAGGATCGCTCTAAAGATATGATATGTTCCATACCCAACGAACGTCATGAAATCCTCTGAAAGCACTTACTTGACAAGCTCCAAGATGACGATGGCTCGCCATCTACCCTTCTGACCAACCTTGCGTCGCAGCCCCATCTCAATCACCAGCTCGAGGTATTTAATCATCTCCAATGTCCTCGCAGCCCACTTATACATACCATCTCTCTCAGCCCACGCCCGGGTATAGCGTGCATTTACAGACGGGGGTATCAGGGGCTTGAACTTGGGACATTGAGCGACGCGTCGAGCAACTATTGTATCATGATACAAGCTCAAAAGATTCAAAACGGCAGAAACTGCTCCAATTGTGTTATGAGCACGTAAGTACAGGGGGAGCAAGGTACAAGTCACGGACGAGCTTCAGAGGCTAACTCTGCATCCTTGAAACGACCGGGTAGAAACCACGTGACAGAACGTAGCGAGGATTCTAAGAACAATTGTCAGTCCTGACCGGACGGAATGAACAATACCAACCAATGGCAGATATAGTAGATGAATTTTGAATCAGGAAAGACTCATAATGTTGGAGGGGAGACATGGAAGAGAAAGCTAGTTGGAGGTCAGCGTGCTGAGTTTGAAATAGCCGACGCCTATCTGCACACACGAGGTCACTTCACGGAAAACAGGACTGCTGGTTTTCCCTAGTATGTGATGATGAGCCTACTCAGTGCTCTCGTCAGTACACATGTCAGCCAACTTTTCCCTTTCAATATCGCGATACCCTATCCCAGGTTAGGATGGCCTTCCCCGAGTCAGTTAAGGACACTGTCACCATCCACCAGCAGGTTGCATGATGCGAGTGTCAGTTGGTGTAGCCAGGTTACAGCTTCTTCTACTTGGAGCCAGCAAGTTTAAATTAGCGTTGCGGGACAATGAAGCTTTCGGATCCCAATTCATCGTGCTTGAGCAATTTCTCTGAGGCAAGGTTGTCCCCAGGTGTTCCCAACCCACCGCCGAGTAGCATATGCCTACCATATAAGAGTTCCCATTAAGGCTGTAACGGAAATGGCCATATGCGGTTGGGACGGTGGCATCCAGACAACTGTTCAAGTGACCCTGGAATTCGTCGTGCAGGCACTCTAGACCTAAGTATTGGGTTCGAAGACACCTTGAATGCTAAAGGCGAGCCTTCCCACCTCCCTGACAAATCATCCTCGGGCACATATGCATGGGCTAGCAAAACCTTCCCTGTTCGCCCTTCACCTAGAAAGCCTTTCATTGTAATACCGAGGACGTTGGTGCTTCCACCTCGAGGCTGGGCTGACTTAGCTGAAAGACTCTCCAAGCTGTGATGAGAACCCTGACCTTCTCTCTCGGATGGAGATTCAGGTGCATAGGGCGCCACCTTTGGATTCATCATAATGCCTTACCGGGCGGAAGATATCCGCATAGCATGATAAATCTCACATATAGTTCCTCGATGATGGTGTCTGATAAATTTGAGGCAGCCTTGTAGTGAGAGTCTGGTAAGGTTGATCCATTACAATCTTGTGAATCGCACTCACTTTGAGTAAGTTGAGAACTCGGAGAGTTGAGACCTTTGAGGCGCGGTTGAGGCAGCACAGAGCATTGATGGCACACTATTTGAGTCAAGTAATGAGATTGTGGCGACCACGTCGCGACACTCGGGATAGCAGGATACACTTCACGGTATATATATATTACATTACATAGGAGCTGCATAGGTGTCATATGTAAAAGTTCCTCCTAGGAACCGGCTGTAAGTATATTTTCCTGCATGTACAATGCATGGGCACCATTTCAATTTCAGTTTTACCCCTCTAGGTTGGGCGCAGTGTAAGTCAGCCTGCAGCACTTGGCTTGCGCTATCATGCGGCTATGTGTACTTCACGGCCCTTCCATTCCCTTGATCTACTTTCCTGCGTCGTGTCAATCGCTGTCAATTACCCTGTATAAGTCTGCGGTGATTTACTTTGCAACAGCGGTGGCTATCGGTGAAGCCCTATCGGTCTACACGAGGTCGCTTGACGGCTCGTTCATTTCCTTCTTCATTTCTATGCCGTTTCTCTGACCCACCAGCACGCTTTGCTGGCGCGAATGGCCTCGACTTCTTTTCCTTTTGCCCAACTTTCCGTCGCTTCTTTTCAATCGCTTTCTGTACTGCTCGTTTGCCGCCCGTAGCTGCAATGGCATCCATCCGCGCACGAACGCGAATCGCCCTTTTATCAGCTATGCAACACATTAATCCGTTTGGGGCTGAAAATATCGTGCAATGTGTATCGTACCGTCTTTGATCCACCAAGCGCCTTTCCCCGCCTTTCGTTTCTCTTTCTCTTCTTGGTGTACTCTTGTTAGAGCTTGCCGCTCCGCTTCTTCGCGCCGCTCTTTATTGACAGTACTTTCCGCTCTCTTGACTGCCAGCTCCAGACGCTGCACTTCCTCTTCCCGTTCTGATCGAAGGTGGCGAGGAGACGAGACAAGCAGTTTACGTGCACGTGACAAGGACTCCTTCAGCGTGGAGAGCTCGCTTGTGTGGAGGCTTGGAAGAAAGTTATAATGTGAGCGAAATTTGTCGATTGAAAGGGCGCCAGATAGATCAGAAAAACGCGGATCTCGGGGTCGCTGAAGTATCGAATGTGAGATCACAAAAGAAAGTCAAAACCGTGAACGGACCACGCGGCGGACATCGACTATTTGACGCCGTCGAGGAACAGGTTTTTTAGAGGTGACTTCCATCGGGCTGTGTGAAATCAGAACAGGCATGTAAATGTATCGAGAGGCTACATACGCGTGTTTATTTGACCTATGTTCGATTGACCGACGCTGCTTCAGCACTGAGGTGCTGGAGTCAGCGACCTGCTCCTCTCTCTCAGACTCTTGTTCCGAGTCTGTTTCGCTTTGCTCATCAGAATCCCGAGCGGCCTGAGCGGTGGTATTGACAACTTTGTGTGCCTTGACAAGGGCACCCAGAGGTAGTTCAGATAGATCTGAAAACTGTGGTCAGTAAGGCTTCGGGGCCGACTGTTAAGACAGACCTCTGTCGAGAGCTGTCTGAATGCAATATTATTACCGAAAGCCTATGCGTTGGACAGGGAGGTCACTCACAAACGCGGAGTTTTCCTCTTCGCTCGATGGATCAGCTAGGCCTGCAAGCTCCTCGTCGTCTATCCACTGAGCTACTCGGGGTGCGTCGAGTAGTTCTTCGTCTGCACTTGCATCGACTCTTGATTCGGATGAGTCAGACTGTTGACCTTCACTCGTCGTCTGCTGGATAAAACGGGACGAGGTGGCTTTCGGCATGTCACGATTCATAAACGCCGTGGGAAACACGCGAGTTACGTACGCACGACCCAAATTGTTGATTTGTCCAAAAGGTAGGTAATCACTTTCCTCCGTTTGCAGTATCATCACGGTAGTCGTTGTTTATGGACCAACCAAAAATATAAATATAAAAAGTTGAAAGACTTCAAAACCTTTAAGATCTTCACGGTATTCTTGTGTAGCTGTAGGATAGCAAACAGAGTATGTGTCCAGCACTTGAAAAGGACCTAGGTATTCTGGGTCCTAATCTGGGCAATAAATTTCCCCACGTTTTGTCCAGAAGCTAGATCTAGGAGGTTGGTGATAGTTGTGTATGAGTGCGCTGGTATGATTGGATTAACGTGGGCTTGGCTCGTGAGTCTCAACTTTTGGGACTTGGGTGGGTATTGGAGGTCTGGGCAGAACTGTGAGGCCAATCTGTAAATTTCCCCAAAACCATGTCTATATGTCCAGGTAAGACTCCAAAGTATGATGGCCTACTAGGGAATCCCTGACGCGAAAGCAGTACTTGAGTACGTCGCAGGTGATGACCATCAGGCAGAGAGCTGACAGGTTCAAGTTGGATCATAGGTCGAATGAGCCATGTGTGATGTCACGCCGCCGGGACGCTTAGGGTATGTACAAGCTGACGTCGGTTCTCTTCAAGTGATGCGACCAAGTTTCGCAAACTATCGTGGCTGTTGTTTGCCAAATTTGTTAGATCGCAGTGATGTGGCTCCGCGGGGGCACGGAGCATGAGTCGCTGGTCTGGATATGGACAGGCGTCGTAGAGGTGAGCCACTGAACCCCACGGGGAGAGCGGGACAGGTGCAGGGAAGTCTACGGCGCCCAATGGCGCCCTAGTTCCCTTCAGTTCGTTCTTATGACACTCTTTAGTTGTCCTTTTGCGGGGGCCATCGCTCAGCCGTGCTTTATTTCACGTGATGGACCCATTACGAGGTGTCTCACACACCGCTAATGGACGAGCTCCCGGGACGACACGTAAATAATCCACTGGAATGGACTTGTGCCTCTAGTTGCAACAACCATGTCCTTCAGCTGGCCTCCTGGCCCCCTCTATCTTGTCCAAACCGCACACTCGTGGATCTTCCCGCCACTTCTGGTCCTGCTGGTGCACCAGTATGCAGCACTCACGCTCCCCACATCCCTATGGATCACTGCATACCTTCTTGCAATGCCGGCCGTCTCTGTCATCAAGGGCATCCAGCAGTCCCTCAAGGAAAAGCGTGAAATGAAGCAGCTGGGGGCACGTAGGGTCCCTATGGTCGCTTCAAATTGGCCCGGGGCCCTTGACCGCCTTTACGAGTTGGTGAAAAGCTTCAATGACGGCTACCCTGGTATGACGTCGTCGTTCTCGATCACTACCTATAATCTAATGTGTACCATCAGGTGATATTTGGGGTGAGTGGAATGACACCCAAGGCCATTGCCTCAATCTTCGGATGCTAGGGCAAGATCTGGTATGCAAATTTAACGCGCTTGTCGAGGACTTAACGCTTGACGACATTCCTTCAGCTTATCACAACGGAGCCTGACCACGTCAAGGTATCCCAGAGAGCCGTTTATTTCTGTAAATCACTGATATTTTTACAGGCAATTCTTAGTACAGACTTTGACTCTTTTGAAAAGGGCGATACCTTCCGATGGTATATGCAGTCCATGTTAGGCTCCGGTGTGTTCAATGCAGATGGCGACATGTGGAAGTGAGTGCTCTTACAGCCCTCCACATGATAAACCGCTCAGGATGGACTTTCCCCTACAGGTTCCATCGAGCGATGACTCGTCCATTCTTTGTCAGGGATCGCGTGATGGATTTCGACATGTTTGATCGCCACTCCGATGTGGTCATCAACAGGCTTAAAGAACGGTTCGCTCAAGGAGAAGCTGTTAATTTCCAGGTATGCGTCCTCACCGCTTTTCCTGGTCGACCGCTCATATCAGCCATACAGGATATTATGTCAAGGTTCGTATCCTATGTATTCCCACAGAGGTCGGGCTCACGCCCACTGACTTGCCGTCCCTCCATAGGTTCACCATGGACTCTGCTACCGAGTTCCTGTTCGGTTCCAATGTCCACAGTTTGCACGCATCCTTGCCTTATGCACACAACTCTCCCTTTCGCAACGCCAAGGCAAAGCCTCACTTCAGCACTCAATTCGCAGAAGCCTTCAGCCAGGCGCAGCTCCAGATCGCACTACGCACCCGCCTCACGACGATGTGGCCGCTTTTTGAGTTCTGGAAGGACAAGACGGAGGATTCTATGAAAGTTATTTATGACTTCATCGATCCTATATTGAAAGACGCCCTGGCGAAGAAAGGTATGGGGGAGAAAAGTGTCGACGTTAATAAGTCGGAGACTTTGTTGGATCATCTGGTGAGCCAGACAGATGGTAAGCAGGGTAGATTCACCGCGAGAGCCTTTGCAGATGCTTATTATATCATCATGTTAAGACCCCGTGATTATTAGGGATGAAACGCTGAAGTGAGTTGCCTTTTAGCGTTTTAGCGCATTGGGAGATTCAGCCATGCTCACATCCTCATAGCATCATGATCGCGGGCCGTGATACTGTATGCTGCACCATACTTCTCTCTGTGTTTGCTCACACAGATGTTACAGACCATGGCTACTCTGACCTTTGCCGTGTATTGTCTATCGCAACATCCCAATGCCCTGATGACCCTGCGCGAGGAGATCCTCACGAAAATAGGACCTAAGCGGAGACCCACCCCCGATGACGTCAAGGGCTGCAAGTACCTGCGTGCTGTAATCAACGGTAAGCTCTAACAGTAGTTGCATTGATTTACTTTGACAATGAAATATCATGATTTATGTAGAGACACTGCGTTTGTATCCTCCAGTGTACGTATCGCGTTCTTTCCATTGGCCGTTCAAAAGATTCTAATGTACTTCTCTCAGTCCATTCGATTCACGGTATGTGCACCCATCAGTCAATGAAGTAATCTCACACCTGCTTCTGCGCCTTTGATTGCACTTCAGCCATTCGAGGCGGGCGACTACATGGTCTGATCCAGATGGTGGGAAGCCGTTCTATGTTCCTGGAGATGTCGAGTGAGTATGGAGTTTCAAGCTGTGCCGCTCACGCTTTCTGAATCCGCCATCGCTGCCTAGTGTCTCTTATTCAGTATGGTTAATGCACCGCCGCAAGGACCTTTGGGGACTCGATGGTACGTGTAAATCTCTGGTTTTCACCTTGCCTACATTCCATTTCCCATTTGTGTTTGTCGCTTCGAATTTGTCAATGAATCAATGCTGAACCTGTTTCTATTTATTCAGCCGATATGTTTGATCCGATGCGCTTTTTAGATGAAAGGATTAAGGTAATGCCCTGAAACTTCTTTCTACTTGTCCTAGAAGTTGTTCATGCTTTCTGATATGACCGCCCCTGAACTAGTTTATCACATCTAATCCGTTCATCTTCTTGCCATTCAACGCTGGTAAGTATTTATGTCAGTAAAACAAGCCTCAAACTTATGCATGCTTCTGTAGGACCTCGTATCTGTCTTGGCCAACAGGTTAGCAACTCCCCTCCATCAAACTCGACCCCCATTATCTCCACATCACACGCTCATCATCCATATTCTAATCAAACATTTCACAGTTTGCATATAATGAAGCCTCCTTTATGCTCATCCGTCTCCTCCAAGCCTTCGACGCCATCACTTTCGTGCCCGACGCCCAACCGCCCGAGTCTCATCCCCCCGCGAGCTGGAAAACGGCGCCAGGCACGCAGGCGACCGACAAGATATGGCCAAAGAGTCACCTCACGCTGTATTCCCATATGGGTCTTTGGCTCAAGATGAGAGAGGCTACGTACGTGGACACCGTATGAAACCAGTGATTCAACGGCGAAAAATTGGTAAAGTACGAGTTCGATTGAAAGATAGGAGGTGTATTAGTGTGTACCATGTCAAACAGGGCCCTTGTACTTCGTGATTGAATGAAATTTCATGCATCTATTTGGCGCTTTGTGCCCCCTTTCTCGCGCTTGTGAGCGGTGTCTAAGGCTGTCAAGTCTGTCCCTGAATTTGTAGAGTCGGGACGGAAATCGACTGTCCAGAACTCAGCCCATCTCGATGTGTGGATTTGCACAGATCAAGAGTGAGAAATAGCATGCCATTAGTAACTGCTCGCCCTGTGCTAACTACACACGAATCTGTACAACCAAGTCCTTGCGCTATACCTGCGTAATTTATAAACCTTTATATTCCCTTCTCCTTCAACTCATCTACGGCATTCTCAAGCAACACATATCTCCCATCTTCGAGTCGGACATCAAGCGCAACTCCGCTCGTCAGCGCCATACTTGATTTCCAGAAAGGACTAAGACCAAACCAAACCGCAAGCTTCGGCAGCCACCTTCGATACCTATTTGCACCGTGCCGTAATGGATCCTCAAAGATGGCCTCCCATCGAAACATGGGCCGAGCACGAATTGAGACGTCATCGTGGTCCGTGCCGCCTCCTGTACCAAGCGTGGACGATTTCGTATGACTTGCGAATTCCAAGTCTTCCAGATCCACCTCAAAAGCATCGTCGCCAAGATGATAGGCGATGGCCTACACAAGCCACATGAATATCTCTAGGCATATGAGAAGCAATAAACCTGACCTGATCAGAACCTCGAAACACAATGTGATTCAGGCGAAAATAAAGCTTGTTTAGAACGCCGGAATGAATAAAACCCGAAAGTCCGCCACTCTTTGTGAATAGACCTCTCTGAGATAGAAATGTCTCGAGGGCGGCACGAGGTAGAGGTCGGTAAGCGATAGAGGTCGAATAATGAGGATTAAAATCAGGTGCATGAGTGTTCAAGGGGGTTATAGTATCATGATTCCTTCGCCACAGATCGTCCTGTCCAATATTAGTACACAAAATGACATCGTAGTGGTCAACTTTACCCAGTACAAGTACCACCATGTTGACGCTTCTGAGCGACTCACAGCTACCATGCGTTCCTTAGCAGCTCTCAGAGCAGCCTCGTGCTCCACGAAGGTCTGCCGCACTCTGAGGTCTTTTTCCTGCTCCGCTAGCACTTTTGACAAATGATGCGGATCCTTAGGAGAGCCATATATTGTGCTGAGGAATTCGTATGTGAGTGTGTCGCGTTTTGCCCGCACATCCCTTCTCATCTGTCTACGATAACCACGCATGGCAGAATCGACTAGATGGAAACGATCATGGATAAGTACCCTGTTCAATGTCAGGAATCGCGCTAATGGCTGCGTCAGATCAAAGTCATCGTCAAGGCCGATGACACCGCCATCCACTTTAACGTCGCGGCCATATGTTAATTGCACCTCGAAGCCGCTACCAAGTTCAAGACCCTTCCACGGGAGCGAGCCACGTCGTTTGATGGAGAGCACGCAAGATTCATACTCAATCGAGGTTTGCGCAGTGTAGCGGCGCCCCCAACACCAAGGGACTCGTGAACCAACCAACTACGCCAGGTCAGACATTGATGGCCATGAATGGCTTGAGCTCACCTGCGCGTGTGTATGAGGCCATGTCACAATGAGACCATCCAGAGCACGCAACGCCATGCGAATGCTTCTTTTCTCTTCGACAATCATGTCCTCATTCTGACGAATATATTCCTCGAAGTCATGCAGTTTATTCAGAACCGTCAGTTCGCCTGAATCGTGGCGCATGACCAAAGTTGGCGGAAATGGTATCCACCATGCATTGCCAAAGCAGCCACTGTGGGTCCTGTACCTCGACGGCGCTCTCCAATAAGAATCTGGACCAATGAAATGACGTTGTATCTTTCCCTGAGCATGTGCCATGCGTTCGGCGTGTCGTCCGTTGTAGAGAGCAACACCCTTGGCGTAATCAAGGCCCCCAATCTCACGGAGGATCTAAAAGAAACCAAAATTGCTCTCTAAGATTATTGAAGTCTAAACTGTGGAGTCGTCGCTGACCTTCAGATTCTCTACATGTCTCTCTCCGGGAGTTCCGTGAAAATCAAGGAGATAAGGGGGCCACGTGGAGTCCTGGGACTCAGAGAACTCCATCTTCTGAAGCTTTGGAATTGCACACTCGTGGGTACCCAGAAGTAAGACGGTTATGGACTCCTGCCAAATTCTCCGTCTGATGTGGCGCGACTTGGGAGAGATATCGAGACTGTTCAAACGGTCAAAAAGGATTAAAGGAAAAGAACTTGAAACACCGACTGGGGGGAGAATATGTCGATGCCTGACAAGGGCATAAGCGACATGTTGTGTATTTCTTGAGTAATCACTCACTAAAGTCGATGCGACGCGATAGCTCTGGAGGATATGAGCATCTCTGAGATAATATTTTAGAAGCAGGCTCACTCTTGACAAGACGACGAGTCCAGCTCAAATTGATGAGTAGGAAATCTGTTACTCCGTGAGACAAGGGAGTGAATGGCATGATACCCTACTTACAGAAGGTAAATCCATAATATACGATATAAGGGCTGTCGAGTAGGAGGTTATCAGAATTAAATGGTCTTTGTAAAAGGGCTTACATATACAATATTGGTCCGCGCAACGCGTCTTTGACACTCATGGGTAAGTTCAAAGCGGCTGCCAAACCAAGAACGGCGAACGTGACATAGCCAGCTCGCGATACCCATTCGCTAGCATTATTGACAGGATCCAAGAACGGTGCTAATATGGATTGAAGGACAAGAAAGCAACTCATAGCAAATACCAGAATGCCCTGTCGAACTAACGAAACTGTATTACGATCTGCGTTTCGGAACAAGCAGTTGTTGGAGTCTAGGACCGCGACAATAAGTAAGACGCTGAGCTTGACGAAGAGGTAAAATGGTGAGTATGTCGCCCAGCCCATGCGAAGGCCTAGAAGAGGGGTCCGTGAGTCCTACGCGACGGTTCATAACGTATGCTATACCTCTGTAGAGAAAACTAAATGGATTATTATCGCGTTCTAGAAGACGCTCATATTCGTGATTCAGTTCTACGCGACTGCGAAGCCTGCCAAGCTCTGTGTAATTGTCTACACGAGGAACGGCATCCTTGACGACGCTAGCTAGTCGAATTGGAAACCACACGGTAAGCTACAGCATGCCCACTGGTCAGTGGAGGTCCAACAGAGGCGTGAGAGTGAAGAGTTCCAGGACGCACAAAGACGAAGGTCAACACTGCCAGGACGACTAACACGGGGGCAAAATTGATCTGGTTCTTACTCATAGTTGTGGCATAACAGAAATCAAGAGGGTCACGAAACTCGGAGGAAGGTCCAAGCGAAGGCAAACTTGGGGGTAAGGTTGTGGCATTGATGTAGGGGTTAGGCACAGCCCAAAAATCTTCGGACCACAGGAGCGCGTGGACGGCAATGGTGCTCAGTGGCAGATAAATGACGGTAAGAATGAAACTGGTGAAAATAACCCCCCAGCCAGCACTAGTGTCCTTGCCTTGAAGACCTTCTCGAGAGGATGCCAGAGCAATGCGTTTCGTAGAAACATGGAAGTAGTAAAGTAGAAGGCCAGAAAGTGCCATAAACACAATGAGAAGGATGAGTGATTCCACAAGCGTATAGGCCAGATTCAGTGCTAGGACATTAGGACTAAATAAATGGTGAGGCTAAGTGAGGATAAGAAGTACAAATACATACATTACCCCAAGGAATACTCTGTGCCACTGGTTGCTAAGGTGTTTGCCAGCGCTGGGAACTGAAGGAATGTGTGTAACTGAAAATGAAGATAGATACAAGCGTTACAACTTACCGACAGTGCTCAACAAGAGCGCAAACAATTGCAGGCCATCGTAAAGGCCCTGCAAACTATAATAGGATGCAACGGGGCTAGAACCCTGGATTTTATGAGTCGGTCCTTGAATACTTAACCACAAAAATATCGTTTCCACACCATTACCCCAATCATCATATTCACGAGCGCGCTGAAAATGGATCCGCGATTACGCCACCAAGATTGGACAACTGAATTCTTCTCCAGGTCTTCTATGGTGTGACCCGTGGCAGCAAGTATACCCATGGGAGGGAATAAGGTCCCCTTTGGTTGCTCTCCATGAAAGGGGAAGGTTGAAAAGGCTGGTTCGGGGAAAGAGGATAAATAGTTATCGAGGGCTGGAAGCGATAAAGGTGCAGAACCACGAGAGAATACAGTTTTGGCAGCTATTGGTACATGAGGAACAGATAGGAATTGTGACACAAGCGTGGCAGATGGAGACAGTGGGCGTGAAGTGAGGTCGTCATAGTCGTGTGAGGATCGTACGAACTTGTCATGAGCGGGTCGTGAGAATGTAGATCGTGAAAATGTGTCGAGGGGAATGTCATTACAAGCTTGAGAGGGCCGCAGTTGACTGGATGTATGCAGTGAACTTGTCGACATGTCCGCATGAGATGGATGGTAAGCCGGCGGGGTGGACTGATCTTTTTCTTGAGAATTCACTTTGGCCACTCCAACCATACTCGCCCCTTGCCTAAATGAGGATGCTGGTAACCCCTGGATATGCGAAAGAGTAACTGTCCGGAAAGGAATATCAATTCCACTTCCTACAACCTGCCGACGAGGAGAAAGGGAAAGGCAGTCATCACTCTGATATAGCACCGAAGAATCAACCGCTGTAGGACTAGTTGACTGGCCACTCCCAGCAATGCCTATAACAGAGATTTTTCTAGGGTTTGGGGAGGCCTTATCAGAGGTTTGCGATACTGAAGACCAGCTTTTCTCCAGTGTGTTGATTCCACCAACGCGGTCCATCTGTTCGGCCTTCTCCACAATAGAGTGACTACTATCAGAAAATTGACCAGTAGCACCGGCACCATCCTGACGAGATGCATTGTCAGAGGATTCTAGATCCCTCTTAACATCTAGAATGGTTCTCCTAGGCTCTGCTCTAGGCTTATCCCGCTTGTTTAAAACCCGAGCAGCTTGAGAGCTCTCTACAGTGACCCTAGCATGGCATAAAGGGCTGCTTGGAGACAGTGAACCCCTTGAAAGAGGCGCAGGCGCTGTCTGACGCTTCAGTAAGGGGTGTTGAATAAAGCGTGCAGGAGACGGAGGCGGATCCGTGCGCGGAGTGCTGGTAGCCAAGGAATTGTCTGGTGAGGCCGAATGGCGCCTGGTGCGGGACGCATGGGAGCCTGAATTCGAACTCTCGAACTGTTGAACGAGGTCCTTCACAGGCATGCTGAACACTAACAACTTAGGCAGGCGGAGGCTGGAGTTCAGCAGAAAGAGCGTATATTAAATACTAATGTGTTGGCAGAATACTACGGATTGCTTACCTGGAGTTCAGCAGAAAGAGCGTGAACTCCAGTAAGCGCTAGAAAATTGTTTATGGCCTGCCGAGTCGTGGACCCATAGGAGTCCACGTTGAGGGCGAGTCGTATGATCTTCGTCAAACACCCCCTAATGGGTCGAGGCAGCGACCGCTAACTTGGACGCCCAGCATACGTCATAGCCATCACATGTCACATTTAATATTACAGCGTAAAGAGCTCAAAACAACTCATGCATAATACTGCCCAACCATGATGCAGTATATCTGGGGCGCCCCCCTTCGTCAACCATCACTTCTGTCTTTAGCTTGCTATCTGCCTCTTTTTCTACCAGTTTCTCCATTGACTTCTTCATGGACTCTTGGGACTTGAGCTCCGACTTCGCTTCCTTGTCCTTTAGGGCTTGTTGACCCGGGATATATGGCCACTGGTTCTTGAAGGTTTCCTCGATGTCAAGTAGACTAGAAACCAGAGAGGGGTTTGCTTTCACGGTGGCCACAAGCTGAGGCAGCTCGATGGTCTGATATAATACAGATGGGTGGATCATTTCATGAGTAATGTTGTCGGTCACGGTGGGAAGTGTGCGCTGCATCTTTGTGGCCAGCTTGAATATTCCTGTTGCAGGACTAAGCGGCTTCAGAAATTTGTAGCTCGTGAAAGTTTTTGTGACCTACTCGTGAGGAAGCTGCTGGCCCCAGGGAGCTACGGGTGTCGGCAGGCTGTAAAGATATGTTCTATCAAGCGCTAGCATTTTCTCGATATTGGACTGTTAGGACCATCAAAACAATAAAGCATTCATATGCGTGAAAATACATACAACCATCCACGCCAGTGTAAGATCGGACAAGTCATGCGATTCCCAACCACCCCCGATCTAGATACAAAGTATTTAGCTGCATATACCCACCCGTGTGGCTAGACTTACGTCTGAATGTGAACCTATGTCAATCTGTATCAGTAAAGCTAAAGGGGACATTAGATCACAAAAATATTGACCTGCAAACCAGACTTGCTTGAGGACTTGACCCTTAGCCCTGCCTTGAGGGGTCTGCTCGAACTTGGCGACATCCTTGAACCAATCATATCAGGCGCTCGATTAGACTCGTAGTATGGTTCAAACGCACAAAGTCCTTCCTAGTCTCGTTCAGTGCCATGGCATGGAACGCGTTCTGAATGTGGTCCCCCAGGAGTTTGTCCGAGAATCCAAACAATTGCTTCAGTTTCGTGCTAACAAAAGTAAGCTCTTCCGGTAAACCCAATGACCCAACCGTATCGAAGACTCCGACACATCTATATAGCCAACATTGTCAGGTATCCAGGGGAGATAACAGCAACAAGAAATGAAGATACTTGATGGTAAAATTATCTCCATCAGCGTCAGAGCGCAGTCTTCCCTTAGCGTGAGGATTGTTCCATGGCTGCAAAACTTTGTTGTACTCCGCAAGCTCTGAGATTGCTCAGGTGTTAACCAATTGTATGCACCAACTGATATTGCGTACCTTTAGGGTTAGTAGTCTTTCCCCGTTTCTGATACGCGATGAATATGTCTGCGAAATGGTCCATGTCCTTCTTATCGAGAACGCCAATCTCACCCTGTCTTCATATAAGTAACTCGCGAAGGTAACTCAACTGTGGATGGCTTGCAATAAATGCGGCAACCATCCGAGCAGTATATGCCCCCCTAGAGAATCCAAAGAGGAAGATCTATTCGGGAGAGGTTATGTTGAGCTCTTTCAAGAGAGAGGAAATTAAGACACGAACCTCGTCGCCGGTCTGATAATTGCTGCAATATCAATTTAATATTGGTACACACAGCCCGTGTTTCAATACAACGCACTGAGCAATGAAAGCATATGCTTCCTGGACTTTCTCCGCCAAAGATGCACCTGTTGCTCCTGCCGGTCCGAAGTTGATAACCTATACCCAGAACGCAGTGTTTACGGCTCACCCTCAACATACTCGGAGTAGAAATTGTGTTCGCTGCCTACACCGGCTTGGTAAAACACGACCTGGGGTTTGGGGGGCGTTCTACATGATGTCAACTGACAAGGAAAATATATCGAAGAACGGGGCGTCACTTACAGCCGGCTGTCCTGATGGTCCAAGATCCTTGATATCTTGAGTATATTGGAGTATTGCCAGCGATGCTTCTGTACGACACCATCTGCCAGATACTGAATATGAGTCGTGGGTAACTCGAAACGCTGTATTGGACACACCCTGCCAGGTCCCATCGCAACACACAATGATTCTCTTCGCTAATCTGGGAGATGCGTGGGTAAGTTCAGAGTTGCTCGCAAGTGCCATAGCATACACGGGGCCAGGCTGCCAACATATATGGGCTTTTTTCTCTGCATGATGGGCGCTTTATCTACGATGACATGCATGATTGATCAAAACGCCTAGTGCCACTGTTTGACTGTGGGAATTCCGAAGTCGGCTGCAATATATACAGCTGATGATATATACTGCAGTGATCTCTCCATACTGGTATTCAATTGACCAGCATGAACATCCCATTAAATATATTATACTACGGTATGTATATATAAGTTAACGAACATGATCTAACTTAAGCTGGAAGGTTGCAATGATTATTTGCCTAATCGCATCTCTGCCCCAGAATACTCATCAAGGGCTCTACGGAAATCAATTTCAGAGATTGGCGAGGCTGTGGACAAATGATGTCTACGTCGACGAGGCATCAGCCATCGCAGAATGAGGCGCAGGATGCCTCCATGGCGGGGCGCATAGCTACATGTGAAACATGAAACGACGATGGAGAAGGAATCTGTAAGCACGCACTAGATTTCAGATAATCGTATCTGCCATGGCGGAAAGCCATGCAGTTCAAGCGGCGCGGTGGAAGGGTACAATGGATGCACGATTAGTAGATCGGGCGGAGGAAAGCCTGACTCGCCTGCAAGGGTGTTGTTTTTAAGTTAACAGCAAAGGCGCTGCACGTCAAGACGGACCTTCCAGTAAATCGCCCAGAGCATCGATCGTTAGCCTGAAAGGCTCAACGGACTTTCGTGACGCCAACGCCAACGACTGAGCTGCTTCAGCTATGGCGGGTTTTGACGATTCTCTAGAGAGAAAGTGTAAGGTAAGTGTCTGGAGGCGTGCTCTAGACTCAAACAGCTCTGTAAAAGGTCTTAGAAAGAGTTTGGTTCACAATTGGTCGGTCGTACGGGAATGGTGCCGCCCGTGAGGTGTCCTCTTCTTCATCTTCTCGTTCTCTGTGGCAGCGTTGCCAGACAAGTAGGGTATTTTATAGGTACTGACAGCGGAGCCCATTACCGGTTCAAAATCTGGTGACTTCGCTCTCGAAGAGTCGGTGTCAGAAAGCGGTGGCGTGAGTGGCCTCCGGCCGAGGGATGTATCACTTTTGGCCTCTAGCAACACATGAGAGAGTGTGGGCGACGCATGCACGGACTTGCAGCTGAGTACTCCTGGCGTTGGATAAGCCGAAAGTCTTTGAACATAACGTTTGACACACCATCATGGTCGTATACACTTAGCCTTTGTATTTCAAGCTGCTTGCACCACTCTACAACATGTTCTACGCATTGCTCCATCACGCGTTCTTCCTCCCGCGTGTCATGGTTTTCTGCATCTGGGATCAGAAGCAATGCTAAGTGTACAGGCAACTTTCGACGTCGTGCAAGGAGGGGCTTTGGATTGCGATGAGGGACCAATGAAAAGAGGAAATTTTTGAATCCATAAAGCGTATGTATAAGTAATAGGAGTAGATGCGCGAGACCATACATGGTCGCGACTTGACGTGTCAGCATAGCCTTAGCCGCCGGTACGCAGTGCACAGTAATCGCAGTCACATATAGCCCAATCTATACAAGTCTTATACGCTAGTCATTAAGCAAATTCCTACATGTCAAACTAGTCACAGATGTACAACGTTTAAGTGAGAGGATCATCATCTTCAATCGTCTTCTTGATCTTCAGAAGAATGCTTGTCTTCCAATTGTCAAGCTTCGTGACCTGGTCGTACTCCACCACAGCCGCGGTATACGCTTCATTATCCCCAGCCTCTATGGCTTCAATCAGAGCGCCAACAAACTTTGCTTCGCGCGTACTTGGAAATGTCACGTCCTGCGTGCTGTAGCGAGTCAAGTTGCGTCTTGCAGTGATAGGGTCCTGAATGACCAACGTTAGGAGTTATCAGGATTGAGTAAATGGACGGTCCATACCCGCATGGCAAGGGCGCATAAGCTAGCTCGAAGCCAGTACTCCTTCACGCTGTATTTCGTGAGAGATGAAGTGAGTGAATGATCCGCGACTTTCTCATAGCGCGCAATGGCGGCAGGAAATTCGTCCAGTTCGGCGTGCAAATCAGCCGCATCTTTGAAACAGGCATTGGCGGTTCTAATTGAGAAATATACATGAGCGGGTTGTTGTTGAACGTACGAAGCCCCACTCACGCATGAGCATCTTCTTGGGCATACCACTCCCCAGCCCGTTCATAACTTTCGCAGGCCCTGGCAAGGTCATTGGATTCCTGCAGATGGATCTGGGCGATCTCTTTCTCCCGGTCGGCAGCCTGCCTAAACCGCCCGGCTTTCGTCAGAAAGGTGATCGTCTGGGCAAGTGCTTGTATAGCCACTATAATAAACAGTTAAAAGGCATCCTGCTCAAAGTTGACTTGCCGCACGTTCAGGGTGGCCCTGCTTGTAGCTCTTCGCGGCGTTCCACCATGCATTTGCAGCTTCGTTTGTCTCTCCAGCCTTCTCTCTACATTCTGCTTCTTTGGAGAAAGCATCGCCGGAATCTTTGAATTGTTTTTCGATCTTGAACTGATTGGCAGCTTGTTGGAAGAGGTCGCCAGCCTGCTCGAATTTTGAAGAGCTCGAGTCAAAGTTGAACCAACCACCCCCGGATCCAAGTTTCTTCTCAGCCTTCGCAAGCAGACCATAAGCCGGGCTCTGCGGAGCCATGATGGATATGTAAGAGGGAGACGAAGGGTCAAATGCGTCACTGGTAGGTGTGGGCGCATGTGGGTCTTGCCCAAACTTTGTCTCTTTTCCCGCCATGTTCTTTTGCGCCATCTCTGGCGAGCCTCCCCAAGATGCTGTGGTATCTCAAAAGTCAGGCCACGTATATGAACGCCGTCTTATTATCAAGTATATCGAGGAGAATGGGACAGAACCCATCACCGGTGATAAGCTAGAGGAGTCGGACCTTATCACCATACAAGCCAGTGAGTCTTCATTCCCGTCGCAGCTGTAGTGGGGATGGCATTGTCGAATGATGATTCATTTGCACGAAAAATAATCAACTAGAAGCTGTTGATGAGCCCTGAGCATTGATTAGTACTAAAAATCTGATACACCGCGCCTGCCATCCTCAATGCGCTGCAAATTTTTTCGCGTCTTGAAACTGACAATTCTCGTATGCAGACCCCAAAATGTCTGCGCCACGACCACCCAACTTAGCTTCAATCCCTGCCCTCCTGCACACCCTTCAAAATGAGTGGGACGCATTAGCACTCGAAACTTTCGCTCTCAAACAACAGTACAATTCTACTCGACAAGAACTCAGTCATGCCTTGTATCAACAGGATGCTGCAACCCGTGTAGCGGCACGTTTAATCAGAGAGCGTGATGCTGCTCGAGAGTCAGTCATACATCAATATGCCCTTCGTGAGGCTAAGGTCTTTTGTTTGCAGGGCCCTTGCCAACGTGAAGGCGACTATGGGGATTGACCCTGCAGGTCCTGATGCCGATGTGGAAATGGGGGACAATGCTGATACACAGGGCTTACCATCTGATGTTGTTGCCGAAATTGAGGAACTCTCTAAAACGTAAGTTTATTTCATGATGCCATGGAAGGTAGAAGCCATTAATCACGTCGCTCAGGCTTTCATCGTCACGGAAAAAGCGCAAGCCACCACCAAACTACCCCTCCGCTGCACAGTTGCAAGCCTATACGCTTAAACACACCATACCATCTCTTCATTCCTCGTCACCAGCAGGTATCAACACATTAGCACTGTCGCGGACACAACCTTCTCTTTTTGTCACCGGAGGTAACGACAAGATCGTTCAACTTTATGACCGTGATGCTGGCAAAGTAGCTGCTACACTCAAAGGACACACAAAGAAAATACATACTGTCCAGTTTCGCGAGAAGGACGGTGAGCCTAGGCTTGTACTATCCGGCAGCGCCGATAAAACTGCGAGGGTGTGGGCCCACGATGCCGCCTCAGGCGACTATGCACCAAAGCAGACGATTAAGACGCACAAGGGTGAAATTACGGGTCTAGGTGTTCATCCCACTCAGTCCATTCTTGCCCTGGTGTCTGTGGATAGGACATACTCCCTGCACAGCCTCAATACGTTCCAGCTTATATTCCAATCGGCTGTGGGAGAGGATCCTTATACGGCGTTGAGTATTCATCCTGACGGTGCACTACTTGCGCTCGGTACGCCGAACTCGACCATACAAATTTATGATGTCCGTTCGGGAAAAGTCGGTGCTGTGCTTACGCCTGGATCGAGTACGCCTGACTCGGCACCCTTTGCCACTCACACACTTTCCTTCTCTGAAAATGGTTACCACCTGATGGCGCCGTCGTCTTCGAGTACGGTTGCTATTTGGGATTTGAGGAAGCAACGCGAGGCACATGTCCTTGACCTTGGAGATGGTTTCAAATTAAACAAAGTCGTGTATGATCCAAGCGCACAGTTCTTGGGTGTTGCAGGGTCGGGCGGCACATCAATTTTTGCGCATAAGACATGGGATGAAGTTGTCAAGTTCAACGAGGGTGAAGAGGTGGTTAGCATCCAGTTCGCGCAGGATGGTCAGGAGATCTGGGGACTTGCAGGACGAGAGGTCAGAATATGGGGCAGCGCAGACTCGTAAAGTAGCAGTTATATTTTGTTAAAATGTATCAGTGCGAATGTTTGAGTGAACTGGGATTTTGTCAATTCATGTGATCTTGTAGACTACTTGTGGATACAGTGTGCATGCGTGATCTCTACTCATAACTCCGCCCAACCAGATTCTGCCTCTTGACCACCCGCTAGTGCGCTGAGTATAGAAACCACAAAAACGGCTCCCATATTCATACCTAGACCATGATAAAGCTGCCCGATGCCACCGAAAGCTATCCAGCCTTCATCCCCTCCCTCCGCATGACGTTCCCTCTCTTTGCCTTTGCCTTTGCTTGTTGTCTTCCTTGGCGACCTCAGTGCACCAGACCGCTCTTCAGTCACGATACGCCACACCGTGTCCACAACACCATGATACGGCCTCGGTCGCGTCTCTACGCATGGCTTGAACTTCCCTGTCCCGCGTGTTTGCACCTGCAATCGCCTCCTCACTGTCTCAATCGGCGTTGTCATAAGACTTGACAGGCAGCCCGCCATAAGTTCAGTGGCAGTCCATACAACAGGATGACTGTCCTCGTTGACGCCAAGGCGTGTCGCCAGAAGCGAAGGTAGGGCGAGGTTGACGAACGGACGTACCGCATTGTCAAGAGCAGCGGGAATAAGAAGATGAGGGTGTAGATATACTCCTCGTAGGCCTCCCTCATGTTGTAAGATTTGGGTTAACGCATTTAATGGACCAGAGTATGTCCGATGTCTAGGGAGGGAAGATTGTGCGATGAGGCGAGTACGCACTAGGTCAAGTGGAGAAAGTATGATGCCAGTGAGAACATGGGATGCAAATGGAGCCAGAAACGGTGTAGGAGATATGGGTTGCAGTGGAAATAGTGAGATGATAATTTCCTGAACGATAGGCTGGATAGTCAATGAGATGGCATTGGTCAAATAAGAAGTTAATAGGCCTACAGAGGATGAACACGTTATAATATAAGATATTGGGGAGTCAAGTACCTTTCCAGAGGGCCAACCACCCCCCATTCTTGAAACGTGCGACCTTTTTGATCATACCCCACACACCCTTGGTTTTGCCAATAGGCATTACATACTCAGGTCTTGTATCTTCCTCTAACACAGATCGTCGAACTATATAACCCTCTTCATCGGACAACCGTGGCTTCGGCGGCGGGTATCTAGAAGGTATGGACGATGCTGGGTCTTGAAAGTAAGCCTCGTCGGAGTCATCGCTCAACTGAACGGATGCATAAGTTCCCCACCAGGACGTCCAGGAGCATAAGTACAAACCTCGTCTTCCTCTACAGCACGTCCACCCTCCGTTTCTAAACCTTCCGAGTCGCGAGGAACCCATTGGATCTGCAAGAGGACCTTTCCGACCTCCCATGGCATCACGAGAGCTGTGCCCGTATACTGCAATAATTCTGAAGCTAAGAATCCCTTGAGCACCACACGAATATCGGTATTAAGGCCATTGTGTTCAAGCGGGAAACTTGGCGACAGGTCGAAAACGGGGTTAGTGGCAGGTCGAGTGGACCACTCGTGTTTAGGTGTTGAAGAATTCAAGGGCGAGGAAGACGAGGAACTTGGTGGCGAAGGAATGAATGACCAGGAGGAAGGCGAATTGGAATATAAATCTCGCAATGAGCCTGGAGAAGTCATAGGGAGACCATAGGACAGACCGCAACCACCTACATTAGATAATACCGCACACACCCGGTGTCCTGACTTCAACATCTTCCCTTTGTGAGGGCTCTTCAAACACCCCCATGTGCACAAGCAATTTGCGGGTAATTTCACCATGATCATCTACTCTCTTGAACTGGCTTTGTATCATGTTGGTAGAGGTTTGACTAGACCGTGACGTTCTTTCAACCCACCTGGTCACTTATACTGAACTCTTTTGTTCATATTCCAATCCAAGTACGCTCTAGAGGCGTATCACTGTACCCTTTATTGCCTATCTTGACAGGTAAAGCAGCACCAATTGAGTGAGATGAAGTCCTTTCCCCGTCACATAGGCAGGGCTCAATAACCAGGCCTCCCGGCACCGGGGAACATGTTTCTCTGAATGTATGGTTACGCCAAGCTTCAGCTCCTTTTTCATCAAACCCTATAGGTTTCATAGGTCTCGGGTGAGTCAAACTTGTGATCGAGGATTGGGCTGTATCTGAGGGACGTGTACGAGAGTAGGAGGCTCTCAAGGGCGTTTACACAATCGTAACGGCTTGTTGCAGAACGCGCGTTCTTTGGATATAATGTAATACGCAATGTTTTGAATAGGATGAGTGCGTGAGTAGTTAAATTATTTTTGAGTTCATTATATGGTATCAGTATGGCTGTCAATTACGACTTGATCGATAGTTGAGCCCAAGGCTCATGTGCGTAACCTATCTAACAGCTCCCCCACTTGAAACAGCTCTCCTTTCCTACGACACCTTTGTGACAATCTCACATGAGATTCAATATATCTGGAATAAAACACCTAAATTGGGGACAGACCTGTATTTTCTGGTGCGGCTCCAAGCTATTGCATGTCTCACTAGATGTATTTGGGTGATCCATCAGAATGGATGTGCAGTGGATAGCCCTTGTCGGCGATGTCGATCTCTCCTTGGAGTAATACTGTCCCTCGTGAGAACATGGCCTTGGGTACCATTTAAAAGACCAAGGATAGTCAACAAGTAGGCACGACGTTTCCTGGAAACACTTTGATCAACCCAGCAGTCCTGTCATGCAATTCGTTGTTGACTTGGAAGTATAGCACTCCTGAGAATTAAATCTGCCGCTCGTGCTCCTGGCTCCGTTGGCTCTGTTCACCTGTACCGCCTGGATTTGAAACCCAGTTAGCCGCTGACCACACATGTATGCTCTCGGTCTAATTAATTTTTTCTGGTGTTTTTTCTATTCCGCGGCAAATTCTTGGAAATGAGGTCGTTCCAGCATACAGCTCAGGCATACGTGCACGTGCAGGTACGCTCCTTTCGTGCGGGTGCGTCTCTGTCAGTCGTACGTGAGGGGCTAGCAGGTTTATTGTGTCGCCACCGCTCTCTCGCGCGACCGGGGGACAAACTCCGGGCCGTGCTCAAGCCGGCGGAAGCTAAGTTCATGAACGAGACAGGAGAAAGAAAAAGAAGAAAGAAAAAGAAAGAAATTATTTTGGGAAAGTGGAAGGGTAGGGGTGTGAAATGGGCGAGCGGTCGAAAGTTTAGTGACTTTGAGCGCAAGCTGTGAGAGAGAAGAGATGTGAGGAAGAGACATGTAGGAGTACAGTATATATAGTAAATTGAAGTGGTCCATGTGCAGAGTGGATGAGTGGAAGAGTGGCTACTGTGGCATGAAGCTTTGAATATTGGGGTCATGTGCCTTCTCCAGAGAATCTGGATTGAGCAATGAGTTGGTTGGCTTCTCTGGAGAAGGCACATGAATTATGTTCATACTGCTGTATAGCTGCTCAGCTATTTCACCCCTTGCTTGTCTTATAAAATATACCATGGTTACCCTATTCCACCTCATGTCTTTTTGCCTCCCCCTGTCTGAACCCTCATAATTGAAGTCATTTTCCAACTGCTTGTTATGCACTAGGTCCAAGCTGCTGTATGGGAACTGGTTTTCCCTGAAAAGATCTTGTTTATGGTCCTGAAATTGTTTTCTTCACTTTATGGCCTTAAAATATCAGCATATACATGCTGCTTTCTCTTCAAATATTCTCTATTTTTTTCATATTTTTTTTGGGAATTTTCCATGCAGAAATGGGTTCACAAATTTATTGTCCTGCTGGGCAAAGTTTTGGACCCACATGGACCCACAAAACTTCACAGATGTCACCAGCTTCAAAGTCAGCAGAGTCACCTGATCTACTGACTCATTTTCAATCACATGACTCATTTCAATCTCCAACCCAATCTGATCACCACTGCCAGTAAATGCTCAATATCTTGGCAACCACAGCTCCTCCTGACTCCATTTTTGGTGGAGCTTTCAATCAAAGCTGTTCCTACCCATAGCTGTGCTGATCAGCCTGGGAAACAGGGTATTTCCTGAGTTATTTGAATAATAGTGACTCATGTTGTGATATGGAACATATCTGCATCTATGGCTCACATGCGCTGTGTGATTTATCCACATTAATGTCCGTCACGGTGTGTCATGCCCCAACAGTGCCGTTGTTTCATGCATTGTCACACCTACACATTACATAAAATAGTTTTCACCACTGCAGACGTATATAACATGTCTGCAGCTGGTCACTCATCCTCAGCCGTATCCACAATATACAGACTGAGGTGAGAGACATCAGTTCACTTTTTTCTCCAGTCCATATTTATATTTGTGTCTGTAGATTATCCTGTTCAGGTAACTACACTAAGCCGTATCCACAATATACAGACTGAGATTATCCTGTTCAGATTACAACAACTCATGCTATGACTCTTACCATGACTCTGTTGGGAGCGGAACTATGCCATAGTTCAGCTCAGTCTACACAGTATGAGTGTAAAGACTGTATGTATTACCTATGCCGTAGTTCAGCTAAGGCATGGGTAGATGTGAGTACAAATGGTGAACAGTAACTAAGTAGAATATTGTTATGACTATATTCATTAACGTCCAGATCCCCGTCTGATCCACTCAGATCCCCACACATATGAAATCTATACTCCATTTGGAAACCGCCACATCTCCATCTACCTGTCTGATTGTCACCGCCGATTCTGCCCATCCGTCTCCGGTTCCGATTGATGCATCAGCATCACCATAGGAACCCAGACATCCATCCCCATCGGACTTGGACATACTCATGTAAGGCCGTCAGCCTCGGAGACCCATCACCGGAGTAATTATTATTAGATTTCAAATATGTATTTAAGTTGCCTGACTGGGGACTTCATTCCCCAGTTTGAATATCGAATCACGCCTAGTTCCTAAGTCTGATCCTAACTCTCTAAGTCATACTCTGCCTCCAAAATCTTGGACACCGGTATTAGTGAGGGTGCAGCATATAAGCTGAAGCCAAGTCTGTTCCGACCCCCATGACGTGCTCCAACTCTGACCCAACCTCCAACCCAACCTCCAACCCCCAATCGGACCTAGTGCGTAACAAATATCTCACCTCAGTCTACACAGCATGAGTGTAAAGACTGAGGAGAGAGGATGGAGATATAACATTGATATATACTACTTTGTTGTGGGTGTTTGTAGGCTCATGATCTATGACTCTCGATCCAATTCCAACATTCCCCCTTAATCCAAGCATGGGTACAAACTTCCAGTGTTTGTATCTTGGAAGGCCTTTCATGTTACGCACTAGGTCCGATTGGGGTTGGAGGTTGGGTTGGAGGTTGGGTTGGAGGTTGGGTTGGAGGTTGGGTTGGAGGTTGGGTTGGAGGTTGGGTTGGAGGTTGGGTTGGAGGTTGGGTTGGAGGTTGGGTTGGAGGTTGGGTTGGAGGTTGGGTTGGAGGTTGGGTTGGAGGTTGGGTTGGAGGTTGGGTTGGAGGTTGGGTTGGAGGTTGGGTTGGAGTTGGAGCACGTCATGGGGGTCGGAACAGACTTGGCTTCAGCTTATGTGCTGCGCCCTCACTAATACCGGTGTCCGAGATTTCGGAGTCGGAGTACGACTTAGAGAATTAGGATCAGACTTAGGAGCTAGGTGTGATTCGATATTCAAACTGGGGAATGAAGTCCCCAGTCAGGCAACTTAAATACATTTTCGAAATCTAATAATAATTACTCCAGTGATGGGTCTCCAAGGCCGACGGCCTTACATGAGTATGTCCGAGTCCGACGGGGATGGATGTCTGGGTTCCTATGGTGATGCTGATGCATCAATCAGAACTGGAGACGGATGGGCGGAATCGGCGGTGACAATCGGACAGGTAAATGGAGACGTAGCGGTTTCCAAATGGAGTATAGATTTCATATGTGCGGGGATCTGAGGGGATCGGATGGGGATCTGGGCGTTAATGAATATAGTCATAACATTTCGTGAGGATGTCAGCTGGCATTTCTGTGCCTGGGAGGTGTCAAAGTGTGATCTCACCATCATCCATGCATTCACAGGTATAGTGGTATTGCACATTGATGTGTTTCAAGCACGCATGAAACGATGGGTCTTGTTAAGTGCTGAAAACTTGGAGTTTAAAGGAGTAGCTGGTGTTCGGATACTAGTGAGGAAGGGGATGGGACTTTACTGTTCCAGTTCAACCGGAGACAGATGGGGACAAATAACTATTGAGTCGGATCGAGTGGACTTGGCTTCAACTTATGTGTTGTGCCCCCTCGAATCGTCAGTCCAATATTTCGGAGTTTGGAGTACGGAGTTGGATCAAAGATCTGGAGTTCGATTTGTCAAGAAGATACTTGTCAAGAAGCTAGTAACCAAGAAGCTGATGGGGAATCTTAGTTGATATACGAACTACTGTAACATACAAGAAGTAGCCCGTATAAGTATGTAGAGAATTGAATGGTAAAACTAAAAGCGATAAGACAATAAGACTAATATGGAATACAACATGGAAAGGAGTTCAGAGTTCGGACTCATGTCTGAACTAATACTAAATAATTAGAAAGTATAACGGTTGTTGTAACCCATAAGAAGAAGACTACTAATGAGGAGAACAATGGCGGGGTCCGGAGTTGATGGAGGTGGAGTTGATGGAGGTGGAGTTGACGGAGGTGGAGTTGACGGAGGTGGAGTTGACGGAGGTGGAGTTGACGGAGGTGGAGTTGACGGAGGTGGAGTTGATGGAGGTGGAGTTGATGGAGGTGGAGTTGATGGAGGTGGAGTTGATGGAGGTGGAGTTGATGGAGGTGGAGTTGATGGAGGTGGAGTTGATGGAGGTGGAGTTGACGGAGGTGGAGTTGATGGAGGTGGAGTTGACGGAGGTGGAGTTGACGGAGGTGGAGTTGATGGAGGTGGAGTTGACGGAGGTGGAGTTGATGGAGGTGGAGTTGACGGAGGTGGAGTTGACGGAGGTGGAGTTGACAGAGGTGGAGATGGAATCCAGAGATCGGAACTCGGTGTTACAGGATGTAACATAACTGTTGATTACCAGTTCAAGGATCTTTTACAGTTGTGTAACTGTACTTGATTGCACTTGAAGTAGTGATATTCCTGCTTTGGGTGTGAGTGTAGTATCTGCCTCACGTGACTACAAATCTACAGGGTGAGATTGTCTGTCAATAGTCCTGCCATTAGTGCTCTTGTTTAAGTTACTAATGTGTACTGCCTTTGCAGAGCATTAGAAGCTTGAACTCATGTGAAGCAGTTGCTGTTTTGGAACCTGCAAAATTATGGTGTTAGGGCAAACTCTAAATCACCACAATTCCGTGAATGAACAGCTGAGAAGAGTATCAAACCCTGCTGCAGCACAACTCCAGAAATAATTTAACATTTGTACTTTGGTTACAATCCTTTGTATTGGTCAATGCAGACTATACGCAGAAAGGTAATACGTTTCTTAGCAGCAAGAAATGAATAAGACTTCCAGAGTCTAGAGTTCACGGACGCTTAGGGGTCCAGATATTCCAAAAAGAGGGGAATGCACTTAGAGGCTAAAGGAAGTAGGTGGATGAATCCAACCATCCAACCAGTGGCACTCTGAAGTGGGTAACAGCAATGTGTGAAGTAGTCTAGCAACTGCTTCACACGAGTTCAAGCTTCTAATGCTCTGCAAAGGCAGTACACACTAGTAACTTAAACAAGAGCACTAATGGCAGGACTATTGACAGACAATCTCACCCTGTAGATTTGTAGTCACGTGAGGCAGATACTACACTCACACCCAAAGCAGGAATATCACTACTTCAAGTGCAATCAAGTACAGTTACACAACTGTAAAAGATCCTTGAACTGGTAATCAACAGTTACTGAGATAGAGGATGACACTGTATGTCACTCTAGTCACACTGGTGTGCAGAAGATGGGTAGAATAGGTTGGATATGTTTGAGGCAGAATGACCTCCTTATATGTTGTATTTACAGGGGCTGACTAATGCTTCTGGAATATTCTACCTATTAATAGATGGAAACTACTGGAAGGTTGTGGAAGGTGGAAGAAAGGGGTAGAATATTCCAAGCCAATCACAGGTTCTGATCACTGGACTAACATTGATCAGGAGCTGAATAATGGTTCTGGAAAGTTCTATCTAATAATAGAAGGGAACAGCTAGAATGTTATGGAAAGGGATAGAATATTCCAAGGCAATCAACTGATTTGATCACCCATCAGCTGATCTGATCCCTGAACTAGGCACTGATCAGGCAAAAAGAAGGGTATCCACCCTGTTTTCTGCACTGGTTTGGACAGCCATGGATAGCCACATCTCAGGTGATGATCTCCATGGAAGATTGTGCCCTGAGAGGCTGTGGTTGTCAAGTTAGAGAATATTTATTGATCAGAGACATCTGAGCTTGAATTCAGGCCGAATGCCTGGTCCAAAGGTGGAGAGCCAGCTGTGGGAAGGTTTGTGGGCGCCTATGGGTCCACAACTGTAGCACAGCAGAAATAAATCATTCTGGGCCGAGTTCTGCATGGAATATTCCCAAGAAAATATGGAAAAATAGAGAATATTTGAATAAGTCCATTCCAGGTACAAGCATCAAATATATGCTGATATTTAGGAATGGAAAAGCAAAGTATAGCACATTGGTGCTGCATAAATAGGATTTGATAGGGAAAAGGTGGTTCCCATACAGTTGCTAGACTACTTCACACATTGCTGTTACCCACTTCAGAGTTGCCACTGGTTGGATGGTTGGATTCATCCACCTACTTCCTTTAGCCTCTAAGTGCATTCCCCTCTTTTTGGAATATCTGGACCCCTAAGCGTCCATGAACTCTAGACTCTGGAAGTCTTATTCATTTCTTGCTGCTAAAAGATGTATTACTTTTCTGTGTATAGTCTGCATTGACCAATACAAAGGATTGTAACCAAAGTACAAATGTTAAATTGTTTTTGAAGCTGCAGCAGGGTTTGATATTCTTCTCAGCTGTTCATTCATGGAATTGTGGTGATTTAGAGTTTGCCCTAACACCATAATTTTGTGGGTTCCAAAACATAGGTTGTCTCCACTCTCATATTCACTGCATTTTCAGTGTCTGCATGCACGCCTTGGTCATCTATTAGGTGACTAAGGCAATCCATACTCATTGAGTATAGATTGATCTTATCCTTGCTCAGGAACATATGTGCTTTCCTGAGCTCAGTGAATACCATCTCTAGGTGGTGTTTGTGCTCTCATATAGTATGAGAGTACACAAATATGTCATCCAGATATACATGGACAAATCTTCTGATATATTCTCAGAAGATGGCAGTCATGAGCTGCTGAAATGTCAAGGGGGCATTGCAGTCCCCTTGCTGCATGACTTGACTGATGAATGTCCCCAAGATGGTTGCAAACACCGTCTTGGGTATATCTGTCAGTCTGACATGTATCTGTTCATACGCCTCAGACATATTGAGTTTAGATTGATATGTACAGCAGGCAACATTGTGTCTAATGTTGTCCTGATCGGGGAAGGGTGTTACATCCTTCACTGTATTATCATTTTGTTCATGCAAGTTGAACATGGTGTGGAGCTTCCCATTTTTTTGGGAATGCATAGCATTGGTACTGTTATGACTATATTCATTAACGCCCAGATCCCTGTCTGATCCCCTCAGATCCCCGCGCACATGAAATCTATACTCCATTTGGAAACCGCTACGTCTCCATTTACCTGTCTGATTGTCACCGCCGATTCCGCCCATCCGTCTTCAGTTCCGATTGATGCATCAGCATCACCATAGGAACCCAGACATCCATCCCCATCAGACTCAGACATACTCATGTAAGGCTGTCGGTCTCGGAGACCCATCACCGGAGTAATTATTATTAGATTTCAAATATGTATTTAAGTTGCCTGACTGGGGACTTCATTCCCCAGTTTGAATATCGAATCACGCCTAGTTCCTAAGTCTGATCCTAACTCTCTAAGTCATACTCTGCCTCCAAAATCTTGGACACCGGTATTAGTGAGGGTGCAGCATATAAGCTGAAGCCAAGTCTGTTCCGACCCCCATGACGTACTCCGACTCCGACCCAACCTCTGACCCAACCTCCGACCCAACCTCCGATCCAATCTCCGACCCCAATCGGACCCAGTGCGTAACAGGTACAGCCTGCCAGGCTGTAGCCAATACCCACCATTTAGCAGTGCAGAACTTTCTCTGAAAGTTCTGCTTGATAGTGCTCTGGACACTTAGGCAAGCAATAATGTATTCGCTTGTCAGGATCCACAAGATTAATCTCATGATTAACTTCCCTAAATGGGGGAAGTTCTAAGGGTATGCTGCCAAATAGGTCAGCGTACTTTTCTTTCCATTGGTCCCTCAACTGAGGGATCTGATCAGCCATGTAAGTGGTTGATCCTTCATGAGATGAAGCTATTCGTGTCATGCTCTTATTTGGATCCTCCATTGGGGGGTCCTTTACTGAGTCTAGTCCTTTTTTTAGAAAGGACTGCATTGTGGGTAGCTCATGTTTAGAGTTACCCCCTTGAGAACTCGGTCCAGCAGCTGAGCTCATCCCTCTGGCCATAGGGACGGGTGAGAAAGTTCTTGATGCTGATGGAGATGCCTAACTTTTCCTCCACGGTGGGCCCAGAGTTGTAGTTGTCAAACCTGGGATTGAACTTGAGTGGGATGAAACACTGGGAAGGAATGGGCATGGCCTGAGCATGGTACACACGACAGACAACAGGCCTGAGATCCCAGTAGTGACGACCCCTGTTGGATCTCCTGGCGATGAGAGGGTGTTTGTAGATGGATGGTGAGTCAGAATCTGAAGGAAGCTGGCCATCATCGTCCCCCTCCCCATCAAGCTGATCCCCACCCAGGACATCTATGGTATCCTCTGGCTCACCCTCGGTTGACCTGGCACGCTGGATCTGGTGGTGTTGTTCCTGTGGAGTGCAAGAACGCAAGGCATTGCGACATGTAGGACAGTGAGCAGGTGCCTTTCTGAAGGCAACAGAAAGGGAGTGGACAAGAGGGTGGGTCCAAAGACCAGCATGCATGGCTTCAAGGGTGGCTGTATCTGGTTCACCCTGTCCCCACCAGTCAAGACCAAGATGGGATCGATGCCTCTTCCAGAAGGAATAGGACATGCGAAGGACTGGCAAAAGGGTGTTAAGGATGTGCTGACGCATAAAGTGGCCACATATCCTTTGGGGACGCTGTGGCCAGCCATGGGAATCAAGCTTGAAGGCGTCCTTGACAATGATGGCCTCAAGGATGCCGGCGGTGTCAGGACCACAGTCATAGCCATTCTAAAAGGAGATGAGAATATAGAAGATGGCAGGCAGAAGGGACTCACCCAATGCCAAGCGATACCCCTGCTGGTGACGTGGCTGGCAGGTGGAGTGGACCATCCAAGACAGTCTGCCAATATATACCAGTAAGATGGCCCATTCCAGTCCAGCCATTGATCAGAGATGTGGTCAGATGGTCCGTCCATGTTCTTTCTGCCAAAAGCAAAGGTATGGTTTTTGCAATGGTCGATGAGGATGTGTATGGGAACTACTGGTTTTCCCTTAAAAAAGATCTTGTTTAAAGTCCCGAAACTGTACAATTTCGCTTCATGGCCTTAAAATATCAGCATATATGTGCTGCTTTCTCTTGATTCAGGGCTATTCAAATATTCTCTATTTTTTCATATTTTTTCGGGAATTTTCCATGCAGAAATGAGTCTACAAACTTATTGTTCTGCTGGGCGAAGTTTTGGGACCCACATGGACCCACAAACCTTCGCAGATGTCAGCAGCCCCAAGGTCAGCCGGAGTCACCCGGACAACTGACTCATGTTCAATCACATGACTCATTTCAATCTCCGACTCAATCTGGTCACCACTGCCAGTAAATGCTCAATATCTTCACAACCACTGCACCTCCTGACTCCATTTTCAGTGGAGAGTTCAATAGAAGCTGTGCCCACACATAGCTGTGCTGATCAGCCTGGGAAACGAAGTATTGACCGAGTTATTTGAGTAATGGTGACTCATGCAATGATTCCTGCCATGACTCATGCTATGACTCCTGTGATTACTCATACTATGACTCCTGCTCTGAGTCACACTATGACTCCATCCATGACTCATGCCATGAGTCAGAGCAAATCCAAGCAGCTCATTGGCTAGGAAACTTCCACCCCCTTCTCACATATTCCACTAGCTTCCAGTAGTATTAGTCAGCTCCTGTAAATACAATATAAAAGGAGCCCATTCTGCCTCTGAATAAATAACCATTTCTACCCCATCATTTGCACATCAGTGTGACTAGAGTGACATACAGTGTCATCCTCTATATCTCAGTAACTGTTGATTGTCCAGTTCAAGGGTCGCTTACAGTTGTGTAACTGTATTCAATTGCACTCGAAGTAGTGATTGTCCTGCTTTGGGCGTGAGTGTAGTATCTGCCTCACGTGACTACAAATCTACAGGGTGAGATTGTCTGTCAATAGTCCTGCCATTAGTGCTCTTGTTTAAGTTACTAGTGTGTACTGCCTTTGCAGAGCATTAGAATCTTGAACTCGTGTGAAGCAGTTGCTAGACTACTTCACACATTGCTGTTACCCGCTTCAGAGTGTCACTGGTTGGACAGTCGGATTCATCCACCTACTTCCTCTAGCCTCTAAGTGCATTCCCCTCTTTTTGGAATATCTGGACCCCTAAGTGTCCGTGAACTCTAGACTCTGGAAGTCTTATTCATTCCCTACTGCTAAGAAATGTATTACCTTCCTGCGTATCGTCTGCATTGACCATTACAACGGATTGTAACCAAAGTACAAACGTTAAATCGTTTCTGGAGTTGTGCTGCAGTAGGATTTGATATTCTTCTCAGCTGTTCATTCACGGAATTGTGGTGATTTAGAGTTTGCCCTAACACCATAATTTTGCGGGTTCCAAAACAGGATGGCTGAGAAGTGGTCATCATGAAAGAGAACAAAGGCCAGAGGATGGCGAGGGATGGGATCTGTTGGGTGGAGAGCAAGAGCCTTATGCAGAGATGCCTGGTCTTGAGGGGTGACAGTGAAATGACCATTGCTGAACCTGTCGTGCCATTGGCGAATTATGAAAGAGGGGATGTAGAGGATATGGGAGCGATCTCTGTTCTCCAAGGCCTGATGAAGGAGAAAATAATCCAAAACTGCCTCACCCATCCAGCTGCCTGGGTTCAAGGTAGACAGGCCCATCCAGGCGGTACACCAGCGCACAGGCTCCCCGAGAACAATGACTGGCAATGGAGGTGAGATGATGATGATGATGGAGGGAAAAAGGAAGAGGAAGCTACATTTGGGACTTGGAAGAGCAGGATCATGGAGTTGACGTGGCAGCACACCTGAGCTGGTGCTGTCTGAGCTGGCATCATCAGAAGCAGAAGGCAAAGGGTCTGGACAAGGGGAAGGTTGATAGTTATCTGGCATTTGATGGATGATGATGGAGTAGAGCATGAGTGAATGGAGGACGTACCGGAATCAGAATGCAAGGATGATGATGATGATGATGATGATGATGATGATGATGATGATGTGGTGCTAGAGGGAGATGGGGGGAATGGGTGAGAGCTGGGGAGCTTCAAAGGAGATGAGTTGGGGGAGAGCAGTGGGAAGTCTGGTGGAAGGGAAAGAGGTGAGAGGGTAGGGGAGAGATCAGGAAAGGATGTGAGGGGTAACATGGGAGGAGAGCCAGAAGGTGAGATGACAGGGAAATCATCATCATCCTGGGATGGAGCAGTGGAGAGGTCACCACTGGCAAGGGATAATACAAGAGGAGAACCAGGAGGGGAGATGATAGGAAAATCATCATCATCATCATCATCAGAGGAGAGGTCATGGCTGGTGAGAGAAAGATGATGAGGCGGAGGTAATGTGAGGGGAGATCCAGATGGAGAGATGTCAGGAAATGTTTCTCTGACAAAGGTGATGGATGAGAGGGGAAAGGAGACCAAAAAAAGCAAGAGGGATGGACCTACCAGTAGCTGGGCATGGTGGAAGAAGGAAAAATGTGATGGACAAATGTGATTGAAAAAAAAAAAAAAAAAAAAAAAATTCAATAGAATAGATCGGAATCAGATCGGAGTTTGAACAATGGATCTAGATTGATGTCAGCTATCTTACATCTCTGACTCATACCGCCATGTCTCCACCAAAGAGCGAGTGCCCCAACTGGCAGACAACGGAACATTTTTAATGTAATGTCACTTTCTGGTTCCCATACATGTTTGGTGGTGACAGAGGGCATCTGATCAGATGATGATGGAAAACTATGCCTCTCTGTGGGCACAGAGTAGGTGACAGATGATGATGATGGATGCAGCATCAAGACTGATTTCATGATAGCGTGCTGGTATACCATGGTGTAGATCAGGAGAATACAGATCAGCTGTGGAAGGGCAGGGTAGAGGAAATCAGAGGATATGGGGTATGTGAGGTTGTGACGCATGGCGATTCCTCACATGCGCTTTGACTGAGCATGGGCCATGGTCAGGACTGGTCGATGGACAAGGTGATGGTGGTTGTGGCATGGTTTTACATGCCAGCGGATCTGGTGGAGTGGTTGAAAACAAAGAGGATGGCAAAAAAAACTTTGGCATCATTTATTCATGCCAATTGTTACGCACTAGGTCCGATTTGGGGTCGGAGATTGGATCGGAGGTCGGGTCGGAGGTTTGGTTGGAGTCGGAGTATGTCGTGGGGGTCGGAACGGACTTGGCTTCAGCTTATGTGCTGCACCCTCACTAATACCGGTGTCCAAGATTTCGGAGACAGAGTACAACTTAGAGAGTTAGGATTGGACTTAGGAGCTAGGCGTGATTCGATATTCGAACTGGGGAATGAAGTCCCCAGTTGGGCAACTTAAATACATATTTGAAATCTAATAATAATTACTCCGGTGATGGGTCTCCAAGGCCGACGGCCTTACGTGAGTATGTCCAAGTCCAACGGGGACGGATGTCCGGGTTCCTATGGTGATGCTGATGCATCAATCAGAACCAGAGGCGGATGGGCAGAATCAGCGGTGACAATCGGACAGGTAAATGGAGACGTAGCGGTTTCCAAATGGAGTATAGATTTCATATGTGCGGGGATCTGAGGGGATCAGACGGGGATCTGGGCGTTAATGAATATAGTCATAACAGTATCTCTCCATTTAAGGCCGAGCCCCTGAGGCCTCATGTCCATGGATTGAATAGGTGAGACGATTGGGGGCGGTCGGAGTTATACTGGGGGTCTGGAGACATATAAAAGGAGGGGCATGATTGAGGTCTTATCCTCAATGATGTCAAACCCTTTGGCAAGCATGAGCGTGGCCGAGCTGGAGCAGTTGCTCTTGGCCCGACGGAAGGAAGAGGAGGAGGAGCGGAAACGGAAAGAGGAGGAGGAAGCAGAACGGAGACGGAAGGAGGAGGAGGAGGAGGAGGTGGAACGGAGGCGGAAGGAGGAGGAGGAGGCGGAACGGAGATGGAAGGAGGAGGAGGAGGCGGAATGGAGACGGAAGGAGGAGGAGGAGGTGGAACGGAGACGGAAGGAGGAGGAGGAGGCGGAAACAGAACGGAGAAGGAAAGAGGAGAAAGCGAAAGTCGAGAGGGCCCGCATGGTGAAGGAACTTGCGGCAGCGATGGAGGCTGCGAGACTGAAAGAAGTGGAGGAGCAGGCGCATGAGTTAGAGGCGGCCATGGAGGTAGAGGAGGAGGTGACTGGGGCAGGGGGAACCAGCCACCCAGGAAGTCTGGGTGTGCCAATACGGCCAGGGACTCCAGAAGTGGCCATCATCTCCATTACACGGACGGAGACGACTCATTCGAGGACTGTCACTGCAGAGGACTTGCCGTTACATCTGCGGGCACGGCCCCTATTTGAGTTGGGGGCAGCTGAGGAAGATGATGCGGCGGAGATGGAGAGGGTGGAGGTGGAGGCAGATCCCGATGCCAATGTGGATCTCGGTGCGAATGCGGAGCCCGAGGCGGGTGTGGATGTTGGGACGGACGTGGAGCCGGATCCCACTTCAAATTCCTATGAGGAGATGGCTTGGGTAGCTGTGGTCGAGGCTCGCAAAAGAGCAGAGCTCTATGCTGCTACCACCAAGAAGAATCTCGATGTCACGGTCTTTTCATTGAAGGCCTACCTGAGTGCTGATATGGAGAAGCAAGAGGCGGACCGGAGGGTCATATGGTGCAAGGCGGAGAGTCGCGTGTTGGCGACCCGTAAGAAGGAGCTGTGTGTTATGAGGTCGGCGATCCAGCTTTGCAAGCGCGAGATGGAGAAGGTGGCGGCAGAACAGCAGGACAAGGAGGAGGAGAGGGAATGCTTGGGGGCCGCAGCGAGAAGGGGCGGGCCACCCAAGGCTCTGGCTCCAATGGAGCCATTTGGCGGACCTGGTGTAACTTGCGACTTATGTCGTGATGCGGGTGTGGAGTGCGTGTGGCCTACCGGCCCAACTCGCCGACTTCAGTCCTGCGATCGTTGTCAGGGTCGGAAAGGAGGGTGTAGGATCGATGGGAAGTTCGATCCCCGGAGTTGGAGCATCAAGCCCCGACTAGTAGTACAAGGAGGGGCAGAGAAGGAATCAGAGGGTCGTCCGACCAAAAAGAGGCGGACGGAGATGGGTGCTGTGGCAGCCGGGGGTAGTGGCATCGGATCGGAAGGGGCAACAACCAGTGCAGGTACAGGGCGCGTCTCTGCGCCCAATAGCACTGTGGGCCAGCTTATCCGGCTGGTTAACCTGCAGTCGGAGCACCTTCGGCGGACGGAGGGGTTGTTAGTAGACTTGGTGAGGACGATGAAATGGAAGGAGGTTCTGGAGGGTCGTTGGACAGCCAAGTTACGTTGGTTGTGGAAATTCATGGCCCCATTGGACGAGGATTCGGACATGGGAGATGAGAAGGATTGGGTGTCGGATGTAGAGAGTGATGAGGAGTCAGAGACGGAGCCTGAGGTAGATAAGGGAAAGGGAAAAAGGAAATGTGATGTATAAAATAAGAATGAAAATGATTATAAATTTCAGAATGAAGAAAAATGAGGTGGAGTGATTCCTTCAGAGCTTTTTGGGCAGGCATGCAATTTCCCTTGACTTGTAATAAAATGATGATGCAAAATAATAACATTGCATTAGTAATTGAACTTAAAGATTCGTAAGGGGGCCAGGTTTGTCTGGATAAGCGGAGTGAAAATCGGAGACGGATTCAGATGCGTGATCGAGTTCGGATGCGGAGATCCATGAAGACTCTTCATTGGTGCCTTCATACCCAGTCCATTTGACTAAGTACTGGAGCTTGCACTTGTATCGACGGTCGATCTTCGAGTCCAGGATCTTGGATATCTCATATTCATTGTCTCCTTCGATGATGATCGGGGGAGGTGGAGGTTGCGTGCAACCGGAGATCTCGTTCGTAGTAGCGGGTTCGAGCATTGATATATGGAAGACCGGATGAACTGCTTGGAAGTGGTCTGGGAGGCGGAGGGTGAAAGACCTGCTGCCTGCGCGAGCAATGACCTCATAAGGACCTAAGTATTTCTCGGAGAGTTTCTTCGATGGATGGGTGGTCCGGAAGTGTTTGGCCTTAACGAATACTTTGTCTCCGATTTGCAGGTCTGGAGCCGGAATGCAGCATCAGTCTGCGGAGACTTGATATTGTTTCTGGGCATCGGAGATGGTCTCTCGGAGATGTTGGTGTGGTTGATCGAGGTCGGTTACGAATTGGCAGGCTTTGGTGGAGGCAAGTTCTTTCTCAGGGTGGACGGAGATGTTTGGATGGTAGCCTTTGTTAGCAAAGAACAGAGAGATGCCGGTAGTCGCATTTGGAGCGTTGTTGTAGGCAAACTCTGCGATCGGAAGTAGATCAGCCCAGTTGTCTTGTTGATAGTTACAATAGATTTGGAGATATTGTTCCAGTGACTGATTCATTCGTTCCGTTTGTCCGTCTCCTTCAGGGTGGTATCTGGAGGTGAAATGAAGCTTCATGTCAAGAGCCTTTCCTAATGTGCAGAAGAAGGAGGACACAAACTCTGAGCCCCGATCGGACGTGACATGCGATGGGACTCCGTGTTTAGAGAATACATGGAGAACGAACAATTTAGCTAGCGAGGCGGAGGTGATGGTGTCATGCGTCGGAATGAATAAGGACTGTTTGGTGAACCTGTCGACAACCACGAGTATGGTGTCATATCTGAGCGATGGGGGGAGCTTCTCTATGAAATCCATGGAGATGGAGTTCCATGGTTGCTCCGGGATCGGAAGTTGCTTAAGCATTCCGTAGGGTTTGTGCCTTTGCGATTTTGAGCGCATACACATGGTGCAGGAGTTACAGTAGTGTTGAATGTATTCCTGCATTTTTGGCCATACATAGTCTTGTCGGATTAATCCTTGTGTGCGATTTTGCCCGAAGTGGCCGGAGATCAGGTGATCATGATAATACTGAAAAACTTGGAGTCGGAGGCCGATGGCATCGGGGACATATATTCAGTTGTTGTGTTGGAGGTGCCCTTCGGGGTCAAGTGACCATTTCGGATCGGAAGGGTTGTCCAAGTGTTTAACCGCAACAGGATCAGATCAGAGTGATGAGTGGATGTCGGAGCGGAGTTGGTTGATGTCCATAATGGTGACAGCTTGGAGAGTGGGAGTCATGAGGGTGGATGCTCGTAGGGACGATGCCAGCTGCTCGTTAGTAAACACAGGACGAAAGTTGTGGGGGTTTACAGTGGCATAGTCGCTACTCCCCTCTTTAGGGTAGACGTCCCAGCATCTAGTTAACGCGTTGGGCTTTGCTCCGAGTCGACCTGGACGGAAACGGATAATGAGATTGAACTGAGATAGGTATTCGGACCATCGGACCTGTCTCCGGGTGAGCAGTTTCATTGTGGAGAAGTATTCCAAGTTCTTGTGGTCAGTTATGATGTCCACCGGATCGGAGGGACCTTCAAGGTAGTGTCTCCATATCCGGAAGGCTTCATATATGGCAAGGAGCTCTTTGTCATGGACGTCATAGTTCAGTTCGGGGGGCGTAAATGTATGCAAGTGAAAAGCGATCGGGTGGACTTGTCTGTCGTCCGGAGAGATGATGGACAGGATCGTGGCAAGTGCATAGTCGGAGGCGTCAGTCTCTAATAGGATGGGAACGTCTGGAACCCAATGAGTCAGTATCGGAGCGGAAGTAAAGGCCTTTTTCAAGGTCTCAAAACTCTGTCTACATTCGCCAGTGAAATTCCATTGGATGCCCTTCCTAGTGAGTCGGGTGAGCGGAACAGTGATATCGGAGTAGCCGTGAATAAAGCGGCGGTAGAAGTTGGCGAACCCGAGGAAGGACTGTACGTCCTTGACTTTCCGGGGTTCTGGCCATTCCTGTATGGCTTTGATTTTGTCGTCGGACATTGTTAATCCTGCCGGGGAGAGAATATAGCCTAGGTATTCAACCGAGTCGGAGTGGAATTCGCATTTGTCAGCGCGGGCGAAGAGGCCATGCTTTTGGAGACATCAGAGTACCTCTCGGACATGTGTCCGATGTTCTTCTTCGTTGTCCGAATATACCAGAATGTCATCTAAGTAAACGAGGACAGTCACATCGAGGAGGTCAGTGAAGGTATCATTCATGAACCTCTGGAAGGCGGCCGGGGCATTGGTTAGTCTGAAGGGCATGACACACCACTCAAAAGATCCATATCATGTGCGGAAGGTTGTTTTCCATTCGTTGCCTTCTCGGATGCGGACTAGATGGTAGGCGTGTCGGAGATCTATTTTGGAGTAGATCTTAGCCTTTCGAGGACTCTCGAGTAGGTCTGCGGTGCGGGGTATCAGGTATCGGTCTTTCTTGGTGATCTTGTTGAGCCCACAGAAGTCGACGCATAGATGGAGTGATCCGTCCTTTTTACGGACAAATAGGACCGGAGCTCCATGAGGAGATAGGGATGGGCGGATGAAGCCCGTGGCCAAGTTCTCGTCTATGAATGTTCGGAGAGCCAGTAGCTCTTTTTTGTGATAGCAAGTAGATAGGGCCAAGCAGAGGGGTGGAGTTGTCATCCAGTTCGATCTTGAGATCATATGGTCGGTGTTCCGCTAGGGAGTTGGCTTTAGACTTGCTGAACACGTCGGCGAACTCATGATACTCCTTGGGAACCATAGAGAGGTCTGGTGGAGTGGATCAGGCAGAACAAGCGGCGAGGAATATCGGGTCGGAGAGGTGGACCTGGAATGTGTGAGAACTGTCCAGCTTGCTTAGTCTGGTGAAGACCATAGCGTCCACCATTGATATAAATGGAGGGGTAGACGGAGTATCTATCGGAGCGGAGTCAGCGGAGGCGGAAGATAATTTCGCACCTATAGTTGCTGGTGACGTCGGAGATGACACAGCCTGTACTGGAGAACGGAATGTGATATGGCCCAATGCCCAGTCAATCAACGGATTGTAGCGGGTGAGCCAGTTATGGCCGAGAACCACAGAACAGCTGGAGTCAAGCGGAGTAACATAGAACAGCTGGAGTCAAGCGGAGTAACATAGAATGTAAGGGTCTGGATTTCTCCGACAGAAAAACGGATAGACAGATCTATAGCTCGTGAAATAACAGCATTAGTAGTGCCATCAAATAATCGGAGTGGTATCGGAGTTATGGTGTATGTATGGAGTTTATGTAAATCAGAAAAAGAGGAATCGAGGAAACAGTGAGTAGAACCGGAGTCAATTAATGCTTGAATAGTGGTATTGGGAATGGAGTCAGAGTGGACAAGAAGGGTAAGGGAGTTGGAGTGGAAAAGAGCAGATGCGTTCAGGCGGACCTCGTCTGTCATATGGGGAGTACCAACGCAGCCCTCAGCCCATACGGAGGCTATAGGACTGCTTACTATTTTTTTGGTCCGTCGTGGCGTTGGTGGCGTGGCCCTTTGCCTTTGCTGCGGACGAGGTTGCCTTGTTGCAATCCTTGGCTTGGTGACCAGGCTTTCCGCAGAACAGACAGAGGTTGTTGTCCATGCGGCACTGGTGTTCCTGCTGGGTAAGTTTCCCATCCTTTCCCAGCTTGGTGGAGAGGTCCGGAGTACTCTTGCAAGCTCCGGAGTTATTGCTGGTGCCGGAGTTGTTCTGACCAGAACTGGAAGCAGCAGCATTACCAGTGTTTGATTTCTGGCCTGAATTGGCGGTGGCCTGCTTATCGGACCCCTTGTTGGACTTTGGAGTTTTGTCCGATGATTTGTCCAATTTGTTGTTAGCCGAATTTTCACAGGAGACCTCGGATTGACGTTCCCAATAACGGGCGTCGATGGATTGGGCGAGCTTGCGAAGGGTAGCCAAACTATCCGGCTTACCGACGCGTGATATCTCGTCCTTGATGTGGGATGGGAGTCCAACGTAAAATTGGCGTCGGAGTGCGGCGTCACCCCATTGGACTTTCAGAGCTAGCTGCTGGAAACTCACAATGTATTTTGCGATTTTGTGATTTTCCTTCATCCGAAGTCAATCGAGTTCATTCTCAGCATCGGCCTCGGGGTTGTACGGTCCGAAATTGGTCCAAAGCTTGGAGATGAAGTCGGAGTAGTCCTCTGACCATATCGGGTCATCGGAGTAGTCCATGAGCGCTGGCTCGAAGTAGTCCAGTGCGGTGCCCTTGAGATAGGACATGGCGAAGGTAACCTTCGCCTGATCGGATGTGAATGCGTTGGGGCGATTGCGGAAATTCAACCGGCATTGCACCAAGAATGGCTGGAGCTTGCGTGGATTGGAGCCATTGAATGGGTTGGGTTCTCGGACCTTGGTCTGGGACTTAGGGGCTTGTGGGTTACGGATGCTGCTAGCGAGCAGGGAGATGGCTTGCGCCAGATTTGGAGAGGGCGGGGTGTCGTCTTCTTCATTGACGGCCTCTATGTGGTCCATCGGTTCTTCGATGACCTCAGGGATGGTGTCGATGCTGGGGGCGGGTACCTCGACGATTCGGGCACGTTCGGAATTGGCGGTGGATCGTGGCATTGGTAGGAGTGAGTATGGCAGTTTGAATATACTGTTACGCACTGGGTCCGATTGGGGTCGGAGATTGGATCGGAGGTTGGGTTGGAGGTTGGGTTGGAGGTTGGGTCGGAGTCAGAGTACGTCGTGGGGGTTGGAACGGACTTGGCTTCAGCTTATGTGCTGCACCCTCACTAATACCAGTGTCCAAGATTTCAGAGACAGAGTACAACTTAGAGAGTTAGGATTGGACTTAGGAGCTAGGCGTGATTCGATATTCGAACTGGGGAATGAAGTCCCCAGTTGGGCAACTTAAATACATATTTGAAATCTAATAATAATTACTCCGGTGATGGGTCTCCAAGGCCGACGGCCTTACGTGAGTATGTCCAAGTCCAACGGGGACGGATGTCCGGGTTCCTATGGTGATGCTGATGCATCAATCAGAACCAGAGGCGGATGGGCAGAATCAGCGGTGACAATCGGACAGGTAAATGGAGACGTAGCGGTTTCCAAATGGAGTATAGATTTCATATGCGCGGGGATCTGAGGGGATCAGACGGGGATCTGGGCGTTAATGAATATAGTCATAACAGTATCTCTCCATTTAAGGCCGAGCCCCTGAGGCCTCATGTCCATGGATTGAATAGGTGAGACGATTGGGGGCGGTCGGAGTTATACTGGGGGTCTGGAGACATATAAAAGGAGGGGCATGATTGAGGTCTTATCCTCAATGATGTCAAACCCTTTGGCAAGCATGAGCGTGGCCGAGCTGGAGCAGTTGCTCTTGGCCCGACGGAAGGAAGAGGAGGAGGAGCGGAAACGGAAAGAGGAGGAGGAAGCAGAACGGAGACGGAAGGAGGAGGAGGAGGAGGAGGTGGAACGGAGGCGGAAGGAGGAGGAGGAGGCGGAACGGAGATGGAAGGAGGAGGAGGAGGCGGAATGGAGACGGAAGGAGGAGGGAGGAGGTGGAACGGAGACGGAAGGAGGAGGAGGAGGCGGAAACAGAACGGAGAAGGAAAGAGGAGAAAGCGAAAGTCGAGAGGGCCCGCATGGTGAAGGAACTTGCGGCAGCGATGGAGGCTGCGAGACTGAAAGAAGTGGAGGAGCAGGCGCATGAGTTAGAGGCGGCCATGGAGGTAGAGGAGGAGGTGACTGGGGCAGGGGGAACCAGCCACCCAGGAAGTCTGGGTGTGCCAATACGGCCAGGGACTCCAGAAGTGGCCATCATCTCCATTACACGGACGGAGACGACTCATTCGAGGACTGTCACTGCAGAGGACTTGCCGTTACATCTGCGGGCACGGCCCCTATTTGAGTTGGGGGCAGCTGAGGAAGATGATGCGGCGGAGATGGAGAGGGTGGAGGTGGAGGCAGATCCCGATGCCAATGTGGATCTCGGTGCGAATGCGGAGCCCGAGGCGGGTGTGGATGTTGGGACGGACGTGGAGCCGGATCCCACTTCAAATTCCTATGAGGAGATGGCTTGGGTAGCTGTGGTCGAGGCTCGCAAAAGAGCAGAGCTCTATGCTGCTACCACCAAGAAGAATCTCGATGTCACGGTCTTTTCATTGAAGGCCTACCTGAGTGCTGATATGGAGAAGCAAGAGGCGGACCGGAGGGTCATATGGTGCAAGGCGGAGAGTCGCGTGTTGGCGACCCGTAAGAAGGAGCTGTGTGTTATGAGGTCGGCGATCCAGCTTTGCAAGCGCGAGATGGAGAAGGTGGCGGCAGAACAGCAGGACAAGGAGGAGGAGAGGGAATGCTTGGGGGCCGCAGCGAGAAGGGGCGGGCCACCCAAGGCTCTGGCTCCAATGGAGCCATTTGGCGGACCTGGTGTAACTTGCGACTTATGTCGTGATGCGGGTGTGGAGTGCGTGTGGCCTACCGGCCCAACTCGCCGACTTCAGTCCTGCGATCGTTGTCGGGGTCGGAAAGGAGGGTGTAGGATCGATGGGAAGTTCGATCCCCGGAGTTGGAGCATCAAGCCCCGACTAGTAGTACAAGGAGGGGCAGAGAAGGAATCAGAGGGTCGTCCGACCAAAAAGAGGCGGACGGAGATGGGTGCTGTGGCAGCCGGGGGTAGTGGCATCGGATCGGAAGGGGCAACAACCAGTGCAGGTACGGGGCGCGTTTCGGCGCCCAATAGCACTGTGGGCCAGCTTATCCGGCTGGTTAACCTGCAGTCGGAGCACCTTCGGCGGACGGAGGGGTTGTTAGTAGACTTGGTGAGGACGATGAAATGGAAGGAGGTTCTGGAGGGTCGTTGGACAGCCAAGTTACGTTGGTTGTGGAAATTCATGGCCCCATTGGACGAGGATTCGGACATGGGAGATGAGAAGGATTGGGTGTCGGATGTAGAGAGTGATGAGGAGTCAGAGACGGAGCCTGAGGTAGATAAGGGAAAGGGAAAAAGGAAATGTGATGTATAAAATAAGAATGAAAATGATTATAAATTTCAGAATGAAGAAAAATGAGGTGGAGTGATTCCTTCAGAGCTTTTTGGGCAGGCATGCAATTTCCCTTGACTTGTAATAAAATGATGATGCAAAATAATAACATTGCATTAGTAATTGAACTTAAAGATTCGTAAGGGGGCCAGGTTTGTCTGGATAAGCGGAGTGAAAATCGGAGACGGATTCAGATGCGTGATCGAGTTCGGATGCGGAGATCCATGAAGACTCTTCATTGGTGCCTTCATACCCAGTCCATTTGACTAAGTACTGGAGCTTGCACTTGTATCGACGGTCGATCTTCGAGTCCAGGATCTTGGATATCTCATATTCATTGTCTCCTTCGATGATGATCGGAGGAGGTGGAGGTTGCGTGCAACCGGAGATCTCGTTCGTAGTAGCGGGTTCGAGCATTGATATATGGAAGACCGGATGAACTGCTTGGAAGTGGTCTGGGAGGCGGAGGGTGAAAGACCTGCTGCCTGCGCGAGCAATGACCTCATAAGGACCTAAGTATTTCTCGGAGAGTTTCTTCGATGGATGGGTGGTCCGGAAGTGTTTGGCCTTAACGAATACTTTGTCTCCGATTTGCAGGTCTGGAGCCGGAATGCAGCATCAGTCTGCGGAGACTTGATATTGTTTCTGGGCATCGGAGATGGTCTCTCGGAGATGTTGGTGTGGTTGATCGAGGTCGGTTACGAATTGGCAGGCTTTGGTGGAGGCAAGTTCTTTCTCAGGGTGGACGGAGATGTTTGGATGGTAGCCTTTGTTAGCAAAGAACAGAGAGATGCCGGTAGTCGCATTTGGAGCGTTGTTGTAGGCAAACTCTGCGATCGGAAGTAGATCAGCCCAGTTGTCTTGTTGATAGTTACAATAGATTTGGAGATATTGTTCCAGTGACTGATTCATTCGTTCCGTTTGTCCGTCTCCTTCAGGGTGGTATCTGGAGGTGAAATGAAGCTTCATGTCAAGAGCCTTTCCTAATGTGCAGAAGAAGGAGGACACAAACTCTGAGCCCCGATCGGACGTGACATGCGATGGGACTCCGTGTTTAGAGAATACATGGAGAACGAACAATTTAGCTAGCGAGGCGGAGGTGATGGTGTCATGCGTCGGAATGAATAAGGACTGTTTGGTGAACCTGTCGACAACCACGAGTATGGTGTCATATCTGAGCAATGGGGGAGCTTCTCTATGAAATCCATGGAGATGGAGTTCCATGGTTGCTCCGGGATCGGAAGTTGCTTAAGCATTCCGTAGGGTTTGTGCCTTTGCGATTTTGAGCGCATACACATGGTGCAGGAGTTACAGTAGTGTTGAATGTATTCCTGCATTTTTGGCCATACATAGTCTTGTCGGATTAATCCTTGTGTGCGATTTTGCCCGAAGTGGCCGGAGATCAGGTGATCATGATAATACTGAAAAACTTGGAGTCGGAGGCCGATGGCATCGGGGACATATATTCAGTTGTTGTGTTGGAGGTGCCCTTCGGGGTCAAGTGACCATTTCGGATCGGAAGGGTTGTCCAAGTGTTTAACCGCAACAGGATCAGATCAGAGTGATGAGTGGATGTCGGAGCGGAGTTGGTTGATGTCCATAATGGTGACAGCTTGGAGAGTGGGAGTCATGAGGGTGGATGCTCGTAGGGACGATGCCAGCTGCTCGTTAGTAAACACAGGACGAAAGTTGTGGGGGTTTACAGTGGCATAGTCGCTACTCCCCTCTTTAGGGTAGACGTCCCAGCATCTAGTTAACGCGTTGGGCTTTGCTCCGAGTCGACCTGGGCGGAAACGGATAATGAGATTGAACTGAGATAGGTATTCGGACCATCGGACCTGTCTCCGGGTGAGCAGTTTCATTGTGGAGAAGTATTCCAAGTTCTTGTGGTCAGTTATGATGTCCACCGGATCGGAGGGACCTTCAAGGTAGTGTCTCCATATCCGGAAGGCTTCATATATGGCAAGGAGCTCTTTGTCATGGACGTCATAGTTCAGTTCGGGGGGCGTAAATGTATGCAAGTGAAAAGCGATCGGGTGGACTTGTCTGTCGTCCGGAGAGATGATGGACAGGATCGTGGCAAGTGCATAGTCGGAGGCGTCAGTCTCTAATAGGATGGGAACGTCTGGAACCCAATGAGTCAGTATCGGAGCGGAAGTAAAGGCCTTTTTCAAGGTCTCAAAACTCTGTCTACATTCGTCAGTGAAATTCCATTGGATGCCCTTCCTAGTGAGTCGGGTGAGCGGAACAGTGATATCGGAGTAGCCGTGAATAAAGCGGCGGTAGAAGTTGGCGAACCCGAGGAAGGACTGTACGTCCTTGACTTTCCGGGGTTCTGGCCATTCCTGTATGGCTTTGATTTTGTCGTCGGACATTGTTAATCCTGCCGGGGAGAGAATATAGCCTAGGTATTCAACCGAGTCGGAGTGGAATTCGCATTTGTCAGCGCGGGCGAAGAGGCCATGCTTTTGGAGACATCAGAGTACCTCTCGGACATGTGTCCGATGTTCTTCTTCGTTGTCCGAATATACCAGAATGTCATCTAAGTAAACGAGGACAGTCACATCGAGGAGGTCAGTGAAGGTATCATTCATGAACCTCTGGAAGGCGGCCGGGGCATTGGTTAGTCTGAAGGGCATGACACACCACTCAAAAGATCCATATCATGTGCGGAAGGTTGTTTTCCATTCGTTGCCTTCTCGGATGCGGACTAGATGGTAGGCGTGTCGGAGATCTATTTTGGAGTAGATCTTAGCCTTTCGAGGACTCTCGAGTAGGTCTGCGGTGCGGGGTATCAGGTATCGGTCTTTCTTGGTGATCTTGTTGAGCCCACAGAAGTCGACGCATAGATGGAGTGATCCGTCCTTTTTACGGACAAATAGGACCGGAGCTCCATGAGGAGATAGGGATGGGCGGATGAAGCCCGTGGCCAAGTTCTCGTCTATGAATGTTCGGAGAGCCAGTAGCTCTTTTTTGTGATAGCAAGTAGATAGGGCCAAGCAGAGGGGTGGAGTTGTCATCCAGTTCGATCTTGAGATCATATGGTCGGTGTTCCGCTAGGGAGTTGGCTTTAGACTTGCTGAACACGTCGGCGAACTCATGATACTCCTTGGGAACCATAGAGAGGTCTGGTGGAGTGGATCAGGCAGAACAAGCGGCGAGGAATATCGGGTCGGAGAGGTGGACCTGGAATGTGTGAGAACTGTCCAGCTTGCTTAGTCTGGTGAAGACCATAGCGTCCACCATTGATATAAATGGAGGGGTAGACGGAGTATCTATCGGAGCGGAGTCAGCGGAGGCGGAAGATAATTTCGCACCTATAGTTGCTGGTGACGTCGGAGATGACACAGCCTGTACTGGAGAACGGAATGTGATATGGCCCAATGCCCAGTCAATCAACGGATTGTAGCGGGTGAGCCAGTTATGGCCGAGAACCACAGAACAGCTGGAGTCAAGCGGAGTAACATAGAACAGCTGGAGTCAAGCGGAGTAACATAGAATGTAAGGGTCTGGATTTCTCCGACAGAAAACGGATAGACAGATCTATAGCTCGTGAAATAACAGCATTAGTAGTGCCATCAAATAATCGGAGTGGTATCGGAGTTATGGTGTATGTATGGAGTTTATGTAAATCAGAAAAAGAGGAATCGAGGAAACAGTGAGTAGAACCGGAGTCAATTAATGCTTGAATAGTGGTATTGGGAATGGAGTCAGAGTGGACAAGAAGGGTAAGGGAGTTGGAGTGGAAAAGAGCAGATGCGTTCAGGCGGACCTCGTCTGTCATACGGGGAGTACCAACGCAGCCCTCAGCCCATACGGAGGCTATAGGACTGCTTACTATTTTTTTTGGTCCGTCGTGGCGTTGGTGGCGTGGCCCTTTGCCTTTGCTGCGGACGAGGTTGCCTTGTTGCAATCCTTGGCTTGGTGACCAGGCTTTCCGCAGAACAGACAGAGGTTGTTGTCCATGCGGCACTGGTGTTCCTGCTGGGTAAGTTTCCCATCCTTTCCCAGCTTGGTGGAGAGGTCCGGAGTACTCTTGCAAGCTCCGGAGTTATTGCTGGTGCCGGAGTTGTTCTGACCAGAACTGGAAGCAGCAGCATTACCAGTGTTTGATTTCTGGCCTGAATTGGCGGTGGCCTGCTTATCGGACCCCTTGTTGGACTTTGGAGTTTTGTCCGATGATTTGTCCAATTTGTTGTTAGCCGAATTTTCACAGGAGACCTCGGATTGACGTTCCCAATAACGGGCGTCGATGGATTGGGCGAGCTTGCGAAGGGTAGCCAAACTATCCGGCTTACCGACGCGTGATATCTCGTCCTTGATGTGGGATGGGAGTCCAACGTAAAATTGGCGTCGGAGTGCGGCGTCACCCCATTGGACTTTCAGAGCTAGCTGCTGGAAACTCACAATGTATTTTGCGATTTTGTGATTTTCCTTCATCCGAAGTCGATCGAGTTCATTCTCGGCATCGGCCTCGGGGTTGTACGGTCCGAAATTGGTCCAAAGCTTGGAGATGAAGTCGGAGTAGTCCTCTGACCATATCGGGTCATCGGAGTAGTCCATGAGCGCTGGCTCGAAGTAGTCCAGTGCGGTGCCCTTGAGATAGGACATGGCGAAGGTAACCTTCGCCTGATCGGATGTGAATGCGTTGGGGCGATTGCGGAAATTCAACCGGCATTGCACCAAGAATGGCTGGAGCTTGCGTGGATTGGAGCCATTGAATGGGTTGGGTTCTCGGACCTTGGTCTGGGACTTAGGGGCTTGTGGGTTACGGATGCTGCTAGCGAGCAGGGAGATGGCTTGCGCCAGATTTGGAGAGGGCGGGGTGTCGTCTTCTTCATTGACGGCCTCTATGTGGTCCATCGGTTCTTCGATGACCTCAGGGATGGTGTCGATGCTGGGGGCGGGTACCTCGACGATTCGGGCACGTTCGGAATTGGCGGTGGATCGTGGCATTGGTAGGAGTGAGTATGGCAGTTTGAATATACTGTTACGCACTGGGTCCGATTGGGGTCGGAGATTGGATCGGAGGTTGGGTTGGAGGTTGGGTTGGAGGTTGGGTCGGAGTCGGAGTACGTCGTGGGGGTTGGAACGGACTTGGCTTCAGCTTATGTGCTGCGCCCTCACTAATACCGGTGTCCGAGATTTCAGAGACGGAGTACAACTTAGAGAGTTAGGATTGGACTTAGGAGCTAGGCGTGATTCGATATTCGAACTGGGGAATGAAGTCCCCAGTTGGGCAACTTAAATACATATTTGAAATCTAATAATAATTACTCCGGTGATGGGTCTCCAAGGCCGACGGCCTTACGTGAGTATGTCCGAGTCCAACGGGGACGGATGTCCGGGTTCCTATGGTGATGCTGATGCATCAATCGGAACCGGAGACGGATGGGCAGAATCGGTGGTGACAATCGGACAGGTAAATGGAGACGTAGCGGTTTCCAAATGGAGTATAGATTTCATATGCGCGGGGATCTGAGGGGATCAGACGGGGATCTGGTCGTTAATGAATATAGTCATAACACTAAGTCGTACTCCATCTCCGAAATCTCGGACACTGGTACTAGTGAGGGTGCAGCACATAAGCTGAAGCCAAGTCTGTTCCAACCCCCACAATGCACCACAATTCCTGCTCCAACTCCGACCCAATCTCCGACCCAATCTCCAACCCAATCTCCAACCCAATCTCCAACCCAATCTCCAACCCAATCTCCAACCCAATCTCCAACCCAATCTCCAACCCAATCTCCAACCCAATCTCCAACCCAATCTCCAACCCAATCTCCAACCCAATCTCCAACCCAATCTCCAACCCAATCTCCAACCCAATCTCCAACCCAATCTCCAACCCAATCTCCAACCCAATCTCCAACCCCCAATTGGACCTAGTGTGTAACATGGAGTTGATGTCAGGGTGCATTGTGGGGGTCAGAACAGACTTGGCTTCAGCTTATGTGCTGTGCCCTCACTAATACCTGTGTCTGAGATTTTGGAAGTGGAGTAAGATTTTAGGTAGTTTGGATTGGACTTAGGAGCTAGATGTGATTTGATATTCAAACTGGGGAATGAAGTCCCCAGTAGTACAACTCCACATTCCAAAACATTGGGACAGTTTTTTGAGCCACTGTAAGTGATTGAGAAGGAGTGTTAGGGTTATGGTCCACACACAAGGTAATAAGATAAGTAAATAAATTAAAAATGTGTCAGTGCATCAGTTGCCTAACCAATTGGTAGGTAGCTGTTCCAGCCCGGCTTGGCCCCAAAGCCCTGCAATCGAAAACACACTCAGATCGTTCTGCGGTCAGATCTCAGTCCGCGCAGGATGGCCCACACTCAGAGACCTTAACCCATTACTCTGGTCCGGGCAGCTTTGGGCCTGCCGCCGTATGGCCGGCCGTACTTTAGCCATGTCTGGCCAAGTTCGGGGCGTTCATCAATCAGGCCTTCAAGTGCCTGGCACCGATCGCAAAAAGCCAAAAGGTTAACAGACACATGAGGTTCCATTCAAATTAGGGACCACGCCCATTATCATCCATGGCAATATCAGATGCTTCGTCTTTAAAACATCTCCCATACACATGAAATAATTTTTAATGCATTACTAACACCGGGAAAGAATAGAAACTAATAATCACACCTAATTATTTTATCTTGCAGAAAACAGCTTCAGCTTGCTATATGCCAGTCATGCTCAGTCAAGACTTTGAAATTCCAAACCCCCGACACCTGATAGTACACACTAATACACCTATCCCTCAATCAAACTCGTGCGTATCGTGCTCCTAATTTCATACAGTGTTCACGTACGTAGCCTCTCCCATCTTGAGCCAGAGGCCCATATGAGAATACATCGTGAGGTGGTACTTTGGCCATATCTTCTCGGTTGCCTGCGTGCCTGGCGCCGTTTTCCAGCTTGCGGGGGGACGAGACTCGGGCGGTTGGGCGTCGGGCACGAAGGTGATGGCGTCGAAGGCTTGGAGGAGACGGATGAGCATAAAGGAGGCTTCATTATATGCGAACTGTGAAATGTTTAATTAGAATATGGATGATGAGCGTGTGATGTGGAGATGATAGGGATCAAGCTTGATGGAGGGGAGTTGCTGACCTGTTGGCCAAGACAAATACGAGGTCCTACAGAAGCATGCATAAGTTTGAGGCTTGTTTTACTGATATAAATACTTGCCAGCGTTGAATGGCAAGAAGATGAACGGATTGGATGTAATAATCTAGTTCAGGGGCGGTCATATCAGAAAGCATGAACAACTTCTAGGGCAAGTAGAAAAAGTATCAAGACATTACCTTGAGCCTTTCATCTATAAAGCGCATCGGATCAAACTTGTCGGCTGAACAAATAGAAACGGGTTCAGTGTTGACTCATTTACAAATACAAAGCCAACAAAACGAATTGGGAAAGGAATGCAGAAAGGGCCAAAACCATATTCATACGTACCATCAGGTCCCCAAAGGTCCTTGCGACGGTGCATCAACCATAATGAGTAAACGACTCTAGTAACGAAATTTAGAAATCATGAGATACACAGGTTGAAACCCCATACTTACTCGACATTTCCAGGGATGTAGAACGGCTTCCCACCATCTGGAGCAGACAATGTAGTCGTCCGCTTGGAATGGCTGAAGTAAGATTAAATGGGCAACGGCATTTAAGGACTGCATTGATTGTGATCGGGTGCACATACCGTGCATTGACTGGGCTGAAAGGAACATCAGAATCTGGATAGCCAAAGGAAACAACATGATACGTACACAGGGGGATATAAACGCATCGTCTCTACATAAATCACGGCACGTTGTCAAAGTACATGGTTGCAATCGCTGTTAGAGCTTACCATTGATCACTGCACGCAAGTACTTGCAGTCCTTGATATCTTCGGGAGTGGGTCTTCGTTGCGATCCTATTTTCGTAAGGATCTCCTCGCGCAGGGCCATCAGGACATTGGGATGTTGCGACAGACAATATACGGCAAAGGTGAGGGTGGCCATGGTCTGTAATATCCATGTGAGCAAATATCAAAGAGAGGTGTAGTGCAGCATACGGTATCACGGCCCGCGATCAAGATACTATGAAGATATGAGCACGACTGAATCTCTCACCACATTGAAAAGACAACTTACTTGATCGTTTCATCCCTTATAATGACGGGGTCTTATTATAATAATATAATGAGCATCTGCAAAGGCTCCTGTGCCAGATTTTATCCTGCTTACCATCGGTCTGGTTCACCAGATGATCCAACAAAGTCTCCGACTGAGTCACGTCTATACTTCTATCTCCCATGCCCTTCCTCGCCAGGGCGTCCTTGATTATAGGATCAATGAAGTCATAAATAACATTCATCGAATCCTCCGTCTTGTCCTTCCAGAACTCAAAAAGCGGCCACATCCACGCGAGGCGGCTGCGTAGCACCATCTGGGACTGCGCCTGGCTGAACGCTTCTGAGAATTTAGTGCTGGGGTGAGGCTGCGTCTTGGTGTTGCGAAGGGGAGAGTTGTGTGCGTAAGGCAAGGATGCGTGCAGACTGTGGACATTGGAACCGAACAGGAACTCGGTAGCAGAGTCCATGGTGAACCTATGGAGGAGCGGAGAATCAGTGGACATAACCCCTACCTCTTTCGGGACACGTAGGATACGAACCTTGACATAATATCCTGTATAGCTAAGATTAACGGGTGAACAGGCGAAAGTGGCGAGGGTGCATACCTGGAAATCAACGACTTCTCCTTGGGCAAATCGTTCCTTGAGCCGACTGATGACCAAATCGGAGTGGCGATCAAACATGTCGAAATCTGTCACGCGATCCCTGACAAAAAATGGACGAGTCATCGCTCTATGGAACCTGTAGGGGAAGGTTCATCCTGAGGAGTTTATTATGTGGAGAGCTGGAAGAGCACTCACTTCCACATGTCGCCATCTGTAATGAACATGCCTATTCCTAACACGGACTGCAGATACCATCGCAAGATTGGACCCTTTTCGAAACAGTCTGTAGTAAGCATTGGCTGTGAGTCTGTCAGTGATTTGCAGAGATAGACGGTTCACTGTGATACCTTGATGTGGTCGGGCTCCGTTGTCAGAATCTGAAAAAGCGTATCAAGTGTTAAGTTCTCGACGAGTGCGTTTTGAGTTGCGTACCAGGTCTTTCCCTAGTATCCGAAGATTGAGGCAGTGGCCTTGGGCCTCATTCCACTCTCCCCAGGCGTCGCCTGAATGGTACACATTGGATTACACGTAGCGAGTAAGAAAGATAATGTCATACTAGGGTAGCCATCATTGAAGCTTTTCGCCAGATCGAAAAGGCGGTCGGGCGCCCCAGGCCAACTCGAAGCGACCAAAGGGATTTTACGTGCCCCCAGCTGCTTCATTTCGCGCTGTTGCCTGAAGGACTGCAGGACGCCTTGTATGACAGAGACGGCTGGTGTTGCAAGAAGGTAGGCAGTGATCCATATAGATGTGGGGAGCGTGAGTGCTGCATACTGGTGCACCAGCAGGACCAGGAGTGAGGGGAATGCCCACAAGTGTGCCGTTTGCGCAAGATAGAGGGGACCAGGAGGCCAGCGGAAAGACATGGTGGTTCTGGTCCATTCTCGTGGACTATTTAAATATCATCTTAGGTTCATTCGCGGTGTGAAAGACGCTTCGCAATGGCGGACTAGGTCTTATTTGGGTCTTATTACGTGAATCAAAATGGGAAGGACCATGATGGTTCCATACCCTCAAGGTTCATGAACTCCAAAGAGTAAGTACTGCTTTCGCCAGTCATCGTACGCGATAGTTCCTCCTACTGAATGCATCGTCTTGCCCAGAGTGTAGCCAAATCGAGCCTCCTCTTCGAAACTGAGATGCATAGTTGCATGTTCAAGACCTTGAAGAAAATTCACATCACCTTACAACGTCATACATCACTCAAAGCACCCTAGGGGGCCTACACACTCCCACATAAGTAGGATTCATGGATCAACTTGAACCTGAATTGTCAAGAGTGTCGTGGCGGCACTGGTCATCCCTGCAGGGCATTATTCCACATGAGCCATGCGTCATGCGGTCCTTTATAGGGTCGTAGGACATAGCATAGTGACCATCGCTGGTTGTGTACGCCCCTACTGCTCGCGTTGGACACCGCAACAGGCGACATCGCGATAAGTTGCCGGAAGGATTTAGCTAAGGGTCTTATTAGTGCTAAATCATGTAGAGATCGGATCCATGCCGCTTTTAAGTCGTAGCAAGCCCTAGTTACCAGGCATGTGAACAACCTCATGCACTCAAGGATGGTTGGACGGGCCGGTGGGAGAGGTGAGGGAGAGAGAGAGGAGAGAAGACGAGGACGAGGAGCAGGCAGCGCCCCTATAGATCGAGCGCCGCAGGAGCCTCGACAGCGACGCACGCACATCCACGCAATTGCGAATATCCGAATCCGACAGCCACCGCCGCCATCGCACTTTCATATGAGCCCTAGCGATCTCCATCGCCGCGCGTAGACACATGCAGCTGCCTGGCACCGTTGCGGGAGCTTCGACAGCGATGCACCCACATCCATGCAATTGTGGATATTTGAATAATTAATCGTCATCGCTGCCATGCTCTCATGCGCCCTGGCCCTCATTTGCGATCTCCATTGACACGCACGTATACGTGGAGCCCCGCTTTCCTGCACGCCTTCGTGAGCATCTTCCAATCCCCGCTTAGCCCGCTCGCAGAAGAAACGGACGCAGTGTACCCGCTCGTGTCATCCCTGTGCTGGACGCGCGCGGGGGGGGAGGATGAGCAGTTCCCGCCAGTAAGCATGCACACACGTCCGCGCCTTGTTTCACCCATCCTGTTATCTTTTACTTTACATCTATCATTTCCTGCTTTTACACTGCCCTTTAACGGAGTTTTTTTTTGAGCTGCGTGGTTGCTCGAGGGATCATCATCAATGCTTTAGCGAGTCACCGCCCGCAAATGCGACATTATTCTAACATGTGAGGATAAAGATAAAGGGGTTGCAAATATTTCTATGTAATCTTAATCATCCCGCCTTCATGAGTAATGTGCCAACCCCCTGAATAATGCAGTGAGTTGTGAAATCGAAAGCAGCACGAAGGCTTACAATCTTACCTCATAACACGCCACCATGATACCACAAGCAGGTGCAATTTTTGCTATTCGAGGCGTGAGTCCTGCAAACAAAGCTGAAACACCCTCGGTCCGAATAATTTTCGAAACAAGAGACATGGAGGAAGTGTAGCGACCCTGTGTCGTAGCGGAAGGCATCAAGAGAGCTTGCCGTCGTGTCTTCAGAACATCGAATGGAGAGGTGAGCAAGGCGGCCATTGTCCCACTGATGGAACCGCTAGCGAGTGCTACTTGTGCTCCCTTTCTTCCTCTCCGCTCCATCATGGATTTACATGTCTCATATCCTGCCCAATATAGGCCACTAAATGGGACGTCACGCCATAGAGAGGGACCGAGGCCACGCCATAACGAGAGCGCGCCTTGCGAGCGCGCCAGAGAGCGGATGTTGGTGACAACGGATAGTAAAGTATGTGGATTATTTGGTGATGGAGGCGTTGACTGCAAGTTTGTCCGTAAAAGCTCCAACGGCGAAACTACGGACGTAATGAGCGTTCGAGCAAGGATGCCAGAGATCAAAGGCGTTGCGGTCGGTGAAGGGGATATTTGGGGTATTAAAACATGGACGAAATGATCATATGTTAACATATAGCATGTTGATGAAGGTACACCGATGAGTCTGCGGCATGACATCAGATACGGTTAGAAAACGTAATAGTCGGACAAAACACACAAAGTTGTTCCTGCTCCTTTCCAGAGCCCTCTAATTCCCTCTGCTCTCCACACTTTCCTAAAAGCATCTCCAAAGCCTGTCACCCGTTCGGCCCTTAAAGTTCCGTGGTCCCAGATACAAACCAGTTCCTCGGGGTGACTCGCACGAGCAAGCGATGACATATTCCGTACACACGGCACATGAGAAGGCAAGCAGCATTTTTGAGCCGGTGGGACAGGGAACAGGAGCGAGGGTGGTTGAGTCTGTAACCGTGTCTTCACGACGTCGAAAGGCGTCACTGTATTAATAATAAATGTTAGAAACAGAAAAGAGAAAATCAGACGATAAAGTACTCGTGAGGGCCGTCATGGTCGCCCCTATTGCTGCTGCCAGTGTTTTGGCAGGCAAAGGATCCATGGTGGAGATGGTGGGAGAGAACCAAAAGGGATACGACAGGTTACGACTCGCGGACGGCAGATTTGCAGTCCGCGCGCCTAAATTGATTTTATCTGATAAGATATGCATATAAAATCTTCGATTATCGTATACTACACTAAGGATGCCCGTCCCTATCCCTCCCACAAAGTGTAAATCCGGACCCGCATCTGTGAATGGGATGTGAGCCTCGAGTCCCTTCCAGCGCGAGCCTGGGGTTGGGGAGGAGTAGGGTGTTGGTGATGCGTACCTGTTGTCAAAGACGACCATATGCAATTTCGTTCTCGTCCAGGACACGACCCGTGAGAAAGCCGTCATCATGTATTTCGAACAAGTCATGGTGATGAGAGTAGTCCCTGACATACTCCCGATTCTCGTCTAACAACGGGGGGGAGGACGCCCACGCCGACCGACGTCGTGATGATATCCGCCTGCGGGTGGGAGAATCGCGGCGAGGATATGTCGCTGGCTGAGATGACGCGCGATATATCGGACACGGAGACGGGGCGCGGCTTGGAGGGGTCGAGGGTGTGCACGAGGTACTCGCCATGCTAGTTGATGTTGTCGATGAGCTTGGTGTCAATGTCGGCGAAGCCGACGTGGTAGCTGAACTGCACAGCTGCAGTGCTGTGCTTGGCCCAGCCTCAGGCCGTGGGCCGGGCCAAGATCCTGGCTTCTTGGGGGCTTTGGCCCGGCTTGCATTTCTGAAAGCCAAAGCTAAGCCGTTAGGCCGTGCATGGCTTCCAATAAAATTATATGTCCATCGATTGTAGGGCTTTGGGGCCAAGCCGGGCTGGAACACCACCCACCAATTGGTTAGGCAACTGACACTGACGCATTTCTAATTTATTTATTTCTTATTATTTTGTGTGTGGACCGTAACCCTAACGCTCCTTCTCAATCACTGGAGGGCGCTTGTTCTCATACCATCACCATCTGAAAATTCCCACAGTCAAATTGCCTGGCTCACAGCAAAAAAGACTTAGGAAAGCGAATATCAGCCATCCTAACACAGAAACTACCCACATAAAATAAACAAACCGCATCATGCCATCACCGCAACCTCACCAGCCCCACTAGTACAGAATCATTCACAGCCAGCACCACAATCATTGCTTGAAGCACCCATGCATACATGCCCGAGGAGATCCCCATCCCCAGCTACTATAGACCTCAGAGACCCAGTCTCATTACTATCCCAAAGAGGAATAAACGAAGGTAATAAGACTGACATCTCAGCCCTAGCAGTTCCTTTGGAGACTTCAAAAGAGCAAACTCTTATAACATTGGAAAGGAGGGCACCACTCAACTCCTTGTGATCATGTTATGACTATATTCATTAACACCCAGATCCCCATCCGATCCACTCAGATCCCCACGCACATGAAATCTATACTCCATTTGGAAACCATCATGTCTCCATTTATCTGTCTGATTGTCACTGCCAATTTCACTCATCCACCTCTGGTTCCAATTGATGCATCAGCATCACCATAGGAACCCGGACATCCATCCCCATCAGACTCAGACATATCCATGTGAGGCTGTCAGCCTCAGAGACCCATCACCGGAGTAATTATTAGATTTCAAATATGTATTTAAGTTGCCCAACTAGGGACTTCATTCCTCAGTTCAATTCCTAAGTCCAATCCTGACTATCTAAGTCATACTCCATCCCCAAAATCTCAGACACCAGTATTAGTGAGGGCGCAGCACATAAGCTGAAGCCAAGTCTGTTCCGACCTCCATGCACCCCAATTCCTGCTCCAACTCTGACCATCACTCTGACCCAATCTCTGACCTCCAATTGGACCTAGTGCGTAACAGATCACCAAACTTCTTAAAGAAGTCACTACCATACAGGGGAACACAAACAACAATCTAGTCACACAAGATATGCTTCAAATGGCGGTAGAAGACATCAAAGTAGCAGTAACAGCAAGCCAATATCCCAATGGGGAGAAACCATCATACACATCGCACACAATGGAAGACCAAGCCACCTGGCCCTGGCTCCATGCCTAGATCTCCAAGAGAAACAGATCTTCATCTCTCTAAAACACATGATCATGCACTCCATACTAATGTTATGCTCTGGGTCCATCAGGGTTCAGATCTTTGGAGTTGAGGTCAGAGTCATGGTGGTTGGAATGGACTTGGCTTCAGCTTATGTGCTGTGCCCTCACTAATACTGGTGTCTGAGATTTTGGAGATGGAGTGTGACTTAGGGCCTAGACATGATTTGATATTCAAACTGGGGAATGAAGTCCCCAGTAGTACAACTTAATACATATTTGAAATCTAATAATAATTACTCTGGTGATGGATCTCTGAGGCTGATGACCTTACAGGAGTATGTCTGAGTCTGATGGGGATGGATGCCCAAGTTCCTATGGTGATGCTGATGCATCAATGAAAACAGAGATGGATGGGTGTTATGACTATATTCATTAACATCCAGATCCCTGTCCGATCCACTCAGATCCCCACACATATGAAATCTATACTCCATTTGGAAACCACCATCTCCATCTACCTGTCCGATTGTCACCGCCGATTCCGCCCATCCATCTCTGGTTCCAATTGATGCATCAGCATCACCATAGGAACCCGGACATCCATTCCCATCGGACTCGGACATACTCATGTAAGGCCGTCGGCCTCGGAGACCCATCACTGGAGTAATTATTATTAGATTTCAAAATATGTATTTAAGTTGCCCAACTGGGGACTTCATTCCCCAGTTCAAATATCAAATCACACCTAGTTCCTAAGTCCGATCCTAACTCTCTAAGTTGTACTCCATCTCTGAAATCTCAGACACCGGTATTAGTGAGGGTGCAGCACATAAGCTGAAGCCAAGTCTGTTCTGACCCCCACAACGTGCTCTGACTCCGACCCAACCTCTGACCCAACCTCTGACCCAATCTCTGACCCCCAATCAGACCTAGTGCATAACAATGGGCAGAAACAGTGGTGTTGATTGGACAGACTAATGGAGATGTGACAGTTTTCAAATGGAGTATAGATTTCAATTCATATGCACAGGGATCTGGGTGGATCAGATGGGGATCTGGGCATCAATGAATATAGTCATAACACATACATGCAAGTCAAGTGGTTAGTTAAATGCATACTGTGTTGATGTGTTGAAGTGACAAACCATGTCACCCCATGTCACCATATGTTTGTTGTTTGCTGTATTTGGCTCTCATGTAGTTGCAAGAGCATTCTTTTGTTCTCCCTCTTTTATCTTTCTTTTTGTTCTTGAAAGATTATAAAGTAGCTACATTCATGTTCCCACTTCCTCAGTGGTTTGATACCATTTGTGTAAACACTGAGGTAAGATACTTACTATCTGTCTTGTATTGATTCTTACTTACCTGTATGCTCTGGTAGATTATCTGTACAGGTAAATTATACTTAGTGGTTTGACACTGTTTGTGCAAATGCTGAGATTATCTGTAGTCTTGTTATTCTTACATACTGGAACCTTCATATACATTCAGCCTCTCCCATTTCTTCCAAATACTCCTCTGTGATTCAATCACCTCCAATTGCAGGATGTGATTTGATTTGGTTAGTGTTGTAAATCATTGCTGCAAGCAGTGGTGCTTCCAACATCAGGTCATGTTCACTGGCACCCTCAGGGACTTCAGCATTAGATTCTAAGTAGTTTGCCTGTCTGACTAACAATTCTGATCACATAAAATGAGGCAAAGTATGTAGTAGAACATGCCACTGTGAAGCACTGAGCATTGAAGCCATATACGACGTGTCTTGGGCGCTACTAGCTAGCTGGGCGCCAATATTACCATCATGTTAATAATCATTGGTTTGCTAATGATTATTGATTTGCTAATAATTATTAGCAAACATATACTCTCTGGGCGTTGTCCCTAATTTGAATGGAATCTCATGTGTCTGTTAACCTTTTGGCGATCGGTGCCAGGCACTTGAAGGGCTGATTGGTGAACGCCCCGCACTTGGCCAGACATGGAAAAGTACGGCCGGCCATACGGCGGCAGGCCCAAAGCTGCCCGGGCCAGAGTAACGGGTTAAGGTCTGAGCGCAGGCTATCCTGCGCGGACTGCGATTTGACCGCAGAGCGATCTGGGTGTGTTACGCCGAATAGCTTACATAGGGAATTCCGGGGGCCTGGACCCACACCCTCGGACCTCTCATACGTGGCATTATATAACGTCCATGCCGCCAATAGTGTCGGCGCTGACGAATACCCACCATACAGTAGAGATGCTCCCTGCCTTCGGCGAGGGTGAGGTGGCCTGTCGCAGATAGGTGTTAGATTTTGGATGACATAGCCCTTTTGCATCTTTGATGACAAGTAACGCTCACTACACGGCGTCCCGGATGTCCAATTTGGTACCAGGGAAGGCGCGATGGATCGCAGCGTGTGCTATGCGATGTAGATAAAAACGACTCAACTGGACAGCATAATTTGCATCCCCTTTAGAGCCCTTTCCCTCCATGGGGTTCTCCCGCCGCCGCAAGTCGAGCCCATGGGAGGTCGTCGACCACAAGATCGTTCTTCCTGTTGCGGGGTACTTCAACGATGATGGTGCGCCATTCAGGCCTCATGCTCATATAACTGGATACGCGTGTTAATGTTAACCCATAGACGAGCTAGATATTATAGATGTCGGCTCAATGGATATTCTAGGCATATATATATTCGACGTGAAGGATGGTACTCAATACACCCAAGAGGCTCTAGTCTTTGCGCGACAGCAGTTGTTGCTAGAAACATCAAAGAGAGGGTACAATGCACTACTGCTGGAAGGGTGAGTTTTGATTATGAATGTGTCGTCCCGAGTGTCATATATGCTGACTCTACTTATCAGGTGGGAGGTGACCACCTTGCAAAGAGGTACTAAGCGACGCGTCGAGGTGAAATACCGCGCTCGACCCGCCCTCATTTCTAGAGAGATTCCCGTCCGTTTACCACCGTTCTTTGAGTTACTCACGTATGTCATCATACTATGATTCCGTACCGAAACGGATCAGCCTGACCCCTTGCCAAAGCAGTAAATTATACTAATACTGTCCTTGATGGACGACTGTATTTCAAGTATCACTATAGGGATGTACTTTACTGTGGCAGAATAGTGTAAAATGACCCGCAACTCTACTCCAGGAATATTCGCGAGTGTGACATCTGTGACACTGACTCGGACCACTTGTGATTCGTCCAACCAAGGTAGGGAAGAGGAACCATGTTTTCTTTAAGTAGACCCGTCTTCGTCAGCAGCGTATGCCGTACCATGTCGACGGCTCAATCTGCACCTCTTCTCTTGACCCCCTCCCAAGCGGTTCGCCTCCCGCCAGAGTCGACAGTGTTCATTGATGCTTCCTGGGTCATGCCAAACTCCCCTCGTAAGCCAAAGGAAGAATTCTCGGCGTACCGGATTCCAAAAGCTAGATTTCTCGACATTGATGAGGTGGCAAGCCGCACAGATGAGGGAGCCAAAATGGGGCTGCAGCATATGATGCCAAATTCCCAGGTATTCGCGCGAGCATGTGGTAGGTTCTCATCAAAAGCTGCTACGCAGTGACTTCCAAGTGTAATGGATTCGTTTAAGAACAATTGGGCATCAACCGTAATTCTCATGTAATTCTGTGAGTCATTGGCACTTGCATCGTTTAGAACTCAGTGTGCCTTTAGATATGACTCACACGGATTATTCTCCTCCCCACGGGCTCTGTTTATGTTTCGCGTAAATGAAATTTAAAGGCATGATCTAAATTCGTATTCATCGTCCCGCAAACAGGCATTTTCCCACAACAATTCTTCCGTACTGGATGGTGGTCTTCCCCGATGGATCGACGAAGGATACCAGGTCGAGGCCAACTCGGCACCAATAGGCCACCACAACGACGCTGGGACTAGTAAAGTAACCTCGTATCCTGTCTCTCCCCTGGATGAGACCGTGATTCGATGTATGCCTTCTAGTAAAAGCGATCGAGTCTAGCCACTGCTCACGCCTGAGTTTTAAAGCTTACGCAGAAATGGTGTCAAATTCAACCTTGTCGCGAACCGACTCAACGGCGGAACTGGTTCTAGATGCTCGTGCCCGAGGACGGTACGTAATCACGTGAAGATTTGGACCTTGTAGGGAAGCTTCATGTCATGTAATTAGTTATCTCGGTGTGGATCCTGAACCTCGCCCGCACCTGTCATCGGGACATATCCCTGGCTCGTTCTCTTTACCATTCAACCTGTTCACCAAGTCCCACAAGCCTGCCACCGACTCACCGCTGAGTTCATATCCCCCGTATCTCTCTAACGGTTATACAACACTCCGTACTCCGGACGAGCTATCAGATGAAATCCGCAAGTCAGTAGGTTCGGAACATGGGAATCAGATTTTGGCGAGAGAACGTAATGTTGTTATGACCTGTGGCAGCGGTATGACGGCGGCCATATTATGGCTTGGACTGTCCAGTACCTGGGATGCACAGGGGAGAGCAGGGCCTTCGTTGGCAATCTATGATGAGGTGAGGCTGTTACAATGTTTTCGGTCAGGAACGCGCTCTTTAAGCTGTGGTTCTGTTATCCAGTCATGGACTGGATACGCTACCCGAAACGAAAGCAAGATCATCAAGGGTGAAGAGTAAAAAACCATGGCATTGCGAAGAATGGTCTTTCAAGTAGATTTCTAGACGTGTGCGATGCTACAATTCCTTCCTTGTGATTGAGTACTCGAGGGTAAACTTCTTCAAGCCTACTCTGATAAACAAACTACAGTGATTGTCATAGGTACTTTTGATTTTGTATAACCCCGGTATTATGCTGAGGCCACGTAACCCGTCTGACAGGCCGTGAGTTTGAATGACTTAGAATCAGGGTTTCTGCTTGCTAGGAACGCTTTTGACCCCCTGTTGCTGTCATAGCCATTATCGGGCACTCGCGCGTGAATCTAAAATTGTTCCTTAGGGGCGTTCCTGGCGTCAAGCAGGAGCGATCTGGTGTAACCGATGCAGGTGACGCACTTGACGTTAGTTCGTGCGCCACAGCAGACTGCATACGGCGACATTCTTTGCTGGGTGGCAAACTAGAAAACAGCCTGGAGATCAGCGGCGAAGACGTCATCACTGCTGGGATGAACGCCACCAAGGCACCTGGAACGTCCAATAAGCCGGCGGAGGAAGTTGGTTCCCGCTGACTCGGAAATAACATGATGTTCTGGAGTCTCACCAGCAACAATAACGTGATAGTGAGCGGACATGCAAACTTGGCACTGTGAATAGTCGTGAGCACAGTGCTGGTAGGCTGCGGGACTGCTTAGCTCCGTGGTTAGCATCTGTTACTCCAATACTTACAACGCTCGCTCCCGTTGATAGCCGCCGCAATAGTGGTTTACGTGGCCACAATTACCCACTGTCCCCGAGCCTATATGGTGCATGCGTCTACATCCTTTAGATAATTTAAATCATGGCTCTCGGTCTGTTTGTCTTCTGAAAAGTCGCCCATGCTTGGATCCGCTCTCGCTCACTGGCAAAAGACTTTCGCGATTGTACCACCGGCCAACGACTCAAGTACTCAAACATTAGGATTGTCGTGGGTTTTGCTGGGCATGAACTCACGCAGAAGTGCAGTTACCCACTTCGGGCCTCTCGGAAACGTCGATCTGCCCCCCACGCATGCATTATGCATTTCTCAGCGGTGGGTCCAATTGATTTCCGAAGCAAGGCTGGACTCTTGCGCATTATGACGACTTAGCATCACGCCCTCAGAGGTACATGGTCGTTGGCTTCTATATCTTGATGCTCCTACTGTATGTGTATAGAGCTGGCGCACGAAGGACTCCCGTTCACATGATAATTTCCTTTACGGGATGCGGCACCCGCCAAAAAATGCAAGTCGTGTTGGCACATGGTATTTTACACAATGTTATCAAAGATCAATCATCTTGTCCGATACTGTGGTATGCATCAGGCATGAGCTACAAGTATGAAAGAGTAGGCGTCACCACAATATAACAGCTCTGAATTACACATCATTGCCGGGATACAACTCTCATTAACCCTGGTACACTTTTTGCTTCGTCGATTGATACTGGTCGTTGTGGATCAGAACATGTACAGCGGGCTGGAGTGCCCTGGTAAGTTATCTCGTCACATACATCGATTTCAGCTGTGGCGCGTAGCTGCAGATAAAGGCGTTCATAAACTCACATATGCTCTATACAGTACACCCCTCCGCGTTTCACGCTTGCAAATCCTACACGACCACCTGATGCACGTCAATCTTAATCCCTTGTCGGAGTAGTGCAGCTAGGTAAGGAAACGCACTTCTCGTCAATGATAGCATTGCCCCCCAACAGCTCGACCTTTTCAAGCACCCGCTTTCGTGCTAATCGTAGCAGTAATCTGGTATCCACTCCGTACAGGCATTCGAATACATCGTGGTGTATAATTACATCCGACTTTCGGCACTCAGGCTGTGCGTCCGCGGTTCCTGCATGTGTCTGGAGTGCTGTGCCCGATGAACACTCAATATAGTGCGTGGTGTGGTTCACCGGCTTTTCGACAGCAGTACTGGAAGAGTTGGCAAGCGTAGCGGCACCATTTTGCTTATCGTGCAGGGCAACGTCTGCGTTGCGTTTCGCTCGCGCACCCCACAACAGTATTTGTGATATTGTTGGCAAGTGCAATGTAGGTGCTTTCGGAGAGGGCGGCGGAGAGGGTGGTGTGGGGGTAGTCATTTACAGAGCGCAGGTCGTAGGGGACATGAGACGCCTAGCCTAACTATACTAAAGTTTAAATGAAAAGGGCTTCCACCCTCCAGCCTCGTGACGGGACCACGGCGGAAGCATATCTCGATCCTCCTCGGCCTATGTCAACGCCGGAGCACGGAATGCAATTACAGCTCCATGAGCGTAAGGTATGGTACTGGCGAATCCACAAAATTTAAAAAAAGTCCAAAACAAGTCGCTCAATTGACAATCCATGGGATTTCAAAGAGGACAAAGTCAAACATTTCCTGCTCCATGACTGCCTGCCACTCTCCGGCAAACTCCTCCCCTCCAGCCGACTGCGCTGTTGACAGGATACGCCCCTGTGTGCGCGACGACAAGTAAGTGAAGTGTGATACCAATAAAGAGAGTGTCTTCTTTGATTGCTTAGGGTCCGGCTAAGTGGACGTCCAATTAGGTGAGAGCCAGGCAGATGAAGCAGATATACCTTGAGAATCAGCGCCACATACTCGGCGGGGAGCCCGTATCTCAGTACCGACTCCACAAACAGCCGCACCACTTTAAGGTGGACCAAAATTTGGTACGCTTCTGAAAAATTTGTACGAGCCAATCGAAGGAGTTCCGCCTGCATTTGATCAAGTAAGAAATTCAAGAAAAATACAGAAAGAACTCACCCAAAGGTCCCGTTCTGAGGCTTCGGTAATACGTAATTCCTCTCTTTGTTTCTCAACAGCATCTTCAGAAAAAGTAAAATCACGCAGAATGAACCTATCACATTCTTCATTAGTAAGGGAATGTGGTTAGTCCCTAAGAAACCGGGATACGTACTTGTTTTCTCGACATTTCTGGGCAAACTCATCATGTACACGTTTAAATACAACAACAGAGAATAAGGTGTAATCGTCATCGGAAGTGATTTGCCTATATTAACAGGGTGAAGAGGCAATGTGAATTGCTTGTGCAGCGGCGAAAGACGGAAGCGGGACCAACATACGTTGACGATCGAGGAACGACCATGGACGCTAATCGTTCATACTTTGACTTCCAATCCTTCACCGAATTTCTATCGAAGATGAAGAAGGAAAGTGAGAAGGCAGCAGAGAGTCCAAAGGAGAGCTCTTACTTGGGTACTGCAACAAGCAATGTCTCAAGATATTCCGAATTTGGGAGGAATACGTCCCGAGGTACAACGTCTGCCAGTGATCTCACAGAGAGGTTTCCGCTACGCGTGGAAATCCATCATCAGGACAAAGAAGACAACGCACGGATGCCATGTACACGCACTTTTTCTTACGTTGTATTTGAACAAGGGTCCCCTTTGCAAGGTTATAATTATTCAGCTTGACTTTCATCACATTGTCAATCGAACTCATTTCCTAGAACAGGTCCATCAGCTGCTGCAAAGGGGGATTGGACCACCGGGGCGGTGACAAGCGACACACCCTATTCAGCGAGTCCACAATGTCTCTGAGCCCCCGATTCACAGCGTATCGCCCTTCGTTCCATCTCCACCCGCCAAGTAAATACTCGTCTACGCTCCGGTCGTTAACCAAGGTATGTTGCGACATCTTCGAAGGGTCATTATTCAGCAGATTCCGTATGATCTCCACAATCTTCGCGGTGGTCTGGGTGAAGAACGCGTCTTGCTTCGCCAAGTCCTCAGACAGGTTGATGAGCCCATCAAGTGTCCCTGTCTAGGGTACGGCATGAGGTGGAAAGGGATACAGCGAAAGACAAAACCATCAGATTCCCCAAGCCACACAAAGATACGATGCAGATTAAGAACCTTCAAAGGTGGAAAGCTCAGTTGCATAAAGTTCTTCCGGTCAAACGTGCGGATATGATGCTGTAATTTGGTCTCGAGCTCTTGGTGCAATCCCTCAGAGTCCCCATCCTGAGGAACGGCGAACAACCATGTACTCTGGTCAGAAGGCATTGTCGCGTCAAACGTCAAGAGGTTGTTCGGCAGCAAGGCACCCACTAAAGCACATACGTATTTATTCTTACATAAGTAATACATTGTGTAGGTAGTACTTCCCTAGAGCGACCGAGTTCCCAGTCCAAGCTTGAGAGATTCAGTCAACTTCACTCTAGTGTCGTGTAGATAATGATACTACCAGCCGCGGCGAGCGGTTTCTAATTTACAACGGTTTTGACCCAAAACAAAGGACAAACAGGAAGCAGCAAAAAAAGGGTTGATGGGAAAGGGTAAGGATAAACCCCCCCCCTGTAACTTTTAATCAACAGACGCACCGATGTAAATGCGCTTGGAGGAATAATTCGAACATATGGGTAGGGGTAGGTGCGACGACCGTACGGCGTCTTGTCATGCGAGGAATAGGTGTTCGGCGTCATAGAGCATTTGGCACATATGAGGGGGCATGCTGAAGAGCAAGGCGCATGTAAGCGGCATAAGTAAAAAGGGGTGATTGTAATGTAATATAGTGTCCGTCCGAATCAGATGGCCATTGAACACTTGAAAACCCGATATTGGAAAAACATAGATTGCAGTAGACCATCTGGTAGGGGCGTAGTTCATAATTTGTGCGGAAATGGGTCTGCTAAAAGGGTGTATCATCACAACCTCAAGTTGGAGATAACCCGTGCGACCTCATCATCCACTGTATCAGGTTGTTGCGGCTGCCTATGGGCACCAATCACGGGGTTCAGCGAGCTGGGCGGACCATACACACTGGGGAACGACGGTGCGCTGCCCGATGTAGGGCTAGACGTAGCCCCAGTATCAGTAGTGGATGCCGTGGGCGATGGCGGAGGAAGACGCGAAGACTGTTCAGAGATCCGAGACAGAGAGAACGTCAGGTCAAGCGACTGTGCGCGGTTCGTCAGTGACCGCGGCTTGGAAATCTGCTCCTTGAGCTTGGCCTCAAGAAGCGAATCTGACCCCCGTTTAACAGGGTCTTCTCTATGGCGAGATCGATGAACGGGAACGCCGTGTCCCGTACGCTGCCAAAAGTGTGCATAAGCCAGACAAGCACTCTTCAAGAGCGGATACGTACCATGGGAGGAGGTCCCAGCGAAGGCCAGTACTCTCCCCCGAAGCCAGAACGCACTTCGTCTTGTTCCTCGTGCTCTGGCAGCTTGTACACATATGAAGGCGAGTTATTAAAGAGCGCCTTAACATCCGGCGTTGAGCTCGCCAACCGGATCCTCCGATCTGGAGATGCAGCAAGGTCTGCATTGCGGGCGAAATCGGGTGATTCTAGTAAGCACGTTCATGTCACCCAGCACAAAATAAAACCAAGTCAACGAACCAGGTGCATGAGCCGCCGTAGATGTGGACAAAAGCTTGCTATTGAAATGCGGGAACGCATCTGCAAATGAATCGCTCCGCTTGTGACCCGTCGATTGATAGATTTGCACATTGTTTTGTACCAGGAATGTTTCCAGCATTTCACGAGCAGTAGCGACCGAGTCGCTATTGCTCCGCTGGCAGCGGATTCGGAAGAACGGCTCGACAGATGTGTCGGGCGAGGTGCTGGAAGACGAACTCGCAACACTGGGTGTTGGTGTGGACTGGGTAAACGCTGCAATGTCCACCTCCAATTCGCTCTTCACACGTTCTACAAAGGCTGCAAACTCTGACGAGCTGACGAGTCTCGCCAGTTCAAGGTTGGGGGGAACAGGCATATCCGCTTCGAAAGGCACATGATCCTGCATCAAACGCAAGTTTCATCAATGTAGCTATAGCATCAACGTCAGGCGGCCCACCAGTAACATCGCAGATGCGATATGAACTTGACTCTCAGGTCCAAAGATATCCACAATATCGGACGCCGTCTCCTTGTCTGGGAAACAAATTTTCGAGTTGGTCTTACCCTCTATGTCGTGAATGAAGATGCTCTTCTCGCCCAAAAGTGTCCTGTGGTACTTGCGCGGAATTGATACAGTTTCGTGAATATAATCCTTGTCCTATATCGCGCAATCAGACAAGTTCAGACGGCAGCCTACAACACTCACCTTGGGGTTAACAAGCTCCATGACCGATTGCTTGAGGTTTTCCAAATTCATAGCATTTTTCGCAGGGGTGCGCGCCACTACATTGTCCTCATTGTCCGCATATCCACCTAACGCCGCAAACTCCTCGGCATTGCTGAACTTAACATACACACCATACTTTTTCATGATACGCTGTATACTGCGACCACCAACACCAATGATGCGTTTGTGGTACGCCTCGGGTACGTGGAAGGATATCTCGGCCGGGAGCTCTTCCTGCAGCATTGACAAACCATGTAAAGCACCTCCGTCGTTCCCGGAAAGATCGATTAGAAAATTGTGCTCGTTAAAAGTCTCGAACTTGATTTTGGCATTGGTCATCTGCATGATCTTGTTGAGCTTGCCATTCTTTTTCCCGCTAATAAAATCTCTGTGTTCATTGGCCAACTCAATCTGGAATCGAATTTCATGATGGAAACTCTGCATGACGGTCACGACGCGGTCAAATGAAGCATGGGTTCAAGACTCACTTTGACAACATCCAGCTCCAGGACCATCGACACGGCGGTACGCACTTCATGCTCGAGACCGTGCATCTCGAAACAATTGCTCTTGAAAACAACTTCTGCTCCGGAAGCGTTAGCGATCCTTTTTAGCACCGCGGGCATCTGCGCTGGATTAATAGTAGACGCTGGCATGAGGACGTTAAAATGAATAGGAAGCAGCCAAAACGAGGCAATGTAAAACTGGCACGCCTGTACACGCCCCGGGGGGGGTTAATAAGGTATTACATTGATGACACAAAGCATACCAGTTGCATGACGGAACGAATAGTTCTTTGGATGTGAATACGATTGTCACCAAACACGCTGATCAAACTTGTCTGGCTTCCGACAGAAGGAAAATTGATGTATGTGCCATTTTCCCTCATAAATGTCTTGAGATCATCCATCCTGTCGGTCAGCATCCAGTCCAATTTGCGCGGGACGAGCGCTGTATCACGGGAGATGACCGTCTTTGACTGCATGAGCGCGATCTCTCAGTACTAAACATAATCCAAACGGGGTGTATGCTAGCCTTCATAACCGAGAGTTGTACAAGCATATCTCGTGCTCGCTGTACTCCGAAAAACTCGCCGGTGACCCAAATCACGTTGCAATTCTGTCTTGGGGATCCAGAGCCTGGTGGCGAAGGGGCAGGATCCATCGGAGGACAGGCAGGACCGATGTGTCCTTGAAGAACGGCTGGAAAGTAGATGTTTGTCCCGGTCTCCTCCTGAATCGACTGAACGACGCTGCGCTTGCGAGCTGCAATAATGGCATGCAGCTTGTGGTCGATCTCACATGCTTCAGCGTGAAGACCGCTCTGTCCTCGTAGTTAGGCAACGGAGCCCAGAGATGAAATTACAACGCACCAGCTCATCAAGCATGACAAGAAGCCGAACACGAGCAACGTCGACACAGTCAGCTGCGCCGCTGATGACCAGTTCGCAGAGCCGCTCAGTCTCCAGACCAGCGTAGCCGCTGCCAGTGTTCATGCCGTCCGGCGGCGGCAAGGAAACGGTGGAGGTAGGATTGACAACCGCGATGTGGGCCAGAGTCTGTGAGGCGATCTCGTCGAGACGACGACGGACATCTGGCTTGAGAGTGGGGGCGGTGGCCGGGGAATTGAGAATGTCGGATCGGGTCGCTTTGATGGCGACACGGGTCTACGAGTGACGGGTCACGAGAGGCGAGAGCACGGGAGACGAAAGACGCACCACGACAGGACAATCCCTCAAGATCATGCCACGAGCGGCCATCACCTGTTGGTAACCACCACTTAAATGAAAATTCCAGCCCCGGCCACGCTCAGCTCTGGTGAAGGAGACGAGACAGCCATGGGCCTGCATTGCGGCCACCGCCACCTTTTGGACCGCCTCCATGCTGACATCTCCGCTGCCCTGAAAGTCTTGCGGCGGAGGAGCGAGACTGGCACCGGCATGGGGGGGCACGGGCGAGTACGGGTCTCTCGGGGTCCTGAGGTCGGGGGTGAAGTCGAAAGAGGAGGTTGGGGAATGAGAAAGATGGGATGAACGGGGATAGGTGAAAGAGGTGGAATAGATGTCCATGGGGGAACGGGGATTTGGGAGTGGGAGGGGAAAAAGGCTGGTTACAGAAGACAAGAGACAGAGTTTTGAGGTGATGTGAGGGGTATGGGAGGATCTTGAAGGGGGGTATCAAAGCCTGCAGAGCTGGCCGCTGAAGAAGAGAGAGAGTGGGTAAGAGTAGGGGTCAATCACCGCCAGCGCTAAACTCCCAACTCGAGACCGCGCTCTCGACTGTCTCACAAGCTCCTATGCCCACGTCTCGGATACAACTTTCCTCCACATCACAACTACCAAAGGGGCAACCTCTGCGACACCTTCCAGGGGCCTATTACGCGCAGAACCTCAAGTCTTTTCCCCATGATTCATTATCCCACTGTATATCCTAGCCATAATATTTAGAGTATATCAACACCAGTCGGGCCCATCCGTACAACAAGAATGCACTCATCGCCGCTCCCAAGCAATGTAGCATTTAAATGTCCGAATAAGCATCTTCGGCATTTCCCGGCAACATACCTTTGACTCCCAGCTACTGCTCTCGAATCTGCAAATTCCCTAGTCTCTCTCATAACCGTCCACCAGCTCTGTTTATTAGCTTTCCATACGCATTGCCCACATCGTGCCATCATAGTCTCGCTCTGTGTACGCAAGTACCCCCGCTTTCTGCTCCCGCTCCCTTGCACCATGGCGTCCGGTTCCTCTCTCCCTGTCCCAGCCCTGAATGCCTCCCGTGCCGCCCTCAATTCTGCCCTAAATGACTCCGATCTCAAATCCACCTTGTCGCCGTCGTCTGGTGCACAGCAAAAGGCCCAGCCACCACCCGATACCAACGGTGCTAATGGCGTGGTGTCGCCAGACGAAGAGCCGGAGGAGGGCGAAATCCAAGAGCTGGACCTGGCCGCCCATGCTGAAGAAATCCGCACCGTTTTTAGCGACCCCACAAACTTCAACGTCAAGGTTCGCCGCCGCCTCCCAATTTTACCTGATAAAAACCCCCTCACCTACGTAAATTTAGCATCCCCTTTATTCATCATGGACCCTGTGGTTCGACTCTCCCTCCACCAAAGGCCGCAACCTCCCACAAACCCCATCCATATCGACGCCTGCTACACCGTTGCCTCAAACACCCTCATTTTCAAATGCTGCTGCACAAGGATGGATGGAGGATATCAAAAGGGTGATCAATTTTGATAGCGTAGAAGAGTTTTGGGGGTAAGTGTTTTTTTATCTGTCATGGCCCAGGAAGCGTCTGATCACCCTTGCATCACTCAGGTTATATAACAACATAGTCCCACCTTCGCTACTACCCTCAAAGGCCAATTATTATTTGTTCAAGGTACGCGGTTGCCTTCTATATCTCTTCTATGACTCACGCGACTTTCTCAGGACAATATTATTCCAGCATGGGAGGACGATGCAAATAAGAATGGCGGAAAATGGAGCATCCAGCTACCGAAAGAAAAGAACCGGGCAAATGTTGACAAGATGTGGCTATACACTGTAGGTCGTGCATACTTTATTGCCATGACAGGGGCTCAGTACAACCATGTTAGATGCTTGCTGCGATAGGCGAGACGTTTGACCCTATCCTCTCCCTGCCACATCCTGCTCAAGGGCCTTCACCGCAAGGCCTGATTACCGGAGTTATTCTCTCGGCGCGACCCCAGTTCTTCCGGATTTCGATCTGGACGAGGCTGGCTCCTCCGTCCACGGGTGCCCCTGGCGAGGATGACGAACTGCGGAAGCGCATCGAGTCGATCGGCAGGTATTTCAAGATGCAGGTGTTGGGATATGCTGAGACGCAGAAGCTAGCCGGGCCCTTGGCGACCGAGGTAGAGTTTTTGAGTCACAAGGACTCGGAGAAGAAGGGAAGAGGGAAAAAGATTGTCGTCTAAGGATGGATTGGCTCTCTTTCTTATACGCTCCCTCGCTGGTGTTGCACGCCTTCATTTTGCTTATACTTACTCTCTACATATCCTCCTGCCTCGATTTATAGTATTCCCAGTGATGATGTCATTTTGGTGAGGTCAGGTACAGGGCGGCGTATGCAGTCCAGCACTGCCTAATATAGATGTCGCCTGCAGGCTCGTTTCACAACTTACCACCATGCCCAAGTTTTTGGACGACTTGAAAGATAAAGCACAGTCGGCTATCAGCGCGACACCCCTGGCAGCATACGTTCCAGGACGCGAAGGCTCTCTGTCTGGCTCGTCGGGAGGCCGATCGTATGCTTTTGACGCTCTTCAGCACCAGTTCCGCAGCCTACAAGTACAATATGGGTGAGTGTGCTCTGTGCCACATAGTCTTGGCACTCATGCCCTTCACACTGGCAGCGCTGGGGCCAGCAGGGACCTGCGCCAGCTGCAGCTCATCATCACAGGTCAAAAAGGTGTCGTGCTCGACCTGGACAAGCAGGGGCAGGACATCAAGGCTGTTTCGAAGGAGTTTTATGTGTGGGGACAGACTGAGGACGTCGATGTCAAGGACGTGACGGATCGGCTTGCGTATCTCACGTATGTGCAGGGGTCGCTTGCTGCGACGCTGGCGTCGTCCCTGGACGCTGCGAGGGCCCCGCTCAAGGCGTTGCGCGATGCCGAGGCGCATATGCAGCCCAAAAGGAACATCCGGGCAAACTATGAGATCCAGATTTCCAGGTTGAAGAATGAAGGCAAGCCGGGGACAGAGGCCAAGATAAGGGAGCTGGAGCACTCGCTCAAAACGGCCGAGACGCAGGACGAGGGTCTTGAGAAAGAGATTGATTTGCTGAAACGGAAGGCGATTGTTGAGAGCGAAACGCAAAAGTGGGAGGCTATTCGTGAGGTCTGTGCCAGGTTGGCCCTATCCATCGAGTGCGCTCATGTGTCTCTTTGTAGTATGGAGAGAAGCTCGTGCTGCTATCCCAGGCATGCAAGCCCTTCTTGGAGGCATTGCCGAGTGTGCCTCCGACGACAGAACACCCGTATACTGGGGCTGCAGCTACTGCCGCCACACGTGCTACTCTACAGAGAGCTCTAGACAGTTACAAGCCGGGGAATATCACCCTCCCCACGATGGGCGGCGTTAGCGAAACCCGCTCCTTCGGGGAGACGCACGCTAGTGAGCTCAGCCGCATCAGCAGCGTCGCCGACCACCACAATCAACCCACGCGAAGCTCTTCACCCCCCTTGTCGCCTCTTGGTCCACGCAACTCCCCACCGCCGAGTGCCCATTCGCAATTGAGCGTCTCGACCAGCCCGTCGCCCGTGAATCCCGACAACCTGAATAACTCGCCGGCCCCCATCCCGTCGACCTCTCCCGAGGCGATTCCATCCTCCACGGAGACGGAGCCACAAAGCGCCATCGCGTGTGGGACTATTCCTACGACCCCCACGGTGGCGGAGACAGGTGTGCCTGTGACTGCCGGAAAAGACGGTCCGGGGCCCTCCAGCGGTAGCTTGGCCGGCGGACATAAGTACACGCAGAGCACCGCGTCTTCGACTCCACCCGGACCCGGTTATGGAGAGGCGGCCCCGTCATATGGGGGCACTGCGGTTCCAAAGTACGGGTTGAGCGACGTGGGCCAGCCGGCGCGGTACGAGAGCGCAGAGGAGGAGAAACAGAGGCTGCAAAAGGAGGACAGGGAGCTGCTTCTCCGGGGAAGCACCCAGCAGAGTTCGGAGGCGGCGTCGTCGAGTGTTCCGTCTGCGTCTTCTGCTTCTCTTGAATCTGCGGAGGAAGAGAAGAAGAGGTTGGAGAGGGAAGAACGCGAGAGGTGCGTCGATGCTGAGACTGGCGCGACAGCCGAACTGAGAGAGACTTTTCTTGGTGACAGGCTGCTTCACGCCGAGTCTTCTGAAAGTTCAAATCCAGGTCCTGAACCTGACATAGAAGGGCCTAATGATGGTACGGCTCCTCCGGCGTACGAAGAACCACAATGAAGACTTGAAGCAAAACATTTGACATTTTCTTGTATATCTGGTTACCTGTGGAATTACTCAAGTATAGTGTACATCGAGATTCCTTAAGATTTTCTCAATGCAGCCGTATTGCTTTGAAAACCCGTGTCATAGGACTGTCACGCGTGACTTTTCTCGCTCACCTCTCTAAGTACCTTGCAGATTAGTCCTCATCCTCCACAGCTCTGACGATGGACAAGAAGGAACTAGAAACCTACCAAGTACAACTTTCGCAAGTTGAGGTAGCACTTGTTGCAGATCCTTCCAACGAGGGACTGGCGTCGCTTCGCTCTGAGCTGAAGGAGCTCATCGATCTCACCAAAGCAGCCATCGCCCAAGCCGAAGCACCAAAACCCGAAACAAATCGCAAGCCTGCGGTATCCTCAGCTGCCGCACCTGACTATGCTGCTGGAGATGAAGTCCTTGCCAAATACTCTGGAGATGGCAGCTGGTATCCTGCACGTGTGACCTCCGTGGGAGGGTCCACAGACAATAGAGTATACAGTATTGTCTTTAAAGGATACAACAATACCGAACTTCTCAATGCCACAGCGATCAAACGATTACCTCCGTCCTATGCGAGTCTTGCGCCCACATCGTCGAAACGAAAGGTGTCCAAGGAAGATGAGGAGGAGCGGGAAAAGAAGAAGAAGAAGAACGAGAAGAAGATGGAGATTAGGGCACAGAAAGCTAAGGAGCAGATGAGCAAGCAGGCGACATGGCAAAAGTTCACAAAAAAGGCAGAAAAGAAGGGTGTCAATATCGCTGGCGTCTCGGGGACGAGCATCTTCAAAACGCCAGACAACCCACATGGCAAAGGTATGTGGCGTTTCATAAGGTGGTACGCCTTTGTAGTGCATTTATTGACTCTTCGTCTTAGTGGGCGTTACCGGAAGTGGCAAGGGCATGACAGACTATGCGACTCGAAACAAACATGTATTTGTTCCCGACGCTAATACCCAATGATCCTCCAAGTGAGTTGCTAGTTATGTTGGCCTGTTATTGCCCTGAACGAACGTACACCTAGGTCATTCTTGCGAATTGCGTCCCTCCACATTTTCTTGCTCTGCCTTTCATTGACGGTTTCCTTTGTCCATGTTCAAGAAAGTTTTGCGCCAACCGAATCAATATCTGCGCCGCTCGGAAATGGGGAGAATAACGGTTGTATCGCATTGGATGGCTGCGTAGTTTTCGTTACTCTACCCACTCATCAGAACCTTACTCCTTCCGTCTCGGACCTACCGGTCCGGGACGGCATTGATTGTACAGCAGACATTGCAAAGGTGTATTCAGGTTAGATTATTGTACCAATGATGCTACTCTCTTCCTTCATTGACCGAGCCTCGGTGCTTATGGCACCGGATGCTCCTGTCACGTGCAAACAGGCCAACGCGTTGAGCCAAGTCCCGCTCTCTCAGGTTACACGGGAGGGGTTGCTCCATTTCTACAACCTTTCTGTGAGTATCCAATGTCCTCGGTACACAATCTTCCACTAAAAGGGTGAGCCCTTGGGAGTTCAAATGATACATGGAAAGATACAGAAAGATACAGCTATAATGCTATTCCCGCAGCACTATTGGTAGTAAGTAATGCACCCGAGACTTAAATGTTGGCCTTGATGTGGAACTCAGGATTAGGCTTCTTTGTGTCCAGGAAGTAGGCTACATTTTGGGCAGTAGTGCCCCACCATGTCTTGTGAGGTACATCATTAGCAAGGCTAACACAAGACAAGCAGGCGGCTAGCTTACCTTGTACACATCACCGCTAATATATCCGTTGTGAGGAGAAAGGGTTACCTTTGAAAAGCTCCTCAAAGGACTATCGAGAGGGAGGGGCTCGACGTCGTACACGTCCAAACCCACACCTGCTAGCTTGTCCTCAGACAGAACTTTGATCAAGGCCGCCTCATCTATAATAGGACCACGGGAAGTATTGAAGAAGAACGCAGTAGGCTTCATAAGCGCAAAGTCGGCAGCAGTGACAAGATGATATGTCTTTGGAGACAGAATCATGTGGATAGAGAGAAAGTCGGCCTGTTTGAAAAGGTCTTCCTTGCTTGAAGCCAACTCAACGCCTACAGCTTCTGCTCGCTCCCGAGTAAGGTTAGGAGACCACGCGAGAACGCGCATGTTGAATAGTTTGGAAACCTGGAATACGAGTCAGAGTGCTGTCCAATGGAGTCACGACGACAATTTGATGCTGACTTGTGCGACCTTTGTGCCTAGCCTACCCAGCCCTAGAATGCTCATGGTTTTACCTCCCAGACTTGCAGGGATTATAGACTGCCATTGAGGCTTCGCCGACTTGACGTTAGCGTCTTCGATGACAATGTGTCGTGCAGTTGCAAGGATCAACGCCCAAATATGTTCAAAGGTGGTGTCTGCGTTATAGGAGGTCCCAGTGACCACGATGCCCTTTTCCGAAGCTGCCTTGACGTCTATGGACCTGTTCCCCATACCTGCTGCAAGATTCAAAGTCGCATCGCTTCAGAACGAGATCACCGATGACTCGAATGCAGAGGCAACGTACTTGTGGTGATCAGCTTCAAATTGGGAAGCTGTGCCAGCAATGAAGCTGGGATTTTCGTTCGCTCGCGCATGGTGCATATCTGAAAAGTGGCAGTGTCAGAGTTGTTGGTGCGGAAGCGAAGTCAAGAGATTGGAACGCACGATTGTATATGGCTGAAGACGCTGAACCAATTGGGCTTCGTCGTGGATGGTATCTCTATAAACATCAATTTGGGCCCTGCCTTGTACATGAGACCAGTCTCCCATTGTGAGAGCGACGCCTTGATAGTCATCGAGAATTGCAATGCGTGGTTGGGACATGATGGTTGCGGTCGAATTAGGAACAAGGTGACTGCATTAAATATTAGTTCCCTATAGCCTGGGATCGTTGTGCTTATTCATGCAGATGAGGCAAGTCCGGAGTCTTTAGTCGTTCAAAACCTTCAGCCTAATTGGAGACCGAACCCGGGGGCCGGCTCCGACGATATTATTATTATTCATGTTACTTCATCTTACATTTCGGTCAACAGCTGGACGGGGCCACTGTGCGGCGTATACGGACAGAAATGTGTTGTCGGGGCCGAAATGCCATGTAGTGACATTATTCTATTTAGCGTAACATATTTTCAGACGCACTACACTGGAGCAGACTAGAGCGCGTTGTCAAGTACGGTGAATCGGTGCGGTAGGCTGGCGCGTGTACTGTAGGTAGTCCCGGTGACCGCGAGGCCCTTATCTGACGTTGCCTTGACGTCTATGGACCTGCTCCCCATGGCAGCTGCAGGATGCAAAGGCGCATCGCTTCAAAGCGAGATCACCGATGAAAACGTACTTGTTGTGATCAGCTTCGAGTTGGGAAGCTGCGCCAGCAATGAAGTTGTGATTTTCGTTCGCTCGCGCATGGTGCAGATCTGAAAAGTGGCAGTGTCAGAGTTGTTGGTGCGGAAGCGAAGTCAGAGATTGGAACGCACGATTGTATATGGCTGAAGACGCTGAACCAATTGGGCTTCGTCGTGGATGGTATCTCTCTATTGACATCAATTTGGGCCCTGCCTTGTACATGGAATCCGATGCTAGGCGGCTATGGCCACTGAACCCAAGTACCACTACACTCGAGCAGACCTGAACGCGTTGTCAAGTCCGCGAATCACCGTGAGTCGGTGCGGTGGTGTCTCTGGCGCGTGCTCAGTATACTCAAGGCATTCCCGATCAATCTGATTGTCCCTGGTGTGGGGGAACGTCGCTCGGAGGCATCACGGCGGGTAGTGTTTGGAACCCCAGATTGAGGAATTTCCTTATGCAATGGATGGTAGACAGGAAGTTGGCGGTTGGCAGATGCTACCATTCGATACCGCCTTGAGCCTCCGCGTCAATATAATGCGTATTCATCATCGATGCATCGATGACTTGGCGGAGGGCGTGCCAGCATCCACGCATGCGGTGTGTCACACACGACCTGACGACAAGGACTCCAGTCATGCAAATACTGTGCGCGATAGACCCTGGGCCTCGCTGAACCGTATATATAGGTCTCTAGTATCTACAAGATGCAACAATCCAGCAATACTTCCTCTTTTCTTTACGACTAACACTTATTGCATTAATCTACATATCCCCACCTGTTTTAATCACTATGCAAGTTCGTTCTGCCCTCATAGTCTCTGCCTTATTCTTCTCTTCCCCCTTGGTCTCTGCTGGTACGTGCTCACTCTCTCCACAAGAGTTTTAATCTATATTGTGTGTAGACATATTCGGCAGCATAACAGCTGGAGGTGAGGCTCTATTCACGCAGGGTGCACGCAAAACTAACATATTCCACCAGCTGCATCAGTTGTCGGTGATGCCACTTCTGTCGCTGCGAGTCTTGCCGGTGATGGGAAGGGCGTCTTTGAGACAGTGACAAGTACGTTCGGTTTTCTTATGACAGAGTCTCCAGTGGCTCACAGATAGATGGCACCACGTAAGGCGTTGGGGGATCTGCTGTGACGATCGTCACCTCCGAAGGTGGCAAGGCCATCACTGTGGCAGCCAGTGAAGCTACCGTAATAGCCTCGGATATCACCAGCTTCTTCAATGCTGCAACAGCGACCCCAACAAAACAGTGAGTTTCCTTGCTGCATTGCGTTCCCGTGGCGCTTACCTACCCTCAGTGCAAATTCCGCCTCACATATGGGGGCACTAGCTGGACTATCTACATCCTTATGCGCAAGTGTTGTGACTGTTGTGACCAGTATCTCCCTTGGAGCATGGGCAATTTTATGAGATCGCTTCTCTATGGTTACAATAGACATATACGTTTTTAGCTGCGATAATTCTAGCCATTCGTTTGACCTACATGAAAACCATCTCACCCATTGAACACTTCAAGCAGCGTGAACCACGTCAGGAAATCGTCAAAAGATTGCCTTGTATCCCTGCGAAGCGATCGGGGTACAGGTCCGCATATTACTGAGACTAATATCTTCATAGCGGACTTTAGGGACAGAGGGCTAGCTGCCGACTGCCAATGAGAATTCACCGGCAAGTCACCGCCATCAGCACCGGCCCATATGTACTCACAGGCCACAAGGGGAGGCTCATGCTTAGCAAATTTCTGTGCATGCTCTTCCCCCGTAGCAGAGTCCAAATATCACGGGGGGTCTTTGAGGTTGAGGCCATGCCGGGTCACTCTCTCCGGGGTCGCTGCCGCCACCTTTTGAGGTTCAGAATTGTGAGGTGTCTAGCACGCTAGAAGGTCATGAAGGACGGGGGGTGCAGCAGAATGAGTCAACAGAGTGCAGAGCCTCTGGAACCACTGGCAGATTGTGCGATTGTGGGCTTAAGATGATCTGCACTGTTTGAGTTGTTGTCCAACGTTTGTACCCCCACGGCATGCGAAACCGCACCATTATTCTTAGCAGTCATTCTAGACTCGGACGGGCAAGTGAGCTAGCCCCGATCGCGAGTCTGGTCGTTACACCGGACTTCAAGTTGGGGTACCAGCTGATGCATGGGCTCGATAGCGTTGATGGCTGGACGCAGGCGGCTAGTAATGCCCGGTCGGAATACCATCAGCGATTTCCTTGTCGCAGCGGCCAACTAGCGCCCATGAACAGGAGCATATACACTCAACACCGCCTTCATGCCTTGTATTTCAGTCATCATAGTGCAGAAGCGTGGTGTCTACAGAACTATCGGTGCGCAGGTGCCGTACTCATACGATCTGACTAACCAATCATGGCAGTGATAGGCATGCAGTGATGCACTTATGCACCCCGCCACCCCTGAGCCAGCGCATTTGGCATAGCCCCGCAGAGCTGTATATATAAGCCCTCACACCATGCGACAAGGCAACGATATCTTATTTCATTTACGACCGACTTTTACTTTAACATAGTACCTCACGTTATAATCACTATGCAATTTCGTTCTGCCCTCCTAATCTCTGCCCTGCTCTTCTCTACCCCTTTGGTCGCTGCTAATCCCGGTACGTGCTCACTCCTCGCATGACTCGGAACACTTGTTTAACTTCTATATTTGTAGTTGACTTTGGTAGCATCTTGGGCGACGTTACCTCTGGAGGTGAGCTTCTGTCCAAGTGGGATGCGTGTAGGGCTAAGACATTCCACAGCTGCATCAGTTGCTGGTGATGTCACCTCTGTCGCAGTAAGCTTGGCAACCGCCGGAACATCGGCGGTTGTGAGTCTAGCGACGGCTGGAACATCGGTCGCTGCGAGCCTTGCCAGTGATGGGAAGAGCGTCGCTACTAGCCTTGCCAGTGATGGGAAAAGTCTTGCTACGAGCCTTGCCAGTGACGGGAAGAGCGTCTTCGAGACAGTGACAAGTGCGTCTGGTATTTCTTATGACAAACAGTTGCCTTCGTTGCTCATGGGTGTGGCATAAGGCGTGGCGGGATCTGCTGTGACTGTTGTTACCTCCGTAGGTGGCAAGGCTTTCACTGTGGCAGCCAGTGAGGCTACCGCAGCAGCCTCGGATGCTACTAGCTTCTTCAATTCTGCAACAGCGGCTGCGGCGAACCAGTGAGTCTTTCCCTTCCTTACTGCATGTCTTTAGCTCATCTACCTCAGTTCAAATGCCGCCTCACATATGGGTGCACTAGCTGGACTATCTGCACCCTTATGCGCAAGCGTTGTCACTGTTGTCACTAGCATCTTCTTCGGAGCATGGGCCATTCTATAAGGAGATTATGGAGGCACCTTTCTTCCTTCGCTAATGATAGGTGCCAATTGGACATTCGCCTGTAGAACCCAACTTTTAGCTGTGTTAATTCCAGCCATTCACTTATGCCTTCTTGGGCATCGATGAATTTGTAATGCCATAAACATTAAATGCAGCAACGACACCAATGGAACATCCTTTGTGAAGCGCGTCCGCACTCCGTTAATCCCTGTACCGCAGGATTTGTCTCAAGCCTTTAGGCCTCTTCCCGCCTGAGGGTGGAATCCCCACTTTGTGTACTTGAATGGAGCCACGAGATGTGTATTCCAAAGGTTAACACTGGTGCTTACTCCCATCAGTTTCCTTTCATTCAAATCACCTTTTGCCAATTTCCCCACAAGTTGCTAACAAGGGCCCTCATAAATCGCTTTTGCACCACCCTGTATCACACGCAAGGCAGACCGCCAATGAGAATTCACCGAGAAGTCACCGGCGTGGGTCCTATGGGACGCCCACATGTACCTACAGGCGCCAAGGGAGGTTCATGCTTCGCAAATTTCCATGCGTGCTCGTCGCTCGTACTAGACTCCACATTCCACGGGACATCCCTATTCGTCGGCATGTGAGCCATGGGGCTGAGGCGCATGCCGTGTCAGAGTCACTGCTGCCGCCTTTTGAGGTTCAGGAACTCAAAGTGTCTAGCACGCCAGAGGGACAGGAGGAACGGGAGGAGACAGGGCGACAGCCTGCGGAGTCTTTGGAGCCATTGGCGGATTTTGCAATGTTGGGAGTAAGGCGGTCTGTACGCCTTGCACTGCATGAGGCGTTCCCCAACATCCGTACGCCGACGGCGTGTCAAACCGCATTTATACCTGCGATTCTTGGCAGAAAGGATGTCATTCTGAAGGATTGGACAGGGACGGGCAAGTGAGCACGTCCGTTTGTCGGTCAGTTGCGATGATAATGCATATTCATGTGCGGGGGCAAGGTCGTTTGGGCTTATTCTGGCATTACTCTCCAAAACGCGTGCAACGCGCCCGCAGCTGCGTTACAAGGAACGTGTAGCCCTTGCAAAGCGTCCGATCACGAGTCTGGTCGTCGTTCCACACCGGGACTTGGCGTACCAGCTGATGCATTGGATCCGCATGCTCTGTCCACACAATCGGGAGTCTTCACTGGATTCCGTGGCACAAGTCTGTGTGCGCGGAAACGCTGCTTGTCCGCTTGATGTTCAGATCAAGAAGCTGCGCCTGCAGGCCCCTCACATCCTCATTGGCACCCCACAGGCCTTGGTCGAGATTTTGGAAACTGATAAGGGGGCGCTGCAGATTCCAACGTTGGACACGGTTGTCGTGGATGAAGCGGACTATCTGCTCCCTGTGCCGACACTGGGTGCTTCGAAGAAGGAGATACGCAAGTGGGAGGCACACCCGCCACCGACGTTACAGCTCTTGAATGCGCTGTTTGAGGACAGGTCAAAGCTGAAAAGAAAGGAAAACACAATGCCATGGCGGTTTCCCTTGCAAGCCGTGTTCTCTTCGGCCACGCTACGACATTATTTGAGACGATTCTTGTTCAATCAGACAATATGGATGGATCGCTACTCAGAGGCGGTCAAAATTGATTTCGAGAAGGAAGGAAAGGGAAAAGGGGTGGATGCGGTGAAGCACTATGCGTTGATGGTTGACCGGAACGGAGCAGTACGCAATCTGGACTTGGAGGAGGAGGAAGACGAGACACAGAAACAGGTTCACCCAAAGCCGACTAAGGGTGGCGCAAGTGAGGAGACGTGTTTATTGCCCCCCCCTTTTTTTGTTCTCTGACGGATTTACAGTGGCTGCACCCATTAGCCCGGCTGTGCTGGAAGCCATAGCAACTACGTTTGCGCTCGATGTGCCGAAGATTGCGCTGCTGGTATTACCGGCTGTTGCACCGGTGAACGCTGTGTTGAAGGAGCTTCATGAACTAGGAATCAATGCCCAAAGTCTTGGATTGCAGGACGAGGAGAGAGGTAAACAGGAGCTGATGAGGAGCACGCTCAAAAAGTTCAATCCGCGACCAAAAAGCGGGGGTGCTGGGCGTGATGAGGCACAAGCTGAGGAGCCGAGTCTTCTTGTGACTACTGAAGCGTCGATCCGAGGGCTGGACCTGCCTGAGCTGACGCATGTTTTCATTGCAACGGCGCCAGACAACGAGGTGGACTATGACCATGTGGCAGGGCGGGTGGGGCGGTTTGGGCGAGAAGGCAAGGTTGTCCTGTTTCTGGAGGCAAGAGAGCGCGCCAGGGCAGCCGCGCTCTACGGTGGACTAGAGATTAGTCTTGCGCAGTTTGAACATGTTCGAGTGTTATGAACCTGTTACTTATGCGGAGATTGAAATGAAGCTTATTTTAAGTAGCCCCCTTCCAGATCTGGGTTCGTCGGCTGGACGCCCTCTCCCAGCCCTCATATCGCCTAGCCGTCCGACCGTGAGAGAGCTTGTTTCGCACCTTCTCTCCCTCTCTCCCTCAACTACTGCTTTCTTTTCTTCGCCGGCTCCCTTCAGAGGAATGCTGCTCCTAGGTTTCCTCCTTTCCCTCCTCGTCATCCCTCTCGCCGTCGCACAGCAACCCTCGTCGTCGGCCTCCCGTACAGCGAGCGCAACTGCTGCACAAGCTGCCAATACCACTGCATTGAATGTTACTTCTATCGTGACCTCCACACCGGTCACCCGCACCACCGTCTCGGCAGGCAACACACTTCAAGTGACCTCGTTCGTCCCAACGACCGTCCTCCTCACACTCGCGGCACCTAATAGCACTGCAACACCCACCACCAACGCGTCAGCCACCAATGCGACAGCCACACCCACGCAGCCTTCTGAGCCTGTACTCGACACCCGCGTGGATCCGGCTTTTGGAGTGCTAGGCGCCCTCCTGATTCTTACAGGGCTTCCCAGCGCTTTCTTGGGGCACAAGAACCGCTGGTGCGTGTCTTGTCACCAGGACCCTTGAAGTTTTTTTTCCAATTCTTATTGTGAATGGAATTGCAGGTCTTCTTTCTTTCTAACGGGATTTTACACACTTGCACTCGTCTGTCTCGCCTTGATCCTCAAGTTTGGGGTACTGGTTGCCATCCATCCGCCCAACAGGATGCTCCGTGGCTTGTTTGTCTTGGCGTGCGGCGTTGCCGGCATTGCTGGCGGCGGCGTCAGTATTTTTTTCTGGCAGCAAGCAAAATATTTCATCGGTGCCTGGGGTGGATTCTCCATCGGGCTCTGGGTGCAGTGCTTCAGGAACGGAGGGCTCATCCGACCCATTGGAATGCGGTGGATCCTGTACATCGGTGCGTGGTAGCCATCATTTCTTCGCTTATATCCTTATCATATCATAGGTTGCGGGGCCGTCGGCTTTGTGCTCTGCACTATTCCGAAGCTGCATTACCACGTTCTCATCATTGGCACGGCCATCACAGGCGCCTCGGCGTTTATGCTCGGTGTGGATTGTTTTACCACCGCAGGCCTGAAGGAGGTACGTGCGGTGGCCGGCAATTGAGCACGTGCATTAACAGGTTGGATTCAGTTTTACGTGTACAACCTGGGTTTTTCGACCCTGTTCCCAAAGTTTTCGGGCATGCATTTCCCGATCTCACAGACGATGGAGGTCGAGATTGGGCTGATCGCCGCCGTGTCCCTCATGGGTGCTGCGGTGCAATTACGCGTGCTCAAGATTCTCAAGCGCAAGCTGGCTGAGATCAATGCGGAAGAACGGAAGCGGGAGGCATTGGCGGAAGAAAAGGCGGTCATGCGGTTTGAGCACGTGCAGAGTGACCTTTCGCAGTGGGAGAAAGAGCACGGCAAGTACTCGCACGGGAAGAACGAGTCCAATTTGTCAGGGGTGCCGCTTATGAAAGACATGGATGATGTGCAGCCTTCGACGCCTGGTGGCGACTCTACGCTTGTTGGGCCGCGGCCACGGACGCGGTCGGGTGTCTCTGAACTGGCGTTGAACGAGGACCCGCAGGGATCTCGTGCACGCCCGGTCTCGAGATTCAGTCAGAACCCCGGACTTTTGCCGGCTATGAACCTGGGTCTGGGACTTGATTCGGAGCTGCCAGGGAACCTGATTGAAGACCATCACCGGGATCCTGATCTGATGAAAAAGGAGGAGCTCCTGGCGGAGATTCAGACGATCCGCAAGTCGATTGATGCGCTGAGGAGCGAGAGCGACTCGAATTCTGGGGATTCGAGGCGGCCGTCCATGTCTTTGCACTCGCGGACGCTGAGCGGAGAGGGGGCGCTGGCGCAGACGCAGGCATCGTCGTTGCATGTGCGGCCGGCACGACCCCCGCGGGAGCGGGTGCATTCTATGGACATTCTGTCGGCGTTTGACAATCGGACGGCGGAAGGGACGTCGATCAGCCGACCGGCGAGCACGCCGCTGCGGGAGGATGACTGGGACGCGTATGTCCGTGAGCGCAAGCTGTTCCAGCCGCCGTCGGGACCGAGCGTGCCGATTGCGCCGACGCTGGTGACGCCTGTTGCGCGACCGGCGTCTGCGCTGCTGGCGGTGCCGGATGCGGTGACGGAGGCGCTGGCGCGACGGCATGCCAGGGAGAGTGCGCTGGAGTTTGGGGTGTCTGGGAGTATGTCGCAGACGCCGCCTGTGGAACAGCGGAGGCCGGTGACCATACTTCCGCCGCGTGCGACGGGCAAGGGGACGGAAGGGGGCGCGGGAGCGGGGGCGGGGGCGGGGGCGACGCCGCGGACGCGGACGTTTGAGGAGCTTGTGGAGCGGCATCAGCAGAAGATACGGACGCTGCAGGAGCCGCTGAGTAAGCGGGAGAAGGAGCAGGCGGAGCTTGCTGCGGCGCGGAGCCGGTGGGAGCGGAGCAAGGCGGTGGAGAAGGAGGCGATGGGGCGTCGGCAGGCGGAGAAGGAGGCGGCGCTGGCGAAGAAGGGGAGGGAGGAGGGGAGGCGGGGCAAGGGCGGGGAGACGTCGCGGCATTCGCGGACGCTGAGCGGGGCGGGGACGGGTGGGAAGCGGGGGTCGGCGGCGAAGGTGCAGGAGTGGCAGCGGTACCAGCAGGAGGTGGGGGCGGATGAGCAGGGCGTGCTGCCGTTTCCGAATGCGGCGGGGGACCGACGCAAGAGCCGGGGGGCGCCGCGGGATCCGCCGAGCTGAACAAGGGGACGTTGGTTACTCTCTCTTGCACGGACAGTCTATCATACCATCGCAAGCCTGGACATTGTTATAATTATATTTGTGGTGGCTGCTCTCTTGCACGCCTATGTGTACCCGTGACAGTGCGTGGGAGGCTGATGCACCCGTGACGGCGTGCGTGGGAGGCAGATGGCGCGTAGGGTGTGCACGTGGGCTGGGGTGCTGTGTGTGTGGGTGGTTGTGGACGGGGATGTGAGAGTGTGGGAGATATAAGAAACCGAGGGGTTGGCTGTGAATGCCCAGCGTGGCCCACTACTCCCACGACCGACCGTCTTCACACGGCTGGAGAGACGAGATGAGAATCATTAGCCATGCTTACCCTCCTCCTCCTCTCACCATGGACGACATCCACAAGGACCTCCATCCCCACCCGGACCCCTCCCGCGTCCCCCGCGCCCTCGACGCCGACCCCGGCCCGTCCACGCACCTCGCCGCGGATCCCGCCTCGTATCCGTCCCACCACGACCGCCCCCCCGCCGACCCCGCCGTCCGCACCCTCCTCGCCGTGCCCTCCGACTGGCGGGTCGTCCCCGCCCCCGCGGACCCCCGCCGCAACGCCGACCACCTCGCCGTCCCCGCCGCCGTCCCCAGAGACGTCCAGGTGCGCACCACGCTCCTCTCCCCCCCGCAGCCCTCCTCCAGCAAGCGCAAGCTCGACGGGCCCGCCGAGGAGCCCCAGAACAAGATCCGCAGGACCGTCCGCGAGCGTGTCGCCACCGACTACGCCCGCGTCATGTGCATGACCACCGTCGTCTGTCTCCACGCCGCCGTCGCCCAAAAGTCGTACGGCAGCGAGAAGCGCTTCCTCTGTCCCCCCCCCGTCGTCCGCATCGAGTCCCCCCACGCCGAGCTCAAGTCCCAGCAGCTCGCCATGTGCATCGTCACCGAGAACGGCGAGCGCGGCCCCGACCAGCGCTCCCCCCTCGACAACAACATGGTCGCCAGCTTCAAGTATCTCCACGTCGCCGGCACCGCAAAGTCCAAGAGCTTCCAGCTCGCGCTCGACATTGGCGAGCCCAGCCTCGCCCCCTCCGAGCACAGCGACGGCATCCCCGGCCGCGTCTGGGCCTCCTTTGACTCGGCCCCCGTCACCATCATCTCCAAGCCGTCCAAAAAGACCGCAAAGACCCGCAACATCTCCTCCTGCATCCTCGCCGGCGGCCCCGTCTCCCTCTTCAACCGCATCAACTCCCAGACCGTCCGCACAAAGTACATGACCATCGAGCACGCACAGCTCTGTGCCAGCAACCTCTCCTGGTCCGCCTTCAACGTCACCGTCACCCGGCGGCACGCCGACACGGGAGGCGCCGGTACGTCTTGCCTCTTCCGTCCCCCACAGCCCCTCTTCACCTCCGCCCCCCTTCGCAGCCGGCCCGCAGCCCGTCACGTACGGCTCCGAAATCCAGCTCGTCGACTCGCTGACCGGGATCACCACCAATCCCCTCGTCATCCGCAAGGTCGACAAGGGCAAGGTCTCCCCCGAGGACGGCGGCCCCGTCAGCCAGATGCAAAAGATTGCACTGCAGCGCATCAACGCAGATGGCTCGCGCTCCTACCTCTCTGCCTCGGGTCCCGTTCCTGGCGCACCCCTGCCGGGTGCCCCCACCCCAGGCAGTGCCGGCCAGCCTGCCTCCCACCCGCTCCTCTTCCAGGCACCTCGTGTCCGAGACGAGGTCCGCGACGGCATCCGAGTGGTCACCGACGAGGTAGACGACTACCTTTGCTGGACCATTGTTGGCATCTGTAAGCATCCTCACCCCGGCACGTGTCGGCCGCACAGCTCATCCCCCCGTTCCGCCAGCCAAATTCCAATACACCTTCTTTGACGCGTCTGGCCACAACTCGCCGGTGCCCAACGTCCCCATCACCCCCTTTCCCACCCTTTTCACCGCGCCCGCATACCGTCCAGCCCCGCACACGATCGAGCTCACCGTCTCCAACTTTTTCTACCAACATCCCACCACCCACGCCCACACGCCCCTCGAGGTCTGGCTGGGCGGACTGGGCCCCTTGAGACAGCGCATCTTCCAGGCCACCCCGCCTGGCCCTTTAACATCGGTGACCCCCTACGCCGTCACCTCCGGCGGCCCCGTATCCGGCGAAGCCGTCAACATTGCCGAGGCAGGCACCTCGAGCAATTCCCACCATGGCGGAGACACGCCCCAAACCATTGTGGCCCCTCCACGGTTCGTGCCCTCTGGGCCGTTGCACACCATCATCATTGTCGACCTGCCACCCATCAATGACATTATAAAGAGTCTGCGGGACAGTGCCATGACCCTTGCCGCAGGGGCGGCCGAGGCGGCACGCATCATGGCGCCCACATCGCGCTCCCCGCCCCACGAGCCAGCGCGCGACAGGCGGTCAGAGGACGCGCGCAACGGATCGGGGCCGGAGCATCGCTCCGACGCGGGCCCGTCTTCCGGGCAACCACACGCTTCCGGCAATGCTGAGCGGTCCGCCTCGCACGCGCAGCCTGCCCTAACGGCATTGGAAGACGGGCAGGCATCTGAGCAAGGTGCTGGAGCGCTGTCAGGCCAGTCGCTACCGCTTTTATTCATCCGAGGCTCCGACGGGATAGGGTATCACTCTGGGCGCTCCATCGCATGCGATCACACGTTCCATGACATGGGTTCGATGCGCAGCCCCACGGATGGACGGAGTCCCGCTGAGGGCAGTTGGCTATCGCCAGGGCAGACGGTGGAGGGTGGCGTGCAGGGATGGTCGTTGCGAGTGATATGAATGGGGGTGTCGGGAGTGTCGGGACTTTTGTGTACGATAGGTCCACTTTTGGCCTCCATTTGGGTGCATGGTTTGATTTTCGCTTGTTTTCCTTCTCTCTATATGGCCGTAGTCTGATCGCTTTCAAAATGTTTACTGTGCTGATTTGTAGTATTCTAGCGCGAATGGAGCAATAGCGGATGATTAGTTGCAAATTATGTCTATATCCGCTCATTGATTGCGCACACACATACTGGGGCAATTAGTGTCTTCGGACTTGGCGACGTTTCAAAACTCCGCCAGCGCGTTTGCCGCCATCGTAGAGCTCAAAAAGGGAGTCGCACGTTGGCTCGCTATCTTTCTTCCTTTCCTTCACCCCATCGCCGCTTAACTCCCTCCCTCGCACACTTTATGGCACAGCCTGCAGTCACATCGCGTCTCCAATGGCTCTCTAGCCTCAACGCCGGCCCCGAGCCCACTGAAAATTCCAAGTATCTGCGCAAGGTGAGATACGGGCCTGTTTCCTTTGTCATCGATGGGGCGTATTTCTGACCTCGCGCCATGACTATTGTGTGGCAGACCGCTATCATTGCTACGATTGGTACCTATCCGTTATCGGCGGTGACAGCGCAGTGCTGATCATGCGCGTTTTTGTGTTTGCTTTTGGGGGCTTTTTTTTTCTTGTTGTGTGTAGGTCCCAAGGTGAACAGCGTGGAGAAGCTTTCAGAGTTGAGGAGGGCTGGGATGAATGTTGGTGAGTTTGAAGGAGAGGGGGACGGGGAGGGGTGCTTTTGCCAATTGGCTGAGGCAACGTCCGAGAGATCACGTGTTGACGTCATGCTTTTATAGTGCGCATGAACTTCTCGCATGGGGATTATGAATACCATCAGAGTGTGATTGACAATGTGAGGAAGGTTGTGGATAGTATGTGTTTTTTTGCCTGGTTTTGGGTTGAGATAAATGTCCGACTTTGTTGTCAGTGGAGCCTGGGCGGCCGCTTGCTATTGCGCTGGATAATGTGCGCCCGGGTTTTGCCCATTGCTGTGGTGCATACTCTGACGTTTTATGTTTAGAAAGGCCCGGAGATTCGTACGGGAGTGATGAAGGATGGCATGGACGTATGTAGTCACGCCGCCCCTCTCTTTTGGTACATCTCCTGACGTCATCGTAGATCAATATTTCTGCAGGTCACGAGTTTAATATCACCACCGACCCCTCCTTTAGCCAGTCCTGTGACGAGGGCAACCTGTATGTGGACTATGTGCGTGCGGCTCGTATGGGCGCCTTTCTTCGTTGCTCATCATGTGCCGTAGACCAACCTCCCCAGGGTCACTTCTGTTGGAAAGATGATCTACATTGATGATGGTGGGCTTTACGAGTGCTTCCACCCCCAAACTCGTTTCTTAAAACCATATTTTAGGCATTCTTTCTCTGCTCATCATCCACATTGGAGAAGACTATGTCAGGGTCCGTGCCCTCAATAACGGCACGCTCTCTTCCCGCAAGGGCGTCAATCTTCCCAAGACCCCCGTGGACCTTCCTGCCTTGAGCGAAAAGGACAAGAAGGACCTACGGTTTGGCGTCAAGAATGGCGTTGACATGGTGTTTGCTTCGTTCATCCGTCGTGCGCAGGATGTCCACGACATTCGTGAGGTGCTGGGCGCGGATGGCGCCAGCATCAAGATTATTGTCAAGATTGAGAACGAGCAGGGCGTGGAGAATTTTGACGAGATTTTGGCGGTGACGGATGGCGTCATGGTTGCGCGTGGGGATTTGGGGATTGAGATTCCGGCGAGCCAGGTGTTTGTTGCTCAGAAGATGATGATTGCCAAGTGTAATGTTGCGGGCAAGCCGGTGATTTGTGCTACGCAGATGCTTGAGGTATGATTTCCTCGTTTGACTGGATGTGGCGGTGTTTGCTGACTTTTTCGCCCGTTTTAGTCTATGACGGTATGTGTTGGGTTTTTTGAATGTCTAGGTGTTGTTCGGCTGAGTGCGCTGACTGCAGACTAACCCTCGTCCTACGCGCGCTGAGATCAGTGATGTTGCCAATGCTGTTCTTGACGGTGCGGACTGTGTGATGTTGTCCGGAGAGACGGCCAAGGGCAAATATCCCGTTCAATCTGGTGAATTTCATTCGGTTTCCATAGTCTTTGTTCTAACCTTCGCCTGCTTCCAGTGTTGATGATGGCCGAGACATGTCTCCTCGCGGAGCGTGCCATCTGTTATCTTCCTCTATTCGACGAGTTGCGCAACCTTCAACAGCGTCCTACGGAGACGGCTGAGACCGTGTCGATGGCCGCTGTCGCTGCGGCATTCGAGCAGAATGCGGGCGCGCTCCTCGTGTTGTCGACTAGTGGGAACACTGCCAGGCTGCTATCCAAGTACCGACCGGATGTGCCCATCATTTGTGGTGCGTACACTTGTTTTTGTTTGACTTTAGCGTGACAGTGTTTGACAATCGGATGCTACTGCAGTGACGAGAAACGAGCAGACCGCGCGTCAGATTCACTTGCATCGCGGTGTCTATCCGTTTTGGTATCCGGAGCCCAGAGGGATCCAAGTTCATGAGTGGCAGACTGACGTATGTCGGGCGATGTCGTACTAGGATGGTGCATTGGGGAATTGACATGATTGTTGACAGGTCGACAACCGTATCCGGTTCGGTCTCCGGTCTGCGTTGGAGCTCAAAATCATCAAAACTGGTACGACGGTGGTTGCCGTGCAAGGATGGAAAGGCGGCCTGGGCCACACGAACACGATTCGCGTGCTCACTGTTCCCAGTGAACCTGCGGATTTGGAGCTTCAGCCTCTCGGCGCAAACTGAGCGCGAACATTTAAACTAGACTTTATATCTCATGTTCACAGCCTTTTGTCTCTCGATTGTTATGCGCTGCTGTTTTCGGAAAAAAAAGTAGACATCTATCCAGTTTAGAGGTTTTTGATAGTAGCAATTAGCATTGCTTTCGCATTGCCACTTGTGGACTCCCCGCGGTCATGGCGTGTAGGCGCCGGAAGTACCGTCGCGTATTAGAACGAATGGGCAACCTTGCCTGCAATGCATAATGTCCTCGGTTCATATCCCCCCTTCTCCTGGCCAACGGCTACGGGAGAAAAGTCGGTCGATATCCATCTCACCTCGCCTTCCCACTGTTGCCAACGGCCTGCACGAAAAACATTACCATCGCAGCACCTCCTCATGGATGACCATGTACTACATCCCTCTACCCTGGCCTTTTTCACGACGCACAGGCGTCCGACGACTAAGGGTATTCCTCCCTATACCACACAGGTTATACCTATCTATGAGACACCTCGGTCGTGCGCGGTCGCGGTGGTCGCAAATTCTGCTTGTCCTGGCGGTGGTGACTTTTTTCTGGCAGCTGTACGGGTTTGTGCGGTGGCTTGGGACGACGCTGCCTGGGCTGCCGTTTCAGAAGAAGCACACGACGCTGGTGTTTTCCCCTGATGACTTGCGACGAATATGGGAGTGGGAGGTTGCTAGTGGGCATTACCAGAGTAGCAGAAAAAGTACGTGATTTTTTTATGTGTTTGGGGGGGTGTTCCCTTTTTCCCCCCCAAAGAGACGTGTGTTCTGAACGTTTTGCTTTCGTGTGTGCGTGTGTGTGTTATAGTTCCAGAAGGTATTGCATTAGAAGCTCCGTTATTGAATCCGGGTCTACCTAAACAACCACTCATTACTGCCTCACGATTTATACCACCAAGTTCAATGTTGAGCACCACCGTCGGGTCTGGCTTAAAACGTACTTATATTGATATTCAAAGTAATCCTCCAGCGGTCGGGTACCCAACGCGGCCAGCACCCGGTAGTATTGCTGATCTCGATGTAGTTATGGATCATTGCGACTTTAGTAATAACAAGGCGAGCAGTGTATTGTCCAGCCTTTTGCCCGGGGTGCAGTACTGACATTCGGTGCAGTACGTTAGGGATTGTTTAGAAGTATTACGAGTTGGGGCGGGGTTGGATAATGGCAATCGAGTGCGGCGTGGCAAGATAGACGAGTGGAAGTACATTTATGTGGAGGAGGGTCAGCGTTTGACCATGACGGTCCCACCCATTTCTGGTATTATAAAGCATCTCTCCAGCGCGAAGCACGATGTGGAACTCGAACCACCGCTCCGCCTCCCCCCACCACGTTCGTATTGGTCCTCTTCCGAGTTGGCTACGGCCTGTGATCCTGACCACCCCCGGATATTTCACATATTCTGGGGTGGGCCCTTTACTTCCCACCCACATACGATGATTTTGTCGTTTCTTTTCACGCAGAATCTCGGCCTTCACCTTTCTCTTGACACACCCCCGTCTAGCATTTGTCGTCCTCAATTTTGGGTTTGGATGCAAATGGGCCTTGCCCGGGAGGCTGCGCCCAAAGCCACGGCCTTGCGGGACATGTTTGAGTCGCTAAAGGCGAACCCGTGGTCCTCGCCTTTCCTGCACCCTCGGTTCCGGGACATTATCAAGTTCAAGCTGTGGAACACCACCGAGCAGCTGGATAGCATACACGAGCTGAAGGATGAATGGCGGTCCTCGAATTTGTTCAAGTCGGGGGGTCATGTCTACCATGTGCCGCAAGACGTGTCGGATTATCAGAACCGTGATGACGCCGTTCCTGGTGCGACGCCTCGTGGGTCCAAATCAAGAAAGGAGGACAGCCTGCTGAATCGTATGGGATCCACGTCTTCTGCATCATATGATCTCATGAGGACCATTCTCTCTGATATGGCCCGGTTTCTGCTTTGCCATCGGTTTGGTGGTATTTATCTCGATGCAGACACGCTTTTTCTTCGTGACTGGGAGGAATTGTGGGGGTGGAAGGGTGCCTTTGCCTATCGATGGTCGCGCCTCCCCTTGTACAACACTGCTGTTTTGAAGCTCAACAAGGGCTCGGCGTTGGGAACCTTCCTGATACGGACGGCTTTAAGGCACGGCTTGGACTTTCATCCAATGTCGGCTATCTCGCAGTACATCAAGGACGCAGATCTGGATGGTCTTCTTCTACGGCTTCCCGACGCTCTCTTTGACTCGCCGTGGTTGAACACTGAGAACTATCAGCGTGACCGACCACCAGCACCTTCTATTGTCGAGTAAGTTTTATCAAAGTTCGTATTTGTGTCAGTATTGTGACCGCACTGTCCTCAAGCTTTATACATTTCTTTGCCACGCCAACGAATATGGGGGGAGAAGCTCAGGCTTTAGGCTTTGATGGGTTCTTTCGAGGAGCGTATTCATATCATTGGCATAACTCCTGGTGCGTCTTCCCTACCTTTTCGGGATCATTCTGATAAAGCAAACACTGCTCCGCAGGTGGATACCCTTTGATCCGGCGCGCAACTGGCCCGACCTTGGTCCGCGATTTGAAAGAGCTGAACGAATTGCACGCCTGCAGGCCGAATCTCCTGCTGCATCGCCCGGGTCGGCCAACGATACCGACGGGCAAAGGTTCATTTGGGAGGATCGTGTGTCAGATGACAAGCATGATCTTGACTGGGCGACCATCCTGAAACGTACCTTTGAGAGCTATATTCGGGGTGAACGGCCGAATATGTATGGGGAGTGGATACGTTGGTGAAGTGTGTGTGGGGTTTAATGCACTTGACTGGAGGCGTTTTTAGAGTCGGTGCCTTCAAAAATAATATATATACATGTATAGCAGCATTTGCAAATAATTGGAGCCGCAGCAGATCAATTCGTTCGGCAGTGATAGGTAGGGCTCGGCAATTCCCCTGCGGAGGCGCACAGCGCAAGCGACCGAAAACGCTACGAACAACGACGAACACGCTCGCGGAACGTATTCCCCATCCTGCTTAGTGGCTGGCATCCATGTACCCCGCATCTCGTGGGCATAGTCTACGAGAGAAGGGCCGTTTATCGCCCCTTCCTTCTTACTCCACTTCCCTACATGAAAAGCACTCACTCAAGTCACGGCCATCACAATGGACGACGACCTATCAGTTGCATCTTCCTTGGCGTCGAGCAGGAGTTCCTCGGCGAATAAGTATCGTCCTTCCCCAGCCGTCTAATGTCTATCAATCGACCGTGCAGCGGTTCGGTCGCAGACGAGCATTTGCCATTTTTCTTGGTACATTCGTAGTCATTATATGGACCTTGCTTACTATGCGGAAACGCTTTGGCACTCCTCAGACACAGTGGCCATTGACATTCCAGGGGGACCCACCCACGTTGGTCTACGCACGCGAAGACTTGCAGCGTGTCTGGGAATGGGAGATTGCGAGTGGGCACTATCCAAGCAGTCGAAAGAGTACGTCTCGTGTCTCTCTTTTTTTCCCAACATGATCAAGGCGGTTGATTGGACGGCTTCTAGTACCAGAGGAAATAAACTTGGCAGTACCACCACTGAACCCTGCGATTGCACGGACACAACAACCTATTCTTCCATCTCGATTTAGACCCCCAAGCTCTATATTGAGCTCTACTGTAGGATCGGGGCCGAAGCGCACTTATCTAGACATACATAGTGCGCCGCCAGGGGTAGCCTATCCCCCCAGACCCGTTCCGGGAAGCGTTGCGGACTTGGACGTCATCATGGACCATTGTGATTTCTCCAAGAATAAGGTCAGCAGGAACTTTTATCTTATCACAGGCGCACGTATCTAACACCTCTCACCATTCACGCATAGTATGTAAGGGATTGTTTGGAGATTTTGCGTTTGGGAGCAGGATTGGACAATGGAAAGCGATACAGACGTGGAAAAATGGACAATTGGAAGTATATTTATATGGAGGAAGACCGCAGGCTTGATCAATATCCTCCGATATCGGTTCCACAACCCAAAGGGCCCTATAATGCTCGACTCCAGGATGACCCCGATGTTGGTTTGGCATTTCGTAGACGCGAAGCCATCGAACCTCATCTCCGTCTACCACCCCCACGAACGTACAGACCCTATGTTGAATCGTCGGATCCTTGCGATCCTGATTATCCACGAGTCTTCCACATGTTCTGGACGGGTCCCTTTACCGACAAGCCTTATCTTGCTCTTTTGTCTTTTCTGTTTACCCAAAACTTAGGTCTCAACCTTGCCCCAGACACACCCTCATCCAACCTCTGTCGCCCACAGGTTTGGCTATGGATCAATCCTGGACCAGCCGCTGCTGTGCCCAACCCAACAGCGCTCCGGGACATGTTTGATTCATTGAAGGAGAACCCGTGGTCTGCGCCTTTCCTGCACCCGCGTTTCAAGGACTCCATCAAATTCAAGCTATGGAATACCACCGAACAGCTTGATGGGGTTCCTGAAATCAAGGATGAATGGCGGTCGTTCAATATTTTCAATTCGGGTGGTCACGTCATTAACGTGCCCAAAAATAAGAATTCCAAGCTGAGCCAGTCTGAAACAGACGTTTCCTCAGATTCTTCTATCAATGGCACCGCGCCTCCTGAGCCTTCTGCCACCAATCTACCCATCGAAAAGGAAGATGACATGTTCGGACGCACGGGTTCCACCTCTTCATCCTCATATGACCGTTTGTCAGTGATTCTGTCCGACATGGCTCGCTTTATCCTCTGCCATCGTTTTGGAGGCACATACCTCGACGCTGATACAATCTTCCTACGCGACTGGGAGGAACTTTGGGGCTGGAAGGGTGCATTTGCCTACCGGTGGTCTCGTCTTGAAAAGTATAACACAGCTGTTCTGCGCATGAACAAGAATTCCGCCCTGGGGACGTTCCTTTTCAGAACTGCGCTGAGGAACGAACTCGACTTCCATCCCATGACGATATCCAGATATACCAAGGACGCTTACGTGGAAGGACTATTATTACGGCTTCCTGACGCGTTATTTGACTCTGCATGGTTGAATACTGAATATTATCAGCGGGATCGACCGCCGTTCCCCTATTTCACGGAGTGCGTACTTATTAGTAGCATTATTGGAGGGCTCACGTTAATGTTGTTACATACTCAGCTTCTTGGACTTCTTCGATACCCCAGCGGTGAGCAATGCGGCGCCTCAAGCACTGGGTATAGAGGGCTTTTTCAGAGGTGCCTTTTCGTATCATTTCCACAATTTCTGGTAAGTATTTCTGAATAAGGATGTCCAATTCTAACTCGCCGATATCCTACAGGTGGAAGCCCTTTGATTCTAGTCGCAACTGGCCGGATCTAGGCGAACGATTCATCCAAGGTGAACGTGCGGCTCGCAAGGCGTTACGTGAGGCAGCACGCAATGCTACGCGAGATGCTGCGTCGGGATCCCTTTCTTCAGAAACACAAGCCCATTCCGAATCGCCAGAAACCGCTGACGATGACGATGCCATGCGGGAGGACCGCGTCGAAAATGACAAACTTGACCTTAATTGGGCAACAGTCTTGAAACGCACCTTTGAAAGCTACATCCGCGGCGAACGGCCGAATTTGTATGGTGAATGGATCATTTGGTGACACATGGCGCACTTGAGATGACCCCACGCAACTTTCATGACCCATGTCTGGTCCTTGGACCCGACCTATGTTTACATCCCACACATTTGCGAGACGTCAAGTGCAGCGTCTCGCCATGCCCGCTGTGTATATAGGCACATCCCTCACTCTCACTCGTAACTATTCGCCTCTCTATAACTTTACCTAGAGCATTACTACCTATTGTCACGCTTGCATTTATTACACATTATGGGTCCATGGACTTCGTTCTTGTCTCTATTGGCTAGACTAGACGACCTGGCTACAAGCGAGAGCAAGGATGCTAACCGAATTAGATGGTCTTATTTCATTGGCGTCTATGGTCTTGGGGGACTGGTCTGTCGCTCATGACTTACTGTGCATGCTCCGCCTGTGCGGCATTGACGCTGGCTTTGAGAGTCGCTATTACCTCGTCAGGGTCTTCCGCATTGAATATTGCTGTCCCAGCGACGATGACGTTGCTACCTGTAAACGCGCAGAGAAGGCATATGCCCTAGGACGACTCCGCCTTTGTGTACAATGTGAGCTCACCTGCATGTGTGCATGCGTCGACCGTGCTAGGCCCAACGCCGCCGTCGACCTCAATGTCCTTGTTCGGAAACCGCTCACGCAGCTCTGCCACTTTGGGCACACAGCGCTCAAGGAACTTTTGCCCACCTCGTCCTTCACAAGTCTATCATGTGAGCGAAAGTCCAGGACTGTAACCGAGGGAAGCACACGCGTACCCGGATAGACGGTCATGACAAGTAGCATGTCTGCAGCATTGCCGACATCGTCTGTGATCGCAATAGACGGCGTGTCAGGCGAGATGGCGACACCAGCGCGCATCCCCTTTGCGTGAATCACATCGATCAGCGCTCTCGGGTTCTCTACGCTCCGCATGAGATCATCGACAACAGGTGGACAGTGTGCTGCCACGTACTCGTGGCTTCGGAATGGAAGCAGTACAGAGCCCCGCCCGCATCTGCAATGTCGTCTACCCACTAGCGACAAAAGGGAGGGCACGGGTCAGCCGGGACAAGGAAGAGAAATGCAGACACAGCCAAGCCAACAGGGAGAGAAATCTGGACGGTATCGAACCTTCTCGGGCTCAGCGACCATCATATGGCAGTCCATGAATATTCCGGGAACGCCCTTGCTCACGCATTTGAGAATGGGCGCCCCTGTAAAAGCGTCAGTGGGTAAACGCCCGGGGTGTTTTTCAGTAATGGTGCGGCGTGATTGAGCATAGGCTGCGCCCAGACGTACCCATCGTGATGTTGGGCACGAAATGCCTGCAATGTGCCATTGTGAGTGTATGGTCTGCAGACCCAACCCAGAAGTGAATTCACCCGTCCATGACATCTGGAAGCTGGGTGAGAGAACGTTGAGTGAATTGTGTGAATTGTGTGCTGGCTTACCCATGTGAAGCCATTCTGCACCACCTTTAATCATTCTTTTGCATTCTGCAGAGAGTTGACCAAAGTCTGAAGCAAGAACTGATGGAGAGATGATAGCTCGAGGCATGTCTAATTAGGCGGAGACCACGATCAGCCCACGTCACTAACATGTCCATCACGTGACAAACACATCTGCAATTCGACATCTCGTGGTTGTTACAGAAACGCTGCCTATTGCAAGCGGAGAGAAAACACATATAACAATAAAAACCATACGATGACCACACGAAGTTGGCCAAGCAATCTCCGATGCATCGCAGCGATCCAACACTCGTGAATCAGGGACACGCCAGCACCCTCAATCCCCTCCCAGGCCCATCTAGAGCAACAGATCCGCCATATGGGAAATGTGAGGGGAGAAACCAACAAGGAATGTCAATGTACAGACAAGGAGGTAAAAAGAGACAAAAGGAGGTAAGGGAAACGGACATGGCCCAAATGGCCATGAACTTGGCACGCCAGGCATCTATTTCCAGGTCCAGATGATGTCATGAATGCGGCCGACAGAAGGGTCCGAAAGGATATTGAAGGCCGCAGGGCTGAAATCTAAGAGAAAGGCCTGTCGGTGGCTAATTCAGGGCGTCCTGTGACAGCATGTGCTTACCGAGAGACTTCGTCGCACACCCAGTGCACCGGTCAGTGATGGCCACGGTGACTGACTTGCCTTGGTCTGAGAAGAAAAAAATAAATCAAATGACATGTGCATGTGAGGCCACCATATACTCACAAGACACATTGACTTTCTTGTTACACACCGGGTTCTGGTTGGGGTTCACACCATTGTATCCTCTACATGAATATAGTAAGAAGACTGGACGTATGACCGGCACAATACTAACGGGTAGCTGTCAAAGAGGGACTCGCTGACGGCAGCAATGAGATCAGAGTCATGGTTAGTGATTCCACAAGCACCCAAGCCAGTTGCGTAGAAGGTGCCTGAGATAATAACAAAATTAGTATATAGACAAGATAAGACGTGAAATTGTACCATCTCCTCCTGTCTGGGTTCCACTAAAAATACTACTAGACTGGCCACCATTACCACTACCCGAAGAGGGTGCAGGGGCAGGGGCAGCGCTGGAGGATGGGGACGGCTTGGGTGAAGGAGCGGGAGGAGCGGATGAAGGGGTAGGGTCGGCAGAGGAGGAAGGGGCATCGTGGGTAGTCGTATCTTTTGAGCTAGGGAGTGGTGCGACATTGGCGGGGTCGCCGGAGGGTGCCGAAGCTGCAGAAGTGGCGGCGGAAGTGGCGGAAAGTGCAGAGCTAGTCCTGCGGGGCTTGCACCGTTTCCTCAGCTGTCTCTTCGGAATGGCAGCACTGGCTTCCAGAGGCTGCGCAACGGGCTCTGGAGCAGCTGCGCGTCTGGCGAGGGCGGCATGCTGGTGACGGCGGTAAATGCTGTCGCCAGCATGGGGCGTGACGAGGGCGCTGGCAGAGACAAGGAGGGACGCGACAAAAGTGGAGGTAAAGTACATTGCGGAAGGAATCGTCGTGATCGGGTGGTATTGAAGGAGAGTTATAGAGAGCGGCGGCACAGAAAGCTGAAAGATTGGCAAGTCGAACTTTAAGGAGCGAGTCTCGTGGAAGAGAGGATGTGCCAAAGCCGAACTCGAGGGAGTGGGGGTGGACCGGGGGTGCAGTAACCAAACCGCGTTGCCGCCTTAAATACTTGTCTCCACCACCACGCTTCGGCAAGATGCGGACTGACACTTATAATTATGTTTACGTAAGCTTACGGGTGCCCATTGTCCGCAGCACTGCTTGCACCACACCTCATGTCTTTCATTAAACCTTGCTCAAAAATAATGTTCTGACAGTGATGATGCAATTACCGTGCTGCCTCACCCAACCATGGCAGCTGTATCTCCCTAGATACGCGTTGTGTACGTTTTCACCAGCTGACTGCTTGCCAGTCCCTCCAGCGTCTTGGCATATGAATCCACCTGTCCCAGCAACAGCATGCTCTCAAGCCTACTTGGCTCTGCCGGAATCTTAAATAGTCGCGCCACATCGTCTTCTGGCAGAGGCGCCAGTCCTGCGGCAACTCTCGCTGCGTTTTCTTCCCGCCGCTTTTGTATGTATGTCTCGGCGCGCGCCTTTTCCCGGGCAATTTGGCGCGAAAGGTAGCCTAGGTTGTTTTCCTCGTTTTTGTAGTCATCTAGCCCTTCCACAATGCGCTCCAAATTGGATGTTAGATAGTTTGGCGACTCGAGATTCAATGGAGCAAACGAGGGTGGCAGAGAAGACTGAGGACCAGGAAGTGTGGGTACGTGGAAATCACTCACGTTCACCGAGGGGTCGGAAGATGGTTCTGAGAGTGTCCCAAGGAGGGCATTCAGTAACGCCGAGGTACGAATAACCACAGGGATCTCTTCGAGGATCGAGGAGAAAGTTAAACGATGATCTATTAAGCTAGCCGAAAATCGCGAATGAACGAAGATGCGTGGAAATAGGTGTAATAGGGGCGGACCTCTGCGTGTTGAACTTGCCGCTCTTATGAGCTTCCAAAAAAGTTGGTGCCAAACGGAAGGCCCGAAATGCCGCATTACCACGGGCTGTTTGAGATATATCTGTCCATCGTGTAAGCCACTCTCCATGTCATACCAGGGCGTAGCGAGTGAAAAAATGTAATTACCGTGAACAACCACTACACCGCCCCTCCGGAGCTTGTCCCGCTGAGTTGCCAGAGACTCCACGAGTGTCTGGGAGAAAAAGGCTCCAAGCGTAGTGGATTGGTAAAAACCAACAATACTATCGTCTGATTGAACCTCTCTCAAAGAACGCAGCATCGAGGTTTGATAGCGTGCTGCGACAGTGTAAGGTTAAAAATCCAGTGATGTAGGACATCAACGAACCCGCGGCTTTCCCGGTACGCTCTTCCTCATCAGAGGAATGTGGCATCGCAAAACAGTTCGATACCTCAAGGGTCCCATCTAAATCCAACCCCAGCAATAATCCGTACGCGGCAGATGGCGAAGATGATATATGGTGTGCAGGTGTATCGCGACTGTGCTTAATGATTTTGCTAACCACCTGTGCCATATCCATCAGCTCATGCCATCCCACCAGCGACCGCCACCGCCACCTACCAAGCCGTCCAGCTGCACACTTGTAATGGGTATCTCGCCTTCTGTGTCGATGACTTTCGACATGGATGCGGGAATAGCCACATATGTTGGTGCCACAGGAGTAGGAGCAGCTTGAGGTGCAGGTAGTGAAGCGGCCAGAGTGGCCGCCATCGTGCCCGCCATGATGACCAGCAAGTATCGTTGAGGGAAAGATGAAGGGGGTGCAAGCAATCTTAAGCGCTTGCGGCTAGTCCGCCGAATAATTGCAAAGGGTACACACTATGTATATACTTCAATCCCGATCCTGCTTCAAGCCGCGTTGGCCTAATGGTAGGGCGTCGCTTTCCTACTGCGTTTGTTACGTGATACTTTAGGCGAAGCTTATGGGTTCGATCCCCATACGCGGTAACTGGCATTTTTGCGATTTCAGCGAGTGCCATCAGTATCCTGTCCCATCGCCTGAAAACCAAGTCTTGTTCCGAGGAAAGCTTTCCCACATGGTATTCATAATTTAATACATCTTTGACACGGCGAAGAAGTGAAGAATGTCTCGCCTTCTCACAAACCTGCTGACCACTGGCAACTTCCGCCAAATGAACGCTTCGACGCAGGGGAATTTAGGTACAGAGCTAGAGGATATTTTGGATATATTTTCACATAATGAGCGACCTGGAATAATACTAAAAATAGGGTGCACCAAAAACAGCTTGGGTGCCTCGTGGACGAGGGGCAGCTTGGGGTAATGCGGATTAACAACCACATTCGCTCGTGACGCTGCATCGATGGCAACTATCATTCTAATCGTGGCATATTGACTCTGACACTTCAAGCACTAGAGTATAATAAACTGAACACCGTAGCGGAGAATGGAGGGAGCCAAGATAATATGAAAGCGAAAAAGCATTGCGAGAACATACTAGACTAAGAGAGTTACTGAATTAAGAGCGGGGTATAGCTGTATTGGAAGATTCGTAGTTGGGGAAGGTAGCGAAAGACAAAGGACGTCCTTGTCTTTCACTACCTGTTGGTCAAAGCCAGTCCCGACCAACGTATCAATTCTATGCAAGGAGTACTATTTCTTTTATGGGTACAAGTAATCACACAATGAGCAACATTGCGTAATTAAGGTAGGAGGTACCGTATCGTATCGAACTGCGACGCAGGAAATGTTCGCTGTCCCCAACGAAACGAATGACGTCAAGCTTGTTGAGAGGCCGTAGCTGCTGGAAAAGGGATACATAGACATCCTTGACCATTAGATAAATATCGCAGAGACAGTCTAAAAAAATGATGCTGTTGCCACATTCGCTATTGAAGGGGAATCGATTGTTCATGGCATCATGACCAACTAGTGTCGACACACTATGAGCACAAGAGTAAATATTCCGATCACAGTGACAAAAAATGAAGGGAGTCGAGAAGGCATGGTATGAGAATGAAGACACGAAAAAAAACCTAAGACACCGGCAACGAGAACAAAAGAAATGGAAACAGTTCCATGCAATACACACACACCCATTTCCTCTCTCGTTCCTGTATCCTTGGTCAGCGGGAAGAGTTTCCACCAGCTGGTGCCTTCAGTTTCTGGGGTTTCTGTTCGTCATGAAACTGCAGTAAACACATAGTCGGGTCGGAGTCCAAATAGGCTCTTGAGTCTTATAGTCCTCTAACTAATCAGCCTCTAACTAATCAGTACGTACCCTGAAGACGGCGGCTATCCCTGATAAGCTTTTGAACATACAATTGTTTGGACAGGGAATCATCCGTCAACAGGTGGTATATCATAATTACACGATCATCACACTCATACCGAGTTAGACTGAGCTAATACCGGCACAGTTCCACTTCCCACAAAATTGCAAATGATCATTGTCAGAAGTCGGTTTAGTGTGTCACGTAATAGTATCGCATTTGTATTTGGTTACCCACCTTATATATTACTGACTGAACCTCCTTACACCTGCTTCAGGCTTAAAATAGTATGAGAGTGCTGTTTTCTTTTTTCATAAATGCACTACCCTAATCCTGTTTCTTTTAGACTCCAATATTTACCTTGCTTGACATGCATCAGTGTACATCGTGGATGAAAGCCCCAAGTCTCCATCAATTTCACACTGCTTTTCTTTCCCATTTTCACATGATATGTTCAAATATTTAACTGTCTGTTCAAGGTTTCCGCCATGGTCGTGCCATGTTTGAAATACCTATTGGGTCGGAGGCATGAACTCCTCGAATCCACGCGCTGATACCTTCAGCGCCTGCGGCAGTTGACAAAGTATGGTAGCCAGACCTAGACGTAAAATCTGGTCATATTATAGCCGTTTAGGGCCTATAAGTAAGGCCCATTTTTCATAGTTAAGTTTACATGTAAGCGATTGTGCGTAACCATTTAATCTTGCCCAGTGAGGACTGACGTGCATCGTTATAATCCAGCGAAGACAACCTACTATTTGCCATCTTCTTGCACACCAAGTTCCTCCAGCTGCCTGACTCTTGGACAGAATGAAACTGTTAGACAAATCTTTCAAGTTGAAAAATACTACTCGGATTACAATTGTCCTCGTGATTGGCATCGCCTTCTTCTGTGGGGAGATTACCGGTAAGCTCTGAGTGTCTAGACATGTCTGCAATGCGATGTTTTCTGAATGTCCCCCCCCTCCGTATTTGAAGCTGGCTTTCGATCAAGGAGTCTGGCATTGATCGCTGATTCAGTGAGTCTAATCCCCTGAGCATCCGATTTTACTGAAGTATATTTCCTAGTTTCATTACCTCAATGTGAAGCATTCCTTCACAATTGTCTGGATATTCTCAGTCACTGAATGGCCAACTTATTAGGACATACTTGCATAGTGAGTTGGCTATGGACGACCCAGATTGCTTTAGTCCTAAAGCTAATCATTGCCTCCTTGCAGTGCAATCACCTTAGCCGCTGCTTATGTATGTAATGTCGCGTGTACTGGCTAACAGAATCACTAAACGATATTCTTGTGCAGTTGAAGGATAGCAAACACCGAGTAGGTGTCCAGCATTTGAAAAGACTGTAAATTCATACTTTTTCTGAAAAGCCACATGGCTTTACATTTGCTTATCATCGTGCGGAACTCATAGGCGCGGATTTCCCTATCGCAAGTTGGTATTGTCTAACGTATTATAACAGGTGCATTCTTCAACGGCATATTCTTAATTGCGCTCTCCCTCTCCATCTTTCTCCAATCCCTTGGACGCTTCATCAATGTAGAACATGTTAATGACCCTTTGTCGGTCATACTTATTGGAGGCATCGGCTTGATTTTGAACATAATCAGTGCATGCGTTGTTCATGGTTCGTGCGCTGGGTTCTCTTGTCTCTCCTAGTGTCTGACGACGCATCATGTAACAGGCAGTGAAAGTCAGGCTAGTCCAGATGTAGCTCTAGCCGAAAATAAATCAACAGAACCACCCAAGCATGCGGAGGAAGTAACAGCAGCCGACCTTGCACCTTTCAAGGCAGAGGAGGGCGACGTTGTAAGTTCGTGGCGATGGCAGAGCTCTTTTGTCTCATTGGAACCAAGCATGCTCTTCATAACCATGTTCGCCTTGTCCAACCGGCGGTATCGAAAAGTCTGGGCATGACAGGGATACTCATTCATATTTTGAGTGATGCTGTGAACAGTGAGTTCTTCTCAGTTGCAGTTGGTGTCTGTCTACCCTGGAATTACTGTGCCGCAGATGTTGGTGTTATTTTGGCAGGTGTCATCATGCTGAAGTCGACTTCGCCGGCGAGGTTTTATGCGGATCCAGCAATATCTATCTTCATCAGTTTCATGATCTTTGCCAGCGCCATACCACTCAGTAAGCTTACCTGGGTTTTTCACATCAACTTTTAACTTACCGTTCGGCAATTAGCCACCAATACTGGCCGCATATTTCTCGAAGCGGCTCCTCCTCATCTTGATCTCAATATGATCACCGAGGATCTGGTTTCAGTCAGTTTAAATATGCATGTTTTATTTCATCAACTAACGTGGACCAAGTTACCTGGAGTAGTGTCCATTCACGACTTGCACATATGGCACCTATCCCAAAAGTGAATCGCTCTCGCTCTCGAGCTTCTACTACGCTGAATTTTTGCATCGTCACAGCGACTATTTGGCATCATTTCACGTCCTCGTATCTCCAACAACCACCATCGAACAATGGGGAAGAATTGATGACAATCTCCGGCAGTGCATGGCTGAGTATGGCATCACTCATGCCACTATGGGACCGGAAAGTTCTGTTTTGCGGCGAGAGAGCGATGGCGAGTTCAAGATGAATTGTAGCCGTCATTTTGTTTGTGGTCAAAAATGACGACCCTATGGAGGGCTTTTCAGCATGCCAAACCCAACTGTTTTAGTATGGTTTATATGGCTGCTGCCATGGACGGTCATCAGGAGAACTGGCTGGGCCTTGCTTGAGTCGGCGGAGCTTGCAAGACAGTTTATAGTTTTGCATTGCCATACATAGTGCTAGTAGTGAATACAAGATGTGTTCAGGAATTTTGCAGTCATGCAAGCATATGCGAGACGAGTTCATGTCCATTGCAGGTGCAAGGTGTGTATAAGATGTTTGGGTCTTTTTTTGTAGTGGTGTAAGGCATGTATAATAAGATATGGTTAAGCCGTACGTTCGTTGTAATCTATTTGGGCTCAAAAACTTGTCTGTGGGTTTCAACAATTTGCTAATATGTTCTTTGCCCCCAAAATTCCATGTGCACTCCTTTTCTGCCCAAGAGTCACCCGGTGGCCCACCTTGGAGCAGCCTTTGCACCTGTTGAAAAAGAGTTGAATTGACTATGCCTTCAGAGCTACTGCCGCTACTAGCATAATTAGCATCTCGTTCCTGACTGATATTCGAAGGGCCTGAGGAAGATTGGCCAGGCTCGGAGCTGGAGACAGTGGCAAACTCAAATATCTTGTCAACTTCTTGACGGACGGTGTCAGCTATCCTAGAATCCATCTCCTTGAGGAGACGTTCCGCTCTGCCTTTTCGTTCTTTGCGCAGACAAGGCCCATGCTTGTTGTCATGAGTATTATTACCATGGGTGTGGGTATCACAACCTTTGGCTTCAGCTTGCATTTTACACACTGGCAGTGGCTTAAGCCTGAGCGTTGTTATGACTATATTCATTAACACCCAGATCCCTGTCCGATCCACTCAGATCCCCACGCACATGAAATCTATACTCCATTTGGAAACCATCACATCTCCATTTAGTCTGTCCAATTGTCACTGTTGATCTCACTCATCTGCCTCCAGTTCTGATTGATGCATCAGCATCACCATAGGAACCTGGACACCCATCCCTGTCGGACTCAGACATACTTATGTAAGGCTGTTGGCCTTGGAGACCCATCACCAGAGTAACTATTATTAGATTTCAAATATGTATTTAAGTCATACAACTGGGGACTTCATTCCCCAGTTTGAATATCAAATCACACCTAGCTCCTAAGTCTGATCCAAACTACCTAAGTTGTACTCCATCTCCAAAATCTCAGACACAGGTATTAGTGAGGGTGCAGCACATAAGCTGAAGCCAAGTCCATTTGTTACATCCTGTAACACCAAGTCCAAACTCTGGACCTCTATCTCCTTCATCTCCATCCCTGTCAACTCCACCTCCATCAACCCCAAACTCCATTATTGTTCTCTTTATAAGTAGTTTCTTCTTATGGGTTACAACAAACCTCCTTCTTTTATATTGTTTAGTTTCAGTTTGGACTTGGGTCCAAACTCCGAACTCCTTTCCATGTTGTACTCCATATCTGTCTTATTGTCTTATCATTTTAGTTTCAGCATTCAATTGTCCACATACTTATATGGGCTACTCTCTGTCTATTACAGTAGTTCATATATGTTATATCCTGCAACACCAAGTCCAAACTCCAGACCTCCATCTCTTTCATCTCCACCTCTGTCAACTCCACCTCCATTCTGCTCAGACCAAGGTCTGAGAACCAGATACTGTTATGACTATATTCATTAATGCCCAGATCCCTGTCCGATCCACTCAGATCCCCATGCATATGAAATCTATACTCCGTTTGGGAACCATCATGTCTCCACTTATCTGTCCAATTGTCACTGCCAAATCTCGCCCATCCATGTCTGGTTCCGATTGATGCATCAGCATCACCATAGGAACCTGGACATCCGTCCCTGTCAGACTCGGACATACTCATGTAAGACCGTCGGCCTCGGAGACCCATCACCGGAGTAATTATTATTAGATTTCAAATATGTATTTAAGTTGCCCGACTGGGGACTTCATTCCCCAGTTTGAATATTGAATCACACCTAGTTCCTAAGTCTGATCCTAACTCTCTAAGTCGTACTCCGTCTCTGAAATCTCGGATACAGGTATTAGTGAGGGCGCAGCACATAAGCTGAAGCCAAGTCCGCTCCGACCCCATGACGTACCCCAACTCCCTCTCCGCCTCCGACCAAACCTCCAACCTGACTTCTGACCCAATCTCTGACCCCCAATCGGACCTAGTGCGTAACAGTATATTCAAACTGCCATACTCCTACCAATGCCATGATCCACCACCAATTCCAAACGCGCATGAACTGTCGAGGTGCCCACTCCCAGCATCAACACCCTCCCCAAGGTTGTCAAAGAACAGATGGACCACATAGAGGCCGTCAATGAAGAGGACGACACCCCACCCTCCCCAAATCTGGTGCAAGCCATCTCCCTGCTCACCAGCAGCATCCATAACCCACAAGCCCCTAAGTCCCAGACCAAGGTCCAGGAACCTGACCCATTCAATGGCTCCAATCCACAAAAGCTCCAGCCATTCTTGGTGCAATGCCAGTTGAACTTCCACGACCGCCCCAACATGTTCACATCCGATCGGGCAAAGGTCACCTTCACCATGTCCTATCTCAAGGGCACCGCACTGGACTACTTTGAGCCAGTGCTCATGGATGACTCCAATGATCCGATATGGTCAGAAGACTACTCCGACTTCATCTCTGAACTTCAGACCAATTTCGGTCCTTACAACCCTGAGGCTGATGCCGAGAACAAACTTGATCAACTTTGGATGAAGGAAAATCACAAAATCACAAAATACATTGAGAGTTTCCAGCGGCTAGCCCTGAAAGTCCAATGGGGCAATGCCGCACTCCGACGCCAATTTTACATTGGACTCCCATCCTGCATCAAGGACGAGATATCACACGTCGGTAAGCCAGATACTTTGGTTAACCTTTGCAAACTCGCCCAATCCATTGATGCCCATTATTGGGAATGTCAATCTGAGGTCTCCCACAAAAATTTGGCTAACAACAAATCGGACAAATCATCAGACAAGACCCCAAAGTCCAACAAGGGGTCTGATAAGAAGACCACCACCAACTCAGGCCAGAAGTCAAACACAGGTAATGCTGCCGCTTTTGGTTCCGGTCAGAATAACTCTGGAACCGGCAATAGCTCTGGAGCTCGCAAGAGTGTTCCAGACCTCTCCAACAAGCTGGGAAAAGATGGAAAACTTACCCAGTAGGAATGCCAGCGTTGCATGGACAACAACCTCTGTCTGTTCTGCGGAAACCTGGCCACCAAGCCAAGGATTGCAACAAGGCAACCTCGTCCGCAGCAAAGGCAAAGGGCCGTGCCGCCAATGCCACGATGGACAAGTCCGACGCTAAAGCAACAGACCAAAAAAAATAGTAAGCAGTCCTATAGCCTCCGTACGGGCTGAGGGCTGTGTTGGTACTCCCTGTACGACAAATGAGGTCTGCCTGAACGCATCCACTCTTTCCCACTCTGACTCCCTTACCCTCCTCATCTACTCCAACTCCATTCCTGATACCACTATCCAAGCATTAATTGACTCCGGTTCTACTCACTGTTTCCTCGATTCCTCTTTTTCCAATTTACATAAACTCCATACATACACCATAACTCTGATATTGCTCCGATTATTTGATGGCACTACTAATGCTGTTATTTCACGAGCTATAGATCTGTCTATCTGTTTTTCTGTTGGAGAAATCCAAAACCTTACATTCTATGTTACTCTGCTTGACTCCAGCTGTTCTGTGGTTCTCGGGCATAATTGGCTCACCTGCTACAATCCGTTGATTGACTGGGCATTGGGCCATATCACATTCCATTCCCCAGTACAGGCTGTGTCATCCCCAATGTCACCAGCAACTTTAGGTGTGAAATTATCTTCCGCCTCCGCTGACTCTGCTCCGATAGATACTCCATCTACCCCACCATCTATATCAATGGTGGATGCTATGGTCTTCGCCAGACTAAGCAAACTGGATGGTTCTCACATGTTCCAGGTTCACCTCTCTGACCCAATATTCCTCACTGCCCATTCTGTCTGATCAACCCCACCGGACCTATCTATGGTTCCTAAGGAGTATCATGAGTTCGCCGACGTGTTCAGCAAGTCTAAAGCCGACTCCCTAGTGGAACACCGACCATATGATCTCAAGATTGAGCTGGATGACAACTCCACCCCTCCGCTTGGCCCTATTTACTTGCTATCCCAAAAAGAGCTACTGGCTCTCCGAACATTCATAGACGAGAACTTGGCCATGGGCTTCATCCACCCATCCCTATCTCCCCATGGAGCTCTGGTCCTATGTCCACAAAAAGGATGGATCACTCCATCTATGCGTCGACTTCTGTGGACTTAACAACAAGATCACCAAGAAAGACTGATACCCAATACCCCGTACCGCAGACCTACTCGAGAGTCCTCAAAAGGCTAAGATCTATCCCAAAATAGATCTCCAACATGCCTACCATCTAGTCTGCATCCAAGAAGGCAACGAGTGGAAAATGACTTTTCGCACTCGATATGGATCTTTCAAATGGTGCGTCATGCCCTTTGGACTAACCAATGCTCCAGCCACGTTCCAGAGGTTCATGAATGATACCTTCGCTGACCTCCTCGATGTGACCGTCCTCATTTACTTAGACGACATTTTGGTATATTCGGACAACGAAGAAGAACATTGGACACATGTCTGAGAAGTACTCTGATGTCTCCGAAAACATGGCCTCTTCACCCGTGCCGACAAATGTGAATTCCACTCCAACTCGGTCGAGTATCTAGGCTATATCCTCTCCCCAGCAGGACTGACAATGTCCGATGACAAAATTAAAGCCATACAGGAATGGCCAGAACTGTGGAAAGTCAAAGATGTACAGTCCTTCCTGGGGTTCACCAACTTCTACTGCCACTTCATTTACGGCTACTCCAATATCACCGTTCCACTCACCCGACTTACTAGGAAGGGTACCCAATGGAATTTCACTGACAAATGTAGACAGAGCTTTGAGGCCTTAAAAAAGGCCTTTACTTCCGCTCCAATACTGACTCATTGGGTTCCAGATGCTCCTATCCTATTAGAGACCGATGCCTCCGACTATGCACTTGCCGCGATCCTGTCCATCATCTCTCCGGACGATGGACAAGTCCATCTGATCGCTTTTCACTCACGTACATTTATGCCCCCCGAACTGAACTATGACATCCATGACAAAGAGCTCCTTGCCATATATGAAGCCTTCTGGATATGGAGACACTACCTCAAAGGCCCCTCCGATCTGGTGGACATCATAATGGACCACAAGAACCTGGAATACTTCTCTATAATAAAATTATTCATTTGGAGACAGGTCCAATGGTCCGAATACCTGTCGCAGTTCAATCTCATTATCTGTTTCCATCCTGGTCGACTCGGTGCAAAGCCCGATGCATTGACTAGATGCTGGGACGTCTACCCTAAAGAGGGGAGTAGCGACTATGCCACTGTAAACCCACACAACTTTCATCCTGTGTTCACTAATGAGCAGCTGGCATCATCCCTATGAGCATCCACCCTCATGACTCCCACCCTCCGAGCTGTTACCATTATGGACATCGACCAACTCTGCTCTGACATCCGCTCATCACTCCGATCTGATCCTGTTGCAGTTAAACACTTGGACAACCCTTCCGATCCAAAATGGTCACTTGACCCTGAAGGACACCTCCGACACAACAACTGGATATATGTCCCCAATGCCAATGGTCTCTGACTCCGAGTTTTGCAGTATTACCATGATCACCTGATCTCTGGCCATTTTGGGCAAAATCGCACACAAGGATTAATCCGATGAGACTATGTATGGCCAAAAATGCGAGAATACATTCAACACTACTGCAACTCCTGCACCACGTGTATGCGCTCAAAATCACAAAGGCACAAACCCTATGGAACGCTTAAGCAACTTCTGGTCCCAGAGCAACCATGGAACTCCATCTCCATGGATTTCATAGAGAAGCTCCCCCCATCACTCAGATATGACACCATACTCGTGATTGTCAACAGGTTCACTAAACAGTCACTATTCATTCCAATGCATGACACCATCACCTCCGCCTCACTAGCTAAATTGTTTGTTCTCCATGTTTTCTCTAAACATGGAGTCCCATTGCATGTCATGTCTGATTGGGGCTTGGAGTTCATGTCCTCCTTCTTCTGCACATTAGGAAAGGCTCTTGACATGAAACTTCATTTCACCTCCAGATACCATCCCAAAGGAGACGGACAAATGGAACAAATGAATCAGTCCCTGGAGCAATATCTCCAAGTCTATTGTGACTATCAACAAGACAACTGGGCTGACCTACTTCTGATCACAGAATTTGCCTACAACAATGCTCCAAATGCGACTACCGGCATCTCTCCATTCTTTGCTAATAAAGGCTACCATCTGAACATCTCCATCCACCCTGAGAAGGAACTTGCCTCCACCAAAGCCTGCCAATTCATAACCGACCTCGATCAACTACACCAACATCTCTGAGAAACCATCTCCGATGCCCAGAAACAATATCAAGTCTCTGCAGACCGATGCTGCATTCCAGCTCCGAACCTGCAACTTGGAGACAAAGTATTCATTAAGGCTGAACATTTCCGGACCACCCATCCATCGAAGAAACTCTCTGAGAAATACTCAGGTCCTTATGAGGTCATTGCTTGCGCAGGCAGCAGGTCCTTCACCCTCCACCTCCCTGACCACTTCCGAGCAGTTCATCTGGTCTTCCATATATCAATGCTCGAACCTGCTACTACAAACGAGATCTCTGGTTGCATGCAACCTCCACCTCCTCCGATCATCATTGAAGGAGAAAACGAATATGAGATATCTGAGATCCTGGACTTGAAAATTGATTGTCGATACAAGTGCAAGCTCCAGTACCTAGTCAAATGGACTGGATACGAAGGCACCGATGAAGAGTCCTCATGGATCTCCACATCCAAACTTGATCACACATCTGAATCCATCTCCGACTTTCACTCCACTTATCCAGACAAACCTGGCCCTCTTATGAATCTTTAAGTTCCATTACTAATGCTAATTCTATTATTTCGCATCATCAATTTATTACAAGTCACAAGAAAATTACAAGTCTACCCCAAACTCCAAAGGAATCTCACTCCACCCCATTTTTCTCTGTTCCAAAATATTAAAATCAAAATCAAAATCATTTTGTTATGTTATACATTGTGTTTCCTTTTTCCCTTCCCCTTGTCTACCTCAGGCTCCATCTCTGACTCATCATCACTCTCTACATCCGACACCCAATCTTTCTTATCCCCCATGTCTGAATCCTCGTCCAAAGGGGCCATGAACTTCCACAGCTGACGCAACTCAGCAGTCTGCCAACCCTCCAGAACCTCCTTCCATTTCATTGTCTTCACCAAGTCCACTAATAACCCCTCCGTCCGCTGGAGGTGCTCCGACTGCAGGTTAACCAGCCGGATAAGCTGGCCCATGGTACTGTTGGGCACAGAGACGCACCCTGTACCTGCACCGGTCATTGCCCCTTCCGACCCGACACCGCTACCCCCGGCTGCCACAGCACCCGTCTCCATCCGCCGCTATTTGGTCAGACAACCTTCTGATTCTTTCTCCACCCCTCCTTGTACCACTAGTCGGGGCTTGACGCTCCGACTCTGGGGATCAAACTTTCCATCGATCCTACACCCTCCTTTCCGACCCTGACAACGATTGCAGGACCAAAGGCAGCAAGTTGGGCCGGTAGGCCACACACACTCCACGCCTGCATCATGACACAAGTCGCAAATTATGCTGGGCCCACTGAATGGCTCTGTTGGAGCCAGAGCCTTGGGTGGTCTGCTCCTTCTCGATGCGGCCTCCAAGTGCTCCCTCTCCTCCTCCTTGTCCTGCTGTTCCACCGCTGCCTTCTCCATCTTGCGCTTGCGAAGCTGGATTGCTGACCTAGTGACATGCAGCTCCTTCTTATGGGTCGCCAACATGCGACTCTCCGCCTTGCACCATATGACCCTCCGGTCTGCCTCCCGCTTCTCCATATCAGCACTTGGGTGCGCCTTCAATGAAAAAACCACGACCTCAAGGTTCTTCTTGGTGGTAGCAGCATAGAGCTCCACTCTTTTGCAAGTCTCGACTGCGGCTACCCAAGCCATCTCCTCGTAGCAATTTGAGGTCAGATCCGGCTCCACATCTGTCCCGACATCCATGCCCACCTTGGGCTCTGCAATTACGTCAAGCTCCATATTGGCATTGGGATCCACCTCCACCTCTGCCCTCTCCGCCTCTACCGCATCATCTTCCTCAGCCACACCCACCGCAAATAACAGCCATGACTGCTGTCGGTTCGCTTATGGAATAGATCCTATAAGCCTGCACGCAACGGTCCTAGCAAACAGATGGTGTGTAACGCAGTTGTTCAGCACTCCAAAGATCAATCAGGTCGAGGGGTAGAGGTAGCACTGAGTAACAGGAAAGTGTAATAGTGCTCTGTGGTTGGATGAGGATGGGAGCAAAAAGGACGGTCCAGATGGCTGATCATGCTCTGTGACTGGATGACAATGGGGAGCCCGGTTGGGAGGTACGCTGTCGGTTCACTTAAGGAATAGATCTTATAAGCCTGCGCGCAACGGTCCTAGCAAACAGATGGTGTGTTGTGGCACTATTTAAAAGTTTGATATGAAAAGACGCTGGCAGAGTTGGACTGTCAGAGTGGTCCAATATACGTCCTCGATATGTCCTGGCTCGTCACTGTGGATGTAACGATAAGTCCACCGTAGGGACAGTTGTTGGACAGGTTGACTCCATCCGTGTAATCAAGATGATGGTGACCTCAGGGGTCCCTGCCTGTATTGGCACACTCAGACTCCCCGGGTGACTGGTCGCCTCTGCCCCTGTCACCTCCTCCTCTACTTCCATGGCGGCTTCTAGCTCATGCGCCTGCTCCTCCACTTCCCTCAGTCTTGTGGCCTCCATCGTGGCCACAAGTTCCTTGACTCTGTGGGCTCTCTTGGCTTTCGCTTCCTCCTCTTTCCTTCTCTGTTCTGTCTCCACCGCCTCCTTCCATCTCTGCTCCTGCTCCTCCCCCTTCTGTCTTTGCTCCTCCTCCTCCTCCTTCCGTCTTTGCTCCTCCTCCTCCTCCTTCTGTCTTTGCTCCTCCTCCTCCTCCTTCCATCTTTGCTCCTCCTCCTCCTCCTTCTGTCTTTGCTCCTCCTCCTCCTCCTTCTGTCTTTGCTCCTCCTCCTCCTCCTTCCGTCTCTGCTCCTCCTCCTTCTGTCTCTGCTCCTCCTCCTCCTTCTGTCTCTGCTCCTCCTCCTCCTTCCGTCTCCGTTCTGCCTCTTCCTCTTCCTTCCGTTGAGCCAGGAGCAATTGCTCCAGCTCAGCCATGCTCATGTTTGCCAAAGGGTTAGATATCATTGAGGATAAGACCTCAATCATGCCCCTCCTTTTATATTTCTCCAGACCCCCAGTATAACTCCAACTGCACCCAACCGTCTCACCTATTCAATCCATGGACATGAGGCCTCAGGGGCTCAGCCTTAAATGGAGAGATACTGTTATGACTATATTCATTAACACCCAGACCCCCATCCGATCCACTCAGATCCCCGTGCATATGAAATCTATACTCCATTTGGGAACCGTCACATCTCCACTTATCTGTCCGATTGTCACCGCTGAATCTCACCCATCCATGTCCAGTTCCGATTGATGCATCAGCATCACCATAGGAACCTGGACAGTCTTAGTTCACACTGTTGCACAGAACTCAACCAAGTGTATTGGTTGGGCAATGTGCTGTACAGTGTGGTAGTTACTAAGTTCTGTCTACTATATGTGGACCCACACATGTACTTGGGTCCACTGGCTTACATAATAACTATACATATGCACCCTATGGGTGCATATATCTATCAAGAAGACAGCATTCCTTAATGGAATGCTGCATACATTAATTATAACTATCTAGCTATATACTGTAGTAAGTAAGTACCTTGGACACCCTCCCCTTTTTGAATGAGGCATGACCTCATTCAGTACCTTTTAATCATACAGCTCCTTATAGAGCTGTTCCAATGAGTTGGTGTCCATATGGTCATCTTGTTCATATGGCACCAGAGGGGGATGGCTCTCAGTCATCCCCGACATGGTTGCAGTATCCTCATCCACTTGAATGGATGAGAAGGATGCAATTGCTACTGCAGCATCCCAATTGAGTTCACAATTAAGTTGATTGTGACTTAAATGCTCAGCAAGAGAGTGTTTAGCAGCTTTATGAGCTGCTTGGGAGGCTCCCTGAGTCTCCTGCTTTTGCTTACCAACCCTGGCAGGCTGGTTAAATGCTGCTCTGGAGGCAATGCGTTTAGCAAACTCCTCTAACATAGCAGTGTGGTTGGGGATGATGCCTCCTGATTGTCCAAACCAGAGCACTGACGAGCCAGGACGCATCGAGGACGCATATCGAACCACTCTGACAGTCCAACTCCGCCAGCGTCTTTTCGTATCAACTAAATAGCGCCGCAACTCCCTCTCCACCTCAGTCTCTAATTCTAGCCATCAATCGTCACTCGTGTTTCATCGCCATCGATCATTATCAGCCTTCTATTCACACCAATCCTTTCATCATCATTCACATGGCTTCCCATTCTATTCCCCTCTCCAACATCACTTCTAATAATACGTCACACTGGTCTCTGGACACAGAGGACTATCAAAAATACGCCGAGCTCCACGGGCATGTTAAGCCACCTCCACGTGTCAAAATACTTCCAAAACTCTTTCAGCGTCCAAGATCCCCACCATGTCTCTCTTATGCCATTGGCGATCCCATATTCTTTCATGATTCCGTTGAACCATATACATTCCTCGACATTTCGCCTCTATATCGTAACACGGATAGACGAGTCGAACGTGAGGTAGAATTTCAGTCGCCATCGCCAACCTATCCTCCCACTTCAATCCGACTGTTTTGGAACCCGCAAAATTATGGTGTTAGGGCAAACTCTAAATCACCACAATTCCGTGAATGAACAGCTGAGAAGAATATCAAATCCTACTGCAGCACAACTCCAGAAACAATTTAACGTTTGTACTTTGGTTACAATCCGTTGTAATGGTCAATGCAGACGATACGCAGGAAGGTAATACGTTTCTTAGCAGTAGGGAATGAATAAGACTTCCAGAGTCTAGAGTTCACGGACGCTTAGGGGTCCAGATATTCCAAAAAGAGGGGAATGCACTTAGAGGCTAGAGGAAGTAGGTGGATGAATCCAACCGTCCAACCAGTGACACTCTGAAGCGGGTAACAGCAATGTGTGAAGTAGTCTAGCAACTGCTTCACACGAGTTCAAGATTCTAATGCTCTGCAAAGGCAGTACACACTAGTAACTTAAACAAGAGCACTAATGGCAGGACTATCGACAGACAATCTCACCCTGTAGATTCGTAGTCACGCGAGGTAGATACTACACTCACGCCCAAAGCAGGACAATCACTACATTGAGTGCAATCGAATACAGTTACACAACTGTAAGCGACCCTTGAACTGGACAATCAACAGTTACTGAGATATAGAGGATGACACTGTATGTCACTCTAGTCACACTGATGTGCAAATGATGGGGTAGAAATGGTTATTTATTTCAGAGGCAGAATGGGCTCCTTTTATATTGTATTTACAGGAGCTGACTAATACTACTGGAAACTTCTACCTATTAATAGATGGAAACTACTGGAAGCTAGTGGAATATGTGAGAAGGGGGTGGAAGTTTCCTAGCCAATGAGCTGCTTGGATTTGCTCTGACTCATGGCATGAGTCATGGATGGAGTCATAGTGTGACTCAGAGCAGGAGTCATAGTATGAGTAATCACAGGAGTCATGGTATGAGTCATGGAAGGAGTCATAGCATGAGTCATGGCAGGAGTCATTGCATGAGTCACCATTACTCAAATAACTCGGTCAATACTTCGTTTCCTGGGCTGATTAGCACAGCTATGGGTAGGCACAGCTTCTATTGAACTCTCCACTGAAAATGGAGTCAGGAGGTGCAGTGGTTGCGAAGATATTGAGGATTTACTGGCAGTGGTGACCAGATTGAGTCGGAGATTGAAATGAGTCATGTGATTGAAAATGAGTCAGTTGTCCGGGTGACTCCGGCTGACTTTGAGGCTGCTGACATCTGCGAAGGTTTGTGGGTCCATGTGGGTCCCAAAACTTCGCCCAGCAGAACAATAAGTTTGTAGACTCATTTCTGCATGGAAAATTCCCAAAAAAATATGAAAAAATAGAGAATATTTGAATGGCCCTGAATCAAGAGAAAGCAGCAGATATATGCTGATATTTTAAGGCCATCAAGCAGAATTGTACAGTTTTGGGACTTTAAACAAGATCTTTTTAAGGGAAAACCAGTTCCCATACACCGACTCAGGTTACATCGTGTCAGGCAAAGGGACCGAATACTCTTGGAACGGGATACCATATGGAGACAGATCACTAAGACAATAAGGAGTATTTGTTGTGGATGCTGACTGAAGTCCTCATGTGACTCAGGGTCAATTAACCTTCGGAGCCGTAGGGAAGATGGTATTGGTGGACGTTTCTATTGTTCTTTTATATGACTCACCCCTGTTTCATCTTTAATTCATTCATACACGACTTACTTATCCTTGTTCTATTTTTGGTTCTTTTATTACTCATCACCCCCTATTCTTACAAAGATTACCCCCTATCTGTCGCTTCATTTCTCCATGATTTCCCCATTAGTAGTTCAACTTCACATGCTTCGTCAGCTGCTTGATCAGCATTTCTTGCATCATATCGCATCATTTGCTCCTCATATTGTGTCGTTGTGCCCTGGGGATTTGTATATAAAAGGGCGCTAGTTTTCGCCTTTAGAAAATCAACAAGTTTTCAGCCAACGCTCTAAAGTCAAAGTCCACGCTCTAAGTCTACGCTCTACGCTCTAAGACGCTTGTTTGGAATCATGTCAGTATACAATATTCTGATGTATATGAGATATACATCAGAATTTCAATGATACATAAAGCCAGGGAGTTACAATTTGGATATCTTAAAAGATTTCGGATGTGTGAAATTTTCATAAATATAAACATATATTCTATATTTTAATAAACTTTTAAAGATAAGACATTTGGTTGAGATGAACATAATCATTTACATGTACATAATAGGAATGTATATATGAATATAATTGGTATTATATAGGGTATTTAGATATACAAATACCAGGTGGGGATTAAAGATAGTTCAAATTATGTTACAAGTATTGTATAAGAAAGAATCAATGATATTTGGATGTTCCTTCAAGAGAGTTGCCACCACTAAATCAGGAAAAAAGAATTATTTTTGAGAATTATGCCAAAATATCAAAATATGTTTTAATCTAGTATATTGTGTAAAATTTGAGAATCATGTTGAAATATGAAAATAAGTTTGAATTGAAGTGTATTGTATAAAATTTGAGGAAAATAGGTTGTACATACGTATTTGTTGTATTTCTGAATAAGCGTCTTAGGAAAGTCTTGGAAACAAACACCTTTAATGCAGTGAAGCTATTTTTAAAACAAAGTAACTTAGTTAGGGCATAGTGGTAGATAATCTTGTTCTAACATGAGACTGTATGACTATCCCTCGTACTTTAGGGTGCAATACCATCAGATTTTCCATCCAAAGTGGTGGAAAATAATGATCCTGCTCCATACTAGTATATAACTCTGTTAATTTCTGTTCCAGAAGTGTGCCATCAGTACATCTGTATAAAGTCAGTGATTGGAACCTTGATATTTATAAAGGAACTTACCTCAGAAACAAATCATGGAGGGATCCTATCCGAGATATATACCAATCATTAACTCTTCTATCAAACTCTATCTTGCATTGAAGCATAAAAGAGAGCATCTTCATAATGCTTATAACATAAAAACATAATAATCATTTTATTAAGAAAGCAAGATGTATATATCTACTGCCTATACAAAATATCAAATGTTCAGAAAAAATGATTATTATGTTTTTTCATTTCTGTTTTATAAGCAGAGAGGGATTTGAAAATGCCACAAATCTTTGAAGATATAAAAGCAATCAAAGGCTGGATAAGTGACAATGATGCACTGATAAAAGCTATGGCAAGTCAAATGGAAGTAAAAGATGAATTAATATCTGATCTTATAAATGTCAAGTCTTGGATGAGTGAAAAGGATAGGCAGATCACTATGCTTGAACAACAGGTTAATTCCCAGAGTCAGGAAATTCAGGTGCTTAAGAAACAGGTTGAGGAAAAAATACAATTATAACTACTTTGACAGACAGGAAAGAGAATTTAGATGAATGGATGAGTGAAATGAATGATATTGTATCAGGATTTGGAACAGATATTCATAAACTTCAGAGACAGGTTAATAGGTGTGTTGCCACAATATCAGACCATGGAACAGATATTCATCAACAGGTCAATACACATAATGCAGAGAATCTTATATTGGACCATAGAACAGATATTCATAAACTTCAGAAACAGGTTAATAGATGTATTGCAACAATATCAGACATTGTGGAATGGAAATCTGAAGTGCATGAGTGGATTGTAGAAACAGATGATACTGTAGTGGAACTTGGAACAGACATTAATAAACTTCAGAAACAGGGTGATAAATATAAAGCAATAATATCTGAGATTGTTGACTGGAAATTTGATATGAATCACTGGGCTGGAAAACAAGAACAGGAGGTAACAAGGTTACAGGAAAATGGTACCAGAAAGGTGACATTTAAGATAGTGAAAAGAGGTGTAGACTATATACTTATAGACTCAGATCAGTCTTGTAGACTAAATAGAATGGAATTATTCATAAATGGTGAGCCTAGAAAACTATCTACAATATATACTAGAAAGAATGAAATGTCATCATATGACGAAGATGGTAATAGGATTAATTTTCAAACATGGAAGCAAGGAATGACTCAAGGTTTAAGGCATCAAGAAAAAAGGTCTAATGAACGATCTCAAACTCCTAGTTCAAGGCATCAAGAAAAAAGGTCTAAGGAACGATCTGATTCAGACTCTGATCAATCTGATTCAGACTCTGATCAATCTGATTCAGACTCTGATCAATCTGATTCAGACTCTGATCAATCTGATTCAGACTCTGATCAATCTGATTCAGACTCTGATCAATCTGATTCAGACTCTGATCAATCTGATTCAGACTCTGATCAATCTGATTCAGACTCTGATCAATCTGATTCAGACTCTGATCAATCTGATTCAGACTCTGATCAATCTCAAATTCCTAGTTCAAGAAAAAGATGTAGAGGGAGAACCCAGTAATGTAAGCCTCCGAAGACGTAGGATACAAGGTCACCTTGGAGTGAATGGCTGTCCATGAGCAGTCTAATGATGTCCCTATCTGTCGTTTCATTTCTCCATGATTTCCCCTTTAGTAGCTCAACTTCACACGCTTCGTCAGCTGGCTTGATCAGCATTTCTTGCATCATTTGCTCCTCATATTGTGTCGTTGTGCCCTGGGAATTTGTATATAAAGGGCGCTAGTTTTTGCCTTTGGAATCAAAAAACAAGTTTTCAGCCAACGCTCTAAGTCTACACTCTACATCACAATCCATCATCTCTACACTGAGGTAAAACACCTTGGTTCAACAATCAGATTTCCCTCCGCCACCGAGAGGTTGCTTCTCCTGAAACCAGCTTTCGCGTACCTCCCAACCGGGCTCCGCATTGTCATCCAGTCACAGAGCACGATCAGCCATCGGGACCGACCTTTTGCTCCCATCCTCATCCAACCACAGAGCACTATCCCACTTCCCTGTTACGTACCCCTCGCCCTGATTGATCTTTGGAGTGCTGAACAACTGCGTTACACACCGTCTGCTTGCTAGGACCATTGCACGCAGGCTTATAGGATCTATTCCATAAGCGAACCGACACCGAGTGACATCATCGGGCTGCTCAAGGACAACGATTCAATTATCTGGTACACCATGCCGCTGCAAAGTCTCACCTACTGTCTGCTCAGTAAGTGCATCATTATCAACCCTCACAGCCAAAAGGCTGTCCTTTGATAATGTGATCAAACTGCTCCTGACAAGGTGACCTTCCATCCGACGTCATTACCATGATATGATAATATCCAATCGGCTGGTACACCTATTTAGCTATGCAGCAAAGAATTTGGAATGAAAGACTGGCAAGATAGGAAACAAGGAACTGGTAGAAGAATGATAGATGAAAGGACAGGGAATTCTGTATGGGACTTTGTTGTAGTATTCAGAACGAGTGCATGCATCTGGCTATTGACAACTTTAGAAAATATATATAATTCAATTTATAAATATTAGATAAAAATATGGACATTCTGCTCTTCAGAACTATGCACATATCTAGTAAATAAATTTTATATATCCTTCTTTATTGACATCATGGGTAAAGATAAGAAGTGCAATGATTGGAGTTCTCATGATCTTTGGGATTATGGTATAATGGTTGACACACAATGGACTAAACAGTTTTTTGAGACAGATTTTAGAGATATTACTTTAGATACTGATGATGAGATCCTCAGTTTTGATTACAAAAAGATGATGTGAAATGTTTAAAGGAGTCTTCAAGAAAATTTTTACATACTTAGATAAGGAAGAATAAGGGAAAAAGTGCTTTAGAGGAAATGACAATACCTTGCATTCAAACATCGAGAAAAGTCCCCCAGTTTTACCTAGTAACTGTTACAAGAGAGCTTGATCATGCTATCACAGAAGGGTTGTTTTCAGAAGTGATAACAAATGTAAGGTGTTGTTTTCCTGTAACAGTAACAGGTATGAAACATATTAATAGTAGAAAGAATGTTCTACAGTGTTTTGAAGCATTTAAGAAGTTTGTAGATATACTTGATAGGAAATTAGATGAGAAATAATGAGTTTTGAAAATTAATATATAATAACCAGAGACACCATGTTGAATATACCCGAGATTGGTGATAAGGTATCATTTATCAATGCAAGAACACAAATGACAGTGACAGGTATTGTTACATTAGTAACTGGCACTTTGTCAGATGACACTTTGCTAATAACTGTTACTTATGATGACAATGAGATTCAGCTACCACTATGTGCACTACAACAAGTATAAGATAAATCAGATAAGTGAATATGCAATATTTTTATTCACTCAAATGAAGGCATGTGTGGTGATAGTGAAAAAATTCAAATTACTTGGAAGTGCAATCATATAACTACTACATCTGTAGTTACAGATTGTAAGGATATTAAATGTCCTAAGAGCTCTGAACATTCAAAAAATACTCATCATGATACTAATGGTACTTATTGTTGTGTGAACAAAAGTTCAAATCTTGAAATTATCCAAGTGAAAATAGATGAAAAATGTTGTGAGTGTAGAAACTAGGACTTTTAAATCAACTCCTTATGAGGATTCTTTGAACATCTGATTTCTTATACTTTGGAATATAATGTCAATAGCATTAGAACACTCTTCAAACTGAGCTTCTATGCTGTATCCAGAGGAAGGATATACAACAATTGAAACACCCTGATTGTTATTGGTGGTTTCATATAATTTTAACCTACCATCCTTAGTTATGATCATACCATAGATTGTGATTTTACTTTTCTTGAAAACTCTCTGCTGTTGTTTCAATGCAACAACCATTGATGTAACCAAATTGTTATACACATCACAGTTCTTACAAGTTTCCCCAGCAATAGAAATATCACACTTCTTGCCAGTTTCTCTAGCAATAGAAATATTACAACTAGGCAGATTATCCTGTTGCATGGTTTGCAGACTTGACATACAATGATTTTGTTGAATCCAGGTTGAATTACTTATTTCATTGCCCTTTTCAATCATCTTATTGTACAGTGCTTCTGGTGTTTTATCTCTTTCCTGAGAAACCGATCCAGCTGGAAAGAAGTCCTTTGGGGGATTTCTTAATCTGAATTTTATGTAGATGGTGTCAGAGTCTATATACAAAGGATTTTCATCATCCTCTGGTTCTTTTTTAACAAAGACAGTAGATATTTTACTAACAACTTGCTTAGAGACAGACAACATAGCTTCATAGAATAAATATTATTTAATTTAAAATTCAATTATCAAAAAAATGAACATATTTTTGTTTTACTGTAATATAAGAGTATCTTAGTCAAAATGCCCTCAGACCAGCAAAAACGCACAAAGGAGCAAAAAGAGAAAGAGCAAAAAGAGAAAGAAGAAAAAGAGCTTCAGCAACTTAAAATGTGGAATGATCAAAGGGACAGAGCATATAATAAGTTGATGGACAATCATTGGAATTTTCTATACACAAAGTGGCCTGTCTTAGAACACAAAAAATATCATAGAACAAAACTAAAAGATATGAATGACATGGATGATGTAAAAAAGTAGTATATAACAAGCTTGGACCAATACCAGTATTTTTCTTTCTTGTGGTATTGTTTTCAGTTGAAGAACATTCTACACCTTATAGAGAGATAGAAAAAGGCTTGTTAGTACTATATCATCTACTCAAAGGTCCTACTTATGAAGAAATAGGAAATTTCATGCCATCAAGTAGCTTTTATGATGTTCATAAGGAATTTTATGGTCGTCTGCATCATCTTAACTTTGATCTAGATAAACAAGTTACTGATTCACTGAGTAAAATGTTCTCAAATATAATAATAAGGATATTATCAGCTCTTATAAAGAATCCTCCAAAAATGGAATCAGTGACATTACTTCTTGATGGTCATGATACAAGAGGAATTTTGATTGGATCGACATCTGAAGAGGGGTACTCACATAAATTTAAAAGGCAGGATTTCGTACTCAAGTATGCATTGACATTAATCAAATGGTTCTATTCACCTCACCTTCATTGGCATGTAAACTAAATCCTGATGCAAAAATGTTTGTAGAGATGGCTGTATGGAATAAAATAGATAAGAATGATCAGATAGGCTTTGATGGAGCTTATCCATCTGCTATTCCAGAAGTAGTAAAGGCAAGTATATTAAAGCCTAAGAACTTCTTTTATCCTTTTCGGAAGCCAAAAATGTTGAACTTAAACCTGAAGAAAAGATTTTTAATAAGAAGTTTGGTGCCTTTCGTTCAACAGTAGAAGCATTCTTTGGAGGGTTTGCAATATTGTTTGAAAAATTTGATAATAAGAGATCTATTAGAACTACAAATCCTGCTGTCTTTAATCTGGAATTAAAGGTAGCATGTCTATTATGGAATATTAAGAAATTTGTAGAACTACGTAAGATCAAACCATCCCCTTATCATGAAAAATGGTGTGAACAATATTTTGATTACCCTGAGGAAGAGGACCCAGATATTGAGCCACCCAGATCATTACTGGAAAGAGCAGAAGATGTTGACAAGATGACTCTATCTCAACAACGACTATTAGAAAGATGTGAGTATGATGTGGAGATGCATTATGAGACTGAAAATGAAGTAGAACAAATAATAAGGCAAAGAAAAAGGAAAGTACGAAGAATATTTAGTTAAATGGAAATGTTATGCAGAGAAAACTTGGGAAGCAACATCAAGCTTTAAATCTACAGAATGTATTAAAGAGTATTGGAAAGACAATAGTAATAATATTATTGTATACCTATGCTACATTCAACTGTAAATTTTTTTCCCAGAATAAAATTGAATATTTGTATGTTTTATACTTATAGGTATCTATGGAGACTGATCCATTACTGAAACAGCGTCTCAATCAACAGTTTTACCAAAAGCCTTTTCACAGCAATCCACACCGGCTAGCTAATTGTACAACGTGTGACTGGTACCCCTTTGGGCAGTATCTGGACCGTTCATATGCTGAAGGTGAAGTGTTCCAGCTTTCAAAGTATCCTCATATCAAATATGTATTTCTTGGTCTACAACCTGATAAAATAGGCTATAATGAAAGTGATCCTATTTTTGTAGCAGAATTTGCAGGTTTTCTGAATAAAACCAACAGATTTGTAAGTGGTTCTGATCCAACCTCTGGATATGCACACATTATAACCACACATGTGAATCAGGCGTTTGTTAGACAGCCAGGCCCAGATATAAATAGGCAGAAACTATATCTTGGCCGTACAGTGCACATGATCTACATAACTAGTATTGGTATACTATTGGCTTTGCTGTGTTGGACAGTGTCCAGACATACCAATGAAGATAAGAATTCATAATGGCATGTCTAAATCTATGGAGAAAGAAGCTTGTTGATGATATAAGGTGATGATTTTTGTTTTTAAAATGACCTCCCTAGACGCTTGTTCGGAATCATGTCAGTATACAATATTCTGATGTATATGAGATATACATCAGAATTTCAATGATACATAAAGCCAGGGAGTTACAATTTGGATATCTTAAAAGATTTCGGATGTGTGAAATTTTCATAAATATAAACATATATTCTATATTTTAATAAACTTTTAAAGATAAGACATTTGGTTGAGATGAACATAATCATTTACATGTACATAATAGGAATGTATATATGAATATAATTGGTATTATATAGGGTATTTAGATATACAAATACCAGGTGGGGATTAAAGATAGTTCAAATTATGTTACAAGTATTGTATAAGAAAGAATCAATGATATTTGGATGTTCCTTCAAGAGAGTTGCCACCACTAAATCAGGAAAAAAAGAATTATTTTTGAGAATTATGCCAAAATATCAAAATATGTTTTAATCTAGTATATTGTGTAAAATTTGAGAATCATGTTGAAATATGAAAATAAGTTTGAATTGAAGTGTATTGTATAAAATTTGAGGAAAATAGGTTGTACATACGTATTTGTTGTATTTCTGAATAAGCGTCTAAGTCTACGCTCTACGCTCTAAGTCTACGCTCTACGCTCTAAGTCACGCTCACGCCTAAGTCTCACGCCACGCCTAAGTCACGCTCACGCTCTAAGTCACGCTCACGCCTAAGTCACGCCCACGCCTAAGTCACGCTCACGCTCTAAGTCTCGCTCTCGCGCCTAAGTCTACGCTCTACGCTCTAAGTCTACGCTCTACGCTCTAAGTCTACGCTCTACGCTCTAAGTCTACGCTCTACGCTCTACATCACAATCCATCAGCTCTACACTGAGGTAAAACACCTTGGTTCAACGATCAGATTTCCCTCCGCCACCGAGAGGTTGCTTCTCCTGAAACCAGCTTTCGCATACCTCCCAACTGGGCTCTGCATTGTCATCCAGTCACAGAGCACGATTAGCCATCGGGACCGACCTTTTGCTCCCATCCTCATCCAACCACAGAGCACTATCCCACTTCCCTGTTACTTACCCCTTGCCCTGATTGATCTTTGGAGTGCTGAACAACTGCATCACACACCGTCTGTTTTGCTAGGACCGTTGCACGCAGGCTTATAGGATCTATTCCTTAAGCGAACCGACAGTGCAAGCTCTAATTCAGTACGTTCTTTGGGGGAATGATTCCCCCAATCATATGCTCCAGTGACTGAAGTGCAAAAGGTGTCACCAAGAGTTGGTAAGAACTTTTGACCACTGGTCAATAATCCCCAGTGGCCAGGATTCTGGAACATAGTCCAGAGGTTCTTCTTAAATACAGAAGAACCCTTCTTGGGAGTGGCCTTTTGTAGCCACATCCAGACATCCACATTGGACAAGTTCATAGTACCATCCAATTTCTGTTGGATGGCTGGGGGGACCTCATTAGGGTTTACTTGCCACCCCTGTATGAGGGCAAGTGTGTCTACTGGTGTGGTTGGTAGAGTGACAATAAGACTTGCATTATCAGCATGAGCCAGTAGAGTCATTCTCTTGATGACTCTGCACATCAGTACAGTCCGTTCTGCAAATGGCATGGCATCATAATACTCAACATTGGTGGTAGTGTGAGTACCATAATTTATGGTACTCCTGCTCCCAATGCACACTAATTGCAGTGCAATGGGTTGCTCTAGCGTGAAGGTTTTCATACCTGTCGTGCATGTGAATTCAGGGGATATCATTATCCCCTCACTTCCACTGTCTAATTGACAGTGGGCTAGTGTTCCACCAATCTCCCAATACCCAGAGATTGTTTTGTTGTCTATGTGCGGTCTATCTGGTCATGCTGTCAACTTCTGTTGGCTCCTATGATTATACATAGGTTCAGCTGATCTGTCGACACTGACAGCAGCTATATGCAGCTGTCGTGATTCCCTGTTTCTCAGGAATCTTGTTGCACTACAGAAATGCACTGCATAGGTGTGTCTCGGTGGAATTCAATCATTGGGTCAAATACATATCACATTAGAGTGATACATTGGTGTAGCCTCCCTTTTGGGGGTGTCATATTAATCATCCCATTCATATGGGGCGACCTCTTCATCCCATTCGTCAGTCACTTCTATAGCTGGCATTTTTTTGTCTAGATGGTCCTTGGGATTATCCATTGCTTCTTCATGTTCTCCCTCTATCGGGGAGAATCTGTCTACTTTATATCCTCCACTATGTGTGAGGACATGTCCTTTTGGACCACAGCCAATCTTATGTTGCCCTTTAATTTGGGGCAGCTAGGTCGCATGTGACCTGTCTGGCCACATTCATAGCACACAATGTTACCAGTAATGTTGTTCGATCAATTACCACTCGTGTGTGCTGGTGGTTTCAATTGATAATTACTCTTGAAAAGGTAATTATTGGAATTGGGCCCAGAGCTTTCATTATGGGGTTCCAACCTTGACACACTTGCTTGTCATGAGTGTGTGTTGGGAGCTGTATACACACATCCTTGGGGTGTGGGTCAACTCCCCATATTCATCATACCAGTAATTCTATTGACTACTGGTCTATGGGTTGAGGAGGATGCGTTAGTCATGTTCTCCGGGTGTTGCATACTGTGGTGGTATCACGTCACTTCCTCTATCATTCAAGCAGTTTTGTACAACTGCTTGATACTGCTAAATTTGGCATTGAAGCCCTTCTTGAGGACTTCTTGTCTCAGAGGTTCATGCATTGCGATTACAAACCTCTTCCTGTATGTGTATGTGTCTGGTGGCATTATCATGCGACCCACGTACTTATCTAGGTCATTCATTAATTTGTGAACGGTCCTTTGACCCTGTATTACAGAGTCAAATTTATGTGATGCATAGTGATGTGTCAGGGTGTGTAGGAATCTATGCTGCAATCCTTGGATTGCAGTTTCCAGGGTCCAGTCTTGGACTGCCCTGTCGTAGTGTTCTACATTCCTGTAGAACCATTCCTGGGCCTCACCTTTAAGGCGAGTGCCTAAGTACAATAGCTGAAACTTTGTACTTGATGGCCCTAGGAGATTATTCATCTTCAGCCATTGTAGCATACCTGCTACAAAGATCTCAAACTCTTTGAGATCTGCACCTCCTGCGTATTGCTCAGGAGGCAATACTTTAATGCCCACCTTGGCAAGTACAGACTTCTCTGGGTCTGTGTCTCTATTATTGACTATGGCTACTCACACCATGTGAGTAATGCCATTGATAGGATCAATTGTGTCCAATTGATCCGGTATGCCTTGACCTTCTAGGGTCAATGGCACTGATTGTTCCCTATTATGGGGAACATCTTCTTGAGGTACCCATTGGGTATCTCGTTGCTCATGGCAGGTGTCTCCTGAGAGGCCTGCTGCTCGTACACGCTGATAACTGTTCAGCGCATGTTGTGACTGTCAATTTAAATCGACAGCCACATTGAGCTCTTGCTGGGGCTGCTGCTCTCTAAACAGCTGGCTGAGCTCTTGCTCTGCATGTTTAGCCTGCTGTTTGAGGGCTAATCTATGTTTATGAGAAGCCTCAACTTCTCGTTGTTTCCATAGCTCAATCTCTTGATTGAGCTCCTTTGCCATAGATTGAGGAGTTTCCTCTTCAATCTGGATTGGTAATCCTTGCTGTGACTGGGTCTCTAATTCCCTCCATTGGGGGAATTTCATTTCCTCTGTCTAACCAATCATTCAGTTGGATCCTCTCACCCCAGGGAGGTCCAGACTCTCTGGATTCAGATTCTTGTCAAGAATCTGATCTTTGGTGATGCGACTTGTGTCGCTCAGAGTTCTCTTGGAGTGATTTTAACATTGTTCCTAGCTCTGCTATTTGCTGCCCCATAGTAGTGGCAGCATGCCCTGCTTCAGCAGCCATCTTAGCTGCCTGAGCACTAGCTTTGCTAATGCTCTTCATCTCATGTTGATTACACATGAGTTGTTCAGTCAATCTTGTGATTGACCTGTGGGTTTCATGCCGCTCCATGCTGCACAATTCCCTAGTAGAAGTATTGCTACTTCTACTACTTGTGCTCATATATTGAGCATGCTCCTTTCCTTTAGGAACATTGGAGACAGTGGATGACTGTCTCCTCCTTTCTTCTCTAATCAAAGAACCACTCAATGAAGGGTTCTTGTTTGACAGATGATCTATTGTGTGATCATCTGTGTGGTCTCACGATTGTGGCAACTCTCTTCTAGAGTCTTCCTTACGAGAAGTCCCTGCAACTTCTCTAGAGTCTAGCTCCCCTTCTCTGCTGCTGGCTATGTGCCACCGTTCATCATTTATTATGTCCTGTGTGCTGCCAGCACAACTCACTCTACTGTGAGTCATCATTATGATGACTCCTTTCTTTCTTCTGTCTTTGTAGGCTAACTAAGTTAGTCTACTAGTTGCTCACTTATATGAGCGACTGGGGGGGATTGGTATACATCTGTACACTAGCAACAGCCGGTTTTCTAGTGTTGACTAGAAAACTTCAATAATGAGGAAGAATCAATTGATTCTTCCTTTGGAAGTTCAAAAAAGTGATAATGGATGTCTTAGTTCACACTGTTGCACAGAACTCAACCAAGTGTATTGGTTGGGCAATGTGCCGTACAGTGTGGTAGTTACTAAGTGCTGTCTACTATATGTGGACCCACATGTGTACTTGGGTCCACTGGCTTACATAATAACTATACATATGCACCCTATGGGTGCATATATCTATCAAGAAGACAGCATTCCTTAATGGAATGCTGCATACATTAATTATAACTATCTAGCTATATACTATAGAAAGTAAGTACCTTGGGTACTTACACAACCGGACCTAGTGCGTAACAATATATTCAAACTGCCATACTCGCTCCTACCAATGCCAATCCACCACCAATTCTGAACATGCATGAACTGTTAAGGTGCCTGCTCCCAGCATCAACACCATCCCTGAGGTTGTTGAAGAACCGACGGGCCACATAGAGGCTGTCAATGAAGAGGACGATACTCCACCCTCCCCAAATCTGGTGCAAGCCATCTCCCTGCTTGCCAGCAGCATCTGTACCCCACAAGCTCCTAAGTCCCAGACCAAGGTCTGGGAACCTGACCCATTCAATGGCTCCAATCTGCACAAGCTCCAACCATTCTTGATGCAATGCCGGTTGAATTTCTGTGACTGCCCTGACATGTTCACATCCAATTGGGCAAAGGTCACCTTTGCCATGTCCTATCTCAAGGGCACCGCACTGGACTACTTCAAGCCAGCACTCATGGATGACTCCGATGACCTGATATAGTCAGAAGACTGCTCCAACTTCATCTCCAAACTCCAGACCAATTTTGGTCCTCATAACCCCAAGGCTGATGCTGAGAATGAACTTGATCGACTTCAGATGAAGGAAAATCACAAGATTGCAAAATACATTGTGAGTTTCCAGCAGCTAGCTCTGAAAGTCCAATGGGGCAACACTGCACTCCAATGCCAATTTTACGTTGGTCTCCCATCCCGCTGACAAGCCAGGACGCATCGAGGACGTATAACAAACTACTCTGACAGTCCAACTCTGCCAGTGTCCATATCAAATAGCGCTGCAACTCCCTCTCCACCTCAGTCTCTAATTCTAGCCATCGATTGTCACTCATGTTTCTGCCATCGATCATTATCAGCCTTCTATTCACACCAATCCTTTCATCATCATTCACATGGCTTCCAATTCTATTCCCCTCTCCAACATCTCTTCTAATAATACATCACACTGGTCTCTGGACACAGAGGACTATCAAAAATACGCCAAGCTCCATGGGCATGCTAAGCCACCTCCACATGTCAAAATACTCCCAAAACTCTTTCAACGTCCAAGATCCCCACCATGTCTCTCTTATGCCATTGGCAATCCTATATTCTTTCACAATTCTGTTGAACCATATACATTCCTCGGTATTTCACCTCTATATCGTAACACGGACAGAAGAGTTGAATGTGAGGTAGAGTTTCAGTCACCATCGCGGACCTATCCTCCCACTTCAATCCGACTCAGGTTACATCGTGTCAGGCAAAGGGACTGAATATCCTTGGTGGAACAGAGGGGATAGGAGGGATAGGAGCATATAGGAGGCTCAGGAGCTTAGGAGGGGATAAGGAGATGAGGAGAAATGACTGAGAGGGGAAAGGAGGAGCCCCTGTAAGCTCCACAATGATCTGAACATTCACCCTAATTTTTCTTTTGATTTATTTCGTCATTTTTCCCTATTTGACATCACCCCCCATTTTGTTTTTATCATAAATCACTTTCCCTTTATTCAAATGACACAGAACTTTTATCACGAGTTATTAACATGCATATCTTGTATAAAACACGCCTAGCTAGATATGCAATGGACTAGAGAAGTGTCTGAACTATTCGTTTCTGGAATAACTCCAGAACGAACGCGTATTTCTACAATCTTTTGCATACTCTTCCAGAGTATTGCAACATATATTCTAATCCCAGTTTGTGAAGCCTGAGCTCCACTGGTTGATTTTCTATTAAGCATTTACTCTCGTTCAGTCATCTGCTCCTGATCCCTGCTCAAATTGTCAATATCTAGACGAAGATCACACCAAATTTCATCAAACTTAGTAGGAAGATACTACTCAAGTATATCTTCAATTCGATTACGCATACATCCAGTTCCCATCACTCCCTCTGTCCCTATTCGAAATCTACTCTCCACACACCCCCAGCAAAGCGAAATTTTTTCAACACTTGGAACGGGATACCATATGGAGACAGATCACTAAGACAATAAGGAGTATTTGTTGTGGATGCTGACTGAAGTCCTCATGTGACTCAGGGTCAATTTACCTTCAGAGCCGTAGGGAAGATGGTATTGGTGGACGTTTCTATTGTTCTTTTATATGACTCACCCCTGTTTCATCTTTTAATTCATTCATACATGACTTACTCATCCTTGTTCTATTTTTGGTTCTTTTATTACTCATCATCTCCTATTCTTACAAAGATTACCCCTATCTGTCGCTTCATTTCTCCATGATTTCCCCATTAGTAGTTCAACTTCACACACTTCATCAGCTGGCTTGATCAGCATTTCTTGCATCATATCACATCATTTGCTCCTCATATTGTGTCGTTGTGCCCTGGGGATTTGTATATAAAAGGGTGTATTCGCCTTTTGGAATCAATCAACAAGTTTTCAGCCAACGTTCTAAAGTCAAAGTCCATGCTCTAAGTCTATGCTCTACACTCTATATCACAATCCATCAGCTCTACACTGAGGTAAAGCACCTTAGTTCAATGATCAGATTTCCCTCCACCACTGAGAGGTCACATCTCCTGAAACCAGCTTTCACATACTTCCCAACCGGGCTCCCCATTGTCATCCAGTCACAGAGCATGATCAGCCATCTGGACCGTCCTTTTTGCTCCCATCCTCATCCAATCACAGAGCACTATTACACTTTCCTGTTACTCAGTGCTACCCCTATCCCTCGACCTGATTGTTCTTTGGCATGCTGAACAACTGCATTACACACCGTCTGTTTGCTAGGACCGTTGTGTGCAGGCTTATAGGATCTATTCCTTAAGCAAACCAACACTGCATCAAGGACGAGATATCACACGTTGGTAAGCCGGATACTCTGGTTAACCTTCACAAGCTCACCCAATCCATCAACACCCGTTATTGGGAATGTCAATCCAAGGTCTCCCATGAAAATTCAGCTAACAACAAATCGGACAAATTGTCAGACAAGACTCCAAAGTCCAACAAGGGGTCCGATAAGAAGACCACCCCCAACTCTGGCCAGAAGTCAAATACTGGTAATGCCACCGGTTCCGGTTCCGGTCAGAACAACTCCAGCTTTGGCAACAACTCCAGAGCTTGCGAGAGCACTCTGGACCTCTCCACCAAGCTGGGAATGGATGGCAAACTTACCCAGCAGGAATGCCAGCACTGCATGGACAACAACCTCTGTCTGTTCTGCAGAAAGCCAGGTCACCAAGCCAAGGATTGCAACAAGGCAACCTTGTCTGCAGCAAAGGCAAAGGGCCATGCCACCAATGCTATGACAGACTCAAAAAAATAGTAAGCAGTCCTCTAGCCTCCATACAGGCTGAGGGCTGCATTGGTACTCCCCATATGACAAACAAGGTCCACCTGAATGCATCCACTCCTTCTCACTCCAACTCTCTTACCCTCCTTGTCTACTCTGACTCCATTCCTGATACCACTATCCAAGCATTAATTGACTCTGGTTCTACTCACTGTTTCCTTGATTCCACTTTTTCCAATTTACATAAACTCCATACATACACCATAACTCCGATATCACTCTGATTATTTGATGGCACTACTAATGCTGTTATTTCACAAGCTATAGATCTGTCTATCCATTTTTCTGTCAGAGAAATCCAGAACCTTGCATTCTATGTTACTCCACTTGACTCCAGCTGTTCTGTGGTTCTTGGACATAATTGGCTCACCCGCTACAATCCGTTGATTGACTGGGCATTGGGCCATATCACATTCTGTTCTCCAGTGCAGGCTGTGTCATCCCTGATGTCACCAGCAACGATAGGTGCAAAATTATCTTCCGCCTCTGCTGACTCTGCTCCAATAGATACTCTGCCTACCCCTCTGTCTATATCAGTGGTGGACACTATGGTCTTCACCAGACTAAGCAAACTGGATGGCTCACAAACATTCCAGGTTCACCTCTCTGATCCAATGCTCCTCGCCACCTGTTCTGCTCAATCAACTCCACCGGTGACGAGCCAGGACGCATCGAGGACGCATATCGAACCACTCTGACAGTCCAACTCCGCCAGCGTCTTTTCGTATCAACTTTTAAATAGCGCCGCAACTCCCTCTCCACCTCAGTCTCTAATTCTAGCCATCGATCGTCACTCGTGTTTCATCGCCATCGATCATTATCAGCCTTCTATTCACACCAATCCTTTCATCATCATTCACATGGCTTCCCATTCTATTCCCCTCTCCAACATCACTTCTAATAATACGTCACACTGGTCTCTGGACACAGAGGACTATCAAAAATACGCCGAGCTCCACGGGCATGTTAAGCCACCTCCACGTGTCAAAATACTTCCAAAACTCTTTCAGCGTCCAAGATCCCCACCATGTCTCTCTTATGCCATTGGCGATCCCATATTCTTTCACAATTCCATTGAACCATATACATTCCTCGACATTTCACCTCTATATCGTAACACGGATAGAAGAGTCGAACGTGAGGTGGAATTTCAGTCGCCATCGCTGACCTATCCTCCCACTTCAATCCGACTCAGGTTACATCGTGTCAGGCAAAGGGACCAAATACTCTTGGAATGGGATACCATATGGAGACAGATCACTAAGACAATAAGGAGTATTTGTTGTGGATGCTGACTGAAGTCCTCATGTGACTCAGGGTCAATTAACCTTCGGAGCCGTAGGGAAGATGGTATTGGTGGACGTTTCTATTGTTCTTTTATATGACTCACCCCTGTTTCATCTTTTAATTCACTCATACACGACTTACTCATCCTTGTTCTATTTTTGGTTCTTTTATTACTCATCACCCCCTATTCTTACAAAGATTACCCCTATCTGTCGTTTCATTTCTCCATGATTTCCCCCTTTTAGTAGTTCAACTTCACACGCTTCATCAGCTGGCTTGATCAGCATTTCTTGCATCATATCGCATCATTTGCTCCTCATATTGTGTCGTTGTGCCCTGGGGATTTGTATATAAAAGGGCGCTAGTTTTCGCCTTTGGAATTAATCAACAAGTTTTCAGCCAACGCTCTAAAGTCAAAGTCCACGCTCTAAGTCTACGCTCTACGCTCTACATCACAATCCATCATCTCTACACTGAGGTAAAACACCTTGGTTCAACGATCAGATTTCCCTCCGCCACCGAGAGGTTGATTCTCCTGAAACCAGCTTTCGCGTACCTCCCAACTGGGCTCTGCATTGTCATCCAGTCACAGAGCACGATCAGCCATCGGGACCGACCTTTAGCTCCCATCCCCATCCAACCACAGAGCACTATCCCACTTCCCTGTTACGTACCCCTCGCCCTGATTGATCTTTGGAGTGCTGAACAACTGCGTTACACACCGTCTGTTTGCTAGGACCGTTGCGCGCAGGCTTATAGGATCTATTCCTTAAGCGAACCGACACCGGACCTATCTATGGTTCCTAAAGAGTATCACAAGTTCACCAACATGTTCAGCAAGTCTAAAGCCGACTCACTAGTGGAATACTGACCATACGATCTCAAGATTGAGTTGGATGACAACTCCACCCCTCCACTTGGCCCCATCTACTTGCTATCCCAAAAAGAGCTACTGGCTCTCTGAACATTCATAGATGAGAACTTGGCCACAGGCTTCATCTGCCCATCCCTATCCCCCCATGGAGCTCTGGTCCTATTTGTCTGCAAAAAGGACAGATCACTCCATTTATGTGTCGACTTCCATGGACTCAACAGGATCACCAAGAAAGACCAATACCCAATACCCCACACCGTGGACCTACTCGAGAGCCTGCAAAAGGCTAAGATCTATTCCAAAATAGATCTCCAACATGCCTACCATCTAGTCCATATCTGAGAAGGCGATGAGTGGAAAACAACTTTTCGCACTCAATATGGATCTTTTGAATGGTGTGTCATGCCCTTTGGACTAACCAATGCTCCAGCCGCCTTCCAGAGGTTCATGAACAATACCTTCACCGATCTCCTTGATGTTACCGTCCTTGTTTACTTAGATGACATTTTGGTATATTCAGATAATGAAGATGAACATTGGACACATGTCTGAGAAGTACTCCAACATCTCTGCAAACATTGAGATAGGACATGGCGAAGGTGACCTTCGCCCGGTCGGATGTGAATGCGTTGGGGCGGTCATGGAAATTCAACTGGCATTGCACCAAGAACGGCTGGAGTTTGCGCAGATCGGAGCCATCGAATGGGTCGGGTTCTCGGACCTTGGTCTGGGACTTAGGGGCTTGTGGGTTATGGATGCTGCTAGCGAGCAGGGAGATGGCTTGCACCAGATTTGGAGAGGGTGGGGTGTCGTCTTCTTCATTGATGGCCTCTATGTGGTCCGTCGGTTCTTTGACGACCTCGGGGATGGTGTCGATGCTGGGGGTGGGTACCTCGACAATTCGTGCCTGTTCGGAATTGGCAGTGGATCGTGGCATTGGTAGGGGTGAGTATGGCAGTTCAAATACACTGTTACGCACTAGGTCCGATTGGGGGTCGGAGATTGGATCAGAGGTTGGGTCGGAGGTTGGGTCAGAGGTTGGGTCGGAGGTTGGGTCAGAGGTTGGGTCGGGGTCGGAGTACGTCGTGGGGGTCAGAACGGACTTGGCTTCAGCTTATGTGCTGCGCCCTCACTAATACCGGTGTCTGAGATTTTGGAGACGGAGTACGACTTAGAGAGTTAGGATCGGACTTAGGAACTAGGTGTGATTTGGTATTCGAACTGGGGAATGAAGTCCCCAGTCGGGCAACTTAAATACATATTTGAAATCTAATAATAATTACTCCGGTGATGGGTCTCCGAGGCCGACGGCCTTATGTGAGTATGTCCGAGTCCAATGGGGACGGATGTCCAGGTTCCTATGGTGATGCTGATGCATCAATCGGAACCGGAGACGGATGGGTGGAATCGGTGGTGACAATTGGACAGGTAAATGGAGACGTAGCAGTTTCCAAATGGAGTATAGATTTCATATGCGCGGGGATCTGAGTGGATCGGATGGGGATCTGGACGTTAATGAATATAGTCATAACATCCATAAAAAGGCATTGGCCACGCCATTTGTGGAACGGACTGTACTGATGTGCAGAGTCATCAAGAGAATGACTCTACTGGCTCGTGCTGATAATGCGAGTCTTATCATCACTCTACTGACCACACCAGTAGATACACTTGCCCTCATACAGGGGTGGCAAGTAAACCCTAATGGGGTCCCCCCAGCCATCCAACAGAAATTGGATGGTACTATGAACTTGTCCAATGTGGATGTCTGGATGTGGCTACAAAAGGCCACTCCCAAGAAGGGCTCTTCTGTATTTAAAAAGAACCTCTGGACTATGTTCCAAAATCCCAGCCACTGGGGATTATTGACCAGTGGTCAAAAGTTCTCACCAACTCTTGGTGACACCTTCCACACTTCAGTCACTGGAGCATATGATTGGGGGAATCATTCCCCCAAAGAACATACTGAATTAGAGCTTGCACTCTGGTTTGGACAACTGGGAGGCATCATCCCCAATCACACTGCTATATTAGAGGAGTTTGCTAAACACATTACCTCCAGAGCAGCATTTAACCAGCCCACCAGGGTTGGTAAGCAAAAGCAGGAGACTCAGGGAGCCTCCCAAGCAGCTCATAAAGCTGCTAAACACTCTCTTGCTGAGCATTTAAGTCACAATCAACTTAATTGTGAACTCAATTGGGATGCTGCAGTAGCAATTGCATCCTTCTCATCCATTCAAGTGGATGAGGATACTGCAACCATGTCAGGGACAACTGTTACACACTAGGTCCGAATGGGGGTCGGAGGTTGGGTCAGAGGTTGGGTTGGAGTTGGAGAGGGAATCAGGGTATGTCATGGGGGTCAGAACAGACTTGGCTTCAGCTTATGTGCTGCACCCTCACTAATACTGGTGTCTGAGATTTCAGAGATGGAGTATGACTTAGATAGTTAGGATTGGACTTAGGAACTAGGCATGATTCAATATTCAAACTGGGGATGAAGTCCCCAGTTGGACAGCTTAAATATATATTTGAAATCTAATAATAATTACTCCAGTGATGGGTCTCCAAGGCTGTCGGCCTTACATGAGTATGTCCGAGTCCAATGGGGACGGATGTCCAGGTTCCTATGGTGATGCTGATGCATCAATTGGAACCAGAGACAGATGGGTGAGATTCGGCGGTGACAATCAGACAGATAAATGGAGACGTGACGGTTTCCAAATGGAATATAGATTTCATATGCATGGGGATCTGAGTGGATCAGATGGGGATCTGGGCGTTAATGAATATAGTCATAACAACGACTGAGAGCCATCCCCCTCCAGAGCCATATGAACAAGATGACCATATGGACACTGACTCATTGGAACAGCTCCATAAGGAGCTGTATGATTAAAAGGTACTGAATGAGATTGTGCCTCATTCAAAAAGGGGAGGGTGTAAGTACCCAAGGTACTTACTTGCTATAGTATATAGCTAGATAGTTATAATTAATGTATGCAGCATTCCATTAAGGAATGCTGTCTTCTTGATAGATATATGCACCCATAGGGTGCATATGTATAGTTATTATGTAAGCCAGTGGACCCAAGTACATGTGTGGGTCCACATATAGTAGACAGCACTTAGTAACTACCACACTGTACAGCACATCACCCAACCAATACACTTGGTTGAGTTCCATGCAACGGTGTGAACTAAGACATCCATTAACAGGTTGGGGGTCAGAGCTTGGGTCAGAGCTTGGGTCAGAGCTTGGGTATGTGGGGGTTGGAACAGACTTGGCTTCAGCTTATGTGCTGCACCCTCACTAATACCTGTGTCTGAGATTTTGGAGATAGAGTGCGACTTAGACACTTCAGATCGGACTTAGGAGCTAGGCGTGATTCAAACTGGGGAATGAAGTCCCCAGTCAGGCAACTTAAATACATATTTGAAATCTAATAATAATTACTCCGGTGATGGGTCTTCAAGGCCGACGGCCTTACATGAATATGTCTGAGTCCAATGGGGACGGATGTCCAGGTTCCTATGGTGATGCTGATGCATCAATCAGAATCAGAGGCAGATGAGCAAGATCGACAGTGACAATCAGACAGACTAATGGAGATGTGATGGTTTCATGTGCATGGGGATCTGAGTGGATCGGATGGGGATCTGGGCATTAATGAATATAGTCATAACAAGCTACCAGGAATAATGGTAGTGTTACATCCTGTAACACCAAGTCCAAACTCCAGACCTCCATCTCCTTCAACTCCACCTCCATCAACTCCACCTCCATCAACTCCACCTCCATCAACTCCACCTCCATCAACTCCACCTCCATCAACTCCACCTCCATCAACTCCACCTCCATCAACTCCACCTCCATCAACTCCACCTCCATCAACTCCACCTCCATCAACCCCAAACTCCATTATTGTTCTCTCTATAAGTAGTTCCTTCTTATGGGTTACAACAAACCTCCTTCTCTATTATTGTTTAGTTTCAGTTTAGACTTGGGTCCAAACTCCAAACTCCTTTCCATGTTGTACTCCCCATCTGTCTTATTGTTTTATTGTTTTAGTTTCAGCATTCAATTCTCCACATACTTATATGGGCTACTCTCTGTCTATTACAGTAGTTCGTATATCAACTAAGATTTGCCCCATTAACTTCTTGGTTGCTAGCTTCTTGACAAGTACCTTCTTGACAAGTTGAACTCCGGATCTCTGATCCAACTCCATACTCTGAACTCTGAAATATTGGACCGATGATCCAAGGGGGCACAACACACAAGTTGAAGCCAAGTCCACTTGATCTGACTCACTAGTATTGCTCCCACTCTGTCTCCAGTTGAACTGGAACAGTAAAGTCCCATCTCCCTCTTTACTAGCAGCCAAACTCTGGCCTTTTCCATTGAACCCCAAGTTGTCCCAGACACTTAACAGGTAGCTCCTAGTGGAAAGCAATGAGGAGCTACCATCACTGATGGCAGCTCAATAAGAAGGGGAGGAACTACCTTGAATAATGGTAGTTCCTAGGTGGGATAGAGCTGCCACAGTAAAAGGCAGCTTGATAGCAGTTCATCTTCATGCTACCCATGGTAGCATGAAAGGCACAGGTGATAATTAATCACATCATGCCCATGTCACCTAGTCACTGAGAAAAATCCCCAATAAGAATTTTTCAGGTATAGCCATAAAAAGGCTAATGGTGCTTCTCCAAACCACCATCACCCCCTTATCCAAAAATATCATCTCCCAGAAGGGAGATAATGGATACTCAAAATAAACATCCAATGGAAGTGGAACAACCTTCCACATCTGCAACACCCATAATGAGTGCTGCAGAAATGATCCAAGGTCATCAAGATAAGATGACCTGGAAGATCAGTGGATGGCATGGAGGTGCTGCCATCTATCACCCTCATGAGTGCCAAAAGTGCAACAACTATGTCTTGCACTTGATCAAGGCTCAGAACAGGAGCTGACTATATCTCTCCACTGCTTTGGTGGAGAGGGCATTGAGAATCACATGGCCACAATTGATCCATGACATCAAAGACAATGTTGCAAATGCTCATCATAAAGATTACAATAAGCTATTCAAGGACAATTTGGACCTGTTCATACAGGTCCAAGAACTTGAAGAACTTCTCAAACAAGAGAAGTCTGAAGTGACTTGTCTCAAGAATGAGTTAAAATCATTTAAGGAGGTTGCCACAAAGGCACCTCCTACATTTAAAACCAAGCTCATGACAGTGCACTTGGCCCCAGTAGCATCATCATCACACACTACAGCAGGCAAATCATTGCCTGCCATTCCTTCATCACAACCTATGGCATCATCATCATGGGAAATGATCAATCTCACCAAGGAGGATGATCACCTGGGCAAACCACCTCAGATTGACCCTTGAACCCTCAAGGGTCAAGATTGGGATGATACTGACCCAATCTGGGAGGACTATGACCATGAACATGGTCTCCTCCTGTCTCTCCAAGGATGCTAAACAGCTGGGCAAACTCTTTGAGTTTGTGTTACATCCTGTAACACCAAGTCCAATCTCTGGACTCCATCTCCATCTCCATCTCCATCTCCATCTCCATCTCCATCTCCATCTCCATCTCCATCTCCATCTCCATCTCCATCTCCATCTCCATCTCCATCTCCATCTCCATCTCCATCTCCATCTCCATCTCCATCTCCATCTCCATCTCCATCTCCATCTCCATCTCCATCTCCATCTCCATCTCCATCTCCATCTCCATCTCCATCTCCATCTCCATCTCCATCTCCATCTCCATCTCCATCTCCATATCCATCTCCATCTCCATCTCCATCTCCATCTCCATCTCCATCTCCATCTCCATCTCCATCTCCATCTCCATCTCCATCTCCATCTCCATCTCCATCTCCATCTCCATCTCCATCTCCATCTCCATCTCCATCTCCATCTCCATCTCCATCTCCATCTCCATCTCCATCTCCATCTCCATCTCCATCTCCATCTCCATCTCCATCTCCATCTCCATCTCCATCTCCATCTCCATCTCCATCTCCATCTCCATCTCCATCTCCATCTCCATCTCCATCTCCATCTCCATCTCCATCTCCATCTCCATCTCCATCTCCATCTCCATCTCCATCTCCATCTCCATCTCCATCTCCATCCCCATCTACTTGATGTCTATCAACTCCACCTCCAACAACCCCAAACTCCATCTATTGTTCTCTTGATAAGTAATTTCCTTGATATGGGTTACAATAACCGTCATTGATTAGTATTCATTTGGACTTGAGTCCAAACTCCAAACTCCTTTTCATGTTGTATTCAATATCCATCCTATTGTTCCCCTACTCTAGTTTTTCATTCAATTCTTCATATACTTATATGGGCTATTCTCTGTATGTTACAGTAGTTCATATATCAACTAAGTTTGACCTCTATCTTCTTGGTTGCTAGCTTCTTGACAAGTCAAACTCTGGATCTCTGATCCAACTCCATACTCCTGAACTCTGAAATATTGGACCAATGATCCAAGAGGGCACAACACACAAGTTGAAGCCAAGTCCACTTGATCCAACTCAATAGTTATCACCTACTCTGTCTCTAGTTGAACTAGAACAGTAAAGTCCCTCTCCATACATCTCTAGCATCCAAACTATGGTTGCCCCATTGAACCCTGTGTCCCAGCCCTTAACAGTATATCACATTGCCCAACCAATATATCTTGGTTGAGTTCTGTGCTGGTGTGAACTAAGTCAAAAGACTTTACATACAATCCTGCATATAACCAGATTACCTTGGATATCTCTCTCCTGACTGTAGGCTTCCATATTCAGAGTCTTAATAATACTATTCACTACATAGCATTCATTGGCTCAAAGTTTATCCCTTTGGCCAAGAATCAACCTTGACAATGTAGAGGCATTTTGTGGCAAGCCAAATATATGGACTGACAAGTCTAGCAAGGATGACAGGACAATTTACCGTCATTATGGTCATTCTGCTCAGGGCTAGCATGCTACTATTAGCACAAAGTGCATGGGGACAGATACAGTGTCCTCCCTGCACTCACAGGAGATGGGTCATGCCTGAAATGGTCAGTGGCACTGAGTTCTTTGACTTCATCATTGAAGATGTGGTGAGTTTCTTTCAAGTGTCAGTGGTACCTTCCACAGCTCCTGGAACATATGGGGGGGTTGGATCTAAGCTATCCATCATCAGGATTGCTCTCTGGAGGCGATGTTTATCCGGCGCCTAATTGCAGTCCTGAGAAAAGGAAAACAAGGCGTGTCAGGGTTTTTTGAAAGTGCTGTAACATTTTGTGAAAATTTGTATGAAAGTCTTCGTGATTTTTTGTTTAACCGCCATAGACCGGTGACCTGTTCTTTTCATTAAAGGTGCCCACTATCTGTTTACGTATGAGGGCCTCACTGTGATATCTACTGTTGAAACCGCCGGCCCGACAGGCACATCTAAGTTTATTAGTCAGGGTGGGAACCCGGCCCGACAGTCACAGAAATATATTAGCCAGGGTAGGAGCCCCCTCGGTGATACAGTCTTCTGTTCTTTCAATATTCAATGCCTTCACGATCGACCAAAATCACTCTCCTCCTTGCCGTTGATTTTGTCTTTTTCTTTATTGAGCTTATCGTTGGTAAGCTGCAAATTAGCCTGGAGGCTGTGCTTTGCCACTGAGTATAATTGCAATGCAAGGTTCTGCTGTGGGATCACTAGCACTCGTCGCAGACAGCTTCCACATGCTCAAGTGTGTTATAGTCATAACAGTCATTGGTTCTGGTCTGATCATGCTTGCTTGAAGTGATGTAATGAGCTTGATAGTAGCGTTATATGCCATCAAGGCACGTTAGCTCACCTTTGCTAAGGAGGAAAATAACTCACCATGTTCTCCTGCAGCTTTCTAAGAGCCAAGCATCTCCCAAATACTCTTATGGATGGCATCGAGCTGAGATTGTGGCTGCCCTTATAAATGGCGTCTTCCTTCTCGCACTATGCTTCTCTATCTTTATGGAAGCTCTTGAGCGTTTTTTCAGCAAGCCAGGTTCGTTGATGGATCAATATTATTATTTATTGTTGAGAATCGAGTCCTCAGAAATATCGAATGCGGAGCTAGTGGTCATTGTTGGGACACTGGGATTGGTGTCGAACTTCCTCGGACTATTTCTTTTTCATGGTATGAAAGCTGACGGTTTCTTACTCACTCGCTCACTATGTTGTACACGATCATCACAGAACACAGCCATTCGCATGGAGAGACGTCGCCGTCCAAGTCCAAGGCGAACCAGGAGGCTGCGAGGTCATCCACGGAACTACTTCTCCCAGTCACGACGAATGAAACAACAGTACCTCAGGGTATAATCCACCCACGCAGTGACTCGTTTACTGATTTGTATGGGTATCCCGCTGCAACTAGAGCGTCTGTTGTTCAGGCGGCACAAGATATTGGATATGGACGAAAGGACATCAAAGCATCGCAACGGCCTCAGAATGCTTTAATAGACCTCATGGAAGAATCGACCTTGGATTCCGGGAATGATGCGACACAAGATGTGAACCGAGACTTGGAAAATGAGCGGAACGATCACGAGCAGCACCACGCACACACCAGTGACTCGCACAGAGATTCTCATGGCTCGATGAATATGCATGCCCTTATCCTCCATGTTATCGGTGATGCACTTGGTAATGTTGGGGTTATCTCGACTGGTCTTGTCATATGGCTATCAGATTGGAAGTACAAGTACTACTTTGACCCAGTTGTCAGTCTGGTCATTACAGTCATTATTTTCTCCTCAGCCTTGCCATTAGGTTGGTCGATTTATAACCTAGCACTATATTTGGGAGTGATTGACTTCGTTTAAGTTCGTAGCGCATCATTTATTCTCTTACAAGCAGTACCTTCCACCATTTCACTCGAAAACATACGCGGGGATATTCAGCAAGTCAGCGGCGTCCATTCTGTCCATGAACTGCATGTTTGGCAACTCTCTGAGGATAAAATCGTCGCTTCTGTTCATGTCCGGTTGAGTCGTGACAGGGAGTATATGCCCCTTGCACAAGACATTCGTAAGATCCTTCATGACCATGGTGTGCATTCCATCACCATTCAGCCTGAAATCCATCCTGAGGAGGATTCGATTGTGCGTAAGGCCTTGATTGTCACGTGTGTGTACCAACAATGCCTACAGACCAGCCAAGAAACTCACTGCTTGATATCCTGTTCTTCAAATGAGGCTTGCAAGCCTGAAAATGCATGCTGCCGTGAGTGTCTTCTATGTAGCCGTGTCGACCGTGGACATCTGAAATGCCTTCTTACAGCGCCGACAAAGCCTCCGTCACCGTCGCGGCCATTAGTCGACGTCTAGTACCTTCTGATATTGTAGCTTGTCCGGCTGCAAACCTTGTATCACTAGGCACCGTCGGACATATAATGTATTACATATTCCATCATGTGCTTCAAAGGGTTGGAAACGTCGAAACGAAGGAGGAAGATGCTGACAGCTTCTGGAACAGAGCTAACGCGCTAGGACCTTTCGCTTTCCGTAAATCAAGTCGGAGACGGCGGGCCATAGCCGAGCATGGAAGGTTATGTACCTTGACGTCGCGGCTCCCGATCCCTTCCATAGGTTTTAAGAGTGCGCGTTCAAAGTTCACTGCGAAGGTAAGCGCAGACACTACTATGGCGCTAAGCAGTTGAATACTGAGGTTCTGGTCCGAGGGCACTTGAGCATCGATCATTGTCAGAAGAGAAGGCACATAGGCGTGCAAGAAAATAGGCAGTAAGGGCGGCACGTTGGTGAGACTTTCGGTGGTTGGCCCGGAAGTTGGCGAAAGCACAAACGTAGCAAACCTTGAACAGATCTCCATATTTCCCATAGATGCTGATGCCGAAAGTTCTCTCCACATACAGTCAAAAAAAGTACGGACTCCCAATATAAAGAGACATCGTCCTGTGTCGAAAACAGGTACCTTGCCAGCGCTAGCAGAGGCGAGAGCATTCCGAATCATGTTCCTTGGCTGAAACACCCATGAACCCGATTCAACTGATATTTGAGGTGGCAGTACTGGGCAAAGACTAGTTAGCGAATAAACGTTGAGTCTCGTACCACAAGTACCTTTCATTACCCGGCTAACGAGTGAATGCATATTCGGAAGGTTTGACTGCGATTGGGCTTTTGGGTCCGAGTATAGTCTCAAAATCTGTTGCTTGGTTATGCGAAGCACAACGCTAGGGCAGTTCTTGTCCATCAGTATCGCATCTAAGACTGCTACATGTGGTGGACTTTGGAAACTGATCTACATGAGACAAGGTCATGTGAGACACAAAAAGCTAACCTGCCACGCTCAACTTCTTCGAGTAAAGCTTGCACAACCCCAACTAGAGTCCAATTAAGGAGGGGTCCGAGATAGTAGGAGACGCCATTCTTGATGGCTTCCACATCAATCTTTTGCGCCATACACGCTGCCATGGCTTCTGAGAACAATGTAGCGGACAAACGCAGCAATGTCTGAGGTTTCGTGGATCTAGTAAGATGATTAGAATCGTCGATCAATCAGACAATGGGAGTGAGATATGTACCTCAGAATGTCATCGTCGATACCTTCGCTACTGTGGTCAAAGATAGCTTTTCTCCATGCGCCTAGAGTCGTCCTATCGTCTTCTGGCAATGCTTCCCAAAGGTATACGACAGATGTGGAACTCAATGAGTCCGATCGGAGTATTCGATCACCAACTTTGTATCCCGATGATGATATCTGCATCCTCCAGGTGTTATGACGTCCGTCATAAGGTGCAATATGGACGTACCTTGTATCGAGCTAAGATTGATTGTAAAAATAAGATTACTTCACCGAGATGGCCTACTGCCGTCTGGGGGTCGCCTAGAAACACAGGGATGAGAGCACGCACTGCCAACTTTGAACCTAACGTACCGACCGTGGTGAGGTCATAGTCTTCTAGGCAAGCAAGCGCGTGAGCAATCACGTCTCGCAAAGGCGCATGCAAAGAAATGACATCAAGAGCATTGTCATGCTCAGACAGAACTTTGCAAAGGCGACCCAGGCTCTCTACATCAGCCATCTCACAGGTGTGAACAAAACGCTTTGAAGCTTGAGTGTCAATTCGGTGAAGATGACCAAGAAAGCTGATATGCTGACTTTGTACAACACCTCGGCCAAAGTGGAGTGACTTCGATAGTCAGTCGTAGCACGGTCGAGAAACCCAATAGCGTCATCAATAGTAGTATCTATATAAAACTTAGATTCTATGAATGTCTTCGATCCAGTGTTATTATTAAGACCACGCACAGTATGTCACGCAAGACTCACATCCACTTCGACGCCAACCTCCTGCGCATCTATGGATAATTTGGTCGGGGAATCTTGAGGAAGAGACGGGAGCAATTCGCTTGCAGACGCATAGTCTAGAAGACCAGAAGAGACCATTGCCATGAGAAGCTCGACTCTGAATGACGCTCCTCTAAACCACATCAGACTTCAACACCAGTTGCATAGAAAAGCTACTAACTTGGTATCCTCTTCCGTAGTTTCACTACCAGCAGGGCCCGAAGGGCGAACGTTGAGTTCGCACTGATCCAGGAGGTCGTGGTGATTGAATACTTGGGCGATTGCCGTCTGCATAGATTTATCTGACTGTCCGATAATAGTAAGATTGGACGGCAAATGCTAGAGATATTTACACGACACACCAAATCTGCATCTGTTCCTGCCTCTGCGACAATTCTTTCTTGAAATTTAAGCAGTAGCAAAGGCAACTGAATGACTGAACTCAGTTATATCCAAGTGGAGCTTAACTACTCACCCGTCCAAGAATGAAGCTTCTCCATACAAATGTGCTGGTCGGATTCGGATCTGGTGGTATTTGAGATAGACAAGCCAGCGCGGACAAGACCGCATGTTCGTAAAACACCCCAAGCGTTTGCATTGAAACTCGGTACCAAGCAACAAGATTTGCCACTGCGACTGGCTCGCAACCTGACCCGCTTTGAGCAGCGCGATTAGAGACCTGTACGCAAACAACGTTCAGCAACAGTATGGTGAGGAGTTTCTCAACATGAACACACCAGACGGCTCATAATTAAACTTCCCATAAGTAGGTCAAGACTAGGGTTGGGGCCCCCATTCTCTGGTTTTCCAGGTGTCAATTGAAAGCTCGCAAACATTTCCGCTTCTTCAGCTTGCTTAGTGCCGTCACCAAGGAGCATACTTAGAGAGAGAAGGAATGGGTCTAGAGCCTGTCGAACGTTGTCCTGAAGTGCAACAATCTGCAGCACATCATGAACGACCGACAGGAGCACTGTAGCCTGGGTAGCCGACACCTCAGACATATCGCCTACGCAGGTTAACAAATGAATCATAAGCTCGGAGGAAGTTGCCGTCAAGCTGTGAAAAGGAGAAGCAGGAAACTCATATGATAACCTTAATAGATAGAGTGCGTCCGATATTATGTGTAGAAGTTCACTGGGTAGTTCCGAGAATGGGACAAGGGATCCAAGAGGCGGCCCTTGCGCTTCATAATGAAGGTCCAGGATCAAACGACAGACCATGTGCATTGTAGATGCATCATGGATAGTTGTTGAACGGACACTCCTCAAAAACGCAGGAAGGAGGTTCCACAGCTGGACAGGAATGCTGGGATCGGAAACAGCTCTGCGAAGGTATTCCTTTAATGTACTGTCCGCGTGATATGAATTGAACAGCAAGAGTATTGCATCTAATTGCTCATCAGCTTGGAAGAGGGATCTGGCCTAAAAAAAGCTTCACCACAAATTGTCAAAGCAATGAAGTCGTCTGGAGGTTTGGGGTTCAATCTGGGAAGTAATGCATTGACGAGATCGTGCCACTATTGTAGATGGTGATGGTGAACAACTCGTAAGACGTAGTAAGATAAAGGATACCTTGGCCGGTGACAACCCAGATAAATAGGCTGTGCGAGTCAGCTGCTGAAGTTCAGACATCGAAAGTAGCCAGTGAAAGTGACAATATGACTGCACGTGTGACTTCACGTGGTCTACAATGGTCAATAGCCTATGTCAAACTTTAAGCCACTAACTATTTCTGGGATTTCATCCATGCATCTCGATCCAAATTTCCCATGTAAAATACTCCAATCTGTTATATGGTCGCTCCTACAATAGTCGCTGCTACAAGAGCAAGAGCATCCATGCAAGGGTATTCTTACATCAAAAGGTATGTGCAAGTTGCAAGCCTTCACTTGGTCTCCACGTAACTAGGCATGCAGAATCACACTTTCGCGATGATACGTCGTGTTTCCTGTGGGGTAAAATGAAGTATAATGGAGAGCACGCGGACCAAATTGGGCTACAAAGGAATGTGAGATCAAGGAAAGGCATTCGTCAAATAAACACATACTCTCATCTCCTTATGCTCGAGGAATTGAAGAATGACATTCCGTAGATATTCTAAATTGATCTCCTCTTCGTTCTTCTTCGGCACGATAGAAGTAGGAGAACTTGGTCTTGTAAAACTGGTAGTAGAGCCTTCGTCAACAGAACTTCTGGATGGATGCCCAGGATTCTGCAGTTCCACCGCGCTTTGAGTAAAGCCGTTCGTACGAGGCGACGTGCTCCAGTACCCAATGCCTGGATTGCGTTGACGCTCTAGAAGTGCAGCTGATGACTGGACTTTCCGTAGTTCTTCTCGTAGCGCCTGCCAAGAGACAGATGAACATCTGCGTAATGACCTTATGATCCCACAATCGATTACCTTGTTACTGGCCTTGAGCACGTTTTCGCGAGCCTTCGCTTCCTCGAGTTCTCTTCCGTTAGCTTCTAGTCGGTCATGAACCACATCCCGCTCTTGCTTAATCGAAACCTATAGGAAGAAATAAGCGATTACCTGACCTTTACGTCACTGCGACATACCTCAGCCTCTTTCAACCAATCAATATCCTTCTGAAGTCCAAGAAGGACCCCACTCTCGGTCTCTGTTTGTGCCTTCAATCTACGGTTATCAGCTTCTAACTCGGCGAGTCGATTTTCCATTTCTGTCTTGCTCTGAATTGACTCGGCATACTCGCTATCTTTCTCTTCAACAAGACGCCGTAATCTCTCCAACTCTCGACTCCGCTCTTGAAGATTTCTGCTCCATTCATCCTCCGCATCGTGTCGTTCCTTTTCTAAAGCTCGCATCTTTGATCTTTGATCGCTGATCCGCGCCTCGTACTTGCCCTCCGTCTCGGATAAAATTCGCGCAAGCTCTTCCGCCGAAGAACCTGGAGATTGACCGCTGGTCAGCCTTCCTTGAGCTTCAGCCAGTTCCTCGATGAGAATCTCTATACGGTCCGCTGCTTCTCGTAACTGGTATTGAAGCTCTGTTGACCGAGCCTCCACAGAGTCCAGGTGTGACTGAGAGGATTCGAGCTCGGCTTGTCGCATCTGCAACTGGTCAAACATAGCGTCCTTTTCTTGGGATAGGTTTCGAACACTGGTTTCAAGAGTAGTGATTCTGGCGGTTTTAGAAACAAGTTCTTTAGCATGAGCAGCCTGCCGCCTTTTGTTAAAAATCGAAGTGTGATCCTAAGAAAGTGCGACGCACTTTAGTGGTAATTGCATCAAGCTCAGACTGGCCTTTGCGAGTAGCGTTCTCCCGCTCGAACCTGTCTTTCAGCCCCGACATCTCCCTCTCAAATTGAGCACGAAGACTAGCAATTTCCCTTTCTTTGTCCAATTTTGCCCTTTCCAGATCAAGTTGCAAACGTGCTCTCTCCAGCTGATCCTTCTCCCTTTCTTCGCTGTCCTTGTCCTTCACCTCTGCTGCCCCCTTGACAGCATCGTCTTTCTCTTTTTCAGCTTTGACCAGTTTCGCTCGCACGGTCTTGAGAAGACTTATGGCTTTGGTCCGTTTCTCTTCCTCCTCCTTTGCAACACCTCTGACTTTCTCCACCTCTGCTCGAAGTTGTTCTGATTCCGTCTTCGACGCGTTTGATACTTCCTCACCGACTTTCAAAAGTGCTTCCGCCTCTAAGACTTGTTTTCGTAATCGTTCCACCTGTTCCGACTGGGATGCAGTCTCGAGACGATGTGTGTCACGAAGCTCTTCTAGCTGCGTGTCGTGCTCTGGAATGATGTCGATGGAACATATGCCTTTAAAAACAACGGTACATACGTTGTAACCTTCGATTGAGTCTATTGATCTCTTCTGTTGAGATCTGGCAGATAGCATACTTGTGAGCCAATTAGGTGTGCAAAGAAATAATTACATCCGGAGCCCGACCTGGGTTTTCATTTGAAGGTTTTTGAAGTGGGCTCGTAAGCCATCAACATCAGATATACTCTCTAGCGGTGACATGTCCTTTAAAACCTTATCTGCAGCACGCTTCTCGGCTTGCAAACGCTTGAATGAGGTGGAAACATCTAATCCAACATTACTGACAAATTAAACAAAACGAGAGATAGAGAACTCGCCACTGAAGCGTTGCTCAACCAGTTTTAGTCTGTCGCGTAACTTCTCCACGTCAAGTTCCTTCTCCTCAATTGTAAGTAGTGATAATAGACGAGAGGTAGAAGGACGTGAGTCAGCATGAGGTACGGAAAGTCCAGTAAGTAAGGCTTTGGGTGCTGGTTCCGCAAATGCCGCTACGTCTAATACAGTCTGGTTTAATGCCACACCGGGAGGATCCGCCACATTCACAGAATCTGATAAAGGGGATGGTGGTGATGGTGATGTTGGTGACGATACCGTTTGTGGTGGAGAATCAGACGGAGGTAGGACTGTAGATTGCGATGGGGGAGAAGACGAAGTCACCACAGAAGCATTAGTATTACTGGTGAGATCCCGGAAGGAAGCCTCTATGGAAAGATAATCCATTTCAGAGGCAGTGGGTGGAGATGAACGGAAACTCTGCGATGGTGTAGGGGAAAGTTGAACACCCAATGGATCAAAGGCCTCCTCAAGTGATGAGATCGGTTGTTCTAGTTCTGGGGAAAGAGGTAAAGCTATAGACGCGGGCTCGACTTCTCCAGGAATAGGAACCATGCTCGCATTTGGCGTTGTCTGTTCGGATGCATCTTCTACAGTAAACGAAGCCCGAAGTCGCTCTTCTAATGGTCTGACACGCCTGTTGCTATCCGTATCTAGCATTTGAGATGGACTTGGTGAAGATGAACGCGACGATACGAAGGTCTTTCGGAAATTCAAAAGAGCAGTCTCAGCCAATTGGCTGGGCGTAGCTTGGCTGGGTGAGCGATGGGTTTCATCCAACGAATTTGTGCGAGTATGCCGTGCGTCAGTGTGAGGAGCATGTGTGCGAGATTGCTGGGAAGGAACGCTATTGCTTGCAGATCGTCGATCCGCCGGCGGAGATTGCTGCTGCTGCGCAAGATGCTCGACTGCATTGCGAAATTGTGAGAACATGAGTTACGAGCGATAGCTATACGTGAGATGAGCGAAGTAGTATGGAATCGGAGAGGCTTCGGGTGGTCGTGGGAACTAAGTCATCGCTTACAAGCAGACTAAATACAAAAGACTGCAGACTATGGAGACACATTAGTGGCAGTATTTACCCCATTCTGGGCATTGCCAGAGTCCGGAATGTCTGAGAGCTTAGTTTCACTTCCAGAGGCAATGGCTGGGATGGAAGTCGTAGATCCAGAAACTTCTGCACCTGCCAACTGCCATGCAGGTATAGATGGTCTTCCCGTAAAGAGAGGAAGGGATGGAGGTGTCGACGTTCCCGACGCAGATACAGATGGCCCCCGACTCAAGAGTAGGGTCTTAAGAGACTTTAATTCCTGCTGTAGTTCAGCAAGGCTCTGGGCCTGTGCCTCTTTGTTTTTCTCCAGCATCTTGAGGTCATTAGTCAAAGATGGCAGCATAATGTCGAAAACTCCTACTTTTGGCAACATTTCCTGAATAGTGTCGACCTCTTGTCGAATCTCACGCATCTCGTCCCGTGCACGACTCTCCCCCTCTCTCATTTCCTTAACAGCAACCTCGACTTCTGCCGTAGCTTGTTCAACTTTAGCCTTCTGATCCTCTGCCGCCTGCCGAACTGCGTTGGTTTCAGCTTGGATGTCCTTCAACAATGCTTCTGCAGCATCAAATTGGACAGTCAAGGACTCCTTGTCTGATTCATAAGCTGTTAATGACGGTGGTTTGAGATGAGGCAAAAGATATTTCTGTATACAAAGATAAGCAAAGAAACCATGCTTGAATGGAGTTTAGATACTCTAGCTAGAGAAACCACGCCAAACATGACCCCTCCAGATACGACAGCCATGACCTTTAGTGATTTTTGACATGAAAACCAGAAAAACCTTGAGTTAGGATGGTACACACAAAATAATCGCGCCAATCCAGTTGGGGAATAGCGGGGGATTGCGCAAGTACTCCGTATGTCGAAGGTGGGTACGACGGTGAATACTGTTGTGCAGGATTTTGCATAGCAATAGATGAGGAGGCTGAGGTGACACTAGGGTTTCCCGAGGAGGCCTGTCGTATTGCATCTTCAATTTCCGAGCTGTTAAGCCCTTTGGACTCTAGAAATTCGATTCGTTTGGCAAGCGGCGATGCCTGAGTCTTTAGAATACACGGGTGAATATATTTATTTCATCAACTAAAGAACTAGGACATCACCTTGGGGTCCGCGAGGAAGGTGACTGCATTCCGGAATAATTCTTGTCGTTCAGGTGAGGAAGACATGGTTGGTTGGTCGGAGCTGGCACGACCGGGTTTGGTCCCGTTCAAAATTCCGTACAATTGACTATTCACTCTAAAACTATGTTGAGGCAGCAGCTGGCTCGTCTCACCGGAGGAAGCTTGCGCTCATCGAGAAGTAAATCTTTCACTTATTCTATGGGGGGCATACTGAAGCACATGCTGTCTGCTTAGCTATCTCGACTGTTACAAGACCCAGTTGCGCCGGTGCTTTTCTTCCCGCGGTATCCACGTTATCGCACTCGTCATCATCTACCCAAAGGTGGGGCAATGCGGGTGAATTATCGATTTTTGGGGGAGCGTGCGTTAGGTTACTGATATAGTACGCAGCGTCTCGACGAGGTTACGCGGACGCTGTCAAGTTTTCTCGTGCAAAGCCTCATATGAACATTGGCACTATCGGTCACGTCGATCACGGGAAAACAACTTTAACGGCTTCTATTACAAAAGTGCTTGCTGAAAGCGGCGGTTCCAAATTTATAGATTATGCTCAAATCGACAAGGCTCCAGAAGAAAAAGCGCGTGGAATTACTATCAATTCCTCACATGTCGAATATGAGACGGATTCTAGACACTATGGGCATATTGATTGTCCGGGACATGCAGATTGTAAGTTGCTCTGGATGTCCTCCGCAACCTGAGGGCTTATGGCACATAGATATCAAGAACATGATTACAGGTGCTGCTCAGATGGACGGTGCCATCATTGTATGATGCATCATTAATATACACTCATCTTGGTCTGATAATTATGTGCTTCAAGGTTGTCTCTGCCACAGACGGACAAATGCCTCAAACTCGGGAGCATTTACTTCTCGCTCGCCAAGTTGGCATCAGCAAACTAGTGGTTTTCATTAATAAGGTTGATCAAATTGATGACCCTGAGATGCTCGAACTCGTGGAGATGGAAATGCGAGAGTTGTTGAGTACTTACAACTTCGATGGAGAGAACACGCCCATTATTATGGGATCGGCACTGGCTGCTCTCGAAGGGCGCGACAAAGCGGTCGGAGAAGATAAGATTAGGACACTTGTCAAGGCGTGCGATGATTGGCTTGACGTTCCTGCACGTACGTGTTTACTTACGAGTTCGTAGTCGTCAATCTTAACTGTCATCTCCAGGTGATCTTGAAAAGCCATTTTTGATGCCTGTTGAAGGTAATACAATACGTCATTGGTGCAGAATTGATTTATCTTCTAACAAGCCAGGCAGACTCGTTCTCCATTTCTGGACGTGGGACTGTTTGCACTGGCCGGGTATGTCTCTCTCACGATCATGTATTAGAAAAGTTTGACTCATACTCCTCTTCATTTAGGTCGAGCGAGGTACTGCCGTCAAAGGTGCTGAAATTGAGATCATCGGCCTTGGAGCTAACTTGAAGACTACATTGACTGGCATCGGTATATCACTCGTTCTCCTCCTTTTGCACTTGACTCACAGCATAGGTCAGAAATGTTCCACAAGGAGCTTGATCGAGGCGAGGCCGGCGACAACATGGGCGCACTTCTCCGTGGTATCAAGCGTGAGCAAGTCCGCCGTGGACAGGTTATCATTGCACCTGGATCCATGAAATCTGTTGGGAAATTTCTGGCCCAGGTTTATGTGCGTATCTTCATGTTTTATGCTCATATTATGTGCCGAACTTTGCATTCGTTGGCTAGGTGCTTACTAAGGATGAAGGCGAATCTTCAATTGTATGTTTCTGTGACTATATTAATGACTGGCATGGATTATAGGAGGACGATACACCCCTTTTATGAGCAATTACCGCCCTCAGCTTTTCATCCGCACTGCTGATGTGACCGTGGGGTTGACATTCCCAGAAGGGACAGAGAACCCAGAAGAAAAGATGGTTTGCTCAAGCTCTCCACATCGTCGACGCCATAATTAACTATTTAATCGTACAGGTCATGCCTGGAGAGAACGTAGAGTTGGTTTGCGACCTCGTACACGATGTACCGGCAGAGGTTGGCTCACGTTTCACGTTACGGGAAGGTGGCAAAACCAGTAAGTTGCTGCTGAATAAGTTGTCCCAAGGCACTGACATGAGTCCCATTCCATGGCAGTCGGTACAGGGCTCGTTACCAAGATCCTGTGAGGTAGCTCTATATGAGGATGTGCAAAAAATGCGTCGCTAGTAGTAACCCTTTCTGTACATGTATAATAGATGGAATCCCCACTCTGACTGAGGATTCTAAAGTAGAACAGTCCATACGTTACACTTTAGCAAATACAAATACAAAAGGGAAATGGCACAGATCGTGACGCGCCATTCATACCTCTACACCGATCCGGCAGTTTTGCACTTTTTCCATCGCAAGCATGATTTCTCCCTTGCGTCTGGCCTCACGTCCAGCTGTATTATTGCGTTCACATGCACGCACACGCTCTGTGTTGCCTCCCACGGCTTGGTTTGCGCGAACGGTCGTCAGTGCGTAAAAGAAGTGACCATCACCTTTCTCGAGACATTGATAGTTCGTTACACAGCCAAGCGATATACAGAGGAGCATGAAGTAATCAGCTACGATGATGCTACGGCAATAGGCAGGTTGCACATCACAGAATACGCGTCGAAGAGTCTAGGTGATGTTGTCTTTGTGGAACTACCGAAGGAAGGAAGAGAGGTTGAGAAAGGCGGTGAGTCAACTCCTGAGTCTCTACTGAATACTGAATCATCGAGAGACTGAACCCAAACAAATAGAACAAATTGGAGCAGTTGAAAGTGTGAAAGCGGCCTCAGACATTGTTTGAGCTTATCACTTTACGTCTGACCTAACGAGAGCTGAAAGGCACCTCCAACAGTACGCCCCGGTCTCTGGGACTGTAGTTCAGATCAACGAAAGCCTAGGGGAAAAGCCTGGATTGATGAGCTCAGAGCCAGAAACCACTGGTACGTGAGATTAGACATACAGAGGTCAATGTTTAAAGAACACCTTATCATCCGTCAGGTTGGTTGTGCGATCTTAAGCTCACTAAACCAGATGAAGTACGTCCATGCATGAGCTTCTCCAGACGCAAGCATTCTGAATTATAATATGTATAGCTCGAATCGCTTCTTACCCTAGAGGCGTATGAAAAGTTCTGTGAAGATAAATGAGTAGTGAAACGCGACCCAGCACGGTGTGGCTGGTGAAGAGTCTTATAGAGCATTAATAGGTAACACTCAACTGCTATCAAAAGCCAAGGTTGGGCAGTTATGTCCAAGGCTATTTATCAGCACGAGGATATAAAGTTATCCATCTAGACAGAGTTAGAGCTCATCCACACTATGACACCCCTAAAGACATTTGTATATCGTATGGTCTATGCAAGTCAACGATATGCTGTCCGTTTCCTTATGGCTTGGAAGGCCTATACTCCACACTCTCGCCGCGAGCTTCCATTCGTGCCTTTGCTTCCTTCAAAGCCCATGTCTGTATACTGGCGTATGAAGTATATTAGCTAAGTATACTGGAAAACACAGTGTTTGACAACGTACCTGGTGTCTGGCTTGTAATACAGACCTATAGCCGCAAGGGCCATAGAGCCAAACATGCCCCAGTAGAATACCAATTCCCATTCCTCCCTCTTTCTCTTCTGTCCTGGTGGTGGTGGCTAATGCAAGATAAATGAAAATGGTTAATAGAGCCGGAATGCTGGGTATCTAATACTTACTTTCTCTCCAAACAAATAGCCTGTTGGCTCATTATATTGAGGGGCGCCATGGCTAGCATATCGACGTCGTGCAACATTTGAAGAAGTACGCAAAGGTAAAGCGCGAATAGGTAGCGTTGGAGGCATAGCACGCTATGGGGAGGTCACAATTGGGTCACACTATGCCTCTGCTTCCCAATTGACTTTGAGGCATCTCAGTATGGATCCTTGTAATGCTGGATTCTGAGTCACCCGTTTGCAATATATACATAGCCTTTTGACTTGAAGACTAAGTTAATAAAACACTCTTGATTAATCACTCAGCTGGAGCGATCAACCGTGAACAATATTGTGGTAGTAATTGAGTCAGAAAGTAATACTCTACTTTGTCACGTCTAAGGGCCGAACAGAGAGGTGTTTGCTTACTTGATACGACAGCAGGGCATTGCAGATATCCGCATGCATCCACTGACAGAGATCATGAACTAACCTTTGAACAAGAACCATAGACATGCCTCCTTGCCACTTGTTTGGCTTGAGCAATATAGAGATTGCTAAAGATGAGAAGGTCCAAGAGGTTTAAAAACCCTTGGAAATGTCGAACTTTACTTTCAGAGACGTAAGTGTATAAAAAGTGTTTATTGACAGCGGGTTTACGTGTCGTTGTCAAAAGCATACTAGAAGAAAAACAATCAGGACAATATGGTCAGGTAGCATAAAGACGTACCTCAAAAGGTTCCGGAGGATCTGCTTCTGGTGCAGACTCATCTATGAATGCTCCTGGACGCCCAGGCTCTGCGACAGTAGTTGCTGCTTGCCCGTGGCTCGCCTGTTCTACTATTATTGCCCTCTCTTCCACTTCGAAGTCGATCAATTCCGCAGCTTCATTCGGCCTCCGATCTGCCAACAGGAGGATGCCTCCACCTCCAGCGTATCTTTCTGACGCCGACGCTGCAAGCCTTCCGCTCGACATTCGGCTAGCCTTAGACAATGATGACTGCGCAACCGGCACGGTGGCGACTGGCCGCACAGGTTGATAACGTCCATCAGGGGGAAAAGTGATATGTGCGAGTTGGGACGGTGTAACCCGCGAGAAATTGGGTAAAGTCTCAGAAGGTGGCTCTGCAGGTTGTCGTCGTTTCGCAGGTGCAGGGGTAGGAGCAGAAGACATGGCTGTGTCTGGCAGACCTGACATAGATCCAGAAATGGGGGAGATGTCACCTGGTTTACCAGCAGAAGGGGCTGGAATGGGAGCTGATGCGGTAGGCTCATCCACCTTCATGGCAATATCGTCAATTCCGTCCTTTTTGACTTCGCGCTTTTCATCCTGATAAGGCAGTGAGGGGGATAACCTGACGACGCTGTATATGAACTTACCATATCCATGGCCTCGTCATCGACGGCGGCCTTGCCCTTCTCCTTGGTCTTCTCCCTCGCTTTCGCTTTTGCAGTGGTAGACAGTACTGCAGTTGCAACCTTCTCTACAGTTTCTTTTGTTGGGGGTTTCGTCGGTGGCGGGTATGCATATAGACTTGGCCGGGCATTCGAAACGAAATCAAACTTCAGTGGCTGGTGTCCAACCGCTTGTCAACTTCTGCATGAAAAACGTCAGGGAGGCTAAAGCAAACCTTCAGGTCATCATTTAAACCAATGATCCCCGTGGGTTCGAAGGCGAGACAAGCACAGTGTGCCAGTGGATACCAATACCAGAATTGACAAAACATGACCATTCCGACAATAGCACTCATGTTGCGACTGCCTGCACGACTTTGAAGGCTAATCGTCACGTTTCTTCCGCCGGCATCAATGAAACCTTGGCCCAACGCTGCGCCGAACCTTGCCATGGGATCTTCATGTTTATCAGCGACGGTTTTAGTGTATAGCAACCGGGTCGAGCTCAAGGAAGGTGAAGCAGCCTCCGACTGCTGAACAAGGACCATACCGAGAGCTATGAATGCACCCTGCCGTACGAAATCAACGGGGTCTTTGGTCATCGGTTCGAGGATCTCGACAGCATCCTGGTCCAATGTAGTAGTTGGAGTTTGAAAAATGCCAACAAGAGGACACACCTGTAGCCCTGTTCCTGCACATGCAATACCTAATGCTAGCGTGGCACCGCAACGAACATGAGGGTTGTAGCTTTCGCTTAACAATTGCACAATCCGTGGTACCTGACTAGGATTCTTGAAGAGAAGAAAGGCGAGGGCGGTTACGGCTGCACGTCTCACATCATCAGACGTATCAGAAACAGCGACGTGAAGGAGTTTGCGAATAGCATCGTTGTTTGATGTACCAGCATAAGCAAGGGCAAGAGTATAAACTCCGCCATAACGAAGGATAGGATCCTATGCATGCAACCATAAGTATAATATTTCAATGGACATGAAATAATCTGTACCTTTTCTGCCAGTAATGTGGCTACTATGTCATCCGATTGCTCTTGTCTACCATAGTAGATGAAAGCCACCCCGATGGCTGAGCCACGGATGATCTTTTCATGCTGTGTCTCGTGGGCATATACAAGCATCTCTTCTGCGCATTCTGAGGAGGCAGACCCTAACTTGATCAGACCCATGGCGTACCCAGCGGCTTCACTGGCGACCGCGGAGTCAGAATATAATTTCTCTTTCAGATCATCGTACGCATCTGTGGACATAGATGGATGAGTTGTTGCCAGTCGTGGCCGAAAACTTGGACAACTAGCCTTGGCTTTGACTGGCCATTCCGGCAACACCTAGGCCAAGGCTTGCACCATGTTGAACCACCTCGTTATTTGAAGCTTTCAGCTTCTCCCTAAGATAACTCTCGACTCCCCTTGTGCTCCCCATTCCCGCATTAATAATGCCCAGTGCATACAAGGAGCCTCCTTCAGAGTACACACTGCTGGTTGTACTTGCGTCTGCACCAGGGAGGTAAGGCCCAAGTAGCTCCATACTTTGTTCGAAGTGACCCTTATGTATTACCCCAAGTGCAGCAGTAGCACTGAATTTCGACCAATTAGATGCACGACCGAGCCACTCAAGATTTTCACGAAGGAAGAGGTCGGACGCTGTACCTGAATGCATATAGGCATTTTGTAGGGTCAACGCTGTGTGATAAACGGATGACCGAGCTTCCAAAGAGTCCTGCAGAGTGTAATGAGCTGCTGCTGATTGACAGATAATGGCATATTACTTTTGTGGCCTTCAAAATCAACATATCAACCTTGTTATTTCGCTTCAAGAAGTCCAAATATAGCTTAATGGACTCTTCTCCACTCAATATTTGACGAAGATTATCGTATATATCTTTCTCTGTCTGTGAAGGACAATCATGCTAAACAAGTTAAAAGAATTTCAAATAATCAACCATACCTCATCAATACCAGTGGGAAGTCCATTACGGACTGCCTCCAAAAATTCTTGAGAGCCACCTTCGACAAAGTCGAACGCAAACTGATAAGCGAGAAGCTTCTCTTTGGGGACAAGGGACGTTAGTAATGGTACAGTGAGCGAGGCATCCGACAACGTCACAAGTAGGCGAGTGAGTGCATATATATGTGGCGAGTGGGGAAATGGAGGGGGGAAGAGAGGAAGGAGGAAGTGGAGAACCTCATCACGGTACGAGAGTTTAAAACCAGTATCGAGCACGGCCTCCATGACGTAGGATATGAGTTCTGTATCAGATGATAATGAGAAGATGTGTTTGACGATGTCTAAACGGTGTGATTCCAGTGCAATTCCAAGGGCCTAAACAGGTTTCAGTTGTGAATTGTGCATACTTGCAATCAACAAACCTGTTTGTGTTCCCCATCTTCTATACATCGCTTGAAGATACCTTCAACGATGTCTTGTAGCCGTGGGTCAATTTTCTCTGTCAAACCCTCCGCAGAACGAGACTCAATGTATCGATCAATCGCCTTGGCTATCATAGTCATTGAATATAACAGGAATATACCAGGGAGTCTACGAGTACTCACACACCACTGTCTCCACGTACTCCTCAGAACCTTGAGCCCTACTCTCAGCTTCAAAGGCCAGTCCAGCTCCAAGTGCAAAAGACAAGGCTTCGTCATATTCTCCGAGATAATAGTAGACTTTGCTGGCAAGCAAAGCTGCGGCATCCCGAGACACCTTTGGCAAATCATCGCTCTCATAAAGTGTCTCTCTAGAAGAGATGAGACGTCAAGAACGACCCAAAGGCACAAAAGGCTGGGAACACCCACATTGCTGCAATGTGTTCTGAAATTTCTGCCCAAAATTGTGGTACCAAGGGTAAAAGTGCATTAATGGCATGCTGCCTGAGGACAGATTCGGGCTCGGATAGTAAGGCAAGGACGCCTGCAGCAGATGTTCGAAACATACTTGTCAGGATGACGCGTACTCAAGACGCGATTGAAAACACGAGAGTACAAGCGGAGTTCACATTTCATAAGCGTCTCCAGCACGATGTCAAAACCACTGTTTGCCCTTTCTCGCGCCAGTCGCGCAACGCGCATATCATCTCGGAGGTGCATCAATTTAAGACAAATCGAAGTGCACTATGAGCTAATCGGTGTATATTTAGGTTTGCAACTACTGTTGAGAACAGCTACCTTGCTGAGAGGAATGCGATAAAGGAACATGCGGCTCGTACGTAGTCTCACGTATGTGCACACGACCGCATACATCTCCTGCCTTGAACATATAGATACGATGGATCTCTGGAGAAAAATCAGGTAGGATGATAGTTTCCTAGTGTCTTACGTGTGTATCTTACTTGGCCATGCAGTTTCTTCGTTTGCATACCTGCTAGTGCGTCTGTCGCAGCTTGCACGTCCAATGGTGATATTCATCCCTTTATAGCGATAGTTTGCACTGCCTGGGTACGCAACGTGGAAGCAGAGCACGCTGAGCATGTCGAGCACATCAAAGTAGAGAACGGGGGAGAGCTACCCGAAACACCACCGTATGACTATCTACACAGACGGGCGAAACCCTTCCCCTGGGGCATGAATTCGTTGTTCTTCAATCCCCACGTAAGTTATTCAGACAACTACATTAGTGCCAATGGCTGAATATTCATGATCTCTAGAATAATAAGAATCTGGAGGAGGGTAGTGAGGAATGAGCAGCTTCAGCAACCGGAGCTTGCGTTTGGATGACTTGTCGAAATGCAAACTTAGAATGTAATTTGCTTTTCGTTAATTCAAGGATCATCACCGGTGGTCAAGGGGCCATGTGGTGGCCTAGTCTCTTTTCACATCAGTAGACAGTGCGCTATGAATGAGTCGAGACCTCTGGTCATCACCACAAAATGCATGCCGTGAACGTTTATATGTCCGCCAAATCATCCAGTCTATACATCTGTTCTCAGGTTGACACGCGAGCGACGATGAAGCTTATGGAACAACAACTTGTGATAATATACAATTGCAGCAATCGCTTCTCCAGGTTGCCAGACTGAGTGTCATTACCATTAGTAATATCCAGTCTAGTGTGATTCTAAAATCGACCGTCCCCCGTCCTGGCTCGCTTCCTTCGTGCGGTAATTAGTAGTCACTATGGCCAAAAAGCTGGGACATCGCAGGGGGGTAGATACCTGATTCTAGATCTTAATAGCCATGAAGAGTTAAGATCAGTATCCGAAGCAGCTATGGATGTTCGGGTCCGAGTGGTTTGTCAGTCGGTAGTATTTGTACCGCCTTTGACAGAATATCATATTCCTCGTCTTCCGGTGAGATTTCGTCAGTTTCAAACCTTTGTAATTGCATTGTGAGAAAGTGAACAGAAATTTCCAGAGACGATTCACCCTTCTCTCTGATAGAAACGTGCCGCAGCCACATTGGCTAGTGACAGTTCGTCAGTGGCGCAAAGCCAAGTAATTTATTAGACCAACCTTTGAAGACAGTCAGCATGAGCTTCGTCATGCGCCACTCTTGTGCAATTTTCTCCAGCATTTCGACAAGCCATCTTCCCATCCCAAGATCTCGACAAGCTTCAGCCACCTGCAACTCATAGCTGGGAGCCACATCACAGTGGACGAGCTTGAGAAAAACCTAGTGTACGTGCCAGTATAATACGTATTGATCCTTTCCCTCCACGTCTTCTTCATTGTCAAAGCGAAACATCGAATATGCAACAAGGTCTGTCTCCAGTCCCCCACCATCGGGTGCAACCAAGAAGAAACGGGAATCTTGATGAAACAGCTCTGCGCGTTTCGTAATAGGGTCCCAATGAAAAACTTCTGTCGATTTGTACCTGAAGTCTCCTTATGGAATTCTTATAATGGATGTAATGGATATAGAGCACTCACCATCCTTCCATGTTGGCACAAAATATGTTCCATATGGCCTCCTTCAGTGCCGATGTGAGCTCTGTAGCTTTAACGAGGGTGAGTGAATAACTGGGAGAGTGAGGTTGTTGGCACTGCTTATAATTCGCGGTGTCATTGACCTCTACTTTTTAGATTGGAGTTGTCTGTTTCGTTGAGGTTCCAAGACTTGTGAGAGAGCGGCACTTGATGCCTTACAGGCGATGTCAACGCACTGAATCTAGATTAGGTAACAAAAAAATACCTTCTTCGCTTTTTTAAGAGCACGCGAGGTCGACATTCCTCGCCTGAGGCTGAGGTGAAGGTGGGAGACTAGAAACAAGAAACTCCGCGCAAGCTACAACACACCAGCCCACGCTTTGTCACGATGTTCAGAGCCACTCGCGCTCGACAATTCACAGAGAATAACCTTCTTTTTACGTTTTTACTCTTGGCCACAGCTGTTTTTGTGTTGGTCGGTGGCTATGCTCTGTTCTTGCAGGCTGAAAGGACTGCTCCACAACTTCAACTTTCGAGTAACTGGAAGGCGTGGTTTATCCTTGGCTGTTATGGCACTCTTGTAAAATCGCCTTCATTCGACGTTCCTTAAGCTCATTTGCAGGCTAGGGTCTGGTTTCCCTGATATTGACAGGCAGGCGTGCTCGAATTCTGGCATTGAAGCTAAGACGGATACCACAGAAGGAAGACATTGCACCTTCGGTACGTGGTGTTCTTGTCTCTAAGTATATATTTGACACAGGGACATCGCGGCTGGCCTTTTAGGCTGTACATCAGTTCATCCAGGACGAGTACTGGCGGACTTCTGCCATCATATTTGCGTCTCAGCCGAAGGGAAGCAAGCAGAAGGGTTGGGGATTGCCCGGTAAGTTAGGATTGATGCCTCACCACATTTTTATTGAACTATTTCTAGGATCGCCGTATGACGGGATATACTTTCGACGTGAGATACTCGACACAGTTTCGGTTATAGGTTGGAGTTGCGGACTCCATATGATGCGCCTGCACCTGACATCGCACAAGATGCACAGGCACGGATTATTGTTCCCCGATTACCAGATCCCAGACCCCATGTTCGTATGGCGCAACATTTGCGGCCTCTAGCAGCATTGTTTACTCCCGAGGGCGTTTCGTGTTTGAGGACATATGACTCTCTCGTACAAATAGCACGGTACTCTGAGCGAGAACCCACGGAAGCTGAGTTTAAGGTAGGGATGCGAGCATATCAGCAGCTCCTTGACATGTGAGGTTTAGACTCTTCTACTTTCCAGACTTACTTTACTCATCGATCTTCAGATTCGCTGAGTACAGAGATGATTGGCAGTTGGCACACATGCAGCGATGATCCACCATTTGGATTTGGTCAACGCGGTTCATTTGTCAATCCTTAAGTATCAACTTTCGCCACCAGTGCTGTGCGAAACATGCCACGTGTCATTCTCCACACCTAACAGTGCGTGTGGCACTTCTATGTTGTCGTCATGGTTGCATCGATATTGTCGAGAGCAAGTGTCGTTCTCTTGCCTTCGGCTACCCCTAAATGTTGGTGATTTTTCACAAGGGTAAGAGAGTAATCATTATCCTTCCTCGCAGATCGTAGACTGCTGTTGACTTAAATTCCAGTCCAATACCAGATCCCTATCTTGCCAGGGAGATACTTGTATCACACATTGTGCAGATATTTGACCGTCCTACACGTATGTTTCTATCTAATACATGATCGCACCACCTCTACCGAAGGACACGCCATATATGTGCCTTCTCATATTTGAGCCATGAATAGGAGTCGGCAGAACAAAGAATCATTATGCCACCCCGCCATACCACGCATTCAGCTTGGGATAAACTCACCAATTCATGTCGTGATACAAGCCCCCAAAATAGTCATGGCAGCTTCTCCCAACGTTCTGTAAGAAAAACCACATGTAGGTGACAACAGCATTTCCACAGGCAACAACGATAAGAGTTAATCGCGCGCGATTACCAGTCATGGAGTGACCGATCTTTGACAATGTGTTTGATACTGTTATTATGTACCTTGCCAGGGTGGAATTAGAAGTGCCTAATTGTACCTCACTTAATGTAGGCATCTTGGTCTAGTTTGTCTATCTTAGCCACGAAGCTATTCACGGTACATATGCTAAGAAGCCATTGTGGGTATGGTGAGGGTGTGGATATGGATGAGGAGATGGGTGATATGGGAGTTTGGGGGTACAGACATTCCACAGATGCAAGTGTTGGTATTCTTGCCAGGGGACCACTGGGACCATTTGTTTGAGGATAAGGTACTTCTGCTGATGGATAGAATAAGATACGTGGAATGCTTGCCTGAAGAGAGGGGTGGTGAATGAACGATGATTTTAGGATGGAGGTGAGAGGGGTCATTTAGTTAGTCTATGAAAGAATATAGGATCTTTGGACGTTCCAGATGAGGCAGACTTTTTGAAATTTCAGTGGGAGGAGGCATGGGGGGTTTGGGGCTGGGATGTGTGGGGGGGAATAGCGGAGTAGTATTACGGAGGGTAGGCTGTTGCTGGGCCAGGACGTGTCGGCTAGTCACGCTTAGAGGCATGATCGCGTTTGGGGCATGGGCATGGTCATGGTCAAACGTCGGAGTTTGGGTTGTGGACGCGCTCTTGACGCGTTCTACAACATCTGTACGCGATGTCCACTGCGTCTATAGGCTATGATTTCACAGAAATCTACAATCAGACCAATAGTCACGCCTACTTCAGTCCAGGAGCTCAGTTTATTCTCACAGCTGTTCAAGATAGGGTCATCGTGCGACGGTCCGATACATTTCAGATCACAAGGACATGGCTGTTAGATAGTACGCCTTCCGGCTCTTCGTCTATCCTTGCCTCTGGGAAACAGCCTTTCAAGTCTAAAAAATTGGCCGACTCAGAAGGGTGGATCACTCAATTGGGATGGTCTGTTGATTCAGAGCACATTCTTGCCAGCTGTGCCAGACGCGGTGTGGTTCACATCTTCAAGATGCGAGATGATGCCTGGAATGCGAAGATTGAAGCCGGAGTAGAGGGTCTCGCGAAAGCTGAATGGGCCCCTGATGGTCGGCATGTTTTGTGCTTCTCTGAGTGGGGGGTGCGCAATTTCCTTGTCTTAAAGCTATAAAGGCCTTGCTCAGAAATGCGAGTAGCTTCGAGTGACAATATGGTCCCTTGTTACCGGTTCCGCTACGTATGTACAGTTTCCCAAGTACATAGATAAAGGGTACACTTTTCGTAAGGATGGCCGGTACCTCGTACTCGCCGAACGACACAAGTCGAAAGACACACTCGGAGTTTACGATGCTCTTGATTCGTACAAACTAGCTCGGGTGAGTTTTGTCAGCTTGCAATTTCCCCCACACGTTCATGGTATCATAGCATGTGCCCTTGCCCTCGTCCTCATTATCATCATTATCTCTTTCCCCTACCGGCAACCATCTTGCTGTCTGGGAGGGCCCTTTGGAGGTAAGACCGTTTCTTGTATCCGTTTGCCGCTTTGAACAGTTTTCATAGTACAAACTTTACATTTTGAATCTTGCTGGACACATTTTGACGACATTCGTTCCTGAGCAAGATCCTGCCCTTGGAATCCGTTCTGTTGCATGGCACCCATCCGGCTCCTTCCTAGCTGTAGCTGGACATGACGACAAGGTGAGTATGTGACGTTTCAACCTTTTTGTATTCAAACTGTTGCCGCAGATTCACATCCTCGATTCTCTCAGTTGGACCTTGGTGAAATCTCTTGAGCTTCAGAATCGGATCCTTGTGGGCACAGTATGTTGTAGGGTCCGTGTATCGTACGTCGCTAATCTTCTTCAGAATGTTTGGCGTGAACCATCAAACTGGTTAGAGTCGACGGGTGGACATGCCTTTCAGTCATGTCAGTTTGACGATGCCTATGCGACTTGACATGACCTATTAGTTAAATACAGATGACCGTGTACAGAGCGCAGTATCTGTACCATTGGTCCGCACCAACCCTGAAAAACCTGATCCGAAGAGCGGCGTTGTTCAATTAGAGTGGAATCTAGATGGCACTTTATTGATGGCGAGGTTTGGTATGATTCAACCTCGTGCTGTTTTCTCAGATATAGTGACCTTGCTTTGAAACGTTAGAAAACGCACCAACGGCATTACACGTGTATGCGTTTCCCTCCCCGTCGGAACCGTTCCATCCACGCCTTCACTCCGTTATTCTACACAATCAGGCTGTCCTCCTCGCCCGATGGAATCCCGTTCAGCGGGGAAGTCTTTTACTTTGTTGCGGGACTCGTGCAGTCTACACTTGGAATTTAGAGTGGAAAGATTCCGAGAACCATTTGACTGAAATGGCTGAGTGTGTTGGGATACCCACAGGTTAGTGTTACTTTTACATCGACCAAGGATGCAATTAGTTTAGTTATATCGTTTTCAGAGAAGTTCGAGGTACGAAATGCTAGATGGAGTCCTGATGGCAAAGGAGTTATTCTACTGGACCACTCTGCATTCTGTTGTGCCTTTGAAGCCATTGAGGAATCTCAGCATGCAACATGATGGGAGCCAATCGGTGTGAAAGCAACCGGTTGGCCTTCTGCTCGCTAAGCGGAGACTTATCATCATCAGCCGTTAGTCTCTCATGCCTACAAGGAGATTACGGAAAATCGCCACTTCTACTACTTTTAGGCTATTGTAATTACTGTATACTAAGCATCAATCCTGTAATACTACCATCAAGCTCAAATTCATTATCCATTGGATAAGAAATGTAGGTGGTGCGATGGACCGGCGCTTCTTGCCAACATCCCTGACGGTTATTCCGAGAAAAATGCCCAACCGGGCACAACTTGCGTTTGTATTGTCCTTTATATCCACCTTCGCAATTCTCCTCGTAGGCTCTCGCTTTCTTATCTCCTACTTTCAGTTATTTCAAACCTCTGGGTCCGAATCGTCTCCAAACGTATTCGCTATGGCTTGGGCATTCAGCGACTCATCCATAATTCAGCAAAATCAGCTCGTAGCACTCATATTTGGAATACTAGGCACATCCGTATTCCTATTCTTTATGGGGCGATCCAGTGAGCGTTGTTGTGACAAGATTGTGTTCGGATTTCAACTTTTTTCCTTCATTAAAAGAGCGGAAGCCTGTTCTTGATCCCACGGCATGGCAGGAATTCCCTCTGGTGAAAAAGACTGTCGTGTCGCCGAACACTGCAATGTATGTTCATTCATTGGCATAATATTCCTGCTTTGCCATTCATCCTTCTTAGTTACCGGTTTGGACTACCCCGTCTAGATGATATCCTTGGTCTCCCTATTGGTCAGCATATTTCGGTCGAGGCTGAGATCGATGGAAAGAGGATCGTACGGAGCTATACTCCGACAAGCAGCGACGACGACAAGGGTTACTTTGAACTGCTCATCAAGGTACGCTTAGTACATGGTTTCGTACCTCAACATTCAATTTGCCGCCCTGCATTATTAGTCTTATGAGAAGGGCAATATCTCGCGTTATATCGGCCTCATGAAGCTTGGACAAACCATTCGCGTTAAAGGACCAAGGGGGCAGTTCACATACTCTCCGACACTCGCGCGGGAATTGGGCATGATTGCAGGCGGTACTGGTATCACCCCCATGCTACAAATTATCCGCGCCTCACTCAAGAATCCAAGCGACCGCACCAGAATTAGTCTCATATACGCGAATGTCAACCCCGAGGACATTCTTCTCCGTAAAGAGCTCGATGAGCTTGCAATCGAGCATGCTAACCGGTTCTCTGTATTCTATGTCCTCAATAACCCCCCGACACCATGGATTGGTGGCATTGGTTTTGTGTCCAAGGAACATATCAAAGACTCGTTACCCCCATCCAGCGCTGATATCAAGGTGTTGCTGTGTGGTCCCCCGCCAATGATGACAGCAATGAAGTAGGTTACTTTGTTACTACCCCCAATCCGTTGTTGATTACTCGCAGAAAACATCTCAAGGAACTCGGTTACCAGGATCCTAGGACTGTCAGTAAGCTTGTCGATCAGGTAAGCGGTCCTGACCTCCACTAGCCAAGCCTGATCATGGTCCTTTAGGTGTTTCTATTTTAAGAGACACATTTACCACTTCAATATTCAAACCTCGGGGAGCTGTTTCTTAAAGAGTATTCGCGATAAATCTTTCGGATAGAGCATATAGATGTCCATACCAGCCGTCTGTGTGAACAGGTTCAAACCAATAAGGATATATTTTTGTCATTATTTGCAGCCGGCTGCTACTAATGTGTTTCGTGAACCATAACGTCCATGACCCATCTATATATGGTTACTCAGCCCAGAGCCTTGAACATGATACAAACGCTCACTTAAGGTTCATCGAATATCCTGATTCAATATCCGTAAGAGTGAGACAAGAAATAGCGTGCACGCCTGCGCGTAATGCTAGAAATTGCATTCGCACAGACTGACAAGTATGAGGACGAAGTGGCCTAAAGAAAACGGACTGGGTAAGATTAAAGTTCTGGAGGAACCTCAAACACTCACCCCACACGGATGCGGTTTTCCAGAGGTAAAATGCCTGGAGCCTGGCGCTGCTCAAACTCGCTGCTCGAATCTCCCAATGCCATTGACAGTTGACGTCTTCGTTTCTTATCTGGATAACTCACTTCGAATCTTCTCGTTCGGTCACTACGGTTGAAAACGAAAATGTCGATGCCAAATGTGTCGAGGGAGTAGATCACATCTAGATCCGACGAGGCAGACTCTTCCGGTGGTATCAATGCCACAGAAACAACAACTGGATCAAGGGCGTCGTGTCTACTCTGCATCGCCATCCTGTCAGCAAAGGAAGCACCTAGCACGCGCGGGCCAGGTGTCTGTGGAATTCCCGCAGGCGTCATACGTTCTCTTCGAGGCTCTATACCTTGCCCTAGGGTTCCACTGATGCGAAGGTTAGATATTGGACTTTGTCCTACAGGTGTCTGTGGAACCGCATCTACAGGGTATGCTGGATATGCTGGAGTGAGTGGAGGCATATCTGGAGTTCGGGGACCAGGCTGGGGTGATGGTACGCTCGCTGCCATGGTAGGACCGGCGAAACGTGAATTCCCAGAAACTGCGACCGAAGGCGGTGTTGGAGTGAACCTCCCACCGACAGCAGAGATAATAGGAACGGCAGAAATCGGACTCTCAGTGGATGAAGCATCGAGGATAGAAGTGGAATTACGATAGCGGGCAGGAGCATTCAGGCGCTGAGCACGTTCGGAGAGCCCACCAATGGTATGACGTTTACTACCTGCTACAGCATGAGCTTGGACTGCCGTAGGTTTCTCAGCAGTGAATTTGGCGGTGTTGGGAGTCATCACCGGAAAAGGCGACGCTGGCGCAGGAAGAGCATCTTGTGCGGACGGAGGATCTGAGGAGGTTTCGTAGGTCTCACTATGACCAACGGATGCAAGATCAAGCACACAATTCCATCGTGAGCGGAATGTTTGTGTGGGATAAGCTAGATTTTTCGCATCGACCGAGCTTGACTGCGTGCTGGACCCAAAATCGAAGGGTTTTCCTCGAATTACGATGGACACAGGCCTTTGCTTATCCGTACCAACGGGTGAAGGAAGCTTCTCGCCATTCGCCTCGCTTCGTAATGTGTCTGCAACATCATCTGTTTCAGACTGCCGTAAGAATGTGATAGCATAGAGGAGATTAAACTGTTCGGCAGGCCCAATGAGTAGAGGAAAAACACCATCACTCCGGTGGAACCCGTTATCGCCCCAACCAATTAGGTTTGCCTTAGCCCCTTCGCCACCAACCGTTACGTCGACACCCTCGACTGCAAATCCAGTGGAACCAGGACCTCCAAACGAACTGCCGTTTCCTAATTCGACAGAAAGGACAACAGTACGTTCTTCAGAGCCTGCTTCCCGTCGTTCTCCCTCGTCTTCAAGGAGGCCAGGAATAACCACATAGGGAACAAAAACCGATTTCATTCGAATATGGAAGCCGGAAACGGTCTGGAGTGTTTTCAAATAAGACTTCCGGAGGACTGGAGCTGCGGTCCGGGTTGCGTTTGTTGTCGACGTTGCAGTCGATGGTGTCATGAGCTTTGGTGACAGTGGCTGTAGAGGCGGAAGTGAATAGGCAGATCTGCGCATGTTCGCATTCAGTCGTGTGCTAGGAAATGAGAGGGGAATGGTCGCTGAGTTTCCGAATGTTGGTCCTAAGGTGCTGGTGTTAATGCGGCCACTGGACCCAATGAACCAAAAACCAAAACCTAACCTTGTGAGAGACTATCGAGAAGATTTACTTCTTGTAAGCCATGCAACTCGTCCTCATGTATATCTGCTTTGATAGTCCCATTGACTGGAGCTGTTGTATGTTTGTCTCCACTATCTGGAATACCTCCTGCAGCTTGAAGGAGCAACGCTAAATCTTGCCTTCCCGGTGTCATGGAAAGTGGCTTTTCGCGAAGCGTTGCAGACACCGTTAAACTTAATAAGGGTTCTGCAACACTTGTGCGAAGAAAGGCTGATGAATATCAGCGATCAGCCACTTTGCATATAATAGGCGTCACTCACATACACCAACCGCCAGACGGTAAATAGAAACCCATATCTCCTCAACATCCGACCACAGCAGTGCGAAATTCTTTCCCGGAGGTTCTTCGCGGGAAGTTTCACCCCATACGAACGACTCAAGCACTGTTCCCTCAGCATTGGAGTTGGCGCTGGCATACTTGCGATCAGCTTCGCCTGTCTGAGGAGTCGGATGCGGCGTGTGGGGGGGAAAGATTGAAGAGTGAGCTCCTCCTGTCTGATACGAATGAGAACGCGGGGGAGGTGCAAGGTTAATGCCAGGGGTAGGAGTAGCAGTTTGCGCTCGGTAAGCTGGCTGAGGGGATATATACTTCGCGTCAAGAGTGACTTGTAAGTGAGAAAGAAAGAAAACGAGTTCCGAAGGAGGTGCAAGCGGATTGATCTGCCCCACAGTGCCAGGATGGGGGATCTTCACAGTGAAAAAAAGTAGCAAGCGCTCATCTAATTCCACGTTCAGATAGTTCATGGGCTTGTCGTAGGACATACTCACCGAAGAAAGCCTTTTCTCTTTGGTTGGTGGTTGTAATGGATCGTAGCCAGTCGTCTACGTCTGACTCGTCTGGGAGCTCATGTACTTCTTCTGACACAATCACATCCAATTTGGTAGAGTGAAAGATATCCTCTAGAGTCATTATCCACAACCCTCCCTCTGCTTGTGAAACCGCGATTGGTAATTCGGACAAAAGCTTTGTCCGCTTTCTCTGGAGGAGGCACGTGATGTATTCCACTGGGTCGCGTCCACTTCACACATTTCTATATTTCATTGTCACTAATTTCTATAGTCCACATCCACTAGTCCACATCCACATTCCTTTAGTATATATATACATGCACAGTAGTTCTACTCCATTCTTCACTTCGCAGTTTCTCACATATGCACTCATAAGTCTTGAACGACATCGAGCTGCTTCATTTTCGCACCCACCCTTTCCACTTCCCCATCATTCTACCACAACATATATGTCCACTAGTTTAGGATCCTCCTTCACCTCACTGATTCCCACCTCCGCACTCGATAGTCACAAAAGACATCGAGTTGCTTATGTTCTAGCACCCACCCTTGCCACATTCCCATACTCTTTTTTTTGTTCCAGCTCCTTGTAATTCGCTTCCACCAGCTTGAGTACGCCCGGACTCCTGTCCGGCAGAGCAAGAGAGTGGCGGCGACAGCGTCAATAGACTTGCTTTGCCCACATTACGAACGAGCGACAGAGATTTGTATCTTTTCTCTCTCGCTCGTGCGTGATGGGCAAAGCGGATATATTGACGCGGTCGCCACCACTTTCTTGCTCGGCCGGGCAGGAGTCCGGGCCGTGCTCATGCCAGGGGAAGTGAATACAGAGAGCTGAAACAACAAAAAATCCGTGTCCAGTTTTGATTGATGCATCAGCATCACCATAGGAACCCAGACATCCATCCCTGTTGGACTTGGACATACTCACGTAAGGCCGTCGGCCTCAGAGACCCATCACCAGAGTAATTATTATTAGATTTCAAATATGTATTTAAGTTGCCCGACTGGGGACTTCATCCCCAGTTCAAATATTGAATCACACCTAGTTCCTAAGTCTGATCCTAACTATCTAAGTCGTACTCCATCTCTGGAATCTCAGACACCGGTATTAGTGAAGGCGCAGCACATAAACTGAAGCCAAGTCTGTTCTGACCCCCACAACACACCCCGATTCCCGCTCTGACTCCGACCCAATCTCCGACCCCCAATCAGACCTAGTGCATAACATCGTCACGCTTGATGCACATATTGCATACATGTGAGGGTGACGCTGATGACGAGGCCACAACAACAAGATACTCAATAAGTGAGAGCCGATAAGAAATAATGCCAGCTGGTACAGCGGATATCCTCAGAGATCAAGCTGAGGGGATCACACTACACCAAGGCGAGTCTTTATACTAAATGATGGAGACGGATAGGAGAACCAATGTTTTGGAACCCGCAAAATTATGGTGTTAGGGCAAACTCTAAATCACCACAATTCCGTGAATGAACAGCTGAGAAGAATATCAAACCCTGCTGCAGCACAACTCCAGAAACAATTTAACGTTTGTACTTTGGTTACAATCCTTTGTATTGGTCAATGCAGACTATACGCAGAAAGGTAATACGTTTCTTAGCAGCAAGAAATGAATAAGACTTCCAGAGTCTAGAGTTCACAGATGCTTAGGGGTCCAGATATTCCAAAAAGAGGGGAATGCACTTAGAGGCTAAAGGAAGTAGGTGGATGAATCCAACCATCCAACCAGTGGCACTCAGAAGCGGGTAACAGCGATGTGTGAAGTAGTCTAGCAACTGCTTCACACGAGTTCAAGCTTCTAATGCTCTGCAAAGGCAGTACACACTAGTAACTTAAACAAGAGCACTAATGGCAGGACTATTGACAGACAATCTCACCCTGTAGATTCGTAGTCAGTGAGGCAGATACTACACTCACGCCCAAAGCAGGAATATCACTACTTCGAGTGCAATCAAGTACAGTTACACAACTGTAAAAGATCCTTGAACTGGTAATCAACAGTTACTGAGATAGAGGATGACACTGTATGTCACTCTAGTCACACTGGTGTGCAGAAGATGGGTAGAATATGATGATATGTTATTCTTTCAGAGGCAGAATGGCCTCCTTATATATTGTATTTACAGGGGCTGACTAATGCTTCTGGAATATTCTACCTATTAATAGATGGAAGCTACTGGAAGGTTGTGGAATGTGGAAGAAAGGGGTAGAATATTCCAAGCCAATCACAGGATCTGATCACAGCACTAACACTGATCAGGAGCTGAATAATGGTTCTGGAAAGTTCTATCTAATAATAGAAGGAAACAGCTAGAATGTTATGGAAAGGGGTAGAATATTCCAAGGCAATCACCTGATTTGATCACCCATCAGCTGATTTGATCCCTGAACTAGGCACTGATCAGGCAAAAAGAAGGGTGTCCACCCTGTTTTCTGCACTGGTTTGGACAGCCATGGATAGCCACATCTCAGGTGATGATCTCCATGGAAAATAGTGCCCTGAGAGGCTGTGGTTGTTAAGTTACAGAATATTTATTGATCAGAGACATCTGAGCTTGAATTCAGGCCAAATGCCTGGTCCAAAAGGGGAGAGCCAGCTGTGGGAAGGTTTGTGGGCGCCTATGGGTCCACAACTGTAGCACAGCAGAAATAAATGATTCTGAGCCGAGTTCTGCATGGAATATTCCTGAAAAAATATGGAAAAATAGAGAATATTTGAATAAGTCCATTCCAGGTACAAGCATCAAATATATGCTGATATTTAGGAATGGAAAAGCAAAGAATAGCACATTGGTGCTGCATAAATGGAATTTGATAGGGAAAAGGTGGTTCCCATACAACCAAGATAGGGGAGGAAGGATAGGGGAAGTGATAGGGGCAATGAAATAGGGGAGACACACCCTGACAGGCTGCGCTGATAGGGGTGTCAAGAGAAAATACTAAAAATAGAATATGACTTATTTGAACCCTGACAGACGGATGCAGAGCCGGATCCCACTTCGAATTCTTACGAGGAGATGGCTTGGGTAGCTGTGGTCAAGGCTCGCAAAAGAGCGGAGCTCTATGCCGCTACCACCAAGAAGAATCTCGATGTCACAGTCTTTTCATTGAAGGCCTACCCAAGTGCTGATATGGAGAAGCGAGAGGCAGACCGGAGGGTCATATGGTGCAAGGTGGAGAGTCGCATGTTGGCGATCCGTAAGAAGGAGCTGCGTGTCGCAAGGTCGGCGATCCAGCTTCGCAAGTGCGAGATGGAGAAGGCAGCGGCAGAACAGCAGGACAAGGAGGAGGAGAGGGAACACTTGGAGGCTACAGTGAGAAGGGGCGGACCACTCAAGGCTCTGGCTCCAACGGAGCCATTTGGCGGACCCAGCATAACTTGCGACTTATGTCGTGATGCGGGTGTGGAGTGCATGTGGCCTACTGGCCCAACTTGCCGACTTCGGTCCTGTGATCGTTGTCGGGGTCGGAAAGGAGGGTGTAGGATCGATGGGAAGTTCGATCCCTGGAGTCGGAGCGTCAAGCCCCGACTAGTGGTACAAGGAGGGGCAGAGAAGGAATCGGAGGGTCGTCCGACCAAAAAGAGGCGGACAGAGATGGGTGCTGTGGCAGCTGGGGGTAGCGGCATCGGATTGGAAGGGGCAACGACCGGTGCAGGTACAGGGCACATCTCGGCGCCCAATAGCACCGTAGGCCAGCTTATCCAGCTGGTTAACCTGCAGTCGGAGCACCTTCGGTGGACGGAGGGGTTGTTAGTAGACTTGGTGAGGACGATGAAACGGAAGGAGGTTCTGGAGGGTTGTCGGACAGCCAAGTTATGTCGGTTGTGGAAGTTCATGGCCCCGTTGGACGAGGATTCGGACATAGGAGATGAGAAGGATTGGGTGTCGGATGTAGAGAGTGATGAGGAGTTGGAGACGGAGCCTGAGGTAGATAAGGGAAAGGGGAAAAGGAAATGCGATGTATAAAATAAAAATGAAAATGATTATAAATTTCAGAACAGAGAAAAATGAGGCGGAGTGATTCCTTTGGAGCTTTTGGGCAGGCATGTAATTTCCTTTGACTTGTAATAAAATGATGATGCGAAATAATAGAATTAGCATTAGTAATCAAACTTAAAGATTCATAAGAGGGCCAGGTTTGTCTGGATAAGCGGAGTGGAAGTCGGAGACGGATTCGGATGCATGATCAAGTTCGGATGCGGAGATCCATGAGGACTCTTCGTCAGTGCCTTCATACCCAGTCCATAGGACTAAGTACTGGAGCTTGCACTTGTATCAACGGTCGATCTTCGAGTCCAGGATCTCGGATATCTCATATTCATTGTCTCCTTCGATGATGATCGGGGGAGGTGGGGGTTGTGTGTGACCGGAGATCTCGTTCATAGTAGCGGGTTTGAGCATTGATATGTGGAAGACCGGATGAACTGCTTGGAAGTGGTCTGGGAGGCGGAGGGTGAAAGACCTGCTGCCTGCGCGAACAATGACCTCATAAGGACCTAAGTATTTCTCGGAGAGTTTCTTCGATGGACGGGTGGTCCGGAAGTGTTTGGCCTTAATGAATACTTTGTCTCTGATTTGCAGGTCCAGAGCTGGAATGCAGCGTTGGTCTGTGGAGACTTGATATTGTTTCTGAGCATTGGAGATGGTCTCTTGGAGATGTTGGTGTAGTTGATCGAGGTTGGTTACAAATTGGCGGGCTTTGGTGGAGGCAAGTTCTTTCTCAGGGTGGACAGAGATGTTCGGATGGTAGCCTTTATTAGCAGAGATTGGATCGGAGGTTGGGTTGGAGGTTGGGTTGGAGGTTGGGTCAGGGTCGGAGTATGTCGTGGGGGTCGGAACAGACTTGGCTTCAGCTTATGTGCTGTGCCCTCACTAATACCGGTGTCCGAGATTTCGGAGATGGAGTATGACTTAGAGAGTTAGGATCAGACTTAGGAGCTAGGCGTGATTCAATATTCAAACTGGGGAATGAAGTCCCCAGTCGGGCAACTTAAATACATATTTGAAATCTAATAATAATTACTCCGGTGATGGGTCTCCGAGGCCGACGGCCTTACATGAGTATGTCCAAGTCCAACGGGGACGGATGTCCAGGTTCCTATGGTGATGCTGATGCATCAATCGGAACCGGAGACAGATGGGTGGAATTGGCAGTGACAATCAGACAGGTAAATGGAGACATAGCAGTTTCCAAATGGAGTATAGATTTCATATGCGCGGGGATCTGAGTGGATCGGACGGGGATCTGGGCGTTAATGAATATAGCCATAACATTGGGCCAGCCTCATGTAACAATGAAGGGATGTAACACGGGCAGTGACACATGAATAACGTGAATTGTGAACGAGTGGACAAATGGGTACGGTGCGGTGGAATTATCACATGCCTCCTAGAGAACACGGACAAACATTTTTTGTCCACCTCAGTATGTTATCATGTGATCCTACAGAATACTTGTGCAATCATTGCAACCTATGAGAGCATCATAAATGATCGCATCTATTCAATGGAAAGCCACTGTCGTGTCCCACACAGCGAATGTAACAGACATTGCTAATAAAACTCCATCATACCATGAGCATCTCCCTTCAATCGCAACCTTCGCGCAGATAGGTCCAATCACACATAGGACAAATGCAGAGAAAGAGCTTAGAAAAGCCATAACGGTCGAAAATTTTGGAGACAAGAATCGAAACGCTGACTGCCATGAGAGTCAAGGCAATACGCTCAATGATGAGCGTTATTGGACGGTTCGTTGTGCGTGGCGATGTGTCTAGGGCCGCGGCAGACTTAGATGAAGGTGACACAGGGCTTGATGGGGAAGGGGGAATAGCAGGTCTGTCGATGCCTAGCCATATTTCAAGTGTCAGATTAAGCTTGCCAAAAGAAGTTGAGCAATGATATACTTGAAAAGCATAGTGCGTACTCACTGGTCTAGTACTCAGGGCGAATTTGGACCTAAGACACGTTTTCAAAGCACCATTAAGTCAAATTTCGACAGCAGGAAGAAAGGGGAGATCATACAGTATGGAAATAAACAACATCCAAACGGCAACCTTGTTTAAGAAGGCATTGTATCCAGATGTTGCAAGGATGTCCTTGGTGACCTATCCCTCGACTCAGGCAAGCACAATGCTAGAATAAAGACAGCGGTACCTCCTCGCTGACACAGTCGCCAAACATCAAATAACCAGCACCCCCAATCATATGGCGGTAGCCACTCCCTATCACATATTTAATTAAAAGAGTAACAAAAGCCGAGAACAGAAAAAGCTCACAAAGGCCCAATTAATCACTTGGTCGAATTGTGATGGATCTTTCATATCTCGCGCCAGACTGGGTATGACCGCATGGCCACCAAACTGAGATGGGTCCATCGATGTAAGATCTATCCACCAATCAACGGTGACTCACTCCTGCCATAAGCAGGCCGAAGGAAATCCAAGCTTTATAGCATCTTTCACGCCCAAGTCAGTAGGGCAGGCTGCCAAAGGCTTCCTGAAGCCTCACGCTTAGACAGCCCATCTATTACTATGCAGGCTATGATCATGACTGTTGACAGAATGCCGAGGATAGAAGCGTAGGACAAGAAAGAGAGGGGCATGAATACAGTGGGATAATGCTGAATAGGTAAGGTTGGCAGGAAGGAGCCCTAGGGCACACACTCACATCATCAAACCTAGGATTTTGTATTGATCTGAGGAGAACCCGGGTAGAACCAAACGCATAGAGTCGCCATAGAGAGTTACAAGGACAACACTGTAACGAAGGTAGGCTACAGGATCGCAGTTTCATGACGAACAATATACCTCAAAGCGAAGAGTTCAAGACAAAAAAGAAGCCCAGTTAATACAGTAGATCGTCGGCCGAACGCTTTGAAGCCAATATCTGCATAGGTTCTCAGACTTGGATCTTCTGAAATGATACGAGCAAGGATTTTCGCACTGTCCAAAACAAACATTGGAGTTGCAGGAAGGAAGAGAGAGAGAAGAATCACGAACGTATAACATGCGATAAATCCATAGAATATTATCAGTAGGGTGCCCGATATCCAGCCTGCATATGCAAAAGCTAGCGGTTCACTAAGCATTCCAATTCCCAAAAGAATTGCAATCGATTTGAAAAGCTGAAAGGGAAATAGTGTGAGCATTGTTCCATATGTACTCAACAAAGCATAGCGGATGAACATACTGTTTGTCTGTATGTACTGTTTCCACCTTGATAATAATACTTTGAGTCTATGGATCTTTGAGAGGGCCTTGGTAATTTCTTATTCCCCAGCTGCGTCGCTGTGGGAGTTGATTCATTCCAGGACACTCTTCTATCCACTAGTAGGGGGTGCGTTCACTCGTTGTGGAGCCAGCGTCTGGCATGCTGGAAGGCTGGAAGTCCGTATCCCAGAGGGGATCCACAATAGCATTGGGCTGTGGTGTGCCTTCTTCACCCCCAATGCTGGCAACTGCAATCTCATCGCAGTCTTCGTATTCGTGACTCTAGCATTCAGGAAATGCAGCATGTGTTGTTACGTTTGAACCGCTGAGGAATGTTTGAGCCCGGCGATCTTGTCACCAGATGAAAAGAATGAAGGGACGGGTCATTGCTAATAGCCGACATCACTCAACGAGGAGAATGCTGCACCCACGTTATCACGTGATACTCGCCACGTGTGGTGCTAGAAATGAACTGATCTAATTCCGTCGTACTGATAACAGTCAGGTAAAGTACCATAACCAGACATAGGACATGGCATAGGAATAGGGCATCTAGTAGGCATACCAACTGATCACGATCGTAAACAAGAAATTGGACTCATACACTGCTATACCCTCCGGATTTCATAGCAACAGTTCATGATGGTGCGCTAGGGGCTTTCTTATTCTGCCACAAAAGATAGGGCCCGTAGTGCCGCGCCGCCTCCGGAATGTTCTTGCCACGAGTGCTGCGACGTGCCTCGGGCAATTTAGCACTGATAGCAAGATCCTATCAGGATGTAATCAGCTTGCGTTTCGTGAGCGACTTCAAGTAAGCTCACAGCTGAGCGCTTCCGCATTCCACCAATAATATGATCAGCCCACTTAGTGAGGTTCTCTTTTAGCTTCAGCTCGCGATTTCCTTTCACATTCAACCATGACATTAACTCCGAAAACTAGAGAGAAAAAATGAGAAATGGTAATGAGAAGAAAGAGCGAGATGCACACCTGCTCAGGCTCGGAGTAATGTCCCCATGAAGCAGTCCTGAGTATGCCTTCTGCTCCTTCCTGGTCTAGTCTACGCTCCTTGAGGTCGAAGGATGGATCCTCTCTTTGTTTGCGTACCATGATCTCGATATCCGACTCCGTCGGTCCTTGAATGAACAGTCGGCCAGCTCCATACATGGTTGTGCCTCCACTGGCAATCAGCGATGATCCGCCTATACCGTCAAACCACCAGTAACGATTGTGAAATCGATCCTTCCCCAGCGGCTTCAGCCGCACAACGCCAGACCATTTCCTGAACTCGCGCTCAATGCCTTCCATCCTACGTTCAAGCTTGTTATCTTCCTCATCAAGTCGACGGTGCTCCGCTTGAGCTTGCTTTGCAGACGCAGTCTTTGCGCGAGCAATCTCTCGCTGTTTGGCATGAGCTTGGCTCTGTACCTTAAGCCGTAGAGCCTTCTGGCGACTAGATCCTGAACGACCTCTCTCTGCGCCTGATGCGGTCTCGGCATCAGAGCAGTCGATGTCCGAGAGTGGTGAGATGATTGAATCAAAATCGCTGAGGACTGATTCGACTTCCACCTCGTCTTGGTCGCCATCCTGGATGTCCTTGGACTCTTTGGACTCCTTAGACTCTTTTGACTCTTTGGACTCCTTGGGCTCTTTGGACTCCTTAGACTCTTTGGACTCCTTAGACTCTTTGGACTCCTTAGACTCTTTGGACTCCTTAGACTCTTTAGACTCTTTTGACTCTTTGGACTCCGTGGCATCATTTGTCTCTTTGAGTCCATTACTAGCGGAAGGTTCGTCTTTGACAAGAGCGCTCATTTCCTCCTGACTGTGACGACAAACAAGTTAAATACTGGTCAAACAGTAGACAAAGAAACGTCGACTTGCATTTTCTTCCTTTCCTTTTTCACCTCGATTTTCTCTTTCCTTAATTGCGTCAGGTTGGCCTCACAAGTCTCCATGTACGTATGAATTTCCTTGTGAGATACGACCGCGTCGCAGAGGAAAGCAAGGATGGCAATCTTGTCTTCAGGGGGAAGGAGGTAATAACGCTCTCCGGGGCTAGCGCGACGGATGGTTGGAATGATATCAGAATCACTTGTTGCCAAACCCCCCGAAGTGGTGGAATCGGGTATGTCAGGGTCAGGTACAAACAAGAGCCTCGTTAGGACTCCTCTAAGTTTAGGAAATGTCGTGACAGTTGCTTGCTGAAAACATTGCATATAATAATCAGCTGTAAAAACTCGTAAGGTGGTATTGTAAGATGACCTACGTCTTTAATACAACCAATCATAGCCTCTTCCCAGCCATACCTACCCTCATCTGCTCTCAGAGGTTGCCTCTCCCAATTATTACCAATTTCTGCTAAAGCGTCTGTAAGGACTTCAGTGTGAACTCCACCTTTCATCTCCGTCTCGTCCATTTCCTCTAGAAGAGATAGTACAGCTAGATGGCGGTGTGTAGAAAGCGCTCGGAGGGCGTATATGAGCGAACTGTGAATCTCCGCTATGAGAGTTACAGGTTGATCAGAATCTGAATGTCGTATTGCATGTTCTATGTCGTCCAATGTAAACGGTGATAACTTCAGCGGGACCCTAGAAGCCGCAAAATTCGACACGATTTTACATTCAGTTCCAAACACCACGTACCCAAAGGCAGCAAAAAAGGCCCAGATCATCAGAAGTGATTCAAATACAGGTGCCTCGAACGGAAACTCTGTACACGGAGTGGGTCTGACTGACTTGGCATGCCCGTTCGTTGCCATTCGTTTTGCTCTTTCCCTCTGCGATAAAACGACGTCTAGATCCTCTGTAGGATATTTGATATATCGTTTCTTCTGAGTAGCGGTAGTGATGGGGTTGGAAGAGGATTGGTGTTCTTGCTGATGTCTAGTTGTTGCTTCTTCCTTCTTGGCGCGTTTGTCTTCTTCATTGACTTTGCCTCCTTTAGCAGCTGCGGAGCGACGCTTCAGGCCAGGCCGTCGATTATCGATGGAGCGCTTACCACGTTCTTCAAGTTTCTTTTGCCTCTTGGACGGTGGACCATCTTTATCTTCCCAGACTTTCTTGCGCTTCTCGATTTCCTTATTCTTAACCTCTTGTACACCCTTCCTGGTCTCCTCAGGCATAACGTTCTCAACCCCGTACTTGTCGGCGATAGACTTCTTGACTGTCCAAGGGCTCGCAACTGCGGCATCGCGATCGACGCAATCTCTGATAAATCGACGAAGTATAGACTTTGAGAACGAGAGACGATCACGACTGAGAAATAAATAGTCAGGGGAAGACTGTGAGAGCAACTTGCAAGAAAAGATTACCTCATTGCATCGCACTGCACTTCCATCAAGCTAGCGCCCCATTTTGCTGATGGTGCCGACGGCCTCCCTTTTCCTTTAACGTCGGGATGGTCAGCGTCGCTGGTGGTACCTTCCTCAATGAGCTGAACTTTATAATAATAACTTTTCGGTTCATCAGTAGCGTTCAGCTGCGCAATGGGTTGCTTAAGGTCCCCTGAGAGGCGGTGTGGCTCTATCTCATCATCTGACGGAGGCGATATGGAATCACTGGTGGAGGATGATGCGCGTGTGCGCAAGGATCGGGGTGGAAAAACTTTCACTACGCGGGCCCAGTATCTTTGTGCATAAGACATTGTTAAGACGGGTAAGAGAGTCATGATATCACTCATCCTCACCTGTCTCCTTGTACATCAATGTAGACACCTAATTCGTATGACGGTCAATGTTCTGGAAGGAAGACAAAACCCCATCTGACGCACGTTCACCCTCGAAGTACCGATCTTTAAAACGCTCATAGACGGCTTCGACCAAGTGATCCAGCCTACCTATGACCTCTGAAAACGAAAGCGTCTCGATCAGGAACATGGAACATCAGACAGGATCAAAGTCTAATGAGCTCACGCCATTGGACTGCACGAAGAACAGGTGCTTTAAGTGGTTGTGGGAATCGCGTATGCAGAGTTCTGGCTTCTTGCTGTTCACTCTCAAGAGCCTGAAAGTAGTCTAAACCACTCTTGCCAGTAACTTCACACTGAAACTGTTTGAGCTTGTAGAAGGAAAGGCGAGCGGCGTATGATCTATCCAAAAACGTGAGAAAAACGTAGGCAGATGGGGTGAGATGCCATACTCATAGTCTGTGAAAATCTCGCCGGTTTGCTCCATGTAGAAAACGGGCGTAGAGGGGTCTCTTTGGGCCTCTTCAAGTAGGGAAGACGTGAGCTCCTTGAGCATCACTCTCTTGCGCCTGCATGTTGGCATGATGCCTGAGGCGGTGATTAATGAGGGAAAAGTTGGTTGCGCTGGAAGTACGGGATGAACGGTGGCACTCGGAAGCAGCCAGTGTTAGATTTGGCTGCCATTCCGTCGCCTGCCAGTTAGAGCGGAGCGCGAGACGAACTCCTTGCAAACTCCGATTAAAATCTGCCTCTGCAATAATCGATATGTTGTCGACAAGAGCTGATACATCTGGAGACAACGTCTGGAGTTGGAGACAACTCTACATCTATGACCCAGCCTTTCCATAAAGTTCAGCTGTCCCCATTTCGCCAAGAAAAACAACACGTCAACTCCTCTGCATCTTGGGTGACATTGTGACACTTGTCTCGACATCCCTGAGCTGTTTATTCTTGGAAAACAGAGACGACAAAAAGGACAAAAACATCCAGAAAAACTGAGCTGAAACGGGCTTGGGTCTACCTATGTCTTACTATTATGATATAAGGTTTGCATGTCATTGAGAGAATTGGACATGGTGTCAGACAATGACATGTATACATGGTGCCGGGCTTGCCCTGACCTATCCGTCTGCCTTCTCATCTTCGTTTGGCTCGATGTGCCAGTCCCCAGCACGGGTTTCTGTCTTCTCGAATGACTTGCTAGAAAGCCTGCCTGATTTCTTGCGTCGGTAGGCGACTTTTGTACTCTTTGCTTTTTGGTCCACGGTGCTCCCAAACGCTGTGTGCAGCCCCCAAGATCTCAAGCTCAAGTCTTTGGCTCGGATATGCTACCAATATCGACCCTTACACTCTTTATTTATCAAGTCCCATCATCCACTTATCACAAGCCTCAGCTAAGCGTCAGGATGGTGCCTCATCGCCCGTCGGGTCAGAAAACATATGCCTTCTCTGTTGGAATAGCTCAGCACAAAGAACCCAAAAATACGAAGCCAACTCAATCCCAGGGCCACACCAACTACTCGTTTCCACAAGATCCGCAACTATCCTAAAAGCAATTGCCCCCTTGTTACACAAGTCTTGAGAAGACAGGATTTCGACATGCAGGGTCACCGCATGCGGACAGTCATCGGACGGTCCGGATGGTGAAGCGATGAATTCGACAGAGTGCGCTTAAAAATGGATGTCTTGTCATCGAACTCTAGACCCTGCCGAGCGGTATGCACTCTCGTTCCCCGTGATTGTAGTGCACAATTCACTTTTGACTTGACCTTGTGGTTCACACTCCACTCTGCGCTCAGTCAAGGGGGATGAAGGAACACTATACAATTTCATGAGACCTCTATTTGTGGCTGTGAATGAATGTTGTTCGGACTTTACACCTTTCATGCACTGGCACATTCTCGCTAAACGTCGCATATCAGTCTATCAAATACGAGCATGTTAGAGCCCCACGCGCTACTTCTGGAAGCCAATGGGCCAATGTGATGAGAATGTGCTCATCTCCCTTTGATAGTCATTTCACGTCGTCCTAAAATTTTCGCTCCAAGAACAATACACCTCCACTTGATCCATTTGATGGATTAACAAGACGACACTATCACCGAATAGTTGGTAGACACGGGGCTGTGACAAAGGAATCCAAAACGCCCCAACTTGATCAGAAAATGGCGTTCTTGGGTACAAGAGATTAGGTGCCTGGATACGTTCAGATCCCACTCTGATTCGCGTGGTATGGACAAGCTACAACCAACGGTACTTCTCAAAAGCCTTAGTCCTGCAAAAAGAAACCGGGGTCCATCCATGCTCACGCGACATTCTTCGCGAACCATGATTGCCAAATCCATCCTGGTTTGACAGAATCTGACAGCTCCGAGATACCAGTCAAAACAACTTCTATTTAATTTAGCTGGAGGTCGCCGACGTTTTGAATGAACTTTGACACGTGAGCGCCACAAGAAAACTGACGAAAGGCTAAATATGGAGGGAATAATGGCGGACGAAAGTAGGCCCTGTCTGGGAGCAGCTCAAACGCCTCAAAGTAATGGATGTTTGGCCAATTGAATACTCATCACCGCTTCCTTGTCTTTCCCTTGCCTTTCCCGGGGACTGCTACAGCCATCGGCGCAGCCGGCTTGGCTGACTTGGGAGCATTGTCAGACTCTGCACCACCTAGCAAGTTTGTGATACTATAGGCGCCCAGTTAGCATTTAGGTTCTCGCCAAAAATAAAATATCATTGTACCCGCCAATATCCATATTCTGGATCGAGTTTTGAGCAGCAAGCAGCTTGCCCTGTCGCTCCTTGACTTCACTGAGCGTCTCCTGGTCCATGTTGGCCTGCGAAATGCTGTCAAAAGCTGCCGGCCACCCGACGAGTGCCACATACCATCAGATAGGGCGTAGCGAATAGTAAACCACCGGTGACAAGCATCATCAGCATCATAGGGCTCTTGAGCATATCCAGAGGGTTGAACCCTTCTCGCTCAACAAAGTATGAATATCTGGAACGAGCTGACAGGATAATGGGGTATGGTACGCTGACAGGAGGGGCTGGAACAAGCGGTGTGCCAGGAATATAGGCGTGGGCTGAGGCGTGAGGGTCCATAGTCGACACATCTATCCGAAACTAGCTCGGCAATGACCACTGTCAACGTTGACACATCGTCCCGAGCCTGGGTTGACTGACCTGGTCGAATTGAAAGCCATGCGAAACGACAGACAGGACGTGAATTCCTGGGTCGACGTTTGGACTGCAAGGGAAATGAGATTTAATATTTCGATGACAGAATGACGTGGTAAAAGAAGTTCAACACTTACATGGTGAAACGACCGTCCCTGCAGACATAACCTGACCATCGCCCATCATCGAGAGCCACCTTGGCACCTTGGATATCCTGATAACCTGCGGCTGGGAATAAGTGTCCGGTGGCGGAAATGCAGAAGGGACGATGCACCATGACAGATATCATTCCAGGCTATCCTGCCGGTTACGTCGAAAGCAGTGACGACACTGGAGAGGAGAGACAGACTGAAGACAAGTTAACACGGGAGAACACGAGAGGAGGACGTGAGGATGGAGAGGACCTCATGAGTAGCAGACATGTTACCGTGTAGCGAGGCATAGAGAAAATTTCTGTGACAGGAAAGTGGTGCGGACCCACGTGGACCCAGTCAGTGTGGCACCAGCGGTCAATCACACAAAATGAAAACCCCAGTTAGCTTGTCATACCCGCGCGCCGCCGAGAGCACCTTATCACACTTTGGCGCGTATCCACTCAAGTTTGTTGGAGATCGGCACCTTAGTTGGCCCGAATCCGAATGAGTCGGGGGCAGCCAAGGATTCCAATATCCTGATTATTATTGTATGTGTGCAGTGCGAAATACGAGAGAACATGACGTTTCATTCCAGGACCCTGCCCACGAATATGAGTGCCTACCAAAGTATCGACGTGGAGCTTCGGTGAGGTATTTTTGTGTGCTGGGTACATCCTGATGCTACTGTAGAGTTAATGTTTCAGGATTGGTCGCTTCTTGGGCTTCTTTTCCCCCGCTACTGTGTGAGTTATCGGCTTGTTTTGTGCCCCTCAATGAATTCACTTTTGAGACTATACCCTATATAGTGATCAATGTACTCCCGTCCTGGCAAGATCGTTCGAAACTCTGGATAATCCGTCATAATCCGGTCCAGGACGATGGCTCCAATGGAAGAGTCGCATATTTTCTACACATTCAGATGCGCTCCGGCAAACTTCCGTCACTTAAAAAAATGTCAAAATCGTTGTGCCGCTATCAGCGCCGCCAAGTCCCCGGAATTTTAACAAGTGGGTCCCTTGTAGGTAGAGCAGGTCCCAGCAACGGTCTTCTTCTCCTGCCATTCAAAGATGTGACGGGGTTACAGGAATTCAAACAAATCTAGATTAACGCTTAACGTATACCCTGCTTCTTTCCCTGATCTTGATCGCTCTGGCTATGGACGTGACTTTAAAAAAGCCCTCTCTCCCTTTCCGTTTTTTGGCTGCTGACTCTCGTCTCCCTGTCGACACTTGCCACGCCTTGTCTTTTGAGACCGACGTCCGTCTTTAAAAAGTGAGTTTGCCTATATGCGCGTTACTGCCATATGCTCATGCACGGGTTAAGAATCAAATATGAACTTCCCATGCAGTAGCTACACCGAGCTTGCGCAAGGATATACATATTACGAAGATAGCCCAGCGATGACCGAAGCAGAGTTGTCTACCCCCCAGCTCATCCCCGACAACTCGTCACCGCACCTTCTCAAGCCATACCCTCCCCTGCGTACATACTCCACGGACCAGAGTCTGATTTCCTATTCTCTCCCCCCCGAACACTGCATGTACGAAGACTTGAACGGAATGCCTGCTGTCATGTGGGTCTCTCCATCAGACCAGGGGAACATGTATAACGGGTCCCTCGTCCACTCGTTTACCCCCTCCGACTTTGCATACGCGCCGGAAACGTTCTCCCCCGGGCACCATGTCACCTATACTGCTGAAAACACCTACACGCGAATGTTTCGTGGTCGAAAGAGCAAGTCTGCCTCTGAGGTAGATTGGTTTACCCTCTTCACTGCTACAGCTGATTCTGATGTTCACCATATAGGTGGTCGACGAGTTGCGCCCGTACGCTTGTGACATATGTCAGGCAGCGTTTGCTCGATGTAAGCTACCACTTCTTCCAAGCTCTTGCTCATGCTCATACCTTACTTCTCAGCTCACGACCGTGACCGTCAGTATAATCTTCATTACGTCTAACGTTCCTTACATATCCATATTTTTATCCACCAGGACACAAACGCTCACATACTGGAGAAACTCCCTACCGCTGTCACGGTTGTGGCTCCGGATTCAAAAGGTACGCCCCACCTATCAATTTCCGCTCGCGCTGCCCACTAACATCTCATCAAGACCGGATGCCCGTAAAAGGCATTGGGAAAGAGACCCCGTCTGTGCACAGGAGGATTGGCTTCGAGTCCGACATACTCCTGAAGGAGCCAAAAGGAGATCTCGGGCCAAGACCAAACCCGTCAAGAAAGAGATCGGAATCTAAAAGGAAGCAAGTGAGAGGGGGTTGGAAGGGGCGCTTGGATTTACATTGTATTTTATCTAATCCCGTCAGTACAGCATTTCGACGATTCGTTTTTGGGTCCTTGCTATACTTGCGTGTTACAAATACTTATCCTTCACCACTTGGCAATCTGTGATTATTACATACTTGTTGCCTGGAGGGAAGATAGCATGGTCGGCTTTCGTGCTAAATTCCGCACGCAACCACATAAAAACTGAACCGACGGGCACACCGATTGTTTCGTTTCCCATATAGCGCTGTGCCGCGGAGGTCCGAACAGGCGGAGCCAGTCACGTGACCGTGTCGTTTGATGCACTGATTGCACGGTGGTGAGCCTGTAAAGGTGTCCAGCTCACGTACACAATTACGTCCCACCGCCAACGTCCGGCAGAAGTTACTCCCGTACTTACTGATGTTTCCGGCGTGGTGTAACACCGTGCTGTGGTAGCGAATAGGGCATGGGGGGAATTAGGATTCAGCGACACCCCGCCATTCGTTGACATTCCCGATGTCGATCCCCGCCGTCCCGTCCGCCTTGCCCTGTCCCACCCCGCCAGCTACAGGCGAATTGTCATAATTGATCTCTGCCATGGATTTCAAGGGTGGCGTAGCCTCAACTGTGGCAGGAGTCACATCAAATAGTGTTTCATACATGAGAGTGACTGTTAAGATTCTATATCGGGGGTGTAGGCCTTAGGCTTTGGTGACATAGACAGCTTAGCCATGCCTTTGGAGTAAACCCCCGCGCCAGTGATGTACCTCGCCTCCTGCCCCTGGTGACACATGCAACATCTTCAAAACTCCGTGTGATGTTGAAAAATGGTGTTGATTTCTTGATGGAACTAATAGTGATAGAACGAAAACACAGTCGTCAGAGTCCGAGAAATCACCGAAACTAACGGAACTGTGGGGGGTGACTGCCATAAAAGGTTGTGAGTTACAGTCTATATCATCAGCATATATATACATCCGAAAGCAAATCTGGGGGATCTCTTTTAACCTTCCACGTGTCGCGACAGTAGAACATCGAGATCCCGGGGCTGGCATGACTCGTGTGGATAGAGCACAAATTCCTTCGGTAATCATAGGTACCAGATGAAAGACCCTCAGAGGTGTGGCGTATCCAAAGGCGGGATCAAGGTCTCGCCTTCGCGATCAAGAAAAGTGACAAGCCTTCCAAGCATCAGGACGGCGGAAACACGGAGAAGAAACTAGAAAAGATCTCGATTCTGCCTGACAGCGCCGGCAGAAAGGCATAAGCTGGGTACCCCTAAAAGACATACACCTGATACTTAGATAGATCTTGTCGACAATATACCGTGTCGTCAGGCCGAGGCAGAAATCCAAGATGCGCCAAAAGAATTGGGGATGGCAGCGACGTTCTCAGCCTGTAACTCAAGGACAGAAATAGAGCATCGACTTGAGTTCCTGGGAAACGAGAAGTGGGGAGGTGAGTACAAGCGTAGTTTGATTCGTCCGCGTGTAGAAAGACAGGAGCTGAGTCTAACTATGGGTTGACAGTGTAAGAATACATGTGGCACCGGATACAAAGGGGCAAGCGAGCAAAGCAAGCATCAAGGGGTATGGCTGTATGTGAATATGCATATCAGGTGGGTGGCTCGTTCGTTGGTAGTGCTGCGGAACGACGAGAGGGTGATGGCTTGGGAGATACGGCATGTGAGCTTGAAGGGACTGATGGAGGTAAAGCCCCTGAGGGAAGAGGATACTCGAGAGTTTTCCGCAACAGTGAGTTGCTTAGCATCAAGAGTTAGGGGACAAGACCACGTCCAACACAGCAAGTAATCTCACCGTTGCTTGAAGCTAGCCAACGAAGCCACGGCATGAACATCATCAACAGCTGTCCTGACATGACTCAAAAGGTCAAAGATGCACGCGTGGGTGAAGAAAAAAATCCACCAACCCTTTATCTGCTGGCGGATGTGCGACGGTTTCAAGGACGTACATTTTCGTATTCTTGGGTTCATCGTCCTCGGCGACGGACCCTGCACCGGGCGCATCGCCAACTTTTAAGGAGGTGATCGCAAGGTGCGGCGAGAGGCTCTGCGCCTGGACGAGGTCCGGCGAGGCCGGGTCATAGTCCATGACCAGGACATGAGCGTGCTGTGAGTTTGGAAAGGACAGAGGAGGATCGTCGCGAAATTGATACTGGATGATCGGATGGGTGAGTGTTGGCGTGTTGCTCACTGTTGTGTGTGACGGCGACGAAGAAAGAGTGGAGTGAGAGAGGAGAACATAATGTGGCGGGGAAGACATGGCAACAGTTGACAGGATCAATGTACAACTGCCGCTCACCGTAGCCACACTTGTAAATAGACGCCGCAAAGGGTAACGCTAAGTTGCCGCCATTGTCCCTGAGAGGCGTGAACTAGACGGCTCCTTGTTGTCTAGTGCCCCCGACGCACGAGTGTACTCGCTCTTTTCCTATCCCACTCTTTCTTTTCTCCTATATGACCCTCTTCATCCTCACCATCTTCCTGGTACTCGCTCTGGTCCCAGGTGGACAGGCGGCTGCCACCGAATCTCTCACTCGCAACGCAGTCGGCAGCTGTATTGCCAATTGTCGCAGCAACTTTGGTTGGCCAGGCCATCCCTTCCCAAATGACCCTTGGGGGTTGGTTATGGATCCTAAAATAGTGAGCTCCTCGAGTACGAGTAGCTCGTCGGCTGCACCCGTTGGAGCAGCAGGCGTCGAGGTTGCACCGTCCAGCCGCTCTGCCACACCCTCGTGCGTGATACTAGCCCCAACTATGCCACCGCTCTACTCATATACATGCTCTCACAGCACAGCCTCGGTTACCTCGAATCTCACATCATCCTCCCCCAGTCCCTCCTTTGCCCCAAATACGTCATCCTCGGTCCCAAGCTCTTCCACGACGACCCACTCCTCGGCAAGTCAGCCCCCGGTCTTCAAGCTCTCTCTGCATACCACCTCGCCTCCGCCAACCTCCTCTCCCCCCCCTCCACCGCCCCCGCCCAAGACTACAGTCCCGCCCCCACCCCCTCCACCCCCCTCACCATCTCCGCCCCCTGCTTCCAGTAGCTCCAACGGAGGATCTGGTTCAACAAGCGGACCTACGTCACAACCCGATATTCAAGCATACCTTGCCGGACACAACAATGCACGCGCTCAACATGGTGCAATCCCACTCACGTACTCTCAAGACTTGGCTGCAAAGGCTCAGCAATGGGCAAATGGCTGCGTATTCAAGCACAGCGGCGGATCGCTCGGTGCCTTTGGGGAAAACCTCGCGGCTGGGACCAGTGATGCATATGGTATACCCCAGGCTCTCAAGTCCTGGACTGACGAAGCTTGTGCGTGTCATGTCAGCCCTCTATGCCATCAATTTAACACACCTGAATAGCGCAATACAATGCTGGCAATCCGCAACCATCACACTTCACTCAAGTCGTTTGGAAGTCTACAACCCAAGTTGGGTGCGCTCTTCAGAACTGCGATGGAATATTCCCCGGCAGCTCTGGGGTACGTTACATAATGCATAAGGTCTCCGCGCTAGTCTCATCACTTACATAGAAATCGCACTATTACATCTGCGAGTACTCTCCGCAAGGAAACGTCATCGGTCAATTCGGGTGTGTTTTGCCCTCAGCGTTATTCGACTCACCATGCTTACTTGAACTTCAAGTGCCAATGTCCAGGCCTGAGGATGAGGCTCTGATCAGAAAGTCATACCCTTACTTTTTCCCTCTCGATATCCACACATTCGTCTTGCATCTGCCGTCTAACGCCGGCTCGTCTCCGGCAGTAGTAAGCATTTACTCGTTTCATCCCGTCACGCCCTTTTCGTCTTCACTTTGTCATCTTCATGTGTCTGCCATCATGTGTTTTCATCAACAGAGATACGAGACGAAAAAGATAAGTTGGATTTGTCGCCATCAAGACAACTGTAGCCTAGTTGTTCCCTGTATCAGGGAGTTATTACTAAGTGTCATTGACGTGCCAACATTAAGGCAGAGCTCAATCTAGGTAACTGTCTATGTAATATGTAACGCCAGGCACCACAAGCCTAAGCTACCTGTGCGTGTGCAATGATTTTGGCCAGCTCTGTATAACCAACAATGAGACAAGCTTTCTCGGAGCTTGACAAAAACTTACGTGGCAGCTGAATGTTTTCTCGAACAACCGTTGCTTCTATCTGGTTGTCTGGATTCGCGGGAATGGTAATAGCGCCAGTTTTGGAATCTTGTGACCATCCTAGTCGTGCAATATACTCATCCAAAGCATCACCTGACATGACGGAGCAACATGGGTATAGGTCTCGAGAAGCAACAAACTTGACGTGCCTCCAAGATCCAAATAGCTACCTAGCCGTTGCCGACCTATTCGCTGGAATGCGGCCCTCACAGCACGAATAGCCACCTCGCGTACTGAGTCCTCAAACCCAACACATTCGATGGTATAGTTATCCCGCAATGTCTCAAGTGCTTCAGAGCGGAACATGATCCAAAATGCGGGAAAACGACATTGGTGCAAAAGCCCTGATAGGAGCGTGAGATGGGGAAGAAGCACAGGCACGACATCCGGTTCTTTTTGATTTGCTAAATATGACTGATAGAACAGACGACTTTAGCTTGGGAGGTTGATAAGGCTAGTTGACGCACATCACGTTCGCCGAGCAAGGCCAGACAGAGATTGAAGTCGGGCTGTGGAGCAGCCGTCAGTGCTTTGATGAGAATGTTAATCACAACGTCGGGGTTGTACAAGTCAGGGTTGAACTGATACCTATTGCATGGTCAGCTTAGTCCCAAGACAACCTGAAAGCAATCACATACAATTTGAGAATCGCTAGATTCGCCATACAATCATATTCCTGACTCCGAATCTGGTGGTATAGATAATCCTCGAGAATGCCAATATTCGACGGATTGTACCGGTCTGTGATCTCGCAAAACATCAGTACCTTGTAAATAAAGCTATGGAGAGAGCAGATCGCACCAACTCCCGATACGAGCATTTCGATGACTTCTGGTCTATTACTTGGTGGTGACGCGCCCATTTTGGTCAGTCGATCTATGGTTGGAGACGGCGTTCGTCCGTCGAATTCTATGAAGGATGAGGAGTTTGAAAGGACGCTTTTGAAGTAAGCACGTGAGTGACGGTGACGTGACTTATACGATTTCCTTATGGGAGACGAAAATCTATCTGGCTTCGACTCTTATATGTATGATCAAATGTGTTGACGTGGGAGAATACATGCATTGAGCTTGCGGAATTACTAGCTTCAGAACATGCCTCTTCCAAATTGCCAATCTTCATACACCTGTTACGCTGGGTCCTGGCCCCGAATCTTCAAGTTATTGTAAGGAAAATAGTCGGAAAAGGCACTATTATGTGTCTAGCCCTCACAACACCCCTCGGGTAAATTGTTTCAACAGGCAGATCGATCGAACAACGGCCGCCTGTTCATGCACCAATATTTGACCTTGGACTCGACAATCAGATCAGTGTTGGTACAATATTCACAGGTTCATAACACCTTAGGTAGATTGACTTTTTTGAGTGGACTCAATCCCTGCCATGCAGATCCTACTCGAAGGTGATCCAAGTCTATGGGAGGGATTTGCAGTAAGTTCTAGTCCTTTGGGACTCCCTCGATGATCACATAAGGGACCCGAGGAGCACAGAAGATTCGAACAAGACCATCATAGCTGCTTCATACTAGACTTTATCGAACCTCGAATGACCCGGGCGTCAAGAGCCTGTAGGAATAGACACGGTAGGTGACGGCGTGATACATACTTTCTTGCGAAATAGCCACAGGAGTTCAGGTGGAGCAGACCTGAACGGTGATCATGAGGGCAGTATATATTTTGGACAGAACAGGTGATCAGATTGGTGGAGACGGACTGAGGGTCGATAGTAACATTTATTATACATGCAAGAGTGGACCTGCAATAGAGAGCCAGCTCGAAGATGGACTGTATTAGGCAATCATGGATGTGATTCATGTTTTGAATATTTTGCAAGCTCGATGAATTCTAGCCCCCATGCACAGCCGGATGGCAGGAACGGGTTACACCATTGTCATCCATGCTTGTCTGCAGTAATTGTAACCGTGTCCCCATCCATGGGGCTGTGCACTTAGAATCCACTCTTTCCGCATCCAATGTCTGTAACGAATTTTGACAGTGAATTTGTCTGATTGTTCCTGAACCCAACCTGCACACTGCGTGTGCACTGGCAGTCTGATTTCCGAGTCTGAGACGTCGACCATCAGATACTAACTTGTTCAACTTGGGCCATTTCAAATTATGGTGTGACTTACATTTGGATAGGAGAGGATGGTTAACTGCTACCTATGTACTACGCGCCCACAGTTTATCGTGTTTATACTGGCGTATTGTTCCTCGAGCTGGGCGCATCATATGCGGCCCAACTTGGCTGACTCGGTGTACCCTCGGGCATCACCATAATGAAGTCATGAGAAGTATTTAGTATACTCTTGCTGAGGGGGTTCTCAGAAGGAGCCTATTTTTGCTTGCGTAATTCAGCAGGATTCAGCGGACTCCAAGTATCGTCGAAAATACATGCGGAGTTAATTCATGCGGTCAGGACCGTGTAAACTCGATGCCTTGACTCTGATTGTTCCTTGGCTGAGATGAGAAAGCCGCTCTCAGACCTCATCAACGACGTGATTTAAGTTCCCAAGTCCATGTCTTTCAGTGCGGCAACTCCACGTCACCATATCATTTGTGTGAGGGGAGTATACACTGGCAGGCACCGCATGTCGCAAGGGATGCACCATTTCACACACGATCCTAAGTTGTTCACTAGAGCCGGCAGCGTGGGTCACTACCTCAGAACAAACCCCGGAAGGTCGCATAGTATGATCGACGTGTTGCCGTCCTCATGGGCGCATATCCGCATTAAGCAGCCCCACCAGAGTCGATTCTTGCGTGGCTCAATCGTCAAGCATCCACATGTCTCCATTTCATCTACCTGACAGATGCTCATGCAGGAAGCTGGAAGACTTGCCTCTATTCTGGTGCTATACCCAAAGTCTGGGTTGTGGTGACCAAAATTACTAGCATTGTGGGGTCCAAAACTGTTGGAAATATGTAAGAAAGGCTTGCTGTTGTAGCTCCTACACCCGCATAGATTGCGGACATGTCTCAGATTGACTGTTTGACAACTGCTGGGGATTTCTGATCCTTTGCGTGCACCAATTATCACGAGTCGGAACAATTAATCCACATGGCAGTGTAGGTGAGCTGATTAGCAGGCGATGTCCTCTCGGCACGCAGGTACCATTGTTCAGGTTTAGCAGTTGTACGGGTCTTTCTTTGATGCATTGCGAATTCCTCCGAGCCTTTCTGCTATAAAAGAGGCTCACCGCAATCCCATGGAGTAACTCACCAGAGGAAAGCCCAACCATACTACAATGCGCTCTTTCACTACTCTCTTCTTTGCTGCCATTATGTGTGCGGCCGCCTTTGTGAATGCTGCACCACTTGGTAAAGTGAATCCTTGAGGCAATCTGAACACTAATTCATCAGTTATACATGTTAGACCTTGAACGCCGTCAAACTGCCACTGCAGTAGATCCCATATCGACAGACGGCTGCGGTGGACCAAGTGGCCGCTCTTGCAATTGGTGAGTGGGTCTTGATTCGGACGTGACGCTGTCTGAGTGGATGCTGCTTCCATCATAGATCTATTGATGGGTCATGCACCGCAGCTGTGAATGCATACCGTCTCAGAAATCTAGAATGAAAATATGGGGGGTGAGAGGGGTTGGGTTGAAGAAGGAGAAGCCAGCGTGGTATGGGAAATTTGCAGTCGCAGTGTAGTTCAGATCGAGTGTATGGCGCTTATATATGAATATGCGTGGGATCTATTTGCACTTGTTCACTTATTGCACATCATCAACAAGATGAGACAGAAACGAGCAAAAGCGTATAAGAAACTGATGGCATTATACCACATGTCGTTTGGCTTTCGAGAACCGTATCAAGTTCTTGGTGAGTTTGCCGGGGTTATGCGCCACAAGTACCCTTCTGACTCACGTCTACACAGTGGATTCTGAGATGTGCACACTCGCAACGTCACTCAAATTAGACCTGGTTAAGCAGGTGGCAATTATACTTCAGGGGAATGTTAAACCAAGTGTGTGCTACGTGTCTTTTATCTCTTCCGAGGCACACATCTCACGCGTGCCTCCCGCAGTGATCACACAGTGTTCTATTATTGAATTGTACAAACTGGGACCCTCTGAACAGCACGCCGTGGACGTGGCAAAGACGTTTGAGCGCAGAAAATGTAATCACAGGGATGCTATTCCTGGTGATGAGTGTATCACCAGCGTCGTGGGTCGGTACCTTTATTGCGAGTCTTTTTGTGACAGGATGCACTGACCACACCTGATACACTCATACCTTCCCAGGCGAGTCAAACAAGCACCGCTACGTCATTGCTTGCCAGTCTCAGGAGATGCGAGCCAGACTTCGCAGTATTCCTGGCGTGCCAATTGTGCACCTCAATCGGACAGTCATGGTCCTGGAGCCACCTAGCGATGCCACCATACAGGCCAAACAGCGGGTAAGTTTGCATGCATCATATTAGGAGCATCTTTCAACGGCCTTTTAGGCCGAAGAGACCGCTCTGCTTCCCTTAGCCCCGGAACGAAGCCAGCTCACCACCGACGGATCCGTGCAACCACTTAAAAAAAGAAGGAAGCAGGGGCCCAAGGCCCCTAACTCCCTTAGTGTGAAGAAGAAGAAGGCACGACCTGACGAGACGAAGCAGACCATAGGCCAGGCAAAGGTCGGGGAGAAGCGGAAGCGGGAGGAGGACCACGCGTCCCACAGTGGAGGGAATACAAACGACATAGCTGAGAGCAAGCCCAAGCGGAAACGTCGCAGGAAAGCTCACGTGCCACACACAGACACTCCCGACTAGCGGGTCCACAATTGTTCTATGTATAAACACCGAACTTCTGCACTTTAGACTACAATACAAAATGTGGAACACAACTGTACATCACCAACCGCCTCTAAGGCGTAAAACCAAATGCAGCGTCGACTCCTTCTGAATGTTGTAATCAGAAAGGGTGCGACCATCCTCGAGTTGCTTGCCGGCGAAAATCAAGCGTTGTTGATCTGGAGGAATGCCTTCCTTATCCTGAATTTTCGCTTTCACATTGTCAATCGTATCAGATGACTCGACTTCAAGGGTGATGGTCTTTCCGGTCAGCGTCTTCACGAAGATTTGCATACCTCCTCGCAAACGCAAGACTACGGAATCAAAGTCAGTTATCAGCATGACACCAAGTGGAAATCTAACCGTACCGAGGTGAAGGGTGCTCTCTTTCTGGATGTTGTAATCCGAGAGAGTACGACCATCCTCTAGTTGTTTTCCGGCGAAAATCAGTCGTTGCTGGTCCGGAGGGATTCCTTCCTTGTCCTGGATTTTTGCCTTCACGTTATCAATCGTATCAGACGACTCGACCTCTAGAGTAATTGTCTTCCCCGTAAGCGTTTTTACGAAAATCTGCATCCCACCACGAAGACGGAGGACTGTCCATCGCAATTAGCCACTGTGGATATTGCGAGCGCCATCACCTTACCAAGATGGAGAGTGCTCTCTTTCTGAATATTGTAGTCGGATAACGTGCGGCCGTCCTCAAGCTGCTTTCCGGCAAAGATCAAGCGTTGCTGGTCCGGAGGGATGCCCTCCTTGTCTTGGATCTTTGCCTTTACGTTGTCAATGGTGTCTGAAGACTCGACTTCAAGGGTAATAGTCTTGCCCGTCAACGTCTTCACAAAGATCTGCATACCACCACGGAGACGGAGGACTGTACAAATATAACGTCAGAAATAAGGGAAAACGATAGGTTTCATTCGTCAAACAGCGTACCAAGATGAAGAGTAGATTCTTTCTGGATGTTATAATCAGAAAGCGTACGTCCATCCTCCAACTGCTTCCCAGCAAAGATGAGACGTTGCTGGTCAGGGGGAATGCTACGTGATGCGTAAGCCTTATCACACTGGATGATGTTGCAGACTAAGCTCACCCTTCCTTATCTTGAATCTTAGCCTTCACGTTATCAATAGTGTCTGAGGACTCGACCTCCAAGGTGATGGTCTTTCCGGTGAGAGTTTTCACGAAGATCTGCATGGTGATGAGTTGAGGCGATGTAGAAGTGGTGGGTGAGAAGAAGTTATTAGAGCGGAGTCACGAGTAGACTCTTTATATAGGGTCGCTTATGTGATCATCCCTTCGGCTCCGACACCGCCCGGTAACAGCTGGTAACTTCTATAATATTTTGCTCAAGGCTATGACTAGGCTATGCTGGCAGGCTCCCCAGGCGCCAAGTCAACTATCTGGCAACAGGCTATACAAGCCTATACATCTGACTCAAAGCCTGGGACTCGTGTTACAAACCACTACTCTGCAGCAGCACCATTGCCAATTGCATTTCTAAGATTCTGTTGGGATGTACACTATCAGATGTCGGGAGTTTATGGATAGATACCCATCACCAGGAAAGAGTGGATAGAATAGCAGTAATAGTATTCAGGTATTAGGTATTTTATGTTGGAATGTGGAATGTGGATTGTGGATTGTATCCACAGTCCCACGTGCCACAGCGTCAACAATAAGACGTGCCACTGTTCAGTCCCACTCGTACCACATTTCTCATTTGTTCCACCACTGCGGACATATATAAGACGACCGCTATTGTTTTCTCTTCCTCAGTCGTATTCACATTATACCGACTGAGCTAAACCTGTATAGGTATATAATATACAGTCATATTCACATTATACCGACTGAGCTAAACCTGTATAGGTATATAATATACAGTCATATTCACATTATACCGACTGAGCTAAACCTGTATAGGTATATAATATACAGTCATATTCACATTATACCGACTGAGCTAAACCTGTATAAATTTCAATATTTTATCGTCCAGAAAACTGCTTTAGTTTGCTATCTACCACTCAGCTCGGGACCTCGAAGTTTACTAGCTCCTGATACCTGGTAAATATTCTCAAGCAGTGATTCCAGCAGGAGTCAACCCCGTTTTGTTGGCCTAGTGAGTCGGCACAAATGGGCTGAAGAATTGACTATCTACAGTGAAAAGACCCCGGGCAGTTGTATATATCTGGACTGCACGAAGAGGTCTATGGTGAATGCGTATTTCTGCGATTCACGGTCCACGACAGCGAGTATATACAGGGTTTTGATGAAATCTTTTTCATTCATGGTCAGCTGAAGTTCATGGCGTGAGTAGCTGGAATGGTGTATATCTCTGTAACCCGGTCTGTTGCATCGGTCGACCATGATCTGAATGCGTACAAAAAAAATTTCAAGAGTGTTGATATCCTCGCAAGCTTGCACGCACTAAGTATGGTGTCATTGGCTTAACAGCAACTAAGTTCGTGAAGTGCCAGGAAGGTCTGGTATATGATTAGTGTCAAAAATCCAGGTCACAGGCCGCGCATCCCTCAATATTACCTACTGATTGGTCAAGGAGTATGGTGGGGTTGACGACAAATTTCAAACGGACGCAGCAGTGACCGTTCTGACTTGGTTAAATGTGTCAGATAAACGTCGGAGCATACGACAATAGAGAGTATATAGACACAATATGTAGGTCGACAGTAGTATATCACGCTGTATTCCGCAAAACTGAATCATAGTCAGTATGTGAAAATAGTCTTCAAATGATTTGTACTGCTCACTTAATATGACAGAATCACCCCTGTAAAATAACGAAAGTTGTGGATGTTGCTCGCGGCGCAGACGAATCGAGAACTACATACCTTAGGAACATTTTGCTGATGAACCTATCCTTGTTCACCGGTTTCTTGTTCTTTCCCTTTGGCACTTCAGTCCACATCTACATAAAACAGGTCAGAAGGGTCCTTCGAAGGAAACATCATGCGCACTTCTTTGACGTTTTCCAATACCTGAGCGAGAGAATTAGTGTTGTCAGACTGGCTTACATCACAAGCACACACCATGTTGCTGTGTCTATCAAACGCTTTCACGCGTGCAAGAAGTTTCTTATTGTTGCGAAGGGAAATGAGGATCTGTGTGTGATTTCTCACAGATTGCTGCAAGACGGAGAGTGGACCCTGGCTGATTTCATGTTCCTCGAGCTGGCGTAGCTGGGCCTCATCTAGCTCCGATTTCGGGACATGCACGTACTGACTATGGAACATGGTCAGTAGAAAACTCACTCGCAAAACACTTGTGCTCACCTCATCGTGCTGTGGCGCGTTGAACCTAGTAGGCGGACTTTCAAACGTGGAAATTTCACTTTGAGTGTTGCCCTCCTTTAACCAATTTTTTGGTAAATGGGACGGGTAAAGCAAAAGGGAAAGGCTGGCGCAGCCAAGGCATACGTGACCCGTTCTTCAGCCGTCAAAAGATTGCAATGTTCCCTTGCAGACTTTCGTAGGCTCTGTATCCTCAAAGGTTCGTTCTATTTTCTTGTCAACTTTTTGCGCGGTTTGGGAACTGATATCCACTCAGGTATCTTTCCGCGTGAGCCTCGCCATCGTAAGAAGGCGAATAAAGGCTCCAGCGCACCCACCTCATTCTACTACGCCAAGGACATTGCCTATCTCGCTCATGAACCTATACTCCAGAAGTTAAGGGATCATAAGGCCTTCGCTAAAAAGCTTTCCCGTGCCCTTGGGCGAGGGGAATGGAGCAGTGCAAAGAGCTTGGAGGAGCACAAGCCAGTGTATACATTGGACCATGTTATCAAGGAGAGGTGCCGTTATCTTTCCTTTAAATGCAGCTGCCCGGTACTGAGTGAGTGTTGTGTGGACTGCAACATCATCATAGGTATCCGACGTTTATTGACGCTGTGCGTGATATTGATGACGCATTATGTCTGATCTCCTTGTTCGCCAATCTACCCTCGAACCCACGCATTCCCCCTTTGCTCATCGAGAATTGCGCTCGCCTGTCAAATGAGTGGCAACTATATGTCATGCACTCACAATCGCTTCGTAAGATATTTCTATCCATCAAAGGCGTGTATTATCAGGCGGAGGTCGTGGGCCAGACCATTACATGGCTAGTGCCGTATATGTTCACCCAGAACGTAAGTGCTTATCATCCCTTTTTTTTCCCAACCAATATATGTGATTCAACAGATTCCGGCGGATGTGGACGTGCGAATAATGCTCACGTTTTTGGAGCTTTATCAAACTTTGCTTGGTTTCGTCTTCTTCAAGTTATACACCGACATTGGTCTTGTATATCCCCCCCCTTTGGACGCTGTGAAAGATGCCGGTGCGGCGGGAGTGGGAGCATACAGCTTGCAGGAGGGGCGCATTGCGCACGCTGGATCCGAAACCAACGGCGTAGCCAGGAAGGAAGTTGTCGATATGACTGGAAAAAAAATCTCAGGAAAGGATGTCCGTAAAACAATCAAAAGCATCGAAGCCTCTCAGGATGGCGTCGTAGAAAACACCCCGAACTTTCAACCGGAGTCTCAGCCTGAAGTCGGAACTGAAGAAGAGGAAGAATTTGTGCCTCAATCTTCGACAACCAATGTTGAATCCTCGAATCTTCCCACACTAAAGTCCCTCACGGAGCTATCATTGCCTGTAAACGTGCAGTTGTTCGCGCCATATACTTTCTTCCTCTCGCGGGAGACACCACGACCGCTCCTTGAATTTGCAATTCGATCATTTGGTGGACGTGTTGGGTGGACACCATCGCAAGGTGGAGGTAGTCCAATACAAGAAGATGACGAGGCAATCACGCACGTCATAGTGGACCGACCAACACAAGCACTAGTTTCACCCCAAAATTATGACCAGGTTACATCTCGGATAGCGGAAGAAGGCGACGGCGCAATGGAACTGCGACGTAGACGGAAGTATGTGCAGCCACAGTGGGTGGTGGACTGTATCAATAAAGGTACTGTATTACTAGAAGGGCCTTATGAGAGGGGCAAGACCCTCCCACCGCATCTAAGTCCATTTGGAGGAGAAGAGGATGTATACGACCCAGAAGAGGTGATTACACACGAAGACCCTGCAGGTAATGCCTCGGAGGATGTTGACGAGGAAGAGACCGAAGGTGACGACAATGTCCCCATGCCAGCTGCGGATCTGGATGACCCGAACGTTATGCGGGTCGCCGAATTAGAGGCAGAGGCTGCTGGGATGGACTACGGTACTTTTGAGAAGGCAATAAAGAAGCAGAACAAGAAGGCGACACAGGCAACTTTGAATGTGTACGTTATTTTTGTTTTTTCACCTAGCCACGATGCTACTAAGTACCACCATAGACCGGATCGGGAAGGCGACATGAAAAAGATGATGTTGAGCCGTAAGAAACGAAAGCTTTACGAAAAGATGAAGTATACAGAAGAGAAGAAGGTCAGAGAGGTGGGTACGTGATGTCGAGAATGATACACAAATCTCATAACTCTTGTCCCACAGAGGGAAACTCTACTTCGACGCAGGGACGTTCTAAAGAAAGAGAAAGGGGGGAAAAGGATCTTGTAATATTTCGAGTGTCTGTGCTAGATGATCGTGTGACTTGTGACATTACCTGCATCACGTAATGTTTCCGTAAAGCCCTGCCCGGTAGGACGACACCCACGACGGCAAGGTACATTGAGTGATCTTCACTGCTCACTCCCCACACTGGATGGCTGGTCTGTTCGAGCTGCAGTTGCCCAACGAATCTCGTAGACGCAGATCTAGTGACGTTTCGGACCGGCGTCATAGCGCAACCAGAGTTCGTTCTAACTCTCCAACTCGAGAAGTTACTGCGAAGGATATAGTTAACCAAATCGTAGCAAAGCAACAGGCTACAACTCTGGCGCCAGCAAGTTCATCTAGTATCTTTCGGTGGAAGCGCAGGGCAACAGGAGGATCTGAGCTATCGCGACCATCGTTTGATAGCTCTTCACGTAACAGTGCTGATGTGTCGAGCAGAAGCATGTCCCGATCCCCAGACGGAAAACATCCCAATGACAAGCTTTCGCCTCAGCGCGTGCCCAAGGGGGGCTCTGTGGTTTCATTGTCTCCTCGCGCTTCCTCGATCGACTTTACCTTAACACCATCGACGCCAGGCGTACCCTCGCCATCCGTTGCGAAGGGGGGAAACATACCATCCCCGGGGGCAACTTCGGTCCTTGCTCAGGCTGGTTTAGGTTTAGGTCTTCCTCCCATTGCCTTTCCTCGTCCATCTTCACCGACCTCGAGGCATAAGTCGGCGAAGCGGAAGACCTCTGGACGCCCCGGAACCGCTCATGGAGATGAAGGTGCTTCGAGTTCAACCTCAACCCTCCACTTTGGCCCTGTTAGGCGCGTTAAAAGTTTCTCAAAACATGAGGAGTCACAAAATGTTGTTCAGCACAGACCATCAGGCAAAGTATTAGAGAACGCTGGGGATGTGCTCGTTTTCTCTCGGGAACGTAGGGTTTCGGCAACTCATGCATATTCCATGCCAGAGCATTCGTCCAGACACTCAACTTCCCAAAAAGGTAAGGGGCGGGAACAGGTCTATGATGTAGTTGCTGTTCCGCTCCCCGAAAATTCTGGCGTTGCTCGAGGGCGACAGACTACGAGCCAACCCTCGTTACGTGTTGGAGATCGCGACAAATCAGCAACCCGGCGCGCCGCCTGGTGGCCTGGTCGTCGACGACTCGACTCTTCGCCATTCGATGCTCAGCCATCTACATCTATCCCACCACCAATTCCTATGCGCTCCCAAGACAGGCCCAGTCCATCGACTACAAATACACCATTACTTCCTTCATTTCGTCCATTTTCGCCTCTCATGGGTGATTTTCGCATCGCTGACAGTCCGAGGTTGACTGCCACAAACTTCGAGGATCGTGGTGGCGGGGTATCTCATCGACGCGACGATCCGGCTGCAAATTTGGACCAAGGGGAAAACATAATTGTTCATCGGCGACATTCGCTGACAAGTCGTACAGGGCAGGCACATGACAATATTTTAGTCGTGTCAGGCCATGCCTTTGGTCGTCCACCCTCTCATGACTATCCTCACTCGCATAGACATTCCCACTCCTTGACCTCCTCCGATCAGAACGGTCCCATTTTGAGTGCGTTGCTTCCTTCCCTATCATCACCTTCTCCCAAGAAGCCCCCCCGTTCAGGATCCCCTCCTGGGCCTGCAACGGTGATGACAAGACAGCGGTCAATGACTGTCAATTCTCCCCCTGTCTCTTCTCCGTCAAACCCTATCCGCGAGACTCCGTTACTTCTCCGGCATCCAATCACTCGTCCAAGCTCTTCTCAAGGACCTCCTGATCCATTTCTGTCGGGCTGGGGAACTAGCGCAGGCGTTCAAGTGGACACAGAGACCTCTCCAGAGATTGCGACAGTCGTCGTAGACCCTGTTGATGTTGGGCCCACGCCATCCACATCGTCGGGCTCAACTTCTTCCCTTTCCCAGTCCGCATCCACAACAAATCGTCCGCCGCGTCAGCGTGCTGGCACCACTCCACCCACATCTCGAACGCTCACCACCACTGCGTCTACATCTCTTCCTCCTCCCACATCCTCCAATCGTCTTCTCAGGCGACTCTCCTCAACATTTTTCAGCTCTCCTTCAACAACTTTGTCTTCACCTGTCGAACCATCCGCAACAGGTACGAGTTCAGCGACTTATACGTCGAATTTGTGGCATTCTGGTGCAGGTGCTAGTTCCGCTACCAGTAACTCTTCTAGCCGTGGACCGTCTAAGGAAAATCTCGTCGTCCCGGATGTGTCCAGGAAGTCCGTTGAGGATTCGAAGCAGAAGTCTAGAAAGCCACCTATCAGGTTATCTGGCGACACTCCGGACGAATATGTCAATCGGCTGGTGGAAGCTGTTAGCACAGCTGAGGTTGCACATGTTCTGGCTGCAAGGTGCGAGTTTTGTCAAACCCGAGGTTTTTAATGTTAAATTTCCACGGATATTAGTGGGGACGAATTCCATAGCCAGGCATTGCGCTCATACCTTGACCGATTCAACTTCATGGATGACCCATTAGATGTCGCACTGAGGAAACTACTTATGGAACTAGGTCTTCCTAGAGAGACGCAACAGATAGATAGGGTTATGGAAGCTTTTGCAGCAAGATACATGGCCTGTAACTCCGGTCTATTTGTTAATGACGGCAAGTGGCTAATACATCTTGCGCATGAAAAGTTGTCCCCTCATCTTCTAAACTTCATAGATCACCCTTACATCTTGGCGTTCAGCTTGATTATGCTCCACACGGACGCATTTAACAAGTCTAACAAGAACAAGATGACCAAGGCGGACTATATCAAGAATACGAAGTTGCCTGGAATACCTCCAGAGATCCTGGAGGTAACACTCCCTCACTATGCGCATGCGCAGTAGTATTGATCCTACTTTACAGTGTTTTTTTGATAACATTATATTCGCACCTTTTATTTTCATAGAGGATCCCGTGGATGCAAAAGGGCATTTGGCTGACAGCGCGCCACGCTTTAATCCTAATAGTGCACCCCTCCCCAATGGTCCAGGAATCGTCAGCAGTTCTGGAGGCTCGACTATCCTAGGTAAAACTAACAAGATCGATCCGTATTATCTTATTACTCAGGTATGCATCTTCTGGTCAATGGACAACAGTACCAATACTGACAGGGACGGATAATTCGATGTCAGAATATGTTAGGTCACTTGCGCGCCGACGTGCACTTACAAATTCCGAAAATTAACCCCTACCTGTACGAAGGTACAGATTGGCCGTGGGACATGCAACGGTTACACCACCTCTTTGCTCTTGCACAGCTTGTTCAGGTGCAGGTTGACGGCATCTCCGCTTTCCCCGTAAACAGTGGTACAAACTCTACGCTATCTACTCCTACAAGGCGCAAATCTATTGCGCTACCAACGCTGGCAGTGGCATACGGTCCCTTCATGGGTTCTCCTTCGAGTTCCGACAACTTGGCATCACCGCCGCGGATATTAACTGCTGCTGCCTTGCAAGTAGAAGGTGTTCGAACTCTCAGAATTGCCAAGGCTGGTGTCTTGGCACGCAAAGGTGACTCTTGTGGATCTAGGTGCGATTGAGTCGTTTATGCTGACATCTTGTGATGGTCAAGACGACACAATTGAAGGTGGAAAGAAGTCGACAAATCGAAAGTGGCGTGCGTGGTCCGTGGTGTTGACTGGAACACAGCTACTCTTCTTCCGTGATGTCAACTTCGCTTCCCATTTACTCGGACTACCACCTACAAATGGAATGCAAGTCAGCAGCTCAGAGCAAGCAGTACTAAATCCAGACGAGATCGTTTCGCTCTTCGAGTGCATTGCTGTGTATGACAAAAGTTATACCAAGGTAAGTGCAATACGATAGTGTGGGGCGCTGAATTCGAGAACGTTCCAGTATGCGAATGCCTTCCGGTTTTTCATGCCCAATGGAAGGCAATTCATTTTGCAGACATCAGACGAGACGAATCTCAATGATTGGATCGCCGCAATCAACTACGCGAGTGCATTCAAGTTTGCCGGCGTTCAAATGCGCGGCTTGGGCATGTCCCATAAGGACGTGGAGATGACAGGCTTGGCTGCAGCAACCTCACACCTACAAGACCTGCGTGTTTCCTCGAAGGGGACAACGGGGCCGGCATTGGTCCATACATATGGATCCCCAGATGCTGCTCAGAGTACAGACCCACCAATGCTGCGCCGTCAGTCATCTGGCTCCTCGCCGAGACCCGGGACAGGATCCAAGCTTCCTAGGCCTTCCAATGGGATGCCAAATCAAATTGACCTCGAAAGTTCAGTATCTCGTCAGCTTGAAGGTGCTCAACAGTTCAAGGCCACATTTGATGAGGTAAAGGCGGAGCTCGCGGGACATAATACGGTGCAGGTCCAGCCTCAGAGCTCGGGAAGGACTCGCACCCTCAGCATGGGGACTCGTTCGAACAAACAATCATCCAGACCAGGCACCGCTAGTTCTGCATCCAGATCGGAGGATACGAACCATGGAGTATCCCCTCCCCCTTTATCTCGAAGCGAGACTGTGCAGTCACGTGTGGATAATCTGGATGCACAGATTGACCGTGTTCAGCGTAACCTTGACGCGGAGCTTCGCGTCGCGCGCAATCTTGCCATCTTGACACCCTTCCAGCGAGCGACGCGCGATCGTATTCAAGCCGCAGTTATTCCTCTTTCCAAGAAAATCAGGACAATGCGGGTTGATTTGGCTAAGCTTGTTTGTTATCGATTTGTGCTCTTGACCGATCTGGCAGAAGAAGAGCGCGAATGGGAGCAAGCAAAGCGGGATGCTCTCAAAGCTGCCGCCCAGAGACTCAATGCTGCAGACGCTCAGCGAGGTCCTGAAAGTGATCACCCACCTCAGGTTCTCCATCGGCGTGAGGAACCATCAACGACTGAAACTTTCTACTCTGCTCTGGAAGGGTTGGAGAGCAATCAAGAGGTTATGGTCTCGACCCCACTGTCGATGAAATCCGACGCGGATTCTACCGAGTTCCCTTTTCTGACGAATGCTACCTCGAGAATACCTCGCGAGGATAATGCAACACGATCACCGACAACCCGCAGCCATTCTGACCTAGGAGCTTCTGTTGGGGGGGGTCACGAGCGGTACTATACTGCGGCCGAGACTGCCGAGGAGATCGCTGAGGCGTGGAATGAGACTCGAGCAGCGAAACGCGTGTCACTTGTCAGGCTACCTTCCGACGTGAAGCTCTCTATCCTTGGCCGGCAGTTGAAACCCCCTGCGGACGTTGAAAGTCGCCGTAGCAACGATAAGAACGCATCTTCTATCGTACATGCAACTCTTGAGCCCACAAGACATTAACAATCATTTGAATCACACTGCATTTCACTTCCTCATGATTACTATTGTCTACTGTATTTCTTGACTGATTATTCCAGCATCTACCTCTGTGTACTTACGGTATCGTATGGAGCAAACACGCCAATTAGCATTATTTTCATGTTTCGCCTATTATGTGTAGCCGAATTAGTGGTGTAGGCCCGGCGGCCAGATATCAGAAAGACCCTGCCACTAGGATGTTATTTGGAAGTGAGTCCATTATGACAATTTGGACTTGTGGAGAGAATAGTGCTTGGGTTTTGGGAAGAGGAGTAGAGGGGACAGGAGCACACAGGAGGAGGATTGAGGAGCAAAGGGGGTAAGGGGAAACAGTTACAGGGATGGTATAGGGAATAGGAAAAAGTCCCTGTGAGTTCCAGAGCAGCCTGGACATTTTCTTATGTTTTATTTCATCATTTTTCACATCATGGACAACCCTCCACATCATCATTCCATCGTCCACTCCATCATTCATTTAGAACATTTAAGAATGACTTATCCATTTATGAGACTCATTATCATGTATAAATCACACTTGTATTGCACTTAAATGGACTAGAGAATTATCTCCCATTGTTTCTGTCTGTTTGTGTCTGTGTTACGCACTAGGTCCAAATGGGGGTTGGAGGTTGGGTTGGAGGTTGGGTTGGAGGTTGGGTTGGAGGTTGGGTTGGAGGTTGGGTTGGAGGTTGGGTTGGAGGTTGGGTTGGAGGTTGGGTTGGAGGTTGGGTTGGAGGTTGGGTTGGAGGTTGGGTTGGAGGTTGGGTTGGAGTCGGAGAGGGAATCGGGGTATGTTGTGGGGGTCGGAACAGACTTGGCTTCAGCTTATGTGCTGCACCCTCACTAATACTGGTGTCTGAGATTTCAGAGACAGAGTACAACTTAGATAGTTAGGATCTGACTTAGGAACTAGGTGTGATTTGATATTTGAACTGGGGATGAAGTCCCCAGTCAGACAGCTTATATACATATTTGAAATCTAATAATAATTACTCTGGTGATGGGTCTCTGAGGCCGATGGCCTTACATGAGTATGTCTGAGTCTGATGGGGACGGATGTCCAGGTTCCTATGGTGATGCTGATGCATCAATCGGAACTGGAGATGGATGGGTGAGATTCGGCGGTGACAATTGTTATTTGAATAATGTAAATAATTGCTTTGCTGGAGTGTAGTGACGAGCAGAAGTCGAATAGAAAGTGGAGCAGTGGTGGGAACTGGATGTATGCGTAGTCGAATTGAAGATATACTTGAGTAGTATCTTCCTACGAAGTTTGATGGGATTTGGTGTGATCTTCGTCTAGATATTGACAATTTGAGCAGGGATCAGGAGCAGATGACTCGAACGAGAGTAAATGCTTAATAGAGAAATAGCCAGTTATTGTATGGCTTCGTAATTCGAGATTCGAGTGGGATATGCAATATTCTAATAGAATATGCAAAAGCTAATAGAAATACGCGTTCGTTCTGGAGATATTCCAGATACGAATAGATTCAGACACACAGACAGAAACAGGTGAGAGGAAATTCTCTGGTCTATTCAAGTGCATTACAGATGTGATTTATATATGATACTAAGTCCTATGAATGAGTGAAGTCATTCGTAAATGTCCTGAGTTAATGATGGGATGGATGATGAGATGATGATGGGGGGAAGTGTCCATGATGATGAAATGATGAAAATAAAAGCGAAAATAATGTCCAGGAAGTTCTGGAACTCACAGGGGCTTCTCCTGTTCCCTATTCCATTCCTGTAACCGTCCTCCTTTACCCCCTTTGTCCCTCAAAACCTCCTGAGCCTCCTATATGCTCCTGTTCCTCCCCTGTCCCCTGTAATCCCCCTCTCCTCTCCCTTCTCCCCAGAAGTCCGGCAGCTAAACGTCCGGCAGTTGGAACAACAACAATCAGACAGATAAATGGAGATGTGACAGTTTCCAAATGGAGTATAGATTTCATGTGTGCAGGGATCTGAGTGGATCGGACAGGGATCTGGGCATTAATGAATATAGTCATAACAGTATCTCTCCATTTAAGGCTGAGCCCCTGAGGCCTCATGTCCGTGGATTGAATAGGTGAGACAGTTGGGCACAGTCAGAGTTATACTGGGGGTCTGGAGACATATAAAAGGAGAGGCATGATTGAGGTCTTATCCTCAATGATGTCAAACCCTTTGGCAAACATGAGTGTGGCCGAGCTTGAGCAGTTGCTCCTGGCCTGACAGAAGGAAGAGGAAGAGGAGCGGAGATGGAGGGAGGAGGAGGAGGCAGAACAGAGATGGAAGGAGGAGGAGGAGGTGGAACGGAGATGGAAGGAGGAGGAGGAGGTGGAACGGAGACGGAAGGAGGAGGAGGAGGAGCGGAGACGGAAGGAGGAGGCAGTGTTTTGGAACCCGCAAAATTATGGTGTTAGGGCAAACTCTAAATCACCACAATTCCATGAATGAACAGCTGAGAAGAATATCAAACCCTGCTGCAGCACAACTCCAGAAACGATTTAACGTTTGTACTTTGGTTACAATCCTTTGTATTGGTCAATGCAGACTATACGCAGAAAGGTAATATGTTTCTTAGCAGCAAGAAATGAATAAGACTTCCAGAGTCTAGAGTTCACGGACGCTTAGGGGTCCAGATATTCCGAAAAGAGGGGAATGCACTTAGAGGCTAAAGGAATGAATCCAACCGTCCAACCAGTGGCACTCAGAAGCGACAGCGATGTGTGAAGTAGTCTAGCAACTGCTTCACACGAGTTCAAGATTCTAATGCTCTGCAAAGGCAGTACACACTAGTAACTTAAACAAGAGCACTAATGGCAGGACTATCGACAGACAATCTCACCCTGTAGATTCGTAGTCACGTGAGGCAGATACTACACTCACGCCCAAAGCAGGAATATCACTACTTCAAGTGCAATCAAGTACAGTTATACAACTGTAAAAGATCCTTGAACTGGTAATCAACAGTTACTGAGATAGAGGATGACACTGTATGTCACTCTAGTCACACTGGTGTGCAGAAGATGGGTAGAATATGATGGATATGTTCCTATTTCAGAGGCAGAATGGCCTCCTTATATATTGTATTTACAGGGGCTGACTAATGCTTCTGGAATATTCTACCTATTAATAGATGGAAGCTACTGGAAGGTTGTGGAAGGTGGAAGAAAGGGGTAGAATATTCCAAGCCAATCACAGGTTCTGATCACTGGACTAACACTGATCAGGAGCTGAATAATGGTTCTGGAAAGTTCTATCTAATAATAGAAGGAAACAGCTAGAATGTTATGGAAAGGGGTAGAATATTCCAAGGCAATCACCTGATTTGATCACCCATCAGCTGATTTGATCACCCATCAGCTGATTTGATCACCCATCAGCTGATTTGATCACCCATCAGCTGATTTGATCACCCATCAGCTGATTTGATCACCCATCAGCTGATTTGATCACCCATCAGCTGATTTGATCACCCATCAGCTGATTTGATCACCCATCAGCTGATTTGATCACCCATCAGCTGATTTGATCACCCATCAGCTGATTTGATCACCCATCAGCTGATTTGATCACCCATCAGCTGATTTGATCACCCATCAGCTGATTTGATCCCTGAACTAGGCACTGATCAGGCAAAAAGAAGGGTGTCCACCCTGTTTTCTGCACTGGTTTGGACAGCCATGGATAGCCACATCTCATGTGATGATCTCCATGGAAAATAGTGCCCTGAGAGGCTGTGGTTGTCAAGTTAGAGAATATTTATTGATCAGAGACATCTGAGCTTGAATTCAGGCTGAATGCCTGGTCCAAAGGTGGATAGCCAGCTGTGGGAAGGTTTGTGGGCGCCTATGGGTCCACAACTGTAGCACAGCAGAAATAAATGATTCTGGGCTGAGTTCTGCATGGATTATTCCTGGAAAAATATGGAAAAATAGAGAATATTTGAATAAGTCCATTCCAGGTACAAGCATCAAATATATGCTGATATTTAGGAATGGAAAAGCAAAGAATAGCACATTGGTGCTGCATAAATGGAATTTGATAGGGAAAAGGAGGTTCCCATACAGGACCCCCAAGGTCACCATTATCTCGATTACATGGACGGAGTCAACCCGTCCAACAACTGTCCCTACGGTGGACTCACTGTTACGCCTGTGGTCATGGCCATTATTTGTGGTAGGTGTGGCTGAGGAAGATGATGTGGTGGAGGCGGAGAGGGCAGAGGCGGAGGTGGATCCCAATGCCAATATGGAGCTTGACGCAAATGCAGAGCCCGAGGCAGGTGTGGATGTCAGGATGGATACGGAGCTGGATCACACCTCGAATTGCTATGAGGAGATGGCTTGGGTAGCTGCGGTCAAAGCTCACAAAAGGGCGGAGCTCTATGCTGCTACCACCAAGAAGAACCTCGAGGTCGTGGTTTTTTCATTGAAGGCACACCTGAGTGCTGATATGGAGAAGCGGGAGGCGGACTGGAGGGTCATATGGTGCAAAGTGGAGAATCGCATGTTGGCGACTCGTGAGAAGGAGCTGTGTGTTGCTAGGTCAGCGATCCAGCTTTGCAAGTGCGAGATGGAGGAGGCGGCAGCGGAACAGCAGGACAAGGAGGAGGAGAGGGACCACTTGGAGGCCACGTCAAGAAGGAGCAGACCACCCAAGGCTCTGGCTCCAACAGAGCCATTTGGCAGGCCTGGTGTAATTTGCGACTTGTGTCGTGACACAGGCGTGGAGTGTGTGTGGCCTACCGGCCCAACTCGCCGCCTTTGGTCCTGCAATTGTTGTCGGGGTCAGAAAGGAGGGTGTAGGATCAATGGAAAGTTCGATCCCCAGAGTCAGAGCATCAAGCCCTGACTAGTGGTACAAGGAGGGGCAGAGAAAGAATCAGAAGGTCGTCCAACCAAAAGGCGGTGGACGGAGACAGGTGCTGTGGCAGTTGGGGGTAGCGGTGTCGGATCAGAAGGAGCAATGACTGGCGCAGGTATGGGATGTGTTTCTGTGCCCAACAGTACCATGGGCCAGCTTATCCGGCTGGTTAACCTGCAGTCGGAGCACCTCCGGCGGACGGAGGGGTTGTTAGTGGACTTGGTGAAGACAATGAAATGGAAGGAGGTTCTAGAGGGTTGGCAGACTGCTGAGTTGCGTTGGCTGCAGAAGTTCATGGCCCCCTTGGATGAGGATTCAGATATGGGGGACAAGAAAGATTGGGTGTTGGATGTAGAGAGTGATGATGAGTCAGAGATGGCATTGGAGATGGAGCCTGAAGTGGACAAGGGGAAGGGAAAAAGGAAACGCAATGTATAACTTGAGAAATGAAAATGAAAATGATTGTAATATTTTGGAGTGGAGAAAAATGGGGCAGAGTGAGGTTCCTTTGGAGTTTGGGATAGACTTGTAATTTCCTTTGTTACTTTGTAATGAATGATTATGCGAAATAATATAATTAGCATCAGTAATGGAACTTAAAGATTCATAAGAGGACCAGGTTTGTCTGGATAAGCGGAGTGAAAATGGATTCGGATGCATGATCGAGTTCGGACGCAGAGATCCATGAGGACTCTTCATTGGTGCCTTCATATCCAGTCCATTTGACTAGGTACTGGAGCTTGCACTTGTATTGACAATCGATCTTTGAGTCCAGGATCTCAGATATCTTATATTCATTATCTCCTTCGATGATGATCAGAGGAGGTGGAGGTTGCATGTGACCAGAGATCTTGTTTGTAGTAGCAGGTTTGAGCATTGATATATGGAAGACTGGATGAACTGCTTGGAAGTGGTCTGGGAGGCAGAGGGTGAAGGACCTGCTGCCTGCATGAGCAATGACCTCATAAGGACCTAAGTATTTCTCGGAGAGTTTCTTTGATGGATGGGTGGTCTGGAAATGTTTGGCCTTAACAAATACTTTGTCTCCAATTTGCAGGTCCAGAGCCAGAATGCAGCGTCGGTCCGCAGAGACTTGGTATTGTTTCTGGGCATCGGAGATGGTTTCTCAGAGATGTTGGTGTAGTTGATCAAGGTTGGTTACGAATTGGCGGGCTTTGGTGGAGGTGAGTTCCTTCTCGGGGTGGACGGAGATGTTCAGATGGTAGCCTTTATTAGCAAAGAATGGAGAGATGCTGGTAGTCACGTTCGGAGCGTTGTTGTAGGCAAACTCTGTGATTGGAAGTAGATCAGCCCAGTTATCTTGTTGATAGTTACAATAGACTTGGAGATATTGTTCCAGGGACTGATTCATTCGTTCCGTTTGTCTGTCTCCTTCAGGATGGTATCCAGAGGTGAAATGAAGCTTCATGTTGAGAGCCTTTCCTAATGTGTGGAAGAAGGAGGAGATGAACTCCGAGCCCCAATTGGATGTGACATGCAATGGGACTCCATGTTTAGAAAATACATGGAGAACAAACAACTTAGCTAGTGAGGTGGAGGTGATGGTGTCATGCATTGGAATGAATAGTGACTGTTTAGTGAACCTGTTGACAATCACGAGTATGGTGTCATATCCAAGCGATGGGGGGAGTTTCTCTATGAAATCCATGGAGATGGAGTTCCATGGTTGCTCTGGGACTGGAAGTTGCTTAAGCATTCCGTAGGGTTTGTGCCTTTGTGATTTTGAGCACATACATGTGGTACAAGAGTTACAGTAGTGTTGAATGTACTCTCGCATTTTTGGCCATACGTAGTCTTGTCAGATTAACCCTTGTGTGCAATTTTGCCTGAAATGGCCAGAGATCAGGTGATCATGATAATACTGCAAAACTCAGAGTCGGAGACCATTGGTGTTGGGGATGTATATCCAGTTGTTTTGTCGGAGGTGTCCTTTGGGATCCAGTGACCATTTTGGATCGGAAGGGCTGTCAAGTGTTTAACTGCAACAGGATTGGATTGGAGTGATGAGCAGATGTCAGAGCGGAGTTGGTCAATATCCATAATGGTGACAGCTCAGAGGGTGGGAGTCATGAGGGTGGATGCCCATAGGGACAATGCCAGCTGCTTGTTAGTGAACACAGGACAAAAGTTGTGTGGGTTTACAGTGGCATAGTCGCTACTCCCCTCTTTAGGGTAGACATCCCAGCATCTAGTTAATGCATCGGGCTTTGCTCCGAGTCGACCAGGATGGAAACGGATAATGAGATTGAACTGAGACAGGTATTTGGACCATCGGACTTGTCTCTGGGTGAGTAGTTTCATTGTGGAGAAGTATTCCAAATTCTTGTGGTCTGTTATGACATCCACTGGATCGGAGGGGCCTTTGAGGTAGTGTCTCCATATCTGGAAGGCTTCATATATGACAAGGAGCTCTTTGTCATGGATGTCATAGTTCAGTTCAGGGGGTGTAAATGTACATGAGTGAAAAGTGATTGGATGGACTTGTCCATCATCTGGAGAGATGATGGACAGGATCACGGCAAGTGCATAGTCGGAGGCATTGGTCTCTAATAGGATAGGAGCATCTGGAACCCAATGAGTCAGTATCGGAGCGGAAGTAAAGGCCTTCTTCAAGGTCTCAAAGCTCTGTCTACATTCATCAGTGAAATTCCATTGGATACCCTTCCTAGTAAGTCAGGTGAGCGGAATGGTAAAATTGGAGTAGTTGTAGATGAAGTGGCGGTAGAAGTTGGCGAACCCCAGGAAGGACTGTACGTCTTTGACTTTCCACAGTTCCAGCCATTCCTGTATAGCTTTGATTTTGTCATCAGACATTGTCAGTCCTGCAGGGGAGAGGATATAGCCTAGATACTTGACTGAGTCAGAGTGGAATTTGCATTTGTCAGCGCAGGTGAAGAGGCCATGTTTTTGGAGATGTTGGAGTACTTCTTGGACGTGTGTCCGATGTTCTTCTTTGTTATCCAAATATACCAAAATGTCATCCAAGTAAACAAGGATGGTAACATCGAGGAGGTTGGCAAAGGTATTGTTCATGAACCACTGGAAGGCAGCCGGAGCATTGGTTAGTCCAAAGGGCATGACACACCATTTGAAAGATCCATATCAAGTGCAGAAAGTTGTTTTCCACTCATTGCCTTCTCAGATGCAGACTAGATGGTAGGCATGTCAGAGATCTATTTTGGAATAGATCTTAGCCTTTTGCAGGCTCTCAAGTAGGTCCGCAGTGTGGGGTATTGGGTACTGGTCTTTCTTAGTGATCTTGTTGAGCCCATGGAAGTCAATGCATAGCCGGAGTGATCTGTCCTTTTTGCAGACAAATAGGACCAGAGCTCCATGGGGGGATAAGGATGGGCAGATGAAGCCCACGGCCAAGTTCTCATCTATGAATGTCCAGAGAGCCATGGGATAGTGAGTAGATAGGGCCAAGCAGAGGGGTGGAGTTGTCATCCAACTCAATCTTGAGATCGTATGGTCAGTGTCCCGCTAGGGAGTTGGCTTTAGACTTGCTGAACATGTCGGCAAACTCGTGATACTCCTTAGGAACCATAGATAGGTCCGGTGGGGTTGATCAGGCAGAACAGGCGGCAAGGCGCATTGGATTGGAGAGGTGAACCTGGAACATTTGTGAGCCATCCAGTTTGCTTAGTCTGGTGAAGACCATAGCGTCCACCATCGATATAGACAGAGGGGTAGACAGAGTATCTATTGGAGCAGAATCAGCAGAGGTGGAAGATAATTTCACACCTAAAGTTGCTGGTGACATCAGGAATGACACAGCCTGCACTGGAGAACGGAATGTGATATGGCCCAATGCCCAGTCAATCAACGGATTGTAGCGGGTGAGCCAATTATGTCTGAGAACCACAGAGCAGCTGGAGTCAAGTGGAGTAACATAGAATGTAGGGTTCTGGATTTCTCCAACAGAAAAATGGATAGACAGATCTATAGCTTGTGAGATAACAGCATTAGTAGTGCCATCAAATAATTGAAGCGATATCGGAGTTATGGTGTATGTATGGGGTTTATGTAAATTGGAAAAAGAGGAATCAAGGAAACAGTGAGTAGAACCGGAGTCAATTAGTGCTTGGATGGCGGTGTTGGGAATGGAGTCGGAGTAGATGAGGACGGTAAGGGAGTCGGAGTGGGAAAGAGTGGATGCATTCAGGCAGACCTTGTTTGTTGTATGGGGAGTACCAATGCAGCCCTCAGCCCGTACGGAGGCTATAGGACTGCTTACTATTTTTTTTGAACCGGAAGCAGCAGCGTTACCAGTGTTTGACCTCTGGCTGGAGTTGGTAGTAATCTTCTTATTGGACCCCTTGTTGGACTTTGGGGTCTTGTCTGATGATTTGTCCAATTTGTTGTTAGCCAAATTTTCATGGGAGACCTCGGATTGATATTCCCAATAACGGGTGTTGATGGATTGGGTGAGCTTGCAAAGGTTTACCAAAGTATCTGGTTCACCAATGCGTGATATCTTATCCTTGATGCAGGATGGGAGGCCAATGTAAAATTGGCATTGGAGTGTGGTGTTGCCCCATTGGACTTTTGGGGCTAGCTGCTGGAAACTCACAATGTATTTTGTGATCTTGTGATTCTCCTTCATCCAAAGTTGATCGAGTTCATTCTCAGCATCAGCCTTGGGGTTGTAAGGACTGAAATTGGTCCAAAGTTTGGAGATGAAGTCAGAGTAGTCTTCTGACCATATCGGGCTGTCAGAGTTGTCCATGAGTGCTGGCTTGAAGTAGTCCAGTGCAGTGCCCTTGAGATAGGACATGGTGAAGGTGACCTTCGCCTGATCAGATGTGAACACATTGGGGCGGTCGCAGAAATTCAGCCAGCATTGCACCAAGAATGGTTGGAGCTTGTGTGGATCGGAGCCGTCGAATGGGTCAGGTTCTCAGACCTTGGTCTGAGACTTAGGAGCTTGTGGGGTATGGATGCTGCTGGTGAGCAGGGAGATGGCTTGCACCAGATTTGGGGAGGGTAGAGTATCGTCCTCTTCATTGACGGCCTCTATGTGGTCCGTCGGTGCTTCAATGACCTCAGGGATGGTGTTGATGCTGGGAGCAGGCACCTCGATGGTTCGTGCATGTTTGGAATTGGTGGTGGATCATGGCATTGGTAGGAGTATGGCAGTTTGAATATACTGTTACGCACTAGGTCCAATTGGGGGTCAGAGATTGGGTCAGAGTTGACGGTTGGAGTCAGAGTGGGAATCGGGGTGCATTGTGGAGGTTGGAACAGACTTGGCTTCAGCTTTTGTGCTGTGCCCTCACTTATACCAGTGTCTGAGATTTCAGAGATGGAGTATGACTTAGACGGTTAGGATCAGACTTAGGAGCTAGGTGTGATTCAATATATGAACTGGGGAATGAAGTCCCCAGTTGGGCAACTTAAATACATATTTGAAATCTAATAATAATTACTCCGGTGATGGGTCTCCGAGGCTGACAGCCTTATGTGAATATGTCTGAGTCCAATGGGGACAGATGTCCAGGTTCCTATGGTGATGCTGATGCATCAATTGGAACCGGAGGCAGATGAGTGAAGTCAGCGGTGACAATTGGACAGATAAATGGAGACGGGATGGTTTCCAAATGGAGTATAGATTTCATGTGCGCGGGGATCTGAGTGGATCAGACAGGGATCTGGGTGTTAATGAATATAGTCATAACAGGGGTACAACAAACCTCTGCTTTTATATTGCTTAGTATAGTTCGGACTTGGGTCCAAACTCCAAACTCCTTTCCATGTTGTACTCCATATCCATCTTATTGTTTTCTTGTTTTAGTTTTAGCATTCAATTCTCCACATACTTATATGGGCTACTTTCTGTCTATTACAGTAGTTCGTATATTGACTAAGATTTGCCCCATCAACTTCTTGGTTGCTAGCTTCTTGACAAGTACCTTCTTGACGAGTCGAACTCCAGATCCCTGATCCAACTCCATACTCCAAACTCCAAAATATTGGACCGACAATCTGAGGGGGCGCAACACACAAGTTGAAGCCAAGTCCACTTGATCTGACTCAATAGTATTGCTCCCACTCTGTCTCCAGTTGAACTGGAACAGTAAAGTCCCACCCCTCTCTTTTACTAGCAGCCTAACTCCGGTTATTCCTTTTGAACTCCAAGTATCCCAGCACTTAACACCTCCCCTTCATCACTAGCATCCGAACTCCGGTTACTCCATTGAAACCCTAATAGCATCCCAGCATTTAACAGTATATGGGCTATTTTCTGTATGTTACAGTAGTTTGTATATCAACTAAGTTTGACCCCAACATCCTCTTGGTTGCTAGCTTCTTGACAAGTGACTTCTTGACAAGTTGAACTCCAGATCCCTGATCTGACTCCATACCTCCAAACTCTGAAATATTGGACTGATGATCTGAGGGGATGCAACACACAAGTTGAAGCCAAGTCCACTTGATCCGACTCAATAGTTATTGCACCTCTCTGTCTCTGGTTGAACTGGAACAATAAAGTCCCCTCCCATATATCTCTAGCATCCAAACTTCAATTACCTCCTTGAACTCATGGAAAAATAGAGAATATTTGAATAAGTCCATTCCAAGTACAAGCACCATGTATATGCTGATATTTAGAAACAGAAAAGTGAAATAGAGCACATTGGTGCTGCATAAATAGAATTTGATAGGGAAATCCCATGCAATAACAGGGATCTGGGTGGAACCTGCAAAATTATGGTGTTAGGGCAAACTCTAAATCACCACAATTCCATGAATGAACAGCTGAGAAGAATATCAAACCCTGCTGCAGCACAACTGTTATGCACTAGGTCCGATTGGGGGTCAGAGTTTGGATCAGAGGTTGGGTCGGAGTCGGAGTACGTCATGGGGGTCAGAACGGACTTGGCTTCAGCTTATGTGCTGCACCCTCACTAATACTGGTGTCTGAGATTTTGGAGACAGAGTATGACTTAGAGAGTTAGGATCGGACGTAGGAGCTAGGCGTGATTTGATATTCAAACTGGGAATGAAGTCCCCAGTCAGGCAACTTAAATACATATTTGAAATCTAATAATAATTACTCCGTTGATGGGTCTCCGAGGCCGACGGCCTTACATGAGTATGTCCGAGTCCGATGGGGACGGATGTCCGGGTTCCTATGGTGATGCTGATGCATCAATTGGAACCGGAGGCGGATGGGCGGAATCGGCGGTGACAATCGGACAGGTAAATGGAGACCGCTACAATGGAGTATAGATTTCATATGTGTGGGGATCTGAGTGGATCGGATGGAGATCTGGGCGTTAATGAATATAGTCATAACAACAACTCCAGAAATGATTCAACGTTTGTACTTTGGTTACAATCCTTTGTATTGGTCAATGCAGACTATACACAGAAAAGTAATATGTTTCTTAGCAGCAAGAAATGAATAAGACTTCCAGAGTCTAGAGTTCATGGACACTTAGGGGTCCAGATATTCCAAAAGAGGGGAATGCACTTAGAGGCTAAAGGAAGTAGGTGGATGAATCCAACTGTCCAACCAGTGGCACTCTGAAGCGGGTAACAGCAATGTGTGAAGTAGTCTAGCAACTGCTTCACATGAGTTCAAGCTTCTAATGCTCTGCAAAGGCAGTACACACTAGTAACTTAAACAAGAGCACTAATGGCAGGACTATCGACAGACAATCTCACCCTGTAGATTCGTAGTCACGTGAGGCTGTGAGGGCGATGCTGATGACAAGGCCACAACAACAAGATACTCAATAGATGAGAGCCGATAAGAGATAATGCCAGCTGGTACAGTGGATATCCTCAGTCTATACAGCTGTTTCTGATAAATACATGGGACTTACCTGGTACAGTGGATATCCTCAGAGATCAAGCTGAGGGGATCACACTGCACCAAGGCGAGTCTTTATACTAAATGATGGAGACGGATAGGAGAACCAAGATAGGGGAATAATAGGGAGGAAGGATAGGGGAAGTGATAGGGGCAATGAAATAGGGGAGACGCACCCTGACAGGCTGTGCTGATAGGGGTGTCAAGAGAAAATACTAAAAATAGAATATGACTCATTTGAACCCTGACAGAGGCAGATACTACACTCACACCCAAAGCAGGAATATCACTACTTTGAGTGCAATCAAGTACAGTTACACAACTGTAAAAGATCCTTGAACTGGTAATCAACAGTTACTGAGATAGAGGATGACACTGTATGTCACTCTAGTCACACTGGTGTGCAGAAGATGGGTAGAAGTGGTAGAATATGTTATTATTTCAGAGGCAGAATGACCTCCTTATATATTGTATTTACAGGGGCTGACTAATGGTTCTGGAATATTCTATCTAATAATAGAAGGAAACAGCTGGAATGTTATGGGGGGGGTAGAATATTCCAAGCCAATCACCTGATCTGATTATCAATCACCTGCTCTGATCCGTGAACTAGGCGCTGATCAGGCAAAAAGGAGGGTATCCACCGTGTTTCTGCACTGGTTTGGACAGCCATGGATAGCCACATCAGGTGATGATCTCCATGGAAAATAGTGCCCTGAGAGGCTGTGGTTGTCAAGTTAGAGAATATTTATTGATCAGAGACATCTGAGCTTGAATTCAGGCCAAATGCCTGGTCCAAGGGTGGAGTGCTGACTGTGTGAAGGTTTGTGGGTGCCTATGGGTCCACAACTGTAGCACAGCAGAAATAAATGATTCTGGGCTGAGTTCTGCATGGAATATTCCTGAAAAAATATGGAAAAATAGAGAATATTTGAATAAGTCCATTCCAGGTACAAGCATCAAATATATGCTGATATTTAGGAATGGAAAAGTGAAATAGAGCACATTGGTGCTGCATAAATAGAATTTGATAGGGAAAAGGTGGTTCCCATACAGCAGAAGCTAGTATAGTATTATGACCATATTCATTAATGCCCAGATCCCCATCCACTCCACTGTATGGGAACCACCTTTTTCCTATCAAATCCTATTTATGCAGCACCAATGTGCTATACTTTGCTTTTCCATTCCTAAATATCAGCATATATTTGATGCTTGTACCCGCTTCAGAGTGCCACTGGTTGGACAGTTGGATTCATCCACCTACTTCCTTTAGCCTCTAAGTGCATTCCCCTCTTTTGGAATATCTGGACCCCTAAGTGTCCATGAACTCTAGACTCTGGAAGTCTTATTCATTTCTTGCTGCTAAGAAACATATTACTTTTCTGTGTATAGTCTGCATTGACCAATACAAAGGATTGTAACCAAAGTACAAACGTTGAATCATTTCTGGAGTTGTTGTTATGACTATATTCATTAACGCCCAGATCTCCATCCGATCCACTCAGATCCCCACACATATGAAATCTATACTCCATTGTAGCGGTCTCCATTTACCTGTCCGATTGTCACCGCCGATTCCGCCCATCCGCCTCCGGTTCCAATTGATGCATCAGCATCACCATAGGAACCCGGACATCCGTCCCCATCGGACTCGGACATACTCATGTAAGGCCGTCGGCCTCGGAGACCCATCACCGGAGTAATTATTATTAGATTTCAAATATGTATTTAAGTTGCCTGACTGGGGACTTCATTCCCCAGTTTGAATATCAAATCACGCCTAGCTCCTACGTCCGATCCTAACTCTCTAAGTCATACTCTGTCTCCAAAATCTCAGACACCAGTATTAGTGAGGGTGCAGCACATAAGCTGAAGCCAAGTCCGTTCTGACCCCCATGACGTACTCCGACTCCGACCCAACCTCTGATCCAAACTCTGACCCCCAATCGGACCTAGTGCATAACAGTTGTGCTGCAGCAGGGTTTGATATTCTTCTCAGCTGTTCATTCATGGAATTGTGGTGATTTAGAGTTTGCCCTAACACCATAATTTTGCAGGTTCCACCCAGATCCCTGTTATTGCATGGGATTTCCCTATCAAATTCTATTTATGCAGCACCAATGTGCTCTATTTCACTTTTCTGTTTCTAAATATCAGCATATACATGGTGCTTGTACTTGGAATGGACTTATTCAAATATTCTCTATTTTTCCATGAGTTCAAGGAGGTAATTGAAGTTTGGATGCTAGAGATATATGGGAGGGGACTTTATTGTTCCAGTTCAACCAGAGACAGAGAGGTGCAATAACTATTGAGTCGGATCAAGTGGACTTGGCTTCAACTTGTGTGTTGCATCCCCTCAGATCATCAGTCCAATATTTCAGAGTTTGGAGGTATGGAGTCAGATCAGGGATCTGGAGTTCAACTTGTCAAGAAGTCACTTGTCAAGAAGCTAGCAACCAAGAGGATGTTGGGGTCAAACTTAGTTGATATACAAACTACTGTAACATACAGAAAATAGCCCATATACTGTTAAATGCTGGGATGCTATTAGGGTTTCAATGGAGTAACCGGAGTTCGGATGCTAGTGATGAAGGGGAGGTGTTAAGTGCTGGGATACTTGGAGTTCAAAAGGAATAACCGGAGTTAGGCTGCTAGTAAAAGAGAGGGGTGGGACTTTACTGTTCCAGTTCAACTGGAGACAGAGTGGGAGCAATACTATTGAGTCAGATCAAGTGGACTTGGCTTCAACTTGTGTGTTGCACCCCCTCAGATTGTCGGTCCAATATTTTGGAGTTTGGAGTATGGAGTTGGATCAGGGATCTGGAGTTCGACTCGTCAAGAAGGTACTTGTCAAGAAGCTAGCAACCAAGAAGTTGATGGGGCAAATCTTAGTCAATATACGAACTACTGTAATAGACAGAAAGTAGCCCATATAAGTATGTGGAGAATTGAATGCTAAAACTAAAACAAGAAAACAATAAGATGGATATGGAGTACAACATGGAAAGGAGTTTGGAGTTTGGACCCAAGTCCGAACTATACTAAGCAATATAAAAGCAGAGGTTTGTTGTACCCCTGTTATGACTATATTCATTAACACCCAGATCCCTGTCTGATCCACTCAGATCCCCACACATGAAATCTATACTCCATTTGGAAACCATCCCGTCTCCATTTATCTGTCCAATTGTCACCGCTGACTTCACTCATCTGCCTCCGGTTCCAATTGATGCATCAGCATCACCATAGGAACCTGGACATCTGTCCCCATTGGACTCAGACATATTCACATAAGGCTGTCAGCCTCGGAGACCCATCACCGGAGTAATTATTATTAGATTTCAAATATGTATTTAAGTTGCCCAACTGGGGACTTCATTCCCAGTTCATATATTGAATCACACCTAGCTCCTAAGTCTGATCCTAACCGTCTAAGTCATACTCCATCTCTGAAATCTCAGACACTGGTATAAGTGAGGGCACAGCACAAAAGCTGAAGCCAAGTCTGTTCCAACCTCCACAATGCACCCCGATTCCCACTCTGACTCCAACCGTCAACTCTGACCCAATCTCTGACCCCCAATTGGACCTAGTGCGTAACAGTATATTCAAACTGCCATACTCCTACCAATGCCATGATCCACCACCAATTCCAAACATGCACGAACCATCGAGGTGCCTGCTCCCAGCATCAACACCATCCCTGAGGTCATTGAAGCACCGACGGACCACATAGAGGCCGTCAATGAAGAGGACGATACTCTACCCTCCCCAAATCTGGTGCAAGCCATCTCCCTGCTCACCAGCAGCATCCATACCCCACAAGCTCCTAAGTCTCAGACCAAGGTCTGAGAACCTGACCCATTCGACGGCTCCGATCCACACAAGCTCCAACCATTCTTGGTGCAATGCTGGCTGAATTTCTGCGACCGCCCCAATGTGTTCACATCTGATCAGGCGAAGGTCACCTTCACCATGTCCTATCTCAAGGGCACTGCACTGGACTACTTCAAGCCAGCACTCATGGACAACTCTGACAGCCCGATATGGTCAGAAGACTACTCTGACTTCATCTCCAAACTTTGGACCAATTTCAGTCCTTACAACCCCAAGGCTGATGCTGAGAATGAACTCGATCAACTTTGGATGAAGGAGAATCACAAGATCACAAAATACATTGTGAGTTTCCAGCAGCTAGCCCCAAAAGTCCAATGGGGCAACACCACACTCCAATGCCAATTTTACATTGGCCTCCCATCCTGCATCAAGGATAAGATATCACGCATTGGTGAACCAGATACTTTGGTAAACCTTTGCAAGCTCACCCAATCCATCAACACCCGTTATTGGGAATATCAATCCGAGGTCTCCCATGAAAATTTGGCTAACAACAAATTGGACAAATCATCAGACAAGACCCCAAAGTCCAACAAGGGGTCCAATAAGAAGATTACTACCAACTCCAGCCAGAGGTCAAACACTGGTAACGCTGCTGCTTCCGGTTCAAAAAAAATAGTAAGCAGTCCTATAGCCTCCGTACGGGCTGAGGGCTGCATTGGTACTCCCCATACAACAAACAAGGTCTGCCTGAATGCATCCACTCTTTCCCACTCCGACTCCCTTACCGTCCTCATCTACTCCGACTCCATTCCCAACACCGCCATCCAAGCACTAATTGACTCCGGTTCTACTCACTGTTTCCTTGATTCCTCTTTTTCCAATTTACATAAACCCCATACATACACCATAACTCCGATATCGCTTCAATTATTTGATGGCACTACTAATGCTGTTATCTCACAAGCTATAGATCTGTCTATCCATTTTTCTGTTGGAGAAATCCAGAACCCTACATTCTATGTTACTCCACTTGACTCCAGCTGCTCTGTGGTTCTCAGACATAATTGGCTCACCCGCTACAATCCGTTGATTGACTGGGCATTGGGCCATATCACATTCCGTTCTCCAGTGCAGGCTGTGTCATTCCTGATGTCACCAGCAACTTTAGGTGTGAAATTATCTTCCACCTCTGCTGATTCTGCTCCAATAGATACTCTGTCTACCCCTCTGTCTATATCGATGGTGGACGCTATGGTCTTCACCAGACTAAGCAAACTGGATGGCTCACAAATGTTCCAGGTTCACCTCTCCAATCCAATGCGCCTTGCCGCCTGTTCTGCCTGATCAACCCCACCGGACCTATCTATGGTTCCTAAGGAGTATCACGAGTTTGCCGACATGTTCAGCAAGTCTAAAGCCAACTCCCTAGCGGGACACTGACCATACGATCTCAAGATTGAGTTGGATGACAACTCCACCCCTCTGCTTGGCCCTATCTACTCACTATCCCATGGCTCTCTGGACATTCATAGATGAGAACTTGGCCGTGGGCTTCATCTGCCCATCCTTATCCCCCCATGGAGCTCTGGTCCTATTTGTCTGCAAAAAGGACAGATCACTCCGGCTATGCATTGACTTCCATGGGCTCAACAAGATCACTAAGAAAGACCAGTACCCAATACCCCACACTGCGGACCTACTTGAGAGCCTGCAAAAGGCTAAGATCTATTCCAAAATAGATCTCTGACATGCCTACCATCTAGTCTGCATCTGAGAAGGCAATGAGTGGAAAACAACTTTCTGCACTTGATATGGATCTTTCAAATGGTGTGTCATGCCCTTTGGACTAACCAATGCTCCGGCTGCCTTCCAGTGGTTCATGAACAATACCTTTGCCAACCTCCTCGATGTTACCATCCTTGTTTACTTGGATGACATTTTGGTATATTTGGATAACAAAGAAGAACATCGGACACACGTCCAAGAAGTACTCCAACATCTCCAAAAACATGGCCTCTTCACCTGCGCTGACAAATGCAAATTCCACTCTGACTCAGTCAAGTATCTAGGCTATATCCTCTCCCCTGCAGGACTGACAATGTCTGATGACAAAATCAAAGCTATACAGGAATGGCTGGAACTGTGGAAAGTCAAAGACGTACAGTCCTTCCTGGGGTTCGCCAACTTCTACCGCCACTTCATCTACAACTACTCCAATTTTACCATTCCGCTCACCTGACTTACTAGGAAGGGTATCCAATGGAATTTCACTGATGAATGTAGACAGAGCTTTGAGACCTTGAAGAAGGCCTTTACTTCAGCTCCGATACTGACTCATTGGGTTCCAGATGCTCCTATCCTATTAGAGACCAATGCCTCCGACTATGCACTTGCCGTGATCCTGTCCATCATCTCTCCAGATGATGGACAAGTCCATCCAATCACTTTTCACTCATGTACATTTACACCCCCTGAACTGAACTATGACATCCATGACAAAGAGCTCCTTGTCATATATGAAGCCTTCCAGATATGGAGACACTACCTCAAAGGCCCCTCCGATCCAGTGGATGTCATAACAGACCACAAGAATTTGGAATACTTCTCCACAATGAAACTACTCACCCAGAGACAAGTCCGATGGTCCAAATACCTGTCTCAGTTCAATCTCATTATCCGTTTCCATCCTGGTCGACTCGGAGCAAAGCCCGATGCATTAACTAGATGCTGGGATGTCTACCCTAAAGAGGGGAGTAGCGACTATGCCACTGTAAACCCACACAACTTTTGTCCTGTGTTCACTAACAAGCAGCTGGCATTGTCCCTATGGGCATCCACCCTCATGACTCCCACCCTCTGAGCTGTCACCATTATGGATATTGACCAACTCCGTTCTGACATCTGCTCATCACTCCAATCCAATCCTGTTGCAGTTAAACACTTGACAGCCCTTCCGATCCAAAATGGTCACTGGATCCCAAAGGACACCTCCGACAAAACAACTGGATATACATCCCCAACACCAATGGTCTCCGACTCTGAGTTTTGCAGTATTATCATGATCACCTGATCTCTGGCCATTTCAGGCAAAATTGCACACAAGGGTTAATCTGACAAGACTACGTATGGCCAAAAATGCGAGAGTACATTCAACACTACTGTAACTCTTGTACCACATGTATGTGCTCAAAATCACAAAGGCACAAACCCTACGGAATGCTTAAGCAACTTCCAGTCCCAGAGCAACCATGGAACTCCATCTCCATGGATTTCATAGAGAAACTCCCCCCATCGCTTGGATATGACACCATACTCGTGATTGTCAACAGGTTCACTAAACAGTCACTATTCATTCCAATGCATGACACCATCACCTCCACCTCACTAGCTAAGTTGTTTGTTCTCCATGTATTTTCTAAACATGGAGTCCCATTGCATGTCACATCCAATTGGGGCTCGGAGTTCATCTCCTCCTTCTTCCACACATTAGGAAAGGCTCTCAACATGAAGCTTCATTTCACCTCTGGATACCATCCTGAAGGAGACAGACAAACGGAACGAATGAATCAGTCCCTGGAACAATATCTCCAAGTCTATTGTAACTATCAACAAGATAACTGGGCTGATCTACTTCCAATCACAGAGTTTGCCTACAACAACGCTCCGAACGTGACTACCAGCATCTCTCCATTCTTTGCTAATAAAGGCTACCATCTGAACATCTCCGTCCACCCCGAGAAGGAACTCACCTCCACCAAAGCCCGCCAATTCGTAACCAACCTTGATCAACTACACCAACATCTCTGAGAAACCATCTCCGATGCCCAGAAACAATACCAAGTCTCTGCGGACCGACGCTGCATTCTGGCTCTGGACCTGCAAATTGGAGACAAAGTATTTGTTAAGGCCAAACATTTCCAGACCACCCATCCATCAAAGAAACTCTCCGAGAAATACTTAGGTCCTTATGAGGTCATTGCTCATGCAGGCAGCAGGTCCTTCACCCTCTGCCTCCCAGACCACTTCCAAGCAGTTCATCCAGTCTTCCATATATCAATGCTCAAACCTGCTACTACAAACAAGATCTCTGGTCACATGCAACCTCCACCTCCTCTGATCATCATCGAAGGAGATAATGAATATAAGATATCTGAGATCCTGGACTCAAAGATCGATTGTCAATACAAGTGCAAGCTCCAGTACCTAGTCAAATGGACTGGATATGAAGGCACCAATGAAGAGTCCTCATGGATCTCTGCGTCCGAACTCGATCATGCATCCGAATCCATTTTCACTCCGCTTATCCAGACAAACCTGGTCCTCTTATGAATCTTTAAGTTCCATTACTGATGCTAATTATATTATTTCGCATAATCATTCATTACAAAGTAACAAAGGAAATTACAAGTCTATCCCAAACTCCAAAGGAACCTCACTCTGCCCCATTTTTCTCCACTCCAAAATATTACAATCATTTTCATTTTCATTTCTCAAGTTATACATTGCGTTTCCTTTTTCCCTTCCCCTTGTCCACTTCAGGCTCCATCTCCAATGCCATCTCTGACTCATCATCACTCTCTACATCCAACACCCAATCTTTCTTGTCCCCCATATCTGAATCCTCATCCAAGGGGGCCATGAACTTCTGCAGCCAACGCAACTCAGCAGTCTGCCAACCCTCTAGAACCTCCTTCCATTTCATTGTCTTCACCAAGTCCACTAACAACCCCTCCGTCCGCCGGAGGTGCTCCGACTGCAGGTTAACCAGCCGGATAAGCTGGCCCATGGTACTGTTGGGCACAGAAACACATCCCATACCTGCGCCAGTCATTGCTCCTTCTGATCCGACACCGCTACCCCCAACTGCCACAGCACCTGTCTCCGTCCACCGCCTTTTGGTTGGACGACCTTCTGATTCTTTCTCTGCCCCTCCTTGTACCACTAGTCAGGGCTTGATGCTCTGACTCTGGGGATCGAACTTTCCATTGATCCTACACCCTCCTTTCTGACCCCGACAACAATTGCAGGACCAAAGGCGGCGAGTTGGGCCGGTAGGCCACACACACTCCACGCCTGTGTCACGACACAAGTCGCAAATTACACCAGGCCTGCCAAATGGCTCTGTTGGAGCCAGAGCCTTGGGTGGTCTGCTCCTTCTTGACGTGGCCTCCAAGTGGTCCCTCTCCTCCTCCTTGTCCTGCTGTTCCGCTGCCGCCTCCTCCATCTCGCACTTGCAAAGCTGGATCGCTGACCTAGCAACACACAGCTCCTTCTCACGAGTCGCCAACATGCGATTCTCCACTTTGCACCATATGACCCTCCAGTCCGCCTCCCGCTTCTCCATATCAGCACTCAGGTGTGCCTTCAATGAAAAAACCACGACCTCGAGGTTCTTCTTGGTGGTAGCAGCATAGAGCTCCGCCCTTTTGTGAGCTTTGACCGCAGCTACCCAAGCCATCTCCTCATAGCAATTCGAGGTGTGATCCAGCTCCGTATCCATCCTGACATCCACACCTGCCTCGGGCTCTGCATTTGCGTCAAGCTCCATATTGGCATTGGGATCCACCTCCGCCTCTGCCCTCTCCGCCTCCACCACATCATCTTCCTCAGCCACACCTACCACAAATAATGGCCATGACCACAGGCGTAACAGTGAGTCCACCGTAGGGACAGTTGTTGGACGGGTTGACTCCGTCCATGTAATCGAGATAATGGTGACCTTGGGGGTCCTGTATGGGAACCTCCTTTTCCCTATCAAATTCCATTTATGCAGCACCAATGTGCTATTCTTTGCTTTTCCATTCCTAAATATCAGCATATATTTGATGCTTGTACCTGGAATGGACTTATTCAAATATTCTCTATTTTTCCATATTTTTCCAGGAATAATCCATGCAGAACTCAGCCCAGAATCATTTATTTCTGCTGTGCTACAGTTGTGGACCCATAGGCGCCCACAAACCTTCCCACAGCTGGCTATCCACCTTTGGACCAGGCATTCAGCCTGAATTCAAGCTCAGATGTCTCTGATCAATAAATATTCTCTAACTTGACAACCACAGCCTCTCAGGGCACTATTTTCCATGGAGATCATCACATGAGATGTGGCTATCCATGGCTGTCCAAACCAGTGCAGAAAACAGGGTGGACACCCTTCTTTTGCCTGATCAGTGCCTAGTTCAGGGATCAAATCAGCTGATGGGTGATCAAATCAGCTGATGGGTGATCAAATCAGCTGATGGGTGATCAAATCAGCTGATGGGTGATCAAATCAGCTGATGGGTGATCAAATCAGCTGATGGGTGATCAAATCAGCTGATGGGTGATCAAATCAGCTGATGGGTGATCAAATCAGCTGATGGGTGATCAAATCAGCTGATGGGTGATCAAATCAGGTGATTGCCTTGGAATATTCTACCCCTTTCCATAACATTCTAGCTGTTTCCTTCTATTATTAGATAGAACTTTCCAGAACCATTATTCAGCTCCTGATCAGTGTTAGTCCAGTGATCAGAACCTGTGATTGGCTTGGAATATTCTACCCCTTTCTTCCACCTTCCACAACCTTCCAGTAGCTTCCATCTATTAATAGGTAGAATATTCCAGAAGCATTAGTCAGCCCCTGTAAATACAATATATAAGGAGGCCATTCTGCCTCTGAAATAGGAACATATCCATCATATTCTACCCATCTTCTGCACACCAGTGTGACTAGAGTGACATACAGTGTCATCCTCTATCTCAGTAACTGTTGATTACCAGTTCAAGGATCTTTTACAGTTGTATAACTGTACTTGATTGCACTTGAAGTAGTGATATTCCTGCTTTGGGCGTGAGTGTAGTATCTGCCTCACGTGACTACGAATCTACAGGGTGAGATTGTCTGTCGATAGTCCTGCCATTAGTGCTCTTGTTTAAGTTACTAGTGTGTACTGCCTTTGCAGAGCATTAGAATCTTGAACTCGTGTGAAGCAGTTGCTAGACTACTTCACACATCGCTGTCGCTTCTGAGTGCCACTGGTTGGACGGTTGGATTCATTCCTTTAGCCTCTAAGTGCATTCCCCTCTTTTCGGAATATCTGGACCCCTAAGCGTCCGTGAACTCTAGACTCTGGAAGTCTTATTCATTTCTTGCTGCTAAGAAACATATTACCTTTCTGCGTATAGTCTGCATTGACCAATACAAAGGATTGTAACCAAAGTACAAACGTTAAATCGTTTCTGGAGTTGTGCTGCAGCAGGGTTTGATATTCTTCTCAGCTGTTCATTCATGGAATTGTGGTGATTTAGAGTTTGCCCTAACACCATAATTTTGCGGGTTCCAAAACACCTGGGATTCAAACAACTGCAATCTGATTCCAGCATATACATATGGATGAACAAAACCATCAAGATTATCATACTATTGTTTTTGTTGAAGATCTGACACTGATCTCAAATTCCAAGCACAAAATCAATCGCATCAAACAGAGTATCGCTGATATGTTCAAGCTCAAAGATCTAGGTCCAATCACAGGGCTTCTCAGAGTGGATGTCGAATACGATAGGGCAAACAGGACATTGAGACTTTCGCAACAACAATTGAGGAAATACTGAATTGTTTTGATATGTCTGACTGCCGGCCAGTGACCACACCGATGCTCCCAGGACTACGGCTCAGTACCGCCATGGGGCCTACCTATCAGGAAGAAAAAGCAAGGACGGAACGGATACCTTATCTCAATGCAGTTGGAGCTCTAAACTACGTTGCAATCGCAACACGCCCAGACATAGCATATGCTGTCGGTCGCCTAGTGAGGTACAGTTCAAATCCAGGGCAAGCGCACTGGCAAGCTGTAAAACACTTGCTCCGTTACTTGAAAGGAACGATCAATCTCAAACTCACCTATTCACCAGACACCCCAAACCAAGACTTAGAAGTATGGGCCGATGCAGACCATGGAGGCGATCCAGACTGCAGGCAATCGACTTCCGGACACGTATTAAAACTTGGTGGAGGTGCAATATGCTGGGGGAGCAAGCTCCAAACAGTCGTAGCGTTATCGACTACGGAAGCCGAATACATAGCTGCGGCAACGGCGGGAACAGAGACAATCTGGATGCAACAATTATTTGGCGAAGTAGGTCTCAGCAAGGATAAACCAACAAACCTGAATATAGATAATCAATCAGCATTGTCGGTGGCCTGCAACCCCGAGCACCATGGATGTATGAAGCATCTGGATTTGCGATATTTCTGGCTGCGGGACAGAGTTATAAATGGAGAATTGAAAGTGCAATACGTACCGACAAGAGACATGACCGCGGATATATTGACCAAGGCCCTCCCACGCGAAACAATGGAACGACATCGATCGTCGATGGGAATTCGATAAAGACGCGTCGCGTCAAGGGGGTGTGTTGCGAAGTGACGCGACAATGACTAATCATTTGGATCTATTTGGCATGCAACTATATAAGTAGACAGCGGAGTTCGTGGGAGATATACTCCCACGAACCCTAGTATTTACAATCTGGACCAGCATCAACTCACCCCCACGTACTGTATCAAACCGTTGGGAAACCTTTCATGAAGATGTTGTCTCTCTTTGGCAACATTAGGTCATCTCACAGAACTGACAAGCTAGTAGCTTGATACATATGATCCACTTGTAGTGTACAGTAGATAGACGAATAGAGGTCTATCAGTACAGTCGTCACTTTGTTTGATGCTAGCAAACTTCCAAGTTATGTGCTCATACCATATGGAACATGGTTGATAATTTTCTCTACTCTCAATAGCTACACATGCATCTATACTCAGGCATCTTAAGGCGACTAGAAGTGGCGACGTGGATGTGGCCAGTACGAGTTAGTGTCACGCGTCAAGCTTTGATTTTGCAATTTTGACCCCTCCGGCAAACCTCACCCTTGATACCCATATTGCCTCCATTGCAATACTTTTTTTCACACGCGTACAGTAGCTGGCTATGAGCGTTGGACTTTACAGCCACAAAGTGTGGCGCACACGGTGGACTTTGAAAGCGACCCAGAGAAAGACACCAACCTTACTGAAACCCGAGGCATTTCGTTGCCAAATTTACAGTATCATTCAAGTGCATTTATTGCTTTATCCACCTAGTAACCAAAAGTGCTTTTGAGACCCGATCAGCCCCGAATCAGCAGCTCAGTCCAGATCTGATTTCAGCACAGGCGATTCTCACAGGAGTGCAGGACTCGCATGTAGCCCTGATGACAGAAGTAAGTACTATGTCTAGTACTGCTCGTACTACCATGTGCCACCATGGCTGGACCATGCATGCTTGTATATGACAGCGTGAGTATTGGACGAGTTCACGTCACGATATGGCGAAGCGAGAACATCCGATTTCCCAGCGGCAGGGGTGTTCTAGGCAAAGTGGTTACCCGCATGCGTGATGTTTCTGCTCACATATAAAATGGCACCTTCAAGCCTTGGAAGGAGTAGTAGGGTCTGCTCTACGGTACGATAGCCATGCTTGCTTCAGTTATCGCCATTTCCGTTTGTCTTCTCCCACTATTGACCTCTGCCCTGCCATCCCAACATACCCCAGGTGCAATGAAAGTTCATCTTCGATCTAGAGAGGTCACTCCAGAGTCGCTGCGACGACGGGCTTTATCCCCAAGCAATATTCCATTGAAAGATTACTTCAATGGAACAGACCTTCAGTGAGTTCATGAAGTACCTTGTCTCTAGGTGAAATTCTTGAGTTCCATTTTCAGGTGGTTTGGCGACATTACTGGTACGCTGATGCCCCTACCCATACTCACGTCTTGTGATGCACCTTCCTGCAGTTGGCACGCCTCCCCAGGATTTCACGGTAGTATTCGACACGGGGTCTTTCACGCTTGAGATACCCAGTCGGTGTAGCTCCAATTAACCAAAAGCAAGGATATTCACATGATGATGTTAGGCACGCAATGTGGCGCGGTTTGCGACAATCAACGAAAGTTTGATCCTTCCAAAAGCTCTACATTCGTTAACGTAGGCGGATCTGGGACACTGACCTTCGGTGAGTACACACCCCTTGACGCTGGGTCTGTTATTAAATAAAGACAGGGACGGGAGTTGGCGTTGACCCGTATGTCGCCCATTTCCGTCACTGATATACAGGTATCATTGATTCTTAATCTTATCGTTTCCTAGTGTGGAAGGCGTGCGTTATTCCCACCGCGGATCTTAGCAGTTAATAACTTTGCTGGTGACAGGACAACTGGTCTTTGACCGTCACTTCAGCACAAGATACTGTATCCGTAGGAGGTCTTGTGGCACCAGGATCAGATATACTCCTCATCACAGATCAGACGCCTACATTCTCTCCCGATGTAAGTCCCAGCTATTGACATGAATGACGGCATTGAGAATCAGCTTTCATGTCTAGCCTTTCGATGGAATCCTTGGCCTTGGGCCAGAAGCTGGTAGCATTTTCCAGAGTTTTATTAACCAAGGCCTGCCCGGTCCGTCTGACACACACCCTTGAACCTAATACGCCCATACCGATTATGTGACTAGCACAATTTGGTCTTTTCTTGACCCCAGAGGCCGTTGGTAATGCTGAACTGACCCTTGGTGGGGTCGATAACTCAAAGTTCCAGGGCGAATTGACCTTCGTCACTCAACCTTCTTCCAATGGCAACTGGAATCTTCCTTCCAGTGCTATCGCTGTGAATGGGAAGACAACCAATATCCTCAATACAAACCGGACTATCATCTTTGATTCCGGAACTAGCAGCTTGTGTTTCTCTAAGCAAACCACTGAGGTGACGCATTTCTTTCCAAAATCCTGACTCGGAACTGTTAACAGTGTTACGTAGGCCATTTACGCCTTGATATCTCCAGATATCAAGCCTGTGGGTAAATTTGGAGCGTACGGCATCGCTTGTGACAAAATCTCTTCCCTTCCTGCTCAACTTGACATCCAATTCACCTCGCAATTTGGGCAATTATTCAACCTCACTGTACCGAGCAGTGAACTGAGCGTGGGGCCATTCCGCTCCGATCCAACCATCTGTCAGACGTTCATCAACGCGCTGAGTGTTGATATTATTGGTGGGAGTTTACTCAAGCACTACTACAGTTCATGGGATCTCAGCGGAAGCAGGATTGGGTTTGCAAAGAATGGTCAGTTCTTTGTCAGCTACGTGTCTATCAATCAACTAACTCAAACATCAATGAATACTAGGATTCTGATTATGTTGGCATAGCAATGCAATACAACATTCTACCATATGCTGATATGGAAACAACTAGTCTCTTACCTCGAATGATAAACACTTACGTGAAAGCGGAATTTGGACGTGTCTGAGCTGTGGACGTGTTGTGGACATGTTATGACTAACCGTGCCTTGTTACGTAACGAAGCTGTGAGAAATATGATGTTCAAGAGACAGAGAACCATGGCCTCGTGTCTGCTCCCGCAATAGACCTACACAGCCTTCTCGCTCGAGCCTTACCTCTCCCTCGACGGAGGGCTCCAGTTAGCCATGAACCCATATACAACCTATGTCCCGAATGGCTACACTCCCCAATACTCTGCTGTAGTCCCACCCAATCAGTTCTACACTGCGCCTCCTGGCATACAGCAGTATAATGGCTATGCTGCGCCCTACCAGCCTCGTTATCGACGGCCTTCGGATCCAGGGCCTCAGATGCATGAAGCAAAACTATCGGCGCCGCGTCGCGGGAGATCTGCGAGACAATCAGAGGACGAGACCATGAGGATCTCACGCCCACTTAAGCAGCGTAGACCATCGCTTCGTCCTGGTATTACTCCTGGTCAGTCGATGAGCTATATTTGGAAGACGATGATTGTATAGATGTATTTTCCAGACTTCCTTTTTATTACCTTAAACTCGCACGATGTTTTGAAAATCGCCAATGTCAACTCTTCATGGCTTCTAGATGACTTACGGGAGACTTTACTTCCCTACTGGCCACAGAGAATTGTGAGTGAGAGCGAAGAGAATGGTGAATGGCAAGTAAAGCTTGGGGGCGAAGTGTGGTCTGCTGGGGGCACCCATGGAATAATGTGATTGAATCTGTCAAGTAGCTGTTCAATGTGTCGATGACCTTTGGAACAGTGCACGCCGGTTTATTTGCAGGCTATTCACCGTTCTAGCTGAGGAGGTAACGTTCCGCATTTCATTTACTCCCGGTTGACTGAGTTGCTGTCCCACTCAAGGGCTTTGGATATCTAGCAACCGTGGACAGTCATCCAGTAAGTAATTCGGCAGCGCTCGTACACAGCGGCAGATCTGAAAATTCGCAGGTGAGGGCTCCTCGTCTGGTATTTACCTCTGTTCCGCCAGAAATCCAACCCCGCTATTTTATGATCGCTTTCTCGCTAAGCCGCCGCACCTTGACTATTATTGATGCCCCCGAGAAACTCGCTATTCTCCTCGGATCTGCACTGCGCGCGACCGAGCCACTCGCTCGGCCTAATCAAGCAGCAACCACACCTCGTGTCAGACCCAGCGATGCATGGATCGCTCCTGGTGTTTACGAGGTGGTGACTAGCGACAATGGTTTGTTGCTGTGGTCAATGCACCTGTTTTTCCTAAGACCTACTCCTCAGGAATGAAGCGACAAGACGTTGCCACCCTAATGGGGGGTGTGCTTAAACTCATCGTCTCAGAAGGATGGCGATTTGAAGCCAGTGTACCATTTGGTAAAGCTGGCTGGTTTGGTCTACGGGGACGCCGGGAGGTGTGGATGTTCCGCAGGGATCCTACAACGTATAAACCATCCAAATTACCCAGGGAGTCTCGAAGACGTGCTTGAATGTTGTTTCTTTCCATTGTTCATTCGGCGTGTTGACCTCTTATGTTGTATTATTAGTGCTACCTGTGAGTTATCGCTGTCTAGCCAGTATTATCAGAGATATAAGCCCTCCTCATTCCGAAACACATGCATCACGGACAAGCTCAATCGATTAGTATTGTCTGTGGGTCCGCTCCCCTCGCGGTACGCATATTGAGAACGCCGCCTGTGAAGCTGGAAAGTGCATGGCCATAGAAAAAAGCAGACTCCACAGCGAGACTCTGCTCTATTAGCGCCAAAACGTCTGTGAACAACAGTGGCCACCCAACTGATCGCCTGTCTTCGATGGTCAGAAGATCGTAAATCAGCACTGCTGAATGATTCCGCAGATAGGCTACCCCGTCGGCATCACGCTCGTCAGTGGCCAGAAAAAACCTACACGAAGATTAGTGCAGCAAACATGCACGTCGATAGTGGACGAACGGGTCGCCTTTGAGCGGCAGGGCCAGCTGCGATACCCTTGTATCTGGGGTAATACTGGATATATTGGTTTCGGGCACAGTGATATTTTGGAGAATACCACGGCCCCGATCGAGACGGCCACGTATTCGTTCCAAATGGGCCTCTACTGTTGGTTCCATAACCCACCCGACGGCGGTAAAGTCGCCACGTCGCATGTGGGCGGACATCCACATCCTCCCACCACATCGCTTTTGCATGCGTTGTGCGAGAATCCTTACAAGTTCTCTTACAGGAAAGATGGGACGGAAGCCGAATAAAACATCATGAGCAAAGGCTTCACGAGCTCTCTCTGTTGTGAATCGAAGTCCGCCCTGAAGCTTGTCATAAATCTCATGGGGCATGTAATAACACTGCACGCACCGGCTTCCTCTCCAAGTGGGTCTCGCCTTCCAATAAAAGGACTTCGGCTGTGACAGTGTAATCCTCAACGAGGCCACGAACACGAGAAAGGGGCACAACCTGTCTGATCGGATCCACTACTGTTTTTGTGTAATCCATGCCCCCTCTGGCAGGAATGGTAGTCAACATATGCAATGGTTTTCCTGATATAGAACATAGCTTACGCTCCCAAATATGTATAAGCCACTATCCAACCTCCTGATTTTATTGTGTTCATTATATCTGCATCTGTCTCCAATTTCCAATTTCCCTTTTGGAGTGCTTCGACTGCGCCATCCCAATGTAAGACGCGTTCACCTCCAAGCGCGGACTTCAGTAGTTCGTCCACCTCACTATCCACTTTGTCAACTGTCGGGAGACCCTGCACAGTATCCACACGAATGATATTTGGGGGATCGTAATCTCCGTTTGGAATCATGTGAATAGATGGAACAGTTATATTCTCGTCACCGCGATTCCAGTCTCCAGCAAGAGACTCCAAGCTAGGATCCAGTCCATGCAGCTCGTAAAATTCTGATGTGAGGATAACAGGATAAGTTGCTCGGAGATGAGGAAGATCCAGCATAAGCTACACAGACGTGTCAGTCAATACAAATGTTCAAGAAACATGCAAGGAGGAACACATTCCTGTATCGGAAGCTGCCAAGCAAGGCTGTTCAAGGGAGCCCCGGACCACGAATCCCAGCCTACTACCTCGGACCGCTCAACAAAGAGCCCAAAGTCAGAGCATACTTCTCTGTGATCAGAGGTCAGACAGTAACTTCGGTCGAAGGGAGAGAGGACCTGCATGGAAGCTTCGCATGACCTGGCGTATACAAAGGATGGCAGCACCATCACCCGATTGAGAAGCTTGGCATGCAGCAACGAGGCCTCGATGATGTAACGAAGCTAGAATGCGGGAATAACCGTCAATATATGTTGTCCAAGGATAAATTTAAGAAAATCTGGTCTGAGTCACATTATTCCACCCCAGCCCGACACTCCAGTCTCGCACGTAGAAGCCGTCTGTTCCCGCGATCAGGGTCTTCAGCTCGGACGGGCTTAGACGCCACGTTTGGGTCGACCATGCAGGGGGTGGCGGAGGTGCGTTCTCCTCCTCATTGTAACCATAGATGTGATGCAGTGGGCGGTGTAGCCAACCACGTCCCTTGGGTACATGAAAATCCCACCATGGTCCGTGTAACGGAAGCGCATCGTCAGGCATCATTGGATGCGGTAGACGTGGCTGGTATATTAGTAACAGAACGATCACCGACACGGTACTGGCCAAGACCCATCGCAGAGGATGTCGCACGCGACGCCGCATGGAGTAGTACGCAATGATGGTGGTTTGAGCGTGCTGTGTCGTTCAGGTGTGAGATCATCGGCACTAGGCTGAAGTGTCTCGTAAGGATAAATTACGTAATATACCGACCCTCCCAACTCAAATAGGAACAGGGTTGGGGATAGCATTGATGGCGGGAAAGCACTGGGAATAGACACAGCCAACTTGTATAAGTTTATGGGGCTAGAATGGCAGTCGGTGGTAACTAACTTGACAGTGTCTCTCCGTTAGAACGCGTTATGTCACGCGACAAGGCTATCTCTAGCTCATCTATATAAAAGTAAATTCACAAAAACACATACACAAGCTCTAGAACAAACTATATCCCAGCCCTCATACCATCTTGACAACCTTGGTGCCATCTACAATCCCTGCCAGGCTTTGAGCGACGACGGGTGCATCAGGCGACGCTCGGCGCCCAAGAAGTGTATCCCACCAGCCGAACAGGAAGTCGCGTGCGATGAGCTTGAACCATGGTGTAAACGAGTTCTCTAGGGTGAACCAAGTTGACCAAAGGTTACAAAATATCACTCGAGTTGCCACACACCCTTGTCATCAAACATGACCTGCAGCTCGTCTTTGGAAACATATTTATAGTCACGGATCTCATTGGCGTTGGGGGCGACAGTGACGTCTGCCGTGAGAAATAAAATATAGTCCACTATGAATGGAATTAGAAAACAGTGTCTCCACAGGTGTAACTAACTTTACCTTCGTGCTCCCCCCAGAGTCCATTAGATGGAGCCAGGTAGTGTATTTTGGTCAGATACTGGAACTGATCAATCGGGGTTTGGGCCTTGGGGATACCCAGCTCATGTTCTAATTTGCGAGACGCAGCCACTTTTACACCTACAAAATGTCTGGATGAGTCAGAGAATTCAATACTAACCCAAGGAGCCCACCAAGCTGATCCGCCTCCACCTTCTCTTCCTCAAAGTCGTCCAGAGGATGCGAACAGCACGTGTTCGTCCACATGTCAGGAAAAGTGATCTTCTCCGACGCCCGTTGTTGCAGCAAGAGTTTGCCATCAGAAGGGCGGAACACAAAGGCTGAAAATGCTCGATGAAGGAGTCCCTTGTTGATATTTTCCATCAAGTGACCTGTCTCGCCGCTTCAGCATGCGGCTTACGAAGGGAGTGTGCTACTGCTATTACTCACATGTTTTCTTATCTGCAGCCCCCCATGCTCGATCCTGTTCGTCTACGAGGATGCACCGCTCGTCCATGAGACGAGACTGCTCAGGATCATAACTGGATAGATCCACGGAGGCAAGGTGAGCGAGGTGGGCGGGCTTGGCTACTAGAGTCGCTGCGGACATTGGAGAGCGTTGAAATGAGCTTGCGACTTGTAGGTGGCGAGGAGCGAGCAAGAGCACTCTAGCGTGAGAGGAGGAGGAAAATTGAGAGTAGGAATGGCGCCACTGCCACGGCCAGCGAATGAGACCGCTGTATAAGGCAACGTTGCCGCCCATCATGACGGCAGGCCTCTGCTACCAGAGTGCAGCAAACGGTGGGTACAACGTTTTATTCACCGTCTAGCACAAGTCGCTCTCTGTGTAACCGACTACTGAAGAGCGCTGGTCATTCACGACGAGTCTTCGGTGCTCAGTACTTCATATAGTCATAAAACAAGTCTCAAAGGTCACCGTCTCTTGTGAGATCTCACCGCTGGAGCTCGTCGTTAACGCGTGGAACCATGGTTTGTCCGCCCAACAGTCTTTTACGAGTAGTCCGGATGATTTGAGCTTAATTCACGCTCTGATTTGGAATGTGTAGCTCCCACCGTCAAACTACGGAGCGATGTCTCAACACATTTCAATATTAATTTCGGCTCTACGTTTCTCCCAGTAGTCGGATCTCTTGCTGTGATGTTTGCGGCACGCGACGAGATCATGGGCACTGAAAGTAACACGCGCGCGCATATGCCCATAGCAGGTCTAGCGTCCGAGCTCGGTTTATATTACTTGCAGTGTTAGGGCATAGTTATTCTTATATCTACCCCGCATCTCATGCTTGTTTGACCCTGTTCCAAAAGCTAGATTCACTCCCTTCAAAATACCTGACATTTCTGTTTCGAATCCGTTGTCATCGAGAACGGCGACCAATCATAGCCTTTCACGCGGTTTCGTTAGCGCTACCTTATCTTGTCAGATCCCATCTCACAGAGCATTGGACAGGTTCATTCCGTGGCTGCTCAGGATCTCATAGGCTGCATGGCTTACTGCAATATATTGGTCCATCCTGGGAGCAACATCATAATCCCCCGTCTTTCCTTTCAATCCTCTTGGTGCGACAACATTCCCTTTCCACGATTGGGCTCAGATCACGGCGTACTGCCCATATTTCCCCTCGATCTCCGAACAGCATCATAGCAACAGCAAGACTTCGGAAATCCCTCAATATTGCTGCCGCCGTGGCACATGCTTCCCTGACTTCGATTCCGTTCAGTGATGTAGATAGGTCTCGTGCCTGAGAAGAAATATACGTATTTTTTGACAAGCCGGTGACGGCCATTTCTATTGTCTACTGATCCGTTCTGAGTAGGACTCTTGGGCAGTGATCTACGACCTTCTGACCGGGTTTGAATGCTGGATAGTGCGACACCCGCAAACCCTCTTCCTCCGACGAGCATATGACTCTCAAAACTAAACAAAAACCCGGAAAGTGCAGGGCCTGCGATTGATTGATGTTGAAGAGCTCAAAGCCAGGTCACTCGCAGGCTTCTCATGTGCCTCAAGATCTGGCGGGAGATCTAGATAAGTCCACGAGGATACGCTCCAATGTCCGACACGTCCAAGAATTCATCAGATGCACTTCTAGTTAGACCATGTTCAAAATGCTGGCAACGATGGATTCCTCGTCGTGTGACTGGTGTTATTGAATAAGCGAATATCACTGCATCTTTGAATGTGCAACTGTGGGATCCGTTCTCGCCGCATTGATCCTGAACCGCTCTTGGAACAAGGGGAATGGGTATCATGTTCAGATGCCTGCCATGGGTTCGGACGTGGCAGTCCGTTTCCATGGTATTATATATAGACCGAGCAAGGTAAACAGCACTGACGGTTGGCTTTCCTGGGCAAATTGAAAGGTAAAGCACATTTGCTTTGGGTCGATTGACAGAAGAAGGGAATGTATATCAACGACGAGCATATAAATATTGCCAAGGATGCGCTGAATGTTACGCGTCAACAAGAGGAACAACATGTCATGGACTTGACAGTCCTTTTAATGGAGATCGGCGTCCAAAACAACGTGTAAAGACAAGTGGGGTCGAGGCGCGTCGGATGCGTGTGATTGTGACAAGTTTTGTGGGGGAAGGTGCTAGAGTGCGGGAAGGGAACCGGAGTGCCGTACAAGCCGACGATGCATACGTACCGAGAGCTTCGTGCTCCAGCGCAGCGCTACGCCATTGGCAGGCCACCTGACAGGATATATCAATCTGAAGGGTTTGGCGCATCTCAGTGCACGGCAACGTCGAGCGGCTCTGGTTCCTTGAAATTCGCGACCCCACGTCAACGGCGCTTGGGTTACGCGAGCCTGGTTCGATGTTACCCAAGACATCTGCAATTCAAACCCATTCTCGATATCACGACAAGTTGCCGCCTGCGCTAGTTTCTTGACACGTCTGTACCGTGACACTTGCAAGGAGAAGCGGCGCAAGAGCACTCTTCTGATCGGGTTCCGCTCTGGGGCGTGCGAGAGAAACGACACATCTGAAATTTTGTGTTATCAGGAAGCTCTGTTAAGTGTGCAATAGTAGACCTGGCGGATTACAATATCCAAGGGGTGGTGAGAATAGATTTTCAACTCCCGCTGAACGTCACTTGGGTGTCTCGATTGTAGGAAGCGGCCCGCGATTATGTTGAGACTCGGACCTTATGAGGGGACACCTTCCCGCCAGCTTTTACTCTAGTTCAAACGCCTGTCTTTCAATACCATGTCCAACGACTTGAAAAAACTCAATGTTCTTATGTGTCAGTTTTTCCAGATTTCAATACATGTTTATAGCTAATAGTTGATATACCCAGGCGGGACTGTGCGTCAAGTATAATATATTCTAATGTAAACTTACCCCGCTATGATAGGGAGAGTACACTACGGGCTGGACGGGCACCGGAGCCTCCAAGTCTGACAAGAAAGTCAGTATCTGATGAAAGTATGTTATACAGCGTACTCATGATCTGCTAAATAGATTGGGGTCAGATCCATTATTAGAGTACAAAATACTACGAGCCTTACCAGACACGACGCAGGTGGTTGGTTTGACGCTATTTGATCTCAGAAGACGTGGCAAGGTAAATCCATGCGTCCAAGTGGCTCCACCCTCTTTAATGCTGTTTCCAAAGGTGGATCGATTAGGCATGGTCGGGACAAATGGGACCAAGTTTCCGGCTATCCGCACGCATTTGGATGAAAAAATCGGCCAGGTGTATGCGGACATGGATATCTCGCAAGTCGCACTACAGGCTGTCAAATAGCGTTACGCTTACAACGAAATATTACAGATTCAAGAGTTACCCGAGGGACGATAAGATTGATCCAGAGTCCTGTTGGTTTTTAATGTTTGTATCGCATATGGGAAATTAAGCTGATGGCGGTTGTTTAGATAAGCGAGCCATCGACGAGTTGAGGCGCGGTGATGCAGTGATTATATTCACGCCTGACAGTATGTCGTTCGAGAACCCCTTCTTCACAGCTATTCATTGCGCATTCGGACAGGCACACATTATCCAATTTCCGTGTACGCGATTGAACGCGGGCTTCATGTCCTCGTCACCAAGCCAGCCACCCAGCTTCTGACGCATCATCAGGACTTGATCGAGAGAGCCAAACAGCACAACGTCGTCGTATTCGTTGAGCATCACAAGAGGTGTGGGGGGTGGTCTGCATAGCTGACGCCTCCACTGACTTGCCCCGCGCCATCAGATTTGACCCCGCATATAGCGACGCGAAAGCGCGCTCTGATGCGCTAGGCGAGTTCAACTTTTTCTCGGCATGGATGTCGCAGCCAAAGTCGCAGCTGGAGACGTTCCGCGCGTGGGCGGGCAAGGACTCGGATATCTCGTACTACCTGTCCAGCCACCACATTGATATATGCTGCTGGATGCTGGCGAACAAGGCGTACCCCACGCGCGTGGTGGCGAGTGCCGCGACGGGTATAGCGACGGGGGAGCCGTACACGTGCGTTCCGGAGACGGAGGACACGATTACGCTGCTGGTGGACTGGCAGTCGATGAAGAGCGCGAGACACAAGGGCACGGCAGTGTACACGGCATCGTGGACGGCACCAACGACGAGCGGCGTGCATAGCGCTCAGCACTGGTATTATATGGCGGAAAAGGTAACGCCCCATTCGCCGAGACGCGTGAGTGCTTGTTCTGAGAGATGAAACGCAGGGTGAGGTGAGCGTCGATCAAGCCCACCGAGGGTATGATGTCGTCGTCGACGGACAAGGCAAGACTTAGTAAGCAGACTGATTTTTTTATTCTTTTTGGGGACATGCGGCCCACTTTTCCATCATATCGGTCGGGGAGGGGGGGGAACGGAGGCGGCACATCTAACCAACATGTTATATTCCAGCTACAACCCGTTTTACATGAAATATTCACCCTCGGAGACGGGACACTTTGACGGGCAGCGGGGATATGGGTACGTGTCTATCGAGACGTTTGTAGACGCTGTGCGGAGCGTGAATGCGGGGGCGGCTGAGCCCGGGGATTACGACATGCACGGGCTGCCCACCATTGCCAACACGGTTCTCACGACTGCGATCTTGAACGCAGGACGCATAAGTCTAGACGAGAAGCGGGCTGTATACATTAAACGGGAGGGCGCTGGGAAATGGGTGCTGGAGTAATGATGAAGCGTCTGTGTAAAGTCTGTGTATATACTCCAGAGCTTGAGCACACCTTCGGAAGCACGGGCCCGGGATCCATCCATCGCAGGGGAAGGCATTCCTGTTTTGGAGCCGTGCATCTGCAACCACTTATCCGATTATTATCTTCGCGTACACAAACTATGATCTTGATATCGATGCCCAATTGCACAGCGCTGCCCTCCGACTTACCTACGCGCTATTCAATCGACTGACGCTCTGATCTCGACAAGCCATCTTACTTTACTGCACTGCCGTAATCTCCAGAAACACGCTCATCATGCTCAGGCGTGAACTCTTGAGCCAAAACACACACACACCAAACAGCCAGCTGACGTAACCACACCATGGGCCGCTCTCGGCTTCTATAAACCGTAAGCACGCTAGAGTCGCCCCGCCCACAAGGTCGCCCCTGCGCAGGAGACTTTCTTCCTGCTGCCCTTGTTCCATAAGCAGGTGCGTGAGCTGCTTCCCACCTGCCGGTCTCGTTCACGCGGTGCCATGTACAATACTTCCCTCCATACATACACGCCAAATAGAACATTCAACATTTGTGTGGTGTCCTTTAGACCCCGGTATTGTGCGACATGCTGAGATGATAGACACAGAGAGACAATCATTGTGCGGAGAGAAAATGTAAAGGCTTTTTCTTTAAAAAAAAAAAAACAGCAAAAAAGGGTGGGGAAAAATATAACTGTGATGTGTACGATGTAATGTGTTTGAAACGTGGGGATGGGATGGGGATGGGGACGAGAATCCAGGTGGGGGAGAGCTTGTTGACCTCGAGAAAAGGGGGCAGGATGTAGGTGGGGAGGGATAAAAATAAAATAAAGACAGGGATATCGAAAGGCGAGGGGGGATAGGCGAGGTCAACAACCCGAACCACAAGGAGGTGGGAGTGTAATAAAACGGGAGGGGTGACAAACGCAGAACGATAAAAGATGATGGGATGGTGATTGCATAAGACAGTGGGAGAATGAGTGTGGAGACAAGAAACAGAGACGCGAGTCGAAACGGAGGCTAGAGAAACAAGTCCAATGCGGGGCGGGCGTCGAATGGCCTCGACCTGACCCCTCTAGACTTTTCGTCCATTGCGCGGTCGGCTGGCAGGGCGATGCAGTGCCCGCGACGCGCTGTGGAGGGAGGATGCATGAGAATGGGAACTTGAGACTTGTGATAGCGAAATTGATACGGAAGACGATAGTGCGTGCACAGGTTTAAGAGTCGGTAGGGCTGTCAAGTGCTTGTATTGTTATACATTTTGCATGGGCGAGGGGACTTTGAGTTGCAGGAGGACGGACGGTTGCGGGTGGGTGACAATGCACATGCGACCGAAAACGGCTACGGGCGTTTTGGTGTCAAAATGAGTGGATGAGGGTCGGGTGGCGAGACGCGACGAGAACGCATCAGGTTGAGCGGCTACGAGTGCACGCTCGCTGTCCGAGGGGTTGGTGGTACACGGGCCGGCGCAGCACGATTCATCTCGTTGAGTTTGGGTCGGCCAAACGTGACTGCACCAGGGGCGACGGGAAACATGGCCGAGGTGATACCAGAGACATCGTCGGACACATGCTTGGCGGGCGAGTGGTGCTGGTGCTGCTGCATGATATGCATTTGCATCGACGGCGGGAGAATGTTCTCCTTGTCGTCGGCCCCAGCGACCGCCACCGAGAACGGGTCGCCGATGCGGGGGCTGGTGGGGGTGACGGGCATATCGTCCGACTCTGAGCTGGTAGAGCTGCTCATGGGGGTGCTGATGCACGACAGCGGCGTGCTGCTAAAGGCATCGCGACTGTGGAAGGGGGTGATGGGTGGCAGGATCGGAAGGGGCTGCCGGACAAAGCGTCGTCCTTCCAGGTAAAACTGGAGAATGTGGGTCGAAGCCTTGGAGTAGAATGAGAACGAGTACTTTTTTACAAGCGTCTCGGAAAGCTCATGCGAGTGAGCGGCGAGATGATTATCGAGAAGCTCTACAATCTGCAGTGCGTCGTCTGTCTCTTCGAAGGGCTGGCGGCGAGTCAGCGACGCGTCAACCGTGAAGGAGAACAGCTCACTCTGCGCTGCTTGCCGCACGTGTAGCGGGCCAGGAGGAGCGCGCCGGTGGCGATGGCGGAAGGGGCGTACTTTACAAACTCGCGGTAGAAGAGGGTGATCTCCATAAGGAAGCGGGCGACGTGCTGCGTCTTGGTGTCTTCCATGACCGTGTCGCAGCAGGCGAGACGGAGCCACGCCTCGGCGGTGGGGTGGCCGACGATCCACTGAATGGTGTCGAGGACGTGGTGCTCCATCTGGATAAAGGCCGACTCGTCGTAGGCCTCGCGACAGATTTGAGCGAGGTCGTGCACGGTGGGGACACGGTCCTTTGCGTCCTCAAATTTTGCGGCGATCCAGAGGGCGGCACAGCCCACGAGCTGGTAGTGTTTGATGTACACGATGCGGCGGGAGACGTAGCGGTCGACAATGTTGAGGGTGAGATAGAGCGTTTCTGGACGGAGACGAAAGGTGAGGTGGACCTCGACGAGAAAGTCGACGAGACAGGGACGCATGTGCCACCGAATCTCGGGCTGCTGGTCCATGGAGGTGGCACAAGACATGGTGCATTGCTAAGTGGGGGGGGGGGGGTAGTGAGTGGCTGGCTGGCGGGGAGACGCGGAGGGACGCGACGCACCTCCATGTCGTGCATGTACCTGAGAATGTCGTACCTGTACTCCTCCTCGAGCAGACGCGTGTCTCTGACCTGGGAGATGAGCTGTGCCTCGCGGAGACGCTGGAGCTCGGGAGCGCGGGGCGTGCGACGGAGGGCAGCGGTGAGGACGGCGTGGGCGGGAGACCTGCGCGGCTTGACGATGCCGCCGTCGTAGACGGGGGAAGGACGCTTCTTGGGGTAGATGGAGAGACGGGCGGCCTTGGTGGTGGTGGTGTTGGAGACGTCCTTCATATCGGCGAAGGGTGGTACAGATGGAGGACTGGACGAGGACATTGGGTCAGAGATAATATATAGGTACAAGTATAAACAGTGGGGTGGTCGTGGTGGTGATGGTGGAAACAAAAGAACGCGTGAAACAGGGCCAAACAGGAGCAGTGGGGACGCGACGCGTCGGCAGAAAGGAAGGACTGACCACGCAACTGAGGACGGGGCCTCGGTCTACTCTGGGGGGTGGGTGTGGAGACGGCGTGGTGCTAGAGGGAGGAGGAGTGAGACGGGGAGGACACAGCGAGGAGAAGGAAAGGAGGAGACGACGACGACAACGACGACAGGGACGACGACGAAGACGACGAGGAGGAGGAGGAGGGAGAGGGAGAGAGAGACAGAGAGAGTCTGCCTGTATAAGAGGCACGCGTGGGCCGAAAGTGGAATAAATAAATACGGGGATGACCAATAACACGGGAAAATAATAGTAAAATGTGAACAGGTACGAGGGAAGCGCGACCATCAAATCGAAAATGAGAGGAATAAGTGGGGATTACAAAATTTAGTCGAAATCACCGGGTCCTCTTCACCCTCGACAACTGTCACACACACAAAAAAGCGTTCCACACCATTCCCGGAGATCTACGGCACACGAGTGCTACTCACCAGCGAGACACGCGAGGAATACTATTATTATTAGAGGAGAGAGAGAGAGAGTAAAATGAGAGTGTGGTACGTGTTGGGAGAGAGAGAAAAGGAAAAGGCTGTGAGCGTGCCCCGTCTCATATGAATGCTGTTATACTCTCCTGCCTCGAGGCACGCCTCATGTTCTCTCCCTCCGGTCCGCACCCTTCCCATTTTTCCCAATATGGTCATACCACTCACGTGACAGCTTCCATATATCCACGTGACCGTCGCGTCAATAAGTACACACTACTCTCGCGGCACGCCCCCCATCAACATGGACAACAAGTGCTCATTCTGGCTCTGTCCTCCCCCGTGCATCCCATGCAGCGCCGCTGCTGCTGCTGCTGCCGCCGCCGCCGCCTGCTGTTGCTGTTGCTGCTGCTGCTGCTGCTGTTGCAGATGCATCGGCAGCATCTGCGGCAACATGTGCGGGCCCTGCTGTTGTCTCAGCCCATGTCCCCCCACCATATGCTGCTGCTGCTGCTGCTGCTGCCCCAGTCCCCCCGCAGGACCGAACCGCATCCCCCCCAGCGGCTGTCCCGACGGAGGCGGCCCACGCACCCCCGGATGGTGCTGCACCGTGAAATCCCCATGTCCGCCCCCCGACAGCGCATTGTGCGCACTGTTCAACAACGTCTGCATCGGCGGTGGCGGCGGTCCTCGTGCCTGTTGCGGCGGTGGCACCCCCTGCTGTTGTCCTCCCAGAGGCCCATGTCCCATCCCTCCCCCAAACCCTATCCCTCCCCCCCCGCCAAACCCATTAAACGTTTGTTGATGCCCCACCCCAGGTCCATGCATCCCCATCCCTCCCAGGTACCCATTGGGATCGTGCGGTGGCCGTCCTCCCAGGTTCGCCAGCCCAGGTGGAAGACGCTGTGCCGCCTGCTGCTGCTGCTGCTGTCCCCCGAGCGGCGACGGCTCCGCCCGGAACGGCACCTGAAACATCCCTCCCCCACCCCGCGCACCCCCCACCCCCGCACTCCCATAAAGCTGCGGCAAACTCCCCCGTCCCACCAACGGCTCAAACACCTGCTGCTGCTGCTGTCCCGGCTGCTGATGCGGTCCCTGCTGGTGCTGTGTCTGATGCACCCCTCCTCCCAATGGTGGCACCCGCTGCTGCACCGTAAACGGCGAATCATCCATCCCATCCCCGTATATCGGCGCAGACAGTGCCCCCTGCATCCCTCCGCCCTCCCGCGTCGTCCGCGGCGGCGGCGGCGGCGGTCGCAGCCCAGGCACCATCCCATCAGGTACAAACGGCCGATTCTCATACGGGTGGTGACTCTCCAGCAAACTCGTCGCGTTCGAAAAGTGGTGTTGCGGCTGCGGCTGGTGGTGCGGGATCTGCTGCTGTTGCTGTTGCTGCTGTTGCTGTTGCTCATGCAGCGCCTGTAGGTGCGGTGCGTGCTGCCGGTGAAGCCCATGGTTGGCGGCACCTCCCATCGGATTCACCTGCGTAGTCATGCGATTCGCCTATATCCGTGAATCAGCACCCACACGTCCAACAAAACAACTTTCCACACTCACCTGAGTGCTGTTCTGCAACATCGTCAACATGTCCTGGATATTATCTCCCGTCGTCGTATTCCCATGGAACCCATTCGCATGGTCATTCCGCCCGGGAGGAGCAGACGGCGACGCAGACGGTGGTGGAGGAGGTTGCTGCGATGGTGGCCCCTGCTGCTGCCCTTGCCCCTGCTGCTGCTGCTGTTGCTGCGACATGATCCCCGCCGCAGCCTGCGCCTGCATAAACCCAGCCGCAGCAGCCTCCTTCGTCTTCCCATCCCAAAACTTGGCAAACCGGCTCCCCCGCCCAGACGCATACGTCGACGCAGCAGCCGTCCCCGGACTCGCACTCTGTCCCCCGCCTCCGTTCCCGCCCGCCGCACCGTCATACGACGACGACGACGACGACGCCAGGCCCTGGCTCGAGCCAGACAGCATCGCCTGCGGACTCAAACGCGGATTGCGCGCATCGCCCAGCATCCCTTCCCCCCCTCCAAACCCGCCCCGAGCATCCACAGGCGACCCCATCCCCGCCGCGCGCGCGCCCCCATACGCCCCTACATCCGCCGCGTGATGCCGCACCGCCGCCTCCCCCGTCACCCCAAACGCCGTCGCATGCCCCGTGTCAAACGGCGAAAACACGGACCGGTGATGCATATTCTCTGCCGCCTGGATGCGCTGCGTCGCCTGCTCCGTCAGCGACGGCACCCGCGCGGACATGTCCCCGCCACGCGGCGAGGGCTGCACGCGGCCCGGCTGGGGCGTCGCGTAAGGCTGAGGGGACGCTTGCGGCCCAATGACGCTCGGACGTGCAGACGCTCCAGACGGGTTCTGTACAACGAGCGAACGTAATGGCCCATCAGAAGGCACCTGCGCTTGTTGCGACTGCGTGGAGAAAGCGAGAACACGAGATTGTTGGGGGGGGTTGAATGGCACAGATGGTTGAGATGTTTGAGAGTTGGGCGACTTGGCAGGAGGCGGATCCAAAAGGGCGCTCGAGCCCAGCTGACCCTGGGCGGACGTTGACGGCGGAGCAGGGCTCGGCCGTGGGTTGGTGGGTTTTGCAGTTTGAGAGGAAGAAGTGGTTGATTCCTCCGCAGAGAGCGGAGTGGCGGCCGAGTCACTTTTTATCGAGTCTCGAGTGGTAGTTAACGAAATACCTGGAGCAGGAGAATGTTTTGCTGTAACCACGTCAGAACATGAGACTGCATGATAAGATACAACGCACCAGAATTAGCAGCATCAGAATGAGGATGTTCAGTAGTAGAGTTAGGCACAACAGGAGAATCCGAAGTACTGGTGGCGTCAATTTTAGCTTTGGAGCTCTCGCTCCTCATCAAACCAAAGAAGAATGCCTCCGCCGCCTTGGCTTGTTCATCGTTGGAGGCAGAGTCAACAGAGTTCTTTGCATTCGCGGTGGCTTCAACCCCATCGCGAATTCCACCAGGCAAAGACTCGCCGGAAGGTTCCACAGTTTGAGGGCCATTCGAAGTCCCAGCAGACTTTGCAGCAGCCTGCTTTCTCTTCCAGGCCTGGATCTCATCTTCGAGACCCTCAACCTTTCCACCAAAGATGCCCGCCTTGTTCGAGCCGGGCTCGGGAACGTAATCATCCATCCACGCGGGCTCCTTGTCCCGATCACGACGAGATTCCCTCTCCTCGTCAGCACCGGCACCAGAAACTTGACGTCGTTCCCCTCCACGACCGGCACCACGGCGACTGCTGCCAGAGGCTGCCAATTGCTGTCGAGCTTCCCGCTCTTCCGCAATCGTCCATCCTTCCCGTAGTTCTCGGTCGCGTTTGGCATCCGGATGTTCACGTGCCTTCTCCCGGTCCCTCTCGCGCCTCTCTCGATCTCGTTCCTTTCGCTCCTCCTTGGTTTCCTTCTCGCCATCGTCGCGGCTCTTCCTCTTGTCTTCGCTCCGGTCCGCATCGCGCACACGATCAGACCAACGATCCCGACCATTCCCACTACGCTCAGAGTGTCCCTCCAAGTCCCGCAGCCTGGTCCGTCGATCATCGTCGCGTGTACGGTCCCGACCCTTCTCAGCGTCCTTGTCCTTTGTATCTCTCTCATCATCTTCTCGCAATCGAGATGGTGGGTCATCAGTTTTGTCTCTCCAGGCACGAGAACCAGAGCCGTGGTATTCACGGTCACGGTCTCTGTCTCGGTCACGGTCTCTTCCTTTTGGCTCGCGACGAGAATCACGGCCTTCATCGCGGTCTCGAGGACGTTCTGACCACCTTTCCCGTGAAACGCTCTGGGCTCGTCGAGAGCGCTCTACTTCCGGACTGCGATCTCGTTCACCATCACGGTCCTGATCCCGACGAGAATCTAAGGACAAGACAGGAACTGAGCTTACGCCTCGGGCACGAAAATTAAAAATGTCTTACGTTCATCTTTGCCTCGCGACAGTTCTCCTGTTATGAAAGTTAATCCAACCGTCGCTCCGCATTCAGTGTGTCTAAACGCACCTCGACGCCAGTCTCCACTTTCCCCTCCTTTCCTCCGCCCACTTTCTCTATTTTCACCACGGCGTCCACCCTCTCTGTCTCTGTCACGGTCTTTGTCACGATCTTTATCTCTGTCCGGCCTATCCCTTCCCTCTCTTGCGCCCAGCCGTCCAGATGACGTAGCATTAGTAGAAAGGCTAGAAGTCGAAAGATGAGCAGAGTCGCGTTGCTGTGAACGCATCAAAGGCGGCAAAGTGAGAGGAAGTGCCATGCGGTCGCGGTCGTACATGTCCGAAAGCTAATGGGATGTGAGATCCAAAACATGGCTAACCGGGGAAAACTGATACGCACGCTACGAAGGCGCTCGTGACCTTCTTTGTCCCGTTCGTTATCTCTGTCGCGGTCACGCTCTCGTTCACGGTCTCGATCCGCACGGGTAAGATCGCCACGCAATGAATGATGCTTGAAATTTCCCATTTGAGATGGTTGCGAGAGGGTAGAACGGAAGGCGGTTCGGCCGGTATTGTCTGCAAGAGTGATGTCAGTGGAAAAAAAAAAAAGAGATGTGTGGCGAGACTTGCCTCCTTCTTCGTGGTCACGGCGAGGAAATCTGTCAATTGAACATGAGACCGAGCCTTGCAATGCATAGATTACACGCACCTTCGACTTCCTGTCGTGCCATTTGGATCGCCTCCGTCCTTTTTGGCCTGCGAAGCAGTATGCTGTTCCGAGCCATCGCTGAAAGCGATGGCAAGATTAGCAAGGCTTTTATGAAGTCTTAGGTTGCCAGCCCGAGACCACGGACACTGCCAAACATAAGAAAACCACTCACCCAAACCAGTCCTTCAATAAGGGCATTCCTACTGGAGGCTGGACAAGTGGCGAGGATTGGAGATGGAGGAGTTCACGGCGTGTGTATGTGATGACAGGTTTTGTGGTGCATTCTGTGCGGTGAGGAGGGTCGGTATCTTTAGGTGGCTCAGAGGGTGAATGAGGAGTCGACTGTTGCTGGGCCGCTCCCGGTTCTTCTGAAGGAGTTGTTTGAGATTCTGTTATCGATGACTGGGTATTATCAATAGGCTGAGACTTTGAAGAAGTTTGGGGAGAAGCCATGAAAAGGGTATGACTGGCGACGTTGCAGGCAACTAGCAGCCAGCCCGAGAGTTGACCCAAGCGGCGATCGAATACGAGCACCTGGTGACCCGTCACTGTCACCGTCACAACTCGAATGCTCTCACTCCGTCATTTTATCTTGAGGCAGAGGGCACTCAACCTGTACAGATCCGCAATAAGAGCCTCGCGTTGTATGTCTTTCCTCAATTTATTTCATTCATTCTAATGTGGTATGCTCAGCTATTCCCGAGCCTATTGCCCGGCGGGAAACTATAGCCTGGATTCGCACTGAATTTGAATCCATCAGAATTGTTGACGATGTTGACACCATAAAGGACAGGCTTTCCTCTATACGCAGAGACTTAAAGGAGATTTTACCGTTCATAGGTCTTCCGTCGAACAAGCAATAGCATTGCAATCCCTGAACTGTACCCACGAATGTCAGTTGCTTTCAACCAGCCAGTTGAGTTGAGCATGATATACTCAGACCAGACAGGGGCACACAATGGATTGACGCCACATCCGCGGGTTTCCATCAACTCACGACACCGATATCTCAGAATCAGCCTCCTGATGGCGATATCCACGCATGCTTGTGCGCGTGTATCAATGCTCTGACAAGTCTGGCGTCATGCACGAGATCATTGTACTGTCTTCCCAGCGCCAATTTTGCGTGCGACAACAGAGCTCAGTCCCGATGAGCTATGTGGTTTAGAACACTACCAAATGACTATCCTTGACACAATGGTATGGGTTAGGGGTTTGCCATATCACCTCATAGCCTGAGACTCTGAAAGTGCCGGTAAACCCTCAAGTTAGCTGAGGACTCGAAAAGGTAGGCCAAGTTCCAAGTGACATTTATTTTAAGTGACCGTCAGTTGGGACTCGGTTAACCCCAGCTCCCTTTCACTGGAAGTTCTGGCGAGGTGGGTTCCTGATTCAACCAGGTCACCTCGACCGATTGATCATGTGTTTTGCAACACTGACAAAAGTAACGCCGCCTCGCATGATCATCCACCCTTTAAGGTCCTCGGCAACATTATCAAGACTCCACCCACTTCAAATGGTCAGCAAACGTTGCGCACCACGTGCACAAAATGTTCGAGAGGTAGTCAATGTTGACACACCTCATAATGAGGCTCGGAACGCTCATTACACTATTGCATCATCCTGTGTACCATAGCCGAATGATAACTGCTACTGCTAACTGTTCCTCCTGTAAGTAGTAGCAAAGACAGCTGTGTTTGTAATTTAATAACATGGCATTGCACTACCCACCTTCGGAGCTCCTTGATCTGATATCTTCCTTTATGGGATCGGCTAATGATATATGTACCATTATTGACAATGGAAATTCTGCAATAGGGACAAGGAGTTAGAAATGTGTAAGTTGAAAGGTGTTGTTTTGTGAAGTAGATTGTTTATATGTGTGCGCGGTTCATCTCCATACCCTTTCTTCTGACACAAGAATCAGTGGATGACAAGAACAGACATATTTTTGATGTATTCACCAATGAGTTATAGCTCATTGGCGTCACGGACCTGATGGCATTTTCAAGTTGCTGTGGTGCAAAGTAAGTAAACGGGTAGCACTTATTTTGCACGATCGCCTTTGTCCTGCCCTGAAGTTCTGATATTGCCACGTGATCGCACCCATCATTGTATCCGGAAGGAAAGTCGGGCATTCATGCTGGTTTTTCGAAGTGGTCTGTTCAAGCGTACGGTAACGATGTGACTGGATACAGGTCTCGAGTCTGTACTGGGGACACAATAGTCCCGGCTCTTGACTCGATAAAACCGACTAGTTGAGCACAATTCTTGGTCCATGACAGCACAGATGGATGAACTCGACGACACTGACAAAGGGGAAGTACGTCTGCAATGCACTATACAGGTCAACACGATACTTCTTGACACCGGCACAGCTAAACAACCACGTAGGTCAACTCTCCTTTGAAGACAATGAATGGCTCGAACATCTGGTGACATCGTCTCAAAATAGCGAAGTAGAAGACATACCTTGTAATATCACTACATGCCAAGGTAATTTACGATAGTGCAGGACAACTCACCAAGCTCCTAAATACTAGGATGCGACCATCAGTTTCACGGACTAGCGGACATATTGTAAAATATCCAGTGTCGAGGATGTTTACAAGGAATGGGGCATGCTCAGGGTCAAAATTGCGGTAATGAAAATCACGAGACAGCCTGTTGGTCCGGGTGCTTCTGTTGATCACGGAAGAGTGGTAGAATAGACCTCAAGGATAATGGCTCCTATTTCAGGACACGTTTCAAGGACATCGAGGACCTTCCACTGGAAGTTTCTCCTTTCGGAAGCGAGTGCACTGTAGGTAACTTCCCACACCCGAACGCGCACGTTGCGAACCAGATTAACTAAGCGTCACTTCTGAATGTGTCAGAGCCTAGGCGCAAGAAATAAGATCACGTGATGTGCCATAGCTTAATAGAATGCTTTTCTGGCTGTTTAGTAGATGATTCTACTCGTCATCTTCTTACTGTATTCTTCATATATACGTCTCTTACTCCCACTCAACCCACATCATCCGCTATGACTCTCCTAACACGCTGTACTTCTGGCACCACACTCTTTCCTGCACTATGCATTCTTTTCCTCTACTTCTCTGTCTTCAATTTTTCTTGCTTTTCTTCACATCATTCTGATCTCGCTTGGCTCGACTATGACCATGATGCCGAGTCGCTCATCGAGGCTACACGCATTCCCAAGATCGTTTCTTCCGAGGCCATTGACTCCAACGTGCACACTTTCCAGAATGGAGAAGTCATCGTCGGCAACGACGCACCAAGGCATCCTCTGTTTGATGTCTTGGAGCATGCCACAAGCGAGTGGGAGTCTCTTCTGAATGTGCATGGTGGTAACGTCAGTGCCCATACGCGTGTCTTCCCACCTGTGATTCCCTGCTCACTTCCACACAGCAAACACATGCTCTCCTGCAACATCGGTTATATCGCTCCAAGAAGAGGCGCCCCATCTGTGAGCACTTGCATAAGCTTCTTTATCGTTCTTCACACCGAGTTCTGCTCCTAGCCAGAACCTCCACTCCCGTCTCTCGCCTTAATCTTTTCACTCCCATTTCACCTTCTCTCCTCGCACCTCGCCAGAGTGAAGCTGAGACCCTACCAGGTCCGTACCTATCTCATATGCTAGTCTTCCCCACTCATCGCCCTCCAGATGCATTCACCCTCACCGTCCGTTCTGGTCTGCCCAGTATAACATATGGCAACCTCACCGCTTTGGTGTCCGAGGAGCATCGTTCTCGTCGCGCAGGGTTACTGCTGGATGCCATTCGGCCATTTGTCGGTTCATTGTCAGTCCAATTACTTTTCACTCAAGTCCGGCATTTACCTTCCCCAGGCCTGACCTTCGCGCAACCTTCAACGTTCTCCCTTTGCCACGCCATGCCCTGTCATCTCATGCCGTCAATGTTCTAGAAGCATTATCAGCTGACCATCCTCTTCCGAATTCGCCTGTCAAGTTTCGCTCACAAGTTGAACCAACTGGCTTGAACACAGAACAAGGTCGGCCAATTCATGACGACGACCTCAACTTCCTTGAACGCTCAATGGCGCAACAGGAGCGTTGGAGCTGGGAGTACGCATGCCATACTCAAGCCGACATAGAGGAGCCATCAGAAGAGGAAGACGAAAGAGAGCCAAGTACGTGGTCCACCCGAATAGGTGTGTTGTGCGGGGTTTAATATTCGATCAGCCCTGCCAATTCGATTTGTGGCGTCTCCTGAAGCGAGGAGTGATGCCTGTCTGCATCACGCAGTCACGGAACTTCAATCGGTCTATGAAAGCACTGGTTAGTTGTTGATTGATGTCTGATTCAAGCTGTCACTTATGAGAAGTAGATGTTACATACCACACACGCCTTTCTCCCATTTTCTCAGAAACCACAGCTCCTTGGGCAAGCGACGTTCTTCTCCCGTCACTCGACCTTTTCGCTCCTGCAGAGAAGAGCATAAGTGCCATTCCATGGGCTAACAAGACGGCTGGACTATTTTGGGTACGTTGGTTTACGATTTTCTCGTTAGAATCAACATTTTCAACCTTCTATTTCAAGCGTGGTCCCGCAGCTGAACATCTAACATCATACTCTGTTGCACAACTTCGGCGCCTTGTCGCTTTTACTCAAAGCCCCAAGGAACACGAAATCATCATTCCGAATGACAGTGAAGGCTTCTTTGTTGATCGCAAGCCACTGAGAAGCATTGTTGCTTTTAACGTCCAACAAGGAAGCGAGGATACCAAGGCTAGCGCGGCATGGAAGTTCCTGATAGAACTGGGCGATGGTGCAAATATGAGGGTAAAGATGGCCAGTGGCAGTCTGGTGTTCCGCCCCTTGTTACTAGGTGACTGGGTCTCCGAACAAAGCGTACCGTGGGTGCATTATGTACCAGTGCAGGTGCGTGTTGCACGTAAACCAAGTCAAACACATCTGATAAGTCTGTCTCTTTCTACTGTTCTTTCCTGCAGCCCGATCTCTCAGATCTGCCTTCGTTGGTCGCATTTTTTGGGCGGCACGATGCGCTTGCGCGAGGCATCGCAGATGCCGGACAGGCGTGGGCACGCGAATATCTCAATCTCGGGCGCGCTCGGGAAAGTGTGAAAGGAGCTCTCGAGGGGTGGGCAAGGCTTAGTGTCGGACTCCGGGAACAGCAGTGAGCGGGTGACAACATGGAATTTTCCTTTTGACTTCTGGAAAAGTAGAATCTGTTTAGCACATGATACAACTATGGACCATTCATTCATCGACTATATTTCCGATGGTAGATTCAGTTTTGATTGGACTATGCCATTCTTCTACTAGTGTAGCCTCATAGTTCAACTCATACATACCTGAAACACATACGATAACTGTGGAAACTCACGGAAAGGAAGCTGGTTTGTTCTTCTAGGTCCTTGTTCATCACATGAGCTTGTAATCAAGTGGGCAATACGTTGTGATGTGATGGTCTGTTTTGACACAGCCACTTTCTGTATATGAAACACAGCCCTTCCAATGGCCAAAATTTGCCGTCCTACTAGTAGTAGACGATGTGCTTAAGCTGCATAAGAGTCATCAGGAAATAAACGGGGTTTGTTTAATCCCGATGTTTGGCATTGAGGTGGTTGAACTATGATGAAGCTACAGTTGAATTGAGACTATCGTCGTGTTGGAGACCACCATCTGGATGTGGCTGAATTGAGCGGACCATGGTCACGTGACCGTGCCATCAGTACCGCAGTGCCAATGGCGGTAGCGCAGTAGCGGGCCATGTGGAACTACTGACCCTCGATCCTACTTGCTTGAGAACATGCCCCACCACTTCCAATCTAGGCTTGCTGGCACATGCTCCGTTTCCTTCCTCAATCAGGAACTTGATCCTTCGCTGCCTAACCTAATCAGGCCGCTATGCTATATACGGTTGAGATATTTGTCCAAACGGATTAACTTGACGACTTTGTATATTAAGATTGCACATCAAATGGTTGTCGTCGTCGATCCCCACGAACGTAGGAACCACCATGATTCGGATAGATAGCTTGGAGCGTCAAAGAGGCAACGGCTGTGCCTCAGCTGTCAATGCCGAGGTTCTCTGGTTATCCAATGATGATCATCTGCTCGAGGCAGTGTGGCGTTCACGTTCTGCCGTATACCCGACCCGACGTCAACCCCTCCTAAAGTTGAGCTGAAACCCAGTGTGACAAGCACTCTCATCTCAATTTCCGTGTCCTACGCTATCGTGTTTTGCGGGCAGCGTAGTAGGCTTCTCTTACCATCGGTTGGTCGTGCTGAAGGCGTTCTTTCACTTGGCTAAAGGCACGTCGACTTTTGCCAGGGTGTGGTCCTTGCAGCATCTCAAACCAATCGCGTCTCTAGTCGCACGGCTTACAACCTATATATCGTCTAGTAGTGTAATAATGGCGCCGTCGGCACCCTCCTCTCTAACCAACACGCCCGTGTCTCGAGGCACGCTCCTAGGTTCTGGCTTATTGCCTCTCAACCCCGGAAGTGTGGTACACAGCGTCGCCGACGGGTTGTCCCAATCCTCTCCACACCTGAATCTGCCTTCGGAGCCTACGACGCTGCCCACTGTCAAGATCCCTCTCCCTGATCACCACTCACTCACGCTTCAGGCCCCCCCCGTGGTCACTACAGTGCTCTCCAATGTTGCTACAGCGGCTTCAAAAGGTTCCTCTGTTATATCCCATGCAGTCTCCAAAGAGAAATCAGTGCTGAAGTCCGCTGGTTCTACCCTCGTATCTGATCTCAGCAAGGGCCTCCCCACTTTTTCACCTCTGACGGACACGCCTCATGTTACGCAGCTTCCCCCGCCCCCACTTCCCTCGTCATACTCACTGCATTCACTCCCGCTATCCTCATTAGTCACACTACCCTCCTCACCTCTACGGCCCTCACTCCCGCTATCCTCATTAGTTCCACTACCCTCCTCACCTCTACGGCCCTCACTCCCGCTATCCTCATTAGTTCCACTACCCTCCTCACCTCTACGGCCCTCACTCCCGCTATCCTCATTAGTTCCACTACCCTCCTCACCTCCACTCCCCTCACTCCCACTATCCCCGTTAGTTCCACTACCCTCCTCACCTCCACTGCCCTCACTATCCTCGTTAGTTCCACTATCCTCCTCACTCCCACTTCCCTCACTCCCGCTATCCTTGTCACTACCCTCATCACACCCATCGCTCCCACTCCACTCACTCTCGCTGTCTTTGTTACCGCCCTCATCGCTCCCATCAATCCTGCTACCCTCACTCTCGCTGTCCTTATCACCACCCTCATCACTGCCTTCACTCCCACTTCCCTCACTCTCGCTGTCCTTATCACCACCCTCATCGCTCCCATCGCTCCCATTACCCTCACTGTCGCTATCTTTATCATCACCTTCATCACTCCCGTCACTCCCACTGCCTTTATCACTCCCTTCACCCTCATTTCACTCGTCACCCCTACTGCCTACGTCAATTCTACTATCATCTTCATTCCCGCCAATCACGTCGGTGCAGAATACGACATATCCTCCTTCTCCCACGACCAATCTCTCCCCACTTCCTCTCCTACCCACAAGCGCCCATACGTCTATTCCTATGCCCCCCAATCCCGCGAGCATACTCACGCCAATACAACCTACTCCGCCGTACGCTCACCATCATTTCTGTTCCTGTATCCAATTTCTTACCTACACTTGTTTTACTCGATCGTAGCTTGAGCGCCTCTCCGAGTACAAACTTACCAGCCACACCGTAAGTATCCCCCTTCTTGACCAGTTTATCTGTTTGATCATTGATTTGAGTTCAGGCCATCAGTGGGCCTTTCGTTCCCAAATCCGTAAGCCTCCTTTACTTCCTCCCTCGAAAGTAACGCATAATAACCTCTGTTGCTCCAGATCGCCGACTATCGTTCCGTGCGTCCCTACTACCCTATAGATTGCACCTGTTAATAAACTATGGTCCACACAGGAGCTTGCCGTCGGAAATACTTGCGCATAGTAGCAGTGCTAATCCAACAGAACTACCTATAGTCTTGTCCTCTTCTCTTCAGTATGTTTGAACATTATCTTCCAATGGTCATGTAATTGAACAGTTGCATTGGAAGGTTTGGTTCTACGGTGGACCCCACGTCGGGCCTTATACTGGATTCTACACGGGGTCCTACGTTGGGTTCTACGATGAATTCTACGTTGGGTTCTACGGCGTCTACTTCAAACCCTACGTTAGCTTCTATCTTTGGAAGTAACTCGCCCAATCATCCCGGCGCAACTGGATCACAAGGAGCTCATGACCCGAATGCCACTTCAACTTCTACTCAACAGGGGTCAGATCAGTCACCTGGGTAGGTCACCATTCATTCCTTCCCGACCTAAACATCTTACATCTTCGTTTTAGGTTTTTTCAACAACCGCCGAGGGTAATAGGTGTATTTACAGCGGTTGGGGTTGTCGTCGTCGCTGCTGCTGTTGGGTTTCTTATCCTTTCACGGTTACGCCGAGGGCCACGCCGAGGTTCACATCGAATTCCTAGCTATGACCCTGACGAGGAAGAAGCGACTGGTGGCATGCGAGAAAGGGGCCTGCAAACCACCGCTCGTAGAAGTGGTTACAGTGTACAGAGTACGCAGCCGTCGCTCGAAGACATCCGACCGGAGAATCCTTTCGCCACCATGCCAAACCCGATGATAAGCGACTATCAAGTGTTGGACACGTCGGAAACAGCGCGAAGTAGCTGGCACATGATACCCACTTCCAGTTTACCGACGAGCCCAGTGGATCCGGTGGATCCTTATGGATGGCCAGCCACGATGTCAGAAGCAGATCGAAACAGCCCACGACCAGTTGTCAGTCCTGATCCATATTCTACGGACCCTGACATTCGTGCGGCTATGGGATGGATCCTTGCAGATGAACCAGTGTTGGGGACTATTCTAGAGGATGATGACTCAGACTCGCTGGTCACCATGGGATACGGGAAGAGACTAGTTACGACAGCGACCGGATCTCGAGCGAGCACACTAGCACATGGATGACATGGACTTGGCTTGGTTTATCTGTCTTCCAACTCCCCGCTCCTTTCGGACGTTTTCTTTAGTAGATTAAAAGAGGGCAGTTGTTGTTACAGTGTAATGACATTTTATTTGCTCAAATTGTTGCCGCAGGGACAGAGAATTGATTTACTCCTCAGCCAGTCCAAGTTACTTGTACTGGAAATGGGGTGACATCAAAGGACAGGTTAAGGGGCTGGCGGATGATACCAACACATCCAACATTGCATAGCTAATAACAAAGTAAACTAACGTCTAATTGATCTTGACTTTCGGAACTGCAGTTGATTGGTCATCATAGTAACACCACCATTCCTCTATCGATAACACGGAGCAAGACACAAAAAGTAAGTGCTACATGCAGAGATGCCCACAAGCCACGACCAGTTGAAAGTATCCTAAAAATCCAAATACAATGTCGGCAGTCGGCATCACGTTACTGTCCAAAATTGGACAAGTTTCAGTGGACGGCAACCTTGTATCGCGACTCTTTTGCTCTCAAATGCGCCCCTCCGGCAAACCTCACTCAATTAATATATTTCCATCCTACCGCCATACCAGGAGCTTTATTACAGTGCGCTGCAGTAGGATCAGCCCTGACACCCCACTTTCGGTCTCATCAGATATCTGAGTGCCCACCTCCCGATTCAGAACGCTACGCTACCCGACGTCGTGCGAATAATTGCACGACACCATTGGATAACATCCTGAAGTTGAATCTCCGGTGCCACTTGCAGTCCCCTTGATGATGCTCTACTTCAGAGGTGGCTCCTCCTCTTACTACGCTTGAAAGCCACTACGAGCCTGGCTGCCCCAGTTCCTATCTGTGCTGTTTAGCCCCTGCGAGCATCGTAACCTAGATGATCAACACTTCAGCACTGCGGATAACGTTTGTTGTCCTCCAGGTGCGTTTGATGCTTGTTATCAAACATAGTTTTGAGTAAATTTCCTCATCATTAAGGTTTCTTCGACTGTTCTCATAACCTTATTGCTTGCGACACAGTACTTTTGCCAAATCAAGCGACATCCTGTGATATCTGCACTTCTTGTAGGCGATATCCTTCGATCACTCCTCGGCGCTTTGCCAGGGTTCCTGTGGCATTCTTTGGAGCAACATGTTACCGGCTTTGTGAACGACAATGCTCTGGCACGCATGTGCGGAATTGATGGATTACTGTGCGTGGTACCTCCGGTTGCGTCTGTTGGTACCAATCTTTTTTGTTTGTGCAGTTATGGCTATTTCTTGAGTGTCAGAATTGCATTCGACGTCAGCTTTTCACTATGTATATTCCTCATGGTCAGGCGTGCCGAGTCACCAGAAGAGGTCTCTTCGGAGCTACCTCGACATGTGTCCGTGACTCTCGCGGTTGCTCCTTATCGTCAGTTGTGATCATTCTTGTACATGGATCGATGACATGACTCACAGATCCCACCGTTTGCTTGGGTAGTTTGGGCACTACCTCTTATCTTTGTTCCTGTCCCGACTCTTGTCCGTACAGGTGGACTGCGTCCCCCAGCTGTTTTTAAAAAATTTCTATGTATCCTTCTGTCCGATCCGCTGTTAGTTGTATCTGGATACTTGCTTTGGATACCCCTTGGTTTTGCTCTCATGTTGTCCGTCGCCATCTTATTTCTAATCTTGCGATTTTATCATCGTCACCAAAATGCCTTGCTGTCGAGGACGCCAGACTATACCCTTATTCTCCGACTAGGGGCAATGGTTGGGCTTCTCACAACCACAGCCGTGTTCTTTTCGATCATCAACATTCCATCTACTCAGACACGCATTAATCTTATTCACACTAGTATTTTTTGGCAAGGTGGGTTTGAACACATTCGACGCATCTCTTGAGAGTTCACATGATATCCCAGCTGTGTCGACTTTCCTAGAGTTCTTTATCCTCATACAGGCGCAGGTTGTTTGCGTCTGGAAAGGCTGGGCTTACAAGCTAGTCGGTCGCATGATACATACCATATCGCCCGCTCTACCCCCTGACCCAGAATATCTAACGCATCCAGATCATCCTGTGAGTGCGCACAGGTTCTTGTCCACTCATCCTCACACGGTTCATAATCACACTTCTAGTCATCGACATTGAACTCTTTTCCTCCAGTTACACCGCCATGTAAACCTTCTCGGGTATCTCTAATGCTTGACAGCTTGCGCCGAGTATTGCATGGAAAGGGAATTAGACAGTCTAGTACTGCACCCTCGGCGAATTCTGGCAACAATACAGACAGTCGTCAGAAGGATACAAAAACCACCCCCAATGCACCCATCGTATGATTCACATAACGTGGCTGTCCCAACGAGTATTCCGTCGATCGAACAAGGTCAAACAAGAAATCTTGTGACAAGACTCGGAGGTGCCGATCCATTATAGAGCTAGACGCTATAAGTGCATTTAATGGGGTGGATTCCACATCAACGGCGCGTTGGAGCACTTGGGCAGCTTTACCTTCGATACCTCTGCCATCGCATCAATACCCTATGAATCGAGGACATGACGCTTGCACTATTGGAGACGAAGAAGATATCCCCAATTTGACAATAAACCAAACGGATAGATAGGACTGGGGCCTATGGCAGCCTAAAGATACACACCCGAGAACGACGCATGCATATTGGGCCTGGAGGAGCATTTGACATGCAAATCCGTAGGGGAATATTGTAGTATTGCTGCTCATTCATAGCTTATAGTGTACCCCAAATATAGCAATTTGTACAGTGTTTACATAATTACATTCCAGCTGAATGCGCCATCATGTGGGCTTGCGATCGTGCGACTCGCGCCTTCAGCGACTCCAATCTTAGGAATGGCCTCGACGTTCGTTAACTGGTTGAAAAGTCCTGCTGCACGGGATTACTTTCTAAGTAAGGATAAATGATTACCTACACTCTGTCGTCCTAACGTGTCATCTTGCGTTAGGCACTCACTTTTGGGGACCAGTGGGTGCTCTCGTTAGGGCTCGCAACTTCTATATCTGAAACATCTGTCATCGACAGGTAGCAAACTGGGGCCTACCGCTGGCTGCTCTAGCAGATCTTCGGAAAGATGAAGAAATTATCTCGGGGACCATGACTACAGCCCTCGCCTGTTATTCGTGAGCTTTACCTAGTTTATAGACTGACAATTTGCAGTGCTAATGGGCGTGCGACTACACAGCCTGGTCTTCATGCGATTTGGTGCGCGTCAATTTAACAGTTCGCACAGACTCCTTACCACTTTTATTGTTCCAATCAGCATGGCGTGTCATACCCCGCAACTACTTGCTATTTGCATGCCATGCCACGAATGCTTCCGCGCAACTAACCCAAGAAGCACGATTCGTGAATTATTGGTACATGGGTGGGCGGGAGAAGAAGCTGACAGCCGCGTCGTCAATGCAGCCGGAGCAAGCTAGTGAAGTGTCTGAGAGTAAGGTGCTCGAAGCAGTGACTACTGCTAGAAAAGAGGCAAAGGCTGCCGAGAAGGCAACGAAATGAACGGGACACCGGGGTGATCATAAATTTATGCTGCACGGAGTTAACACCAACGAAAATACAACTGATACCGCATACAATTAGAATTCGATAGATCACCAAAACCCGTCATCAACGTCTCCGCCACTTTTCTTTTTGCCTCCTTTACTTGGCGCCAAAGCCTGTCGTTCATACATCTCAGCAATCTGTGTAACATGGATCAGTAACCATGACTTAATTGGCAATACGTAGTCACGAACTTGTTCTGGCCCCGTGGCATCATCCTCTCCTTTATCATCACGCACCCGAATATATCTGGGAAATCGTAAGGAAATCCCTCGTTCTTCGACCTGTCCCGAGGGTTACACTAATAATCCCCGTGGGAAACTACTGTGCACTCACCAATCCTTGCGCTGCAGTGTATACAGGACTCAAGCTCAAGTCTGCTGTGAGCACCTCCCACACCACTTTGGGCTCAAACCAGACATCGGGTTTCGCACTCCCTACTTTGATATCGCCTCTTGGTTTCTCTGTTTCCAAGGGCTTGAGCGTCTCATAGTGCGATTGTAAAACCTCTTCGCTAAAGCCAGTCCCGATCTTGCATATGGTTTGGTATTCTTCCGAGTCAGCATCATAGCAACCAAGAAGGAACGCGCCATAAACGTTTGTTCGCTTGCCTTTGCCGTAATACCCACCCACGACGACGAGATCCAGGGAATCTCCAACACCTGCTAGGTAATCTTTCTTTAGCTGCTATCCCTGTCTCAGTCAAGCATCTTTGCCATGTCAAGCGATACACACTTTCAGCCAGTTCACACTTCGTCGACTTGGCTCGTAATAACTTGCATCGGATTCTAGCATCTTGACCATCAAGCCTTCGCAGCCATCCCCGACACTTTCCTCAAGGAAAGCCTGAATCTCCTCTGTCGTCTCGCCATCCGATGCCTTGGCGAACTGGAATTCACCCTCCACAGGTTGAAAATGCTCACGCAAGAGCTCGCGGCGCCCCAGAAGTGATTTCTGCAGCAGTGGCTTTGTCGGACATATACATATAAGTATATTCGCCACGGAGCGTTCGGAACATCATACGCGCACCTCGCCATTCAAGAATAGCAAGTCAAAGGCGAACAAGCACACTTTGACTTGTATGTCCTCAACCTTGACGTCCTTGCGTTTCCGTTTGGACAGCTCCTGGAAAGGCAACAGTTTACCGGTAGATCGCTCAATAGCCACAGCTTCAGTATCTAAGACGAACGACTGCACGTTGTCCTTGATACACTGTATGAAGGGTCTTAGCAATACGGTTCACCTAGAGCGATCGCTAACGCACGCGTGGGAGTTGCTCGACCAGGTCAGGGTACTTCTTACTCATGTCTTCAGAATTGCGACTGAACACCGAAAAGCTCCCATCTGGCAATCTGTGCACCTAATGAATACAGGGTCAAACCACGAAGCTTGTTGTAGAAGAAACAAAACTCACCTGTGCACGTTCTCCGTCATATTTGTACTCGCATGTGAAGTGCTTGTTCTCGAACCTGTCGAGGACCTCGCCTATAGCCTTAGTTGGCTTTGCAAGCATGGGCTTTAATGGGACACCTGGGAAGTATACCAATAAGATGGATTAATCACTTGGTGCTCATCAGCGTACCGGGTGTGAGAGAGCATTTGTCCTTCAGCCCATCAATGCCCACTTCAAGGAGAGCTGGAACCACAAGGTCATACGTTGGTAGCTCACTGGTCCAGCAAAAACTAAACGGAGTAACGAAGGCGCATTATTTCGCTCTCACCTATACGCAGCCTTAACTACCTCAGCACCATGCTCAAGTCGGCCAGCCAGTTTCTCCTCACTCCATTTCTTCGCATCTGCACGCAGTGTGAGTCACAATGATGAGAATTGCGAAGTGTCCAGCAGATCTCACCTCGCTCTTTCTCGGCCAATACAACAGCATGAGCTAGCGCAACCAGGACGGATCGCTCTGCGTTCCCAATGCGAAGTTTACCCTCTAAACTGCGGATAATATACTTTGCTTCTGAACCCTGGCAAGCTGCGAGGAGTTTGGTAATGATAGAGACCTTTTTGGCCTGAGACTGTGCCGTGCCAGCGGGTGGTGTTAGGGACTGTTAGAACGCGTAGTAACAGGGAGTACAAACAGAATGCCCAGCGCTTTGCGCAATTTCTTTCAGGTTTGTAAAGACGAAGGGTACGGTCAAGGGCTTGGGCTTGAAGAGCGTCCGTTGGTTATTTTTAGAGTTCTGAGAGTATAGTTTTGAGTGGAAATATACCACAAGAGTGGGTCGTGCAAGGCATACCTGAGCGACGAGCCCAAGATCGCCTTCTTTCTTCAAATCTGCTTTGACTGTAGCATTACTTCTCCCAGTGGACTCGCAAATTGCCTTGATGAGTAGACTTTCGCCGATTCCAAGCTCGATGCCAACATAGTCGGGACTTAGCTAAAGACCTGTAAGTCTTATACAGTCACATTTTGCAAAGAATGGACCATACACACACGATTAATGCATAGGTACACGACGTGTAACAGGGAAACCATGTCGTCAGGTGCGCTGCGTTGTATCACCAGCAAGAGAAACGCAGTCAAGTATGAGGTTTTCTCAATACGTTTGGTTGTTGACTCGATGAGGGAAAACGTATGAGCTAGTGCTGCATATGGAACACTTTTGACTGATTGGTTAGTCGGATCCAAAGACACCCTGCTGCGGTACTCACGGTGTACCCGTTTTCCATCCTCCATTGATGTCGACTTCTTCTTTACGCGATATAGCCCAGTCAGCACTAGGCGTAGTAGTTAAGCGATGAGCATCAAGAGAATTACGGTGATGATACGTACTTTTTCTTTGCAACAGCCCCCCCCTCCACGTCTTCAATATCCTCTTCATCCTCCCCATCCATTTCTTCCTCTCCATCTTCATCAGCTAAGCTCCGGTGTCCGCTGTCTTCGTCCTCTGGTGCTCTTGCACCGGAACTTCCTACAATAGCCTTCTTCTTTGGAGCAGATGCAATTGGTTTTGGCGAAGAAGATGAGGAGGTTTTAGGGCTAGCTGTCAAAGGAGTAAACAAGCCATAAGCCTGGGTAAGATTGCAGTTATACGAGGACCCTACAGGCGCCAGCTTCAGCAGCATCTTCCTCATCCGACTCTATGACGCGGCGTTTTTTTGCTCTCGACGTGTTTAGAGATGCTGATGGGCCCATAACACGACATGAAGTGATTCAGAGTCGAACGACGCGTGAAACGTGCATGTTTAGTAGCTCACGTTCGTCTGGGTTGGGTTCGGCTTGCTTCTTGCGTTTGCCCACAGCTCCTGTGCGTGCATTGAGTGGCAAGTTTAAAGAGGCAGTGCAGACAAGGCATACCATCCATGTCCATCTTGTCGTCAGCACCGTTCTTGTGTATCTTGGATGTACGCTGCTTTGACTCTTCCTTCCCCTTTCCCTTCGCTTTCTTGCCCTTGCCGGCCCACATTTCCATAAGGCTCGACTGTTGTGGCGGTGCCGGCTTAGTACCAGGTGGCATGTTGAAGAATTTGCCCTGAATAAAGGTGCACAAATTGGCTGAAGAAGCACCGCTGAACGTAACGTTTGGTCTCCCCACTTACGAGCGTCTGTTGTCTACCCATTCTCCAGGTAGAGCTTCTCACGATAGTTCTTGCGTATGCTTGAGTCGATTGTGCTATAAAGGAAGTTGCTAGGTGCTTGGACAGGAGCATATGTTACGGCCGTCGATTCCCACGACGACCAACCCAGTTCATGGGCTTCCTCTTGTGGATACAAGGTGGTATTTCAGATACAGGGCCTCCAAAAGTGGCGTTTCCATCTTAAGCGATGCGCTCACAGTGATAAATCGAGCTAAATGATTCGTCGAGCCAGTTTGACGATTTAGTTGTACAACATCTGCGATGACTCGGGTAACTCAACCATCCACCGGAGCCAATCTGGAGCTCTACATCACTGCAAGCCAAAATGTGCTCTACCTCTTGGTCGCTATATCTTACGTTTAACGACTACTTCACGTACATTGTTACATCACTGGTCTTGTTTGCAATGGAAATAGGTAATAGCACCAGTAGTACGATCAACGTTGCAGTCGCAACTCCTAGGATTGTCACTAGATATATGGAGCTGACGGTGCTTTCCTTGTGAATCTATTCGGGCTAACACTAGGCAACTCATAGTATCTCACAACGAAAAATAAAAATATTGGGTCGAAAGATAACTTTGGGATGATAATTGGCTCACATAAGAACTGTGGCACATCACCTCATCGGAAGGCGATCCCTGCTCACATGCACTCCAGCCAATCCCTGGTTTGCCTTTGCGATCCAACTCTCCCGGCCCATATCATTCCCTACAGAAAAGTTGTTGACATTCAAAGATTTCAGGTTTACTTAGGGCGTGGTGCTGACGGATTTGACAACAAAACGTATATGTTAGATGATATTCGCCTGCGGTGTAATGGTAAAATTAGCGTTAGGATGACGAGCTTGACGACTAGTGCTTGTTTCCGTTGAGAGTTAGCAATTTATAGTGCGGGGAAGCGGAGGGCGCCGAAAACCTGGGTGCAGATGTACAGTTTTGGGTTTATTTCTAGTCCGACTACCAATCCTCAAGACATATTATAGTCCCTCGCCATGGCCGAACAGGTCAGTCGCATCGTCCAAGTCGACTTTTGAAGGGCGCTGACATGTTGACTTTGCTCGCATCAGATCGAGAAGGCGTACCAAAAGCAACACTTGTTCCAAAACGCAAAGTCTCGTGGTAGGCAGTTAGTTGTGTCACTCGTTCTTCCTCACTTAGATTAGGTTGTCAGGCGGTCGGAAAGTAGCAACTAAGGAGAGGCGGTGGTACAAGGACGTTGGTCTGGGATTTAAGACCCCTGCGGAGGCGATTAATGGCCACTACATTGGTGCATCTTTGACTATACCTCATGCACCAGGCCGAGTGATTTGTGATGCTGACGTGTTTGTAGATAAAAAGTGCCCTTTCACTGGTGATGTCTCTATCCGTGGGCGTATTCTCACCGGCAAGGTGGTGTCTACCAAAATGACACGAACAATTATCATCCGGAGGGATTATTTGCACTACATCCCAAAGTACAGTGCGTCTTTATTGTCTAAGTTTTGAAGACGCATGTCATGTATGGCTTTCTAGACCGTTATGAAAAGAGGCACAAAAACCTCGCCGTACATGTCTCGCCAGCATTCCGTGTGGAACTCGGTGACCTCGTCACTGTTGGTAAGTGGGCCTTCTGATAACCCTGCCTGTTGTATTGAAAACTTGCTTTAAGGCCAATGCCGGCCTCTTTCCAAAACTGTGCGTTTCAATGTCCTCCGAGTATCGAAGAACAAGGCGGCGACCAAAACATTTGGGAAGTTTTAAGAATGTGTGCCATTGTAGACATGAATCCTATGTCTTGCTTCTGTTCTCGCATGTTGACTACGCTATGGTTATGGAATGAAGGCACATTCTACCTGCCAGTTGAATGAGCAATGCCGATAATAGTACATATGCACCCACAGTTCGGCGCGTGAACGCACGAACTGACGTTCGCGGTGTTGCTTGTGTCCTGCCTTTCCCAGTCACTCACCTCTGCCCAATACCTCGCCATCTTCCCCAATTGCAATCGCAACTACGTTCCTTCTACCACTTACAGTCTTTCAAAGTGGCTCCCCTTACTTCCTTGTTTGCCCGACTCTCGCGGTCACAATCGCCTTCGCCTGCGATGGGCAACCAACCTTCGAAGAAGTCCAAGAAGGGTGCCAAGGACAAAGAAAAGGATGGGACCGGAAACAGTGCCGCTAGTGACGATGGCCAGAGCATTACCACTGCGTCAGATGCCCCTACTCCCCAAGGAAGTCTGTCGAAAGGATCCACGGCGTCAGATTGCACTTCAATGCCGTCCAAGTCAGAGGCAGACGGCAGTAATGGCGAGTTTTCAGAGGAGTCGGGTGCTCCAACGATTGCGGTGTCGCCCCCGGACAACGAGGTCGGTGGCATGTCCAGCATTCGAGCTGTGAATGGTACTTCCCATTCGCCCACATCGACATCGTCAAGCTTGGTGACTCCTGCCTCATCCACTGAATTATCCAATTCTTGCACCTCGGGTTCCCCATCCTCACGGCCACGGTCCGATTTGCCAGCTCCCCTTGACATACCCGCTACCCAGACGATTCTTTCAAACCCTACGCCTATGACTCCACAGCCCGGGTCTGCACCCCAAGGGGCCTCATTTTCCGATGCAAACCTGAAACTCAAGTCTATCGATATCGACGATATGATTCAGCGATTGCTAGACGTCGGGTACACTGGCAAAGTCAGCAAGTCAGTTTGCCTCAAAAACGCAGAAATCACCGCCATCTGTTCGGCGGCGCGCGATGTCTTCCTTAATCAACCAACACTGATTGAGCTGTCGCCTCCAGTGAAAATTGTCGGCGATGTTCACGGCCAGTACTCGGACCTCATTCGTTTGTTCGAGATGTGTGGTTTCCCACCATCCGCCAATTATCTATTTCTGGGGGACTATGTCGATAGAGGAAAGCAGAGTTTAGAGACCATTCTGCTGCTCCTCTGCTATAAAGTCAAATACCCGGAGAATTTCTTCCTTCTACGGGGCAATCATGAGTGTGCCAACGTGACGCGAGGTGAGTATTCCTCGAGTCATTCGATATTGTCCCGACATTGATGTCATGCTAGTTTATGGATTCTACGACGAGTGCAAAAGACGATGTAACATCAAAGTTTGGAAGACTTTCATTGACGTTTTTAACTGCCTGCCCATTGCCGCCATCGTAGCCTCGAAAATATTTTGCGTGCATGGGGGGCTCTCACCATCTCTACATACCATGGAGGACATACGACGGATTCAGCGTCCCACGGACGTGCCAGATTATGGCCTCTTGAACGATCTGCTATGGTCGGATCCTTCTGATACCACGCTCGACTGGGAGGATAATGAGCGAGGCGTCAGTTTTTGCTTCGGGAAGGCAATCATCAACGATTTCCTGAGTCGCTACGACATGGACTTGATATGTCGAGCACACATGGTCGTTGAAGACGGGTATGAATTTTGGAACGACAGAACCTTAGTCACCGTGTTTAGTGCGCCGAATTATTGCGGAGGTAAGTCAAATTTTAATACTCCTTGTCTAACTTTTCTGATGTCAAGCGGCGCAGAATTCGACAATTACGGCGCATGCATGAGGTATGTGTCATGAAATTGTTTTCCTGTCTTTACTCATTTGCATGCCCAGTGTCTCGGATGATTTACTTTGCGCCTTTGAGCTATTAAAGCCTCTGGACGGACCGGCGCTGCGCAAAGAGATGACGAAGGCAAAACGGAAGAGGTACGTTTTCTTTAACCCATCATTTTGCAAAAGTAGTCCTTACCCTGGTCGTGGTTTCAAAGCTTACAGGCCTCTGGGCCGCCTGGTGCATAGTGAAAATAATAGGTCGACTGTACCGGTTGGGCTGGTCGTCAATGTTGGATAGATCCGACCTTTTCTTATGGGTTTCAGCGGATATTTCGGTCAGAGGGCCGGCATGCACACGGGTACTCTAAATGGCATTGATGGTTTTTACCCAGACTGACAATGGGGCCGGGTTTTTCGTCCTTTCTTCAGTTTGGCTTGATGTCGCTATCCATGAGCTCCCGTTTTCGAGATCCTGTCCGGCCGGACGGGCCTCTGCGCACATTCCTGAATGGCGTATTCTGTCTTCGTGCATTATCATCCCCTCCACATACTTTACCCTATACTCGTCCGCTTTGTGAACACTGTACGGTGCATGGTCATTTGTCTCTATTACGGCTTTTAACGTTACCTGTACTTCTTTTTCATCTCATGTGCAATTATTTCGCAATACTAGTGACAATACTCGGAATTTTCGATTGCCACTATGCCTACTCGTTTTCAAATAAGAGGCGTGATACGGTGCGAGCCGAGCTACATTTACAGCATTGTGTCGAACAAGACAGTCTCGAACGTCATGAAGTTACACATCACTTGGGACGATGAATCATGTCTAGCACGAGAACTCCGAACGCAGCCACAATCATGCCGGATCCTAGCAGGCTCCATATCGTTATCGACCCGTGACTGAATATAACATCGGCGATGAGGACGAGGACGATGGTCAGGAGATTTCCGACAGATGTAAGGACAGGACCCCATACACCCAGGAGTATCTGGGAAACATATAAATTTTGGAGAGGAAGCAGACACAATTACTAACCATGAAGCAAGAATTGAAAAAGACGCCTGAGAGGGCGATTGCTACCACAGACCAAAAGGTAGTGCTATCAGGAGGCAACCTGAATCGCTCCACAGATAGCCAGTGCAGCACGGGAAATCCAATTGCGAGTGACAAAGCAGTACAGGCCCCCATGCATGACGTCAAGAAGTTCGCGTAAAGACCAAAAGGAGGCTTTTCCGCCTCTTCATCCTCGGTTGACTGGTGTCGGCCCGCCACGAGCGAAGGCCGCGAGTCAGAAGCCTCGGACAGACTCTCATATGCGAATGGAGTCACACTACCATCATCGTCTTCGTCGTGTTCTTCAGAGTCGTTTGGCAATGCTGCATATCGTTTGTAAAGGACTTGATACAATGCGTAAGAAATTGAGGCCACAAGGGTCAAGACATCTCCGATAACGGGAGCCGTTGGGGCTTTTCGACGTGTGTCTAAGGCATCCACGCCAGGTATATTGGATTTGGAGCCTCCATACACGTCGAGCATTACTCCAATGGATGCTAAGAGGACTGCTCCAAGTTTCCGGGCCTCCCATTCCATACGGTACAGCCAGACAGTCAACACATAGACCCAAAAGGAGTTAGTGTTCCACAGGGCAGTGACGTCTCCAATACTAAGATGAATGTATAAAGCCGCTCATGTAGAGGCTATTGCGAGAAGCTGGACTTACGAGGACAGGGAGATAGAAGCGTACCATAAAAGCCCAGGAACGTTGATCCCTGTAGCTAGAGCAAAGGCCAGAACAAAGAAGCGTGTTGTGGGAAATTGTGCCTTCTCGGAATGATGATTAGCATCTTTAGGAGAGATGCGGTTGATTAGTGCTGCCTTGAGAGTTGAGGCGTAAAATTTGATGGGTCTCCGAGATGTCAAGACGAGATATAGCATGTGCATTGGGAAGATAAGCATAAATGAGCAGTGCCCGATATAGCTGAAAAGAACGATCAAAAGTGTAGCACGAAATTCGGATAGCAGAACGTACAGAAGGAAGAAAGGCTGTCGAAAACCAAGTGTCCCTTGGACATACTATCGAAAAAAAAAAATAAGAGCGGTGCTCATTCATATGGCTCGACATTGCTCACTTGGGTCAAAGAGCTCTGGGTCACAAACGCCGCGAGAGCGAATATGAATAGCAAAATTGCAATGAGGCCTCCGAGAGCTGGCTTGGAAGCCATAGGCCTATGGGGGCGAGGTTCTGTCATCTAGCCGAGAGAATGTAAAGATACAACTCTAGTGAGTGCATATGCTGCTACTCGTATAAGCAGTGAGTCGTTGCGGAGGCTGAGGAAGTAGTTCTGACAAGAGGCGTACGTAAGACGCCCGATCAAAGCCTTCCGTCATGCTACGACATCTTTTTGCAACAGGCAGGCCAGCCCTTTCCCTACTTAGCCCCAAGCCATTGTCGTTCGCTCGCTTCTCCCCAACCCTACTCAGGGGTCTTGCACCGGTCGCAACAGACCTTCCTCACCTGGCGCGTGGGATGAAAGTTCGTTCGTCGGTCAAACGACTTTGCGATGGGTGCTCTGTGGTCATACGAAAAGGCCGAGTTTATGTCTTATGTTCGAGGAATCCAAAACATAAACAAGTGAGTATGAACCATTCTGCCTAGCAAAAGTATGCTACATACTGACGAACGGAACGTGTAGCGACAAGGCTGAAACGGTTTAAGAGGCTATATGGAATATCGTATGAAGGGGTGTACACTCGACTCTTTTGTTAGATCGTCGGTTCCAAGAGATCAAGGAATTGTCGTTGCCGCGCCATTAGCATTTCGGACCCACATTTGGAACTCATACTCTACACCATTCTCCTTTTGCACACCTTTCGTCACCTTAAAACCAACCCAATTCTCTAAGGCCTCATGGGATGCCTGACTCCAGCCAGGCGTGTATCTAAATTCAGGGAAGAAGACATCACAGTCCTCAAATTCCGGTGATAAAATGCGTGTGAGGAGAATTCGATCGACAACCGATGCAGCAGATGACGATGGTTCGAGTGCCAAGGTATCTCTGTAGACTGACGCGCCACCAACGATGAATCGTCGATTGATTTTTGGCGTTGATGGAAGGTTAGAGACACGAGATAATGCAGCATCCAGATTGACTTCCACAAACGACGGCAAACTCTGACTTGGTCCTCTGAATCTCTCGTCACTTGTTGCACTTGAATGCACATGAGTGGTACCCACAAGTCATATTTTGGATCGCTGGTGATAACCACATTAAATCTATCAATAAGTGGTCTCCTACTCTTTGGGATGCTCTCCCAAGTCTTTCTTCCCATAATGACGGCGTTGGCATGTTCTGGCGGTGCGGCCTTGGTTACACGCGCAAAATATGACATCTCCGCTGGAAGTCGCCATGGTAAACGCGATCCCTGTCCTATGCCGTTCGTACAAGTAGCGGCGACAATGATAGTGAGAGGAACCATCCCTGGTTACATCAGCAGCAGCCACGAATAAATGCGCCGTACTGTACTGTTATAGGAAGTTTCTAGTAGCTACACAAAAGGAATCTATGGGGAGGAAGATCGAGAATTCGGCATTAAGTATGGAAATCGAGTGATGACTAGAGTCGCGTCACTGAAGATTGTCATGGTGGTATTGCGGACTACCGAATCTAGAAGTTCTGAAGCGCGGTGTAGTATGCTACAAATGTCAAGTTTGGGAGGAATTAAACCAGTAAGAAGTGTCGTGTGATGGCGTCCTCTCGGGCGAAATGCAAGTGTGTATGCTGCCGTGGATGTCAGTGAGTTTTCGAAGTTTCACTCCCGAATGTTCGTTGGCTTCCATTTCTATTTCGTACCTGGTTTTCCGACTTTGTTTAGAGAGGGATTCCTGAGAAATCAGATCACTTGCCTCAAGCCTCGGCCAAGCAGAATAATCTTCGTTATCATGCAGTCCCACAGTCCCTGTACTACCATCACCTTCACGCAAACGCTCCCCTAGATGTGGGTCTAATGGTGACAATTCATTTTCTTCGTCGTCGTCATCATGTGTACGGTCTGAGATTGGCGAATTCTGTTGCACTGACATATACTGTAGTGGTGCGAATGGGGTGAAACGATGTGGAGGCGGAACAGGGGGAGCATCGCTCTCCTCGGATGTGCTTCGCTTTGGCATATCTCGCTGTTCGAATGTTCCACTGAGTAGCAGATTCCCAGAGAGTAAATGGGCCCATGAATTTTCTGATGCTAATAATGGTTCATGAGCGCTGGGGGACTCATGGTCGTGCAACGACAGGGTGTTGGAATTCACGGCGCGCTCCCCGTTCATATAACTCGCGGCAAAGGGTACAGAGGGCGATCCTACTAATTCGTATCCACGGGGAGTAGGTGACTCGTCGCCTTCAGGGACAGGATCCGGATAAAATAAATGAGGATTGATTGGCCCTCTAAGGTCTTGGTCAACTGCATTAGTCACAAGTGTCCCATCTTCGAAAAAAGATTGTCGATGATGAGATATTGGAACTTCATCATTTCCGTCTTCTAATGGAGGAACTGGGCTTATACCGGCTGCAGCCAAGGCTGCCATAGTGGATTCTCTCTCATTCATTTTTTTCTTTCTTCGACGGTGGTAAACCAGGAAGGCCCACGCTACCATGGATATGGTTAACAGGCCCACAACGACGGAAATAGCAGCGATGGCTCCTTTGTTAATTAAGATACTAGAACAAAAGGTGAATAACAGATTGCAATGCGAAAATCGAAGTTGGCTAACTGCGCCTCATCGCCTGAATCCGGATTCGCGCTCAACGTCGGGCTGGAGATGACCGAAGTTTCAGTGATCACGTTACCACTTTGGATACTTGTTGAAAGAACAGTTGTAATAATAGTGGGTACCGTTTTAACAGATACCGCATCGGTAGTGATTGTGATGGACAAAGGCGTTGCAGGTATCGCTATTGATGTCAAGAGCGACTCCGTGTGTGTGATAGTCATTGGATCGGGAGAGCTGACAGGTGCCTGGCTGGGAGCAACTGTCACTGTAGAGATGGAGTACTGGGAGGAGGTTGAAATCACAGACGTCATAGAGTGGGACGGAGAAGGGTCCGGATGAGAAGTACGGGAAGAGGAAGGAACGGAAGAAGAGGAAATTATAGATGTCGTATTAGATGATCTTGAAAAGACAGGTATCATTTGGGAAGGTCTACTATGCAGAAGACATGCATGCATCAGGAGCTGTGATTGATACACATATGTAAGGACAAAACTTACAACTGTCCCGGCCCGGAGCTACTCGTGCTATTGGAGGAAAGGAGGGAGGCTGGAGTGGACGCCATCGCTTGTGATGTTGCAAGGGAAGTACCTAGTATCTGTGAGGAAAGTCCTGCTTTGGCTTGTGAGACCGACCACACGGGGGTGGTACCGGCGCTAGAGGTGTTACCCACAAGTGAAGTAAAGGATGCAGTTATTGGCGCCACAGCCAAAGAGGCAAGAGAGGAAGTGGTAGATTGGGTAGGAGAGAACGTAGTTGGAGTAGAAATTTCATGTAAGGAAGACAGAGATGGTCACCGTGGACAACATTGAATTAGTAACGAGAGATAATACCGTCGAGAATGACGTCGCAGAAACGCGAATAGTATGGTCCAAGACGTAGCAATTGGTGACAGGCACACGTCGCACCAGTAGAAATCGTAGGGGATGTAGCGGTAGGTGTGTCAATAGACGTCGCGAACGAGAAAGAAGTTAGTTAAAGTTTCACGGTGAGAGGGGGAACGTTTTAATAAACGAGATAACTCTCAGCTGCGCTTCACAAAAGAGGTGGAAGATGTAGGCCAGCAGAATACTCTAGAGCTCCAAGAGCATTGACCACCCTCCGAATAAGGATACGCTCACCAGCTGACAGATCAACAGCAGTGTCGACTGTGAACGGGGAGATCTTGATCGCCAACGACTGTATGAGATTGCAGAAACAACCAGTAGAGGATGAAAGATATTGTCAAGGAAAGGATCGAAAGCAGAAAGAACGAGAGAAGCAACGATATTGGAGCTTAAGAGCGCTAGCTGTAGTTTGGTATCTGGATCCTCTATAGTCGCGGATCTGTGCCGTGAGACAGGGATCAAAAGCCGGTGCTGCTTCACGTCTGCCACGCTCACTGAGAAGGAGAAACAGCCTGCCACTTTACCGTTTTACAGTTGCACCGCTTAAAGGCTGTTTCCGGATTCTATTTGCATCCGCGGCCTCCTAGACCAGGTATTCTACTGGACATGCCACATCCATATCCCCTCGCGAGGTCCAACAGCAGCAACCTGCTGGCCATCTGGGGACATATCACATCCCTCGACGTCTACATCTTCCAGATCCTCTCCTATCGCAACATTAAGTGACCACCCTTCGATATCTGTATAAGTGTCATCTATTATGTCTTTTGCAAGTCGCACCCTCTTCGCTGGTCGCAATTGTGCGAGGTCCCGGTCATCCAACAGGACAGAACGGTGACGTGCGGGGAGGTGGCATACATTGACCAGCAATATTTTGCCACGTACTGGGACAAGGATAAGTGGTGGCCGATGAGAACTGCGATTTAGAGAGAGGCGTGATGCGTCCACAGGGAGTCTTACGTTTGAAATGAGCTTGAACGAGGCTGTGTTCGGGTCGTTGTTAGAACCCTTACTGCTGTATGTGCCATGCGAACTGCTCACAACTTTCTCTATAATCCTGTTACTATGTAAGCCTCACGACCCATTGGAGTGAAACGTCAACTAACCGAGATACACCCTCGGAGAGGCGGCTCCTTGTAGATAGAAGATTCAGGTGGAAAGAATCGACCAACGGACAGCCATTGCCAAACTGTCAGTGTGCCTGAGTCACCTTCCACAGGCCTTCCATCAACCCGGGAGATTTGTGGTGCACTATGAGACATTAGAGTGTCATGAGACAACCTTGGAAAATACACCAATTAATGGCATGAAGCGTCATGAGCGAGATTGTCCTTGCCAATAGACCGACAGGACTCGGGCGTCATGGATTGTTGTGCTGCTGAAGAATGGCTTGTCTTCCCTGTATACTGCTGTAATATCCTGAGCTAAGTATCGATCTTTTAGAAACAACGTTGGCTCTAAGTGCCAAATTCGTAGGGCATGGTCCATCTGCAAGCGTCCCATCAGCGAGACATCTGAGCTTGGCAAAGAGCAAACAAACACCGCATGTTGCGATCAGGGGAAGAGACAGATGGAAGTCCTACATCATGCAATGTTAGGGACAACCGAGACAATCAGTTGCTATATCCAGGTTAAAGACCCACCGCGCCAAGAACAGCAGCTTCGTGTCCACCCGATCTACCGCCTGTGAGGACCACAGTGCATTTTCCCAGAGCACAATTTCCTTCGTCTTTATCAATTCGCATACCACACGGAAGTCTGAGAGCAATTTGAAGACGTTCTTGTTCCTTTCTCGTTTCAACAGTGATTCTCAAGTCGTATATCCGGGTTGTATAGTCCCTAGACGTGGTGAAAACGAGATGTGGGTGTAGAGGGTGTACGCCAAGAGATGTTATATCCTACTTCCGAGTCCTCAGATAATCAACAAGACGTGGCAATCCAAAACACATACACCTCCATGACCCCGAATGCATCCTAAAAAGTTTCGAGCCTCGGCGTCAAATACGTGTAGGACACTTGAATGGATATATAGCAGCAATGGGTGTAAAGTCCATGGATTCAGTGCCCATTTCACATGAGAGACATTGAACTGACACTGTAAACCAGACACACTTGATGATGAGGTAATTATGTGAAAAAGACCAGTCACCCACATCTACCGGCAGTGCCACCTGGAATATCGGGTGGCCTCGGCGTTGAGGCAATGTGGAGATCACACGAACGACTCTCCCTCCGCACATGGTAATGGTGTTCCTCCATTTTGCAACTATATAGGACCACCACGACTTTGGGTCCTTTCTTGTGGTATAAATTTCGCCATTCCATAACTGTTCTAGTGGCGTTTCTGCCCAGGGGAAGAACTCTACACCTGTGAAAGAATGGATAGTCGAATTTTTAGCCTACATATGGCAGCTTACAACAGTTGAACAACGGGAATGACTCCAGGACTCACTTGCTCCTTGATTGTGAGTGAAAACGGGTGACTGCCATCTGCATCGTGGTACCACGGCAAGGACGCGTCCTGAGACATTTCGCGGTCAAATTCACGTGTTGAATCGTCTGAGGATGCTATTGACAATCCTGTCAAGTCAATGATCTCTACAGAGTCAGGTGGCATGGTGCTCTAGTTGCAGTACTGCCCCACGGGAAGATCAAGGTTTTATGCAACACAACGCCAGTCACTTGATGACTAGCTGTCGAATAGCACGAAGAGCTGTCTCAATTAGCGTACCTTTGTTGGGAAGAGCTTGAACAGTGGAACCTGCTGTGGCCTTACTAGGTGGGGGAAGCTTTATGGGTGGTTTATGGGTGGCTATGGGTCCTAGTGGAAAATTACCGAAAGACTTGCGATCATCCGCATTCGATACTCTAATACTATTCTGCTCAAGTTTTCTGAAGTGGTTCCCTTCTTCCATATGCTTGAACCACGGTAGGCTTTTACGACACCCTGATCATTGAAGGCTAATTCGCATGTATAGCCATGAATTCTACGAAACAGACGAGCAAGTCACTGTTTCCATCTTTGATAAGGGTGCTGCACCAGAGGATGTTTCTGTCAAATTGTCTTCACGAAGTGTGCGCCCGCCCCATGTGATTGTGTATAACCCGACCTAACAGTGTAGTGATATTGTAGTTGGTGTATGAACATCGCAACCAGAAACTAGTGCTGGATCCTTTGACAGGGGAAATCGACCCAGAGAGCAGTTCATTTACAGTAGGAAAGGTCAAGGTCGAAGTGAAGCTGCATAAGAAATATGCAGTGCGTTGGATTAGACTCGTGGGCGAGAGTCGGTGGTTATTCTTGTCGCATACTTCCACCATGCGCTAACCCACATTGCACAGATGTCGACCTCTCCTCAATTATCCCCTCCCCTGGATCTCCGGCTCCAAGTTCAGGTATGAAACCCATACTGCGAAAAAACTGGGAAGGAATAGCTGAAGACGCGATTAACGCCGAGCCTGAGGTGACCATCGATGGCGATCCTAACGCAGGAGGCGACAATGCCGTCAACAGTTTCTTTCAAAAGATATACGTCAATGCCGACGACGATACGAAAAAGGCTATGATGAAGAGCTTTCAAGAGAGTGGTGGTACCACGCTCAGCACTAGTTGGGCTGATGTAGGGAAGAGGACAGTCGATGTCAAACCACCTGAAGGGAGCGAATGGCGAAAGTGGGGCTGAGATGTCTTAAAGCAGTTTCGGTGTATGTGCGTAGCCTCAAGAATTTCTATAATGGTGATTCACAGCCAGTTTAGTCTTCTGCAATGTGAAAGAGTAAGGAATCTAGCCCACGAGAGTGAGATATATGCGACTCCCGCTTACCGCTCATCCGTAACCGTAATTCAACCCACAGGTCTCGACTTTGTCATTGCCACCTGCGATAATCAATGTACCATCACACCGACGGTATGACAAGGTGAGAGATTTTGTGCTTCTGATAACGAGACAACAATGACATACGATCACATAAGCTCTAGAGCCGAAAGAAAGATCTGTAGGAACATATGCGACGATGACACCAGCGGCGGCATAATGCTAGGCAGAAAATAGGATGCAGTGGAGGATGTAGGGGTGCGGTGGTAAGTGAAGTTGCCTACAAACATACAAAATAAACCGAGGCAATGTTCGTGAAACACAACGAAAATGGAACAGGACACAAAACAACACGAAAATGGGGTCAGGGATGTTGACCCTCCGTCCTGCGCGAACGAAATCTGCGATGCAGACATAAGAAATATGATACACAATGTCCGAAGCTTGTGTCACAATAAAGAAGGATAGGCATGGAGGGGCATTGGCACAAAACGGCAAGTGTGCGTGTAGCTGTGCTCAGGGCCCCATCGCCACAAATCCCAGTGCATCCACCCGAGAACATGCCGTCGTGGGAGTTGGCGGGGCACCCGTAAGAATGAGGCTTCGTCTCCGACCTTCCTTCTTGAACGTCGACAGGCGGGGCGTTGATATTGTAGGGAATGGCACACTCGACATGTTTGAGGTGAGCGTCATTGTGGATGGTGTAGTGACAGACTGCTCCGGGGGGAAGACAAACAGGGTCTGAGACGGAGTGGGAACAAACGCAATTCCAGATGATGCGGAGGAACGCCTAGAAGGTGTAGAAGGGATGAGAAGTGGGGTGGGTGCCTCTCGTGAAGATTCTCGCTGCGGCTTTGGCTTTAATTCCGGATCGGGTGGCTTAGCACCCACGGGTGATGGCGGGACAGGAGGGAGAAGGGGCGGAGGCCTGCGCTTCTTAAATTTACCAGGAGGAGCGGACAAGCTGAATGACTGCTTTGCAGCTGGTGCTGAAGGCGGAGGTAATGACCCGAATGTAGTCTTAGTATGCCGTGCTGAAGGCGGCGGGAGAAACCCAAATGACTGTTTAGTAGCTGGTGCTGTAGGTGGCGGTCGAGCGGTTGTGGGTGTGAAGACGGATCGGGGTCGGTAAGACGCCCGCGCCTCTTCCTCCGTTGCTTCTGTGCTGGGTGATCCACTGCTGCTTTCCGCAGGATTATCAAGCAGAGTTACCATGTTGTCTTCATCTTCCTCCAATAGATCCTCACTGAGGACGCTGCGGTTTGTAAAATTGCTGGCAACCGATCCGGCTCGGCTGCGTCCGCCGTGGCCAAAGCGGCTCTTCCAGGCCTGGCCCATGCCAATCCCTGAACCAGTTGAACCGATAGAAGCTGTAGTGGAGTGTTGTGAACCTTTTCGGGCCACAATGCGCTGCTCCATCTCTAAATCGAGAGCGCGAGCTTCGCGTATTAACTCTACACTTTCTTGTTCATCTTCGTCTGCCGAGGCCTCATCAAGTTCCTGACGCCTGCGACCCCATTCTGCTTCTTCCGACGCAATTAGCGATGACCGATCAGACGGGGTTGGAGAACGATTTCCACTAATCAAAGAACGCTCGTACTCCAGTAGCTGGTACATTAATCTGTCAAAGGCGAAATAAGATAGAAATATCAGAGTAAAGGACAAGGTCACGCACGACATGTTGGGACCGACCCACTTGCTTTTCTCTTTGACAAATGCATAAGATGCTAGACGCTTAAGTGAGCACTATGCTAAGCGCGTAGCCCCCACGGAAATTGACTCGCCATGCATACCACCGTTCTTCAATGCCAGGACTTCCGGCGGTGTGGACGATGAGTCAGATTGTGCTGCACGCATCACTAGGGCGATAACCATGGTTGCTGATCGTGAAACACCACATTGACAGCTAAAACGACGTCAAGACAGAATACATAAGCACAAGGCAAGTGACACCCACTGGATCAACACGCCATCGCCTCGTTCTAATGATTCGTCGACAAACATCATGCCATCCACAAAGCCACCGCGAACAAGGTCTGCTTGCCCATGAGACCACGGAAGTCGTAGGTAATGCATCGCAGGTCGTCCACTTGGACCATGTGGAGGGACATAGGTAGGATCTGCCTTGGTTTCAGCAGACTCCAAGGAAAAGTTTGGATTGGATGCTGTGGGTCGCAAGGTGGCTTGCGCAGCGCGGGCATAAGGCGATGCTACTTCTTTAGCAACATTGAGAATGCTCTTAATGCCTCTCTTCACCAGACCTTTCCAGTCACGGGCATTTTCTTCTGAGCCGATCCATATACCAGGAAGAACCTGGATTGGTCCATCGGTGTATGGGGCGGATGGAGACCCTTCTTCATCCCTGCGATGCGCAATACTCGAGGGCGCGTTCGGTAGAGAAACGACCGAAGGCCGACGACGAGAAGCTACTGCAGAAGGAGGAAGACCGATAGGGGGTGCAATAGATGCTGGGGAGTCTGGGAGAAGGAGAGAGGAAGAGGAAGCATTAGAAGAAGCTGCTGAAAGGTTGAGCGAGAGCTTCTTCTGATTGCGCAAGGACCTTGGCTTTGGAGGCAGAACTGAATCTGCCTCGGACTGATCTGAAAGAGCGGAATTGGGGTACTCCTCCAAGACAAGAGTGACGGCCGGTGAGTGCTCTGGATGCTCAACGCGAAGGGGAGTTGGGAGACTTCGCAACCTTGGGTGATTCTTTTGAGCAACTGGCTGCAGGTGAGGCGGGCGATGGGCTGCAGGCATAGTACACGACCGGCGTGAAGGAGAGGAGAGGAAATTGCCCCGGTGGCAGAAGAAAGAAACGAACAAGAAAAGGAAAACCCACAGGAGAGGGCGGGGAGATGAAAGCGGGGGGAAAACGCGCACTCAGTCGATAGACGCCAGGGCAGTGAGAATGTTTGGGCATGGTGACTTAGCCGTGGGCCGGTTGACAAGTTTCCAGACACGGCTATGATCTTGTCTACCAATCCCCCCCTGTCAATCACTCCATGACTGCCGAGCACCGCGACAGCGCACGACCCGTCAATTTCATATCACACCACACATCTCTCGCAAAATTATACATAATCTCAAGTTGGGTATAAAACATTCGCAGGGTAAGCTCAACAGTGAACTACGCACCCCGAGGATATCCACCTTATTATCGGGAAATTGCAGGCAACAAATTATTGGCAAAGGTCGTGCATATTTCAAACAACATTGAATAGGCCAGTCGGTTCCCTGGTGTTTCGGACATGTCCATCTTCCACGCTCATGGTCCAGCCCCCGCGAGTTGCAATTGAACCTTGAGATGCTCGACTTCGTCCCTTAGCCTGGCAGAGACGGGCAGTCAGACGTGCTTCAGCAGGAAGATTCAAAAGGGGCCGGAAGAGTGGCCAAGGTAATAAAGATATCCTACTCCAAAGCAGACTGATAATATCAAAGTTCGAATGCGGACGTACTGCTTCAATTCATCTTCATTCTCTTCTGCGGACTGTTCTGCAAAATTGATTTCCATCTGCAGCCTCTCGGCTAGAGTCTTTTGTTCCTCCGCATGTACGGTCGCGGCTTCCAGCTTCTCAATTAGATCCTTGACCGTTTGCTCGTGGCTGGACTCGAGTTCATACAACTTGAGATTGTGCGCCTCATGCATGCGCTGCAATTCCTCCTTTGTTACCATAGATGATCCTGGCACAGCCCCATTGGTATCCTTGCGTGGCGACATTGGCACCGCTGGTGGCTGCGCCTCTGCCGTGGCTTTCAGTGTTGCCAATTCCACCTCAAGTTCCGAAATTCGCGATGTTAGCTCATCGCGTTCTCGTGTGAAGGTGCTAGCCTCTTCCTCGTGCGTTTCCCGGAGCTTTGTTACCTCTTCTGCGCGGTGCTTTGCAGCCTCTTCCAATTCAAGTTGGTGGTTACCTGAAATCTGTTGGAAGGATTCCTTGGACGCATTGAATGCTTCGGTGATGTTCAACAAGTCATCTTTTGCGTTTGCGAGTTCCTTGGCAAGTCTTGCCACTTCTTCAGTCTGATCTACTGGCGCAGCGGCAAACTCGGCGTCCTTGTGCTCAATCTGTGTTCTGAGTGTGCCCTCCAAGGCCAGCGCTGCCTCTAGTCCTGCTTTTGCTTTAGCGAGATCGTCTTGTGTCGCTTTCAACTCGAGTTTCAAATTAGAAATTTGTTTTTCGAGGCCGCTCACTTGGTTCTCAAGGGCATCTTGATGGGATGCTCGTGCTTCGTCCAAAGATGTTTGATGTACCTTTTGCAGTTGCTCGATTGTAGCTTGCGATTGCCCACGAAGGTTTTGCAACTCCACTGCATGCTCAACGCCAGCCTCGCTCTATAATTTACGTTAGAGGGGCGCGCGCATCATATGTCAAATATGAGCAAACCTTTGCTTTTTGAAATGCTTGTTCCAACAGAGCTGCATGCTCGGTTTTGACCTCGTCCAATTGGCTAGCATATTTAGCTTCTTGGCCCTATGAAGCAAGTGAGACTCGTAGATATGTATATGACAGCGAAGAAATACCTCCAAATCAGCCTTAATGCGTTGCATTTCTTCGGCGACGGTCTTGCTGCTCTCCTCATATAACCGATTCATTTCGGCCGTCTTTTGAGCATGTTCCTCCTCCTTGGCCTTCAGATTCTCTTGCGCGGCCTCGTAACTTTCCTGTGCCGCAGCTAATTGACCCTCCAATCCTTTCAAATTCTCCAGCACAGCCCCATATTCCTCCTCTTTCAACCGCAATGCCTCGGCAGTCGCCGCACTTGCCGCCCCTGCAGCCGTAATTTCCTCCTCAAGCACCTTCAGACGAGCCAGTGACTTCTCCTTTTCGTCTGTCGCATTCTCCACAGCCTCGCGATGCTCTAGAACCTCAACCTCTACTTCCGACAACTTCGACTCTACGTCCTCCTTCTCTTTCTTCAGCTGCTCGAGCTCAGCAGACATTCTCGAAGACTTCTCAAGCTCGATCTCAAGGGATTGAATGCGTTCCGCGGCTGCATCTTGCGCCTTGGTCTGCGCTGCCGCTAGGCCATCCGCTTCTGCCTTGATAGCTTCAAGGTCGGCCTGAGCCTTCAGAAGCGCTTCTCGGTCCACGCGTCCTGCTTCAGCGATAGCTATCACATGTGAAGACTGACTCGTAAGAATGGCATCCTTGGCAGAAACCAATTCAGCCTCGACGGCTTTAATTTGCTCTTGAAGCGTGGCGATAAGGTTTGTTTGAGTAGCAGCAGAGTCCTGGGCTGCGTGTAGCTACATTTCCATTACCGACGTCAGAGAGACAACTGCGCGAGGTAAGGGACTATTACCTCTTCCTTGACTTGAAGGAGCTGAGCTTCCCCTGCTTTCCTCTGGTCTTCTAAGCCATCTTGTGCGGCTGTGAGCTCAGTCTCGAGATATGCCTTTGTGGCCTGAAGTGCCTCTAGTGCCTGGTGTTTCTCGTCACGCTCAGCCTCAGTAGAAGCAAGTGATGCTTTTGTTGCTTCAACATGCGCTTCGAGTTCTTTGATCCTTTCGAAGTTAGCTTCCAGTGATGACGCGGCTTCTTTGTACTGGAAATTTAATTCAAAAGATGGCTATGAGTCAAGAACGCATCGGAAAGCCTTTGAACAGACCTTCGCTTCCAATTCTTGAACCGCCTTACTATCTTCCTTTACTTCCTTTATTGACGAGATAGAGGCAGACCCAGCCGTCCTAAGCGGTCTCATTCCAGATGTCGGCGTTGTCCTGGAAGCAGGTAAACTCGCACGGGGTGCAGTTGGCTTCTTGGCGGGTACTCCGTCAGACACCGAAGCACGGGGACGACTCGCGCTTGGACCACTCGAAGAACGTAGGGGGTCAGTAACAGCAGTTGGAGACGTCACGGATGTACGTGTCGTACCCGACACGGGAGGGGCTTTGGTGATGGTCGTTGACAAAGGTCGGGAATTCGTAGAGGATGAAAGGGATTTGGAAGCAGGTGGAGCCATAGAGGTTCTGCGTGCAGCTGCTGATGTACTGGTGGTGGCGTTCGTCTTGGTAGTGGTGGTAGTGGTAGTGGTAGTAGCAGGCTTGGCTAAGCTAGTGGTAGACGAGGTAGAAGATGTTTTCTTCACAGTCGGGGTGGGAGGTGGCTTGTTGGTAGACGAAGACAGGGATGACGTTGGTTTTGAGACAGTATTGGCTTTGGCCTGACTGCCTCCAAACGTACCAGAGCTCAAAACCTGCGACACCATTGACACTCAGGCTTGTGCAGACAGAATGTATACGGCCATCACACCTTTTTAACGGATGCCCCTAGACCGCCAGATTTTGCGGCAGGCACAGTTCCAGACTTTGTAGGGTTGGAAGTTTTGACCGAACGACTAGCTGGGGAAGTAGGGGACTTCTTGGGCATATCCTGCTTTTCGCCTTTGCTCTTTGGGTCCGGGTCTACAGCAACTGCTGGTTTTGCTTGGGTGTCTTCAGTAACCACTGATTTCTCAACTGCTGAGCCGTTTTCGTTGGTAGAAACCTCGTGAACAGTCCCGTTTCCGGTATTTACTTCGTCTGCGAGAGGAGGATTACTGGGATCTTCGAGTTGAGGCGTCGAGGTAGAATCTTCCACTGACTTATCTTCGGAAGCGAGAGGAATCACGCCCTCTGCTGTAGAGGGTTCGGCCATGCTGGAAGCGCGAGGCAAGTCCACGGACGGGTGTGATGAACGAAGCCACGTTCCCTTATACGTTCCGAAGCGCCTAACTATTACAAGGATAAACATCACAAAGCAACCAAACTTCTTGTACAATCTACTAGACATACATTTACATAATTCCGAGCAGTTTCATCTCTAAATTGAAAATATGAAGTAATAGTTGTGCCCGTGATTCAAAACGCGTAAAGATTGAGACCATTCAGGCACGGCTCCTCGAGAGAGTTATGGTTGTAAGACAGCAACGCAACCTGGCACAAAGCATCCAACGTTAGGATTTCTATGATCGCAGCCGGGCATTAGGCTTACTCCTGCGGCTTCCACGTTGAAATGGGACCCTGTTAGCACGTTTCAGCTACACTAGTAGTTAATATAGATGATCTCAGGAGCACCTAGTTCCAGAGGAGCCTTGAGCCATCGTGCAATGACAGCACGCGTAAAATGCGAATGAGCCACGATCAAAACGTCCCTTGCACCGACACCTTCCTCCTTAAACAGGCGGTGAACTTCGCGCACCTAGCATCAAATATGTTGGTGTTTAAACATAGCTTCCAGGCAAGTCCGTGAACATGCCTTGGATATGACCGCATCTACGCGCTTAGTGATATCTTCCGGACTTTCACCACCAGGACATCTGAAACACTATCAGCAGCTGACCGCCGCATGTCTCTAACCATATACCCATCGCGGAATATATCCCATCCTGGGCGTGTCTTGAGTATTTCTGTCGAAGTTATACCTTCATAATCCCCATAATCCCACTCTCCCACTTCCTCCGTGACGATGTGAGGGGGTGGGGTAGGAAGATGGTTGAACAACAGGTGAAATGTTTCATGTGCTCGTTGACGAGGAGACACGAACACGAATGCAAGGTTCTTAGGATCTATCATTTCTGCTTGAACTGTTGGAAATTAAATGTGGCGATATAGTGATGCACCAACTGCTGTCACTAGTGATAGCCTTGGCATGGCTTTTAATAATATCTCTTCCCCGCGGTGTCAATGGTATATCAGTGCGGCCTGTCTAGAAAATGGGGCTTATACGCTTTCGTCTTTTTGGGGGAGGGAGGACGTTACATGTCGCCCTGGGAAGACCATAAGTGCGCAATGCGAAGGACTCAGAATGTGTATTTGCTTACCATTGAGGCTCCATTCAGTCTCACCTGCACGTCTTGTTCAGCGTTCGTAATTTAGAGGCTTTAAAACGGCTAACCGTGGCGGATAACGAACAGTCGTGGTGTAGGACGTGCCATGGTGAGTGAGAAGTGGCAGCGGAGGTTCAACACAATGCTCTCCTGTCCTGATTTGGGAGGTCCGCAGTCCGTTCGGCCAGTGTGTTTATATAATCCCGTGATTTGTAATACCTACCGAACTGATGTTCGACGAATGTGAGTGAATCCACAGTCAGCCTGCAGTCGACCTAACCTCTGGCAGTTGTCGAGCACTCTGGTGCTCAACCAGACCCACTTCACCATACCGGCTCCTCCTTGCCACAGATCGCGTATCAAGGATTTGAGCCTTCGCCTTTCGATGACGGTGCCAATCATAGCGAGTTTGGAGAAGTTGTAACTCAGGTGAATTTTCTTCACTCACCTCACCTTTCTCATCGCCACAATTTTCTATCAGTTGGAGACTGGTTATTACCCGGGTGGCGCAGGTGAAAATGCACCTGTGTTTGAGTTGGCTAGGGTGCAATATGCCATTCCAGCGCCACTTATTTCACTTGTTGTGTCATCTGACATGGTAGCAATGGGGCTTTCCAATAATGTCCTTATTCTTATCGAACTAGCCCATCCGGATCAAGTCACCAAGCTACAAATCCCGCGTAAACCATCGGAGATAACAATATACAAGCTCTTTCTCGATCCCTCTGGGCGGCACCTTATTATCACGTCTCAGCAAGGGGAGAATTTCTACTTGCATAAAGGGTGGAAAAAACCGAAGCCATTGCGCAGTTTCAAAATGGTCATTGAAAGCGTAGCTTGGAATAGACCCGCCTTACTTTCGTCAACAGCATCTACGTCTACCAAGGAGATCCTTCTGGGTGGGAGGAATGGCACAATATACGAAGCTTGCTTGGATGCCGAAGATGATCTCTTCAAGTCTCAGGAAAGATATCTTCATTCCGTCTTCACTCTTACAGAACGTCAACCCATCACCGGCATTGACTTTGTGTATTTCCCTCCCCCTGACTTCAATAAAGGTCTCGTAGTGGTCACCACTGCCTCTCGTATATACCAGTTTGTGGGAAATCTCGATAGGCGATCGGACGATGCAGGAAAGGTTTTCAACACCCTTTTCGCTGCGTACCAAGATACTGCCCCGAGTACGTTGACCAGACCTATGTTTGGAACTCATTTTTGACTTGCTGGAAGAGTTTCTCGAGCTGCCTAGCCAGACCAAACACTCCGAGTTGCACTTCTACACGCCAAACGCCGATCGCCCCCAGTCGTTACCCAAGTCCATGGCGTGGTTGACAGGTAATCCAATTGGCTCTCATATTACAGAGTTAGTGACATTGTGTGTAGGACCAGGGATCTATCATGGTAGCCTCAAGTATACTTCGGCACCTTTGGATGGCTTGATAGACGCTTCGCGATTACTACCATATCCTCAGCTTAGCTCTTCATCTGATGACTCCTTATCTGAAGTCGAACCCCAAGTGGCTCCGGAAGTTTCTCTGTCCATCGGTCTCACTGAGTTTCATTTCATCTTACTCTACCACGACCGGGTAGTTGCTGTGGGCAATTTGGACGAGAAGGTCACTTACGAAGAACTACTGCCTCTTGTTTGTTTCCTCATTTGCAGATATCCTGGGCCAATCTGATTATCATTTTACGCAGAAACCTGGAGAGGAAGTCCGTGGCTTTGCGGTCGACAACGTGCGTAAAACGTATTGGGTATATACAGATTCGTCTCTCTTTGAGCTCGTAGTGGCGAACGAGGACAGAGACGTCTGGAGAGTTTACCTCGAGAAGGGCATGCCGGAAATAGCATTGCAATATACAAAGGTGTGCTTTGCTGACCGGATCACTTGACATCGGTTCTGTACTTAGGTGACACCTAGACACCGTTCCAACGGGATCACGTCCTTGCTAGACAAGCCGACGCTCACTTCGATGCAGGACGCTATATCCAGTCTGCACAATGTTATGCTCAATCATCGAAAAGCTTTGAAGAGGTCACACTGCGTTTTGTTGACATTGGCGAACGAGACGCACTGCGATACTACCTAATCTCGCGCCTGGAGCGTACACGGAAAACCGTGAGTACCCCATACGATCCTTATCTGGTTACAGAGGTTATATTATAGACCAGGATCTCACCCAAAGGATGATGCTCGCGACGTGGCTTGTCGAGTTCTACCTCAGCAAGTGTAATCAGTTGGATGACCTTGTTGCATCTGAGTCGGTTTCACATGACGTCGAAAACCTTCAGGCGGAGCGTTCACTACTTGAAGACGAGCTTCGTCAATTCTTTGAAACTTACAAGGTTCGCTAGATCTATGTGGAGGCGTCATAGCCCAAGTACTAAATGCAGTGATAAGTCTAATCTGGAGAGGTCCACTGTCTACGACCTCATCCTGAGTCACGGCCGCACTGACGTATATCTGCATTATGCGACTGTCGTTGGAGACTTTGAAAGGGTCATCGAGCACTGGGTCTCAGAAGAGGAATGGGTGAAGACAATCGACGTGTTAAATCGCCAAGTGCGACGGACCCTCTACATTTACTAATTGGCACTTACGAGTATCCCTCTAGAATAACCTTGAACTCTACTACCGCTTCGGCCCCGTTCTAATACGTCATGCTCCCAAAGAAACCGTTGATTCCTGGCTACGTCAGCCCTCTCTCGACCCTTTGCGGCTCGTGCCTTCCCTCTTACAGCTTCAGCATGTCCCTCGAGACCCTATATCCCCAAACCATGCTGTTCGTTATCTCAACCATGCCATATTTGAGTCGCACTCTACCTCGCCCACAATCCACAACCTCCTCATAACTTTCTACGCCTCCTCCGCACCGTCTGCGCCTGAAGACGATGGACCACTGCTGCGATTCTTGTCTACCGCCCCAGAGAATCCTTTGACAAGTAAACCTTACTACGATCTAGATTATGCCCTGCGGCTATGCAAGCAAAATGGACGGACACAGCCCTGCGTACATATTTACTCCAAAATGGGGATGTACGAAAACAGCGTTGATCTGGCCCTAATGAAGGGGGATCTTGAGCTGGCCAAGATCAATGCAGACATGCCTGAAGATGATCTTTTATTAAAAAAGAAGCTTTGGCTCAAAATTGCAAAGTATGTCGTCCAAGACAAGCAGGACCTCAAAACGTGTGTTGTTCTTTTGCCTCCTTCCCGTTGTACATCAAGCTTATGCCTCACGTTGCCAGGGCTATGCGATTCCTTGAGGATACCGATCTACTCAAAATCGAGGACATACTTCCGTTCTTCCCAGATTTTGTCGTTATAGACGACTTCAAAGATGATATCTGCACAGCGCTTGAAGGCTATAGCGCACACATTGAAGAGCTCAAAGACGAGATGAATGAAGCAACACGGAATGCCGAGTCGATCAAGAAGGATATCGCTGATCTTAAGAATAGATTTGTGACTCTGGAGGCTGGAGAGCGATGCTCAACCTGTTCATATCCACTTCTGATTCGACAATTTTATGTTTTCCCATGTCAGCACTCCTTTCATGCGGACTGTTTAATCGGGTTGGTAAGCATACGACCATCTCGAGCCAAAGCTTCGTGCTAACAGCATTTCAGGTTAAGGAGTATTTGCCATCTTCCTCCCTGCGAAGGATATTGACGCTACAAACGGAACTTATGCATGGCTCTGCGAAAGACCGAAACATCACCGGCCCGCAAAGACAAACCATCCTACCTCCTCCACAACGTACTCTTCTGTCTGCCAATTTTGCTAATGCAAACGGCCGGACTGCTGTACCGGGAAGCGGCCTAACACGAAATCTTGCGGCTGCTGGCGATCGCTTACGGGATCTCATCGTACCCGAATCACTCGCTAGCGTGGTGGGAGGTGTCTGGGGTGCAAGTGGAAACAAGAAGAACGAAGCAGGTGGGGATGGACGGGATGCCGAGAAAATCGAGAAGATGCGAGAAGAGTTAGACGAATTGTTGGCCTCGAGTTGTCCGCTTTGCGAATCGGTAGTGGCAGGGCTGGATAAGCCGTTTATTGCGGAAGGGGAAGTGGACAATTCATGGCAGTTATGATGAGGTGGATGACTTTTACCCATTCACTTTTTTACTTCTCCCTGCCTTGCGCTTTAGCCGAGCGGCTTTCTTCGCATTCATCTGAATCTATGTTAGGCAACAAGTCAATGCAAGAGATATGTATCACCTTTGCTCTCATTTCCTCAAATTGCTGTCTTTCAAGTGCAGCCTTTTTGCGCTCAGCCGTGATTTGTTTACGTCTGGGTAGAGTAAGCTTTGAAACATCCAAACCGATGAAAAATACCTAGTGATTTCGGCTTTTTTCTCCTCTTTCAATTCCTGCTCTAATTTCCTAATTGCGGATTCCTTTTTTTCTTTCTCCATTCGTTCCTCCCATGTCCTAGCTTTCACGCCTGTGGGGAGATGGGATCGACTGACGCTTAAGTGAGTATTTTGGCGTAGCTGCTCTGCTGGTGGACGCACCGAGTCGCGGACTTTGCTTGTTTCCATCCCTTCCCCGAGACCCGACCACCCGCAGAGTTTCGTAACTCCACAGACACTGTAGCCTTCTCTTCTGTGGCCATGCCTTTCTCGAAGTGAGGAGGTCAGAAAGAGTAGGGTCGGCGCCTATTTCAATGTCGACCAGTGCACAATGTACGCGGTGGGTCCAACTACCAGACGAGGCTATCACAGTGCAAAGCGTCAAGGATATCCTTGGCACGGTTTCTAGTGATGTTTGGATAGCTGCTGCAGTTGCCGACAAAACTCTGGACAATGTTGACGTTCAACGTGCCCTACTCACTCTTGGTCTGGAGAGGACGGAACCTGCTTTGGAACGATCACGCAAGGCAATGATGTCTTTCCAAGAACCTTTGGATGATCAAGAAAGGGCCCCAGTCGACCCTGAGGTTCAGCTCAATCATGCATCCCTTGTTACTCACTTCGCAACTCATACTACCGACGAACTACTCTGTCGTTTACGCGCTGTCCTACTGGAACGATTTGATAGACTCGAGACATACGTTGAATTTTCAAAACATTGGGCGAATGGCAAGCAGAAACAACATAATGAACCAGAGGGTGGTTGGGGCGACTTGGATCCATGGGAGGAGACACTGAAGGCAGACGATAGTGTTCATGAGGTTGAGCCTGGGGTTGCATTTCCAATATCATTGTCATCGTTTCTCCGAAACACTCTCTTGCACACAGCCTTGGACTTTGCCCTGCATTTACATTTTCAAGCACTTGCGACACTTCTTCAACGACATCCCAATTCGCTCAATGCTCACCGCCTTTACATCCTCCAATCAATACCAGAACACGTGAACCCCTCAAATTTCCTTACACTACTCCCTGCAATCGACCCGTCCACAGAGTCTGAGATTCTTCCATCTCACTCTCCATGGCGAGACTCTCTGGATTGGTCCGAGACAGAGGAGTGCACATCAGCGTTCAGCCAGAAGAATACAACATCGCATACTTCCTCATTCTGTCCTCACTCGGTGTCAGAGGTGTCCCAGTGGTATCGAAATCGAATTAATAAGGCGGATCGTGTTGGGCTCGTTGATATTGCCCTGGCGTTGGTGCAACATGGTGCCTCGCAAGGAGTCCCAGACCTCGACGAATTAGGAGAAGAGTTAGGACTTCTTGCGCGTCTTGTTTATGATGCACCCCGTGCCACCGATGACACCGACGATGATGACTGGACACTGTCCCGTTGGAGGTCCTTGGATCCTTTGGCAGTGGTGCGCGCATATTTGACGCATGCCACTTCAGAGAGTATTGCAGACGATATTCGCCGTCTCGTGATGCCCTATCTTTTTGTGCTCGAATCCCGAGCGGAGCGTGCTGGATCTCCTGACCCCGGGCTTGTCGACCGCGTCTTTTACGACTTCGTCCTTGAAACTGAACTCGAGCTCGCAGCTGCAATATTCGCGTCCTCCAAGCCTACCCTGCCAATAATCGAGAGACTGATCAAGAACGATGAAAACATGGCGCGTCTGGCACTCGCATGCCTATACGGCAGCGATAATCTCACCGACTGGCCAATGATGAGTAAAATATTTGAATGTCTACCCGAATGGAGTGGAGTAGACAAGGAAGAGGGCGACGAAGCAGATACAACGCTCCTCTCTCTCGGTGACTTCGTCACCCCGTCAACCTCCAGGCCCCGGTGCACTCCACAAGAACTCTTTCTCTTCTTTACTCCACTCCCGGCATCTGCTCTGTCCCGCGTGCTGGACGTGTTGGATGTACACCTCGAGTCTGGTGAGATCTTGGCACGATGGAATGTCCCTGCTCCCCTGCGGTGGTTCCTGCAGAGTGCAAATGATCAAGGACAACAGCGTGCATGGGCCACCCGAATGTCAAGGCGTGCAGGAGATGGAGGGTATGAGCCAGAAAGTGAGGACGAATGGCTGGAGCTGTTGGATGATATGCTCAAATTGGTAGGTGGTGGTGAGGGAGCGCTAAGAGGTGCCTTCGGGCTGCTTAGCAGGGAAGAAGTGACCCGAGTATTTTTTAGTGGCCTGCTGAGCTCTGGTAGTAAGTTTGATCCCTTATTCACATCTGAATCCCTATTGAAATCCACAGGCTTTCATGTCGCAAAGAGTGTATTGCGGAAGTCGCGCACGCCCTATCTATCGGATTCTCATGTTATCGAAGCGCAAGTATTGGCTTCATCCAGGGAGTTTTATGACAATGCTAGCTCAGGGAATCTTCATCAAGGTGAAATGAAACTCGCATATGAATGGTAAGCCCTGCCATAAGCCTCGGATTTCGATCCTGACATCATGTACACGTACAGCCTTAGCGTGGCTATGCCATCTCCCGCCATCCAATATGAACGCGAGTTCATAGAAGCAACCAGTCGCATATGTTCCTTTAACGTCGTGTCCCGCCAGGGTATTCCTATCTCTCCTATCGAGATCCGACTTGTCAAGGACAGACTTAGCCTGATTGCGCGCGTTCTTTCGAGCACAGAGGATGCGTACAAACACTCGAAAGTTATCCTAGATCTTACGCACAAACTTGGATACCGAGGCAACATTGCCGCGGAGGTTAAGGTGCTAGCTATGCTTGCCGATGCTGCTCTACAGGCGGAAGACTTCACGCGAGCTGCAGAGACCGCTGAACGTATGGTCGACATTGTGCGGAATCTGGACGAAGCCTCCTCAACGTCGGGTGACGTGGAGAGCGAAAAAGAGGCCAAGGAAGTCTGTTGGCACTCGTGTTTCCAGCTTGGACGGCAGACTGAATTCCACGATGTCGAGAAAAAACTCAAATTGCTGGGTCATGCACTCGAGCTATGTCCTCCAGAGCACATGCCCGATGTCCTTGGGGTGTGGGGAAAAATTGAAGGAGAGAGCATGGTCATCCTCCGAGACCAGCTGGCAGCAAGCAAAGAGAAAGCGTCGAGGAAACGCACAGTACAATCTTCTACTGCATCGTTTACAACTCGACTCCATGAGTTGCACTTGGGAACTTCCACTGGGATCAGCGCTCCGGATGCGGCTGCTGCTCTGGCTAGTCGGACAATAAAAAGTGTCGCCGCCAATTTTCCGTTTTCCGTGCGTGGAAGGCAGTCAGAGGAAGGACGGAGCTCATTGGATGGAGGCAGCGGTGAAAATGAAAGCTCGGGGCCTGACGTTTCAGCTCACGCCAAGCAAGCCTTTGCTAGAGGCATTGGATGGCTAATAGGTGCCGACGAGGAGTAGGAGTATTATGGCTGAGTAATTAGTCTATGATACAGGAATCCTAAGAATGTCCTTAAAAGGACAGACAGTACAAAACGAGACTGCAATAAAAGACAAGCAAAGTAAGGATAAGAGTTGAGTGGACAGTAAACGCACAGATCAACAAAACAGGGTATTATGTTGCACAAGTCAGGATGTGGGAGTGCCAAAAAAAAAAGGAATGTCGGGAGATAATAAGTGTCAACCAAGAGAGTGAGTATCCGGGTACTGCTGGCAGGTAATTACATATCGGAGCCTCCACCAAACACGGATCTAGTGTTTCCACCGCCCAACCGAGGCCTTGGGCGATCTACAACGCTGCTGTTCTGCGGCACAGGTGTTCGCAGCCTACGCTCGCGCTTGGCCATGCCACATACATCGCAATCGCCGGTGTTGCGCAGTTCCTCAACCTCAGTTTTGAGGTCTCTAACCTGGCCTTCGAGCTCCCAAATCTGGCGTTGCCACATCTTACGCGAGTTGACGATCTGCTCCTGCAACGATGCGATCAAGCTTGATTGATCCTCCCCGGGCATTAAGCCAAGAGACGGAGGACCTGGCAGCGAGTTTGGCGTCACGGGATAATCAGACGAGGTTGACACAGAGTTTGAGCGCGAAGAACTGAACCCTGGTGTCGGGGGAGTCGGATCGTCCAGGCGCTTTGGTATCGTAGAAGAAGAGGAAGTACTATTCTCCAAAAGAGGTGAAGGGCAGAGCAAATCCGGAAATTTGGCACTAAACATCGTCGATATCGGTCGTAGAGACAGTGCTTCAAAGGTTGTCTGGCTTGGAGGTGCAGAGGCAGCCGGTCTTGATGACTCCGAACCTAGCGAGCTTGAATCTTGAGGACCATCTCCTCGGGTAGTTGTCGAGGGATTGTTTGACGTCTGTACCGGTGCTGAAGCCTGACGAGTACGAGGCGGCGACGCAGTGTTTTTAGAGGTGCCCTCTCGGCCCTGAGATGGCAGGGAGCCTGTAGGGGGGAACGAGGGCGAAGTGACAAACACCGAGAGAGGTAGGGGAGGCGGAACACGCTTGATATTGTGCAGATTAGGCAATGGAGGCACCGGCGAGTCCCTGGAGGGATGAAGCTGAGGAGGAGTTGACATGGCACGAACGGGATAATCTGGAGCTGGTGAGGCTGACTCTTTCTCCCGTTCCTTGTCTTTGCCTTGAAACAGCTTCATGAAACCGCTTTTCTTGTGCTTTATTGTCTTTGCAGGGACCACGTCGCCGTCAGCACCAGCCCCAATACCATTTCCAAGCACATGCTTTCCGGTGCTCATGGTACGAGGCCTTGAGAATGAATTAGCCTTCTGCTCCGGTATGGTTGGACCTGACGAAGGGTCCGGCAGAGGAACCGGTGGAGGGGTCGGACGCTGGCTACGTATGACCCCGCTGTCCACAACGACACCAGGAGCCAGACCTAAGCCAGCCACAAGCGTCGAGCTAGGTGTAGACTTTGGAGTAAGTATGGGTCCATTACTGCTACCTTGTCCTCGATTTGGGGCACTCTGAACACGGGCTCTAGCCTGCTCAAGCGTGATGAGATTGTGCATCGGGTTCCCTTGCTGGTCTCCAAATGGCACCATCCGTACAGAACTTGAAGTCGTTGGCCTCGAAGAGGTATGAGGTCTTGGTCGCGCATTAGTGGGTGGTATATCATTGTTGTCGGCATACTCTCCGGTTGCCGTTCGCGAAGGCATTGCAGGAAGTGGAATTCCACCTGCAGAAGGCTTACGCAGAGGGGTCATTTGTGGCGGCGACGTCGTCGCCGATTCTGAAGCACGGCGTGTAGGCGAGCCTTGCCTCTCTTCAGACAATCTATCTTGACTTGTGCCAGGTGTTTGGTTGATTTGAGTAGCAGGTGGCTCAAAGGCAGGCCTTGACAGGAGTTCGGGATTCGCATAAGGGTGGACAAATCGGCTGGATGGCGGAGGCGAGTCGGAACGGGAAGAGCCAGACTCATCATGCGATGAGCGTGACGTATTTTGAGAGCGAAATAGGTGCGCAGGTAATAGAGACGACTCTGCGGCGGGAGGCATCTTAGCGTGACCGTGTCTGTGCACAACGTGATCCGATGACAGAGAATCAGTTGCTGAGTGAGAGAACTTGGATGAGGAGGCCAAAGAGCTGCTGCAAAGCGGTGTAAACGAGCGGTGTTCGCGGATGACATGTTGTACAACATACGGAATGGCACCATGGCTTTGCGAAGCACCTGAGAGGTGAGGTCCGTAAGGACCCTCTCGCTGGTTTTCATGATTCTGATTCCGAAACATACCACCCTTTCTGTTCGAGGACGACGGCGATCCTGGACTACGACTCCGAAGAGTTGTCAGTCCAAGACCCTTGATGGAGGACTTGTCCTGATCCCTGCTCCGCCAGTTGCTCATCTTATTGCTGAACATGGCCAACGCATCGGTAGCGCTTCCAGGCACCTCCTCCTCTTCTTCCAACAAATCTTCATCGCCCAATTCCCAAGGTGCCTTACTAACAAATCTCATCTTGGGACCTAGCATGCTCATCCGCGGGTCCTCCTCGGGCTCCTCTGTGAGAGGGCTTCCAGCTTCTGTGTTGAGGTCGTGTGTAACTGGAGGCTGCCGAACCAGTTGTGCAAGTGGTTTTGGAGTTGGAATAGATATAACAGAGACATCATCATCTGCAGGGGGAAACACTGAGTCGTTATCACGTTCAATGGAGCATCGTGTAAAGGTGGTGAGGGAGTCAACTTCCTCATCCGAGTCCGAGTACTCATCGAGTCCTGACTGGCCCTGGCTCATCAAGGACATATCATCACCTGGAGTGAGCCAGCCACCGCGTGATTGAGGCTGGGTATTCGGCGAAAGTTCGAGGCGACTGTAGATGGAAGGAGAGTCCGATCGTTGTGAGTAGGAAACAGAAGAGTAGCGAGTGTGTGAGGCGCGTGCTCGTTGGTCAATGAGGTCCTTGACGGATGTGTCTGATGTAGGAGAGTTTGGATGGAGTGAAGCCAGCATTGTACAACAAAAGATGATAACAAAAAAAAACTGGCGAGGAAGACAATTATGCTCGCAGAGTCACCACGATCGGCGGTGAGAAGATGTGGCCCGGCAGACCGACACTTTACTACTCATTGACGGGTTACGTAACATATCATTCCCCTGCCCGCCTAGCTTCCTGCTACATCCTCTCTGGGCGTCACTAACCGAGTCGCCTGTCAAAGTCATAGGCTTGGGCCACCTGTCAAAGATGAAACAATTTTGTACATGTGCCACACAAAGTGCGTTCGCGAAGCTGGCCTGCTTCCAGTACATAAGAATCCCTGTCATCAAGAGGCGGCTTGGCCGAACAGGTCTTTGTAGGGTCCTAGATACGATCATGTGCATTGATTGTTCAGTGCGGGACACACAGATAAGTAGAACAGTGTCAACCTATATCCGACTTTGTGCGCATGGACCAATATCGTACGAACATGGCAGCAATTTGGTGATTGGCTACTAAGAGGTTGAAGAAAACCAGTAAAAATAGAGACTGGGTTGTCGTATTACATTGGATCAGATCTTTTACACAGTGTGCCAATAGCCGCTGTCTCTGCTTCTGACGGCAAGGATCCCAGACATATCACATTGCACACAGTCAGACTTCAGGACCAATACAGAATTGTCGTCATGTACAGAGTAATACTGATCGTTCGGCAACTTCACAACGATCCAGAATGTTTATATGTATTTGCTCGTATGTATACCTTGAATTTTAAACTTACAATGGACTTTGAACACAGTCTGAACATGGGAACTTCTCAAGGACCAATAAAGGTTGAATTGTTGTCATATACAGAGCGATCGATGATCGTTCGGCAAACAGCGATCAATGTATTTACGCGTGTGTATACTTTGAATTTTCATGATACTCATCAGCAAACTTACAACGGACTTTGAACGGACTTGAAGGACAACCGCAATTAACAGCACGTACCACCACCAGTGCCCTGTTGAGACAACACACGACGGCTAGGGATAGACAGTGCCAGCGTTGACGCTTGCCTCACTGGCAGGCCTTTTCGCCATTTGGCTGACTGTGAGCGACCTATGCCAGTTACCCGAAGATTCCTCAATGCATTGCAACTAGCGACGATAGCCATGCCCTTTCGACACAACACCTTGCTTGTTGGCGCAGAAGCCCCTGAATTTGTTTCGCCCCCGTCAGAGTATAAGTCTTATAAGCGTTGTGTTTGCCAGCGCTAGATCAAATTGTATCGCCTCAGACCCAGTGAACCGATGCTCTTTGCACAGGGTGAAACTGGGGAGGCTGGAGGGATTGTCAGTGTAGAATCGGACCCATCGCTGTGTTTGTCTCGCATGCACAGGTAGCAGTTTCGAGACAATGGACACCAAGAAATCCGAAGGCATGCGGAGCGGTTACGCCATGTTACAGCCAATGGTTGCTTTATGCTCTGTGCACAGCATGCCGCATGCATGTGCGCGTGCTGTTCTCATTCCACCATCTCCTTTGAGCACCATGCAAACAGACAATATGGCCCCGTTCAACGTTCTCCACTGGCACAATTGGAACAGCTGGTCCTTTGTATTCCTTCGTCCTTTAATCCGGTTATTGACTCAATGTCAGCCCCTCTTTCTGGTCGGGCAGCTCCTCCAGCCTCCGATCCCACCCTGTGCAATCCGACCGGGGCTTGAAAATTGTGGGATGCAGGGTGGTTCTCTACAAACGAGCCGGCCCGGACCCTCCGAGACCAACCCTTGGTGTGCAGCTCAAGCGCCACTCTAGAGTCCACAGGGGCCGATACCGGCACCCCTTGCTCGTATGGAAACCGGAGCCAAAGGCCGTCACCGGCCACCTTTCTCACAATCCAAGTCTTGGACGTATTGCATATGCAGCTCCAGCTGCACAGCATGGATATTTGGAAGGCTTATTGTCCCGCTTGCTGCTAACTCCACCGGATCGATCGCCTCAATGGTTCTAGTTTAGGCTATTCCATGACATTATGCACAGACTCTGAACGACTGAAGATGGCAGGTTTTGCGTTAACCCTTCAACCCTAAGTCACATACGTAAGCATCTCAAAATAATCGGGCGGAGCTATAAATACCTAATGGCCTGTGGCTGTATAAATAGGTACAGGGTTAAAAGTACTCGTTGGATTGACACAGGCTCAGTGGTTTCAGTGGCCAGCTAACACACAGTCTTTTAGCAGTGAAATCCCTGGTTTCCCTTTTGTCCCCGGCTGCAACGTGCGAACCTGGGCACTGTGGACGCTGGCTGTGTCGGAGTTTCTTTGGAGCCACCATAGCCTCGCACGATCTTATATGAGTTACCACACGCATGATATTCCCATCTCTCAAACACCCCAAGGTGCATGTTGCCAACATTTCATGTTGAAGCGATTTGACTCACTCCCTCAATAGTCAACAACGTCCCTGGTCCCCGACTCGTAAGCGGTCATCTATCAATCACTGCACTTACACTCATATTCATGAAATATCAGTTCCCTGATATCGTTCGTCTCGACCACCCGATTTTGGCTCGATGATTACCGGAAAGTCCATTGGGACCCTAGTGGTATTCATTGTCTCTATCGTCTTTGTGATCCGCCCAGTCTATGTTCCTCTCCCCTACTCTAAACAGCGAAAGGTTCCAATAGATCTCACGACCGCACCAATCGCCGCAATCGCTATCCTCTGGGCCGCGCAATGCATTAACCCTGCAGTCATACGAGCTGGCATTGCTGGCACAGAGGGCATCAAGCCATACAATATCCTCATCCTCTTCTTCTCCCTGGCTTACATGGCCATCACGTTGGATGTGACCGGAGTCCTTCAGTCCGCAGCGTACTGGGTCAGCAACAAGGGTGGCGCCAACGGGTGGAAGCTGTACTTTTACTTCTATATCATGCTCACCCTCCTGAGCGTCCTTCTCGGCAATGACCCTATCATCCTTTCTGGCACTGCCTTTCTCGTCTATTACACAAAGGTCGTCGAGGAGTTGGAACCACTTCCCTGGCTCATTACTGAGTTTGCAGCTGCTAACACGGCCAGCATGGTCCTCTTCGTGGGAAACCCCACCAATGTGGTCATTTGCGAAGGATTTGGTGTCAATAACGCCGCGTTCACCGTCTATACGATTCTCCCCTTCCTGGGCTGCAATATCGCATGCTTCATCGCGCTTGCCGTCCAGTACCGTTCCAAACTTCCCAGGAAAATCACGCCCACGCAGTTGGACGTAGGCTCAGTGCTGCTGGACCCTGGCAGTGCACTGTTCGGCAGCATCTGGCTAGGGACCTGTCTTGTTGTTATCTTTGTCGTCAGCTTCTTCAAGATCGATGTATGGATAATCAGCCTCCCCTTCGCTGGGGTCAAGTTTGTCTATGACTTTGCATGGGATTATTACGGACCGCAAAAGAAAACCCCAATGCTTGGCCAACAGCATTCGGACTCGGCGAAGAAAATACTCTCAGAGAAGACAGAAACGTTTTCATCTCCGACCGTAACTCCTGAGACTTCACCAGATATTACATCTAGGGGCCCGCGTCAGGGGACAAAGTCCACAAATGAAGAAACCCTTGTGAATGGCGATGTCCCCCCCGGGCCATACTCTGATACCCAACTCCCTCTTTACCATAACCGTGCTACTCTTGGACGTTCTCATTCCGAGCCGCTCCCTCGTCTTGAGAACCGTACTGAGACACCCAAACGGTCTCATTCCGAACCAGTTCCTCCAAAGGCTGAATACCACTCTCCTCCAACTGCTCCCTCACGAATGAAACGGATTCAACTTCGCTTTCCTACATTTTTCACGGCCCTCCCACGACTCCCCTTTGCTCTTGTGCCATTTGCGTTCTCGCAATTTATTCTTATTGAAGCTCTAGCACATCAAGGTTGGATCGATGTTTTTGCAACTTGGCTTGTCCGTGCCTCCCACCGTCAAATATACCCCACTATCTGGCTCATCGGCGTGCTCGGCGTCGTAATGTGTAATCTTTCTGGAACTAATATCGGCGCCACAATTCTCCTCACCAAGGTCGTGCGAGCAGCGAATATGCCTGACCACAGCCTCAGGGCCGCTGCCATCGCACTCGCCGTGGCGAGCAACATAGGCGCAGTCAGTTTCACTTTCTCGGCAAGCCTGGCGGGCCTTTTGTGGGAGTCGATATTAAAGCAGAAAGAGATACAAGTGAAGCAGACGCAGTTTGCAAAATGGAATTGCCTGCCACTTTTCGTCATGACATCCGTTGGGCTGTCTGTGGTGTCTGCGGAGATGGCCGTTTTATACGGGGGAAGAGCCTCGTGAGGCAGGTGAGTTTATATACCCCCCCCCCCCCCTGTGCTGGTCTTTTGTTGATCATGAACTCTAAAGAAGCGCGCACTCAAAATGAAGCGATGATCCATACATTGCCGTTGCCACGCCAGATCATAGAGTCCGTAGTAACCGATTCTGTACTCCGTTTGGCTGTAAACAACCGCACAAGGGTACTCGAACAATTACACGATGGTTCCGCAGGGCTGGGTTTCGCAGGGCTGGGTTTCGCATATGGACCTTGTTGTCTTATTCCAAGCATCATCATCACTCCAGGACCTGCATTAACTACTTATTACGCATAGAAAGGAGCACATCAAACTTACAGCCGTTTCAGCAACATAAGGTGTTGTTTTAACAATTACTAGTAAAACCTTGCCTTATGCTGCTGAACCGGCTGTAAGGGCTCACTAGGCATACTTGTTGTAGTCAATAGTTCAATAATAAAAGGGGAACATAATCAGGCAGGAGCAGGTTGCAATCATGCTCCAGAACCTTATATGCATGTAATTCATCCAAAGCTCTTACAAGATGGATGAATGATTGGTTCAAACAATGTTATGTAAGCTCTAGCCAGGTACAAGTCAAGTTTTGAAGTTTACCTAGCTATCATTCTCAAGACAAGTGAATAAGGTTGGGGTATATATGTCAAGGAGTCATTTCTCAAGCTGTCCATATGTTACTACTTTCAAGTGGCATGTCAGTGCCAGGTGACACATCCGTAGTTCCACTGTCACCGTTGTGCCAGTTGAGTTACCATGCCGATATTCAACAAACACGAATGTAAACTCCTGTATTTAGATGAGAGGTATTATTACTGCCATGAGGTTTCAAACATTATGTCATTTATCAGATCATGCGGTCATCTGCATTCATACATCACCTGCGCATCCAAAAAAACATGGCCCACAACCGGTTTTCGTACGTCATGTACCATATTTGGGCAATGTATCCTCCACAATCTTCTGTTCCTTCTTTTCTTTTCTCCTCACCAAGCGCTGCACGAGCATGACTGGCCACGTTAACCGAACCCACCAGGGGGTTTCTAGCGGTTTGTCCTCTTCATCAAGCCGATCCCATCTACCCTGCATTGCCACCACAAACCACATTGTCACAAGTGTCAGTGGTATAGCGGTCTCGACGTAATGCGCCAGGGTCGCAAACGTGCCCGGGTTGATCTCCTTCACGTTCATGCCAAACGCCGACTGTGTAGGATCCACGAGTCAGCGCTCTGGGACTAAAAAACATGCAGAGCGAAGAGGTGAGACGTACGGCTACGAAAGAAGCTGGCAGGAAGACCATCGTGAGGTATGAGACTTGCTTCAGTGCGGTGCTGTCACGCACTGCCGCCTGGGTAAGTTTTTGCATTTGTCTGCTATCTTCGATGTTAACACTACTAAATGCCTGGCCAACGCATCAGTGTCATCGTCCTGTAAGACCTTATATAAGAAGATCAACCAGATGCATAATATTCTGTAGTCTCTCGTCCCAGAATTTTCGGCTGTGGTCGAGTCTTTCAATTTGGATTAGTAGGTTGTTGCATTCCGTTTTCAAAAGCTCCTTCGAACGTGCGTTGTCTGGATCCGATTCCACCGCAGGATTTGGCGTCTCAAGAACAAACCCCACCGATTTACGGAAATCATCTAAAAGAGAGGCATAATGCAGTAGATGGGCTCGGATCCTGTGCAATTCCTGAGTGAATCCAATTTCACGCAAGCTAATGACGTCTAATTCCTGAAAATTTGGTTCAAGGAGAACTCAGCGCGTGCAAGATGGGCATTATAGCAGCGCAACAGACCAATTGACAAATATGTTCCCAGAGCATCTCAAGTGCTTGATCCCATGCATAAAGTGCGTACCAAAGCATTGTTAAGAGCACAAACGTTGGGTCATTCGATGCTTGGAATAATTTGTTCCAGTATACACTCTGGCCAGCCAGGAGCACACGAGAATGAAGGCTCGAAGCAGTTGTCACTTGTCGATGCATGGTGGGCTGATAAGAAATGATGGTACTAGTCTCTGCCCCACGAATCATATGCATAGCGAGATGATCGAGGATGATCTCATAGTTGTCACCACCGTCAATACCTTCACGTGGCATTTGGTTGATTAAAAACTACCACTGACGATGATAAACAGACAACGAACCGTGACGAAGAGGGAGAGGTCTTTGCGTGTCGATCACCTCCTCAAGCGGGGGTGCAATTGCATCGTGAAGGCCACTGTTGGCTCTCGTTGTAGGACCTAATGGTGGATAACGTGTCCTGGCATCTTGTTTAATTACACGTGGAAAAGTAAGTGTGATCGTAATATCTAGCAGATGGCTCAGTGGTTGTTCTGTTTTGACAAAAGGGCCATGCGACTTACGATCCCCCTTCTTCAGATGGAAATCCTCTTGATATCGAGATGGGATCCAGTTAACAGAAGATGTCCAGAAAAAAGGCTCGATTTCATATCTGTTTGATGTGTGAGCTTAAATAACGATCCACGGTGAACATGAATGACTTGTATCCTAGCATTTGCAGAACTGGTACTGATATATTTTCAACGAATAAGGCTAGAAGCCGAACGTCTTTGGCACGCCTCTGGGAGAGTGCATCAGCGTCATGAAATGATGAATGTAAGAAGCTGCTCGCCTTCTCCTGCAGAATCTTCCAGAACGCTCCGTCATCCTTCGCAGAAAGACTTTCAGGGTTGTAAAATTTGCCCTTATTAGTGACCTCGACACGGTAGATTATACATTTGTCTGATCTAGTAGTGATCGACAACTTCATCTTGCTCCGCTCCACCTGAGCTGGCGTCCAGTTTGGAAAGTGGGATTGAGGATACTTTTCCCAACATCCTTTACACTGACCCGGTTTATGAGGGCAAATGTGTGGCTCTGCAGCGGCCTGAGCAGATGAAGGATGAATTTGATCATCGAGATTCATCCAAGGCCAAGGGCCACATGGAGCAGCATGCCGATGAGATGGTGTACCCAGACGTGAGGAAAGACGTGACTCGGACATGGCTGAGCCAGAGGACGAGACGGAGTGTTTGGCGAGAACACAAAGTACTAAACGCGTGCCCAGCCTAGTTGCCGACCGGTCTCATGTCCAGAAGACGTGGGATTGACAGGCTCCGAACCGTTTACAATACACCACGTGATCGCTTCAAACTATGGGCGGCCCTGATGCATTGAATGCGCGCGCAGCACATATCCGGATGGACCAAGCTGGGCATTCCATCTTGAGCGCCAGGCACGCCATGGCACAAACTTTAACCTGCAGTTCCTATCCTCTAAAAAAAACATCCCAAAGTACAACCCCCTCCCAACTTGTCGCTTATGCAGCATTACAAATATGTCAGATTACAGGAAATTATTATACGACGTATAGGGTTCCCCGCCCGCTATTCGTTGTCTCATATGTTGCACAAGCTCTTCCACAAGCATAACAGGCCAACCCAGCCGTTTCCACATGCTGATTTCTTCGCCCTGGCGTCGATTCCGATTGACTTGTAATCCGATGATCACCCACGTTGTGAGTACAGTGAAAGGAATAACTGTCGCAAAATAGCTCCTCAAAGTAGCGTATGCCATGGGGTTGATTTCTTTGATATTCATACTAAAGATACCCTGTGTGAAGTTGTTGTTGACTAATAGCACACAGATATACAAGTGATTAGAACCTACTGCAGCAAATGTAGCTGGCAAAAACACCATTGTGAGGTAAGAAATTTGCTTCATCGCTGCGCTGTCACGGACTGTGGATCTTGTCAGATTTTTCATTCGCTCACTATCCTCGATATTGACACTACTGAATACCTTGATGAACAAAAGTAGATATTATTGAGAATTAGTACGCTCTTTATGTCAAGAAGATACAGGACTGCAGAACGAACCAGCTGCATGATATTCCTCAACCTCTGGTCCCACATCTCCCTGCTTCTCTGAAGTCGCTTGATCTGCGTCAACAAATTGTCACACTCCTTTTCCAGAAGTGCTTTAGCAAATTTGTGTTTCGATTCGTACGTGGGAGAAAGCATGACAGGATTCGATGTCTCTTTTATAAATTGGATCGATAGATGGAAATCGCCCAGTAAGGAGGCATACTGAAGGAGGTGAGCCCGAATCTTGTGCAGCTCTTCAGTAACAGTCATGTGCTTGGTGCTCAGCGCACGAAGTTCCTGGTTAAAGGGTTTACCCCAGTATGGATTTCCACAAAACCACGCCACGCACCAGCTCACAAATGTGTTCCCACAATGTTTCAAACGCTTCGTCCCATGAATAGAGCGCATACCATAGAGTACCCAGCAGAATAAAGGTCGGATCATCAGAGTTCTCGAATATTTTCTGCCAGTATATACTTCGACCAATAAGATAGACACGAGAGTATAAAATTTCGGCCGGTGTAGTTTTCCATTCAGAGGCAGGGTGATAGGAGATGATTGTACTACTCTCCGATTCGTCGCAGGTACGAACCATATGAAGAGCGATCAGATCCATGATGAGGACACGGTTGCGTTGGGGTTCTTCTGAAACGAAGCCGAAGATGTAGAAATACCATCGACACAATGGGGTCGAAACAACTGACCGCGATAGACGAGGGGTAGAGGACGTTGGGTATCAATTTTTCCATCAACTATAGATCACACCGTCGCTTAGTTAGTTCAACTGCAAGATAAGGTAAGGAGGGAAACCTACGAGCAGGATGGCTGTCAGTTGGTGAGGCACCTGCCAGTCGCGCCGGGCGGACGAACTTCAGAGTAATCGTAATGTCTAACCAATGAATCAGACGGCAGATGAGAACACCTGAGCAGCAAGAAAAGCTTACGATCTCCATATATAGAGAGATCATTCTTTTCTTGATATCGGGCAGGGATCCAATTCACAGAAGAAGTCCAGAAAAATGGCTCTACTTTATATCTACAAGTTTGTTAGCGTTGTTCAAGTCGAGAGGGAACGAAATAGTACTTGGTGCCAATCATTTGCATAACTTCTTTTGAAAGATTTTCCAAAAAAAATGCACGAACACGGACGCGTCCCGGATATTCCTGTTCTCCAGGTGAGCAAAGAAAACATAAACTTCTACCATGCTCACGGATTCCCCCATAACCTGGTCAAACTGTTCCTCATTTTGTACCAAGTGACTTCCTCGATCAAAAAAGCCTCCTTTCTCATTGACATCGATATGATAGACCATGCTCTCCTTCGATCCCTCTAATGTCTTCTTCATCTTGCTCCTCTCTACTTGATCTTCCTTCCAGTTCGGAAAGAGAGATTCAGGATAGTCAGACCAGTGAGGTGAGCTGGCCACTGTGGAGGATTCGCTGGTGGCGTTGTCCGTAGACTCTGTCATCTGTGGTATAGGATCATCTAGATCTTGCCACGGCCAGGGACCTGATGGAGCGGCATGCCGATGGGATGGTGCTGGGACACGATGAGGCCAGTCTCTATTCAGCACTGGCAGAGGGTTTCCTGACACCGGAGGCAAGTCCATGGTGAGAGGACAGGTGAAGGATGCTTGTGTCCATTCACACCGTTAGCGACATCCGCGTCTACCAGCGGCCGCGCACGTTGAATCTGTCGCCGGGCCACGTGTAGGACTAACCAATCTAGTAGCGATCACCATGAAGTATTAGGTAACAGAGCTCCGGAAAGAAGCCCATCAACTGGGACCCTTGCCTTGGCATAAAAATCTCTCACCTCTGCAAATCAAATCGGTTCCCCAAAGTTTTGTCACATACATATTTTGTGAGCATGAAAATCAGATGGTCTTCAAAGAAATTCGAAACCGGCATGCCGCCAGTGTGGATAGAACTGTGGTTGTTGGATAACCCGGCGAGAAGGAGCGAACAGTGGCAGGGCACAAGGCACAGGAGAAGGAGGAAGTCGAAGTATGATGGGAAGATACCCCATTTGATATGCTGATATCTGCAGGTTCCGATTATATTGGAAGGTCGCGATAGTACTTGTTGCGCCGTGCGCGCGATCGATTGATCGAGCTCAACGTCTCGCAAAATGCCGTGTTCATCAGTTCATAGTGGAAATGAAGAACTACAATGCGTATCTATCATATGGCGCAGCCCGGGTGGTCCACTTTCATCGGACCAAGTTATGTAACTTTGGTCGATAGATCCACCAGCCACCGCAGTCAAACACGTCTTTGATCTTTACCGCTCTATAGATCCCTTTGCTGATGGAATACGAACCTCTCTATAATAACATCGTGATTTCTTGCAGTGGCGACTTGTACACCACTGCCACTCTGGAACTTCGTATCGTGCCCTGAATCCCCCAGGTTGTAGTATGCCTGATCGACGATCTCTGCTCGTCAATTCTTTAAGAGATTCTGGTTTCAAATTGAATGCGAGTCTGACACTGGCAGCCTCCTATCAGCTGAACTCCGTCCAGATATGACTAGGCGAAACCTTTTCCTTCACTAGAAGGATCCATGTTGGTGGGTTATATAAAGTCAATCGAAAGATGACTACACAGAATTATGGAGCTATTGTCGTGAATTATGGGCCAAACGGCACAGATTGTGCATTCTAAGATAAACTTTGTTCCGCAAGTAGCATGGCACCTTTCGTCAGCTCACAACCCTGCTTACCACATGATAATCCAACAGGTGTTACAGAGACAATATTGCGCCTCAGTTTCAAAAATGGAGGACGTGGGGAGAATCTGAGTCAGATACGAGATTGAAGCACCATTAAACATGGAACACAATAAAGCAGCTGGAGCTATTAATGGCCATCAAGAGCGAGTGTCTCTTTTGCATATTTGAAAAGATACGGTCAACAACATCAAGTGTGCGGCATGCGAAGTCCGAATATCTAGAGTCTTCGTGAACAAACTGAAAGGCTTTGGAGGTTTGGCTTTCTACCTTAACCAAATACTCGTCCAACGCTATTCTTCACCACCCCACCAATTATTTGGCCACCGAATCCACCGAATCCGACATTCCATGAGCCAGAGGTAACACTGTTCGCCCATCGTTGTTTCGCATCCCGATCACTTTCGAATGGTGTGCACAAAATGAATAAAAAACTTCAGAAGTGACACATACGCATATGTGAAGCCAATAGCATTCGTTATATTAAATACTAGCGCCAAGATAACGATTGGGAGGAATCTGTTTGAGGATTAGGCGTATTCATTGACTCGTCGAATGCTATATCGACGTACGAGATGTTGAATTTAAGGATGGAGACAATTAGTAGGAGAGTCCATAGTACTGGAAATGTGTATAATGCAATCTATGAGTGGAGGAAACATATGTCATCTTATTCAAAAACCCGAAACATGTGCCATACCCAGAACATTCTGAAGCAGACTTGTCAGCTGAAACAAAAGTTCATGAAGTACGTAACTTACTTCGAATCTACTGGATTGGCGGGTCTAGAAGGCTAAAACCGGTGAAGGATTCAACATGCTTGAACACTTGTTTGGACTAGTAAGCTCACATCACGAGTTTCGAATACCCAATAACTTTCCCCATCCTCATCGACCTGACGAGAGTGGGAAGGAAGACCTTTGAAAACAATGCCAAATATCTAAAACTTTGCTACGCACTTGATTCCAGTATCGAAGACCAACCAAGGTACGTCCTGCAACATTCTACCTCACAAGATGAGTAAAACAAGAGAATGCTATGGTAAACATACATACTCTACAATTCCAGAAATCCATGGCTAATAATACTACGACAACCACAGTCTGGCAACATTTGAGCCAAGAAAAGACCCTTGACATCGCTCGCAACGCACAGAGAGGACATAATTTTCTGTGATGAAACCACACAGGATATACGTGGCAACTGCTCCAACCTTGAATAAATACAGACAAAACAGAGCTAAAAATGGATGAGTAACTGGTGCTTTGGTTGAGGGCAAAGGTAGGCACACCTAAAGGGTGAGATGACTGGGGATGCCAGTGAGATACAGCACCATCTACCGACAGATCTATAAAACTACTCAACTTGTTTGAAGATGCCACTGAGGCCTTTGTTAAACATCCATGAGATTTTGGGCATAGTTTGCAGTGCGGGTGTGCTCACCTGCTTCTAGGTCGCCGGTTGTTGTGGCATTGCCAGTCGCAGCGTGGTTGGTTGGGGTAAGCACAACCTGCTCTCGAGCAGGTGCATTCGTAGATTGATTGAGACGAGAAGGGACATATGTAGAATCATTCGGCTCATCACTTTCTATTGTATCCAGCAGAGGTGCTGTTACATGGCCATTCGACATGGTTTGGACGACTGTCACAACTGTGACAGGCACACACGCCTAAATTCGTCTTTATCTCAAATCTCGCAAAAACATCTGCATCAAAGATTGGGATGCATTGTCGAGGCGCAGGTTCAGGTCCAGTCCTTAAGTGGGACTCGAAAGCGGCATGTCCTTGCTGAGATACAAACTGCCTCGCAGTGTTGCTAGCACACGATTGACCAGTGAAGCAATCCGTCGATCACAGCACATGCATTTGAAGTGTGAATGTCATGTAGTTCGACTTCGGGGGAGATCGACAGTATATTTGTGGGTTGACCACTATTACAGGGAAAGGCGGAGTGTTTCTCAGACCGTTATATCAGGAACCATTTCATCTGCCCAGTATCGCTGCCGTCTGATTCGTTGGGCTTCGAATGAGTTCTGTGGATGTTCAAAAGCACCCGCGTGGGTAAAGGATTATGTGAATTGTTAAGTAGATAGAGATACACCTGACTATATGTTAGTAAAGTAGGCCCATCAATCTTATTGAATATTGCTATTGTATAGGTGCAGGCGAATCGAAAACCTCATCGTTCCAGCGTTCTGCATCCATTCGTCGCCTTCCTCTCCCAAGATTAGCGTTAAATGGAAAGAACAGTACTACCCATGTCAGTCATGCGGATTCCTGAAAATGATTCCTGCCATAAAGCACCGTCGCGACGTCTTTCGTCGGGCTTGAAATAGGCATTATGTATGTTCAAAAGCGCCCGTGAAGACCAAATGCTGCCCACCACGCGAAGAGGTCTGTAACGTTCAATAGTCTTAGAATTTCGATGAAATTATTATGACAAGACTGACAACTCAAGTAAAACCCCATATTGCGGCTTCCGGTACCGGGGGGTGGGGGGGTTGAATGGATTAAGACAATCAGTGCTAGTACAGAGGTAAGGACTCTTACCGGTGCGGCTAACGCCACGACAACATTAGCAATAGCGAGAACTACACAGGTTATTCAGACGTGTCCATGGATGATATTTAGGCACACCAACCTAGCACGTAGATGTAATATAATAATCCTAATATGCTATGAACTCCCACCTGTCTGCAATGAAATGTTGGATTGTGCTCACCATCTTGGAACATCATCCTGATCAGCGGACTACGACTTAAACGGTAGATTTGTAGCCCGCGATAGAGTGTCAACGCTGCGATTACTGCATAGTGTGCCTTCAGAAAACTTTCAGACAAATTTGTGTTCATGTATCGCACCCGCGTGGGTCACCATGAAAACCACAAACACGAACGGTGTCAGCCTAGAAGGCGTCTCAGGTATGCAAGAGTCCCTCAAGGTGAAGTCTTCGTTTTGCCCATAAAAAGAGGAACACATTCTGAAAACGACATCACCTACAGGTTGTTTCGTTCAGGATTCGTTGCATAATTACGCAAAGAACAATAATGGCGGCCTGGGAAGTACGTAAATTCATTCATGCCGCTGGAAATCATGTTAATGCTCACTCACAACGGTGACGCAGAAGAGAACCATCAGGATGGATCTACGAGCACCCCAAAGAGCATACGTTCGCATCGCAAGAATTACTCCATAAGAGCGTTAAGTCAGATAAAATGTGAACACAAGACACGTACTTTCAGAGATGAACCCTCCTACAATTAGTGTCCCTGCGTCGATGCACAGCATCAGAAAGGAACACACGGAAAACAGTGTAGTATGGGACCTACATGCAGTTGCTGTAAAAAGCGCAGGGCAGATCTGGGAGTTTACATCAGACAAAGTGCAATGGCATAATGAAACTATGCCATGGTACGTTTGGGTCTGTCACACCGCCGAAGACTGTATTGGGGATCAGCGTGTGGTTCATAATACGTTTCTCAAGGACTGACTGTACCCAAACAATACGATATTTACGATGGGACTATACTTATTCAGAAGAAAAAGTATTTTTCCTATCGTCCATCTGTACCCCCAGACATAGTATACCTTGAACAACCGATCAGCGAGTATAAAAAATGTTAATACAAAATACAAACTTCTTGATCAAGTGTCAGGAAATATTCATATATCTGACAGCTGGTCAACGCTTCTACACATTGAGAATCGTAAAAACACCTTACCCAAACAGCCCCACAAGCCACTGAGAAGCTCAGGAATTAACAAGACCTGATAACTCTTAGAAGAGATTCTTCTCACCAACCGTGTACTGTAAACAGGTGTACCACCACAAACGTCAACACGATCAGAAAGAGAGATGGGGAGCGAGTTGTACCTTACCTCCATCGATTGTGAACCCTTGAAAAAGGGAATTACATCGTTACTTCCAAGAGGGAACATGAGTGCTCTGAGAGAACAGTGACGAATTCATAGAGCCACTAGTCGCATAGTCCGTTCAAAGCGCTGATACGCCCAACCCAAATGATCGGTTAGGATACGAACGGTTTGGAGACTGAGGCGATCAGGTTGAGCGAGTCAAGAAGCAGAATATTACATCATGAGGCTGGGGTCTCAAGATCTCAAGAGCGGTACCACCGCGTGAACCATCAGCGCTTCAGCGCTCAGATTGTTTAGCTTCTAATTTTGAGGTTTCCCACCAGGTTAATGCCAGAATATCGTTTTACCCTTTTTTGAAATTTGGCTTTGAGAACAGGTCACAGATAGATGTGGCCGAATTGGTTTAGGTCGAATACACAATTGCCACAACTTACGTGAACTCTTCGGCGCTTATCCATTTACATAAATACCCCTGTCAACAAGCGACTGGACACAATGATGGGGAAGATCGACTGTCATGGCCATATCTACGATGCTGCTCGCCTCCAGCCGGATTTCCGAACGGGACTTACTTCCTCACACCACTTCTAGTTGAGTGCGAGCACCCATGGTTTATTCCCTTGCATTTCTGCGCGCACTGTCAAGTTGACACTTGCGTTTCAAATTTGTCCAGTATAATTAATGGCAGGAAGCTGTGTCATAGATGCACCGTCCACGCCTCCTAGGGTTTTCACTTACTTCAGTTTCATTTTTTTCACACTTCCCTCTTCCATATATATGGCCTCATTATATACATCTCGAGTTCGGATTTGGATCCTGGCAGTGGTAACCTTACAATACATAAGTTGCTGTACAAGGCGGCACAAGCGCTTGAATTCGGGCGCAAGATCTGCATTTACCTTCACTGAATACATTTCTTTCCCAGAGTCGACGTTTATGATCACATGGCGCACGCGCAGTCCTGCGGACAGCCTGCTAAGCGTCGGAAGCTGGGCGTTCTCCCCTTGCCAGCTTGCACTCGAGTATCTCTTTCAAGAGCTATCTTGCATCATACTGCAGGAGGGGCTTGAGACGCATCAGGTGTAGTTAGCTTTAAAACTTCATAGCCCATGAGGAGTGCATGCCCTCGCTCAGGCAGAGTAGTGAGTCCTTTGACATGTTTTATGCCACTACAATTCCAACCACTTCTTGAGCTCTCTCCCTGGAATTTCGAAGCATCAAGTGCTATACCACCGGAATTGTGGCGCTAATACATTATTAACCTGTCTTCATTCGACGATACACAGTTGCCCTATGTCAGAGGTGTATCATCGGAACGAGGCGCAACCCCTCCCCAGCGCCATTTCTTCCGGCATGAGGTTGAGCACAACCTCTCCAACACACAATGTCTCCATCCCGTCTCCATCAAGGCTGGCGATATTGTCAAGGTAATTGATCAACTAGTCTTAGCCGGAGCCAAACTTAGGATATTGTAGAATGAAACGAGTGGTCTTACTCCATAAGTGTAGTTAAGACATGCATTGATGCTAGCTTTCGAGAGTGCATACATATTCAACCGGTTTGGTGACGTTTTGGAACAGGAGGTTCACATAAGGAAGTGCGTCGCAGCTCGCTTGCGATATATATATAAATTAGACAACGTCAGGTATGTCGCATTGAAAAGGGCTTATAGGTCTTAGTGATAACCGCGTAGATGGGTGTGACACCCCATCGTCCCATGTCCATCCACTATTTCTTCTTTCCCCCGACTGTTCGGAGTCCGAGGGAACAGCTGTCGTGCTAGCTGTCCCACTGGTCCTTGACAGTGACCCCCACCCAAAACTTGACTGTTTCTCATCCCCGGTAGCACCGTCATGACTTGGTTCGTTAGGAGTGAAATAGGCACCCCGGATGTTCAAAAGCACCCGCGTGCAGCAGATGCTGCTCACCACGCGAAGCGGTCTGTGGTAATAGATGGTCTTCAAGCCCTCTGATGACAGTACGAATGGCTTACAGCTCGAGTACAATCCCATATTGCACCTTGTGGGGCAAGAATATATCAGCACATTGAATACCGGTGCTGTGGCAGAAAGGCTCATACCGGTGCCGCTAATGCCACGGCAACATTAGCGATGGAGAGAACTAAATAATTGGGTTTGGATACGTCCATAGTAGACGACAAGTAGTCACACCAACCTAGCGTGTAGATGTAATACAACAATCCTATTGTGCGATGAATTCCATGATCGGCGACGAGGTGTTTGAAATATTGATTGCGCTCACCATCATGGAACATTGTCACCACCATTGGATTCTTACTGACACGGTATTGTCGCAGCCCACGGTAGAGTGTCAAGATTGCGATCACTGCAAGGTGTGTTTTCAGGATACTTCTTGGACAAACGAGCATACAAATAGATCGCACCTGCTTGATTCACCATGAATACCAAAAATTCAAATGGCACCTTACCAGGAGCTGACACTGGCGCACACGCGATCCCAAGTCCCAGGGATTCGAGAAAAAGGGGGATTTGGACGACTTTGTTTTTCCCTGAATAAAAAGAGAAATAAGATTTGAAACCGGCTCACGCACAGGTTAACGCGTTTAAGAATCGCCACATGAGGACAAGGCCCGAAGCAAAGACGACCTAGAAAAATTGTTGGTTCAATTATGCCGTTAAAAAACTAGAAAAATGAACTCACCAGAGTGAAACTGACGAGGAACACCAGAATGGATCGACGTGCGCCCCAAATAGCATATGTCCGCATTGCAAGGATGACTGGTTATGAACGTTGATCAGGTATACATTGATCTCAGCCATCATTATCTTACTTTCAGAGATATACATTCCTGCCATGAACGTCCCTACAACGGAGTGCAACATCAGACAGAAACCCCATGAATGTATATATATATGGATCCTACATGCAGTTGCACTGGTTAGTAAAGGGCAGCTCTGAGACATCATATCAGACAAAGGAATATATAAGGAGGCTGCATGACAATACATTTGGGTCCTTCACACCGGTGAGGGCTGTTATGGATGTCAGCGTATATCATACTGACTAACAAGGTTCATCACTGACTGTACATGGCTAACACTGTGTCAACGACGGGGCTATACCTATTCAGGATGAAAATTATCTTCCCAACAGACCATTTGGATCCCCAGACGTAATACACCTTGCGCAACTGATCAGTGCGCATAACAAATTTTGAATCAACACAAACCTCCCGATCGAGTGTCAGGAAGTACTCGTACACCTGGAAACCCATCAACACCATTATACAATAGCTGTTGAGCGAATATTATACCAAGAGTCCTCCACAGGCCACTACGATGCTCAAGGATCAACAGAACTCATGCTTGAGACCAGGTCCATCTCACCGATCGTGTACTGAAACCAGCACGATTAGACTCTAATAGCAGGAATCAGAGGAAGGTTGAGTCTTACCTCCGTCACTCGTAATGCGATGAGTGGGGGGACTATGGCATTCAATATGCCATCTACAATGGACATGTCGGCTCAAGGGAGAGGACCAGAGGGTGGAAGACTCAAAGACTTACCAGCATGGATTCATAAAGCACTGTTCACGCCCAGGCATGCAGCCTTTGACAGATGATCTACAACTATGCCAAGATGCCATGGACTAGATTGACGTGACATCCCACGCCTCGATATCAAGAGGATGCTGTGATTTCATTATGTTATGTATACAGCATGGATTGATGTGAAAGTATGATTGAAAATCACCTACAATAGGTGAGCCCTGAAATGCGAGGCAGTATAAGTTAAGCAGCAAAGCACTGCAGCAGGCTGTGCATACCTGCATAGATATGACAGCGGAAGCACTCACTGAACCTTATGTGGACTGTGAACCATCAACGTCAACTCACGCATTCTACTCTCACTCCACTTTGGACAATACTATTGCCCACGAGGAAGGAACCACGGGCCGGTGCTGACGCAGCATGACCACTTGATGCATGACAACTCAGATTAATTGTCACAGCGAACAAAGAAGTTGATGAATCACGAACTCGATTTGTGTGTGGCACATACCATCTTGATTGAATGTCATGCAAGAACGTAGTGGGGCACACGGGCGACGTCGGAAGCCTCATTACTGGTTGGCAGGATAAGCACTTGGCCAAGTCACACATTGTGAAGTTTCGTGGAAGTACCTAATGTCGGGGATCGATGGACCAATCATCACACTATACAGTTGATAAGCCGATTTTGCTCGACAGGTACAGTGACAAGGAAGAGAGCACTAAACGTGCATCATGCGCGTACTAGCGAATCCCAGATAGTGTTTGACGATATACAACTACCTCTCTGCAGAGTAAACAAACAACTTAGAATGACCGCGTGGGAACAAAATAACCTCCCCCAACACGAGCTCAAGGTCTTAACACTCTAATTATATGAAAGTCTGTTTAGCGCACTTTACACGTCGAAGGCGGTGGGGAGCGGTGATAATACCTACGGAAGAAATTGATTTATTTTCGCTGGACTGAGTCAGGGCTCCAAGAGAATCTAAGCTGGGTATGTTTCTTTAGTAACTTATACTTATTGCTATGCATAAATAAACACGAGGCGGCTTTGCAAGAAAACACGCTGGGTTATACAGTGAGAAATCCCCATGACTGGTACAAAATTAAGACCTTCTTGACCTCCGCGAGCTTCCATGATGCTGACCCGAGGTAGTATGCTGTGGTCCCGAGGGCAAAGAAATTGTTGTATTTGCTGTCTGAGTCTCATATCGGGCCGCAGCTGATCCAGAAGGTCCCTCAAGTGCGGCTGCGATGACTTCGGCTGGCAGATCAAGACGTAAACCATCAGGATCACGGAAAGCGTCCAACGGCGAGTACGCAGGGGGCTCACTCCTGCCTGCATCTGTTTGGCGATTATTCCTTAAATTTAGCGTGGCAGATAAGCGTGATCTGGCTAGGGCTGCATTATCCTTCCGTCGATTTCGATGGACGGCAGCAATTAGTGATGGATCAGAGTCTGATGCATTTCGTGCAGATGCCCTCCTTTCGTTACGATTACCCACATCCGTGATAGGTGTGTTGCGACCAGAGATGGGATGCATATGGATGTCAGATTGATTAGGGGTGGGTGGATTTGGCGTCTGATGAGGGGAATCAGGGTCGGAAGAATCTGCATCATGATTGCTTGACTCAGAGAGTTGTAACTCGGGTACACGACTTCGGGACTGAGAGCGCACTGTTGTGTGCGAGGACGAGCGCGAACTATTTGCCGAGTTTGATGAGGAAGTTGCAGGAGGGGTGGAAGGAAGATGGGAGCCTCGACTCTCTTCAACGTCTGCGGGAGAAATATAAGACGATCTTTCAACCCCGTCCGCAATGGGGGTGACAGGCGGAGGTGTGAGAGGGGTAGGTGCGATAGACGTCTCACGCAATGGTGATGACTGTGGGGGTAGGCTAGTTTCATTCCCAGAAGGCTTTGGACGGCGAGAACGATGTGCCCTCCGTGCAGGCATCCCAAAGGAACTGGACGGAATATCTGTGACAGGCGAAGGCGTAGACGATCTACGACGTTCGCCACCCGCCTCAAGCAGAATACTGCCTCTCTCGGCACCATAAGCAGGAGGTGGAGCGAGCGTGCCTATACTGGGCGCTAACCCCCACTTCTTCACGTTAGCTTCAATAAATACAAACCCAGACTGCCCGAGATTGACGTGCACACTGCACGGACCATCAGCCCCAACTGTAGGGAAAAGGTTCCATTTGGTCAATCCAACGAAGGCGTCCTCAAGTTTGCGGCCATTACGTGTAAAGAACACGGTCCCACTTCTTGGGCGATACCCAACGCCCAGTACGTCACCCTCTTTGAGTGCAGGACCGAAAGTCGCTTGTGTGAAAGGATAATTATGAGACTTGTCCCCGCTAGAATGGTATGCGACAGAGAATCGATTATGGCCTGGTAGTCGGAAGGATGGATACGGCTTCGTTGCCAAGCCCACGGATACGTTTGTGGTAGTCGGGAGATCAAACATCTTGACTTCCCAATAATAAACTTCGTTGAGTTTCGGAAGAGGGAGATTAGATTGAACAGATGAGGAGGAGGATGGATCCGGGAGGAAAGTAAGCTCTGTGCGAGAATGGACGAGTAATGACGGTAGGACCTCATAATCTGGCTCGAAAGACCAAGCAGAGACACCTTTCTCTTGTATTGCCAAAAACTGGGAAAGTGTTATATCTGTGGGCATGGAGTTTGGAGGACTCTGCGTCTGGAAGTCTAGAACGCATGTTGGCTTTCAGATAAGTCATTATTGTCAAAGGTCATCTTACCTTTGGCTTTTAGATAAGACCTCCGACTCTCCTCGTCGACTGACTCTAGCCACCGGGTTTCTACGCCTTCAAAACCACCCTCTCCATCGATGAGCTCTTCTCGGCCCATATCAACTGGTCCATCATTATCCCTGAGAAGGATCCCTCGACGTTTCCGGAGCAACAGGACGCAAACAAGGAAGAGTAGAAGTAGGAATAAGAATGTGCTGAGGACGATGAGTAGCGGTAGAAGAACCAAGAGAGCATCCTGGTCGCCTTGCGGTGGCTGCATCCTTGCGTTGTCGTTCTCCAGGCTCCCTACGCCAACTAGTCGCCGACCGGTGATCTTCCTGGAGCCGACGGCGGGGAGCCCAACTATCCAATCTGCTAGCCTGGAGTATTGTGTGCGCTCACCATCTCGTACGATGGGCACGCTCGGTGTGATAGTTGACATGGTCAGAATCGTGACAACGTCGGACTTTGAAATGCAACGGGTATCATGTCCACAGCCGCACCTCTCAGCCCAACAACGTCGCCCACGACGATGCGACGTAGGGTCTCAACACGAAGAAACCGCGCACCCTCCCACCTACCGCCAGTGCAAACACAGGAGACACATGATGCTGCCTTGCAAACCATTCGCCTATTTTTGCGAGGGAGGAGTTCCTACGATGTATTCCCTCTGAGCTCTCGAGTCATTGTTCTTGACACAAAGCTCGAGGTGAAAAAGGCACTAAGTTGCTTACTTCACAATGGTTGGTGGTTGGTTTACTCCGCTGTTTTTCTGTTGACGCTACCCATTGCAGGCGTCGTCTCTGCGCCGTTATGGAACAGCGAGCAACGGACCTTTGCTGGCATGCTCACAGTCTCTGACATCATACATCTCATTCAGTATTACTACTTAATCTCTTCATACGATGTTGCGGCTGCAGAGGTCGAAGAGTTCAGGCTAGAATCTCTCCGAGGTAGACTTGACTGCATTGTTCATGTCGCGCGCTTGCTGAATACATATATTCGTTAGAAATCGAACGAAGACTTCATGTGCCGCCACCTCCTCTTCTATCAATACATCCGATGCAGCCGCTCTTCGAGGCGTGTCAGATGCTCATTAAAACCCATGCTCGTCGCCTACCATTACTCGATGCAGACAACAGCACGGGCGATGAAGCCGTTATATCGGTGTTGACTCAGTATAGGTTGCTCAAGTTCATTGCAATCAATGTCTGTTTCATTTCCTTGCCCTGCACCGCACTTCCTTTCTCATGATTGATTTCTGGCTGGAACAGTGCAAGGAGATAACAGGACTCCATCTTCCCCTACGCAAACTCAACATTGGAACATATGTGACGCCAACCCCCGAAAATCCTTACCACCCAATTTGTTGGGCAACAATGTCTACAACAGTGTTTGATGTTGTACACATGTTTAGTGAACGAGGCATTTCAGCCGTACCAATACTAGATAAAGATGGCGTGGTTATCAACTTATATGAGACTGTAGACGTCATTGTGGGTCTGCTTATATTCCTTGTCCTCCACACTAACGACCCACTTCAGACCCTCGTTCGAGTTGGAGCCTATCATTCACTAGATTTCGACATATCTAGCGCGTTATCTCAACGGTCACCTGATTTTCCAGGTGTTGTTGTTTGCAGCGCCAACGATTCGCTCGCGACACTACTCGCCCTCATCGGAAAACGGAGAGTTCATCGACTGGTTGTTGTCGAGGGAGAGGTAAGTGTAGCTATCATCTCCGTAAGCCGTGTTAGCAATTATATTTTCTAGGGGGAAGTAGAAGGCGGTCGTAAGGGCCGACTGCTAGGCATTATTACCCTTAGCGACGTCCTGCGCTATGTAATCGGCGAAACGGGACTGGGCGATGGACTACCTGTCACGGAAGAAGGTGTCGATGGTTAGATAGTGGGAGAGTTGGTCTAAAAACTAGAGTTTTCAGTATGTTCTGGATGTCAGCAATCTCCTGTATGAGTAAGCCATTCCTATCTGTACGTCCCCATCTTATACCCATTCTGCTGTGTTGGCGGGCCTGTGTTTTATGTCCATCTGTAGAGCGACACAAAAGTACTCTGTAGCAGTGAATTTATCCAGGAAGTAGGAGTTTCGAAACAAATGGAGTCAGTTCCATTGAGTACACCGCGCTGGGATGCTCTACTAGTAGTGTTTGTTCTGTAGAAGCACCTAAGTTCTAAGGTAACGTCAGTTACGGTTAAGAATATTCATTCATAGGTAATCAAGCTTAATAATAAGGCTTAATAAACAAATTACATCCTCGCAAGCACAGGAATTTACCATGTTCTCCTATACGGTGACAACATCCAAGACCATCCATGCACCCCTATCCAGTGCTCTAGCGGTGCTATATGATCCTACATCCCTAGCTCGCCTGAACCCGTTGGTCGTCGCCGTCCATCAGAGTCCTAAGGAGCCCCGCGTCTATGTAATAACAGATAGTCTCCGAATGTTCGGTTTTTCGGTTGGTATGCGATGGGCGTATAATGTCAGGTTTACGCTTATGGATGATGGCGCCGACTTTGAAGTGAATGCACCAGGGGGTACTTCCTTGATAAATGAGTGGAGGGTGAAGGTGGTCGGCGATGATGTTGAAGTTACTGAAAACGGTGGCGCTGCAATTGAATTGACCTGTTAAATCAACACCCGATCCATAACTTTAAACAGTCATTGTAAACTCAAATGCTCTTGTTAGACCATTTGTGATTACCAAAGCTAAAGCTTTGGTTTCGTATATGAGGCCATTTCTTTCCATATATGGCAATTTTCTTCGGCAGTTTGCGAAATACGAATAGCTCCCGAGATTGCATGCCTCAATGACCAATCAATGACCAATCAAGGTACACGGTTGACCAGCAACCCCATGAGTACCAGCCCGTGCAGACTTCATACACAACTCGAATGGGGAGCCCGTCCCATCAAACGACATGCGCTCAAAACCTTCAGAGAAAGGCTAGAAGAACATCCGTTTTCCGGGGTCACTGCCGCCGGCATTTCTGGGCTCAACATGAGCTCAACCAATAATAATGCCCACAGCCTTTCTTCTTCATCCTCTGTTCCCTCTAGTGCAAAGACAGCTAGCTCTCTTGGCAACAACACTATGTATAGCACCAGCCAAACAGTACTACAGACAATTGTGTAGGGGATAACATCAACACTGCAAGTGCCAATATGTCCTACTTCAACGATGGATGCTCTGATGCCTCCTGTAGACATTTAAAGATGGGGTGGCTCCCAATTGACCTCTGCAGTTGATCTAACCTCGTGTCAAATGGACCGCAGTGAATATCAAATTCTCCTACCAGAGGGACACAGCGATACATGTGCGGCTGTATGGGTTATTTAGTGTTGACCACCTCGCATTATCCGACATTAAATGGCTTATTTATTTATTCTGCTGCTCTGGAAAATGTGATGAGTTCGTGTAATGACAAACCATACATTACAAAATGTTTGTTGAAGCTTTGGTAGCCGCCGCGGCAGTCGGCCATCCCCCCCTCATATATATGCTCAAAAGATCGCACAAGAAGCTCCTGGATGCTTTCACAAAAAAGTTGGAGAGTAGTCCTGTCGGCACTCAGCAGCACAGAAAAGATATTGGACACAATTGGAAAATAATGATAGCCGGTTGGATGGTTTCTATGGCCATGCTGGTCATGGCTATGCAATTTGGTTTGTTTCACATCGCAGGCTATGACCTCTTCTGGCAGGCAGGAAGTATCATAGGGGGGATTTTGCTTTCCGTCGGCTTCATGAGAACTAAGGATCCCTATGGAGCATACCATATTGGTCTGAATGTTCGACCTGACACCGATTCAAGTGTAGAACCAGACACCGAATGGCTTAACATGGGCTATTGGAAGGTGAACGATGCGTCTACTGCGTAAGGAGCTTATTGATGGATCGATGCAGGACACTCACGTTTTTCCTGACGCTTGCCAAGGTTTCCTTTCGGCATTGATTGTATTTTAGATTGTCTGATGTGTATTATCTAGCGCTCGGCCTCAAGGTCATCGAGGCTGCCCAGTGTTTACCCGGAGGTCACGTCTTAGGTTGGTCTTTGACCTTATCGATAAGTTCTAACAGCTAACTATGTCTGCAGATGTCGGTCATGCATGTGGCGACTCACTACTTTTGTATCTTCGCCATCCAGAAGTCCCTCGTCCAGCAACAATGACTGGCATAACCAGTATTCCTTCACAACATACGCGCTCGATGGAACGTATTTCTAGTTACCAATCATCCGCTCCCGAGCACCCATGTGAGGTCCAATTGTTATGTGGTGATGCGATATTCCGCTCCGACTGCAATGACCACCCGCTTAACCCATTGTCCTCAACTCCACAATTCACCAGTATCACTGCAATTGATTGCGCCTATCACTTTGTAACGCGAGAGGAGTTCCTACGCCAATGCTTCACTCGTCTTGCGCCAGGTGGAAGCATCTCACTTGCAGACCTCGCGGTTTCTAGACCACTTTCTTTCGTCCTTCGGATGGTGCTATCGAAATTGCTAGCGGTGCGCTCCGAGAATCTCATCACACTGGAAACATATGAGGACCAGCTCAAATCGATTGGCTACACTAACATCCGTATTGAAGACATTAGCCACAATGTCTTTCCAGGATTCCAACTGTTTTTAAGGTCAAGAGGGGGACTCTGGCGAATAATGGATTTCATGCTCAGTGCATGGGTAGCTGCTGGGGGGCGCTTTCTGATTGTCAGTGCTTCCAAGCCTCAGACGCCGACTGTCACAATCGCATTTGCAGTCTGAAGTACATACTACACAGTCTGTGGACGTCTAGATCACCTGTCCGCCGAGGTAATAGAGCTCTAGTGAGTGTCGCGTACGAACTCGAAAGTGCCACGAAGCAGGCGGATATTTCCAAGTCCAGAATGACTCCCAAATTACATGGACCACTATGCAAGTACTATGGCTATGAATGACAGTTCTCGAGTCGGTCGAAGCGAAGTTGGACCCTCGTATGGCATATAAGTAGGTAGGGCAGATACATGTACGGTAGAGAATACGTTTTGGGCCTCACTACGACTTGGTGGTTGGCTGGTCCGTTGGTCACTTCCAAGTCTACGAAGTCCGAACTCATTATATCACGTGCTTTCTCCAGAGAAGCCGAACAGGGCTTCGTTCGACTGAGATTGATGCTGCCATATTCACACTTGCATACGGGACTCTCGCTTCGTTATTGCCGGGTGTTGGAATTAGATCGAGGGCCCTAGATCGAGCGTCTACAAACACCCACAATAAGTAGTATATATCGTTCTCTCAGGGTGGTGCAGTCCATAGCCGAAGCCTGTCGATAGCTTAGACGATCCCCTCCTCCTCCGACACGACGTCTGCTTCCTCCTTTCCCTAGAAGTCATTAGAAGGGTCGTAGTACATTCACGACCTTCTACCTCACCCCCAAGATCTCCAACATGACACTCACATTCCCTACAACCCATGCTATCATTCACGGCGGTTTGAGAGCACATTTCCGTAGTAGCTACTATTGATGTCATCGTTAGCAACCCAGGATGTGTACTGCCAAGATGGCTCAAATTTTCCTGGAGGAAAATGTTTTGAGTCTTGTCGATGCCACTCACAGCATTGGGCAGCAAGTTGGCGTCAATCTGAGCAAAACCTCTCCTGATTTTTGGGTTTCGGTTAGTCATCATTGTCGGTTTACACCAGCCGGATGTTAATAGCATCTGACATCCAGAACTGTCACAAATGGTTGTATGCAAAACGTGGCCGTGCGGTTCTGTATGTACGGTGCCGGCATGGTCACATTTCTTGTGATCCGTTGTTCTGAGTTTCTATTGGGGGAATCAACACTTTATTCGATCGACAATCCCGACCTCGCCATGTATCCCCAGAGGATCCCGAATCACCGCGTGCTCCCAAGCACCGAATTTTGTCGCTCAATTTAATTGTGCTCCATTTATTATATATATGTTGACATATATAATTAACGAATTGTCCCAGAGTCAAGAACGATGGATTGCATCCCGTTCCTCAGTGTGATGGCAGGTACGCGCCTCAACCCGAGCGTGACACAAACGCCGTGGAAGACGCGTCAGTTGACGAACCTGCCAAAAAGAAGCCAAAAATTGCCCGATCGACTATCATCATCCCCAGGCTCGTCGGCGTTGTCGAGATCAAACGAGAGTATGCCAAGGAGGCAGCTACGCGACAAGCTACAAACGGCGGACCACTCAATGCCTCTTCGAGACTAGTACGACAAGCTTTCCACGCTGGAAGACTTGGCATCGAACGCGCTAGGCGACGCGGGACAACTGCAGCAAGCTTTGGAAGGAAAGAACTTGTGCGCCTCTCGAATCATGTTCCTGGACATACACTGATTCTGGTACTCAGCTTGAAGCGGTCACATACACCACATCTCAATGTGACAATGAGTGTGAGCGTTCAACTGATGCTGAAAGAAAGAGGAGCAATGTAAGTGTCTTTATATTACTCCTGTCCAACTCTTATCCGACTGTTGTTCTAGTCACCAACCTTCACCATTTATTAAGAAGTCCTTGTCTAGTATCCGGAGGTGCATTCTTCTCAGCCCTAGCGGCTGTCTAAACCAACTGGGAGGGTTGATCCTGGCGGAGCTCAACGTTGTGCAGCCATAAATCCACCAACATTTCCCAGTGTACCAGCATCTGAAGTGGTGCGGCTACGCACAAATTGGGATGCACGCAGAGCAGACAGAGCCGAGGACGGATGGAGTACAACTGGTTGCAGAGGCTTGGAATACCCAATCTCGAGCTCTTCAAGCACGGTTTTTAAATGGCGCATGAGGGCTGTTCTGCGCTCCCATCTACCCCCCCAATCCTGCCAGTTGCTTTTGTCTGGAGGCAAAGGCAATCGGTCAGGTTGGAAAATGTCTTGGAGAAATGAACAAAAAATACGTTGCATGCCAATAGTCAGGAAGATGGCATTTTGAAATTCCATCTTATCGATATTGACCGCGCAGTCGAGCCAATCACGATTATTGGTTGTAACATAGTTTCTCAGACGTATCTGTAAATCATTAATTAGCTCAATGAGGGCTGCTACCATGTACCTTAAAAGCACACCTTGAGCTGCTCCACAGCCTGGATGGGGCCATTGAGTTGCAAGAACAATGTGGCTTTTTTTTAACGCTGTGACATACCTCCAGAGGTGTTTCATAGCCAATGTTCAACACTGTAGTTTCCCACCTACAACACATCAATCAGCACTATAAAGGACCTGCCGACCACACGGGACTTACATGGAGCTACTCCGTCTTAGGTTGTGGATGAGTTTATTGCTGAAAGTGGCACAGCATAAGTGTTAGAGAGTACCCAGGAAACAAAGACAAATCCCCATACTTAGCCAAAAGTGCGTTGGGAGCTATAATCTCTTGACCATCTACCCTTCGGAACGTCGTTGAAAACAGTCCAAATTCACGGACGAGAAGGACCTGGTTGTCATGAGCTAATGGGAAATGTTGCTGCAGGATGCGCTAACATACTTGCTCATCGATCATGATTAAATCCCCAACATCAAAGACGTGGGTAGAGAAAATGAAGATGAGCTGTAATCGCAGGACTTGCATCAGTAGAGATACATTGACATTTTTAACGGACATAGAACTTGCCGATTCAAACAAAGTCTGCGCAGAATGACCGAAGATAAATGAAAATCCGAGGACGATTGTTGCTAACGGCACGAGCGAGGTCAAAGTATTCGTCCTACTAAATACGAGGAGTGCCACAAATGCAATGGCAACAATAACTACAAATAAGAGCACGCCATCTAGCTTGGCAACAGCACTGCTGATATCCTGCCCGATGCCAATCAGAGCTCGGTTGAAAAAAAGAAGACGGAAACACAATACTCGCACCTTCAAGCTAGCAGTGAGAGCTTTGCGTTCTCGATAAATGCGTTGGACGGCCTCCCGCATTTCACGTTTCTCAATATCGCCATTTCCGTCTTTGTCAATGAGCTGAAAAGCTACCTCCTGCATAGCAAAATTTAAGCGAAAGTTCCATGTAAAACCCAAATAGTGACTAACCGCCTCCTCATGTGTTCGAAAATATGGGTAGAAGTCTACACACCTCAGTGAATGAGGAAGGCAAGTGCTGCAACGTCGGCTAACACGCACCTGATACTACTAGACTTCTGGGAGGATGGTTATCCGAGAGTGTGGCAAACAATTGTCTAGCTAACTTCCGTGCAGAATGCAACGATCCAAATTCGCCTCCTTGATTAAATTTCGAATTCTTCAATGCAACAGCCCCGATAGCATCTCCGACTTGATTCAGAATGACACTGGTCATTGCTTTTCGTCTCCGCCTTTTCTCCTTGGATTTCACATGATCATGCGGGTGCGGGTGGCCGTGACGATGGTCTTTTTCTGTCGTCTCAACTGCATCCATCTGATGCGTATGCCCGTGAGCGGAAGAGTGCGTTGATGGTCCCCCTGAAGCCGTCAGAGTGTTTAAGGCGTCATACGATGTGGAACGTGATGCCGATAGAGACGCGGAAGGCGACTTGTGACCATGAGGCTTCTTACGCCCGTATGTAAATCTCTTTGAAGGCACTGGTTGGGCGTTGGACAGTCTATCCAGGGCCTTGAGTGCAAGCTTGTTCTCCATGAGGCGATCCTTGATTCAACATGAGGTTGTTACACATGAAGAGAATACAAGGTGTACTTACTGCCAAAGCCTTTCGATGAAAGCGAATGGCAACAAATTGAAGAAATATTTTCTCGACTAGTAAGATCATGGAGGCAGCAAAAAGAACCTATCAATATATCATGAACACAGCCAGATTGCACTCATTCTGTGGATGTCATACCGAAACTGTCCGGTTCACATAAATCCAATAATTGCCTGGAGGATGTAAAATGCCACGCATGACAGAGAGGGTGATCCAGCACGCTGCAACGTCAGCCGTCAATTTCAACCTAAAGAGCGATCGTGTCGGGATTGCTGCTTAGCCAGGCCATCGTAACCCGTAGAAAAAGTCACGTCACACTGACCAGAAGGATACAGCCATGAAAAGCTGGAGGGTGAACGAGAATCGATAAGTAAGACCCCAGTGAACCTTGGTGCAAGTTGAGGCAACATACCTCCAACTCCGTTGTGAGGTTTTCAGGTGGTTTTCCGAAAACGTTCAAGATCAATGACAGAATAATTCGCGGGGCAAGATCAATGAGAATGGATATCGCAGCCCCACATGCCCATGATATGGTGAGCCATATTGACCATGCGTCGACATGCGGACGGGCCACCGAGTGAGGGAAAGAATATCTGAACACTAAGAATGGAGTTATAAGGACACCTGCTCCGAGAATTGCAACGAGTAGAACACGAATGGGTCGATAGAGCCTCATGAAAAAGAGGTATAGTCGTCGACCACGCTTGGCCCTCGCCACCTCCGAAGGCTTTAGAACACCATCTTCTTTGGCGGCGCCATCCCAAAACTCATCACTTGAGTTAGTGGCAGTATCGCTCCAAGAGTCATCATGTTGAAGATCATGCAGAGTTGTGAAGTTGCTGCTGTCTGCGAAGTCGACAGTCTTCGGCGATGCCTCAGTGTTATCGGACGTAGGCCCCATAGGCACGATAAGAGGTCTTGCACGCTCCTCCATGGGGCACTCAAATAGGCGGGGTAGTCAATGGCTGCAGTTCGTGTAGCTAGGCGAAACATAGATTTGGGCATATCCAATTATACAATTCGAGGGTACGGCAGAAGCTGGCCGAGCTCCGGCGCCACGATATGTCATGAGAAAGAAGATACTAGGGCGTATATGGAACCAGCTTAAGCTGAGTTTCGCTTGCTATGATCGCCATGGCAAAAGCTGCAGTGGAGCGTTCGCAAGGCCCCGGTGAAGCTCCACACATGCCGCTTGGAAGCTCCGTTCAAAAAGAGTGTCAACCCTCACTGCCACACCGAGAAGCTATCGTGGACAATGATGGTGCTGAGGCACAGAGCAGAGGATTCTGACAACCGGGGAGGCACAGCAGTTTTGGAGTTGGAGTTGTGTAACACCAAATCTGAACTCTGATCATCTCCAGACTCATCTTCCAGAGTGTAACACAAGTTTAACATTTGCATACCTCTCACCCTTGACTTCCAATTTTGAACAAGGACATCTGCAGCTGTGTGGTAATACTGCATAGAACAAATACTGCCTGATTTCTGTTTCCAGAGGCACTTTTGCACCTCTCTTAGTTTCTTTAGCTTGCCTTACATGTGAGCTACCCAGTCCCTCTCTTCATTGAGGGACACCTTGTATTCTTCTACCTACTGCGGTTGCCCATCTCCCCTCTCAAGTCCTCATAAGCCATGCAAGGCTCATGTTGAGCGTCGTGCTCAATTTCCCAAATTGATCAGGGCCATGCAGCTTGCAGACATCAGTGATGTCAATATGATTAAGGCGGTTCACCTTGATCAGATGTGGACGTAGTCGTCGCACCCTGAGGGTGGTGTATGGAGCATCCAGTCATTGAGAAATATTAGATCAAAGGGAAGAGATTTTCCAACCGGGATACGCTTATTCCTGGGATGGGATTCCTTTTACGAGGGGTGGACAAGTGCCGCGGGAGTGCCTCTTGAGGTATATACTATACTTCCGGAAGCGGCACTGCCGCGGCAACAAAATTACCACCGTGACGCCACAGTTCTGAAAGACATACGGTTTACCCTTACCATGCTCGAACTTGGCAACTCTGCTGCTCGACTGGAGCCATTCCTGCTCATGTCCAAGTCTGCCAAGGGTGCCGCGGCCGCTAAACTCGTCCAAGATGCGACGTCCGCCCCAGGTATCTTCGTCTTTGCTGAGCTCCTTGAATTACCAAACATCCAGGAGGTATGTATTAGAAGCGTCCCAGAGATAATTCAATCTTATACGTTAGATGTATCAGCTCTCTTCAAGTCCCCAACACGCCCCTTTTCTCTCCTTGCTCCAGCTATTTTCGTACAAAACCTACGAAGACTATACCCGTGGGTTTCTGCATGTTTTCGGATGGCTGCAATCGGCTGACGGATATATTCCCATAGATTTTAAAGAATCCTATCCTCCACTTAATGCTGCACAAATCGCCAAATTACGACATCTCACCCTAGCATCCTTCGCCATGCAGCAACGAGTTCGTTTAGACTTTACGTTCTCACTGTATCTGACAATTGCTTCAGGTACTACCTTATCCCAAACTTCAATCTGCATTAGAACTTCCTTCAATACGCGCACTAGAAGACGTCATTATTGATGCTATATATCAAGATATCATCCGTGGAAAGCTCGACCAGAAGCAGCAACATTTTCAAGTCGAGTGGGTCATGGGTCGCGACGTCGCGCCCGGTGCGGTCGAGAGCTTGCTGAAGGGACTCCAGCAATGGTAAGACTGTACTCACAAAATATATATTACCTATCGACGACCTTCGTCCATTAGGTCGAATACGACGTCAACATTACTGACACAACTCGACCATACCATTTTATCTGTTCAGTCTTCACAAACGGCTCAGGCCATGGCTCTAGAAAACCATAATATAATGCAACAGAAGACTCTCAACGACGTCAATCAAAATGCATCACATTCAGCGCTTAGAAGTAGACGAGTCTACCCTCCGACGTATTCAACAAATGAAGATAGAATGGATGTTGACGACCCTCTTGCATCAGGAATGTGGGGAGACGGAGCAAGGAAGAAAAAGTGGGTGTTGAATTGGACTTCGTACGATATAAATGTAACACCTTTCCTTAGAGCCGGACAGGATGGCTCACAGAAGGGAGTACGGAAAAGGAACCGGTTTTGAAACCATGTCGTATCCCGCTTCATGCTCTGATCTCACGTTCTGCCTCATTGTACGTATTAGTCCAAATCAAATCAACAGCCTTACCGTTCTACGCAATCTCGTCGACGACCGTGTCCCAAATTAAACCATTATGTTCCTTTGGGTAATTTGACTTGAAAAGTACCTAAAAGAAAAATTAGCCAAAGTACAGACTAGATCAGCACCAATCCACTTGCATTGAGGAAGAGACGTGATCTCCGCTACAACTACGCCCTGCAAACCCAAACGTGCGAGAGCGCCGCGCAATAGACCTATTGGAAACGCCGTGTGCTGCGGCGCAATGAGATGCGACGACAGATTTACACCTTCCAAGAGCTAACATACAAGTTTGGCACGTTTTAGTGAGTCCGCAGGACCGTCTGAGGAGGAAATACGTAAGATGGGTCGGAAAGCATTATCTTGCAGCACGTATACACCCTGAAATTGTCGGACACATTGACAGACATGACTAAGAGATCGAACGTACTCGATGATTTGTCCTCAAGTTATCTATCTGTTTGTCCCATACCGCTGTCCAGATATCTTTGCAGAGGAACTTGACAATATCCAGGGTATCAGTGAAGCGACCACGCTCGGCTGATAGACTTTGGATTTTGGTTCGTCAATGCTGCCAGGAAGAGTATGAGGCACGCACCGTTCTGCCAAATTAGCACCAACATGCGCACCCAAGGTCTCCAACCGCACTCTAACCGCCTCTTCCTCCTCATTCGCCGGTACTTTGGCTATTACACCTCCAGCGGCACTAGCACTTCCCAATGATGTTCTCGACGCCGATCCCCCCAAGCCTGTAGAGGCCAGTCCACTTGCGCTCCCGCTCCCTGTACTAGCAGCAGTGGGAGGCAAGAGACCGTTCGCCAGCATTTCCTCTTCTCGCTTTTTGAGCTTTTCTCGCGCGACTTGGGACGAACGGCGGAGAGTGTGCATGAGCTCAATGAGAAAGTAGTCTTGGACGCTCGCGTCAATTTGGTTCTGGGACAAAGGTGCATCGGTTAGAGCCAACAGAGAAGGGGTAACAAGCGACGAGGTAGAGAGATTAGGACGATATCCCTGTTGGGAAGGAGCAAGCGACATTAATGCCTACAGACGTATTTCTTACATAATCGTTCACCGTGCACTACTGTTGCGGAAATCCAAGTAATAGCTAACTGATTGGAAAGTTGTCGCGTTGTCCACTACCTTTGACAGAATAAGGAGCAATGTGGAATGACCCTCTCAAGCAAGTGTGCTTTTGAGTACAGATATAAATTGCAGGGGTTAAGAGTACAGAACGCCAAATTATAAATTCGTTGTCATGAAATACGAGCCTGGATTGGATTGAAATAGAGTGCATGCGAGTCAATGATTAATCGCGCATTATAACACATGCTTCATTGGTAACACTATGTGTTGACCACTCCTGTGAGGTGTGACTAGTATCCGGATGAAACTGGTCATGAGCTTGATTAATATATATCCAGGGTTCATTGATTGAGGTCGAAGGATGTCGCGAAGAGACCTATATGAAGCAAATTGCAGCAGTAGAAAGCCTCAGCTTCAGGGAAGGGTGTGGAAAAGCAGATCATACAGCTACCAAGAGCGCGTCACAATGATTTGGACGGCTCAGGCCGTCGCTCGAAAGCTGGATTCTTCCTGTGTCATACGTGGTTGTTGGATCTGCCATAGAGAGCATCAACCCTGACGAGTCCAGTCTTCTCAAGTAGTCAAACACCGCTAGCTATGTCCAGTTAGGGATGTTTTGGAACAGACGAAAAGACATTATGGGAATAATGGGACATGTGGCGGTTTGAGTCAGGGAAATGGAACATCTATATGGCCAACTTTCTGGTAGTTGTGGTTGGAGGGCGTGGACTGATTAGCGACTTTGGACAGGTGTAGGATATGGGTGCAGCATCGAGATGTTGTGTGATACGGTGGTAGAGCGACAGGCCAATGGCAGAGTGCATGTTGGGACGCTTTGATCTAGATCATACCTAGCGTGCAATCCCAAGTTATATGAAATGAAGCGTTTACAGCGTGTGACGCTTTATTTCCGCGTGTGTAATGCAGTGACCTTGGTCTGTTCAGCAGACTATCGGAATGCTGTCGTGTAAGCAACGATTGTCAACCAGAAATGATGAATAAGTATGAAAAAAGCTGGACCCGAGGTTTACATTTTGCGTGCAAGGGAAAATTCCAAGAACACACATTGCCAAACAAAGATCTGCTGTGTACATAATAACTTCGCTGGACGGCCAGCCCAACTCCCATGCTTGACGACAATTGCAATGTACACTCCACGACAGCCGTCATCTTCCCTTTCGCCTGCTCAATCATCCTTTGATCCCAGCACCGGTATCCGTGTCGTTGTCAAACCTTCTCAATCTGCTTACTTTGCTGGCGAGCCTTTTTCTTGCACAGTCACTTTCACCAACACGCGTTCTGCAGCTCCTTCCTCCCAGACCCGCTCTCTATCAGGGTCTTTCAGCCCAAGTCACAAGCGTGCAGCACACTCCGTCAGCTCGGCGCCGCTCGCACGTCCTCCCACCAGCCCTGGAACACCAAAGACTGCGCAGCCTTTTCCAGCACGCCAGGATAAGGAGGGAGATGCGGAAGACTCAGTTAAACGCAAAGGCTTGATCGGAAAGCCAGTTACTGCCACAGCAGCCGCTCTAGAGAAAAAGCGGAGGAACGTTACTCGTTCGCTGTCTGTCGACATTTCACCACAGGACATTATTAAGCGTCTCTCAGATCCAAGTTCTCCGCATCTGCCGCAGATGCCTCGCACCCAGTCTGAGAAGACTTGTATGTTGTGTAGTTCATGTTCGTGGAGTAAAATTAACATTGACGTAGCGCCAACTTCTCCGCGCGTTTCTTCTCCTCTCGCAAGAGAGCATGTAAACACCCTTCCGTCATCCCATCCACATGCACGCAAACATTCCGTCGTATTTGACGATATCACATCTCAACCCGTTTCCCACCCAAGTGCCTATCCTCCATCAACTCCCAACACTGCTTCGGCCTCTTCATTCCAAATTTCTCTAGACCCTATCACGGAAAATGGGGCCATTTCTTGCACACCGACAACTTCTGAACATCCTAGCTTGTCCGATGCCACTCAGCCACTACCGCTTCTGTCTCAAGACCCGCAAGGGCGCCACCCATCGACTCTAGGTCTTGGTCTGCCCTTAGCTACAAGTAAAGCGCCTTCCAATCCACGCGTTAGAAGTATTGGAGTGCACCCTCCACATACCGCATTCTCAACATCATTCACTCTGCCTTCTACTGAGCTTCTATTGTATGCATATGCGCAACTTACAGGGACACTAAGTGTAGATCCTGCCTTCATGCCCACCTCCCCAGAGTTTCTTGACCTTCGTGATGCACTACGCAAGAAGGCTGCTGTCGGCGGGGGGTCACTTGACATTGGGTCAGGAACTCATCGGCGTCGTACCAGTAGCGGTTTCTTCGGCTTTTTTTCGTCATCGAGTTCCTCCAGTAACAGTGCTACGAAAAGACCAGTCGCAGGAGGAAATACGGCAGTTGCAGGTGTTAAAGACGAAGACGGCGACGAATCATTACCCACGCTGGAGACGCAGCCGAGCATGTTGGCGGTAGACCTGGCCCTCGCAGCAGGCGAGACCCGGAGTTGTACGTGCCCCTTCACGTGCCAGCGCAAGCTCTGACGAGCAACCACGTCCAAGATCAGATTCGTACACGCTCGACCTACCCGTAAACCTTCCCCCAACTTTCAAAGGCCGTGCAATGCGCTTCTCGTACCAATTGATAGTTGGTACATGTCGCGCATCAACACCCTTCGTATCCCCTTCGTCATCAGGACCTGCTTCTTCTATGCAGGTAGGCTCACCCGCATTGTCTGGTGACGCGGAACGTCGACGAAGCAGGGTAATGCGAGTACCCATCCGTGTGTATAATCATGTCGCAGGTATGTACATACAGTATCGATGCGCCCATACGTTTCCTGACGGACGTTAATTTTGCAGTTGGGCGCATACCATATCCGTATGATCTACTATGGCCAGTAGCCCGTCGACACGAAAATGCGGCTATTGGCCGAGTAGATGAGGTCAAGGGCGACAAGGCCGTAGCTAAGCCCGGTAGGATGACACGTTGGAATGTTTTGCTCATAATACTCACTCTTGAATAGCAAAACCCAGGGGATCTCTCACAAGCGTGCGGTCATATGCGCAGCGTCTTCTATCGGGAGAGGTTGAGCTTGACTTGGAGCCTCCCACGGACGAGACGGGCGAAGGTGGCGCATTGTCGGGATGTCGTGAGGCCGTGGAAATCATAACCCGAAATCCAAAAAAGGGTGGGAACGGTCGTTTCGCTTAAAGTGACATGCTGACGTGATACAGTTTCATACGATGTGAGCAAGGATGGGGACAAAGTGGCAGTGTTGACGTTTGTAAAATCGGCATACCGACTGGGAGAAACAGTGTTAGGGGTAGTGGAGCTTAATGAAGGACACTGCCGGTCCAGGGTCCTAAAGGTGATTAGTGACATACGATTCTGGCTCATATGCATGCACCGGATCTTATTCTTGCCACTTTCTAGTTGTCGGCAATGCTCGAAGCACATGAAAACTTACCTTGGCCTGGAGGACCTGTGCGGCGCGTGCATGCAGAGCATCACTCGAGTTTGGTGTCGGACATGCGACGCGTGGCGTTTACGTTGGACATTCCCTCGGACGCGAGTCCAGCGTTTGAGGTAAGTCAGGGACAAAATAGCCGCACGGGAGGCCTAGAATGGAAAGTGCGACTATGTCTGCTGGTCAGCGTTGCAGCAGGCATGGGGAGTGCAAAGGGCAAAGGACGGGCGGTAGAGGTGCGGGGACTTGTACGAGACGGGCCAGCGGGAGAGTGGGGAATGTCGTGGCGGGCATCGGAGAGCCTCGCACCCATGGAGCGCGTGCGGGCGGCGCCGCCGGAGCCGCCGCGGCGGAAGAGTTCGAGCTCATGGACAGCGATCTTTAGTCCGTTTGCGAGCGGCACGTACCATGACGCGGATGAGGAGGAAGAGGAGGAAGAGGACGGAGAATGGGCTGAGATGAGTGTAGAGACGGTGGAGTGTATGGTGCCGATACGCATATTTGCAGGGAATACGGCATTCCGACCGATGGAAGTCGTGTTCGATGTGTAGAGCAGCTGTGTGTTCAGGAGTAACTAATAGCAGCGTCGCTGTAGTACGCGAGCCAGTGACAAGCGTGACTGTGGGAAAACGAGACTTTGGCTTGTGCGCGTGATGGGTCACCTGTGCTAACTTCTGCTAGCCTGTTCCTCGCCTGTTGTCTCCTTCCTTCTTCCCTTTCCTCTCGTCTGCCTAGACTTGTACCTTTCACCCGTTAGACGTTCCTCGAACCGCTCTCTCCTCCGAAATAATGTATGTTTCCATGCCTTGTCCTGTTTTTTTTTTCTGACATTGATGTCGTTTATTCCAGACCCATTACCATCCTGGCCGCCCTTCAGAACCTCGGAAACCTCCTCCTCACCCATCCTGACCGCTTTGATATGCAGATCGACGACGCTGACCGCAGGTCCAGGCAGCTCTTCGAAGGCGCAACCAACGGCCACCACCAGGCTGTACGTGAGCGGGCTGCCAGCCAGCCCCCTCATCCCAATGATCCCTTTTCTTCATCACCCTTGGTGAGCTTAAATTACGGCGTACACAACGGTATGGGAGAGCAGCAGCAACCGGCGTGGCCACAGCAGCAGCGCCTCGCGTCTCTGTCCCATTCGCCGTCTCTTGGACTTCCTCAATCTGTACCCACGCGTTCTTCCTCCTTCTCCACGTCACAGGACAGAGCCCACGCCAACTCTTTTCTTTCTGTTATGCGCGACAATCCTCGTTTTGCCTCCACTTTTGAAGACGATGAGTCCGAGGCGCTGTCCGACAGCTTCTCGTCCTTCGACGACATGCCTCTGAATGGTCGTCTCCATCCAGGACAGTATGGTCCCGACAGCACCAGAAGTCGTTCTCAATCCCTTCTGGTTTCTCAACCGGCTTCTGCCGAGCTATCTAGGAACTGGGCCCGCGACTTTTCTCCGCACGGGCGCTATCTCACGTCTTCCTCTCGTTATAATAATGCGATGGGTACCCCAGAGTCCAACTTTCTCAACACTACCTCTACTCCTACTGCCATACCAGGCCGTGGCGGACATCCCAACGCCGATATCTCGAACATAAGTCCCTTCACGCGCGACATACATCAAATCCTTCTTCTTGGAGACCGGTCTGCCATTCGTGACCAGGTCGGCCCCACCATGGGGCCTCCCGGTCAGAGGGATGATCCTTCGGGTGGAGCCAGTGGATCTACCAGCCGAAGGCACAGCGTGAGCTATTACCAACCTCGTCGGGATGTGGGTTTCCAAGCACCTGGGAGTGCGGCCAACGACGACAATACTTCTTCTATGTTGCCTCAAAATCCATACCATAGTAATGTCCTCTCCGACGAAGACCTTGCCAGTGACCTTAACATGTTAAGCATGGGGATGGACACTCTCACTGTGTCGGGTGCCCATAGCCAGCCTTCTTCTCTACCCAATTTCCCTCAGGGACGCAGTTTGCTCTCGCAATCCCCTGACTCGGCGAACACGAACAGCCGCTATCTTCCCATGCGTCCCGTCGAATTTAACAAAGGAGCATCGTTCAGCCCATCCTCTCACTTGGACTCAACTAGCGCGAGTGACCGTGCTACCTCTGCCAGTCCTCGTAGCGATGTTGCAAACACATTTGGAGCTCCTGCACGACACCCATCAGAGCTCAAGACGGACTTTGCCGGATCCCTCTCCCCGTCTGGAGCGTCTGCCCCACGCTACGGGCAGCAGCCGTATGCCAACACGCCAAATGCTAATACGGGTGTCATGTCAACATCTCCCGTCTATGCTCAGCGCACTCCATCATTCGGGGGTCCAGCTAGCCCGGTAGCATCGCCCCTGTCGCCAGGCCTGCAAAATTCCCTGTCAAGGGTTTACCCTTCTCAAAACTATATGTCGTCTGCTCCGCCCTCGGCGCGTGAACCGCTGTCGCCAACACTTGCCGATCTTGGAAAAGGTGTTCCATTGCACGCTGTTCCTCCATCTTGCCCGCTATTCATAGTGGAGTTCAAGGCAGGGAGAACGGACCTGTTCTATACGACGGAACGGGCGCATGATATCCATGCGGGTGACCTTGTCATTGTCGAGGCGGACCGAGGGAAAGACCTTGGCAAGGTTATCAATGACAGCATTACACTGGCGGAAGTCGAGGCGTTCCAGAAGGCTCAGGCGCAAAAGGCTATGCACGCTGCAGCCCTTATGGACGGTCAGCCTGTGAAGCGTGACATCAACCCAAAGCGGATATATGGAAAGGCTCAGCCACATGACACGCAGTAAGCACGCTTTACTTGAAGCGGTGGTCACGGCTTTACTTTTTTTCAGGTTGCTGGCAACCAAGACCCAGGATGAATTGAAAGCGCTTCAATTGTGCCAGAGCAAGGTTAGGGCAAAGAAACTCCCAATGGAAGTTGTAGACGCCGAGTATCAATGGTAATTCTATTAGTAACGATCACACTTCTTCCGTTGTTTTCTAACATTGGTTACAGGGACAGGCGTAAACTGACATTTTATTTTATCGCTGAAAAACGGATCGACTTCCGTGAACTCGTACGCGAATTGTTCCGGTAAGTGCTTGTCTGTCAGGGTTCTGGATATCTGTTTACCCTTGTGTGGCTAGGTTGTACAAGACAAGAATTTGGATGGCATCTTTGCAAGGCCCTCAAGAATGAGGCCGATCTTCTCCTTTCCTTCCATGAAGTCCTAGATATGCAAAAATTTGAGGTATTTTCATTTTATCATGACGAAACGATTCCTGTGCTTGCAAGTGTACGATGAAGACGCTTTTTGTCCTGTTTACCGTGTCACCTTTCATTACACCATTTTGCTTTTTTTTGCTTTCGACTGAACGCTTCGACTCGAGATTATTACTCATTGTATCAGTAATGCAAATACATAAATTCGTGGATTTGATGCATGTGCATTAATCACGTGTGAGTGACAGCCACCGCCTCAAGTACGGACGTTGGTACTGGTGTGGGCACTAGTGCGGGATTGGTGGCTACCTTACGCTGGGATGCTGTGACTAGAGAAAAGTGTCAGGCTGGGTTGGCAATGCAAGAGTGCAATGGCGAAGAGAACATACCCCACGGACGACGATCCATTGGACACTGCTGCTTCGACGCCAGTGTTCCTAGCCATCTTATAATGCAATGCATATGAAATACGTGAGTACATTCACCCCACACTGCATCCAGTAAGACCATACAAGCAAGAAGAAAAACACGTAAAACGCACGTACTGAGTGGACAGTCGTCGCCAGGCATCTTACAACTAGGACAGCACCCTTCATACGCGACGCGGCATATCCCACACACATCCTCGTCCCCGTCCTGCTCGTCGTGGGACTGACCAGTGTCCCAACGCCATTGCGCGATTGCCTGCCAGCGCTTCACTGTCACCTTCATCGTCTTCAGTGGCGGACAGGTTGTGGCTCCGTGTGGACGCGTGCACCAAAGGTTGATGACGGGTACCCAATATGTACTTTGCAAGTCCGCTTCTCCGTATCAAACTTTGTTACTGACAGTACCCTCGCGGTACCACACATTAACGCTGTTCATAGGTCTCACTTAACCCTTCCTTCGAGCTCACGGAATCTAGCACTAGAGCTAGAGGTGTTCAAAGAACGTCATTGCACAAAGGCCTACACTGCCGTGTGGAAGCGTGCTACAGCCTACGGTGTCTTGCTTGGCTACATATTAGTTCCATGTCTTCGACGACATCATTCTGTGTACTTGCAAATCATTGAGCTTTCCATCTCTTAATGCAGGGCGCTCCGTAGAGTACGCCAAGTGTTAATGTCCCTACCGTCCTATCGACTACTGCTGCCCTTTCTGCTTCAGGCACCGTCCCGTGCTCTGAAGAACATCGTGAAAGCGTCTCATTTATATCAATTCGATTGACTTACAGCTCAGCCTACTCTATTACGACGAAGGTCAACAGATCCTTCAGACTTATGACTCAGTGCATATTTGATAGGTAAGATGTTACAGTCATTATGCACAAAACTACAATAATAAAGATATCATGCATTAGTTCAAGCAAGGGATGACAATGTAAACTCCAAGTCTGTGCTACACGCCCTGGGCCAGTTCTACAAATGCTTTTCGTACTTTTTTGATGAACCGGAAAAACTCCCGTGTCTCGTTCAGCTCAGCAAGAAGCAGGGGCAAGGTAGGTATCATGGGGGAAGTTGTAGGAACTGCGACCATAGATCATAAGATGACGCTATGCTCAATGGAATTGTTCAGGTACCTTTGTAAACAGGATCAGAAACATCAATCACGATGCTAAAGTCGCGAGATTCATCGGATGGGTCCAGGTGTGTGAAACGCACGAGGAGTACGTCCTCTAAAAGATCCACATCAGACACGGTTTATGTCGGATGCAGTAAATTCTTACTCTGCACGCCTTCAACGGTGCAGTGCAATTTGCTCTCGAGTCCCTTCAATTCAAGTTCTTGATATCCAGCCTGACTCTCTAGAACCTTTCCTTCTTTCTTGCGCTCTGAAACATATTTACATTAGTAAATATATCGCCAACAAACTCGACGCTTGTCACCTTTACGTAAAGCTGCAATTGCAGCTTTGACTTGGTCAATTTCTATGTCAACTGTGTTGCACTTCTCCTTGATGGAGGAGAGTTGTCGTTTGAGAGCACCAACAGAACTCTCTGAATCTTTGCGTTCTGTCTGCTCTCGCTCCAAAACTAGCACAAATGGGTGATGTGCACCTTGTGCTAGACACAGCGCGTACCTTTGAGCAACTGGACCTCCTTTTCTTTGCATTCTGCTATATCTATCTCCATAGTCTTCTTGCGTTCAGCATCCTTCTGTATCCGGCTGGCGTCTGCGTCCCGGCGCCGAGAGATCTCCTCGACGGCACGGGTGGTGTACTTGATGACTGCATCCAAGAAAAGTCGTGACGACTGTTCATACGCCTCTAGCTCAAGGTCGATAGTCGGATGGGGTGATGCCAAGATGGTCGCGAGCGAGACGTGCTGTGGTGCGCGCGCATACATGGTGGGAGCAAGAACGCGTTGGTCACGTGACATGTGTGAGTACCAACAAGGGACCTACATCTTCAAAGTTTGAGAGGTGTGTTGCACCTCGTCGCTTCTTCTGTCTCTACGCTCATCATGCTTACCGGTCGTTCACAGCCAGAACTTCCACCGCCTTCGTCACCAAAGCGCAGACCCGCACCTCCAACTTTTACTCGGCCCCCTGTTGGTTATGCCTATAGCAGTGACGTGCACATGAACACGGCCAAAAATCTCACTTCAAAGAATTTCATGGCACATGCTGCGCGCAGTGGGCCCACATCAGGCCTTCCCATCATGGACAATAACACTCTAAACGATGTTAGAATGGAGACCGCCAGAGCTGGTGGGGCGACGGTTAAATCAGGGATGAAGCTTTGGGAACTGGAGCTGATCGAGAGCCCTGAAGTCAAACGCAAGGCCACTGTTGCTCAACTATGTGAGGGCAATTATTTCTGATGCTTGATGTGAACATCGTTGGACGGTCATGACGCAGATTTCCTTGATTACTACTTTCAGACTCTGGGCTATCTGGCAGCTCGCAAAGAACGCCGTGCCAAGTTTGACCAAGATACAGCCGCTCGTAAATTAAATGCTACGGAATATGCTTCCGAGTTCAAGTCGTATATTGGACGGGAGCGAGTCGTTCTCCGCCGTCGCCGCACAAAGCTCAAAGTCGATCAATTCCATATCATCGCACAAGTCGGTCAGGGTGGATATGGTGAGGTATTTCTGGCCCGTAAACAAGACTCCGGCGAAGTATGTGCTCTCAAGAAGATGCGGAAAAGGACACTATTCAAGATGGATGAGGTATACGTCTTCTAAACGCGTGACTGAAATTTCCAACTAACATGACAAAAGGTCCGGCATGTTCTTGTGGAACGCGACATATTAACTGCTACTAAGACGCCTTGGCTCGTAAGCTTGTTATATGCCTTCCAAGATGCTCAGCATGTCTACCTGGCGATGGAATATGTCCCAGGCGGCGACTTTCGTACGTTACTAAACAATTCGGGCGTACTCAAGGAAGAACATGCTCGGTTCTACATCTCTGAAATGTTTGCGGGTGTCAACGAACTCCACCAGTTGGGGTACATTCATAGAGACTTAAAGCCCGAAGTGAGATCACACCCCATGTGGTGCTCAAGCGCTGACCATATGGCTGCAGAACTTCCTTGTGGACAGCACTGGCCATGTGAAATTGACCGACTTTGGACTCGCAACAGGCGCGTTGAATCCAAAACGCATTGAGTCTCTCAAAGTCAAGGTATGCAGCAACAAATGGCATCACGTTGCATGCGTGGCTCATGAGATGCCTATAGCTTGACAAAGTGAAGGATAACCAGCCCGTTCATCGTAGTACGATGGAACGTAGATCTTTGTATCGCTCCATGCGACAAGCCGATCCACGCTATGCCGATTCTATTGTGGGGTCACCGGACTACATGGCGCCCGAGGTCCTGCGTGGCAAACCCTACACTTATTCAGTTGACTATTGGTCACTTGGTTGCATCTTGTTTGAATTTCTTGCCGGCTTCCCGCCGTTCTCTGGAGGGACGCCGGAAGAAACTTGGACCAACCTGAAGAACTGGTCTCAGGTCCTCAGACGACCCGAGTATGACAAGCCGGAGGATTTGATTTTCAACCTTACTGATATTGCCTGGGATGCCGTGACAAGGTGAGATAGCTGGGGATGCCCACCTGGTCAAATCGATCTAAACTAGGGTCATTTCCCAGATTGATTGCACATTCAACCGCACGTTTCACGACCCTCACGCATCTCAAAGCTCATCCATTCTTCGCGGACGTACAATGGAATGCCCTTCGTGACCGCGATGCTCCGTTTGTACCTTCGCTGGATTCTGAGATTGACACCGGGTATTACGACGATTTCACCTCGTTGGAAGACATGGCCAAATATGCCGAAGTAAAGGAGAAGCAGAAGCACGTAGAGCGAGTGAAGGAGAAAGAGGAGCCTTTCGGAAGAGGCGTTTGGGTTGGATTCACATTTGGGAAGAACAATGCCGTAGGACAAGCTGCTGCGCGACTTGCGGCACAACGCCCCGGCCCAGACGATGACAGTGGTTCACTTGCTACTATATTTTAACACTTTTTCTCCTCACCTCGACCATCGCGTACTCTATATATACCCTGTTCAATTGTATTGTGGCACCTGTTACACGATTCCCATGCACAGTGGCTTTACACGTTTTGAACGCGAGTCAGGAGGGCGATCGGAATCTTTGTATTCGCTGATTACATTTCATTCATTTTACATTTAGTATGACTGCGCGGTAAGTAGCACAAAACAATCCCTTGTCGTACAGTCGTTTCGTCCCTAATTCCACAACAAAACATAATAACACAAGCATGAACATCTATCACAATCGGAAGCCATGGTATCACTTCTGGTCTGAGACCATGTCAGGTAGAGACTCGATCCGCCCCTCGTCACCCATTCGTGTCCTACTAACCAAGTTAGCAGACAACAAGTGATTTATCAATTAGCATTGACTTACATTGTATCCTCATCCAATGTTGTGTTATAAACGCGCCAGTACAGCATGGGCAAGGCAAAAACGAGACCGGCCACTAGTAGAGCCCATGTCGATGCGAAAATGCTCATAAATCTATAAGGGGGATCAGAAGTCAGCAAGCTGTCTGCAACAGATACAAGATGACTTACGCAACCCCTACCGCATCCGCGCGCCAAACTCCCGCAGCTCCTGCAGATTGAAGAGACTTGTCTATAGAACAGGGTATGTGAATAGCCAGGATATGTGCAAGTGAAAGAAGGACAGACAGAAACCAGTGAAGTGAGCTAGCTTGGCGGGATCATTGCTCATAGCGCCCTGTGAAGAACTTCACACTATGTCCAGAATACTGCATATTCTTGGCGTACCATCATCCAGTATGCTGCCGTCTGCCACATGGCATCGAGCATACCTATCGAAAGGATAAGGCGAAGTAACTACATTCAGAGGAGATCACGTACCGCATACAATATATAGCGAAGCCTTAGCAGGATAGCCCTTATCCTTGAAATCCATCTTCACAAAGCCGGGGTTCCCTGCTGCAGTGGATTCCCTGGTATACTCCCTAACAAAGGCATGTGGTCAGCGATTGCCCGGAATGGGGTATACGGGTAGTAGGTCTCACTTCTGGTAGATATATGCCCATATGTGCACCACGAAGACCATAATCAAAAGTACAATCCATCCAAGGAAGGCACGCGTGCGACGTGTAAGCCGTCCTTGATCAAGAAGCACACCGATCATGAGCGAACCAACGATCTGCGAAAGCCAGTAGCAAAAGTTGTTCAAGCTACGCGTTCGGATGTTGAACAGAACGCCGTTATAGTCGTTAAACTAGCATGGCAGTTTAAAATTGCCACTACTTGAACCGGAACACCAACTTACCTGCCAGGTATAGAACCTGTAAGGTATGTAGTTAATCAACCCGCTACGCAGGCACTCAGACAAAGAGAAGACATACCAATTACTGGCAAAGAAAAGTGGGAAGAGCATGAGGATCAATGGGTCTGTTCGAAGTGCTACCCATAAAAAGTAAAACTCGGTCTTCCAGCTCGGGTGCCGTGGAGTTGTGACTTTGGTACCGTCGACTCGGATCATCTTGTTGGGGTCGGTCATTAGAAGTGGTATCAAGACACCAAGGATGCTGAGCACGACGAAGCCGATCTGTAAAGAATTTCTTAATTTTCAAGCTACCGTCCAGAAAGCCATCAACGTACGTAAGTGCCATTGCTGACGGAATTCGTCTGAGTTACCATTAGTTGTGGTTTGTAAAGATTCGTATTGTAACACACCTTTGAACTTATATTTTGACCAAGTGGTACGGCCGCCCCAACCACACCGCCTAGATTGAAGATACTCCAGAATAGCCCGATATACAAGCCTTTCTGACTCTCTGCTCGGATATCAGTCAACGGCTCCAGATGATATGTGGTTGTTACTAGCCTATCGGATATGCCAACATCAAGCTGCCCTGTTTAAAGAGCAAATATTAAATAGTATGACTTCAAACGTGTTGTCACTCACTTGCGCAGACCATAATAAACCTGCGCATATCCCAAGAATCCCACCCGAAGCAATAACAAAAGGGCCAGCATGTTTGTGGATATTCAATGCTCTAAAAGAGCAGCAATAAGCGATCTTCTGGCGCCGGCAAAGATATTGCGAACGCACAGGTAACTTCCAATATGCATCGAGTACCCAATGCTTCCCAAGATCAGAGTCACGCGACTGCCAAGTTTATTGTTGATCGATCTAAGTCTTGCTCAACACGCCAAAGACCGAATAAGACTAGCTTGAGCACACACCCGGCGAAGAACGCGCCAAATGCAAAGGTCGTATACAGTGCAGAATTTGCGTTAGCTGAGACTTTACTATCGACTTGACCGCTCAACCCCAGGCCGTTGAGCGCGTTGAAGAGCCCCGGGCACATGAAGCACGTGAAACCTAGCATATGCACGCGATAAAAACAATGAGCACGCTTTACTGCTTGGTTCATTAATGACAACATACCGAGCATGCATATCTAGGCACATGCATTTAGGCTTAGATCTCGAAGAGTAGAGAGATGCATACCTGCGTTGTTGGGTGCTGGTAAAATCCTCTGAAGCCTTTCGGACGTTCATAGATACGATCGTACGGACCGGTTCGATACGATGAGGAGTCATCACTACCGTCGTGCTTCTCGTCCATTGCTATTAGTGACGTGTGCCGCTACGGTCAGAGGGGTGGACCATGCAATGTCGTCGAGGTCAAAAGCAGGATACGATGGCAGAAGATCAAGTGATTGTCTACTACTGCCACCTCACATGTTCCGACAGGGACCGAAAGGTCTATTTCCTATACCGGCACACCCAGGTTCGTGATCAAACCATAAAAGTTCCAAAACAGCAGGACACCCAAATAGCGCCTGTCCTATTTTCTCCCACAGCTACGCCAGGTCCATGGCTTCTTGGATCTTCCGCTAAAACATCTCGGCCATTGCGCTCATGTTCATTCGTGATTCAATATACACACCAGTACGAAAATCATTGACGCATGCATCAAAAGAGGGAAACAAGAGCGTTCCGTAGCAATGTAATTAAAGTGAGGTGCGAGGTACCATCTACGCTTCGTTTCTCGGGCGCAGCGACATACAAACGTCCAGGAAAGCGATAGAGGCGATTAGATGCCTGAGGTACTGGCATCATTGACTTTGGAACGGAGCTCGTCAGCGGTGGCAGTGGAAGTGCTGGTGGTGGTTGTCATGCGATTGCTACCACCGACGAGAACCGGCCTCAAAAGTGTAAGGTAGAGTTTAGTGGCACCCTGTTATCGTCCAAGGGTATTCGGAAACCGCATCACACGGTATTACATCAAAACTCACCTTGAAGGCAGGAAGCTGGAGCCAAATAACGAACACGGTCTTGAAGGCAAAGTAGAAGGGGAAGTAGTAGAGCACAAGTCGTAGAGCGAAACTTTCGAGGAAGGTGAAGAAGCCAAACACAATCCAATATGTCAACCACTGCATGTCATCCTGATGCTGAGGGGTCTCGAGCGCCTTGAAGGAGAGGTAAGCAGGGAAACCCCATCCGATGAGATTTGAAATGGGCGCTGCAAGTGGGTTGATGAAGATGAGAAGGGTGAGAAGAGTAACCGTGCCGAGAACAGCGTATGTCTTGGGAACTTGCGTCCTTTGCTCAAATTGGTTCAAGATAGGATATTTTGTCAGCTGGATAAAATAAAGGCCAACATAAATCAACCAGATAGATGAAAAATCAATCAAATTTTATGACTAACCTCCTTATCGAGCTGGCTAATGTAGTAACTGGCTTTGTCCTGAGCCTGGAGGACAGTTGGATGGGTCTGAATTTTCTGAGATGCGGACATCTGGAAGCATGTAAGGAATGGATGTAGGATAGGATTGACATCATTCTGTACTGACCGTTGAAGGGATGGCTGCGAGTCTTTTACGGTCGTGTGAGGGGAGGTGGTGGTAGGGAGCAAATTTGTGCTCGCTTGCGTCACGGCTGATCCAGACTCAGCTCGGTCTACACCGAACGCTTCAACCTCTTTCACAGTCATGGCTGAAACGTACGACGCCATACAGGTAACAATTTGTGTTGTGAACCATGCTTGCACACTGAGTCTTCCTCGCCCAGAAACTCCATCAAACACTTCCCCCGTTCGCTCCTTATATTTCAGCAGCTTTCCTCCCGTACCTCGCATTTGTCCTGTTGATGGCCACTTTCGCCCTAGGATTCTACTTCTCTACGTACGTTGACTCTGCCATTGTTCTGCGCTTGTTCTTATCCTCTTCTGTAGTCTCCCAAAAGCAACTATACCAGTGTATGAGGTTGGCGTTGCGTCCCTGGCTAGCGCACTTGCTGGTTTCGGTGTTGTCGCACTATTTTGTAGTGTAGGGGTTAATGTGTAAATCAGCGTCGAACGCATCGGATCCTTTTGTCGATTATTGAGCAACTAGCCATCCTTGCGAGATAGCGCTGGATCCGAAATTCATTGACACGCGGTTGCGCAAGAGACAGTCTGTCAAGTCTATAATTAAAGTAAGGAGCTCCTTGATAGTTATATGTTGGAGCGAATTTGTCTGACACTGCATACAGTTGGCAGAAGAGAGGCAATCTCCATTATTACGCCGAGTCGACATACAGGCCTCGGTATACTATTTGGGGCTCTGAGATGGCCTGGAAACACGGTACTGCGGGTCCCTAACATGTCTTCTCCGTCGTGTGTTGTCAGTTTGAGGCGTGCTAAGCACCTGAAGCTTGATTTCAACCCCCCCTTCAAGTTTCAGTCCCTTTCTATATTTTGGATCTCCCTGACTCTTGCCTAGACCCATAGTATGTCCTCGACGCGTTATTTCTCTACCTCCAAATATATGCACAGTGCTGTCTGCCCTTGCATGATGTCCACGTGGACGCACTACCTCAGCACAAGTCACTGCGGCGCCTTTATGCGCATTTGACCCTTAACACTTTTCTTTATGTTTGTCAGGATATCTGTCATCGATGTCCAACGTTCAACTGCCTGATTGAGTCTTGGAAGATCGGGTGCTGAAACCGTGTTATCCCCGGATCATAAATGCAAGCGCCTCATTTTGTCGCATGGCTATGTTATCCTGCATTAGGCTCAACTTTCGCGCGGCGTAGGTGAGACGTTCTATGTGCGTACCTATACTTTGAAATCATGTATTTCATATCGATCCGAAGATTATGCATGTCCTCGAAGAAACCACTCACGTCCCACTAGCACAGTCAGCAGAGGCAATTATCATGCGTTATGCTTCAGGTCTTGCCACACGCCGTCTTCTGGGAACTTTCAAATATTGACGACTCTAGTAAGCATAGATCATTGAATGCGTCTGTTATAATGTAAACACCTGCACAGCGGTCTCTGATCTAAGGCCGAGAATTGTTTCTGTCAAGGTCTCCCTGGAGTGATTAACCAATGCCAAGGTAAAATGACTTCTGAAGACCCCAAACCGTGATGAAGCCCATTACATTTTGGGCTCCATTTAAGAGCCCTGTTATGCCAATGCTTCTCGACCCGGTTGCTTCTCTAGGTGAGGTGTGGGAATATGTAAGTGCGATGTGCCAGTGATTAATATATTGTATTTACTGACGTCCGGGTGCACAATTGTCTTATGTGCAGGTCATCCGATGACACCAACTCGTAATGACTTGTCAACTGCCTCATGAAGCAGTTGACAAGTCACTGGGAGGTTGGTGACAAGTCATTACGAGGTTGGTGTCATCGGATGACCAAAGCTGATGGGTGTGGAGCTGATGGACCTTTGCCGAAGGACTATGCAAAAGTACACATCTTCGGAACAATGTCATTTGATTTGGATCCTGGCAGGAGGTTCACTTAGCTAGAGCACATGGTCAGGTAGGGGACATTCGCATACATATATATGTGCTATGCCAAAAGCGTCAGTGTCCAACCAATATCCCATAATTGCAAGTGAGATGACCAGACTGCTTAAATCTTCCAAACGCCCACCTGGTTCTGATGTTTCAGGAGCTTGTTCTCGTATATGGTTTATATTGGTTCTAATTTAGATATTTATGAAAGATTTAGAGACCATATTAAAGAAGTTTAAATATTAGATTACAAAGAGGTATTGCTAAACACGGTATAAATAATTTCAGTTTTTTAATTATTATCATAAGGATCCTGCTGTACTTCTAACGGATATGGATAAAAAGTTTTCCCTTTTCTACAATAGGTCGAAAGGCTGGGAACATGATTCAGCATGCGCCTTGATTAGTCTTGATCAGTACATGAAAAAAAAGTTTGCGAGACGCAAGCACCAGTGAGCTTGAATTGTTTCCCATTGCGTTAGTTTTTTGCGAGTCAGAGGAGGAACATGCACTAGGGAACGTAATACCTGTAGTCACGTTGGTCACGTCACAGTGGCTCAGGTGCTCACCTGCCTGTGACAACACATATCGGTATCTCCATGTCACTGGCATCCATGAAGAATCTCCTAGGGTCGATGAATTCTCGAGAGCGCACGGTAGATTCACTTACTCGCCTACGGTTTGCCTTGGAGAACGCTGCCACTTCCAAGAAGACACACACACGTATAGATATCTTCACTTCGTTATATGACGCTCTGTGGGGTTCCTATGTTGGCTATTTTATTCCCATTGCCGTCAGCACGCCGCCTATCAAGTCGTTGGCCGATATGCAGGCCAAATCTCTCCCTTTAAACGAGCCACCGGTTCCTGGTCGTCCGTGCGGTCACATCTTTCAAAAAGGAGAATGTTGTTATCGTTGCAAGTGCGCCGAATTTTTAGTATGTATTGTGAGCATCTCTGAGAGTTGGTGTCATCAGAGATTGCGCCCTCGATGATAGCTCTGTCATGTGTTCGCCATGTTTTCGAAAGACTCAGCACGATGGTCATAGCATCACTTTCTATATTACCCAACAGCCTGGAGGCTGCTGTGATTGTGGTGATCCCGAATCATGGCGTGTGTCGCCAAACTGCCCCATTCATCCACTCGCTGACCCCCCTCAGCGTACGCATAAAAGTCCGGCTAGAAATCTAGACGTTTGGTCACCTACTAAGCATCCAACGCGTAGTTCTGTTCCTCTCGAGCTGAGGGAGACCATGAGCCGCACAGTAGCGTATGCATTGGATTTCGTACTTGACACCCTAGATTATTCGCCGGACGACGCAGTCCCACCACATGATGAAGAGGAACTGCGTTCACAACCATCTGCGGAGCCTGTCTCGAAAGAGTATTATTCCATTCTCCTTTGGAATGACGATAAACACTCCTTCGAAGAAGTAATTCAGAATATTTGCGAAGCAACAGGATGTTCGAGAGATGTTGCATCAGATATGGTAGCCCGACTAGATGAAGAGGTAGGTGGTACACTCCTCTATTTCCGGGTTTGATCTTATGCCTGCATCTTAGGGTCGTGATGCAATTGAGATGAGTAGCGATGTCATGCGACTTCTTGATATCGGTACCCGCTTAAATCAGATGGATATTGGCGTGACCATTCGTCGTACTTTCGACACTTTCCGTGAACAATTCGCTGCAGTTATCATTGAATGGCTTCTCGACTTGACTCGTTCTCGACTTGGCACAGACTCACTTGTCCTGCGCGAGGTTATTTGTGCCGAGTTGCTGTCACCGCGAAAGAAGGACAGCAGCTCCCTCATTTCAAATCACGAAGCCTCGAAAGTTTATGCCGAATTGGATAATCCTGTGAGACTGGACTGGCTGTTTCTGTATCATACACGGCTCTGGAAGAAGCCTCGCCTCAATCTGAAACAGATCTATGTCTCGATAATAACGTTAAGTCACGACCACAGGATTGCTGTAGGTACGCTCCATTCACCAGCTCCCCATCGAGTCAAAATAGCTCACTCTAGTAAAGCGTCTCACTTTGCTAGTGTCTATCATCGCATCGTAGATTCGTATTTGCTGGTGGACCGCGAGGCCGAGACCTCCGTCAAATACTTCGCACTTCAATTGTTTACGGTCCCAAGCGTCGCTGCTCACGTTGTCCGCAATCATGGCATCGTGCCACGCTTGCTCGGCATAATCACAGCTTTTTTCACCAACCAGATGACCAGAAAGCGCATCGACTTCCCTCCAGACCCGGATACGCCAGTTGATGTCGAGTCGCCACCGTTCAAATCGAAGAGATTCATGCCGGTATTCTCTGATCTGCGATACATTTGCGCCAATGCTACCGTGCAAGGCATCATCTCTCAGGATCCTGAATTCATTGCTGGCTTCTCTAAAGTGTGCCAAATGTTCATGGGCATCAATCCTAACCAACGTGCGGTTTCGAACCATGTGGAATACGAGACGGATGCTTGGATCAGCGTTTTCAATGTCACACTCTCCTTGTCACGTGTCGTCAAAGTATACGGTGAGGCCTATAACAGAGCTGCAGTTAGCGAGCTCGTTGGTGCAATTGCGACCGTGATTCACCACATACTGGTTGTATGCAAAATGCAGGACGATCGGCTTGACCGTACGAAGTACCAGCCAATCGCTTTTCACACTGTCGAATTCGACAACAGTACCTATCAGGTTGTAGAATTTGACGTTTCGAGGCGCTGGGTCAGCTTTCATCACGCACTTCACTGGCTTCTGGCCGAGCTCTTTAAGCATGTGGATACGCTCAGTTCAGAGTCACTGCAGAGCATCGGCTTGCGCAGTCTTCGGGACATTGCACTACGGACCGGTAGTGAGAAGGACTTTCTGACACTCATCGATTTCCCACTACGAGGTACCTAGCCATTCAAATGATGCTCATTTAAGGTTGCTAACATCACTTTTAGTGCTGACTATGATTGCACAGATCCGTACTGGGCTTTGGGTCCGGAATGGATTCGCAATCCGTGGTCAGCTCTTGCACTACCGGGATTTCATGCTGCGCGAACTTTGCTATGATCAAGATCTCTTCATCATACAGTCAGCATTTGTCATATTGGACCCAGAGATTGTCCTGGTTACGATGCTCGACCGTTTCCAGCTATTACATTGGTTTTCCGGCGACGTAGCGTCGGTGTCCTATGAGGGGAACCATTTGACGAGCATGGTGGAAGAACTACTCTACATCATTATCACCTGTGTCAGTGAGCCGGGAAATGCACGACAGCTCCCATTGCCAGTCGCAGTCCGTAGGGAGCTTATACACGCCCTGGCCGTTGGTCCCTGTAGCTTCACGGATCTCTGCAAGCGCGTTGCAGAGAGAATGGTAGAGGACGTCTGTTTCGAGCATGTCCTGCTGGAAGTCGCCAACTTCAAACTCTCGGAAACTACAACAGATTCTGGAATGTATGAACTCAAGGATGAGTGCTTCGACGAGGTGAACCCTTACTTCTACCACTACACTCGGAATAAACGTGAAGAAGTCGAGGCGGTCTTGAAGGCTCGTGCAAAGAAGCACAGCGGCGTCGTTGAACCTATTATTGTGCCCAAGCCTCTGGATATACCATTTGGACCATTTGTGACCCTGACATTGGTTTTTCAATCCCAAGTTCTACACCAGATCATCTTTTACGCTATTTTCAACGTCTTGAATCAAACAGAAATGACAGGTGTTGTTCCTGCATCTGCGGAGGCCATCCTTGATCAAGCCCTCCATCTCATCATGTTAGGACTTGTTGAGCAGCCGCAGACCTTTTCTCAACTTGCTGCTCGCAAGGTATTTGATAACGGCGACGAACAGTGCCTCATTCATGTCTTGTGCACACTTGAGCACAACGACAGCTACAAGGCCCTGAAGGCTAAGGTGGCCTGGTGTCTAGATAACTTTTCGCGATATGTCCCATCCATCGTGTCTGACAGGCGAAGAGTACCAGACGTCCTTGTGAAAAATACCAGTGTTGAGGACGCCAAAAAGCTTGCGGCCAAAGCACGCCAGGCGGCGATTATGAAACATTTTGCTGCTGCTCAAAAAAATTTCCTAGACAATTTCGATGATGTAGATGAAGACGAGGACATGGAAGACGTATCTGAGGACGCCCACTCATATGGCATCTGCATTGTCTGCCAGGAAGATCTTGACAACACACGGCTCTTCGGAACACTCGGTCTGGTGCAAGCTAGCAAACTAATAAGGCGAATGCCAGAGCACCTCGGGGGTTATATGAATGAAGTGTTGATGGCCCATCTATCACTAGACGCTGCTCCACCTCAAGACTGGAAACCACATCCTGGAGGTGGTCACAGACCTGGGCCCTCGCGCATGGCAGACGGTTCTATACCCCTGGCTTTCGATGGGTTCCCTCGCCAGCATACTCGCTTTGGGCTTCACGGTTCCGTGTGTGGCCATATGATGCATTTGGAATGCTTCACCGTATATGCTGGATCGATTCGGCAACGCCATAGGGCGCAGGCACAGCGAAACCACCCGGAAAATATCCAACGGAAAGAATACGTTTGTCCCCTGTGTAAAAGTTTGGGTAATGTTATTCTTCCTGTTGTTTTGGCGTCAGAAAGCGCTATGGATAGCCAGCCGTTCCCGGATTGGGTTCGGACCACAGGTATCAATCTGTTGCGGTCGAGCCCCGACCGATTACTTGAATCGCTCCACTTCAAGAGCGGCACGGGCGAGTTCGTTTTCTGGACTGCCCAGGATAGTGGCTATCGTCCATTTCCTAAACACCCCGAACGTATTGACCCTGCGGACACGCATAAAATGGTGGATATTGTCATGACTGTAACGAAAACTATATCAAGCCAGTCCCGACATTTACGAGACCGCATTGAACCAGAACCGGGAGACCGAGGGGCAGGAATGTATCTGCCAGAAGACCTGGTCGCATATACTGTGTCTTCGATGGAAATAGCCACACGTGGTACACCTGTTCTTCCTGGCGGATCGATTGCAGATCAAATGTCCGAGCCTCAACTTCAACTCATCAGAGGTCTCGTGGTTTGCTTGACAAAGCTTGCAGCACTACAATTCAAAGGCCGTGCCGATGGGGGCCGTGACAGCATACGGCAAGCAATCGTGAAGCGTCTGTTACCTGAGTGGCGTCGAGAGCCGGCCTTTAACAGCCCACTGTTACTTCGGGAGCCATTGACAATACTAGCGGAGACTGCCGCGGTGGCTCCAGAGAGCCTTCGATATGTGACTATACTAGCCTACTACGCGGCACTCGCGAGGACGACCATAGGTGTAGTTCAATTACTCGGCAAACCACACAGCATCCAGCCGATCATTCCTACTCCCGCTGGCTATGAAGAGTTATTCGGAGACTTGCGCACCTTTGTGTTGTCGGTCGTGCGGCATTCCCCTCTACTAGAGCATACCGCGGAGCTCGTATTAGAAACGTTTGGAGAACAGCGGTTTGGGAAGTTGCTTTACTCATATTCTCTCCCTTTTCTCCGGCGAGCCACTCTGCTTCGCAAAGCCGTTCTTCCATCTTCCCTCTCCTCGACGCCCCTACGGGGTCAGGTTGGCGAGTACCAACGTCTATTACACTGTCTGGGCGTTCCGCCCCTTGCCGAATTGGCAAACTACGATACAATTCAGAACGCCTTGTCAGGCTGGTGTGCACATTATGGCGTTCTGCATGCTAACCATCCGCTGGAGTGTGCCATTACCCTGGACTATCCTTGCACGTACCGTCTGGCTCAACTTCCCAACTATCTGGATGATTTGTTTGATGTGGAGGGTGAAGCCATGGTATGCCCTCGATGCGAAACTGTACCCCAGGAAGCTGCGATTTGCTTGATTTGCGGGGCGACCGTTTGTTTCCAGAGCCACTGTTGTGTGGATCCAGAGTGCCGAGATCGTGGAGAGTGTAATATACACACGAGAGAGTGAGTCTTTTGTTGCAGATTTTTTAGGCTTTGGATGCTGACCAAAATGTTAACAGCTGCAGCGGCGTCATTGGAGTTTACTTTCTGGTGAAACGGTGTTCTGTCTTGTACTTGTTTGCCGGTAAAGGCTCCTTTGCGCCGGCTCCTTACCTGGACATTCACGGCGAGGCTGATATTAGCATGAGGTATGTCCGCTCTGCCCTGCTCATTGCAGACTGTTTGCTGACAGCTTATCCAGGCGTGGCCGTCGTCAATTCTTCCATGATATCCGAGCGGAAGAAACCCGCAAGTTGTGGCTGAACCACGGGATTCCGACATTTATCGCGAGGAAACTTGATGGCACTGTGGACGTTGGAGGGTGGGAGCAGCTATGAGAGGTTCCTTGTGTTTTATTTTATTTTATTATTGTTGTTTCGTTGCTGTTTTGTCCAGTCGTACTCGCATTGTCTTCGGACGTGGCATTGTATCGATATAATTGTTTAGACTCCTTGTAGCAAGAGATTCATCACTCCAGATCTGTCCATCAGGTGTGTTCCAGCAGATGATCACAAGGACGCAGTCCACGCGTCGCAAACACACAGCTTTACAGGCTCATGTGGAAGCGTAGAATGACTAGTAGGAAGTAAATACTTACCAGTTACCGTACAATATGGCGACTACTGTCTATGGTGATGGTGACGAAAACCTGTCCCAATGAGTCCAGACGATGAAACACCTATTCATTGAAACCATTCCGCCTTCTTGCCCTGACCCTCCGCGACGCTCGGTGAAGGGCCACAGCGGCGTTTCTAACACCGTCCAAGTCTCGCGCAGCCATCGCCCTAGAAAGAAAAAAACATTTTTTTGAACGCGATGATCACACGTTGGCCGCAGTAAACACACGTACTTGTTAAAGTCGTTCAAGAATTGCTCCTTGACAGGCACGGGAATGCTAGCGGGCAGCTGCTCCACCACCGCCGGCAGCCAGGCCGTCATCTCCGCCGGCCACGTCGTCGACATGGCGCGGAACACGGTCACCACCCCCGACGTCGTCTCCTCGTCAAAGTCGCCCACGAACCCCGTCAGCAGGCACCCCAGCAGCTGGAACCCCTGCTTCGCGAACACGTCCCGTACCGCCTGCGCGTACATGGGGAACTTGGGCGGCACGGCGGCCGACCCCGTGCTGCTGCTGCGCGCGAGGGCGTCGTGCGTGAGCACAATGCGCAAAAAGTCGAGTGCCAGGTAACAAATGTCGATCTGCACCATGGTCAGCCCCGCCACGGCCGATCCAAAGCTTGCAGAAAACGCGGGCGACGGGAACAGGATATCAGGCGTAAAGTCGACCATCTGCAGAAGCAGCCGGATGTAGTCCTCCACAACTGCGTAATATCAATCATGTCAGCCGTCCACTCATTGCCATATTCACCGTTCCGCAGCTTACCGTCTGGTACCTCAGAAGCGGGCTGTTGCTGAAGCAGCGACAAGACCTTTGTGCTGGCGCTCTCGTACGCTTGCCGGAATGCATCGCGCAGGGCCGGATCCTCTTCATTTCCAAACCGCCCAATAACCTTGCCAACGATCCAAAGGTACCCTGAAATACCATGCGCCTCAAAGGACGTCGCCATCCGCGAAAGCACATGTTGTGCAATGGGCAAGGCAGCAGCACCGAACAGCTGAAGCCCGTATCGCAACACCCGCGTCGCTCGATCTCCGACGTTGTAGTGCTCCCCGTATTTAGCAATGAGCGTGTCAAACAATGCCCACGCTTCTTCGCACGTGTTCTGACAAGTCGCGGGGAGCACTTCACCGAAGCTTCTAACGACATGAAGCATCACCTCCAGATGTTCCAAACAGTCTAGAGTAGTTGGCATCAGCGTGTATAACCCACAGCCAAATCCACGCCGCATGCTCACCGACGATGAGCTGCAGCTCGTCTTTTGTGGCAGTTGTCGGCTTGTTGAGCACCGCGTGAATTTTGGAAAGGATATCGGTAGAGAATGTTTTTAGTGACTGTGCCGCTTCTTCCATGGGCATTGAAGAGATCACATAGGCAACAGCCTCGTAAATCTGCAGCGTATCTTCCTGGTTCAACTTGTTGCCGACAGTGTTCAAGAATGAGTGCAACTGGGGTAGATATGAAACGAGATGCTGCACCCCACGACAGGTCAAGAAGGTCAACTCATCTGAATATGAACCGATGACGCACCTGTTTGCAGTCCTTGCAGAGATACTTCATGGCTACACCCGCAGCGGCAGGGACTTCAATATCCGCGTCATCAAAGCCCGCCGAAATATACTGCAGCTGGAACGGGATGTAACTCGGATGGGTGCTCGTCCACTCGGTGTAGCGCGAGACGACGAGGAGCGCGGCGTACCGCACACGCGGATGGCCAGGCAACGATGGCAAAATGTCCATGATCTTGGGGATGACCTGGTCGTCCGACACATCCATCTCCGCCCCCATGGAGCGCATCGAGAACAGGGGCGCCTCGATATCCTGCCACGACACACGCGACGCGTCCCCGCCCGTTGCCGCCACCGCCGCGGCGATCATGTCGTATGCGCGCGTGAGACACTTGTCCGTTCCCAGCACGTGGCAGCAGTCCTTCAGCGTGTCACCCATGACGTGCCGGAACGAGCGAAAGTCGTCCGCCTCCTGGGGCGACATGCTATCGGGGTCCGTAGGAAAGTGCAGGTGGCCGATGATGATTTCGACAAGGGCACTGTATGCCTGCACCAGCACGGGCGGCACCGTGGGTCGCTTGCCGATGCTGTGTGCGAGGCGCCACCAGAATGGGAACGTGATGGGGACAATGTCGAGGTCCGAGTACGCAGTGCAGTCGGCGATGGCTTCGACGATGGGCAGGAACGTCTCTGGGGTCTGAAGGATGAGTATGCGGTACATCTCTCCGGCCTCAGAGAAAATCCGCGTGTAGCCTCTGACTTTATCAGAGTCCTCTTTGCAGGTGGCGAGCAGGGGTCGCAGGGCGATGACCCGGGGTACGATGATATGGATAACAGACATGTTCTCCTCCAGTTCCTGTGTCTCGTGAATAAGATCGCAAATGACATTGACAGCTGAATCAAAGAGCTCGTCTGACGCAAGCGCGGCAAACGCAAACTCGAGGAGAGGCGTTTCCGCTAGAGCGGTGGCAATGATCTCGCCTGCACTCAACCAGCTGCGCAGACATTGAAAGACTTGTGCCTGGATGGACGATGTGACGCCTAGAGCCCACCGCTGTCAGACAAAGATTGTATGCCATGAAACGCCCACCTACCTGGGCTTTGTATATACATGGCCAAAAGCTCTAGAACCCGTCCAGCCTGGTCTGACAACAAGGTGGGCATACGCTCCCTATATTCCTCATTCTAAAATAAGGACAGGAACCAATGCAAATCAATCCAACCGTTGAGTCCTCGCAAACAAGGAAATCGTATGACTCACCGAAACGGGAATCTTGGAGTTTCCACTGAGCTCCTCTGGGAACACGGTCAAAAACTCCAACAGCACGGGCACAGACGCTGGATCGGCGCCGAACATGTCATACATGCCCTGGACGACGTGTTCCCACGCTGGGAGCTGCAGCGCGAGGCCAGAGAGTGCGAGACACAGCTGGGTGAGCACGGTGCGCGGGCCCTGCGCACACGCACGCAGCGCGGCGAGGAGCGTGTCCCGCAGTGCCAGACGGTGCTCGGGCGGGACCTGGTGCAGGTCAAACGTGACCTGCGCGAACAAACAACGCATTCAGCGCCGCATGCGATGGGTGGGGGGGGGTTGCGCACCTTGGCACGGAATGTCTGTGCGGCGAAGAGGCGCGCGGCAGGGGGCGCATCGGGGGAAGAGAGCAGCACATTGGCTGTCGACCAGGCATTCGGCTGCGTGTCGCAACCAGAGTCAATCCATCACGGGCGGTGAAAAGAAGAGGGAAGGCGATTTACAGCGTGCTGAAAGTCCTGCAGCCAGGTATTCGCGCGGTCAATGGACGGCTTGTCCGTCGCGCTGCTGAACACAGACAGCGCAGACAACACTGCGGAGACGTCGTCTGAAGACGATTCTGTCATTTTGTGCGGCTCGAGAGGTTATGGTTGGCAAGAGGCGAAGCGTTGTAGACGCTTGTTTACACTCTTGTGCTACTTGTGGATGGCAAGGCAATCTCGACTAAACCAACAGCGATCCAACCATCAAAAGACCCAAATCCAAGCACATGTTACCACAACAACACCTCTTCACCACCCCATCAACATCTCAAACCCATCCACAACCGAAAATTATCCCGCTAGCTAAATCTTGCTCGGCATATACACCCAGCCCCAGATCTTTCTCAAAGACAACATTCCTGCATGTAAATACTTACCAGGCATGGTGTAGTTATACCACACGCAACACGAGCGTGCCAAGAATCCTCCTGCTGCGTATACGTGCAGTGCACAACACACTACCCCAAATCCATCGCTGCATTTGTATACCACACGCAACACGAGCGTGCCAAGAATCCTCCTGCTGCGTATACGTGCAGTGCACAGCACACTGCACCCTCAAAGTATCCTCCCATAGACACCCAAACCAGACATGCATGCTGGTAGACACGCTGATATATTCCATCCAACATCTACCAGCACAGTTGACGTATAAACTAGAAGAGCCGCAGCTAGAACTAGGCAAGTAAAAGTAGGAATATCACCACGACCACGACACTGAAGCAAAAGAAAAGGAGGGGAAATGGCAACGACAAGCGGTCGAGTGTCGGAGTGTGTGCGCGAGCGACGAGCCAACGAGTGTGAGTGCAAAGTGCAAAAATTGTTCATAGAGCAAAAGAAAAAAAGGTCATTGCGTGAAAAGCGTACGATATGGTGTATGTGAGGGGGCCATGTGTTATGAGAAGAATGTAGGGCTGAGAGAAGAAAACAGTGTGGAATGAGGGCAGAGGTGGACATGTCAAGGAAACAAAACACAATGACAAACGCTTCGACGCAGAAAAAAACAACACCCGACTCCGTGGCGACGGCTGCGGACCACGGCCCCGTCGCGGCTTGAGATGTCTCTATAGACACACACCACCGTTGGACACGCAGACGTGTGGGAAACCCTCTACGGCCGAAGGAACCTCTTCCTCGTCTACAAATACACACACTCATCAGCCCCACATACTCCACAGCCGAAACAACACCACTTACCCCCTGCTTATCGGTAGGCGTCAACGGCCTCCCACTCTCCAAACGCCTCTTCTTGTCCTCCAGCTCCAGCTTTTGCTTCTCCAGCGCCTCCCGCATCTCGCGGTGGCGCGCATACAGCTCCTCCTCCGACTGCCTCAACTTCGCCTCCTTCTCCAGCACTTTCTGCTGGAACACAGACTTCATTTCCGCCTCCATTTTGGCGAGCTTTTGCTCGTGCAGCTGACGCTCCTCCGCCGTGCGCAGTGCAGGGCTTTCAACACCACGTCAGTCCCGACACGCCGCATCGAGACGCAAGCCCACTCACTTGATCTCCTTGAAGACACTCGAATCCTGCGGCACGCCCATGCTGAGCAGCTTGGCACTACGCCAGTGCTCGTACAGCACGCCGTCGGTGCGCTCGCGGAGCTCTTCCATGTACGTGCGCACAAGCATCTGGCGCAGCGTCATAAAGTCGCAGTGGGCCTCATTGTCGACCTCTATCACACCCCATGGGTATGCGCGGCCGCGCACAGCACGTCCGTCGGGTGTGATGACTTCGTGGTTGGAGCCAACGACGGCAAAGGGAATCTTACTCTGGAGAGAGGTGAGTTGGCAGGGCCATGCCAGACGCGCGCATCAACGTACGGCGATCTCTGTGTTTTCAGCCACGGTCTCCTCGTCCTCGTTCTCATAGGAGGGGGCCTGGAAGATCTGGATGTTGTGGTGCGCAATGTCCGAGAGCACTCGCCGTTTGAAATTGGCGATTTCGTCGTCGGTAAGTGTGTCTGCCTTTGCGATGATGGGAATGAGGTTGACTTTTTGGTGGAGACGGCGCATAAACTCAATGTCGATCTGCTTGAGACTGGGAAGAGAGGGTGAGTGGCGCGGCGACAACAGGGGGAGGACATACGAGTGGCCGGTGGGCTGGATAAAGTAGAGACACGCATGGACGCGGTTGTCGACGGTTTTCTGCCTGTTGACGCGGGATTCCTGCTCGAGGTAGGCATCGAAGCGGGACTCGATGTTTTCGACAATGGGTTTCCAGCTGGCAAAACCATGAGGGGCGCCCATGGTGTGCATGTGAGCATGTGGGGGCGTACCTGGCGTCATTGTTGACAAAGTCGCCAAAGCCAGGGGTGTCGACGACAGTAAGGCGGAGACGGACGCCGCTTTCCTCAATGTCTGCATGGGGGGGTGAGGCCAGGTCAGGGACGGGTGACTGGGGACTGACCAGCACTGATGCTCTCGATGGCGACGGTTTTTGGCCTCTCCGTGCTGGGGGGGATGGGCTCCTTTGGGGGATAGAGGGTGGTGTTGAAGAGGGTGTTGACGAGGGTGGATTTTCCAAGGCCGGACTCGCCTGGGGGGAAAGGGGTCAAGGGTGTGTGGGGAAAAAAGATGCGGGGGCGCACCGACGACCATGGTGGTGAACTGAAAGCCCTTGCGGACGCTCTTGCGGTGGACCTGGTTGGGGAGGTTGGCGAAGCCGACGTAGCCCATGAGCTTTTTGCGGACGACGGCGGGGACGGAGTGGCCGTTGGGGACGCCGTTGGGGAGGCCGTTCGCAGCGGGGGCGTCGGAAGCCATGGGGGGCGGGGGGAGAAGGCGAGGATGCTTACGCAATCAGCGGCGTGTAGAGAAGACGTACACATCACGTGACTGTGCCCCACAAGAGAGGCCGAGGGCCCAGTGGGACCCATAGCATCCGTTGTCCCGTCGAGAGAGAGAGGACAGCGAGCAGCCGCCGTTGCTCACCGCTCGTCGCAGCAAAAAAACAGGGACGCACGTCGTTCATGGCCGTTCTCGCGCACACCGACTGGCAGCCACCGAGAGAACCCTCCCCCGCGCCCTCCTCCCGCTCCATGGAGCCCCGCATCCACCCCTCCTCGTCCTCCTCCATGGACCCGCGCATCCACCCGCCCTCGTCCGTGTCCCCAGACACGGCCCCGCCCCCGTCCCCGTCGCCCCGCGCGTCGCCGTTGCCTGCCCAGCCGCCGCCGCCGCCGCCGTCGTCGACGTCGTATCCTGCGCAGCAGCCGTGGCAGCCCTCCCCACAGGCCCCCGCCTTTTATCCCGCGTATCCCTCCTACTTTTCGCAGCCGCATCCACAGCCGGGGCCCTATTTCGACCCGAACCACCAGTTTGCGCAGTGGGCATACCAGCAGATGCTCTTCAACGCGCAGGCCCAAGCCCAGTTCCACGCCCAGCAGCAGCAGCAGCATCCCGTTGCGCTCGCCCCGCCGCCGCCCCCTGCGCACCAGCGCACACGGAGCAGCACGCCCCCGCAGCAGCCCGACTTTTATCGCACCGCGGGCGACCAGCACGCCTTCCATCCGTACGCCGCCCCGCCCCGCCGTCCCGCCCGCCAGACGTCCGCCGCTCCCGCGGCCGTGGAGGCGCAGCCGCCGTATGGACGGACCGATGCCGCGGGGTCGTCTTCCTCGCTCACCTCTGCCTCCTCTGCCCGCAGCCGCAAGGCGTCCAATCCGACCGCGCCGCCCCCGCAGGACGTCCGTCGCCCCGCAAAGCCGAGTCCCCTCGCGCAGACCACGTATGGGCCCCGCCCCACCTCCTCCGGCACGGTCCGTCCCGCCTCCCCGCCCACCCCGCGTCAGAGCACCTCCCACGCAAAGCGTCTCAGCATCAGCAAGGACGACTCCCAGCTCGGCGACCCCGTCGCCGTCCCCAGCGCCTCCATGGTCCGTGCCGGCGGCCTCAAGGGCCGTCTCCGTCGCGCCCTCTCCTTCAATGCCGCCTCCACCCTCGACGAGTCGTCCGACGGCGACGATGGCAAGCTCAACTCCCGCAGAAAGGCCCTCGCCAACGCGAGCAAGGTCAACGCAGCCGCCACCGCCGCCGCCGCCGCCGTCGCTGCTGCTGCGCCCCGCAACGACGACGACGTCTCCCCCCCCGCCTCCCCCACCACCCCCACCGCTCCCGCCCCCCCGCCCCCCGCAGAGGCCTCCATCAAGGGCAAGTCCCGCGCCCGTCGCGCCGCCTCCCTCTTCAACACAAAGCTCAACGCCTCCACCGACAACATCTCCCTCTCCTCCACCGTCTCCAGCGCCAGCGTCATGATCCGCAAGCTCGGCAGCATGGGCCGCCTCGCCCGCAAGAACAGTCTCATGGGCATCACAAGTCTCTTCAAGGACAAGGACAAGGACAAGGACGGCACGGGAAGCAAAGACAAGGGCAAAAAGGGCGCCACCGCCGTGGCGAGCGTCACACACGCCACCGCAGAGGTCGACCGCGCCGGCAGCGGCAGCGACGGCCCCGAGGTCAGTGGCCTCAGTCCCGCCGCCCGTCTCGCGCGCCAGCATACCATCCGCAGCAACGAGGAGGCCGCCCGGCAGAAGGCCGCGGAGGAGGCCCGCGCCCGCGATGCCGCCGCCGCTGCTGCCTCTACGGCTGGCGGTGTCGGGGGTGCACCCGTCCCCGTGTGGGAACGCGGTACGGCACCGCGCAGCGCGCGGCGGGGTGTCATACGCGAGGACGACGGCGGCGAGGAGGGCCCGGCGAGTGGCGGCGAGGCGAGTGACAGTGACAGCGGCAGCGAGGAGGGTACGTATGAGGCGGCGCATCGCGAGCGGGGGTGGGACGACGACGACGAGGATGTCACTATCAGGGTGGGTGGGCCGGTGCCGCAGTCGCACCCACACGGCGAGGAGGACGACCCCTGGGCCGTTGGCTTGCGCAGGAGCATAGAACGCGCCCGGCGTCCAGCAAAGGGCATCCTAAAGAGTGCGTTGTCCCTCGCTCTGACACACTGGCACCCCTCCTGACGTTGATTGCCAGATGCATCCTCGTATGACCAAGAGTCCCTCCTGGCACAGGCACCCAGCGCGTCCTTTACGCGCGTGCGCTCCAACTCGTATAACCAGTCGCCGCACAACCACGAGCCCGGGCCCCTCGCGCGCATTCCCTCCCCCGACCCGGACCACATCGACGGACTCTACCCGCACACACGGCCCAACGGCACCAGCACCACACCCGGCGACGCCCAGACCTTTATCCCGCCCTTCACATTCGAAGACGCGCCGCACACCGCGTCCTCCGACCGTTCCACCCCGAGCCCGCAGCCAGGACCCGCGACGACACACGGGCCCCCGCACGGGTTCTTCAACCTGGCCAACATGAACTCCTCCGCGCCCGCGCTCTCCACGATGCACGGACACCCCGCCCCGCCGCCCCTCACGCACCGCGCCGCCACGGCGCCCGCCAAGCGTCTCGCGTTCGCGGCGCACCTCTCGATATACGACACGTTCTCGCCGCACGTGTACGACCGTCGTAGCGAGCCCGCCACGTGCAACCGCCTCACGCCTGCACTTGCGCAGCGCATCAAGGAGGAGCTCAATTCGTACAAGATGGAGGAGATGGAGGTGCATGCTGCTAGTCGGGTTCAGTGCGTCGTGGTTTTTTCTTTCGCTGTTGCCTTTGCTGATGCTTTTATTGTGTAGCACGCAGTTTTTCGTATGACGCATTAGCTATGCATTGCAGGTGCATGCCGTGAGCCGGGTCCAGTGCGTGTTCCTTGCTTTCCCGTCTGGCAGAGAACTCACATGCCTGTTCTTGCAGCACTCAGTTTTTCGTATGACGCATTACCCTGCATACAGTATTCTCGGGCCATCGTTTCTCTTCTCGTCTCTTTCTCTCTCAAGTCAATCCCCATCATCTACCACCACCACCCCAGATTCCCAGGTACCCCCCAAGCTCGCTCCCAGCCTGCCTCAACCAACCACACCAGCAACAACAACCAGCACACGCCACACGTCCTCGTGCCGGGTCCTGGCACACGTTTTATTATATACCCTCCCGTTTTCCAAATGTACCACACGCACAAGACACCCAGACACCCCCCACCCCCCTCTCTCCCCCTTCCCCCAACGTCTTTAACGCAAGCCCTTCCCTCCCAGCGGGGGAGCTCGCGACAGCCGTACATTGTCCCCATTGTTCTTGCTTTTTTTCTGCCTCAATGTCGGCTCGTTTACCCTTCCCTTTTTTTTTTTCTCCCGTACGTTCAAGTTTCAATTTTCATTCCTTCGACTCTGGCTGCTCTTATCCCCCCCCTCCCCCCCCCCCTCTTACTCCTTTCATTGCCATCGATTTTACCAGATCTCATCCCTTTCCCCCCCCCCAACCCTCCCTTACCCCCTCATACTCGTCTTGGACGGACTCGGCGGGCTCTGCTCGACACAGATCTCTCCTGTTCTTATATGAAGCAGTACGTACGTACGACCACGGTGGTCAATCTCATGCTATCCAGACCCAAAAAAATATATTTGCACATATGGACTCGATTCACTGCAGTGCTCTCTGCTCGTTCGTGCACGTATGGCAGTGATATATATATAGCCCATCCATCTGAGAGGGTCTTTATACCAGTGAGAAGTGCTTGTGTATTATACATGATGTTGTTGGCAAAAAGAACCTAGATGTTTAAGTAAAGAAAAAAAGAAAAAAAAGGGAAGAACGAAAAGGAGATATAGAGTTCGTGAACTCTAGGGACTACATATACTAATCCCAAGAGGGTGACGTGCTGTAGGCACTCGTCTTACCGTTCAGCACATTCCTGGACGGACTCGACGGCGACCATGCCGGCGAGGTTGGACTGTATGCGGGAGATGCGGGGGCTGCCGACCATCATCAATACCCACGAAAATCAATATATACTAATATACACTCACAATACGTCGGCGCTGGAGAGCAAGACGGCATATGTCAGTGTCGTTTCTACGAAAATAGTTGACTGCTCACATGTGGGCGAATAAGCGGGCGACGTCGGAGCTACACACGTGTCAGCAAACCAATACCAATTGCTCTCCACACTCACAGTATTTGGGCGATGCCGGCGATGCCAGAGGGGAAGTAGGCGAGTATTTGGGTGATGAAGGTGACGCTTGTGCGGGTGCTAGACAATATGTTAGCAAAGGGCATAAAGACTTGAGAATGGCGCTCACAAGCTACATGATGTTAGACAGCCATGAACGGGTCAGCACTGAATGAAATGCAGATACGATAAATATACTTGCTGGGTGAATCTGCAACAAGCGTCAGTGTGACAGCTACCCAAAGTGAAAAGTCGCTTACATCGAGGCGACGCTGGGCTGAAAGATGGACTTGTAGGCGAGTACCGTGGAGAGGTTGGACTGAAGGATGGACTTGTAGGTGAGTACCGAGGCGACGTCGGGCTGAACGACGGTGACTGAGGACTGTAACGTGGCGACGTAGGCGAAAACGAGGGTGAAGTTGGTGAGTATCGCGGACTTGTCGGTGAGTACCCAGGCGATGTTAGATTCAATGCAGGAGACGTGGGAGAGTACGTAGGAGACGTTGGACCGCGTCCTCGATCGTAGAATGGCGAAGTAGCGTAAGGCGACGCCCCAAACGGTGATGTGGCGGCACCAAATGGCGACTGCGGGACATACGGTGATGTTGGCGAATACGCATTTGGCGAGGATGGGCTATATGCTGGACCGCCTGGAGACATACCTCCAGCACCCAACGGACTCTGTCCGAAACCACGATACTGGAAATTTGTCGTCTCCTCGCCTCCACTGGTTGCCAGCGGCGAGAAGGCAGCCGCATCACCCTTGAAAGATGACTCCACCCATATGGGAGAATTGCTGTCGTAAGGTGTCATTGCAACCGGTCCAGGTGTCATCGCACCGTCCGCATGTGCGGTGAGCAAGTTGTCCGCCTGCAGCCGTGAATCGACAATGACGTCCTTGAGCATATCCATGTCAAGAGCGACGTCGAACGATCCCGTCCCCATCGGGGCCATCTGACCAAACAACACATTCTCTGCGACACCATGGCAGTCATCTTTCTCGCCCAATGCAGCCGCCTCCATGAGGATTTCCACCGTCTCCTCGAACGAACATCTCATTAATGCGCCAGTCTCCGCACGGTTGATACCGTGCCGTGTAATAGCCATAAGAGACCCGCGGTGGGTCATAAGATCACAGAGGAGTGCAAGATGCCGGAAGTTGACGTAGGAACCGTCAAACTCGATGACGGCACGAAGCTCCCTGAGTAACGCCCCTCGAGCAGCCTCAATCCCGAGCACTTGGAAAATCTCCACGCAGCTATTGGAGTACGTTCGCCGGAAGTCAACGCCATCGATGCACATTACTGTCTTCAGATTGACGCCGTCCGTCTCCAACACCCATTCTTCTTCCTTTTTGGGCTCAATTTTGCCCTCTGGGGAGACGGAAATCTTGTTATGTTTCACCAAGAAGACTCGTCGGATATCTTTGACACCGCGCAAGCTGACAGAGTTCAGCATCGTATTCTCCAGTTGCCGGAGGAAAACGTCCTCTTCAACCGTCCCCATGCCATCCTCATCCTTGTCCATACCACCCACCACACGACAACGAATGATGAGCCTCTCCGAATTGTCCTCGCTCCAGATGACAAACAAGTCCTGAGAAAAACTCTCAGCAATCCGGCTGGCAACATAGCTCATGTCAAGCTTCCGATCAAGCATCTTTGCACGGTCAAGTTCCAATCGCAGTAACCAAGGCGATTGAAGATGTAGATGCGACTCGATCCCTTCGTCGGGGATAGCAAAGAAGGCTTCAACAAAGTCTCGATCCTCATCGATAAGTGTGGTCGAGGGATCCGGATCATAGAAGATCTCGACCGCTGCAGTGACCGTCCGAAGTGAAGTGTATGCGAGTTCTGTTTGAACAGCTTTAGCCTGCTCGTCATCGATGGCTCTTTCCGGTGTGAGGTAGACGCTGAGGGACGGCGTCTTGATATTCGTTGCAACATTGATAATCTCCTTCAATCGTGGCACACCTAGGGTGACATTCTTGGAGGCAACACCGGCATAGTGGAAAGTGTTCAGAGTCATCTGAGTGGCGGGTTCTCCAATAGACTGAGCAGCCAGCGTCCCGCACATCTCCCCTGGATTCACCAGTGACTGGTTGAACTTGGTCTCCACTTCACCCAACACCCATTCAAATGCTTCACGGTTCAGATGGAATTCCTCTAGAACAGGACGTGCCGCAAACGTGGAACGAAGATGCATGCCGAATAGCAAAGTTGCATTCGCCTGCATCTCACGACTGATAGGATCATCACCACGTACAACAATCAGCCGTGAACCCAACGCTCGGACAGAATCCACGATGTACACTGGTTCGAGATCGCTTGGTTTTCGTCGGTCAATATGGAAAATTTGTTGCGCATTTTGGACAACGCGACGCAAGTTGACGGGGAGATAATGTGGTCGACTTGGATCAGCAGACTTGAAGATAAATTCACGAAGAAGACGGCGGTCTTCGATCAATTGGTTCCATTCTTCGTCAAGTTTAGCTTGTAGATCAAGTGAGCTGTCGTCCAAGCCAACTTGTAGAGCCCCTGGCGCGAATCCCTTCGAAGGCTCTGTCACATCCACTCGGTATCGCCATTCAAATGACTTGTCAGTCAAATGATAGGGATCGACGGACTGGCGCTCAATAAATGCGCCATCCATACCGTCTTCACCATAGGTGAACTGGAGAAGATCACCCAGCGAATTGCGCACCGTGCCATCGTAGCAAACCATGACGTCCTCTAACGCCTTCACGAGACGACGCTGAATATAACCAGTTTCGGCCGTCTTGACAGCCGTATCAATTAAACCTTCGCGACCGGCCATAGCGTGGAAGAAGTACTCTTGGGGAGTTAGACCGCGAAGATAAGAGTTCTCGACAAATCCGCGGGCCTCGGGACTATAGTCATCCTTTGTGAAATGCGGTAGCGTGCGATGACGGAACCCAAATGGTATCCGTTTCCCCTCCACACTTTGCTGCCCAACACAAACGGCCATTTGTGAGATGTTAATGAATGAGCCCTTGGATCCCGCAACAACCATCTGTTTGACGTTGTTGTCGTCCTTCAAGCTTTTCTGCACATCCTGGCCAGTTTGGTCACGTGCAACGTTCAGTTCACGATTGACCTTGCTCTCGAAAGATTCACGGATGGTCATCCCAGGCGATGGACGCAAGCGGTCCTGGTACGCTTCCTCCAGAATATCATGAACCTTACTCTTGGCTTCTGTAATCCGTTGATTAATGATAAGCATTGTCTGCTTGTCCGCGATGGTATCACCGATACCGATACTGAAGCCATTGTGGAAGAGCCAGAAATTCACGATCATTTGCAGGCCAGTGAATAGTCCCACGCATGCCTCAGGCCCTTTCTCCCGAAAGACGACGTGTACGAGACCTCCCTGTGAGGCTCCGACAGTTTTCTTCTCCACTACACCGTAAATGATATCGCCATTCTCAATGAGCATCCCATCATCAATAACGGGGTTCGCTGAGTGATCATCAGGATTACGTGAGATATTGATTCCCCGAGGTATGCACATGCTGAGAAGCTGTTTCCCTGTCCACAACGGCTTGGGCTTGACGATAGCAGGAATGGGAACAGTCCCATCCCACTCAGGGAGCCAAAGCAGGATATTCTGGACCTGATTCCAATCCAAGAACGTGTCACGGAGAGTAAACTTGCGAATGCCGCAAAGGGTATCTTGTACGATGCCCATGACTGGTTTGTTGGCTTGCGGTGAGATAATCTGACGCGGGACCCATGCAATTTGACTGAGTTCAGCCCGAGTCTCTTCGCTTTGTGGCACGCTAGAAAACGATGAGAAAAACACGGAGTGACCCACTTAAATGAACATACTGCATATTCATCTCGTCGCCATCGAAATCGGCGTTGTAGGGAGGTGTTACAGAAAGGTTCAAACGAAAGGCTTATCCCTTGTAAGATGACAGCACTAACTCTAATACCAAGTATGACTTACTGGAATAGGGCATGAGCTTCACCCGATGACTCATCATACTCATCTTGTGCAGACTTGGTTGACGATTGAATAGGACATAACTAAGTAAAAAATCAATACACAATTCATACAAATTTGAAGTACTACTCACTCCCCGTCCTTGAGATGTCGCTCGACAATCCAACCATAATTCAAAAATGCATCCGCCCGCTTGTTATGCCGCAAGTCAATGCGTTCACCACTATCACGGACAACATATCGTGCTCCAGGGTATTCTTGGGGCCCATTTCGGACGAGTTCCTGGAGGTATGCAATATTATAGGGCGTTACTATTGAAAATAGTGTCAAGTGCATCCTCTCCCATGAACAGTCGACTTTCTTACCTCGTTCCGGATAGGTCAACGTCATAGCAATACTCTTAGGCACGCCGACCTCGTCAAGGGCGAGGTTGGGATCGCCAGTGATAACCGTTCGTGCAGAAAAATCAACACGTTTCCCCATTAAGTTACCACGCAGACGACCCTCTTTTCCCTTGAGACGCGCACGAAGAGCCTTCAATGGACGGCCGGACTTCTGCAGAGCCTGCGGGATACCAGCGATGTCATTGTCCATATACGTTGCGACGTGGTACTGGCAGCGGCATACGTATTAGTTGGGAAAACAACAATTGCACTGATACATGCCTGAAGGAGTTGTTCATGTTCAGTTATAACGTGTGCCGGTGAACCCTCTTGCTCGCATTTTCGCACGAGGGCAGAGGTTTTGAGGATATCGGTCAACTTGTAGGTAAGGTCATCCTCGCTGCGGACAGTGCCCCCATCAACGGCAATACTAGGGCGGACGGCGGGCGGTGGAACAGGCAACACAGTAAGTATCATCCAATCCGGGCGTGCATACTCCTCATTCAGCCCAAGGAGTGTGATGTCGGAGGGGGGTATCTTTTTAAGTACGTTGAAACACTCGGAGGCAGTAAACAAACGCTTCTCAGGTTGCGTCGATTTGACATCCTGCAAACGATGAGTAAATATGAATTTAAAGTGACAAACAGGCTACATCATTTGGCAAAACACAAACCATGTCATCCTCATCTTTGGTTTTCTTGTATTGCAGAAATAGCTTCAGGGTTTCTCTCCTGATTTGAGGCTGAATATGCCCACAGCCGCCATGGCCCTTTTTAACAGGAACAACCTCGTCAGGCACTTCTCCCTCATTCTCTTCAATGACGTCGGGCTCGCAATGATTTTTCGATTTGCAGTGACTCCAAACAACGGACATGCGTGATTTTGGGTCGCGCAGATGCTTGACCTTGTCCGCGAAAGCTGGATCGGACTGATCAAGCGTGGAATGGCGCGATATTGATAGTAGAAGTAAGGGATATTGTTACGGATATGAGAGTAACGCCAATGGACGACGGGTAACGAAGGCAGGACATGCAAAAATGGATACGTCAGCGGACTGTGTGGCAAGACAACCCGCAGCAATAGCATGACAGGTTAAAGGTACGGACAAGCAAGTAGAAAAACAAACAAAACGCAGAGAACAACATGTTTTTGAACTGCCATGAAGACGTGCGCACTAAGTCTGCACCACACTCATCCCTCCGTCAGAGAGCGAGAGTAATGTGACCATCCATCCATTTCGCACTCCTCGTTAAGCCCCCCATTTCACCCGCGCTGTGGGCCCAACCTCACGGGGCGTGTACCATGGTCCGACGCGGCGGTCAAGCGACCGATGTCGCGCGCCAGACCCCACCCAGGGGAAGAGTCACCAACAGCTTGACATGGAACCGCGGGTTTGGGGTTCCCCGAAGGGGAGAGCCCCCAGAAAATTTGGAGAGGTGGGGCGCAAAAACGAGATGAGAGCAAAGTAACGTCGACTCACAAGGTCGGCCTTGAGCTTTCCACAGTTGACGCAAATGCTTTCCAAGATCTTTTTGACTTTGACAATAAAACCTGTTGAGAGGAGACGAGTGAGCGATATACGTCAGGCCTGGATATAAGATCCACTGTACCAATGTGAAAAACTGGTCTAGCAAGTTCAATATGACCAAAATGGCCAGGGCATTCTGACATCCCCTCACCGCACGTCTGGCACTTGAAGTTGCGATCTATGGTACCCAACCGTGGGTCCATGAGCCCACCTTGTTTCGGTTTATGAGTGCCTTCCTCCCATAGTTCGGGATTCTCGATCTTGGCGACAGAGTGCGCTTTCTGCTGCATGTTAGTACGGAAGCAAAAAGGTTGGGTGGCATAGCGTCGAACTGACGATTTCTTCAGGAGACAAAATCCCAAACTGGACTTCTTTGACTTGCCGAACTGGTGCAGCGGAGTAGGCAAACTGATGACCAAGCATGGTGGAGTATTACAATGAGGGGATGCTCAAAAGGAGATGGTTGAAGCAGCAGCTGTGCACGTCAAAAAAGAGAAGCAAACCGTCTATAATGATGTTAGAGTCGCCAAGGTGCGAAGAAACAATCTTTTCGGAGGTTTCAAGCAGCTAGAAGAAGAAACCAAGGATGAGCTGGAAAAGCTAGTACCACACGGCTGTGGCAAGTGTGGTGTTGCTAAGGTCAGGAAAACGCTGAGGACCCGCAAATGAAGTCCTCAAACACTGGATGGCGTTAGCACGGCAGAAGGATCAAGCCTAAGCAAGGATCGGTGATGAGGATGATGGACGTCGCGACGAGGAACGCCTCTACGTGAAAAGGTTTCAGGCGGAGCTTAAAGTCCAAACCTTTCAAGTTTGCTACCGCTTAACCTCTCTTCGAGTCATCTGAAGGATATCGCGCTCAGTGAATCAGTTGCCTATACACAGACTCGTTGCAGGATGGAGGAGGGGCTGATTTCCCGCTGAGCGTCAATTTTGCTGACTTCGCTACCGTCGACATCCGATACGTAGCCGCGACTTCTCTGAGCAAGCTGTTTGACTTTCGAACACCCTTGTGACACTGAGCTACCATCGCCTTCCTTTGGATCCAATGTGACTTCTTATTCCCCTGAAATCATTCTGTTAGAGTACTCTGGGACTTGGAGGTTTTTTCTCCTTCGGTCTGCAGAGCATGGAGATGACAGCACCTCGTGTCGATTCGGCTGATCCCTTCCTATGCAGCGCCGTTTGCTACCAGGTGTCATTAAATTCCTGGACAATCACAGTTTAATTGACCGATTCTCTCTACTGATACACGGCCTTTCGAATTGATAATGTAGTATACTCCTCTTCCGCGTATGCACTGCACTGGATATTATTCCCTGAGTAGAGTTTATTGGCAGCCTTCTCGAAGAATGCAAAATCTACTGCTTGACCGGACTTGCATACAGAGCTAGGCTATCGTACGCTATAGATTCCACGCCAAGTTCAAAGTCAGCCAGAGCTTCGTGAAGTGTTTAGTCAGCAGCCACTTGCGCCCGTCGCAGCGCGTACGTGGTAGTTGCCAACTCTGCCTCTCCTACCTTACACCATACAACTCAACAATGTCACTTACTTCTTTGATATGGGGCCAGTCTCAGTTCGATGATGCAGTTGGTGAGTCACTAGCGCGTAGCTTTAAACGCTTGAATACTCACCACTCCTGATTCACAATTACAAAGAGAAGGCTACTTCTGAGCTTCGGTTAGCTGAAGAAGACATTGCGCTCAACCTAGAGATATGTGATCAAATCCGCTCAAAGTCTGTTCCGCCAAAGAATGCCACTCGTGCTCTCAAGCGACGATTGAACCACAAGAATCCAAATGTGCAACTCTTAGCTCTAGGGGTGCGTGTCGCCATCTTAAATTACTGTGCGAGAGTTATTGAAGACTAGAGTAGCTCACTGATGTGTGTGTGAAGAATGGTGGTGATCATTTCTTGAACGAGGTGGCATCCAAAGAGTTCATGGATAACCTCGTCTCCATCTTGAAGATACCTACTCTCAACCTCGATGTGAAGAATAAGATTCTACGATATATTCAGAACTGGTCAGTAGCATTCGAGGGAAAATATACTTTGGGTTATGTCGGCCAAGTGTATAGAGAACTAAAGTTAGAAGGTGTGTCTACGCCTCATCCCGTTGAGACGAACGCCTGTCATCATTCACGCTGTATAGGCTTTGAATTTCCTCCTAAGGACATGACTGTAGCCAGCTCTGCGATGGTCGATACTTCCACGGCCCCCGAATGGATCGACTCCGACGTCTGTTTACGCTGTCGCACCGCCTTCACATTCACAAACAGGAAGCATCACTGTCGTAATTGTGGGCAGGTATTTGATCAGCAATGCTCGTCGAAAACGCTACCGCTTCCTCATTTCGGAATCACGCAAGAGGTGAGGGTGTGTGATGGGTGCTTTGCCAAATTGAATAAGCGTGACAAGGAAAGATCGTGAGTCCGTTTATATCATGACCCCTTAAGTATCTTTCTCAGATCGTCCGATTCAGACAAAGCCTTGACTTCTCTTCCGGACATACTCGCCTCTCACCGTCTTCTCGCACGCATAGGCACCGCAGTGCGCGGGATCTTGCCGATGCAGAACTACAACAAGCCATACAGCTATCTCTTGCAGAGTCCAACGCATCATCTCATGGGCCTTATCGTTCCAACGGACCTCCATCTAACCGATGGCAAACATCTGAGCCTCCACTCGTGGATCGTATGACGCGCCCCACTACGAATGGATATAAAACTGAGGACGATGACGACCCTGAATTGAAGGCCGCCATTGAAGCGAGTCTCCGCGAAGCCAATGCCCCAAAGCCTAGCGCGCCTGTAGCAGCGTCATACGATGAACCTGAAGATCATGTCTATCGGGGGACTCCCACGTATGCCAATGGCAGGGGGGAGGAAGTCGCAGTTCCGGCGCACCCGCCCTTGCCCACTCTGCCCAATCATGACCTCGATCCGCGCGAGACAGACGCAATTCTGACGTTCAACCAGACGATTCAGGATGCGCAGTCTCAGGGCGGCTCAAGTCTTTCGCGAATATCCAATGCACATGAGATGTATGGTCATGCAAACAACTTGCGGCCAAAACTAGCTCTCAGTTTAGACGACGCCGATAGGAAAGAACGTCAGTCTCTTTCTTGATCATCATTGTAACCCACTAATTCTACTTCCAGAGATGCTATCGGAAATGCACGACAAGCTCTCTCAAGCTGTCCGACTCTACGACCGACTCTTGACGGAACAGATAGCTCATCCAACCTGGCGAGCGGCATCTACATCTCAGCAATCATACAACCGTGCAGCAACGCGATATCATGCTCTTGACAGCTCTGCCCGCTCGGAATTTGGAGAGTGGTCACGCCAGCAAACTGTCGGTTCTCCGCAACCCGTGAAGCAGGGATATCAGACAGTCGCTTATCACCCGACATACGTGTCACCCTCTCCAGTACAGAACCAACTACCAGTGCAACAACAACCATCGTACGCACCAGAGCACGGAACAGCGAACAGCTATACTCCCCAAGCGCCCCCGGTTCAAGTACCAGATTCATGCCAGCAACCACCTCCTGCGCCCATGGGATCATCCTATCGCGAACCGTATGCCCATCAACAAACCTGGACTCATACAACCGAGGAGACGCCTACACCACAGCCGCCGCAACATGCATATCAAACGCCGACTCCAGTCTCAGAGCCCTGGCCACAAAATCAGCAAAATCAACCTCAACACCATGTGATGGGGCAAGTACATGAGGCTCCAAGGGAACAGCTTCAATCGCATTCTTATCCTCAACAGACTCCTACTTTACCACCCGTTGCCAATCAACAGCGACTGGTAACCCAGCGTCTTCCTCCCGTCTCCCCTCCAACAGTTGCCCAGCAGCAATACGCGCCCATGGCACCACAGCCCACACAACCCATACAGCCTTCTCATGCACAGCAGCAGCAAGCCTATTATCGGCCTACTTCATCGTCTACACTATCTAGGCACAATACTGTCAATAGTTCATCGTACGCTCCGCCTGCACCCCCGTCATCCTCGACGACACTCAGTCGTGGCAACACAATCTCATCGCACCCACAGCCTCAACAAGTCTACGCGCCTCCGCTTGGTACGTCAAATCCACTCCCTGCGTTTCCTACGGCACCCACGTCGAATCCACAAATGTACCCGCTGTATTCCCCACCAACAACTGCGTTTGAGGAGACTAAGAAGGAGGTGGCGTTAATAGATTTGTGAGAATCTTGAAGAGTATGTATTGACATGTAATAGTTGTTTTTGGCACACATGTTTATGGTATTAGCTGGTTCTCTTCACACACCTGCATTTTGCTTGTAAGAATGCGAGAATGGGTCGACGTTGTGCATCAATTTCCAAGCGTTATTTGACGCGACAGCTTTTAACCACCCTACCTTCCTGGCAGCTCCGTCATCAACGTTCAACGCCTGCAAGCATACAGGGCTCGGCAGGGAACGACGGCATTTGTGCCATCCATATGCAGATTTCCTGGGCCCCAGGTTGGAAAGCTTTGTTCTCTGAAGATATATGTCTGGAGATGCAGCGACGTCCTTCATCCTTTCCGTCCTCTATAGGGATGCCAGCTGACATGCTGTCCAGCTAACAGAAGTCTCTGCATAGTCTAAGAGCAATAGTACGTCTATACAATATTTGGTGTGCTTGAACACAGTACAGTAGCAGCACAATGCATTGCAGCATTAACTGGCGCGTGCACAGCTGTCGTCGAGAACAAGATAATAGGTTGCAAGATGTGGGTTACAGTATGATGGTGCTGGAACCACTGGCTGCACGCCTCGACGTCAGCAGGTCATCCGTGACTACCTTCAAGTCTTTCTTTAATCCCGGCCGGCTAATATTATATGCATTGCAGATCACTTGTTGACGGTTTATGGCACAACTTTCACGTTGACATCAACCCTCAAGGTTGATTTGGCCAAAATGATGGACCTTGAAAGATCCCAGCATACAACAACTACAACACATACATGAGAGGATTCTCCCGCACAAACGACAACATCAAGTAATGTGGCGGAAACCCCATATCTTTGTAACGCAAGCTATGACAACGTCGAGAAGATCTGAATCGCTGGCCTATCATGAGTGCCAATGACGCTGTAGGGCCTTGTGCTGGGATATCCTCGTTAGGGTCCGGACCCTCCCTAGAAGCACTAAACCTTAGGCTTTTTCAAAGCCGTCGTCAGATACCAGCAACATCTGTACCATCATCATTGGTTTCCATTTGCATAACCATGCCCTCGTTGCAAGACTCTGGTTTTATATCCGAGACTTCGAATTGTGAGCTCCTAGAGTATTATGAATTGGATGTACGGGTTGCCTGTTGTAGGTACCTGAAGAACTGGGAACTGCCGAGTGCTAGAAGAATGTATTGCTTTCAAAGGCTTCTCTGTTGATATACAACTTCTAGATATTTGACGTGCTAATTCGACAGACGCCACACCGTTTACTTTGTGCGCGCAATGCGTAGCTTATTGGGCTTGTAAACATAGTTCTCACTAAGCAAGACAGCGTTCAACTTCACGAGTATCACATAAACCAACCGAAACATCACCTGTAGTTCTTCGGAGGAATGTGCTTGACCGTCTCAGGCTGCACATAGTAATCCCAACCTGACCCGTGAATCCAGTTTCATTCTTGGATACACGGCAGTTCGCACAAGCAGTCTCACCTTGTTTTTCAGCAAATTGAATGGCATCCTCTCTGGTATTGAAGGCAATCCTCGTGCCTTGCATATAATCTGCACTAAGAATATCCTCATTATATTGCGACAGGACGGAAACGGTCAGAGGCGAACGAGCTGGTCCATCCCATCAAGGGGTTCTGCCACTTCCCAGCACTAAGTGAGATGTCCCAATCAATGCGCCATTTCTCTCCCTTCGCACCTCCACTTTGCATCGTATTGCGTGTGGGCTGGAAAATACGTACAAGGCGATGTCGAAGCTCCACTAAGTTGTGAGGAAGAACGCATATGTCAACGTCCCGACATGCTGAGCATATGCCAATCGAAATGCGCACCCGGGCCTCCACTGATGATCTCTGCAGCTACAGGAATATCCTTGCTCTCCGGGATGTGAGCGACCTCTGATGACGGGGGTGTGCCTGCACTGTGTGCATTTGCTTCACCTGGAGGGTATGTAGGCATATTTGTGCTAGCTGCGCGAGCGAGACTACATAATGGATGAGTTGCGAGTGGTCTCGCCAAGTGACGAAGAGCTGTAGACATAGCGGAACACCACACGCGGTGCCCGAGAACTCGGCGCAGTACGCTCATAGCAAAGCTACATGCAACATTGGCTGTATATGCAAGATAGTTGGAACTAATAACCTGAATCGTTTGCAGAAGCAGTTCGGTATTCAATGGATATTTTATACGAAAGTGTGTAAAGCCCAGACCTGTGCAGTTCACTGTTGGGGAAATGAGAGTTGTTTGAGAGTATGAAGAACCTGAAAGCCGGTTAGAATCAATGTGGGGTTAGGCAGGATATAACCTATGTCCTTAATGTCTCTGTGAGTGTCGACAATCATTGCCACTTTCTAGAGCACCACTCAGCTTGCGAGCATCAGAGAAATGCTCGTCATGATCAGAGAGTGCGTGATCCGACTCATCAAGCACGAGAGGGACAAGTTCCGCAGGTGGGGGGGTTGGATGGACCTCCACTTCGTCAGAATCAGAGTCATCATGAGGCGCGGTACGGACCAGGTTTTCTATGGTTTAAGGACGCATTCCCTCGACCACACGACGAAGGGATTGAAGCCTCAATTCGCCAATGTGTACATGTTCTGACATCATATCGCCACCATTTCGGAGGAGGCACATATTCTTCACTGAAACGTCGGGGTACACGAGTGAGGGGTAATTGTCATGGAGTTTACTGCCTCCATAGCTAGCAAAGTGCGGTCTCATGGCAGAACAGGAGGGGCATATTCAGAACTATGATGGCTGTCAAGATGTGTGGGTGGGGATTGCGGCTCTCCGCACCAGGTGGGAAGCGGAAACTAATATCATACCCCACGTAAAGGAAAAGCGTATTCAAGACTTAAACCAAAGACATCCTCTCGGATGGAGTCAACATTAATGTACTATGACACGAGCTGTAGCTTTCACCAGCGCGTAAGCTCTGCCAGACTTCTACAAAGAAAGTAGCAACACAACGAGCTGCAGGCACCCACCCGTCGATGAACATGCTAATAGAGTTGACCACCGCCCAAAGGGTGGACAAGCCGGGTAGACTGTGGATCACTCTAGGATAGGAGTGTGACCCTTGTGGCTGGTGGTTGACTTCATTCTTATGTTCAATAAAATGTCGTTAAGATTCGCCTGTATTCAATGATCCAGACTTCGTAATATCTGTAGCAGCCCCAAGTCACGCTCACAGCAGTGAAACTTAGAGGCAATGCTTGAAAGTCACCCAAGCGAAAGACAGACGAGAATAGTACCCTAGCAATGAGGTCCTCGAATCATGGATGGTAGTGTTAGACCTCGAAAGAACTCGCAAGCGCCGTCAGGTGTTTGGGCGGATCTGAAGTCCACGTAAGGTCCAGGTCCACGCAAGGGAGCAGCAGAAACCCCCACCCCCCCACTCCCACATGGTGTTAGGGTAATAGATCGACGCCAGACGAGATTCTGGACGAGATGAAAGGGTGAGAAAGGCGGGTTGAAATTAAAGTTCGTAAGACTATACATAGCATTGTGGGCGGTGGAAACGAACGCCAATTAGTAACAACAGAGATCGATGCCTGTTGATGGAGGCGCAGCATGGGGAGTTAAGGAAGTGTTAGTCTTGAGCAGACTCTTGGGCGATTACATGTCAGTCACAGGAGTCACCGCAGTAACAAAGTGCTACGCAGTCATGATGGCGAGACGCCACTACATATAAGAAAAACAGCTGCGTTCACGACCCTAAGTATGATAGCACAACCAGAGATAGATGGATCCAGATCAGCACGAGGATACTGATTGACTACAGTAAACGCAAAAAGTAGACGGAGTTGTTCGCTTCAACTCCGACACTGAGGCTGCAGCCTCGCTCTGAATTTAACCGTACTTAGCGTCAGTCACCGTCATGGCAGCCTTGCCTGATCTCGAGGGCAAGATGCTTAGTGAGGCGCTGAACATTGTCAAGATACAGGTCCAGCACATGAAGAGATATCTTGTGCGTGCAGGATGTTTGGGCGTCGCCTATTCCAAACTTATTTGTTCCACTCTACATTTTTCATACTTGCAGGAGACAGAACAACTTATGGATGCTCTTAAGAGTGCCAGCACTATGCTTGCAGAGTTGCGAACCTCCTCCCTGACTCCGAAACAGTACTATGAACTCTGTGAGTATCTACTGTGCGAACACACTAATTCTCTTCTGAGACTGACTCTGCCACAGACATGGCAGTATTTGATGCTCTTCGCCACCTCTCAAACTATCTGTATGAGGCACATACGCAGGACCGTCATCATCTTGCGGATTTATACGAGCTTGTCCAATATGCAGGTAACATCGTCCCCCGACTCTATCTCATGATTACAGTTGGCGCGGTATACATGTCTATACCTGGAGCACCTGTGAAGGAGATTATGAAGGATATGATGGAGATGTCCAGAGGTGTTCAGCATCCCACCAGAGGGCTCTTCTTGCGGCATTATCTTAGTGGACAAACAAGGGACCATCTTCCGATAGGAATTGACCCAGGGTGAGTTTCAAGCGCACTTCTTGTCTCACAGAGGCAAACGGCTTTGCGGAACTTTGCAGGGCCTCTGGAAACCTCCAAGATTCCATCAGTTTTGTCTTGACCAATTTCATTGAAATGAACAAGCTTTGGGTGCGATTACAGCACCAAGGTCATTCCCGGGACAGGGAGAAGCGAGAGATGGAGCGCCGGGAGCTTAGAATCCTCGTAGGAACGAATCTCGTCCGGTTGAGTCAGCTAGAGGGCGTCGATCTGGATATGTACCAAAAAACCATCCTGCCGAGCATCCTCGAACAAGTTGTCAATTGCAAGGATGTGATAGCACAGGAGTATCTGATGGAAGTCGTTATCCAAGTGAGTCTTTTGAATGTGCTTTGAATTTTCTATTTGGTGGTATAAATCCCGTTGGCAGGTATTCACAGATGATTTCCATCTTCATACCCTTGGGCCATTTCTGTCAGCCACCGCACAGCTTCATCCCAAGGTCAACATAAAACAGATTGTTATCGCACTCATTGATCGATTGGCAGCTTATGCTGCTCGAGAAGCGGAGAACGAAGACCCGGAGGAGACGAAGCGTCAGGAGGAGGCTGCTGCCAAACGTCTAGCTGAGAAAGTCAATGCGCAGAAAAAAGCACGGCAGAATGGAACGGCGGGAGATGTAAGCATCACAGCAGGCGTGTCAGAGTGGGGAGGTGAAGGAAGATCTACTGTGTCAGAGTCAGTTGTGGTCAATGGAGATAAGAAGGAGGAATTGGGTGGTGACAAGGAGAAGGAATCGAGTAGTGGCCATACGAAGAAGTTCAGAGGGATCCCCGTTGATGTCAAATTGTTCGAGGTCTTCTGGGAACAAGTAGTGGAATTGATTAAGGTATGTTCTGTAGTGCCAAGTCTTATCGCCTAATTACATGTCATACAGGCCCGACCGGACCTTCCTATCCAGGATATTACAGCGTTACTCGTGTCTCTGACAAATTTGTCTCTGAGCTGCTACCCAGATCGATTGGACTATGTCGACCAAATCCTTGGCTTTGCTCACGACAAGGTGAAGGAATTCAATGAGAGGTATGTATCCCAAAAATTATGTCATGATCTATTTATTAAGGTCACATCTGCAGTTCCGACCTTCATACATCACAGACCACGCAAAACTTGTCAAATCTCTTGCTCGCACCGATTAACTCATATCAATCTGTCCTCACGCTCCTCGCTCTACCTCGTTATCCGACCTTGTTCGCCTTGCAACCCTTTTCCACTCGACGGTCCCTTGCTCATGCCATCATTTCATCCGTACTCAAAAACGAGACTGTGATTGAATCACCAGAGGATGTCGATGGTGTTCTTGAACTATGCCATGTTCTTGTGCGTGATCAGAAGGATGTTGGCGTGGGTATGGCAAGTACGGGGCCGCAGACGCATCCTAAAGAAGGGCGACGTGTCACTAGCCATGGACCTAACCAGGTAGACCTGGAGGAACTTGCAGAAGAGCAAGGTTGGGTAGCCCGTATGGTCCACTTGTTCCGATCGGAGTCACTTGATGTGCAGTTTGAGGTTCGTGTGGTTTTCAGGACCAACGATGTTTCTTCAAGGTGACATTTTCTTCTAGCTATTACAAAGGGCTCGAAAACATTTCGATGAGGGAGGTGAACGAATGCGTTTCACTTTCCCTTCTCTCATCTCAGCGTCCATCAAGCTCGCCCGACGGTACAAAGATCGCGAACACCTAGTGCGTTCGCTGCATCAATGATGCCTATGTTTACTGATTCTTACATACCTCTTCAGGAAACTGATTGGGAATCGAAAGCTGCCAATATCCTTAAATTCACCCGACAACTTATTTCAATATTAGCGACCCAGGTAGAAGCCCCTGCAATAGCGTTGCGACTGTTCCTCCTAGCTGCACAAATATCAGACGAGTGCGATTTCGAGGATCTCACATACGAGTTTTATGTGCAAGCCTTTTCGGTGTATGAGGAGAGTATCTCGGAAAGTCGAGCGCAATTGCAGGCGATTGCTCTGATAATCAAGACACTCCACGGTGCAAAAGTATTTGGTCCTGATAATTACGACACGCTTGTGACACAGGCCGCACGACACGGGTCGCGATTGTTGAAGAAACCTCATCAAGCCACTGCGGTGCATCTCGCTAGTCATCTGTGGTGGCAAAATGCCACAGATGTCGATCCAGCCAGAGACACTTCAAAAGAGAAGGATGTTGATGCTACGGAACGACCCAGGGCTGTAAGGTGTCGTTGCACTCTGCGCCTCCTCAATTGATGAAATGCCTTCTAGTTCCCTCACTGGGACAGCAAACGCGTTTTGGAATGCTTGCAGAAGTCCTTACGAATTGCAAACTCTTCGATCGAGGAAATTGTCACAATACAACTATATTGTGATGCCCTTGATCAATACTTATACTATCTTGATCACAATGCGCCTGCAGTATGCTATATTCATGCCCTTACCTCTCATAGTTTACTAACGTGAACACGCTCAGGTGACTCCCAAATTTGTTAATAGCTTAGTGGAGTTAATCACTTCCAGCATTGACAACATCTCATCGCCCGACGTGCATCCATCATCCCGAGCCCCACCGGGTCTGATCGAGGGAGTGCAGACACCCGACATGATTACGCGACATTTCCGCAACACGTTGCTATATATTCAGTCCAAGAAGGATGCTTTGTCGAACTCGGAAGACGAGGGCGATAAGGTGCATCAACGATGGGAAGAGGTTGATGTAGTCGGTGCCACATTGAAAATGGGCATCGCGCGATGAGGACGTATTGTATTTGTAATCCATAAATCTACTGTGTTTATTTTATCGTGCATAAATCATATTTTAGACAGGGCCATAGATCGCTGGAAGTTGAAACACAAAAATAGGTGCGGTAGTACAGCGCGAACTCAAGGACAGGGTTTCAAGCTCCGACCTTCTTTCCCTCACCCACGGGTGAGTAAATAATCTTCATCGACGATAAATCCAGCCTAGGCCCCCGTCAAACTCACATGGCTGCTGTGATCGTCTGTATTTGTTGCATACTTATCTGTAGCCACATGACCATGCCCTGCCAGATACCCACTGGCGTGAGTCCTGCCTTAGCATGCACCTCCGACCCCTTATCTTCAACCTTAGCAATGATGAAATATATAACGCGAAAGAACCTGGTCCTCGGTAGAGACTTTGAGAAAAAGAACCCTTATTCTCAAGCTTTTCATGCACCGACTAATCGATATCGTGCTCGCCGCGATTACCGCGCTTTTATGTCTTGCAAGTGTATGTGGACTCGCAACAGGTAACGTTCGTCGATTCAAGCAAAATGTGGATCCCACACTCACTTGGGCAGTAGTGTCTAACAATGGTCTGGATTTGCGAGACCTCCGACAATGCTCGCTTTCCGATATATGGCCCATTGGCCCTGGTGAAGCTTTGGTACCACAAGAACCTGACGCAGAGCTTCGTGACATCATGTCCCAGATTGATCCTGAACGCATTCAAGCAATTATAACGAAGCTAGTGTCGTTTGGAACGCGACACACCTTGTCCTCCCAAACTGACCCGGTCCGGGGAATCGGCGCAGCTCGAGACTGGATCGCTGAACAGATGCGAACATTTGCTGCTGCGTCAAATGGACAGATGGTTGTAACAGTGCCAAATTTCATTCAAACCCCTGCCCCTGGTATACCGAACAACACACAGATTAGTAACATTGTCGCTACGCTGAAAGGCTCCAGTGATCCCAACCGAGTATATGTGGTGTCGGGTCACTACGATTCTCGTGTGACAGATATCATGAATAGCGAGGCTGACTCTCCTGGTGCTGATGACGATGCATCAGGTGTTGCTGTGTCTATGGAGCTCGCTCGTATAATGGCGACACATCGTCCTGCCGCCACGATTGTTTTTGTAGCAGTCGCAGGCGAGGAGCAAGGGCTCTATGGCGCGACGTTCCTGGCACAACAGATGAAACAAGCTGGCGCTGACGTCCAAGGCATGTTCACTAACGACATCATTGGCAGTTCTACTGCCGATGATGGCACTGTCGATCCACACAGCATCAGACTGTTTGCACAGGGCATGCCAACAGCAGATACTTCAGCACAAGCGGCTAGCTTAGAATCGGTGGGTGGAGAGAATGACTCTCCAGCACGTGAACTTGGTCGTTTCGCTGCAGAAGTGGGTACAAATAGTGCGACCGATATGACTGGTAAGCTGCCATAATGTAGCGCTTCTGCATGCTTTGGTCGTGTTCACGGTGGGATTAGTGCAGGTTGTTTATCGCAAGGACAGATTCCTCCGCGGGGGAGATCATCTACCCTTCCTTGCGCAGAGGTTTCCCGCCGCTCGCTTCACAGAACCTCATGAGGACTTTGCACATCAGCATCAGGATGTGAGGGTTCAAGACGGCAAGCAATTCGGCGACTTGATCGAATTTTGCGACTTCGAATTCATTGCGAGGGCAGGACGCGTTAATGCGGCTGCCATGTGGTCCCTAGCGCAAGCCCCAGGTCAGTTTGCAATTTTTCTTTGCCTATCGATTTCTCTCCTGACCTGTTTTTAGGGACCCCTAAGAATGTTACACTGGACACCTCTGTGTTAACAAATAACAGCACATTGACTTGGACTATTGGGACCGATGCTAATCTGGCAGGCTATGAAATCGTATGGCGTGCCACGATTAACCCATTCTGGTCTCATGTGATTCCTGTTGGAATGACTAACAAGGCGACGGTGTTGGTGTCGAAGGACAATGCGAATCTTGGTGTGAGAGCAGTCGGGACGAACGGTTTCAAGAGTCCTGCTGCCTATCCATTCACATAGATGATCGAGACAATATTTGCCAAGCATTTTGTTCTCTTCATGAATGACAGCAATTTGAGTTTTTCATGAGACGGCCTGAGAGCAAGTGTTTCTTCCCAAACTGTAATATCACTCACCGAGTTATAATGAGTATACTAACTACCCCCTTGTTTTACACAACTTAAATACATTGTACATTATACAAGCATCATTGTCTGGGGCGTACATGGTTTTACTCCGCTTTGCACCGTCACCTACTGGTGCACTTCATCTGGGAGGCCTCCGGACGGCCTTACTGAATCACCTGGTGGCAAAAAAACTAGGCGGGAAATGGCTGCTAAGAATCGAGGATACAGACCTAGTAAGCCCCAAGTAACTCCCTGGGCAAACGGAAGGATTGATGTCATCCATATCGACAGGCGAGATTTGTCCCTGGCTCTGTAGATAATATTCGTCGCGCCTTGGATTGGGCTGGACTTCACTATGATTATGGTATAGAGGGATCTGCATTAGTGGTGGTCAATGCGTTTACAGGCTTCTTGCCATCAGGACCTGGTCTTGGAGGTCCACACAAGCCGTATTTTCAAGTAAGTTGTAATACTATTGAAGATGTCGGTTTTTGCTGTAGCGTATAATGGCTAGTCTCAACGTCTCGATTTATATCGTAGCTTCGCAAATAAGTTGCTGGAGGTGGGCTTTTGTCTCTAATTACACTCAACGTCTTAAGGCTAACCGTTAATACGCTCCAGGCAAGACATGCCTATCGTTGCTTCTGTTCACCCTCCAACCTCTCAGAAATCAAAGAGAGGCTCCAAAAGACAGGTTCCAGTGCTACCTATGATAGAAGATGTTTACACCTCACAGATGAAGAGGTTGCCCGTCGTGTCAGAAGCGGCGAAAAATCTGTCATACGCCTTCATGTGCTCATATATTTCTTTGCACATCAGCCTGGTCTAATGTACCTATATAGGACGCCTCTGTACCCGCAAGAGCTATTCCTTCGGATTTAGTTTTTGGTCAGATTCGAGATGCACGACTATCTCTTCCAACAGATCCAATTCTCCTCAAATCAGATTTATATCCGACGTACCATCTCGCTTCTGTTGTCGACGACAGTCAAATGGAAATTACACATGTCCTTCGGGGCGAGGTAAGTATCCTTGGCGTCCTCGCGTCGTGCTTGTGTATTCACGACTTGTCCAGGAGTGGTTGCCATCACTGCCATTGCACCTAGATTTATATTCATGCTTATCCATCGATGCACCACAGTTCGCTCATTTGCCCTTGCTGCTTAATCCAGACGGTTCCAAAATGTCGAAACGTACTGGAGATGTACAAGTTGCTGACTACATAGTCGGTTCATAAGCCTTTCTTTTAGCCAATTACTAAAGCCTATGGCAGGCTAGAGGATGGGAACCAGAGGCAATTTTGAACTGGCTTGCTCTCGTGGGATGGGGCAATCGCTCAAATGGTCCCGATGGTGGCAAAATTCAATTGGGCAAAAGCGTTCCAGACGTGTTCGGTATCGATGATCTAGTAACAAAAGTACGTTGAAGTAATTACTATCGGTGAGAGTTCATCATTGAGCGAGAGTGCTTTTAGTTTGAATTATCGGCACTCACAAGCCGTCGGGGAGCCCTGGATCCCAGCATTTTGCGACACCTCAACAAAGAGCACATCAAATTAAAGACATCGAATACACAGCAGCTCAAACGCCTTGCACACAAGGTTTTGCCAGTTATTTCTGCAGCCTTCCCTGACAGGTAAGCCGGTGCATCAGAAAGTGAATTCATTCTTACTCTACTCTAGTGAACTAATTAATGAGGTTTACATTGGAAAAGTTATTCGAACCCTGGCAGTGCGCATGGCTGCCTACACGTCTCATAAAAATTAACTGAACATTTCTTAGGAGAGACTTTCTAACGCCATCGAGATACCGACTGTGGCACCTTACTTTTTTGCTGATCCAGATCTGTCGACAGATGTGGCCCGAAAAATGAAGGCAAGCGTGCCCAATGAGAAATATGGTGAGTTTCCTGCACGCTATGCTTATGACAATTGCAGACGAATGTCTCAGAGCGGTCTATTGCTCGTTGCATCCAAATATTCGAGGGAGTCAAAGCCGTGGACTGGAACCACGATACTCTAGCAGCACTCCTCCAAGATACTAAAATTGCCTTGGAGTTCACATCAAAAGAAGTGATGACACCACTGCGGCTTGCTATCGCTGGGATGAAGGTTGGTTCTATTCGAAAACGCATACACGTGTAAGCTTGACATGAGGCGTCTCATCTAGGATGGGCCAAGTATGGCTCACACAATGGAAACACTTGGAAAGGAACGAACGATATTCAGATTACGACGATGTGTCTGCTAATAGTTGCCGATAGCTCTGCTCGGCGCGGGTAATAATGCCATGAATGACCAAATGCCAGTGTGAAACGACGGATGTCATTGGGATAAGAGCAAGAAGAAACCATTATGGCGCAATGATGTTTCGAAGCTGGTCTTTGAAGCAATCGAGAACAGGATCAAGGTTAGCGTCGGGTCATAAATTTGCCCTTTGAACTCCTAAAACTCAAGTCTGGCTCAATTCAGCTTACTGTCAGTAATGGAATTCGCGTCAGAATACCTATGGACTATTTGAGTTCGGAGCGAAGAAAATGAGAATGCATGTGTGACAACTTATTTTTGGCATTGACTATAAATATGGTAAGTCTTATTTTTACTTTCCACCTTTTAGAAGGCGACCAGATGTCCTACTGACTCCTTTTTTGACCATAGTTTACACTGTTAGGGGGACCACGAAGATGTAACAGATTCCACGATCCTTGTGACGTTTTGACATATTGAATAATGTGCATGACAATCTTGCGGGACACGTCCGCATAAGAATCACATCTAGAAGCGGGCCTCGTGTAACGGACTGGCCGCATATTGTGCTTTGTCCGCTAACAAAAGGGAACGTTGGCCCTTGAACTGGGTCTTCATTACGTTACTCCACGGCTGTGCGGGACTGCGAACTTGCCCATTGGGTATAGGTGGACTCGAGGAAGCACCCTGGGCTAGAATTACCAGCTAATAGGGGGTGCCCCTTGTACCTTTCCTGCATAGATCTAGGCAACTCTAAAGGCAATGCGGTCAATATTAGAATCATGAAGACAAAGCATCCTAACCGGGTCAAAACTCCAATTCCATTGCGAGCCGAAACAGCCACAGGTAGACCCATGATATGCTGACAGGATCGAGGGGAGGTGAACAGCAAGCGCAGCACGGCACCTTTAGTCATGGGCTATACTCTTTGGGGAAAGTCTGGATCATGGGTTTCGAGTAGTAGAGGTATCAGTTTGCTAAACAATAAGTGTCTGTGAAACTAAAACAGAGTCACGACTGAGTGCGACACATGTCTTATTCTCCTTTACATTTGAGGAGGGGGATGGTGTCTGGCCCCGTGGCTGTGATGCGTGACCCACGTGACGAGTAGGCATCTATTCGACTTTCTGACCAAATGGGAAAACATTCCAAGAAACGACAACGGACGACGAAAGGCGATGATACCTCAAACTTGAAAAAACCTCTTGGTTCCATCATAACCATTGCTGATGAAGATAGTAAAGACGAGGAGGAAAAACGATTAGAAGCTTTACTTTTCGGAACGTTTCCAGTCCCCAGCACCGCTCAGTCAGGTCTACTGCTTCACGGGGAGGGAAATGAAGCTACCATCGATGCCAATGGAGGGCTTGCTAATCTTATGGATTCAGACGTCAGCTGCTATCATTGTCGCGCCAATTTGAAGCTGATACTCACAAAATAGCTGTTTTTTATCGACGATGCTGGACCTTCAGTTTACATCCCGCCAGGGCGTAGCAGTCAAAACGATGTAGAGCAGGATTCGAATATTCATGTACAGGAGGAAAGCGATGAGCACTTTGATAGACTGCTGAAGGATGCAGTAGATTTAGGCAAGCCTGAGGCTTTCGCGTCCCTCAATTCTCGTACAAAAAAATCTGCCGCATGGGCGGACCCCGATGACGAAAATATCCAAGTTTCCCTTGCCTCTGACAAACGTCTTCGCAAGTTGCGCGATGGGCCCGGGGAGGACAAAATTGGTGGACGAGACTACGAAGCACGTCTGCGACGCCAGTATGCATTCGGTTTCTGCATGCAGTAGAATGTCACTCACTTGTCGTGTGCCAGGTACGAGACAGTGCATCCCGTCCCAGAGTGGGCAGCCACAGCTCGAGAACGACTTCACAAAAGGAAACGCCGACGTGTTTCACAGTCGTCAGATGCAACGGGGCCAGGATCAGACACCGAGGCACCCATCACAACCCTTCTGAGTTCCTCTGGTGGTCTCCTGGCTTCGCGTCCTCGGACGGCCCTTCCTCAAAGCCAATTGTCAATAGAGCGACTGCGTGATGCTAATCAGTCTGCTAAGGCCGAAGGTGACATTCGATCAGTCATGTTTCATCCATCACCCTCGGTGCCTGTTCTCCTAACTGCTAGTGCGGATCGGCGACTACGACTGTTTAATGTAAGCAAAACATACTGTAATGCGTATATCTCTTTAATGACGCCGGTTCATTTCAAGATTGACGGTCATACCAACCCACACCTGCAATGCGTTCACATACCTTCCCTCCCGATTACCACTGCGGCTTTCCACCCCACAGGGGCTTCTGTTTTATTAACTGGTCACCGCCCATTTTACTATACATACGATTTACAAAGCGGCAACTGCATTAGATCACCCCGTGGCCTTTGGGGCACGCACGCTGCGAATCCCGATAATGCCGACCTAAGCATGGAGACCTGTGCATTTTCACGTACAGGCGATGTTCTCGCTGTGGCAGGACGAAGGGGCTATGTGCACATAGTCGATTGGCGGAGAGGTGGTGGCCAAGTTGTTGGAAGCGTTAAGATGAATGCGGCTGTCAAGGATCTGGGGTGGACAGAGGATGGTAATTTGTTGAGCCTTGGAGAGGATACTGAAGTCTATCTATGGGACGTTGGGACAAAGCGGTGCATGAGGCGATGGAAGGATGAAGGGGGTTTTGGAAGCTTGAAGATGGCCGTGGCCAGAGGTAATACGTACATGGCAATCGGGTGAGTGATTCAGATATAGGTCAATAAATGGTAATTGATGGATTGTTGCGTTAATGCTGGCTATATAGTTCAAAGACTGGTCTAGTGAACGTGTATGGATCTGAGAGCACCATGACAGACATCTCTAGTGCGCCAAAACCATTGAAGACTATTGGCAACCTCACCACGTCGATTTCCACCATGTGTTTCAACCATGATGCACAGATCCTAGCCATTGCGAGCAAAAGTAAGAAGGACCAGCTTAAAATGGTAATGAGTCCAGGCGTTACTACTTCCATGCGGTTCACTATTGACAACGGTTGGCAGGTACATCTTCCTTCCCTAACTGTTTTCTCCAATTGGCCGACTTCCACAACACCACTGGGGCATATTACCTCTATTGACTTTTCGACGGGTAGTGAATATGCTGCGATTGGAAACAATCGGGGCAGGGTGTTATTGTACAATCTTAAGCACTTTGGTTCGGACTAAGCCAATCGCCGAGAAGGCATTGAAACTTTGTATCTCCAGCGAGACGAAGGCGTTAAACCGTCAAGCCGTTCGCGGTATATTAGGGTCTTCCATATTGAAGATCCGCCTAGTTGGTGTCAGCATGTTAGCTTCCACAAATTCCCCATCTGCGAGGTTGCTATCATCAAAAGAATAGCTGGGAATGCAGTCACTAAGGCTCACTTGGGATGTCATTGTTTTCTGCTCTCCGCACAGCCTCTTCCCAGTTGGTTGCAACTCCAGTCTCTACATGGCGTTTGCAGAGCCTTTGCTTCCCCTGTTCTGCATCACTTGTGACAAACCATCTCTCATCAAAAGATCTCGCGGCCTTGACCCAGGGATCAGTGCCAAGGAATACATATAATCCCTCAATTATGACAATACGGTGATGTGGCCGAACTACGACATCGTCAAAGATCGGGTCTTTAAGAGAGTGAGAAAACGATGGAGCGGTCACGCCCTCAACGGAAATAGGCTGGCGCAGACGCTCAACGAAAGACACGTAGCCATTAGCTTCCTCAGTATCTCAACGAATTCTTCTGTGTCAAAAATAAGACGAATGAATACCATCAAAAGTCCAATGGGTTCCGCGCCGGTCATGGGCGAGTTTCGGATCCGGAAATTCGTCCAGAGTGCTGCGGGTGAAGTGCCACCCGTCCAAGGAAACGACAATTCCCACTGGTAACTGTGCGCTGGTATGAGAAGCGTTGTGTAACGTATTCACATGAGATTGTATTCGAGCAGAAAGGGTCGTCTAGGATCCCATCGCAGTGAGTGCGGACAGATGATGGTTTCACATTGATCACAGGGCTGACCTTTCCGGACCCTGGGGCACCTGAAATCCCAACGCAGAGCCTCGAGGAAGAGGGTAGGCTGTTTGGAAGTGAACAGCATACGATATCAATCAGCACATCAGAGGTGGGCAAACAGAACTTGCCCATCCAGTCGCTCAAGAAGGAAAGCCGCTAGTTCCGATGCCACAAGGTCCATCTTGGGGTAAACTTGCAGCGTAAGGGAAGTTGCAAACGAGCGGGGAACGCCAAGGCCGTTGGAGTTGGGAGTTGACAAGACGGACTTTGATTTATATCACCGATCCATCCATATGTGGGAAAGGTTAAGAAGACTGTGGCACCACAATATCTCTCATTGTAATAATTATTTAATAAATTCCTTGGTTAGTCTAGTCGCCGAATGCAGCGGATATTTTGGTTTCCACAGATTCGTCGATCTTTCCCGGATCTCAGACTAAAGGAGTATATGAGCTGCCAGGTCGAGTAATATAGTCTGGGAAACTGATACAAGCAACGCGAGATACAAGTATGACAGTTAGCTAAAGCGACATGAGGAAATCGAGATGATGACGAGTGATACAGCGTGGGTAGGAACCTTGACCTACGTTGCACGGGTACCATACCGTGCCAACAGACTACCGTAAGTTTCCGATATCTGCACGCGGGCCTCAAAATTTTGAAGTAGCAATGACCTTCAGCACGAACCTTTTGCGCTCGTTCCTTACCCTCGGGGACGTATCGGGAAATCACTGTTGCGGATTCAAACCAACGCTTGGCTTCGTCGAGGTGCGAGGCACTGTACTAAATGAGCATATTCGGGATCATTGCCATAAAAAACCTGCTACACACGCCAAACACTCAACCCCCGTATTGTACGTTGTGCTAAGAAGCCATTGCCTCTCCTCTACGGGGTAGATCTGTTGTCCTCATTAATAGAGCTAACGACCGGAACTATTATGACTCACATTCTCCGATTCAGGCTGGCTGTTGCTTTCAATCACACCTATACCCTGTTCCACATAGCCGATAGCTTTAGCTCGATCCGTGGGAGTATTTCGGGCAAGCAGAATCGTGCAAATAGCACGGAGCCATCGTGAGAATTTTTCCACCGACATACAGTTTCGATCTAAACATGCATGTAGTATGGCCTCAAGGGCTGCGTATAATACTAAAATTGCGCAGTATTCTTAGCTTGGTTATTTGCTCGGCTGTACTTGCAATTCTCTTACCGTTGGTCGGGCAGTCTTTTTCTACCCACTATTCTGGAGTTGAACGTCTCATTAAAATGTGATTAGCATGAGATTAGCTCACGAGAATATCCGCCATCGCTTCGAACGTGTCCCCTTTCACCTTGAGTGATTGAGAAGCTTCCTGGGTTGCCAAGGATGAATGCCGCAAGTCAGACGTAAAAATTTGCTCACCTCAATAGAAGCAAGGACCGCAGTCCAATCCTTGAGTATACAGCGTTGCTCGGTTTCAAATACAAGGGCGACATGGGTTAACGAGCACAAGCGATCTTCTTCAGCTGTGTCTTGGATGTAGCTTTTGCTGCGTGTGGAATTGACGATCGCTTTGAAATCCTGAATATCTCTACAAATACGTTGACGTGCTTCGGACTGTGGTCGTTACGATAAGGCACTCTAGTAATTGTCGTGTAAAATACATACCTGGTCTAGATCCTCGCCTAATCGACGGACGGCGAAGACACGGCAGGATATACTGGAAAAGGACGCGAGGATGATGTGACTGTAGACTGATGGGTCAATGTCCGTAATGGAAACTTGGCAGTATGCCTCCATGAACTGTTCATGCTCAGTAAAGGTACGGTGATTCCAAGAAAATGGGGGTGTCTCACGGCGCGCGCGAGATCAAAGATCTCAGACAGGGAGTCCTCAGACTCGTCCCATTCCGCACACCCTTGGACCGCCACATTGTACGCCGTTCGCCACAACCATGAAAGGTCTTTGAAAATCACTGGAGACCCTTTCTTCTCCAAGGCTAATTCGGTAATGGCTTTTGCTGTCACGTGGGATCAGAAGCACGACATATAGGGAGGAGAGAGTAAGGGGGTGCTCCAAGGCACTACCAGAATGCCACGTACCCGTGTGGAAATGTCTGATCAGAGTTGGCACCAGGGTCTTTCTATGATGCATGTTAACTCAGGGTCACGTAGAGGCGCGACACTCAACAAGTCGGCAGCAGGCTGTTTGATGAGCTCCATTACCAAACGAATGGTGCAGCTATGCAATTTTGATTTTTCGCTTAGGATTGTCAAACTGTTTACACATACCGGACCATGGTGAGAGCTTCTACTTCATTATCTAAACCCCCTTGCGATCGCAAACACTTGAGAAGCGAGTCTAGCACCGTAAGAAGAAGCATCTTCAGATTTGCATCATGGGCAAGCTGGGTGGCAAGCAGTAGCATCTTGCGGTCGAAATCTTTCGCCTGGACCATATCCTGAACAGCACGTATAGCTGCTCTATCACGTAAACACCCCTTTCTACACAGTTACGTACCAACTCGTAGTACCCACCTTCATCTTCAAGGCCTATGAAAAGAAGTTGAAGCATGGGGCATTACCGGATGGGCCAACCATACCTTGGTGTACGGCGATTAAAAACACGACATAAAATGTCGACGCTTCATTATTATGACAACGCTGAATGACTGCAGTCGCACGAGCATATTCCTGTTGTTGAATATAACACAAAGCAGCCTTACGCAGGCATTTGGCCTGATTGCTTCGTGCCATGGATTTGAAGGCATCATGATTACCGAGAAGGAACCAGTCAGCGGCTTTAGACCACGCTTTAGCATTGTAGTGCCGATCGCCAAACTGCCACAGAAGCTGCGAGATCATTAGACACGAGGGGGGGAAACGATAACATAGGGGGGTGAGCGGCAGACCGATTGGCAAGCAGTTGTTGGCACTTTGGGAAGTTCATAGTCACTCCACTCTGCGATATCTGCAGCCATGCCTCAGGAACAGAATGTGCCACATAGAGCATAGGTATCCTCACAGGCCAATGCGCTGTCAGCAGCCTTGATGGCCCTCCCGTGCTCCTGATCCCGAGAACAGTGAAACAGCAAAGCCAACAGAATCCTGTCCACAAAAGACTTCCCTGAATCACCCTGAGATGCCATTGCCGTTTTGAGGAGGACATGATGGATTTGCGTCACCAGGAGACTTTTCAACAGCCAGTGCATTCAGGACACGTAGCCGAAGTCAAGCAATAAATCACCAACTGATGCTGCGCCATGCCTCGCAATTCCTGCAAGATACTGAACGCATATTGAAATAATCTGACTCGGAAAACTCAAGAAGGCCTCACTCGGATACATCAACCTCCGTGAAACTCGAGTGCTCGATGACCGACTGGAATGCTGAATATTGCAATTAGAAACTGTTGATTGCCCCTGAAGATACCTCTCACCATCCAGGAGTAGATGGTCCGGGGAATTTTTCTTTTTCAGCACCGCGATACGCATCCATCGTGCCTGCTGAAATTCGGCAGTCTTCTGTGCCTTGCTTCCCTGAGAGTCAAATTCCAATGATGCTAGCGATCTAGAACGCACCTTGTCGCACGTCGTATCTACGGAGGATATCAGCTCATGCAATGTGGTTTCAGCGTTGTTCAGATATTCTTCGTCAGCCGAGGAAGCCAGATAATACACTCGAGCTGGACCCCTATAGTCAGTCGATCTCACGGTAAAGAGAAAGCATATACCCAGATTACGGAGAATAGCCCGCTGTGTCAAGGCTTTGTCAATCAAGGAAAGTCCAGCCAGTGCAATGGTCTATTCTGCAGGAGAAACGTGCCTTCAACTCGCAAGTTCCCGGTACTTCTCCAGCAGGACTTGCTTCCACCAAAGACAATGCCTTTTGGATCCACTTGACAGCATCTTGGGCTCTTTTCCCATTTTGTACATCCTTTGGAATCTGGTGATCTGTTATGTCTTGCTGCCTAGCGATGGCCTTTCCGATTTCAAGGATTTTCGATGCTAATTGCTCCCGCTGGCGTTGTGCACCCTCAGCCGTGCTTTTCTATGTATCCTAGGGTCTTTCCAAGAACAATGCAGACTTACGTCTTGGGGTAACAGATAGGAAAGGCGCTGTTCGTTACTCTCTGTATCCCGGAATAAGCGATGGGTGAATTGACGACAAGGGAAAATGCTCCCGTGCCTGTGATCTTTCGTAGCATAAACTGGGCGACGCCTTCGTTGCCTTCCTTCCAGGCCTATGAAGGGGGAAAACACACTGGGATTAAAATATCAGGCGATAAGATGTAGCAGAATATTCCCACGGCTTCCATTCGACAAGTATAGTAAACAATCATGGCGCGCGCTTTGGGCTGTGCGTGGGGATCTCCCGTGTCAGGAGTTTGTGTGTTGCTGATAGCTTCTTCAATCTGAATAGAGTTCAATTGGAGGGAAAGAGGAACCGAGTCATCCGTAAGCGTTACGATGCTGGCACAAACTAACCTTGGCGGCAGCCCCAAGAACAGCGCCGGCGACATCATGAGTCCCCACATCTATATTTGTGCATGTATATGAGAATAATAAAGGCGACAGCCCAGAGACGCCCCAATTGATCTATAGTTTACCTGAGAGGGCGGACCCTGTCTTGCTAGCCAGCTGCAACATGTGTAGCAACGCTGAAGCGGTCCAGTCGCGCATGATTAACAAAGGGGCGAGCAAGCATCAGAGGAGAGAATTGAAATCGGAAGCGTACTCTCAATGCCAAGGTTCTGCTCCAACCCGGCTTCGATTAGCCGGAAAGCCGCAAGCCGTACTGGATTGGAGATCGAGAATATACATACGCATGCATGTAAATTTTTTGCATGTGGGACTCGCAAGATGATGATTAACTAATGAGCACTCACGCGAGGCGAATAGCTTTAGATCATTGCGTTGATCTTTCTTTTGACGAAGTAGACCCGACGCATTCCAAAGATTGACGCCTGTTGATGGCCGCGGATGATGGTGGGACCGCCATTCAAGGGGATGAGAAGGGGGGTGGTTGGAATGCAACGTAGCATATACTACATACCTTCCCTGTCAAGGCTGTCGGCCAGATCAAGCCAGGACTTGTTGGATCGCGGTCGCAGCTCGGTAAATGATTCCGCGAGGTTCGCAAGCCTGTGGAGCTGGGTGACCAATGTGGCATCGTGCCATGCGTTGTCGCCTGAGAGCTTCGGTTTGATCTGGATGAGGAGGTCTGTCGAGAAGCCAAAAGCGTGTGCCAACCCCCCACAGTGGCACGACACATAGCAAACAGAACAAGGTGTGAATACACTTGGCAGGTAAAGTACCGCAAGTACAGCTAAATACGTGCCAGTGATGGAGTCGTACAATTCTTGAACGCCGAGCAGCTTCCGCTTTGTTCCAGACATGGGAAAGGTCCGTAAGTTTCAAGTTTCAAATTTGTGGAGACCTGTTGGCGGGTTGACTGGTGTCCACATGTCCCTACTGGGCCCTTACATAATATTTTACGAGAGTGAGGGTGAACGAATTTTACCGAGCGTCGGGCCAACGCAGCCCAGCTCCCTCCCCGTGGCAAATGGCCCTGCAGCCAAAGTATGGCACAGTAGATCCCAGACCGCCGCCGCCCCGCATGCACAGCAGCGCGTACCTCAAAAAAAGGGCCTGTCTGCGCAAGTTCCCGAGGTGTGAACTCGCATGCCTCGAGGCTCGGCATTCGCATTGGCGTAACGTCGGGATATTGATGTACAGACGATTCATCCACCTCCCAATTCCATCCTTCCGGGTCCTTCCTTCCTTCCCCCAGCCCACCCATGCCCCTTGGCAGTGTGAACTTCATAAAGAACCTAGGTGCACAGTCCAGTCATCTACATCAGTAATAGGTGCGTGTGCGTGGTGCCCGGGCGCCGCCCAGCCTGCACCGGTCACCCGCAGATCTGTCGCAATGGTCAATATGTCCTCATTTGGCGCAGCCAGCCACTCCTTCCCTCTCCCGTCCGCTGTCACGCCTCTCATATTGTCAAGGTTCCCAGACGGCCGGACCCTCAACCCCCTTTTCATCTCGTCAAGCCAGGAAAAAAAGATACAGGCAGATAAACAACAAACAAACAACCGCAACGCAAATCAATCAACCTTCGCGCATCGCTATCGGTGCCACCTTGTGTGCACCTCCAAGAGGATTCTCCCAGGAAAAGGAGGAATCACGTATCCCCCTCAGTTCAAATACCCTGCAATATAATAACACACCCAGCCGAAGCACGGGATTCCTTACGCGCCTTTCTGGACACATGTTGTTCCGACCGGCATCGACCATCTTGCGCGTTATAAACCCCCAAACTTAAACCAAAATCATCAACAACTACAACAATATAACCTAACCTAACCTACATACATCATCCCCTCAATTACATCTTACACACTCCTTGCAAACACAATAGGTAAAGGGTACGATGGCGGAAGAGGGGAGAAAGTATCGGCCAGGGTCCTCTCACGGCCTCAGTATCATGACAATAGTGACGATTGGGTGAATGGTGTGGAATCTAAACCCTCCTCAGCCTCGCCAATATAATATCCCGTCACAATGATAAGATAAGATACAATCCTTACCTCGCGGTCAGCTGCGCATTCCCGGGGTTTTTTTTTTTACATTATCGAAGCACACCTTCGCACGCCCCGCCTACACTGTGCTTTTTCATGCTCCGATGCGTGCCGAAACGGTGTGATATGGAATTAAGGCATTCTAGTAACTTCGTGTTTGATCTGTCTGTTTCTTTCCGCGCCAAGCTAGGTTCACGTGAAAGAGAAGGGGGGGGGGGGCTGGAACGTAAAGCGCTCCCGTTACTGGATACCGTACCCCCTCCCCTTGGATCCCCCTCGTCTTGGCTCCCGGATCCATCGCCAAAATAAGGGCTTCTTTCATACGTTCGTAACCAGTCACGTCAGAACCCTTCAATTGTTATCGTTCTCTCCCAGTCACCGTTTGTCAATCTCAATTCAGCCAGATCTCGCAAAAAAGCGTCCTGAACCGAAAACACCGTGACGTAATCGCATAAAACACTATTCATGGACGGATAACTAATACAGCAGCATCAATGAGCATGAACGGGCAATGACCACAGCGCGAGTCTGATGAGAGTAAAGAAGGGAAAAATAATGGGGTAGGAGGTCAAACTATGCGACGGACGTACGAGACAAATATGTAATTGCGTTGCAGATGCATAAAAAAAAAAGAGGGAAAAGGATATCTTGTCGGGATGAATAGTCCGTTTGAACGCAAAATGTCGCAGCACGAAAGAATGCGGGGAGGGGGGAGCGCGGGCGGAGGGTCAAATTGAAAACATGCGATTTTGCAATCTGGACAAAAAAATGCCGTGCTGAATGAATGCGATGCGTGGTGGAGTGGAAGAAGGGGGGGGGGGGTTGCAGGTGCAGAGAGATTTGCTGAATGAATGGAGGCCAGAATATGGGTAAATGATGGAGAGAAGAGGGGGCGAGTGAAGGAAAACGGTTTACAAAGCGTCCATCATATTACATATGTGGCAAGGAGTACGGAGGAGCTGCCTGCTGCGAGCCCCAGTGTACCCCTGGCGGTCCCGCATTAGCAAACGGGGCCATTGGCACGCGACTAGTCTGGGATTGCTGTGGAGGTGGTTGTGGCTGATGTTGTGGCTGCGGCTGCTGCTGGTGCTGATACCCTTGGAAGCTATACTGACCCGTCTGCCCATCATCATCATCCCGTTCCTGTACGCGTATCGGTGGCAGAGCCAACGACGACAAATCGTACGAGTGATTAGAATTATTAACACTATGGTAAGGCGGGCCTTGGGAACGAAAATATGGCGGTGCATGCTGGTGGATGTATCGAAACGGGGGAAGGGGATGGACGGGGCTGGCACTGGCGGACTGGACATACATGGGTTGCGGCGGTGGTGGAGGAGGAAAGTACGACGAAGGTGGATAGTATGCCGGCTGGTGAGACCTCAATAACGCCTTGCGCACACGATTATCGTCCTCAGCACTCGCTGGCGAGCTCGCGAGGACATAATAATATAACTGCACACAACTTTAATCAGACAATACAGCAGATACCGGAAGGCAATACACACCTGTGGATCATCAGGAATGACGCGGTCACGCAAGCTATAGGGAGCAGCTAATGTGTGCGGTACCTCTACTGGAGGGTTTGACCGTGGCGGGGTCACGCGAGAAGGCACTTCTGTCCTATCCAACGACAACTGCGCAAAGGCACTTATCGGGTATGATGATCCTGCGCTCGCTGGTCCTTGCGTCGGCCGTACCACACTCATATCGAGTGAAACAGGTCGCTTAGGAGGAGGTCCTGGAAGCGACGCTGAAGGGGGCGAGAAAGCCATGACAGCCGGACGCTTAGCACCAGGCCGCGCAGACATGCACTGACTAGACTGGCCGTACGATCTTGGCGTGAATGGGTTGGAAGATGCCGGTACCACAAAGGTGAACGGATATGGCGCCTTGAGGGACGGCAGTGGTGACGAAGAGCGTGCGCGTTGCTGCTGGCCATTGATACTCGTGGAAGAATGCCGTGGGGTCGGCGCAAGTATGGGAGCCCCCGAGGCATGCTGGCGCGAGTAATGCCACTGTTGCTCGTCCCGTTCCTTGACGGCGACCAAACCTTTCAACAAGTTTACCCAGGCCTTGTACGTCTCCGTATTGACGTACAAGCGGAAGTCGACTCCCACCAAAAACTCACGCTCCATCTTGTTTATTTCAGTCAGGTCGATACCTGACACGTCGGACCATGTCTTGTTGGTATATGTATTGCTGCAATGACCGGAATTCAACACAATGGCAAAAGACAAGATAGTGCACTCACTCATCGACAAACTTGTTTGCCATCATAAGTGCCACCACGGCGACTCTGAACTCGCTGCCTGGCTGGCCATTGGTGAAGTGATTCTCCTCTTTTAACCGGTAGATATAGTGGAGAGAGAGGACAATGACGGACTGGCTGACTTGGGTGGTCTGCAGCAACTTTTGCATAAAGTGCACAAACTGGGGCGAGGGCTGAAACTGGAGGGCGGCCGTGGAGGCATCGCTGAGACCAGAGGGAGGTTCTGAGGGTGAGTGGGTGGGACGGGGACGGCGCGCGGAGCGCACGCGGTGGGGCGAGGAAGATGTGTGTGCACCGAGGGTGTTGGAGAACCAGAGGTAGCATACCATCTCGCATGTCTTTTCTGCAATAGCTTGCGAGGAGGGATGTGGGCCGACCCAGAACCACTGCAGAGCGGTGGCGGGGGTGGGATTTGGGGAAGACTGCGCAGGCTGGCTGGGCGGGGCAGGGGAGGTTGGGTTGGAGGGCCCTGCTACGGGGCTGGACTCGTACGAGTCGAATGGGTCCGAGCCAGACTGCGAATGGGAGAGCTCTGACTCGCGCCACTGTGGCGGGGAGGAGGCTGTGGGAGAGTCAGCCACAAGAATGAGAGGGTGTGGGTGTAGATGCCGACCTGGATGGCGGTCAAAGTGGGCGATGGAGGGCAGCGACCAGGATGAGGTCTGTGACTGAGTTCTGGAGGACTTCCACCAGGGGAGGATGGAGGAGGAGAGGGGGAGGGTAGAGGATACGGAGCTCATGCGGGAAAGGAAGGGGGATGCACAGGAGAAGGGGATTGCCATTAGGGAAGGAGGAGGAGGAGGAGGAGGAGATGTTAAGTATCGAGTTCATAGTAGAAGGCGTAGAGCCGAGATGCAGGCGGGGGCGGCGGGGAGAGTTGACCAGCAAGAAGCGGGCAAACCATAACAGGCTCAGATCACCATCGGGTCCTCAATTCCTTTTCGGAAAACAATAATATTTTTATTATTATTATTTTATATTTCTCGCCTCCCGATTCGAAACACATCGCCTATTGATCGGGCGCGGGCCTCGCATCCCGGCAAAAAATACGAACTACTACCTTGTCCGAATATGTAACTACACACAAATTGGCAGAAACAGCCGGCGTCAGTACCGCTCCCTCTCCGAGGGGTACCCTTGCGGCGGATATCCATGCGAGCTCCCACCATGCCCATACATTGTCGCTCCCGTCATCCCTCCCACGATCGACGCCGGTGCTCCATGGTAGTTGCTCTCCTCTTCCGAATAGTCCGCCCCACCCACGGTCAGCAGCGGATCCTTCACCTCCCACACTGCCGCCTTGCTTCCCACACTGAACTCGAGGTCTTCCTTTGTGATCGAGTCCCAGTACTTGTAGACCATCATCACGCTTAGCAGCATGCACAGCGTGAAGAAGAACAGCCCGTCAATGTAATGTTTCACCGCGTCGCAGATTGTCACGCTGAAGGCAAACATGACCACCTGCGCCACCGCAAAAAAGGCCAGTCCAAACAGTATGTCTCCCAGGGGCCATCGGTCGTCCAGCGTCCGGATCACTAGGATGAGCTGTGACACGCCGTAGATGACCACGCAAACCAGCGGCCACAAAATATAGATGATCCATAGCGCTACTGGCTTTGCAAAACTGAAGCTCGCAAAACTTTTGAATGTGGCAATGGCGATGAAAAACCCAACGCCGAACACTGCAAGACACGCCAGGCGCAGGAACTGCGTGAATAAACTCTCAGGGCCGTCCGGTCAGGGACAAACAGTACAAGACATGATCACACACCCATAGTGACAGAGGTGTCCCATCTTCGGCAAATTGAAATCCCACAAAGCCGTTAATAAGCAGGCAGGTGTAGGTCGCCGCGATCAGCCCAGTATACACCGCAGCGAACCACTGCAGCCTCCATATGAGTCAGGTGTCAATATAGTGCTGCCGACGTACCGGATAGGGAGCACTAGCCGTGGGGATCACTCCTGAATCTAGGAAGATGGCAAGGAACTCGATCAAGGCATAGAGATAGAAAAACATGACAATCTCCTTTCGGCCTGCAAGCGTCACCGTCGTATCGCGCATGATCCAACTGTGCGATAGAGAACTCACCCACGGCCGTGTATTTACTCCGTATGTGAAGAATCATGATAGCTGTCATTATGATGGCGACGATGTGAACGAAGCACGTAGCTGTCGTGGCACGATGAGCCGCCGCTGAGCACCGCAAAAAGTCTGGCACAAAGGGAACTCACAAGGCTGGAAAATGAGAGTGGAAGAGATCTGGACGTTTCTGCTGTAGCATGTTGGCTCGATGCCCTGTGCAGTGCCTACCAGCGGGCACACGACAAGGGCGGCCGTTTGGCAAATTCCATCGAAAGATCCAAAGGAAATCCCCATCGTATTCACAGCGGCCGTTCAACGAGTAAGAGAATAGCGGTAAAGATAGAAAGATGACAATGTTTGGGCGCAGGGCCCGCTAATACGTTCTAGATGACAAGTGTGTTGGCGAGCGCGTTGGCGAATGCAATGACGAGGCGGGGGGCGGCGATGTCGGAGTACGAAATGCATGTCACGGTGCGTGACAGTTGTGTTTGGCGGAGTTTTAAAGTTGGAATGGGTCTGAAGTGAGAGATTTGGACATATACTGTTGACACGGACGCGCATGGCAGTGTGGCCAAAGTCCGAGACACGCCCATTGCCGTCGTCTTCGTCGCCTTTTACTCACGTCGGAATGACCGATGAATGCCACCATGCGGACAGGGGCCCAGAGGCTAACATGATAGTGCCTGGGATTACCAATGTGAATGACAACTGTGAACTGAAGAGGTCCCAACGCTAGTAGGCTTTTGGGTGGAACAGGAACTGCTCCACAATTGGTAAGACGCTGTTACTGACTCGATCATTCATTACGCCCAGACAAAAATTTACGCCCAGGTTTGATCACGTAATTTGTTCCAGATCCGATTTACCATCAAGCGTTGTGCCACTCGCATCTCGGGACATGCACAGACGCTCGCCAGTCTTCAAATCGATTGCCTATTCTTGTGTGATTGTACCAGGTGCGCCCGATGTGTCCATTCCATATCTATTTCACTCACTGCTCGCGTGCGACGCTCCCTCCAAGTCGCCTTCTATGCTGGCATCACGCTCCGAGGAAATCGGCCCCCTGCCTCCGAGGCTTCATTTTCTGAAGGGGCAGCGCTGGTCCCTTCAACCCTGCATCCAGAGCAGGGCGTAATACCGTACGTGCTAGCGGAGCAACCATATTTCTCGACGCGAACCTGAGCCATCCCATTGTCGCTATCTCTTGTATAGGTTGTGCGAAGAGAAGAAAGTCTTGGAAAACAAAAGGCGCGAGATTGACCGCAAAGTAGCCGAGTTACAGGCGAGGACAAGGAACGAGCGACAAGAGTGATGATACCACGGACAGGGACATACTGCATCGTTATGGGGAATTCGCTGGTAATGGAAATTATGTAATTTCTCTCATTTGGAGGTGACTTCCCACCAGTGACCTTTGGTCTATAATCTTGCGTCGTGGTGGCTTGGATCAGCTGGCGTGGCATGGAAAGGCAAGCCACTGGCATAGGATCCTGGAATTCACGTTCCACGCCACTTATGAAGTAGCTCAATTCACCTCGCGGCAGCCAGGAAAATGCCGCTGAGTTTGACATCCATGATAGTTGAGGCTTCCGCACAAATTCAATCTGGCTGTACCCATTCCCCCCTTTTCTCTACGCGCCACAGATTGCATGTAAGTTGACATTCACAGCCAAGCCCGCTGTGGGAAATTCTGCGTCTTTGTTTGTATCGGCCTCGCTCGCCTATATTGATGGCTGTGAGAGTTACCGCCTTACTCATCCGAGATCAACTCCACTGTAATTACAACTGCAACAGCAATGATTGATCATTATCGACAATAAACAACCCATTGTGTAGGCGAGGTGAGACTCGTTGTTGTTCGCAATCCATAGTACTCGCTTCCCAGACCTCCTATCTGTTGAGTTACTCTCAGACTGCATGGCCATTGGCTTTTCCACTCAATACAAGATCCGATACCAGCATGTGTCTCCCGCCTAGCTGTAGCCCTTGTTAGTGCCGTGACAATTTTCCTCTTCGGTTCACGCTACGCTACTGACTTGAAACAAATGCGGGTGGCGGAGATATCCGCAGATAGCAAGTGCCCCCCATCGATGATGCTCCGCTCCATGAGTGGTGCCGGTGGCGGAAAATTGGTCGCCTCGCACCTGCGCTGATCTCCTGGTTTCGGTGATCCACTCGGCCGCCAGTGTCATAAAAGAATTTGAAGAATTCGAAGCCCAGTATATGACTATTATACTTGTCCCCCATCATCCTCCTCATGGGGGTTGCATGTATGACTGTTGCGCCAAGGCGTCTGCCCTATTTCCCCTTGCTTCCCGTTCCAAACTACAACAACACACCGAGAGTACCGAGTCGGAATAATGAAGCGTGACACCACTCACAGCCAGCTTCGATACTGCGATCTGCTCAAATGGTATGAAGCTACGTTACATATGGCAAGCATTTGGTCTGATGATGCATGATGTTGCCCACTGCAAATGGCGAATGGGATGTGACACGGGTGTTTCAAATTCATTCAGACGCACAACTGAGGTCGCTCCAAAACACAGCTGAATACCCTTGCGAGTCCACGGCTGCCGCTATAGCTCAGAAGGCCGTGGTCCAGCCGGCTTCCGCCACCCAGCTAGTGCCGAATAGGCTGGGAGAGAATAGGCCCCTAGCCTAGGGTCCTGGTCCATTGATCAAGTTGCACTCCACGTTCCATATCATATTAAATATCACCTTGACTGAGATGTGCGCCCATTGTTAATTCTGACATCACAGACACACACATGCACACACGCAGGCAAAATAGTTCTCAAGTCTGGGACGACAGGCTATGTATGACGGGTCAGAAGTCTGATGATGGCTATTATTCATACACCTGTGGCTCAATATCTCATGGCAGCACCGACCTCAGGACGTCAGGTCCAACAGCCGTTTTTTACGATCTTCCTTCCCCTTTCTCCCCTACTTCCCCCTTCACGTTGCCCCAGTGAGAGGGGGATGATGATATGAAAAATCACAATCGTTATGGGATCCTTTAGGTTATTCCCAAGTTCGCATCTCACATCAGCTTATGCGTGAGTAGGGTCGCCTTGACCCTGGTGAGGCCCAACTCTTCCCGGCACAGGCTCAGGTACTACACGTGTCTTCTCATCCATTGCCGAGTGAGCTCGGAGAATTTTAGTGCATGTGCAGTAAGTCCAGAATAAACTTCCGTCAAAAAAGAGCGTCTCCATACGCTGCTGGTGTACGGCCGGTGCTTTCACACTTTGGGATGATTGGGTTGTTTTTGTATACATACCATTGTCCACCGTCAAGCCTCGAATCACTAATGGCATCATCACCCTGGTTGATCCCACATGGAAGCTAGGTGCTCGGCCCCACAGAGAACAGGGGGACAACCGTCATATACCAACCGTCGGCTGGAGGTGTCTGTCACCGAATTTTGTCAATCCGCAGCTCCATACAGCAAAGCGCTGTAACATGGTTCCATAACGAACAGCCCTCATGGTTGCAGGTCAGGTCATCTGTCTTAATAGATAACGTTGCCCTCTTGCCTTGATGGGGAAATGACACCTAATCTTGGTGCCCTTCAAGTTATATATGCATTCGTCGGCTGCCCTTTACGCGCGCGCACGTGAGTTACTGAGGTCGCTTTCGGCAGTACTTGTCAAATTTGCTAATTTCCCAGAATGTGCCAGAAGGTGCAAACTACTGAGTCCGGTCAGCTGAAGCCAATCATTGCCATTCTTCGGTGTGGTCGGCCATTTGTAAACGATCTCAGTTAATCAGCTAGAAGGCCTAAATCGTGGAAAATTGCCTGTGGCTCTCTTGACAGCGCGACTGGTCGTGAAGTTACATCAACTTCATATACCCGGGATCATTCCCAGCCTCTCCAGCGTACTGTCCATCAACACGTCTCGCCACCTGCTCCCCTTTTCGTCCTCATCACTGCCGCCGTTTTGGTCTTGCACCATCTCTCCGTGGTTCTGTTGTTTGATCTCCCGAAGGGTACGCCAGATGTCGCTGACCGTGCGCTTGCTCTGTACAACAATGGCAGGTACGACACTGTAACTTCGTATTCTGCCGGTACTAATTAGCCAACTGATAGCCTGATCTAGGGCACGGGAGTAGGCAAATCTATTATGTGCAAGCTAAGCAGACAAACTTAAAAGAAGAATAAAGTGTAATGAACACTCGCCCTGGCGCGGAAAGCAGCCGTGTTAGTCTTTTGGCTCCAGCATGTGATATAGCATATGCGTGTGTGCATTTGGGTGCGCTTGACTGACGGAGCGAAGCGGTGCCATAAAGAGGCGGATGAATTGATTCATTTGAGTGACAGTGACCTTTGGTTAGAAGGTGATAATGAATCAATGTAATGGACTCCACATGCATGACTGCGGGAGCTGCCAAGCAAGACAAAAGGCCGGAAGAAAGCTCTACTACTCGCACAATGAAATAAAAACATACCCAACATCACTATATCCCATCCATCCCGAGGTAGCGCCGGCCACATATCCATCAGCCTTTGTGACACATCATATTCCAAGTCCACATCATCTTCTAATACAATAGCTACCTCCAACTGGAGTTTGAGGATTTGTCGCATGATATTCAGGTGTCCGATCCAGCACGCAATCATGCCACGGGAAAGAATGCGCCAAGGTGGGAGCAAGCCAAGTTCAGTTATATTCAGTGAAGCAGGAAAAGGGTCTTCAGGAGTGGCGCAAGGAAGGTCGAGAGGCTTATCAAATTCAAGCTCTCTAGGGGGTGGTGCAGCAGCCACAGCATCGAAAGACGTCAGCAGATTGGAGGAAAAATCCACCCCATTCAAGCCGTCTGCATCAGTTCGTTCTTCTTCCACTACGTAGACCCCACTGGTACTCATCCTTCTAAGAGATGTTTCCCTAAAAGCACGCCTCTCCAGCCTAAGAACGCGCACAATCTGGTCAATACTCGCATCCGCGGCTTCAACCCCATCCACATAGATGAAAGAAAAGTCTAGCGCATGCGAGAGTGCATCCATAGTCATGCGACGATCCAGACGACGAGGAAGTGAGAGCACAAAGACCTGAGACGCCACCCCAAGTGTGCGTACAAAATTTTTTGGAGGCAGAAGAGGAAGAGACGACACAGCTGAGACTTGGGTGGCCGAAAAACGAGAAATAGAGGGGCCTGCATCATAAACAAATCCAAATGGTTGAAAGTGACTTTCTAGAACTCCTAGTTCAGGTCCTGGACGCGTCAGGCCTGCTGAGAGACGTTCAGGCGGCTTTTCCGAGAAATCAAGGTAGACGAGAAACGTAGAGCACACCAACAGTGCCGATGCTGCAAGAAACACGACTCTGAAGCGCAAAGATTGTGCGTTCATAGACGATATTGATGGCGGTGTTGATGCGGAGTTGCGCGAGGTTAATTGTGGCGGAGACTGTAGAAAACTGATTGTTTCGTGCCACCGTCAGAACACACGTATATTTGGTAGCAGCAGGAATTATGCAATTTAATGTATATGTGGATGCTCTGCTGACTGACACAACTCTCGAATAATGCAGTATCCACATTCAAGTGGTCGTAAAGACAAAGGGAGTGACCCACGCCGGGCCTGTGCACTGCAGAGACTCACCGACATAGATCTAGAGCCATGGCTGAACCAACCATTCTCATTCAACACAGCTCACGCTCCATTCATGGCCTTCAACCCTCCCCTCCTGAATCTCCAGGATCCGGTCATACAGCGCTTTCCCTACCGGACCGAGTCCATTCACATCTGTCTCCCCCTCTTTCAACTCATCTTCCATCCCATTTCCAAATATTATATCCCTCCCTTCCCATCCTACTCTCCACACTCCCGCAAGTATCGCTGCAGTCCCAGAACCGAAGGCTTCCAAGAGCTTGCCTTCTTTTTCCCAGAGGACGATGTGAGACATGTACATGGTGACTTCTCGTACGTGTATCTCCAAATGGGATGGAAGGCCGGGAAGAGGGGAGTCCTTGTTATGCTTTGCTGCCAGGGAAAGAATAGAATCTCGCGTCACCCCAGGCAAAATCGTACCATCAAGCGAGGGTGTTACAATATCAATACCTAGGACCGTGTCAGTGATCATATGACCACGAAAGAAGGAATGGAAAGTTAAACGAACCTCCATTGTCACGTCTAACCACGCACATGAAGTTCATCTGTCCGCATTCAGTCACCTTCCACTCCTTCCTTCCTTCGATCTCAACAGGCAAAAGCCACAGAATCTGCGAATAGTTTATTTTTGAAGCCTCCCTCTGAGGTAGAAAACATGGGGAATAATTTAGGCCAAGTTTATATGCTCCCGTGCCTCCTGGCCATGCCCGGACATTCGTGGACGAAGCTAAGAGGGAGATCCAGCTCCTCCTGCGTGGCGTTGTGAGGGACGGGGGAAAGTATGGTCCTGTAGGAGATAAAATGACATAAAGCGTTGCATGTGTGGACGCTGCGACACCAAGGGCAGGACGGGTGCCGATAAGAGTCGGTCGAATGTAAAGACTGTATCCTGGCAAAGAAGGGATCCAGCGTGCATCGACCATGACAAGTTTTTTGATTAATTTCAAAAGCGCATTTGTATCGAATGACTGTAGATATTGAGCAGTTAGAAAACAGTTACGTCTGTATAATTCATGTATTCACTGGTAGGGCAACTCTGGCTGTAGAACGAGCCATCCTGGCCATATTCATGTCCGGCCGGAACAGACGCGGTGTCCCATCAGGTCCCAGGTACGCCTGACGCTCAATTTTTCAAATTCATATGCAAACATGGAGTCAAATGTTGTACCTTCATCCCTTCGAAAAGGTTCGGACAATACTGAAAGCATGAGCTGGCAGGGTCAAGGCTGAGGGGCCCATAGGGAAGAATGGTAGGAGGGGACCAGCCTGATGAAGGGTCATAGGCCATTATGAGCATGTGGTCGGTCATTGTCTGTTCTCATATTCAGAGAGTACCGGATGCCCATTTTTTTTTTCACCTACCTTGCCAAAAGTTAGAGATTCGGGAAATGGTAAGGGCTTCAGGGTTGAAGCAAGGGTTATCGTTAACCGCGATACCTGTACGATGCCGTAAATACAGAGAGCTCTCTGTTTCTTTTGGGAAGAGAGAGATACGCACATCGATGTCCGGGATGTGGGTCGGGGAGTCATCCTTATCTTTCGCAGGCTTTTGAGCATTAACACCAGTACCATTCATGTGGGAGTCGCCAACGACAGCATTCGTCTGCATCGCGTTCTGAACAGAAATAACTGTAGCTACCTGGACGATAGTCATGGTAAGGCGTGAAGAAACTCACGAGTCGGGTCATATCTATAGACGACGGAAGATTAGGCTGGTGAACCGGTCCTGCTTCCGCGGCAACCAGTTCAAGCTAAAATACTGCTACTGACACTTTGGAACAGTATAATGTTGCCTAGTCCTGAACATTACTCAAGAAGCGACTTACGGTAGTGTAGTAAACGATCGGCATTTAGCTGTTTTTTTCCCTACACTACCATGCAAGGTAGTGCACACCCACCTATTCGAACTCGGAGCTCGGCAGTAATAGCCACGATGGCCGCTGCATACGGCTCAGTTTTGACTTGGCTCGTGTGGCTGTTCTCTCCGTTGGACCGTCCGTTTCCAAGTAGTCTATCGGGACAATAGGGAGTTCAGCACGCTTGAATCGGGCATGACTAGTGTAGTACAAGAAGTCGTACCGTCCAAAGATGTAAATTGCTACATGATCAGCAACAACACGACCGTAAGTTACGAAGAACGCGATGACCGTTCGGCTAGAAAGCTTACTCAAACCAACGTGATACCTTCAACCCTAGGCTAAGGTGCACTGGTAGTGAAATAGTATCTTGTCGGCACCTCGTGTTAAGGTTCCCTTTCACAATGTCCTTACTTTCTTATGTCTAGATGGACAAAGGGCGGGCAGCTAGTGACTAATCGGTTAGAAGGTTCAATAGAGAATACATGCAAATTGAAGATAGGTGCAGAGCGGCACATGTGCGCAAGTGATTGCCCACGGCCGAGCAAGTCAAATGTTCCACGGATATCAACAAGAATCTCCACAAACCTAGCTTTCTTATTGGCAGCTGGTCTCTAGGCTTGATGTTCGAAAACGGAATACTTGTCGTCCCGTGTTTCTTTCAACTCTAGTGACGATGCCACAGGTCGAGCCAAATAGCGAAAGTTCCTCTCAGAGCTCAGTTCACTTATGCAACTTTCACTCTATGCATTCAACGGATTCAAACGTTTTTGATGGCGGCCGTTCTAAACAACTTGATGTTTATGAGTATTTTGGTTTGAATAAACTCGACCTTGCGGCGTCACGGTGAACGCCAGATCCTCGGGCCTCGAAAGATGTGACTATCATATTGTGACATATAGTCATCACCGTTTCACGCTGTACAATCGTTTTGTGTAATTATACCACACTCCACCACCTCTTTAAACAACATGTCCAGACAGGATAAAACAATCTCTGAGCGGCATACTCGGACACTTCGTGAGTTGGTGAAACGCTCTGAGAACAAAGTATGTGCGGACTGCAAGCGAAATGGTGCGTGAAGTAGTCATTTTTGGAGAGAATTCAGTCGCTGAGACTTTCTTCTTTTTGTATCAAGACCCGAGATGGGCATCATGGAACCTGTGTGTCAAATTTGTCACGTTTGTTACGAGCATGCTATTGATTTCATTCACCAGAGGTGTATTTCTTTGCATTAGATGCTCGGGCATTCACCGTGGCATGGGGACGCACATTAGCAAAGTCAAATCTGTAGACCTTGACGTGTGGACGCCAGAACAAATGAAAGTAAGAGTATATGAGCGTCCTTAATTAAAGATCAACGTTGAAGGCGCCTGTTCGGTCAGTCTATTCAACTCTGGGGAAATACTCGAGCAAATTTATACTGGGAGGCACACCTCAAACCAGGCCATATACCACCTGATCAGTCTGTTGTCTCATTTATAAACACATCCCTCCATAATGACAGTTATTCGTTTAGCAAAATGGAATCCTTCATACGTTCTAAGTATGAATCTCGGCGATGGGCATTAGAAGGACCACCCCCAGAAGATCCATCTACGTTAGAGAATGGCCACGAGGTTCGCACACCACTCCAACATTATGTCCCATTCTCTGACCTCAAACCAGCCGATTTACTCCGAGCCCGCGCCACCTGCCCCTCAGCAGCAGCAGCCACAACCCTCACGTGTACCCACCGTTGCAGCGCAGCCTGTGCAACAGCAACGCCAATCACAGACACGCCTTCCAACGCAGGCCCGTCCCAAACAATCTGCTGCGAGCCAGACTCAGCCGGCGAGCCCAGCCCCTCAGTCAACTGCCACTGCACAGACCCCCGCAGTAACATCTCCTCAAGACGATTTATTCAGCCTAGACTTCCACGCCCCCTCAACGAGCTCCTCGGCAACGTCGTCTATAGGCTCTTCGGCAACTGCTGGGCCGAAAGATGTCAAAAATAATATCCTCTCATTATTTGCAGCCGCTCCACCCCCAGGAAGTGGTATTCTGGGGGGCGGTTTTGGGGATGGGAGTACAAGTTTAGGTACTGCCCACCCGCAAGCGCAAGCTCAACCCACAAGTATGTTGGGCAATTCAGGAACGGGAATGTGGGGGGTTCAATCAGGTTGGAGCGGTATGCAAAACGCTCAAGCTCAGCAAGCCCAAGCTCAAATATGGAGTCAACCTTCCCAAACCCAACAACAACAACAACCGTTCGGTGGGTTTTCGAGTAATGCACAACCACAGAGTGCGGGATTGTTTGGCTCACAGAACGTTTGGGGCGGCGGTGGATCCACAGGTGCCACGCAGACGGGCATGAACCTATTCAGTACTCCCTTTTCGTCCACCACGGCTGCGCAGCCTGTGAAGAAGGACGATGCGTTCGGTGACTTGTGGGGTAGTTTCAAGTAGACTCGTCTGTAAAGCGTTTGCCGCTGGCCGGCTGGTCAGTCATAGAGCAGGGTAATCTACATGGACTTCATGCTACGCCCCGATCATATCAGGGAAAGAGTTTGTTTATTATCATGACACCAGTCAGGAAAGGCCCAGATCCTACGCGCGGTTCAGCTGAACGCAGTAACTCGGATGAAAGCAAGACGAGTGCTCACCATTTCAATAAGTCGCCTCGCGATGGGATGGAACTCCGATGCATGGGCAGTAAATGTCTCCTTCGCAAGATTTGGGTTAATCTTGCTGATTGCCTTGAAAATGGGCCTGCAGAATTTCATCCGGCCTTTGAGGCCAGTCTCCCTGTCGACGAGCCACGCGGCAGCGTCGGACGCGAAATCACTGCCGGCCGCCGATGAAAGTGCTAGAGTATACCAACGAAGACGAATATCACAGTTGTTGGACTTGTTGAACAAGTATACGGCGGTGAGGTGATGCACGTGAGAAGAGGGTAACGATTTCAGTGACTGGAGCCGCTCGAGGAATACAACTTGCAAACAAAGAAAGTCAAAAAGAGGTGAGAGGAAATGCATGATTCTACACCTCACCTTTCTGGTTGCCGTCGAATTGAGTTAGGTCTTTAGCATTAAATGGAAGGGCGGAGACTGGGGTGTTGCGTGAAGCCTCCCATTTGGTAGCGAGGTCATAAGCTTGAGTCGCGAGGGATGTATCGTATTCCATTTTAACAGGAAGCTCGGTCCCCTCGCCGTAGAACCAGCCCTAAGTCCAAGCAAGAGTGTGAGCCTTAGTCAAGGCAATATGGAAATGCTGCTGCTGCTACACGTGCCTGCCAATCAACTGTATCTAACAGCTTAACCTTCTTCGGATCGGTGCGTCTGAAATAGTCGTACAGATGATCTTTCCACTGATCGGCATTTATACTCTTTCCTGTGAATGTGTTCACGTAGTCCCGTATGTACGGTTGGAATACATCCAATCCCCCGACAGTCCTCTCTTAATTTCGACTGGTCAGAATCGGTACCATCGAACCTACAGTTAACAAGACTCACCGATATGTAAAATTAGATTTGCCCCCTTCTCGTACGGGATGGAGGAATATGCATCGTCCGGATTTTCACCGTATTCAAAGTCAATCACAAGTCGCTGGTACTTCGGTTGATCTTTGTATCCCTTCAAGGAGTCATCCAGAGCTTTTCGTCCGATGATGAACTGGAAACCACGCGTTTCGGGGCCATGTAAACTTTGTTGGAGGAGACGCTCGCCGTATGTGGTCCAGCCTGAAGATGTTAGCAAAAAATGTCCATTTACAGAGTTCTGAAAACAAAATACCTTCGTTCAAGAAGAAAGACGAGCTGTCGGCTTGACTTGACATCATAAAGTTTATAGCAAGCCCATCAAATAAGGTAGAACAATGACTCACGTCACTCCGTTGCCAAAGAATGAGTGAGTTAGCTCATGGACAACCACATCGTTCAGGCTGTGATCGCCAGTCAATAGCGCTAGTAGTAGATCGGCTTGTATGAAGGCTGACGACTGAAAGACGTTAACGCACTTGGGGTCAGGAAAGTCAAGCAAGCATTTTCCTGAGTGGTCACTTTGAGTCAGCACTCAAACAACTAGCTACAAAGAGGTTTTCACCATTCCACCATACGGGAAAGAAGGAGGCAAGACAAGCAGGTCATATACTCCAAATCGATACGGCCCGATCTCTTTCTCGGCAGCCTGGACAAATCTAGTGCCATAATTGAGGACAGTAAACGCGTGCCAAGGGGAAAGTGTACCTGACGGTGTCCTCACTGAATTCGAAGTATGCGGCATCAACCACTTCCGGCTCAGCCCAAACTCCCGTTGTCCACGGCTTGCCCTCGACAGCAGGAAACGCGCGATAGCGAACGTTTCCTGATGCTATGGCGATCAGATATGACGGTATAGGAATGGGCTGGGGGCAGGCGTATTGTTGTTACAAACTATGTTCTGACTGTCAGAGGTGGTGCGAATTATACCTGCTTGTACGTGTACGTGACTAGATCTTGGCCAATTTGCTTTCCATCGTGTGGGGGCCCTACTGCTGGAGGACTCTGTCGAATTGCCGAGAGAAGAGCTGGAAGGACAGACGTGACTGAGGCATTATAGGTCTGAGGGTAAACGGAAGTGTGAACTCTGGAAGGACAACCGTTGGATAGCTCGCACCTGTTTGATAGAGGGTGTATCTTCATGGAATCGGTCGGCGGCACACTACCACAAAACGTACGACACACCTTGAACAGGTAGCAAGGACCTCGCGTAGATTGGTTGACATTGACTGAAAAGATATGGAAACTGCTTTCCAGCAGTTTGACTAGAGATACATATTAACAAGTAGGACATTCATAGGTACGGGGAGAGCTTACGCTTCGTCTAGCCACTGGAGGGCAGTAGACTGGGCTGTGGTTGAGTATTCAATGCTGACTGTAATCGTCTTCCCTGTCGACAGGGCTTGAGGGAATTGGATGGAAAGTGGAGATCCCATGACTTCGTGGTGTTGACCAAGGGAATACTACCCAACAGGTTAGTCACGATTTACAACAAAGGCGGACAGCCATACTTTGCCCGTCTGGCCGTTGACCTGTACACTCTTTATGTCCAGGAAGGAAGTATCAAGTCTGTAGGGGAAGCTTCGATTTATGAACAGTATTGGGACACGATTGTTCTGCTCACACAACTTGCTGAATTCCATCTTTCTTCGCTACCAGGCTATGTTTAACAATCCCCGTGATGACCTTCGCTTTGAAATTAAGGCTCCAAGTTATGTCGAGGTGCTCTGTCGAGATATCTCGATAATTTGACTGCGTGGTTTGATCTGGTTTTGTGACCATTTTCGAAAAGTACAACCGTGTTGCTTGGAGTCGGAAGGCGCCACGGCGTAACTGGCCCAACAAGCGCAGTGACATGCGTATCCATTTTGTGCTCCGACGTGAGTAGCCTGGTGTATTCTTACAGTAATTGAAATTTGATTTGTAGCTTTCGAATGCCACATCATAACGATCAACCATTTGTCTAGCTAACATCACTGGCTTGAGCAAAGGTGCGTCACCGATGTTCCCCCCCACAGAAAACAAGCGAAACGACTCCCGACATTTCTGTTGAAAGGCTGGATGTTGTATACACGCAAAGTGGCAGTGGGGTAGAGGGCGCCTCGACGAGAATCCTGTGAGCTTAAAATTCTCAGGAGTGGCATTTGAGGATCTGCAAACGAAAGCACAAGCTCTAGTGGCCATCGACTCAGCATCATTGGCACCCTCGGCAATTCATACAAGTATCTGAACCACTCCCTCATCCCATGGGCGTGAATATCTTCCCCCGGCTCCCAACATTTTACAGACTAACCACATGTTTCAAGCGTTCACTTTACCAATGAGTGGAGAGAACTTTATTGCTGAATGAAATATTTTATACCTTGTAGGAATTTAGTCCTCCTGCAGTTAACTTGGTTCCCAAGGCTTTCTAAAGGAGATGGATGACAACACCTGTCGCGAAGTAACACAAACGCCATGAGGTGACTCGCTGAGAGCGGGAGGTTGGAAAAGACAGACATCTACAACAACTCTGAAACGGCCAAATAAACCATTTCTTCGATCGAAATATTAGCGTAAGGGAAGGTGGGGGCGCTCCCAGGAAAATTGTAATTTGTCGGTATACAGCAATAACATGCTACTTGTGCCAAGTGGGCACGTTCACAGTCTGGAGCTGGTGCGCACGTGCCGCTAGCAGTGGGCTATAAACCCAACGTACAAAGCAACGTGGCAGACGCCTGTGGGCGTCTAATATGACATCACAAGTTTGCCATTTGATTATGAGGCAGAGTCCGACACCTTTCTCTCTCCTCTACCACCACCACTGGCAGAGCCGACCAGCCACCTGGTAGTGCTGATACCATGACCTCCACGCTGCTACACGATGTTTTGCGCCCTCATGGAATAGACAACCTCAGTCATAAACTTGCACAAGCATCCTTATTGAAACCTAGAGCAGCTCTCGAAGATTCCGAGGATGAGATCGTCGGAGTTGTATGTTCCTGTTTATAAACATTGCTGATACCCACTCACATCTTTCAGCAATCTCTTCCTGGTACACCTGCCCGTTCTCGTCCCACCTCGCGACCTCCATCACCGACTCGGGGTGCCAGCAAACGGCCTGCTCCAGGACCTCTCCTGCTTACAAAAGCAAATAGCCCAGATCCATTGAAAGCATTGCCTACTGAACTTAGCCAACGTATATTCGGTCTGTTAGGTGTGCGCGACCTCGCACGGTGCTCAGGAGTGAGCCGAAAGTGGAATAGAAGTCAAACAATAAATTATGGTCCGTGGTATAAAACATGATGTACCATAATATGTGCTTATGTTCGCTTTAGTCTGGTTTCAACAGTACAGAAAAGAGAATTTCCATGACGATACATTACCGCCTGGGAAATGGACCAGAAGGGAATCGAAGCAAAACTGGGTACATGTCACGTTTTTGGTCGTGTCCATTTCCACTTAATCTCTATTTCAGAGACACGAATATATCCGCACCATCAGAGCACGTGATTCCGAGACGACATTCTCACGCCCTTCAACACCATCCTTTGGGTCTGGCAATCAGACACCACGAGAAATACGCGAGGAGCAGTGGCGACTCGAGAATGAAGTGAATAAACCAGGGAAGGTGGAAATGCGGGAGATCTACAAAGAGTTAGGTGGCCGGAAGGCGCGAACCAAGACAAAATATGGTGCCGCTACCACCAGAGATAAGGGTGGCTGGACAGACGGCGACGACTATTGACGCGTACTACCGTTATATATAGAGCATTGCTAAGTTATGCCCATGCTTTATTCTAATAGAGGACTTGATACTACACGACAGAGTCTTGTGAAGCCTCGCGTGCCAGTTAGAAGCTCACCAGATAAATGACTTAGCTTGAATGATCATGCGGCTGCACATCGTCACCCTCTTTGTTACTCGCATTCACGGTAACGCATAATGGCTTCTAAAAAACAGATGAAGGACCCGCATTTTGTCGGGAAAGCCATTCGTGTACAGCTGGAGCATGAGGTCCCACAAGACCTGCCTCTCGAGCGTGACTTTCGGGAGGGCACTAGCTACACGATCACAGACCAGTACGTCTGAACAGGCTTGTTCATCCAACTATTGTCTCATATGATAGGCAGCGTCAATGCGTTACATGCATGCCTTGCACCTGACTCACGCACGCGAGAACTTATCACGTCGCTTGTCTCGCACCTGCATGCCTTTGCACGCGAGACTTGTCTCACGCACGAGGAGTGGACAAAAGCCACTGCGCTATTTACGCGTGCAGGAAAAGAGAGCACAACTCACAAGAATGAGTTCGTGCTGCTGAGTGATTGCACAGGGCTCAGCGCCCTTGTGGATGAGATCGAGCATCCAAAGCCTGCGGTGCATTCCTTACCACCTTGCTTTACTACTTCTGGTATTGATGAGGTGTGTGGTAGGGATGTACAGAGTCATGTGAAGCTGGCCCGTTCTTTACAAACGATGCGCCTGCGCTGCCCTCTGGATGTTGCATCGCTGGTTCAAACACAATAGGTGAACGCATGTTCTTCCATGCGACTGTGAAGAATCGGAAAGGTGAAGGCATACCAGGCACCAAGGTCAATGTCGTATGTGTGCTCCCAGTTATTATCGCCTTGGACGTTCTTTATTCTCAATGCAGTGGCAAGCGGATGGCGATGGCTTCTATGATGTCCAGTATCCTAATAGAAACGACGGCGTCCCTGATGATCGAGCGTGCATTGCTGCTCAGCCTAATGGAGAGTTCTGCTATCGAGGCATTCTTCCTGTAGCGTATCCCATTGTGAGTTCGTTCACACCCCGTTACAAAATTTAAGGCTGTCGAGGCTAATATGCATCTCCAAGCCGAGTGATGGACCATTGGGAGACGTTCTACGTGCATTGGGTGAGTAACATGACCCTATATTAATTGTCTTGGCCATTAATGTTGACAGAAACTATCTGAATAAAGGGCGTCATCCACACCGGTCTTCTCATTTGCATTTCATTATTTCTGCTCCGGGTTACGATACGTGTGTCATCTGTCTCTCCAGCCTATTACTCAGCTTACCACTGTATTCAGGCTTACAACCGCGCTCTATCCCTCCTTCTCACCCTTTCTTGGAACAGATCCAGTCTTCGCGACGAAGAAGAGCCTCATTTGTGAGCTTGAGGAAGTCAAAGATGAGGTCGTTTGGACAGAGATGGGATGGGAGCCCGTAGAAGTTCAAAATAATGGAGGTCGAGTATGGGCGCGGCAGTATGACTTCGTCTTACCAACACTGGAAGAGGTGGATGCTCTAAGAAAACAGAGACAGAGCTTATGAAAGTCTTATGCATATGTTATGTTACGTTGGCTGTATTAAGGTTGGGCAGTTAAATAATTAATCACTTATCCCCTCTGCAAGTCTAATGAACGTTTCAAAATCTAGACTCGAAGGCATCGTCAGCCTGGCCATTCGCCTCCCAAGTGACTACGCCGCATCAGCTGCCCACGTTCTGATAGTATCATCCTCTCTCAACGTAGTAGATGAGCATCCGTCCGAGTGAGGCACATCGTCGAGGTCGAATAGCCTCGAGTAGAATCATGCAGTTGGAAAGGTGCGACAGTAGCCATAAAGGGGACGACCTGAAACTGTAGTCAAGAGAATTGCACAAACAGAAGATGGACATCGAACAGAACGGTCCTATTCACAGACAATTTTCGTTAGTCTCAGAACTCCATCCCTTGGAATCCTGTTTCTGTCCGGTAAGCAGATAATGGATACTTCTCTGTAAGCTAGATCCCACAGCATCAAATCAGATTACAAACGGTGCTGTCAACTCCATGCAGGTACAGGCAACTTCACCAGGTGAATTCTAAAGTGTTGCAATATGTCGATAAACGACAGGAGTGCAAGGCAATTGCTATCTCACCTTGACCTGAGAGAAAATAACAATGGGGTAGCTGTTACCATCTCGAATATAATGTGCAAGGGACATTCCAATTGGCTGAGATGGGGGTTTGTTCTCAGATTCAGCTGCTAACCTGCCGTGTTTGTAGTTGTAGTCGTAATTTCTAATTTTCCGGTCTGATGGGGTCGGATTCCTATAGGATCTTCCGCTCTGGATGCTAGCCAACGGGAGGGCTCCAAGGGCGGAACACTGGCATCTGGGCATTGCATGCTAATTCGCCCCATATTTTCCTAGGCCACAGTATGTTGAAATAGGACGCGGACGGTAGCAACCTGTAATTATTGTACTGAGATGTCTTACGTGGTCTGCGGTCCAAGTCTGCAGACGGGTCCAATGTAGACGTGCTCGCGGCGCCACTTGAACGCCACTCCGAACCTTGTTACGTTCAAATTCTAGCGCTCCATCTTCTCCGCTCTTGATTCGCGTCTTGACCTCGCTCCTACTAGATATTACTTCTCTCGAGTTTTAGAACGAAAATCGCCGTATTATCCAATTCAATTAGGTAACGCTGGCCCTTGCTCTGGGTCTAATTTGCCACCGTCAATAATTCGACCATGGCGGCAGCTCGTGCTGCTGCGCGACGCCAAGCTATCCTAAACTCCCGCAGCGACAGACTCGCAAAGCTTACTTTTTCGGCCAGAGGTGAAGATCCTGGTGGCATATATGCCCACGACGGTTCGTCAGATGAATTATCCTACTTCTTTTGTAACATCTTGGTGCTGGTGATTAGATCCCCCTCTTCCCAGCATTGGATCTGGTCTCGAAAAGTTTGTAGGCGAAGAGTCCACACTACCCACCCCTCCCACGAATGCCTCAAAGCCATCACCTAAGGCTAGTGAAAGTGTTAATGCTAAGGTTCCTGAATGGGGCTCTGCTGCACAACAGCAGGAGCTGCTCCGTACCTTCATGGGTGGCGCTGGTTCAGGTCAACCAGGCCTTCATGTCCCTCCCTCCAAGAGTGCCGGCCCGAATGCAGATCCCTCTCCTCCTCCTGTGGACGATCCTATTTCCGCTCTATTTGCATCTCTCAGCGGCGAAGCAGGAACTCCTACACCAAATGTGGCGCCGCCACGCCCTCGGACTCTTGCGCAAAAGCTGATCCCCGTGCTTCACGTGCTTAGCATGATAGCTTTACTGGTCTGGTTCGTCGTTTGGAAAGAGCCTGAGACATTCGCGGCATCTTGGTCATCGAGCGCGACCAAGTCAGAAGGAAGTGATCAGGAAGCCTTTGTGAGCTACAATTTGAACGAATCCGGCTGGAGGCGGTGGGCAAGACTAGCAAGAGGTCCACCTATCGCTGGGTTGGCTGTTCCACCGTTGGTGCGTTGCATGTCTGATTAGGTCGACCACTAAGCTAAATGAGTCCCCCAAAGCCCGCCTTTTTTTGGGCATTCACGACATTAGAGTTAGCCCTGCATTCTTTACGGCTGTTTGCACAACCTGTTTGTCTATTTTGATCCTACTACAATAGCTACTAACGTTGAGACAGGACGAGTACCGCCCCCCAATGCTGGTTGGGCTGATTCTTCCGCATCTCCCCCCGCCATTTCCGCAAGCCATTCTGACATCCCTCAAGTATTTCCAGATGGGAAGCATGGTGCTCGATGACCTAGCCATACTTGTGTTCGGGATTGGGCTTATAATCCTCGTGTCGAATTGGGCTACATAAGTAGCCTGTATAATTTGTTTCTTATTTAATATGGCATTCTTGCGGCGGATGGGACGGTCAACAACGACGCTACAATTAGACCGCATGTTTGCGATGTGAAGACGCTCGTCGTGATCCTGACAATGGGCGACTAGAGTCTGCATTTTCTTTTGGTTGGCGTTGTTCATTTTTCCCTGTGGCCACATCACCGGCTATGAGCTTGATGTTCGCGCCGCGCTTGGTGTGGAGTTCAAGTAGTTCGGTCAATATCGTGCTGCTCCATTTCTTGTCCATGTCGATCTTATACTGTGCCCCATTATCTGGAGACAACGGAATTGGATAGAATAGTATAATGAGATGGATTTGCTTCGGATGTAACCTAATCTGACTTACGAAACTCTACGTCCATCACTGGTATTAGCTTGTCCTCAATCTTCTTGTCCAACTTATCCACTACAACTTTTAATGAAGGATTTGCAAAGGCAATTCGTGGTAGATCCTCCTTCACGAAATGTCTACAAGGCATTGGTGCTGAATGAGCAACTTCATCACTTCTGTTTGAAAGGGCCGCCCTTACCGTGCTCCGAAGTGATCATTGCGAATAGCATATGTGAGTCTGAGGGAGCTTAGTGCAGGTAAAGTAGGAATAGGCTCCTGTTGAAGGTGCTTGAGGATCTGAGAGAGCCGCGAGGGACCAGGAAGCGGTTTGCGCGGCATAAGAAGTGGGACACCAGCACTATTTGTGCGGGACAAATAACGCGCGACTTGACATAAGCGAAAACAAGCCTCAACCAGTTGAACACCCAAATTCCTCTCTGGACGTTCTAGTTGCCAAATTGTCATGGAGGATAGCCTGGTAAGTCGACGGTCGAAGCGGAGTACGGCAGGCAACCGGTATGCAAACGTCTAGCCTCCTATTGTGAATCCATGAACCTATTAGCTATCATGTAGTATGGAAGCCGCCTTGGCAGAGATGAGCATCGATGACCTCATGCAAGATGTTGATGAAGACGTTGACTTTGTCTCTAAAGGCGCGTTCTTCCTCCCTGTGGCTGCGTCGCCTTCTTATACTTCAGAGTAGTTGATGAGGAGGATATGTTTGAGTCCGATTTTGCGAGTACAGATGAGGAAGGGGGAGAAGAAGAGGCGGGGGAGAAGGCACTTGAGGAGGAGGAAAAGCGTGCTAAGAGGGTAGGCCGATTGTGCCTCCTTCATGAAAGTTCTCTCATGAGCCGTTGACTACAGGCTGCGCGCCAGAAAGCTTTCAAGGTTCCCAGGGCGCCTGTACTCAAGGTAACCTTCGATTCACCTGCACCTGAAGACGAAGATGCTGGGCAGAAAGCGAAATTAAAGCCGCAGCGTCGGGTCTCATTAGGTCAAGTCATCGATGCTGAAACTGGGGAAGTCTTGGAGATTAACAAGCGACAAAGCACCCGGGAATCTACCCGGATAAATACCCGAGAATTACAATCCAGGCTTAAACATGCTGAGGGTCGAAGGGTGTGTTCTCAAAGCTCGCTTTTGAACAAACTACCCACTTTGATCATATCACCTTCAGGCATCATTGATCAAGCGACCAAAAGAGGCAGAACGCCGCAAGACACAGGCTGAGCTCATTACTGCTGCATTGGACATGGAAGAAGACAACGTCAAATCGCACCGAAACTATTTGGCCACGGAGGAAGAGAGGCGAAAGAAGGCGCGTGTCATCAAGCCCACAACAGCTGGCCCGAAGATACGGTGGCGGAGCCGAGTCGAGGATGTTGCTGTCACTGTGTACGAACCTGCGCCACCGCTCTATCAGTCGCGTCCTACCTGGGCAAGTCCTTTTGCCCACCCCGCGAGTTCACCTGCTCAGCCTGGGACGCCATATCATAATCCGTATATTGTACCACCCCCAGGCCAACCTCCTGCAACACATATTCAACAGCCGTTTCCGGCATCACAGTATCCTTTTGCATATACTCCATCAAAGACTACAGCTACCTCGACTAGTTCGGCAGTATCTACGTCGAAGCAAGTCACACAAGCTACACCAACCGCCCCACCTGCGAACACGTCAACCGTCCCACCTGCAACCACACCAACCGTCCCACCTGCGACCACACCAACCGTCCCACCTGCGACCACACCAACCGTTCCACCTGCGACCACACCAACCGTTCCACCTGCGACCACACCAACCGTCCCACCTGCGACCACACCAACCGTCCCACCTGCGACCACACCAACCGTTCCACCTGCGACCACACCAACCGTCCCACCTGCGACCACACCAACCGTCCCACCTGCGACCACACCAACCGTCCCACCTGCGACCACACCAATCGCCCCGCCAACCGCTTCACCAAACGCCCCATCAAATACCGCACCGTCGTATCCCAATCATTACTATCAGTATTCTTATTACAATCCACAAGCACAGTCTTCGCACCCGCAATATCAACACTACGGTCCATATTATTCTTACCAGCCTCCTACGGGCCAGTACACATCGCAGCAGTTACACTCGCACCTGCAACTCCACCCTCAAGGTCAGATTGCACGCAAGACAACGGAGAAGCAAGCAAAGAATTACGTCGAACTTCTTATCAACGAGGAACGTCCCCAGGAGAAACCCGCCTGGCTAGAGACAATGAATGCGCTGTTCGGGGAGCATATAGATTGGGACAATTTACGAGTTTACGTGGGGAAGAACAGACCAATAGGTCATTGGTTTCGCACTTTCTCGACGTACAGTTTATAGTCTGACGTGACTCTTGCGAATCCAGCTCGACAGATTCAGACATGCCCTATCACAGGCTTGCAAGCGCGTTATCGCGATCCTCGTTCAGGCGTACCTTATGCCAATGCAGGTGCATTCAGGATCCTGTCACGGCTGTTAGCACATGAGTATGTCTGGTCTCCTGCAGGAGCGCCTGGAGGGGTTGGTGTGTTCGTGGGCCATGAAAAGCAGCGCGGGGCTGTGGGCGTACCAGATAGTTGGGGGGAGGCGATGGCTGGTGTAGGTGCTAATTGGCGGAAGCAACGGGTGGAGGGAAAGAAAGATGATAAACCTAAGGAGAAGGAAAAGGAAGTGCGAGTGGGTGAGAGACGGAGCTCGCGGATTGCAGGCGAGGGCGGAGAAGCGGCTGACAAGGCACCAGAGGCAATGGATGTAGATAAAACTGCTGAGGGCGAACCGTTGGTTAAGTCTTAGCAAACAAGCCCTCAAGCTGATGAAGCTCGAAACATCTTGATCAAGTTCTTCTCTTCGGTCCTTTCATTTGAGCATTAGGGATATATTGCTCGCACGCGATCTTGCGTGGCTTTTCGAAGCCATGTAACATATTAAACACCAATAAACAGAGTCCATACCCCTTTCGCGTATCCTACTATCTCGCTCGGTCCTAACTTGCTTTCCCCAAAGAGACGGTCCACGAATGTGATTGGTATCTCACCCACAGTATATCCCATTGCCTTTGCACGGACCATCATCTCCATCTGAAAGACATATCCTCGGGACTGCGTGACAGTAATGATATGCTTCAACACGTGCACCCTGTACAATCTGCAGAAGATGCTGTTTGGGCGACGCTTTACGGTGTGCGCTAAATATTATTATAACTCACCGAAAACTTCCCGTCAAATCACTGACTCCAGGGTTGAGCACAGTGTCGGCAAGGAAATTGGCTCCTCGGCTAACAAGTTTTCGCTTCAGATCCCAACCGTGAACACCTCCGGGTTGAGCGGTGGCTGAATAGGGTTTGGAACCATTACGATAGCGTGTACCTGTGACAATGTCTAGGTTATGCGTTTGTTGAAGTCTACTCGTTGTCAGAACATCTTTCGTAGACAAGAAGGGATCCTCTTACTTGATGAATTGCGGAATGAATTTTGGCTGCAGGTAAGACAAGGAATTAACAAAGAGAATCGTGGAGATGTGTAGTTGCAAGTCATACGTGATGTGAAAAATCAGCGTCCATAATGATAACAAAGTCACCGGTACAGAAGTTTAGGCCATGCATATATGCGGTCCTGTTGGAAAATGTCATTCACTTGGATTCGGAGTCTAGTTCTATGCAACTCTGACCCTAGTCCTAATTTTCCCGCGCGAGGCTTTAAGACCTGAGTGGGGTTGTTGTGAGGGTGTTATGCCATAGCTGTATGGACATACCACTTGGTCCTCGCCATACAATCTCTGTAATTGTCTGGCAACCTCCTGGGTCCCATCAGGGCTAGCATCATCCACAATTATGATTTCCCAGGCCAGCGCACTAAGACACATTCATTTGAGCATTCGGTCTTGCCAAGGCACGAGTACACGAACTGTTGCTTGAACACACGGGCAAGGAGCCAAATCATGATTGGCAGATTTCTGCGCTCATTGTAAGTGGGCAAGATGACCGAATACTTGTGAGTTGAAGAGATAGTGGGTGATTGAGGCATGTCAATAGAGACAGATGCGTATGGATTCATGTAAGTGCGAAGGAGCGGAAGGAGCGCCTGTCAGTGCGTCTATTAGACGCCTGTCACACTACAACTACCGTCAATGACTGCGCAGGTGACCCCAGTGGAGAGGCTTAAATCACTTCTGGGATACACTTGGCGCATTTCTATCCAAGACAAGCGGATATTTATTGGGACGTTCGTATGCACAGACAAGGAGAAAAACATCATCTTGACAAACGCTGATGAATTCCGGCGCGGCGAGCCTGGCAATGGGAGGTACGTGGGTATGATCATGATACCCTGGCGATGGATTGTCAAGGCAGAGGTCGATTGGGCTGCGTATATGGACAACGAAGCAGGCAACGAAGGGAATCCACTTTATACATAGAGGCATGTACGAACACCGCATACTCTTTGGTGAGTTGCGGCATAGTACATTCATGCAGTCTTCTGATTGAGATAGATGTCACCCGTTCAGCCATGCATGAAGGTCGACGTGGCGTTTGACAAGTCTGTTAGAGAAACATCTTCGCCACCTTTCGTTGTTGTGATTTTCGCTGCATTCCAACAGCATTGTATCATATGCCGTACCAAGCTGATCTTCGGATATCGCTCCTGTAAACTTCTGACAACTGTATGTAATTTTTTGTCTCTTAAACCTCAGGTTTGCAATGGTTCAAGACTCAATTCAGGAACATCCGAATCCACATGTAGAATCCTATGGAATGAACTAGGAGTAAGGGCCCCTTGTTGCTCTTATACGGGACCTGTTTCTTCATTCGAGGGCCTGTGAAGGCCACTCAGCCATGCCTTTTCAACAACTCCAAGCATCATCCCTCTCGCCGCCACATCAACTGGTATTTGACGTTCGAACTGATGGATAAGACCGGCAAGGATCCCAACCGCAGTAGAGGAGAGTAAAGACTGATTAGTCACATCACTTGCTGTTAGTGGCGGTAACTGATCAAGTGTGATATGCAAGACAGAACAATGATACCACAAGGCATCTTTACGAGCTAGCTTTCCGAGACGATGCTCGTGCGTACGTTCCAGTGTTGTCGGTTGTCCGTCAATCTTGATGCTCCATAGGTCTTCGATCTCTTTCACGGTTTCAAAAATAATGAATTCGCGTAGTTCCCGTGTGGGGGCTTTGAGGGCGCAAAGGCACTCGATGAGTTGTTTCAGAATGCTTAAGATATCAGGACGAATGTCAATCGCCCTTGATCTTCGACTTGTCTTCCTGAGGCCAGATGTAAACTCATAGATAGAGATGCTGTGAAACCCCTTGATAATAGGACGAACGATCCGCATAGTGAGCTCGTCCAAAATATGAGGTAGAATCGAGTTATGCGGAGCAAGAGGTAGAGTTAAGTCGAGAAGAGAAAGCAGCAGATTGCATAGGGTGCTGGCGACATCCACACGGGCTGAACTTGCGACAACGGATGTGTCTCGGGTAAGAACTGCAGTGAGAAGGTTTCCGAGGCTAACGAGGGAACGCTTGATGTTAGGGATGAGAATTACATCGTCAGTCGTCCACTTCACGGAGTTGACGTTGAATTGTTGAAGTGTCCGAAAAGAGGTGAGCACATCGAGAGAGTCCTTGAGCGCCGGCAAACTAGGTCCTGTGAGATGGTTGGAACAAGGAGGGCGTCAAGATTATATGATATGATATACGTGCTCACCTGAGCGAAGGTCGCTGACTAGGGTCCGAAGGTCCACCCTGTCCGAGAGAGCCTTTGGTATAGTCTTTCGTTTTTTCTTTAGGGGCTGCGAAGAGTGGGTGTCGGCACTGAGGCTGTCCAGAGGTGTCGATGCCGATTTTAAGGCTAAAATTTCTGATGCTCGACACGATTTAGTATAATGAACGTTCATCTAGCCAACATTTACCTAGTTCTTGCTTTTGTGAACGCACTTTCAATGACTCGTTTTCATTTTCTAGCTCTAGCGCTCGTTTCCGCCAGGGATCATTTTCAGGTGGTACACGGTGGGAATCATGACTAGCCGTCCGATGTGAGTCAGGGACAAGCGGGAACCATGCTTTGAGATCTATGAGATATGCTATGCTTTCGAGATCAGTGGCCAAGCATCGACAGGTGGCGCGGAGATGCGAACACGACAATGACTGTTGTGGGGGCTTATGCGACAGTAGCGCAAGAGCCTTATGGAAATACGTCAGTGTGAGAGCTATTGATGTTCGTGATCACTTACAATTCCGAGATGAAGGCCTTTAGCTCTACCACAGCCGACAGAACCTACATCCATAGACGAGGCGGTTTATGGACGACTGTGTACACGTTCTAGTGGATATAATATTACACGAGTGTAAAAGTACAGGATAAATGCTGCCAATCTGTCCGAAACGAGTGCAGTGTGCGAATACTTGATAAATGTAAGCAGTGAGGAGGTGCGGGAATAAAGGAGAAAAAATGTCCCAGATACGATTGTCAAGAAGAGCATGAAAAAGTGAATACAGTTGAACCTCATGGATCAGGAAATCGAATGTCACAAGTACTTGCTTTTGTAGATCCATGCCAGACCAACAGTACTCGCGCCCTGGGCAGCCTTGCAAGGGTGGAACATCTCAAATGTTAGCTGGCTAAGGAGCAATGGGAAAACACTTACCGCCGCCCGATACCACTTGGCAGCCTCCTTCAAATTTTTCTTACAACCTTTGCCATTGGCAAGGCAATAGCCCAGTTCTTGCTGGGCATCACAATCACCTAGTCGCGCTGCAACTTGGAAGTAACTCTGCAAGTCGCGTTAACAAGTGACAGGGCACCACCATTGATCACCTACTACAGCCATCTTCTTATCTTGTGCAACGCCCCACCCGTGGAAGAAACATTGCCCGACCTCATAAATTGCGAGAACTAGTTCCGTCTACACGCACGTACATCAGCGTCAATAGACAATGACAGACAGACATGTTATTGCACCTTCACAGCCTTTTGATCAATACCATTTCTCGCCGCTTCCAGATCACCCACTGCCGCCTCGGCCGCACGCCTAAGCCATCGAAAAGCGGCTTTTTCGTCTTTTGGCGTCCCCCATGCATGTCGAAGGCTGAGCCCCCACATGAGCATACCAGTACCACAACCTCCATCGATCGTGGCTGCACGTTCAAAGCAAATAGCAGATTCAGCGAGCCTATTTGCTTCATGATGTTGAATTCCGCGAAATAAATAGTCGTCGGGAGTTGGAACTGAAGGAGACGGCTGCATGGAGGATGGTGACGCACGAGAACTCAAAAGCTTGTCGGAAGGAGGGTCGGTAGAGGGCGGCGACACGCGTTTGCTATTAGAAGAACCTAATTCCTGATAGTTGGGTGATGACGGAGAAGGCGTCCGGCTTCCATCTTCCAATTGATAGAATGAATATGCTGAGTATAGAGAAGCTCTCGATGTGGGTCGAGGGGATGGGGGTGAATTGGGAAGTCGGATAGGTTGATTAGACGAACCCGGGAAAGCAATAGGGGAGGTGCTCTGAGCAATTCCAGCAGGCACTGGATCCGAAACAGTCCACTGAGCTGTGTTCGCATCAGGAGAACGAAAGTTATCGGGTTCTGATATAAACGTATTTGAATGGTCAGAGGTCAATGAATGTGAAGCCGAATGCGATGGGGCATTGTAAAAGCCATTTTGCTGCCAATGGTTAGAGTAAACCGCCCGATCTTTCTGCAATGACTGAAGTTGCTGCTGAGGTATCACTGGCCGTTGGGGGGAGCGGTTTCCAATCAAGACTTCCTTCTTTCTTTGTGAATCCTGTACTGGAGGATATCGTAGAGGGCGGGAAAAGTTTGAAATACTATATTGTGTTGCGCTAGGTCGCGGAACCATGCTCCGGGTAGAACCAGGCGAATCGTGATGCGATGAATTGGACACAGATGCAGTAGGAGACGAAACAACTACTGTGGGAACCTCTCGAGTGGGGCTTTCGTACTGTCGGAACGAAAATGGGTCTGCCCCGTTGGAACTGCTACGCCAGCTATCACGAGCAGGTTGCATCAACATTTCCATTTGAACTGTAGCGTCAGAGCTATGGGATGCCCAGGACTGGCGGTCATGCTCGCGTACTATAGAAGGGGTGGGTGACTGTGACCCAGACGTGCGGCTGTAGACACTTTCGTCGTCGCCGGCCCAAGACAAGTGTCGACCCTGACCGGTTTGAATAGTAGTAGTGGTGTCACCATCATCATGTAACACAAATGAAGATGATCCAGTAGACGCAGATGTACGAAAGCGAGTGTGTAGAAGCGGAGAAGACGGATTACCGTTCATGCCTTGTTCACGGGGAATGAAGGTGGAAACTGGCTGAAGTTGAGTGTTGGTCTGTGCACGACGAGAGGACTGTCTGACAAAGGTGTCCAATGGAGACTTGTGGCGGAGAGAGCCAGAGACGGTGACGTCTGTCATCAGTGCCAATGCCAATGCCAATGCTGAGGGATGGAAGAGAGAGCTCTGCGTGTCCAAGCACTAGCGCCTACTTTAATGATCGGCGCATCGGACCGCCACTACTGTGGCAAGTTCTACATAGATACTCTCTAGAATACAATAACAGCTGGTACTATCAGGCATCGGGTAGTTGACCGGAATCACTAAATGACTCCTGAGACAACAAAACAGTTTAATTTGTTTTTTCTGATAAACCCTTGCATGAACATGTCAGCTTCAATAATATCAAGTTAGATTGATGAATGCATTGGGAAAAGCTGATGAACCACCTAGATGCACATTTTTCTGGTGGATTCGTCACGCTTTTGTCACATATTCATCACATATGGTCACTGCGGCAGAATCATGGCTTCAAGTCGTGTTAAAACTCAGGCCATGCAGCCTTGATTGGCCACATTGCATGGTGTACTTATCTCCCAAAAATGCAAAATATGTGAAATTCCATGGTCTGATTACAAAATTCATGGGTATTACATGTGTGAATCTAGGGAGTACATGGGGGTAGGAGGAGGGAGAGTGAGGTGGGAGGCTGAGGTAGATGGGAGAGGGGAGAAAGAGGGGGGGACATACACTAGGGGGTTAGACAGGTAGGGAGGGACAGAGTTAGGATCCATATTACTTGTAGTGTTTGTTTTGCTGAGAAGAATATCAAACCCTGCTGCAGCACAACTTCAGAAACAATTTAATGTTTGTACTTTGGTTACAATCCCTTGTTGTTATGACTATATTCATTAACGCCCAGATCCCCATCCGATCCACTCAGATCCCCACGCATATGAAATCTATACTCCATTTGGAAACTGCCATGTCTCCATTTACCTGTCCAATTGTCACTGCCGATTCCACCCATCCGTCTCCGGTTCCGATTGATGCATCAGCATCACCATAGGAACCTGGACATCCATCCCCGTCGGACTCAGACATACTCATGTAAGGCTGTCGGCCTCGGAGACCCATCACTGGAGTAATTATTATTAGATTTCAAATATGTATTTAAGTTGTCCAACTGGGGACTTCATTCCCCAGTTTGAATATTGAATCACGCCTAGTTCCTAAGTCCGATCCTAATTCTCTAAGTCATACTCCGTCTCTGAAATCTCAGACACCGGTATTAGTGAGGGTGCAGCACATAAGCTGAAGCCAAGTCCATTCCGACCCCCACAACGTACCCGACTCCTTCTCCAACTCCAACCAAGACTCCAACCAAACCTCCAACCCAATCTCCGACCCCCAATTGGACCTAGTGCGTAACACTTGTATTGGTCAATGCAGACTATATGCAGAAAAGTAATACGTTTCTTAGCAGCAAGAAATGAATAAGACTTCCAGAGTCTAGAGTTCACAGACACTTAGGGGTCCAGATATTCCAAAAAGAGGGGAATGCACTTAGAGGCTAAAGGAAGTAGGTGGATGAATCCAACCGTCCAACCAGTGGCACTCTGAAGTGGGTAACAGCAATGTGTGAAGTAGTCTAGCAACTGCTTCACACGAGTTCAAGCTTCTAATGCTCTGCAAAGGCAGTACACACTAGTAACTTAAACAAAAGCACTAATGGCAGGACTATTGACAGACAATCTCACCCTGTAGATTTGTAGTCACGTGAGGCAGATACTACACTCATGCCCAAAGCAGGAATATGTTATGACTATATTCATTAACGACCAGATCCCTGTCCAATCCACTCAGATCCCCATGCATATGAAGTCTATACTCTATTTGGAAACTGCCGTCTCCATCTACCTGTCCGATTGTCACCACCAATTCTGCCCATCCATCTCCGGTTCCGATTGATGCATCAGCATCACCATAGGAACCTGGACATCCGTCCCCGTCGGTGTTTTGGAACCCGCAAAATTATGGTGTTAGGGCAAACTCTAAATCACCACAATTCCGTGAATGAACAGCTGAGAAGAATATCAAATCCTACTGCAGCACAACTCCAGAAACGATTTAACGTTTGTACTTTGGTTACAATCCGTTGTAATGGTCAATGCAGACGATACGCAGGAAGGTAATACGTTTCTTAGCAGTAGGGAATGAATAAGACTTCCAGAGTCTAGAGTTCACGGACGCTTAGGGGTCCAGATATTCCAAAAAGAGGGGAATGCACTTAGAGGCTAGAGGAAGTAGGTGGATGAATCCGACCGTCCAACCAGTGACACTCTGAAGTGGGTAACAGCGATGTGTGAAGTAGTCTAGCAACTGCTTCACACGAGTTCAAGATTCTAATGCTCTGCAAAGGCAGTACACACTAGTAACTTAAACAAGAGCACTAATGGCAGGACTATCGACAGACAATCTCACCCTGTAGATTCGTAGTCACGCGAGGTAGATACTACACTCATGCCCAAAGCAGGACAATCACTACTTCGAGTGCAATCGAATACAGTTACACAACTGTAAGCGACCCTTGAACTGGACAATCAACAGTTACTGAGATATAGAGGATGACACTGTATGTCACTCTAGTCACACTGATGTGCAAATGATGGGGTAGAAATGGTTATTTATTTCAGAGGCAGAATGGGCTCCTTTTATATTGTATTTACAGGAGCTGACTAATACTACTGGAAACTTCTACCTATTAATAGATGGAAACTACTGGAAGCTAGTGGAATATGTGAGAAGGGGGTGGAAGTTTCCTAGCCAATGAGCTGCTTGGATTTGCTCTGACTCATGGCATGAGTCATGGATGGAGTCATAGTGTGACTCAGAGCAAGAGTCATAGTATGAGTAATCACAGGAGTCATGGTATGAGTTATGGAAGGAGTCATAGCATGAGTCATGGCAGGAGTCATTGCATGAGTCACCATTACTCAAATAACTCGGTCAATACTTCGTTTCCCAGGCTGATTAGCACAGCTATGGGTAGGCATGGCTTCTATTGAACTCTCCACTGAAAATGGAGTCAGGAGGTGCAGTGGTTGCGAAGATATTGAGCATTTACTGGCAGTGGTGACCAGATTGAGTCGGAGATTGAAATGAGTCATGTGATCGAAAATGAGTCAGTTGTCCGGGTGACTCCGGCTGACTTTGGGGCTGCTGACATCTGCGAAGGTTTGTGGGTCCATGTGGGTCCCAAAACTTCACCCAGCAGAACAATAAGTTTGTAGACTCATTTCTGCATGGAAAATTCCCGAAAAAATATGAAAAAATAGAGAATATTTGAATGGCCCTGAATCAAGAGAAAGCAGCAGATATATGCTGATATTTTAAGGCCATCAAGCGAAATTGTACAGTTTCAGGACTTTAAACAAGATCTTTTTAAGGGAAAACCAGTTCCCATACAGTCGGACTCGGACATACTCATGTAAGGCCGTTGGCCTCGGAGAACCATCACCGGAGTAATTATTATTAGATTTCAAAATATGTATTTAAGTTGCCCGACTGGGGACTTCATTCCCCAGTTTGAATATTGAATCACGCCTAGTTCCTAAGTCCGATCCTAATTCTCTAAGTCGTACTCCATCTCTGAAATCTCGGACACCGGTATTAGTGAGGGTGCAGCACATAAGCTGAAGCCAAGTCTGTTCCGACCCCCACGACGTGCTCCGACTCCAACCCAACCTGACCTCCGACCCAATCTCTGACCCCCAATCGGACCTAGTGTGTAACAGAATATCACTACTTTGAGTGCAATCAAGTACAGTTACACAACTGTAAAAGATCCTTGAACTGGTAATCAACAGTTACTGAGATATAGAGGATGACACTGTATGTCACTCTAGTCACACTGGTGTGCAGAAGATGGGTAGAAGTGGTAGAATATGTTATTATTTCAGAGGCAAAATGGCCTCCTTATATATTGTATTTACAGGGGCTGAATAATGGTTCTGGAATATTCTACCTATTAATAGATGGAAACTACTGGAAGGTTGTGGAAGGTGGAAGAAAGGGGTAGAATATTCCAAGTCAATCACAGGTTCTGATCACTGCATTAACACTGATCAGGAGCTGAATAATGATTCTGGAAAGTTCTATCTAATAATAGAAGGAAACAGCTGGAATGTTATGGAAAGGGGTAGAATATTCCAAGGCAATCACTTGCTCTGATCCCTGAACTAGGCACTGATCAGGCAAAAAGAAGGGTGTCCACCCTGTTTTCTGCACTGGTTTGGACAGCCATGGATAACCACATGTCAGGTGATGATCTGCATGGAAAATAGTGCCCTGAGAGGCTGTGGTTGTCAAGTTATAGAATATTTATTGATCAGAGACATCTGAGCTTGAATTCAGGCCGAATGCCTGGTCCAAAGGGGAAGAGCTGGCTGTGTGAAGGTTTGTGGGTGCCTATGGGTCCACAACTGTAGCACAGCAGAAATAAATGATTCTGGGCCAAGTTCTGCATGGAATATTCCCGAAAAATTATGAAAAATTAGAGAATATTTGAATAAGTCCATTCCAGGTACAAGCATCAAATATATGCTGATATTTAGGAATGGAAAAGCAAAGAATAGCACATTGGTGCTGCATAAATGGAATTTGATAGGGAAAAGGTGGTTCCCATACGGTTTCCAAATGGAGTATAGATTTCATATGTGTGGGGATCTGAGGGATTGGATGGGGATCTGGGCATTAATGAATATAATCATAACACAGGAGTGGGAAGAGGAGGGGGCTCTGGAGTGCTTTTGTCCTGTGAGCACAGCAGACATATATATGAAAAATGAGGGGGGGGGGGGCATGTGAATCAAGCATGAGGTGGACATGTTCTGGTGTTGAGTGAGACACATTCAGAGAAAGAGGCATGGCATGTTAAATGCACTTGAAGCTCCATGTATGGGAACTGGTTTTCCCTTAAAAAGATCTTGTTTAAAGTCCTGAAACTGTACAATTTCGCTTGATGGCCTTAAAATATCAGCATATATCTGCTGCTTTCTCTTGATTCAGGGCCATTCAAATATTCTCTATTTTTTCATATTTTTTCGGGAATTTTCCATGCAGAAATGAGTCTACAAACTTATTGTTCTGCTGGGTGAAGTTTTGGGACCCACATGGACCCACAAACCTTCGCAGATGTCAGCAGCCCCAAAGTCAGCCGGAGTCACCCGGACAACTGACTCATTTTCGATCACATGACTCATTTCAATCTCCGACTCAATCTGGTCACCACTGCCAGTAAATGCTCAATATCTTCGCAACCACTGCACCTCCTGACTCCATTTTCAGTGGAGAGTTCAATAGAAGCCATGCCTACCCATAGCTGTGCTAATCAGCCTGGGAAACGAAGTATTGACCGAGTTATTTGAGTAATGGTGACTCATGCAATGACTCCTGCCATGACTCATGCTATGACTCCTTCCATAACTCATACCATGACTCCTGTGATTACTCATACTATGACTCTTGCTCTGAGTCACACTATGACTCCATCCATGACTCATGCCATGAGTCAGAGCAAATCCAAGCAGCTCATTGGCTAGGAAACTTCCACCCCCTTCTCACATATTCCACTAGCTTCCAGTAGTTTCCATCTATTAATAGGTAGAAGTTTCCAGTAGTATTAGTCAGCTCCTGTAAATACAATATAAAAGGAGCCCATTCTGCCTCTGAAATAAATAACCATTTCTACCCCATCATTTGCACATCAGTGTGACTAGAGTGACATACAGTGTCATCCTCTATATCTCAGTAACTGTTGATTGTCCAGTTCAAGGGTCGCTTACAGTTGTGTAACTGTATTCGATTGCACTCGAAGTAGTGATTGTCCTGCTTTGGGCATGAGTGTAGTATCTACCTCGCGTGACTACGAATCTACAGGGTGAGATTGTCTGTCGATAGTCCTGCCATTAGTGCTCTTGTTTAAGTTACTAGTGTGTACTGCCTTTGCAGAGCATTAGAATCTTGAACTCGTGTGAAGCAGTTGCTAGACTACTTCACACATCGCTGTTACCCACTTCAGAGTGTCACTGGTTGGACGGTCGGATTCATCCACCTACTTCCTCTAGCCTCTAAGTGCATTCCCCTCTTTTTGGAATATCTGGACCCCTAAGCGTCCGTGAACTCTAGACTCTGGAAGTCTTATTCATTCCCTACTGCTAAGAAACGTATTACCTTCCTGCGTATCGTCTGCATTGACCATTACAACGGATTGTAACCAAAGTACAAACGTTAAATCGTTTCTGGAGTTGTGCTGCAGTAGGATTTGATATTCTTCTCAGCTGTTCATTCACGGAATTGTGGTGATTTAGAGTTTGCCCTAACACCATAATTTTGTGGGTTCCAAAACACTCCACTTGATTCACATGTCTTGGGCCAGTATCATGTTTGCATCACATGAGGCATGCTTTAGAGTATTGCTTGTTTTGGAACTGTGAACTTCAACCTAAACTGTGGTGTTAATCACAATCTAAGTTTAGCCTGAGGATGTATGACCTTTCAAGGCTAGCAATAAGCTTGAAACTATCTCAACGGAGAACCCAATTAAGAAATTATACTCTGGTGAACAAACACAATCAATGTTGCCACAGGAAGTGAAGCAATAGAGATTTTTATGCTTGCCACGTGTAGTTCACACTTTACTGCTGATGCAATGTAAAGTCAAGATTGACAGGCATTCAAGGGTTCAGATACTTCAAAGGGGAAAGTAACCTAGTGCCTTAGGACCACAGGTTGAGTGGATTAAAGCCAACAATAATCCCTTCAATGTAAAAAGATAGATACACACTTGAACACTTCCTTCTGAACAAGCATATTCACTGTACGTGTCTTATCCATGATAGAATCAACAGTCAAGGGATATTAATCTCATCTCAAAGAGGTGAGTTAATAGACTGGTGTTGATTTATTGAAATGCCCACAATTGAACCAACTGATCAATAGCAAAGTCTCAATTAAACATGCAGTATTCTTGACCAACCAATAGCCTAGTATGTATTAACCTGACTAACCTCAGAGTCTCAATTACATGTGTAAGGTTCTTGATCAATGAATAACAATTAATACATTTCAAGTTACTGCTCCGAGTGGGCTTGTAGTGTGTTGATTACTAATCAGTTACTCTGTATCAACCTCTTCTCTGAGTTTGATTAATATTAGAGCCTGCTGCACTTGCAATATAATAGCTTCTGGCTTCTCCAAGAGTCAATCAAAGCTAATATACCTTAAGCTGATATAAGCATGCTGCTTATGTGATGATTACTCAATGCTTGAGTAGACACTGCTGTGTGTGTGTGGTAAAAAGATATTCTTTTTTGCACTGCTGTTGCAGCCCTTTTTATATACATGGGCTATTTAGCTTATGTAACTAATTAGAGAATATTCCTGAGGCTTAGGGAAGCCCCTAGAAGGAAAGAGAAGGCTGGAGAACCTTGTGGAAGGTCCAGGAAGGTGTCAGAAGCTTCTGTGGCAGCTTTTGGCTGAAGTGCATGAACTCTGCTGCTTATGTAATATGCGCGTCGTTCGCTCTCACGCGAGTGCTCTTTGAGGTCACATGACATATTATATCAGCAACCAACCCATTGTGTATACTTGTGGGCTCAAATACACAGAAATGCAAAATATAAGTACATTCATTAGAACATTTGAAATACCTTTGAACTACTAAATAATAGTCCTTATTTGAAGTAGTTTAGAACTTCATATACCCCAACATTGCTTCCCCTGCATGTGGCAGGAGCTTGGAGAATTTTGTTACTGCTTGTATATGTGATATATTATTTATATACAAAAAAAGCAGTTCAACAGGTGCCTGGATCATAAAATGTACATTTACCCTCCTCAGTTGCCTTGTGGCTAACATGCAGCTGTTGGTACAAGGGCTAGGCACTTGTACTGGTACACACATATTTATAGCACATGTTATTGGTGTTCTGATCATTATTTAGAATTTGCAAGGCGTTACAGCATGTGTGCCAATGAGTTTTCACTTACCTGGGGTGATCAACTACCTGATGCCTGATAATATTGGTGTACAAAACACATTAAATCCCAACTCGACGTCGGGGAGTCTGTCCAACTCGAGCCCCTCCAGGCTTAGGGGTACCAGGTACCACGATCTTAGATGCGGTGTTGCTCGTCTTGGCCTCAAACGCCGACACCGCCTCCAACTTCGCCGTCCTTTGAATAATTTAGGACCCAACCACTTGAATGGGCGGAAATATGCTTACTCCTCCCGCTGTCTTGCCATCTCCATCTCGAGTTCGGCTTTCTTAGAGAACTCCTTGTCCGCCTTGCGACGGTTGCCGCGATCGTCAAAACTCTTCTCCTTGACAGAGTAGAATACAGACCCAAGTTCCGCTATCCAGGGTAGAGAGATTAGGGCGTGACAAATGACCGTTAAGGAATGAAAATATACCAAGCCAATGTGCGTCAATTGCTGTCACTTGGGTCATGTATCTAATGAGCAACATTGTGAGTCTGGTGAAAATGATGAATGAGAATAATACCGACTCCTTCGACGTTAAAATCAGCTCGTGATAGACTACGTATGTTGGCGTATCTGTAGCGGAGTCGTCATTCACCGAACCAACCTGCTTCTAAGGCCACTTACATCCCAATCCATACAGGGCGCTTGTTGGATGCAAGTGCGTTGGTAACCTGCAAGCCATGAAGTTGTGTAGCGATTTGACTTCGCTTTGGACGTTGACTTACCCAGAGCGGATGTTCACGAACTCGCCGATGCCTTTTACGCGAGCAGCTTGATGGAAGTAACCAGCTGTGATTGCTTTCCTGATGCCTAGCATCAGTATGGGAAGCACAGGGCATAGAAGATGTAGACATATATAGACCTCAAGATGTCAAAATCAGTGCCTGCAGAGTAAAGTTCCATTTTCTGAAACTTCATGATATCCTCTAACTGTGCCCTAACTTCGCGTGCCTTTCGGAGGAGTTTAGGGTGTAAGAAGTGTCTCATAGCCCAATCATCCCGAAAACTTCGGGAGAAAGAGTACAGAATGTTAGCCTTGCTCGAAGTAATGATATAAGCAGGGGGTGCTCACTAATGAGATTTCCACTGTGAGAAGACATTGAGAAGCGTCAAATGATCGCTTTCTGCCACAGAAAACTTCTCCCTTGCAGCATCAGCTTCTTCCATCCGCTCTTTAGGCCTATAAAACACGCTTGGTACAGACAACATAGACACAATCGTCAACATCTCGGCGGAACATCTATACTCGACAGACTGGATGAGCATTTTGGCCATTGATGGTTCCATGGGGAACTCGGACATTTTCCGGCCGACCGGTGTTAAGTTCCCTACATTGTCTAGGGCACCAAGCACCCAGAGTTGATACATAGAATTGAGGATATTAGCCTGAAGTGTGTCTCAACAACGCAACGAGCACAGAAAGCATGTGATAGTCAGACCTGAGGCGGTGGATCCATGAAATCGAACTCTAGCAAATTCTTAACGCCAAGTGACTTCAGCAAGAGAACAGTGTTGGCTAGGTTGGTCCGCTGAATTTCTGGTATCGTATTGGCAAACAGCTCGTTGCGATACGCCATTTCGGTATAAAGCCGATAGCAGAATCTGACGATGCGTTCATAGGGATCGCAGTCCAGTATGCAAGGGAACATACCCGCTGCCTGTACGACCAGCACGGCCAGTTCTTTGATTGGCATTGGCTTGACTGATAGGGGTAATTTGAAGAGCGTCCATGCCAACTTTCGGGTTGTACACCTTCAATTTGGAATAGCCAGCGTCAACAACATACAAAATTCCATCAACTTTTAAGGCGAGTAAGTATCGTCATTCAACGATTGGGTAAGCCAAAAAGATGCACCCACCAGTCAATGATGTTTCAGCAATGTTCGTGGCAATGATGACTTTGCGCCGCCCGTCGCTAGTAGCCTCAAAAATCTTTGCTTGTAAATCTGCCGGCATTTGGGAATAAATTGGCAGAACTGCCAATGGTGCTGGGTCGTCCAACTGGGAAAGCCGCTCTGGAGATGGTTAACTAGTGAGGCTCGGCTCAGGCTCCTATGCGAAAGCTTACCGTTGATTACTTGGCAGGTAATCTCAATATCCTCTTGGCCTGTCATGAACACCAGTATGTCTCCTGGAGGGAGTGATAGATGAATCTGGAGCACTTGTTTGACAGCGCTGTCCACATAGTCTTCACAGGGGGACTTGGAATGAAAGATCTCGACAGGGAAAGTTCGACCTGGAATAGTAAAGGTAGGCGCATTTCCGTAAAAAGCAGAGAACTATGTGAGAGTTAACGATTCCGACTTCGACTTATTCATTTGATCAGGCATACCTTCTCCGAGTTCATAGTGGCAGATGTCACAATTAATTTTAAATCTCGACGACGAGAAAGGACTAAATGGAGAACAGTAAGAGAAGATTCAGCATATGAATCAGACTCACTTTTGCGCAACAAACCCATAAGAACATCCGTGCTCAAGGACCGCTCATGTGCTTCATCAAGGATGATTACACTATATCGATCGAGATCACCCTCATTCAAGGATTCACGCAAGAGGACGCCATCAGTCATGTCTGTACCCAATGAGCGAATTGGTCAAACAAGTAATCACGCAAAGTCCTCACATTTGATCTTGGTTTCAGCCGATGTGCAGTCCTCAAAACGAATGGCATAGCCAACGGTCGAGCCCAGTTTGCACTACAATAGTCATTAAGTCATGGTAGTTACTCGTAAACTGCTGAGAACGTACCTCCATTTCCTCACTCACACGCTTTGCCACGGACATTGCGGCGACACGCCGCGGCTGAGTACATCCAATGATACCAAAGGAGCAGTACCCATCCTCGTGGAGAAACTGTGTCAACTGTGTCGTTTTCCCTGATCCAGTCTCGCCCACGACAACAACAACTGACAGGAAACGCATCAGCCCAGCGTATTCTCCGTCATAGTTTATTATCTGACCTTGATTGTCCCTAAGCGTCCGCATCAGATCCTCTCTACACGCAAATGCTGGCAAGTATTCTCTCTGCTCCTTAAGTGTTTTGGACCTGGAGAAAGCGCTTGTTGACCCAGCCGCTTTGAGGTGGGAAGCAAATTTAGAGTCGCCCTTATAATCCTTCTCACCATCCTGCTTTGCCTGTGCTTCCGCCTCCGCTGCTCGACCAGGCCATCTTTGTGAATGTCCAACTACAGGGGGATGAAAGTTGTGCATGAGACTTACCCTCTGCCTCTACCTCTTCATTTCTAACCCCCATTATATTCCCCAAAGATGTCCCGCTGAGACCTGCAATCTTTGCTGCCGCCTTAGCCCGCTCGGCTTGCTCTCGCTTCTCTTTGACGAGAGTACTACCCTTCTTTGAGAACACAGCCATATCAGATGTAGGGTCGCGGATAGGGTTGATCGGCTCAAGCTGCTTTGTGAAAACTGTCCGTCCATCCAGGAAAGGCGGCTTGAGGTCGTGGACCATGACATGCACCGTTGACTCTGATTCATCCTCAAAATCTAGATCTACCCCCTTACGGGTTGCAACACCAGACGTAACCATACGGTTGGCTTCCCAAAGGTCGTTGTCCGCATTCTAATGACAATGTGAGCATCAGTGCTTGCCCAAAATCAGAACACACACATATTGCGCCTGCCTGGCTGATATCTTTTTCTAGGTTATGAAATCCAGAATCAGTGGTGACCACAGCTGTTGTTACCGACCAACTTACCACCTGTTTCTTTTCTAATTCAGCCTGTTTCTTCGGTTCTAAATCATCATACATTGCAAGTGGATTGTGCTCCTCATCCCCTGCCAGCGCGCCTTCTTCAGCACCCATGTACCAATCTCTGTCCAGCCGAATCTGCTCTTCTTCCCATTCTCTCGCGTCGAGGGCCAGAGCACCCTCCTCAGCATCTGGACTACCGCCTCTCGCAGCGCGTGGCGTGGGGGCATCCCACCGTCTGTTACGCGTTGTACCCCACCCACCGCCATCGCCTGCGTGGCTACGCGGCGTTGTATCCCATGCAGCATCTGGAATACGAACACTAGGAGCATCATCTCCTCGCCCACGGTCGGAGCGTGGAGTCGAATCCCAGCCACTGTTGCGACGTGGACCTCCCCATTCCCTGTCACGATTCAATCGTCGTTGGAAATCGCCGAGGCCACGTGGACCATTATCCCTCTGCTCTCGCTGTGCAGTAATTCCCTCTGATATATGATGAGATGAACGATTAACTACCACTGAGACGAATTAAAACACAAACCTCGTTGGTTTTCTCGAGATCGTCTGTATTCCTCCAATTTTTGCTTCGCAGCATCAGTGAGACCACCGCCGTGTGATGGAGTTTCTTCGCCTCTTTGCCTAATGTTACCCATTCGCGACCCAGGCAAAGCGGGGACTGACAGGGTCCACAACTTAACAGAAGACTTATGAATTCAGTAAACAGACGTACCCTTAAAAGAAGGGGCCTCTAGCCGAGGTCTTTTACGACTGGTGTCTCCATTGGCTTCCATTGCTGCGGCACGCTTGTCCTTGGCAAGTCTATCTAGGCCAAAGACTGATGTTCTAGGAGTAGGTGGTTCGAGTGGCTTAGCAGGAGCTCTAAACGTGTGTTTCTGGACACGCCATCAGCCATGCCATTATTTAAACTACGCAAAGACGCACAGCATCGTTGCGCATTAGTCCCCCCTGCCGCACGGGTTCGGGCTCTAGTATATCACTATCATGTACGATGATACCCTGCACAGGCTGAGAAGGACGGCCTTCCTGTTCGTTCTTGGCATGTGAAAGGATCTCTGCGTGTAGCTCTGAAAGAAACTGCCTCTGAAACTTGCCAAATGCACTGGCAGCTGTTGAAGCGTTAATGCTAAAGGTTTAGATATTACAAGCAGCGCTGCCCACCTTTAACAAATCCATCTGTTGTGTTGCTTTTAGCAATATCCATTACTATTAAAGTAATTAAGTCACTTGAAAGCATTCAAAACGTGTGTCCTCTTGCCTCGTCTAGCAAGCAGATCATTAGGATTCAAAGTATTCAGTGCCCGAGAGAGTTGAATGGCAACTCTGTGGGTGAACTCCTCCGCTTGTTCATCCGTTGAGCCATTCATAATGTTGCAGATTGCCGATGTTGCGCCAAGTTACCTCTTGCAGGGGCCTTCTCCAACAGCTTGTGGCAAGAGTTGTAAGGTAAGCGCCCGTGTTGTTTGTGCAGTAACGTCACGCGAGGTCGTGACCTCTTCTTAGGCTCTTACTGTAGCTTGAAGAAGAACAGCTCACACACAAATCTAGGTTCTAGCCATTCAGGAACCGTTCTGTTCTTTTTAGCTCTCCCTGAAGCGTCCTGGTTGAATCTCGGCTTGCTACATCAAGTTATTCCAAACTGTAAGACTTTCAATCTGCCTGGACAGAAACAAGAATCAGTAATTCTTGTGTGATGTTGCGTGAATTTGTATGCTCTTAGGCCCCAGCCTCACTATGCCCAAACGGTCCAGCAGACAATCTGCCGATGCTCGAGAACACATCTATGCGCCTTCCTCCTCGTCAGAAGAAGATTGGGGAGATGATTCATGGGAAGTGGACGGTATTATTGGAGAACACATCAGTACACGCGGGGAACGGCGGTTTGTCATTATTGATTCCATTGCCAGCTTGCTTTGTTGACCTTACCACTAGGTACAAAGTAAGCGATGTCGTTTTAGTCGAATGTTCATCCACAATTGTAGTCCTCAACGTACCCATCGTTTGCTTCCATTCCCATCTAGATTGCATGGGGTGGCTGGACAAGATCGGATGGAACAAACTGGACGTGGGAGAAAGAAGATGGAACCACAATGAGTGATTTATCCGGAATGTTAAAGCAATGGCGCAAGGAGAAAGTCAACAGGTCGATGCAATACATCAATACTCCATTGGTGTCTCCTTTCCACCCCTACGTGATTCCTCAAGACGAAAACGTAACCAATGTCGATGAGCGTTCAGAGCCGACATCGAAACTACCAGAAAAGAAAAAGTTGCCTGTCAGATATGCATTTACCGAGCTTACTCACCAAGCACACAAAATGGGAGTTGATCTTAAAGATGAGACTATCTTTGCACCATCCAAGTCGCTACCCTCTGCGTTTGAGCGTCTGAGAGCGATGAGAGCGAAGAGGGAAGAGGCTTTGAAGGCGTTCGATGTGACGCTCCAGGACGCAGTTTCCCAATGTCTACACGAACTTGGCCCAGCGCCTCAGAAGGAAGGTCGCTATCAGGCGCAACAAAAACTCTCGCTTCAGCGGCGCATGAATGCTCTTCAAATTTCCAAAAACATCCCAAAGGTGCGCTCATCTTTTTGTCTGTATTTACATGGCTAATAGTGTTTACTTTCAGCCAGCCGGGGAGTTGGGAGCTCCATTGCCTGTCAAACAGCCAGAGAGTTCTAGTTCACGGTCAAATGCAACGCACATGTTCAACTTCACGGTTGATCATGGTCAGCCTTCTGGATCTAGGGTACAAACAGGGAAACGACCTTCTCGTCCCTTACCAAAGCGGCTCCCCACTACCTCTAAAATCTTCACACTAGGAGGCACCCAAGCGGCGGCAGTCAGTCAGTCGCCAACTTCAGCACGTTCAAGCCCATCAGGTTCCGCACAACGAAAACGTGATGCTCTTCAAGCCCAGTGGTCTACTACCATCCGAGCTGCTGGTGCGGCTCCTGTGATCATCGTGAATGAAGTCGATGCCGAAGAAATTCCAATAATAAACCCGAATACGTTCAAGTATCTGGAATCCGATTATATATAGTGCGTAGTTCATGGAGACTATTCACTCGTCTGACCTGCGTTGCGTACGCAGTGGACCTGGAGTGACACGTTCTGCAGATGAATTTATGGGGTCGTGCGATTGTAGAGGAAGGTGCACGGCAACATTCTGTTCGTGTCAAGACGATTCAGAGATCCAAGACGATGAAGGAATATCGAAATCCTTTGCATATGATGATAAGGTACACGGACACCTTATAGTTTCAATATTTCCTGACTGATCGTCATCTTTTCAGGGGTTGTTTGCATTTAGCGACGACATCCTGAGCTATGTCATCGAATGTAATAAGGCAAGTTTACCGCTTATCGCATGGACTAGGCTAATAAGTGTGCTCTTAGAACTGTCACTGTGATATGTCTTGTCGTTCTCGCGTTGCGCAGCGGCCCCGTGTGATTCCGATTGAAATTTTCAGGACAGAAAGGTGTGGTTGGGGAGCTCGATCAACCGTTGCGCTCCTGAGGGGGACTGTTCTTGGTGTATACACTGGGTGTGTTCATGTATTGATGCGTTGGCGTATATACTCACCGTCATTCTTCGCATTGTAAGAGAATTAATGTGAGTGGCTCCATAGCCCAAGCTTCATTGACGACTATGAAAGGGTTTTTGTAGTTCACGCGGAGCAGCCGAAACACTCTCTCTTCATCGTGCAAGTTATATAGCTGACCTTGACTTCCTGGTGAGCGGACCCCGGAGTGGCTACTCTGTTGATGCATACCGTTGTGGTGAGTTTCTATGGCTGATTAGTCAATTTGTGCTTGATGAAAGAGACTTTATAAAGGCAATTGGACACGGTTTATCAAGTACGTGATCCTCATGAACTTAAATGTCAGTCTGACACTTGGCTGATTAGTCACTCATGCGATCCCGTCTGCTCTCTGTTCTCTGTGACCTGGGATTCTGTTCCAGCAGTATGTACTATTTTACCCCCTCCTCCCTCCCATACGACTCCCCCATCTAGATGCACCAGCCCAAGCTCGCGTTCGTCGCTAGTAGGGATATCCCGGCGCGAACAGAGCTCACAATTGACTACCGCCCTCAGGCAAGAAAGGGTAAGGGAAGGGCGAAGAGAAAGACGCCGGATACGCCGGATTGTATGTGTGGATCCGAGAACTGTCGTGGATATATTTATTGAAGGAGGTAAACAACATGTAGATGTTATGTGATGAATGATTTGGTTCTACGCTGATGTTATTCGCTGACAGGAAGTGGCTGGGTTCAGGAGGATTTCATGAATAGGATTGGGTTGTCTTTTGTTCAAATATACATATCTTTTATATTCTAATTAGTTGGGATAAAAGGGGGGGTGGCTATATATTTCTATGCTGGCACCACCTTGTCTATACTTCTCATTCATATAGATGTCTTCTCCATCTGATGAGAGCAACTACGTCAAAAGGGTGTTTGTCAGGCTAGGAGGAGGTGAGCCACCGAGCTGAGCTGCCACATGTACATACAGTCAGACCACATCCCCTGACAACTCAAATTCAAAGTTGCACACAAGGCCAAGCCGCCCTCTGCCTACTAAGTAATTTGGATCAGGCCTTGTGTAAGAAACACTTTCATGTGTCAATCCAGACATAACCCAGTCTACTTAAAGCGCAAACACAACCATAAGCTCAGATCTGACTCATGCTTCATGTCTTGCTTCACTGGGAGGAAACTTGAGGCTCAAAAGATGTTGCAACGTACACATTTCACATGCGGACATTGATGTCGACCGACCAATTTTGGACTTGTCACTGCAAGATATAACTTATAGGTGGAGCTTTGGAGCCGCAAAGGCACATGAGCACAATGTCAATTTTGGGTGTCTTTGATCAGGGTGGGCATGTCGGGGCCAATTACCCTTCAATAAATGTGTCCTCTTGCTCCACATGTTGATGGTTCCAATGCTGGAAAGAGCTAGATTACGCCGCAATGGGGAGCGACAGGCACCTATGAAGCTTGAGGGTCGCCCTTTCCCGCCTGCTGAGCTCAAGCTTCTTTCCGCTCGTCAACGTACGTTATGCTTTTCATCTACGCCAGAGCTTCTTCAACGACACCATGAGCCTATTCCGTCCTTCGGTGGCTTACTATCCAAGGCAGTCGCAGCGTCTTGCTGAACACTATATGGGTTCGTTTGCACCGGCAGCATGACACACAGCGCCATGAGAAACTGGGGCCACCCTGGCTCCGAGCGATCACAGCGGTCAACATGCCAGGTAACCCGATTTCAAAAGCGTAAGTGCATCTCCCAGCTCTCTAGCAATTGCACATGCTCGCAATATCCACGCACCGCCAGCCCTAGCTGTGTCCGTGTGAGACGGGAGTTGGCTCCGAGAGAGGTGGAGCCCCTAAGAGCAGCTTGGGAGGCTGTCGTATCCATATTAACCATCCATCGCGTTGGCATTGGACACGGAATTGGATTCGGTGGTGCCGTGTCCTTATCTCGTCGACCATCATCAATGAAGCAGTTGATCGACAGCCCGGCAGGGCACTGATGTTGACGCTGTGCGCGCAGGCTCCGAAAGCGCCGACTCGGACTCGGCTGCTTGAGAGTGAGTGGGGACCGATGGAGTGAACTGCATTGATAGGTGCTGTGCTGGACACGAGGCAAGCAACATGTACTGATGCATTCGTCACTGTTCATCAGGCATCAGCGCCACTTCCGCCACTGTGAGGCGTCACCGCCTGATTTCATGATCTTCATATAGACGTCTACCCCTCTCTTCATAGTCCAGATTTGGCTCATCTGAGTCTTCTGCATCGGTGATTCGTGCGCTGAGTGTCTTTGAGAGTTTGTATTCGACCCGGCCACTAGCAATTCCTTTCCCAATTCTCAGGCTGCACCACAGCGTGACTGAATTGCAAAACCTACAACGATCAGACAGATCCCAAAATCAGAACTGGACCCTCGAGTCGCCCATCTCCGAGTCTCGAATATGGGCGGCTTCTCGTCTCGACCTGCCTCGTCCTTTGTTCAAGCCCGGAAGTCTTCTTTCACCCTCCGGAGGGCGTCACGCTCACTCGTGTGTACGAAGACTCAGGAAACACTTCATCTGTGCACAAGGTCCAGGGAACACACTGTCAACGCCTTGGGCTGATCCCGATGGAGCCCCACCGGAACGGATCTAGTCCAGGCCCATGGCTCTCATTTCCTTGCATGTCCAGCAGATGAATGTGGTTGCATCGCCCCTCCTTGGTGGCGCCCCCTCTGGGGCACAATGGAGCAGGGATATCCGCATTAGGCAGCTCTAGCTGCCTCCGTGACTTGAGTCACACGAGATCGATACGTAGCTAATAGTCGAACGGCGGGGTTACGTAAGCAGGTGCAAACAAGTACACAAACAAGTGGTGCCCATTATCCTTTTAGGGACGCCAGCCGCCGCCTAATGTGCGTTTTAAGTTGCATTGTGTGCCTACTCTACTTTTCATGCACATGTTTCGTATTTGAACCTCCCTTCCTGCCCCGCAGTGGCCGTCGATTCCGTGCGCCTGTCGTTCCATTCTGCCCTCGCAGCCTCCTTCCGTCCCCCTTCCATTATACAATGCATAAAACACAGAGTGCATATCGGTGCCAGTTCGGCGTCCTGGGTCCTGCCCTGACCGTTTCGGTGCATCAAACACGACGGAAAGCCAAAGTCGGTGACCCAGTAGACACACTCCGACACAACGGCTCTGTCTCCCCGCGACCCCGACCCTTTCTCTCCTTTAGCAGCCACCAGCCAGTCAATGTTCACTCCGAGCCGTCCCTGCATCATCTGAAGATCCGGGATCTAACCCGAAAATCATCTCTTTCCATTCTACTCTATCCCTGAGAAACTCAAACTTTGCCCGCCTCAGCGTCTAACAAGAAATGGACTCTTCGCCGCTCGGCGGCATCCGGTATGATGTCACCTGCATACTGTGAATCGCAGTGAAGCCAACGTTGAACGCAGCTGGGTGGCAGAAACAGACACGGAGACGTACAGATATATTACGTTACGAACACTACCTATTTCACAGTACACTTTAGACATCGAGACAAAAGAAACACACTCATCTATGACAAACCGGGGAAGGTACGCTATACCTTCGAGGCTGAAAGACAAGACAAAAATCAAGTGAAAGAAACACAACGGGTACATCATATGCAAGGGACAAACAGAACAGACCGAGAACAGAGCAGAAAACATGACGAGACAACGACGCGGCTAGGACGCGCCGAAAAGTATAGACAATAAATGAAGCTAGGGGGAGAGGGAGGGTGGAGAGAGAATAAGGCTAGAGAGCAGGATAGCCAGGTCAAGAGGGGGCCACCGGCGCGAAGCACGCGGGGGCGTGGTATTAGTGATCGGGTATGGGGTATGCAAGGGGCACGGGGCGGGGTAACCACCCTCGCCAAAGCAAATCGATAGCGAAACGAGAGCGACAATGCGATGCAAAGCAGCTAAAACGTGGGGAGCTTGTAGGGTCCCCCACGCGGCGGTGTAGGTGGTCGACGGAGTTTCCGCACGCGGATTTCTAGTAGCAGACGCGATTAGTGCGCAGATGCATGCTGAAAAGCAAAGCAGACATACCACCGTCAACAATGACAGGGTTCGCGCGCCGGCGACGAGCTTCCTCCTCTATACGCTCCGCCTCTACCTCATAGCGGAGGCGGCCGTCAGGTAGTCGGGCATCCCAACGAATAGGGTAGCGTTTCGGCTGCCAGCGACCACCGCCCGCGGCTTTACATGTGGCACTCGGGTCCTTTAGCGGATAGCGATCGAGATCGCCCTCGAGCTTGGTCGTCTTGACCGGGGGCGGCAGGGGCCAATATGGCGAGCGCGGTTTAGAGGCTGCGAAGGCGAGGGCGGAGGTGCTGTACGCACGGGGGATGGTAGGAACGGGGCCGCCGTCTGGAGGGGTGGCGGGGGAGACGGTGGAGAGGGAAGAGGAAGAGTGGGCGAGAGGCACGCTGCGAGGAGGGGAGGGAAGTTCGCGTGGGGTCGGGTAGCCATGGAGCTGCTCGTAACAGTCGTCACAAACGCGGGCGTCAACGACGGGGGCGTTGGGTGCGGCGAACTGGGACACGGGAGTGTTCTTGGGGGGAAGGAGGAAGGGAAGCTTGGTGGTATCGAGTAGAGGCGTTGTGCGCGCACTACAGGCGTGGCAGTAGATGCCACCGCACTTGCGGCAATGCTGTGGTGGCGGATAGGGTGAGATTGGTGTGATGTGGCGGGTGATGGAAACTTACATGCTTGCGCTCAAAGAGGGTGAATTTGGCACGACACGCGTACTTGTCACACCTCGCCGCGAGGCTATCGGGCTGTGATGGATGCGGGGTCAGCAACGTGCACATAGGAGTGACACAATGACGCCGGCCGTCGTTCCTCGGGTGACGCCGAGGAACAACACGCACGCGACATGACGAACCTTCCAAAGATGACGAGGAATCAACACGGCTAAGTGCTCGTTTGCACGACACGGTGCAGAGACGACGGGCGCGACGATGGCGACGCCATCGAGCGATGAGGCGTGGTCCTCGGACGACGCGGAGGAAGCGTACGAATCGGGGGAATCTGGCGCGGGCGCAGGTCAGGGTGGGCGGCGCAGATGTGGCAGGAGATACATACTCTGGGGCGGCTGGCAGGAACGCGCGTGTGGCTGCTCAATGTCGACGGGGGCGGCGTGGGGGGAGGGCGGGGGAGAGGAGGAGGGGAGGGAGGGCGGGGCTGAGCGGGAGGCGGTCTCCCTGTCGTAGGCGGCGATGCGGTCTTTGAGGATGGTGGACATGAGGGTGGGGAGAGTGGATGGGGGGAATTGGCGAGAATGGCGGAGGCGAGTGTGAGGCTTTAAACATGTTTCCAATCACCGTGGCCCAAATAGGCACTTTGGTCAGGCGCAAGTTGCCGAGCCCATCTCCCGGGCCACAACGTGGCTCCCACCGCCCCGATTTATCTCCCTGCAGGGTGACAACCGACGGAGAAACATACATGCTGACGAGAGTAGAGCCACGGCAGAGCTCACGGCGACGACCAGCACTGGGCAGTGTTCCACCAAAGGCTGTACCCACGGTTCTCCCTCACCGATCCCACCCCACCCCCACCCTGTCAATGAGGAAAAGAAGAGAATAGGAAAAAAAAAAAAAGTTTAAAAAAAATGTACCTGAGCACGCGCTCGCGAACTGCAGCCGGGAAGATGGCGGCGACGGCGCCAGATAAGGGGGACGCTCCACAGAGCGACCCCCAGAAATTATCTGGAACCTTGTCTGTCGCATCGCCACGCTTGTCCCTCATCGCTGCCGGCAGCGTCCAGAGTGGCCTTGACGCGTGACAACGCTTCCACCTCAAAGGCTCGTGCTTATTCAATGTTCAGTTGCCATTCCCACGGATCTCTCGTCCTCGTCAATCTGGGCGTGTGACCCTGCGCGCGGCGTGATGTCGGTCTCCGCGCGTCTGAGCTCTGGTGTCGTAAGGAACATCCTTGCCTGCGAGTGAATGCGCTTCATTCCGCGGGCAGGCAGACCGTATTTCCGACTCCGCTTTGGGGAGCGGCGCTTGAATATTCACGTCTTGCGATGAACGTCCTGTGCACCACACGCACCGTCGTCGTTGCCCTCCGCGCACCACCCTCCGCGCACTCCGTCACCACCGCAGCCACCACCGCCTCCCCCTCTCGGTCGCCCACCTTCCTCCCCGCCACACGACGTCGGTCCCCACTCCGCTCCCCGATCTGGAAGTCCCCTCTCCGCTACGGCAAGGTCAAGGCGTACGACGAAGCCCTCAAGTACATTCGCGCCGACTCACACGTCCTCCGTCGCGAGCTCGCTGACCTCAAGCGCGACTTCCAGGAAGCCTCTACCCGCGACGCGCATGCCGGGCGCAGCCACGATCCCGAGGCGCTACAGCGGTACCGCGGAAAGGTGCGCCTGCTCGAGGTGCAGAGCGAAATCAACCTCCCAGAAGTACGCTATGCATTCAAGACGGGCAGATGTGCGTGCTCTATTTTCCCTTTCACACGGCTCGTAACGGATAACCGTCGCGCAGATCCCTTCCACCGTCCCGTGTACCGCCACCTCACGGAGCAAAAATGGCGTATGGATGGTACACTTGACCTCCTGGTAAGTTTCGTCCGTGTTCTCTTGCCCGGCATCGTCCACGAGTGTGCGTCTGGCAGATGGAGCGGCTATATCAGATGCATGTAGTCCCTGACCTGCTCCCCGCTCTACACCCGACTGTGGACCTCCGTGTGCAGTTCCCGTATGTGGGTCCCCGCACGGCGCACCAGCGCGCACGGGAGAAAGGAGGCTTCTCCACGATTGAGCCGGGGTCATTTCTGACAGCGGCGCAGGTACGTGTCAGCAGCAGGATCCAGCAGCTTTTCTTAGCCCTTTACTTCTGCAAAAGACACGAACCCCGCCGCGGATAGCGGCGACGGCATTCCACGACGACACGCGCCTGTACACGCTGCTCATGCTGGACCCCGGTGTGTACCATGCACACTACGCTCATCCATGTCCTCACGCTGTTATTGGTGACAGATGTCCCAGACGAAGCGCGCAGCTCATATCAGACGTATCTCCACTGGATGCAGTAAGCCGCGCCTCATCCCGACGCCTCCGCAATTCACCCCTCCCGCAGACCAAACATTTCGCTCTCCACAGGGCGGCGTATCACGCGCATCGAACACACCGCCCACCTCCCATACATCCCGCCGCACCCGCAACAAGGCACGCCGTACCACCGCTATGTGTTGCTCCTCCTCGCACATGCCGCGCCTACGACGGCACTGGATATCCCCATACCCACCGACGCCGAACGCCTCGGCTTCGATCTGCGTGCGTTCATTGAGCGATGGGGTTTCGATGCGACAGGCGGCGGCGCACACATGTGGCGAGAGGAGTGGGACGCGGCCGTGAGCGAAGTGTACAAGGACGTGCTGAGTAAGTCGGATGACGTCAGTAGGCATTTTGAGTGGCGACTAACGTAGTTTGCTCTAGTGGTACCTGAGCCGCGTTATGGCAGGCTGCCTAAACCTGATCCGTATGCTGATCTAAAGTCACGTAGACGATACGTAGACGATACGTAAGTGCAGATGGAAGATAGTACGCCACGATTGATCTACGGATCAAACACCACGTCCATGATAATGCCAAATGCCGGTCATATCGGTCTCAGATATACACATCAACGGCAGTGTGCGAGATCGATTGATTCTCCTTGCTAGAGTTCGCTACTCTCTGTCTTGCCAATCTGCTTCTGTCCATACTGAGCATGCCTCCCACGCTCATAAGACTCCGTCACCGGTTATTTGCCGAGCAAGGTCCACACCTACGTGGTATCCTGATGACAAGAGGCATGTGTAGGACAGGTATACCCTACTGTACTAACTCGACCATACGTTCACACCATTTTCTGTGTGACTGCAAAGTCACTCCAGTTCACTGGTTCGCTATTGTCTGTGACCTGTGACAAGTTGGCTGGGTAAGTTCAGTGAACTTCAGTTCACAGCACTGTCTATTAGAGAAATGTTCTTTATATGCCTACATCATTGAGGCCTTGTGATGTGCTATGCCTTTAGGCCCTCAGGGGCTTTTTCTGATTGGATTGGAGATGCAGGGCAGATGGAGCAAAGGTGTATGGGAACTGGTGTTCCCTGAAAAGATCCTGTTTATGGTCTTGTAATTGTATATTTTTGCTTCATGGCCTTAAAATATCAGCATATGCATGCTGCTTTCTCTTGATTTAGGGTCATTCAAATATTCTCTATTTTTTCATATTTTTTTTCAGAAATTTTCCCCACATGGACCCACAAAAACTTTGCAGGAGTCAGCAGCTTCAAAGTCAGCAGAGTCACCTGATCTACTGACTCATTTTTGATCACATGACTCATTTCAATCTCCAACCCAATCTGGTCACCACTGTTTTGGAACCCACAAAATTATGGTGTTAGGGCAAACTCTAAATCACCACAATTCCATGAATGAACAGCTGAGAAGAATATCAAACCCTGCTGCAGCACAACTCCAGAAACAATCCCTTGTATTGGTCAATGCAGACTATATGCAGAAAAGCAATACATTTCTTAGCAGCAAAAAGTGAATAAGACTTCCAGAGTCTAAAGTTCACAGACGCTTAGGGGTCCAGATATTCCAAAATGAGGGGAATGCACTTAGAGGCTAAAGGAAGCAGGTGGATGAATCCAACTGTTGATGAGCCAGGATGCATCAAGGACATATGTTATGCACTAGGTCCGATTGGGGGTTGGAGATTGGGTTGGAAGTCAGGTTGGAGGTTGGGTCAGAATTGGAGAGGGAGTCGGGGTACATTGTGGGGGTTGGAACAGACTTGGCTTCAGCTTGTGCTGTGCCCTCACTAATACTGGTGTCTGAGATTTCAGAGATGGAGTACGACTTAGAGAATTAGGATCAGACTTAGGAACTAGGTGTGATTCAATATTCAAACTGGGGAATGAAGTCCCCAGTCGGGCAACTTAAATACACATTTGAAATCTGATAATAAATACTCTGGTGATGAGTCTCCAAGGCCGATGGCCTTACATGAGTATGTCCAAGTCCAACAGGGACGGATGTCCGGGTTCCTATGGTGATGCTGATGTATCAATCGGAACCAGACACAGATGGGCAAGATTTGGCAGTGACAATTGGACAGATAAATGGGGATGTGATGGTTCCCAAATGGAGTATAGATTTCATATGCGTGGGGATCTGAGTGGATTGGACGGGGATCTGGGCATTAATGAATATAGTCATAACAGTATCTCTCCATTTAAGGCTGAGCCTCTGAGGCCTCATGTCCGTGGATTGAATAGGTGAGATGGTTGGGCGCAGTCAGAGTTATACTGGGGGTTCAGAGACATATAAAAGGAGGGGCATGATTGAGGTCTTATCCTCAACGATGTCAACCCCTTTGGCAAACATGAGGGTGGCCGAGCTTGAGCAGTTGCTCTTGGCCCGATGGAAGGAAGAGGAAGAGGAGCAGAGACAGAAAGAGGAGGAGGAGGCAGAATGGAGATGGAAGGAGGAGGTGGTGGTGGAACAGAGACAGAAGGAGGAGGAGGAGGTGGAACAGAGACGGAAGGAGGAGGAGGAGGCGGAATGGAGACAGAAGGAGGAGGAGGAGGAGCGGAGATGGAAGGAGGAGGAGGAGGAGCGGAGACGGAAGGAGGAGGAGGAGGAGGAGCAGAGATGGAAGGAGGAGGAGGAGGTGGAATGGAGATGGAAGGAGGAGGAGGAGGCAGAACGGAGATGGAAGGAGGAGGAGGAGGCGGAACAGAGACAGAAGGAGGAGGAGGAGGTGGAATGGAGATGGAAGGAGGAGGAGGAGGTGGAACAGAGATGGAAGGAGGAGGAGGAGGCGGAACGGAGAAGGAGGAGGAGGAGGTGGAACAGAGACGGAAGGAGGAGGAGGTGGTGGAATGGAGAAGGAGGAGGAGGAGGTGGAACAGAGATGGAAGGAGGAGGAGGAGGAGGAGTGGAGACGGAAGGAGGAGGCAGAGACGGAACGGAAAAGGAAGGAGGAGGAAGCGAAAGCAGAGCAAGCCCGCAGGGTCAAGGAACTTGTGGCTGCGATGGAGGCCACAAGACTGAAGGAAGTGGAAGAGCAGGCACATGAGCTAGAAGCCGCCATGGAGGTAGAGGAGGAGGTGACCGGGGCAGGGGTGACCAGTCACTCGGGGAGTCCAAGTGTGCCAGTACGGGCATGGACCCCTGAGGTTGCCATCATCTTGATTATGTGGACGGAGTCAATCCGTCCGATGACTGCCCCTATGGTGGACTCACCATTATGCCTGTGGTCATGGCTGTTATTTGCGGTGGGTGTGGCTGAGGAAGATGATGTGGTGGAGGTGGAGAGGGTGGAAGTGGAGGTGGATCCCAATGCCAATATGGAGCTTGACACAAATGCAGAGCCTGAGGGCATGGATGTTGGGATGGATGCAGAGCCGGATCCAACCTTGAATTGTTACGAGGAGATGGCTTGGGTAGCCACAGTTGAAGCTCACAAAAGGGTGGAGCTCTATGCTGCTACCACCAGCTTTGCAAGTGTGAGATGGAGAAGGCAGCGGCTGAACAGCAGGACAAGGAGGAGGAGAGGGAGCACTTGGAGGCTGCATCGAGAAGGGGCAGACCACCCAAGGCTCTGGCTCCAACAGAGCCATTCAGCGGGCCCAGTGTAATTTGCGATTTGTGTCATGACACGGGTGTGGAGTGTGTGTGGCCTACCGGTCCAACTTGCCACCTTTGGTCCTGCGATCATTGTTGGAGTTGGAAAGGAGGGTGTAGGATCGATGGCAAGTTCGATCCCTGAAGTTGGAGCATCAAGCCCCAACTAGTGGTACAAGGAGGGGCAGAGAAAGAATCAGAAGGTCATCCAACCAAAAAGTGGTGGATGGAGATGGGCACTGTGGCAGCTGGAGGTAGCAGTGTTGGATCAGAAGGGGCAACGACTGGCGCAGGTACGGGGCACGTTTCTGTGCCTAACAGTACCGTGGGCCAGCTTATCCAGCTGGTTAACCTGCAGTCGGAGCACCTCCAGTGGATGGAGGGGTTGTTAGTGGAGTTGGTGAAGATGATGAAACAGAAGGAGGTTCTGGAGGGTCAGCGGACTGCTGAGTTGCATTGGCTGTGGAAGTTCATGGCCCCTTTGGATGAGGATTCAGATATGGGGGATGAGAAAGATTGGGTGTCAGATGTAGAGAGTGATGATGAGTTGGAGATGAGTCAGAGACAGTGTTGGAGATGGAGCCTGAGGTAGACAAGGGGAAGGGAAAAAGGAAACACAATGTATAACATAACAAAATGAAAATGAAAATGATTTTAATATTTTGGAGTGGAGAAAAATGGGCAGAGTGAGATTTTTTTGGAGTTTGGTGTAGACTTGTAATTTTCTTTTGTGACTTGTAATAAAATGATGATGCGAAATAATAGAATTAGCATTAGTAATGGAACTTAAAGGTTCATAAGAGGGCCAGGTTTGTCTGGATAAGTGGAGTGAAAATCGGAGATGGATTCGGATGCGTGATCGAGTTTGGATGCGGAGATCCATGAGGACTCTTCATTGGTGCCTTCATATCCAGTCCATTTGACTAGGTACTGGAGCTTGCACTTGTATTGATGATCGATCTTTGAGTCCAGGATCTCAGATATCTCATATTCATTATCTCCTTCGATGATGATTGGAGGAGGTGGAGGTTGCGTGTGACCAGAGATCTCGTTTGTAGTAGCAGGTTTGAGCATTGATATATGGAAGACCAGATGAACTGCTTGGAAGTGGTCAGGGAGGTGGAGGGTGAAGGATCTGCTGCTTGCATGAGATGACCTCATAAGGACCTAAGTATTTCTCAGAGAGTTTCTTTGATGGACAGGTGGTCCAGAAGTGTTCAGCCTTAACAAATACTTTGTCTCCAAGTTGCAGGTCCAGAGCCAGAATGCGGCGTCGGTCGGCAGAGACTTGATATTGTTTCTGGGCATCGGAGATGGTTTCTCAAAGATGTTGGTGTAGTTGATCGAGGTCGGTTACGAATTGGTGGGCTTTGGTGGAGGCAAGTTCCTTCTTGGGGTGGACGGAGATGTTCAGATGGTAGCCTTTATTAGCAAAGAACGGAGAGACACCAGTAGTTGTGTTTGGAGTGTTGTTGTAGGCAAACTCTGCAATTGGAAGTAGATCAGCCCAGTTGTCTTGTTGATAGTTACAATAGACTTGGAGATATTGCTCCAGGGACTGATTCATTCATTCTGTTTGTCCATCTCCCTCAGGATGGTATCTGGAGGTGAAATGAAGCTTCATGTTGAGAGCCTTCCCTAATGTGTGGAAGAAGGAGGACACAAACTCTGAGCCCCGATCGGACGTGACATGCAATGGGACTCCATGTTTAGAGAATACGTGGAGTGAACAATTTAGCTAGTGAGGTGGAGGTGATGGTGTCATGCATCGGAATGAATAGTGACTGTTTAGTGAACCTGTCAACAATCACAAGTATGGTGTCAAATCCGAGCAATGGGGGGAGTTTCTCTATGAAATCCATGGAGATGGAGTTCCATGGTTGCTCCAGGACCAGAATATTGAGTCAGATCAAGTGGACTTGGCTTCAACTTGTGTGTTGCACCCAGATCATCGGTCCAATATTTCAGAGTTCAGAGTATCAAGGATCCAAAGTTTGACTTGTCAAGAAAGTACTTGTCAAGAAGCTAGCAACCAAGAAGTTGATGGGGCAAATTTGGTTGATATATGAACTACTGTAATAGACAGAGAGTAGCCTGTATATGTATATGGAGAATTGAATGCTGAAACTAAAACAATAAGACAATAAGTTGCTTAAGTGTTCCATAGGGTTTGTGCCTTTGCAATTTTGAGCGCATACATGTGGTACAGGAGTTACAGTAGTGTTGAATGTATTCTCACATTTTTGGCCATACATAGTCTTGTCGGATTAACCCTTGTGTGCGATTGTGCCCAAAATGGCCGGAGATTGGGTGATCATGATAATACTGCAAAACTCGGAGTCGGAGACCATTGGCGTCGGGGACATATATCTGGTCATTGTGTCGGAGGTGTCCTTCGGGGTCAAGTGACCATTTTAGATCAGAAGGGTTGTCCAAGTGTTTAACTGCAACAGGATCAGATTGGAGTGATGAGCGGATGTTGGAGCAGAGTTGGTTGATGTCCATAATGGTGACAGCTTGGAGGGTGGGAGTCATGAGGGTGGATGCCCGTAGGGACAATGCCAGCTGCTCATTAGTGAACACAGGACGAAAGTTGTGTGGGTTTACAGTGGCATAGTCGCTACTCCCCTCTTTAGGGTAGATGTCCCAGCGTCTAGTTAACACATCAGGCTTTGCTCCAAGTCGACCAGGACGGAAATGGATAACGAGATTGAACTGAGACAGGTATTCAGACCATCAGACTTGTCTCCAGGTGAGCAGTTTCATTGTGGAGAAGTATTTCAAGTTCTTGTGGTCCGTTATGACGTCCACCAGATCAGAGGGGCCTTCGAGGTAGTGTCTCCATATCTGGAAGGCTTCATATATGGCAAGGAGCTCTTTGTCATGGATGTCATAGTTCAGTTCAGGGGGCGTAAATGTACATGAGTGAAAAGTGATCGGATGGACTTGTCCATTGTCCAGAGAGATGATGGACAGGATCGTGGCAAGTGCATAGTTGGAGGCATTGGTTTCTAATAGGATAGGGACATCTGGAACCCAATGAGTCAGTATCAGAGCGGAAGTAAAGGCCTTTTTCAAGGTCTCAAAGCTCTGTCTACATTCATCAGTGAAATTCCATTGGGCACCCTTCCTAGTAAGTCGGGTGAGTGGAATGGTGATATCAGAGTAGCCATAAATGAAGTGGCGGTAGAAGTTGGTGAACCCCAGGAAGGACTGTACGTCTTTGACTTTCTGCGGTTCTGGCCATTCCTGTATGGCTTTGATTTTGTCATTGGACATTGTCAGTCCTGCCAGGGAGAGGATATAGCCTAGATACTCAACTGAGTTGGAGTGGAATTCACATTTGTCAGCATGGGTGAAGAGGCCATGTTTTTGGAGACATTGGAGTACCTCTCAGACATGTGTCCAATGCTCTTCTTTGTTGTCCAAATATACCAAAATGTCATCTAAGTACACGAGGATGGTCACATTGAGGAGGTCAGCAAAGGTATCATTCATGAACCGCTGGAACGCAGCCAGAGCATTGGTTAGTCCGAAGGGCATGACACACCATTCGAAAGATCCATATTGAGTGTGGAAAGTTGTTTTCCATTCGTTACCCTCTTGGATGCAGACTAGCATGTTGGAGATCTATTTTGGAATAGATCTTATCCTTTTGAGGACTCTCAAGTAGGTCCATGGTGCGGGGTATTGGGTATTGGTCTTTCTTGGTGATCTTGTTAAGTCCATGGAAGTCAACGCATAGGTGGAGTGATCCATCCTTTTTGCAGACAAATAGGACTGGGGCTCCATGGGGAGATAGGGATGGGTGGATGAAGCCTGTGGCCAAGTTCTCATCTATGAATGTTCGGAGAGCCAATAGCTCTTTTTGGGATAGCGAGTAGATAGGGCCAAGCAGAGGGGTGGAGTTGTCATCCAACTCAATCTTGAGATCGTATGGTCGGTGTTCTGCTAGGGAGTCAGCTTTAGACTTGCTGAACATGTCAGTGAACTCATCATACTCCTTAGGAACCATAGATAGGTCCAGTGGAGCTGATCAGGCAGAATGGGCGGCGAGGAATATTGGATCGGAGAGGTGAATCTGGAACGTGTGAGAACCATCCAGTTTGCTTAGTCTGGCAAAGACCATAGCATCCACCATTGATATGGATGGAGGGGTAGATGGAGTATCTATTGGAGCGGAGTCAGCAGAGGTGGAAGATAATTTTGCACCTAAAGTTGCTGGTGACATTGGGGATGACACAGCCTGTACTGGGGAACAGAATGTGATATGGCCCAATGCCCAGTCAATCAACAAATTGTAGCGGGTGAGCCAATTATGTCTGAGAACCACAGAACAGCTGGAGTCAAGTGGATTAACATAGAATGTAAGGTTCTGGATTTCTCCGACAGAAAAACGGATAGACAGATCTATAGCTTGTGAAATAACAGCATTAGTAGTGCCATCAAATAATTGGAGTGATATTGGAGTTATGGTGTATGTATGGAGTTTATGTAAATTGGAAAAAGAGGAATCGAGGAAACAATGAGTAGAACCGGAGTCAATTAATGCTTGGATAGTGGTATTGGGAATGGAGTTGGAGTAGATGAGGAGGGTAAGGGAGTCGGAGTGGGAAAGAGTGGATGCATTCAGGCGGACCTTGTTTGTCGTACGGGGAGTACCAACGCAGCCCTCAGCCCGTACAGAGGCTATAGGACTGCTTACTATTTTTTTTGGTCCATCACTCTAGCGTTGGACTTGTCTGTTGTGGCATTGGTGGCATGGCCCTTTGCCTTTGCTGCGGACAAGGTTGCCTTGTTGCAATCCTTGGCTTGGTGGCCAGGTTTTCCACAGAACAGACAGAGGTTGTTGTCCATGCGACTCTGGCATTCTTGCTGGGTAAGTTTTCCATCTTTTCCCAGCTTGGTGGAGAGGTCCAGAGTGCTCTTGTGAGCTCCGGAGCTATTGCCGGTTCTGGAGTTGTTCTGACCAGAACCAGAAGCAGCAGCATTACCAGTGTTTGACTTCTGGCCTGAATTGGTGGTCTTCTTATCGGACCCCTTGTTGGACTTTGGGGTCTTGTCTGACAATTTGTCTGATTTGTTGTTAGCCAAATTTTCATGGGAGACCTCAGATTGACATTCCCAATAACAGGCATCGATGGATTGGGCAAGCTTACAAAGGTTTACCAAAGTATCTGGCTTACCAACGCATGATATCTTGTCCTTGATGCAGGATGGGAGACCAACGTAAAATTGACGTTGGAGTGTGGCATCACCCCATTGGACTTTCAGGGCTAGCTGCTGGAAGCTCACAATGTATTTTGCAATTTTGTGATTTTCCCTCATCTGAAGTCAATCAAGTTCGTTCTCAGCATCAGCCTCGGGGTTGTAAGGACCAAAATTGGTCCGAAGTTTGGAGATGAAGTTGGAGTAGTCTTCTGACCATATCGGATCATCGGAGTCGTCCATGAGCGCTGACTTGAAGTAGTCCAGTGCAGTGCCCTTGAGATAGGACATGGTGAAGGTGACCTTCACCTGATCAGATGTGAATGCATCAGGGTGGTTGTGGAAATTCAGCCGGCATTGCACCAAGAATGGCTGGAGCTTTCATGGATCAGAGCCATTGAATGGGTCGGGTTCCCAGACCAAGGTCCAGGACTTAGGGGCTTGTGGGTTATGGATGCTGCTGGCAAGCAGGGAGATGGCTTGCGCCAGATTTGGGGAGGGTGGGGTGTCATCCTCTTCATTGGCGGCCTCTATGTGGTCTGTCGGTTCTTCAACAACCTTGGGGATGGTGTCGATGCTGGGAGCGGGCACCTTGATGGTTCATGCGCATTTGGAATTGGCGGTGGATCGTGGCATTGGTAGGAGTGAGTATGGCAGTTCGAATATACTGTTACGCACTAGGTCTGATTGGGGGTTGGAGATTGGGTTGGAAGTCAGGTCGGAGGTTGGGTCGGAGTCGGAGAGGGAGTCAGGGTACGTCGTGGGGTCGGAATGGACTTGGCTTCAGCTTATGTGCTGTGCCCTCACTAATACCGGTTTCCAAGATTTCAGAGATGGAGTACAACTTAGAGAATTAGGATCGGACTTAGGAACTAGGTGTGATTCAATATTTGAACTGGGGAATGAAGTCCCCAGTTGGGCAACTTAAGTACACATTTGAAATCTAATAATAATTACTGCGGTGATGGGTCTCCAAGGCTGATGGCCTTACATGAGTATGTCCAAGTCTGATGGGGACGGATGTCCAGGTTCCTATGGTGATGCTGTCAGATGGGCGAGATTTGGCAGTGACAATTGGACAGATAAATGGAGATGTGACAGTTCCCAAATGGGGTATAGATTTCATATGTGCAGGGATCTGAGTGGATTGGTGACAAGCCAGGACGCATCGAGGACATATATTGAACCACTCTGACAGTCCAACTCCGCCAGCATCTTTTCATATCAACCTTTAAATAGCGCTGCAACTCCCTCTCCACCTCAGTCTCTAATTCTAGCCATCAATCATCACTCGTGTTTCATCGCCATCAATCATTATCAGCCTTCTATTCACACCAATCCTTTCATCATCATTCACATGGCTTCCAATCCTATTCCTCTCTCCAACATCTCTTCTAATAATATGTCACACTGGTCTCTGGACACAGAGGACTGTCAAAAATACACCAAGCTCCATGGGCATGTTAAGTCACCTCCACGTGTCAAAATACTTCCAAAACTCTTTCAACGTCCAAGATCCCCACCATGTCTCTCTTATGCCATTGGCGATCCCATATTCTTTCACAATTCCATTGAACCATATACCTTCCTCAGCATTTCGCCTCTATATCATAACATGGATAGAAAAGTAGAACGTGAGGTAGAGTTTCAGTTGCCATCGCTGACCTATCCTCCCACTTCAATCTGACTCAGGTTACATCGTGTCAGGCAAAGGGACTGAATATCCTTGGAACAGGATACCATATGGAGATGGATCACTAAGACAATAAGGAGTATTTGTTGTGGATGCTGACTGAAGTCCTCATGTGACTCAGGGCCAACTTACCTTTGGAGCTGTAGGGAAGATGGTATTGGTGGGCATTTCTATTGTTCTTTTATATGACTCACCCCTGTTTCATCTTTTAATTCATTCATACATGACTTACTCATCCTTGTTCTATTTTTGGTTCTTTTATTACTCATCACCCCCTATTCTTACAAAGATTACCCCTATCTGTTGCTTCATTTCTCCATGATTTCCCCATTAGTAGTTCAACTTCACATGCTTTGTCAGCTGGCTTGATCAGCATTTCTTGCATCATATCGCATCATTTGCTCCTCATATTGTGTTGTTGTGCCCTGGGGATTTTTATATAAAAGGGTGCTAGTTTTCACCTTTGGAATCAATCAACAAGTTTTTAGCCAATGCTCTAAAGTCAAAGTCCATGCTCTAAGTCTACACTCTATGCTCTACATCACAAGCCATCAGCTCTACACTGAGGTAAAGCACCTTGGTTCAATGATCAGATTTCCCTCTGCCACCAAGAGGTCACATCTTCTGAAACCAGCTTTTGCATACCTCTCAACCAGGCTCCCCATTATCCTCCAGTCACAGAGCATGATCTACCATCTTGACCGTCCTTTTTGCTCCCCATCATCCTCCAGTCACAGAGCACTATTACACTTACCCATTACTCAGTGCTACCCCTCGGCCTGACTGTTCTTTGGTGTGCTGAACAACTGCTTTACACACCATCTGTTTGCTAGGACTGTTGCATGCAGGCTTATAGGATCTATTCCATAAGCAAACTGACACTGTCTAACCAGTGACACTCTGAAGCAGGTAACAGCAATGTGTGATGTAGTCTATAACTGCTTCACATGAGTTCAAGCTTCTAATGCTCTGCAAAGGCAGTACACACTAGTTACTTAAACAAGAGCACTAATGGCAGGACTATTGACAGACAATCTCACCCTGTAGATTTGTAGTCATGCGAGGTAGATACTACACTCACGCCCAAAGCAGGAATATCACTACTTTGAGTGCAATCAAGTACAGTTACACAACTGTAAAGGATCCTTGAACTGGTAATCAACAGTTACTGAGATAGAGGATGACACTGTATGTCACTCTAGTCACACTGGTATGCAGAAGATGGGTAGAAGTGATTAAATTGGTTACTATTTCAGAGGCAAAATGGCCTCCTTATATATTTACAGGGGCTGACTAATGGTTCTGGAATATTCTACCTATTAATAGATGGAAACTGCTGGAAGGTTGTGGAAGGTGGAAGAAAGAGGTAGAATATTCCAAGCCAATCATCTGCTCTGATCACTGAACCAACACTGATCAGGGGGCTGAATAATGCTTCTGGAATCTTCTATCTAATAATAGAGGGAAACTACTGGAAATTAGTGGAAGATGGAAGAAAGGGGTAGAAGATTCCAACCAGTCACCTACTCTGATCACTGCACTAGGCACTGATCAGGCAAAAAAGAGGGTATCTGCCCTGTTTTTCTGCACTGGTTTGCATAGCCATGGATAGCCACATCTCAGATCATAATCTCTATGGAAAATGGTGCCCTGAGATGCTGTGGTTGTCAAGTTACAGAATATTTATTGATCAGAGACATCTGAGCTTGAATTCAGGCCAAATGCCTGGTTCAGAGGTGGAGTGCATATGTATAGTTATTATATAAGCCAGTGGACCCAAGTATATGTGTGGGTCCACATGTAGTAGACAGAACTTAGTTAACAACCACACTATACATCACATTGCACAACCAATATACTTGGTTGAGTTCTGTGTAACAGTGTGAACTAAGACACCCATTAACACTTTTGTGAACTTCCAAAGGAAGAATCAATTGATTCTTCCTCATTATTGAAGTTTTCTAGTCAATACTAGAAAACTGGCTGTTGCTGGTGTACAGACATATACCAACCCCTCCAGTCACTCATATAAGTGAGCAACTAGTAGACTAACTTGGTTAGTCTACAAAGATAGAATAAAGAAAGGAGTCATCATAATGATGACTTGCAGTAGAGTGAGTCATGCTGGCAGTGCTGTATGGGAACTGGTTTTCCCTGAAAAGATCTTGTTTATAGTCCTGAAATTGTATATTTTTGCTTTATGGCCTTAAAATATCAGCATGTATATGCTGCTTTGTCCTGATTAAGGGTCATTCAAATATTCTCTATTTTTTCATATTTTTTCAGGAATTTTCCATGCAGAAATGGGTTCACAAATTTATTGTCCTTGTATGGGAACTGGTTTTCCCTTAGACACTTGTTCGGAATCATGTCAGTATACAATATTCTGATGTATATGAGATATACATCAGAATTTCAATGATACATAAAGCCAGGGAGTTACAATTTGGATATCTTAAAAGATTTCAGATGTGTGAAATTTTCATAAATATAAACATATATTCTATATTTTAATAAACTTTAAAAGATAAGATATTTGGTTGAGATGAACATAATTATTTACATGGATATAATAGGAATGTATATATGAATATAATTGGTATTATATAGGGTATTTAGATATACAAATACCAGGTGGGGATTAAAGATAGTTCAAATTATGTTATAAGTATTGTATAAGAAAGAATCAATGATATTTGGATGTTCCCTCAAGAGAGTTGCCACCACTAAATCAGGAAAAAAAGAATTATTTTTGAGAATTATGCCAAAATATCAAAATATGTTTTAATCTAGTATATTGTGTAAAATTTGAGAATCATGTTGAAATATGAAAATAAGTTTGAATTGAAGTGTATTGTATAAAATTTGAGGAAAATAGGTTGTACATACGTATTTGTTGTATTTCTGAATAAGCGTCTTAGGAAAGTCTTGGAAACAAACACCTTTAATGCAGTGAAGCTATTTTTAAAACAAAGTAACTTAGTTAGGGCATAGTGGTAGATAATCTTGTTCTAACATAAGACTGTATGACTATCCCTCGTACTTTAGGGTGCAATACCATCAGATTTTCCATCCAAAGTGGTGGAAAATAATGATCCTGCTCCATACTAGTATATAACTCTGTTAATTTCTGTTCCAGAAGTGTGCCATCAGTACATCTGTATAAAGTCAGTGATTGGAACCTTGATATTTATAAAGGAACTTACCTCAGAAACAAATCATGGAGGGATCCTATCCGAGATATATACCAATCATTAACTCTTCTATCAAACTCTATCTTGCATTGAAGCATAAAAGAGAGCATCTTCATAATGCTTATAACATAAAAACATAATAATCATTTTATTAAGAAAGCAAGATGTATATATCTACTGCCTATACAAAATATCAAATGTTCAGAAAAAATGATTATTATGTTTTTTCATTTCTGTTTTATAAGCAGAGAGGGATTTGAAAATGCCACAAATCTTTGAAGATATAAAAGCAATCAAAGGCTGGATAAGTGACAATGATGCACTGATAAAAGCTATGGCAAGTCAAATGGAAGTAAAAGATGAATTAATATCTGATCTTATAAATGTCAAGTCTTGGATGAGTGAAAAGGATAGGCAGATCACTATGCTTGAACAACAGGTTAATTCCCAGAGTCAGGAAATTCAGGTGCTTAAGAAACAGGTTGAGGAAAAAATACAATTATAACTACTTTGACAGACAGGAAAGAGAATTTAGATGAATGGATGAGTGAAATGAATGATATTGTATCAGGATTTGGAACAGATATTCATAAACTTCAGAGACAGGTTAATAGGTGTGTTGCCACAATATCAGACCATGGAACAGATATTCATCAACAGGTCAATACACATAATGCAGAGAATCTTATATTGGACTATAGAACAGATATTCATAAACTTCAGAAACAGGTTAATAGATGTATTGCAACAATATCAGACATTGTGGAATGGAAATCTGAAGTGCATGAGTGGATTGTAGAAACAGATGATACTGTAGTGGAACTTGGAACAGACATTAATAAACTTCAGAAACAGGGTGATAAATATAAAGCAATAATATCTGAGATTGTTGACTGGAAATTTGATATGAATCACTGGGCTGGAAAACAAGAACAGGAGGTAACAAGGTTACAGGAAAATGGTACCAGAAAGGTGACATTTAAGATAGTGAAAAGAGGTGTAGACTATATACTTATAGACTCAGATCAGTCTTGTAGACTAAATAGAATGGAATTATTCATAAATGGTGAGCCTAGAAAACTATCTACAATATATACTAGAAAGAATGAAATGTCATCATATGACGTAGATGGTAATAGGATTAATTTTCAAACATGGAAGCAAGGAATGACTCAAGGTTTAAGGCATCAAGAAAAAGGTCTAATGAACGATCTCAAACTCCTAGTTCAAGGCATCAAGAAAAAAGGTCTAAGGAACGATCTGATTCAGACTCTGATCAATCTGATTCAGACTCTGATCAATCTGATTCAGACTCTGATCAATCTGATTCAGACTCTGATCAATCTGATTCAGACTCTGATCAATCTGATTCAGACTCTGATCAATCTGATTCAGACTCTGATCAATCTGATTCAGACTCTGATCAATCTGATTCAGACTCTGATCAATCTGATTCAGACTCTGATCAATCTGATTCAGACTCTGATCAATCTGATTCAGACTCTGAACAATCTGATTCAGACTCTGATCAATCTGATTCAGACTCTGATCAATCTGATTCAGACTCTGATCAATCTCAAATTCCTAGTTCAAGAAAAAGATGTAGAGGGAGAACCCAGTAATGTAAGCCTCCGAAGACGTAGGATACAAGGTCACCTTGGAGTGAATGGCTGTCCATGAGCAGTCTAATGATGTCCCTATCTGTCGTTTCATTTCTCCATGATTTCCCCTTTAGTAGCTCAACTTCACACGCTTCGTCAGCTGGCTTGATCAGCATTTCTTGCATCATTTGCTCCTCATATTGTGTCGTTGTGCCCTGGGAATTTGTATATAAAAGGGCGCTAGTTTTTGCCTTTGGAATCAAAAAACAAGTTTTCAGCCAACGCTCTAAGTCTACACTCTACATCACAATCCATCATCTCTACACTGAGGTAAAACACCTTGGTTCAACGATCAGATTTCCCTCCGCCACCGAGAGGTTGCTTCTCCTGAAACCAGCTTTCGCGTACCTCCCAACCGGGCTCCGCATTGTCATCCAGTCACAGAGCACGATCAGCCATCGGGACCGACCTTTTGCTCCCATCCTCATCCAACCACAGAGCACTATCCCACTTCCCTGTTACGTACCCCTCGCCCTGATTGATCTTTGGAGTGCTGAACAACTGCGTTACACACCGTCTGCTTGCTAGGACCATTGCATGCAGGCTTATAGGATCTATTCCATAAGCGAACCGACACCGAGTGACATCATCGGGCTGCTCAAGGACAACGATTCAATTATCTGGTACACCATGCCGCTGCAAAGTCTCACCTACTGTCTGCTCAGTAAGTGCATCATTATCAACCCTCACAGCCAAAAGGGTGTCCTTTGATAATGTGATCAAACTGCTCCTGACAAGGTGACCTTCCATCCGACGTCATTACCATGATATGATAATATCCAATCGGCTGGTACACCTATTTAGCTATGCAGCAAAGAATTTGGAATGAAAGACTGGCAAGATAGGAAACAAGGAACTGGTAGAAGAATGATAGATGAAAGGACAGGGAATTCTGTATGGGACTTTGTTGTAGTATTCAGAACGAGTGCATGCATCTGGCTATTGACAACTTTAGAAAATATATATAATTCAATTTATAAATATTAGATAAAAATATGGACATTCTGCTCTTCAGAACTATGCACATATCTAGTAAATAAATTTTATATATCCTTCTTTATTGACATCATGGGTAAAGATAAGAAGTGCAATGATTGGAGTTCTCATGATCTTTGGGATTATGGTATAATGGTTGACACACAATGGACTAAACAGTTTTTTGAGACAGATTTTAGAGATATTACTTTAGATACTGATGATGAGATCCTCAGTTTTGATTACAAAAAGATGATGTGAAATGTTTAAAGGAGTCTTCAAGAAAATTTTTACATACTTAGATAAGGAAGAATAAGGGAAAAAGTGCTTTAGAGGAAATGACAATACCTTGCATTCAAACATCGAGAAAAGTCCCCCAGTTTTACCTAGTAACTGTTACAAGAGAGCTTGATCATGCTATCACAGAAGGGTTGTTTTCAGAAGTGATAACAAATGTAAGGTGTTGTTTTCCTGTAACAGTAACAGGTATGAAACATATTAATAGTAGAAAGAATGTTCTACAGTGTTTTGAAGCATTTAAGAAGTTTGTAGATATACTTGATAGGAAATTAGATGAGAAATAATGAGTTTTGAAAATTAATATATAATAACCAGAGACACCATGTTGAATATACCCGAGATTGGTGATAAGGTATCATTTATCAATGCAAGAACACAAATGACAGTGACAGGTATTGTTACATTAGTAACTGGCACTTTGTCAGATGACACTTTGCTAATAACTGTTACTTATGATGACAATGAGATTCAGCTACCACTATGTGCACTACAACAAGTATAAGATAAATCAGATAAGTGAATATGCAATATTTTTATTCACTCAAATGAAGGCATGTGTGGTGATAGTGAAAAAATTCAAATTACTTGGAAGTGCAATCATATAACTACTACATCTGTAGTTACAGATTGTAAGGATATTAAATGTCCTAAGAGCTCTGAACATTCAAAAATACTCATCATGATACTAATGGTACTTATTGTTGTGTGAACAAAAGTTCAAATCTTGAAATTATCCAAGTGAAAATAGATGAAAAATGTTGTGAGTGTAGAAACTAGGACTTTTAAATCAACTCCTTATGAGGATTCTTTGAACATCTGATTTCTTATACTTTGGAATATAATGTCAATAGCATTAGAACACTCTTCAAACTGAGCTTCTATGCTGTATCCAGAGGAAGGATATACAACAATTGAAACACCCTGATTGTTATTGGTGGTTTCATATAATTTTAACCTACCATCCTTAGTTATGATCATACCATAGATTGTGATTTTACTTTTCTTGAAAACTCTCTGCTGTTGTTTCAATGCAACAACCATTGATGTAACCAAATTGTTATACACATCACAGTTCTTACAAGTTTCCCCAGCAATAGAAATATCACACTTCTTGCCAGTTTCTCTAGCAATAGAAATATTACAACTAGGCAGATTATCCTGTTGCATGGTTTGCAGACTTGACATACAATGATTTTGTTGAATCCAGGTTGAATTACTTATTTCATTGCCCTTTTCAATCATCTTATTGTACAGTGCTTCTGGTGTTTTATCTCTTTCCTGAGAAACCGATCCAGCTGGAAAGAAGTCCTTTGGGGGATTTCTTAATCTGAATTTTATGTAGATGGTGTCAGAGTCTATATACAAAGGATTTTCATCATCCTCTGGTTCTTTTTTAACAAAGACAGTAGATATTTTACTAACAACTTGCTTAGAGACAGACAACATAGCTTCATAGAATAAATATTATTTAATTTAAAATTCAATTATCAAAAAAATGAACATATTTTTGTTTTACTGTAATATAAGAGTATCTTAGTCAAAATGCCCTCAGACCAGCAAAAACACACAAAGGAGCAAAAAGAGAAAGAGCAAAAAGAGAAAGAAGAAAAAGAGCTTCAGCAACTTAAAATGTGGAATGATCAAAGGGACAGAGCATATAATAAGTTGATGGACAATCATTGGAATTTTCTATACACAAAGTGGCCTGTCTTAGAACACAAAAATATCATAGAACAAAACTAAAAGATATGAATGACATGGATGATGTAAAAAAAGTAGTATATAACAAGCTTGGACCAATACCAGTATTTTTCTTTCTTGTGGTATTGTTTTCAGTTGAAGAACATTCTACACCTTATAGAGAGATAGAAAAAGGCTTGTTAGTACTATATCATCTACTCAAAGGTCCTACTTATGAAGAAATAGGAAATTTCATGCCATCAAGTAGCTTTTATGATGTTCATAAGGAATTTTATGGTCGTCTGCATCATCTTAACTTTGATCTAGATAAACAAGTTACTGATTCACTGAGTACAATGTTCTCAAATATAATAATAAGGATATTATCAGCTCTTATAAAGAATCCTCCAAAAATGGAATCAGTGACATTACTTCTTGATGGTCATGATACAAGAGGAATTTTGATTGGATCGACATCTGAAGAGGGGTACTCACATAAATTTAAAAAGGCAGGATTTCGTACTCAAGTATGCATTGACATTAATCAAATGGTTCTATTCACCTCACCTTCATTGGCATGTAAACTAAATCCTGATGCAAAAATGTTTGTAGAGATGGCTGTATGGAATAAAATAGATAAGAATGATCAGATAGGCTTTGATGGAGCTTATCCATCTGCTATTCCAGAAGTAGTAAAGGCAAGTATATTAAAGCCTAAGAACTTCTTTTATCCTTTTCGGAAGCCAAAAAATGTTGAACTTAAACCTGAAGAAAAGATTTTTAATAAGAAGTTTGGTGCCTTTAGTTCAACAGTAGAAGCATTCTTTGGAGGGTTTGCAATATTGTTTGAAAAATTTGATAATAAGAGATCTATTAGAACTACAAATCCTGCTGTCTTTAATCTGGAATTAAAGGTAGCATGTCTATTATGGAATATTAAGAAATTTGTAGAACTACGTAAGATCAAACCATCCCCTTATCATGAAAAATGGTGTGAACAATATTTTGATTACCCTGAGGAAGAGGACCCAGATATTGAGCCACCCAGATCATTACTGGAAAGAGCAGAAGATGTTGACAAGATGACTCTATCTCAACAACGACTATTAGAAAGATGTGAGTATGATGTGGAGATGCATTATGAGACTGAAAATGAAGTAGAACAAATAATAAGGCAAAGAAAAAGGAAAGTACGTAGAATATTTAGTTAAATGGAAATGTTATGCAGAGAAAACTTGGGAAGCAACATCAAGCTTTAAATCTACAGAATGTATTAAAGAGTATTGGAAAGACAATAGTAATAGTATTATTGTATACCTATGCTACATTCAACTGTAAATTTTTTTCCCAGAATAAAATTGAATATTTGTATGTTTTATACTTATAGGTATCTATGGAGACTGATCCATTACTGAAACAGCGTCTCAATCAACAGTTTTACCAAAAGCCTTTTCACAGCAATCCACACCGGCTAGCTAATTGTACAACATGTGACTGGTACCCCTTTGGGCAGTATCTGGACCGTTCATATGCTGAAGGTGAAGTGTTCCAGCTTTCAAAGTATCCTCATATCAAATATGTATTTCTTGGTCTACAACCTGATAAAATAGGCTATAATGAAAGTGATCCTATTTTTGTAGCAGAATTTGCAGGTTTTCTGAATAAAACCAACAGATTTGTAAGTGGTTCTGATCCAACCTCTGGATATGCACACATTATAACCACACATGTGAATCAGGCGTTTGTTAGACAGCCAGGCCCAGATATAAATAGGCAGAAACTATATCTTGGCCGTACAGTGCACATGATCTACATAACTAGTATTGGTATACTATTGGCTTTGCTGTGTTGGACAGTGTCCAGACATACCAATGAAGATAAGAATTCATAATGGCATGTCTAAATCTATGGAGAAAGAAGCTTGTTGATGATATAAGGTGATGATTTTTGTTTTTAAAATGACCTCCCTAGACGCTTGTTCGGAATCATGTCAGTATACAATATTCTGATGTATATGAGATATACATCAGAATTTCAATGATACATAAAGCCAGGGAGTTACAATTTGGATATCTTAAAAGATTTCAGATGTGTGAAATTTTCATAAATATAAACATATATTCTATATTTTAATAAACTTTAAAAGATAAGATATTTGGTTGAGATGAACATAATTATTTACATGGATATAATAGGAATGTATATATGAATATAATTGGTATTATATAGGGTATTTAGATATACAAATACCAGGTGGGGATTAAAGATAGTTCAAATTATGTTATAAGTATTGTATAAGAAAGAATCAATGATATTTGGATGTTCCCTCAAGAGAGTTGCCACCACTAAATCAGGAAAAAAAGAATTATTTTTGAGAATTATGCCAAAATATCAAAATATGTTTTAATCTAGTATATTGTGTAAAATTTGAGAATCATGTTGAAATATGAAAATAAGTTTGAATTGAAGTGTATTGTATAAAATTTGAGGAAAATAGGTTGTACATACGTATTTGTTGTATTTCTGAATAAGCGTCTTAAAAGATCTTGTTTAAAGTCCTGAAACTGTACAATTTCACTTCATGGCCTTAAAATATCAGCATATATGTTGCTTTCTCTTGATTCAGGGCCATTCAAATATTCTCTATTTTTTCATATTTTTTCGGGAATTTTCCATGCAGAAATGAGTCCACAAACTTATTGTCCTGCTGGGCAAAGTTTTGGACCCACATGGACCCACAAAACTTCGCAGATGTCAGCAGTTTCAAAGTCAGCAGAGTCACCTGATCTACTGACTCATTTTCAATCACATGACTCATTTCAATCTCCAACCCAATCTGATCACCACTGCCATTAAATCCTCAATATCTTGGCAACCACAGCTCCTCCTGACTCCATTTTTGGTGGAGCTTTCAATCAAAGCTGTGCCTACCCATAGCTGTGCTGATTAACCTGGGAAATGGGGTATTTCCCGAGTTATTTGAGTAATAGTGACTCCTGCCATGACTCATAACTATTAATAGGTAGAAGGATTAGTCAGCTCCTGTAGATACAGTATATAAGGAGGGCCATTTTGCCTCTGAATAAATAACCATTTCCACCCCATCAGCTGCACATCAGTGTGACTAGAGTGACATACAGTGTCATCCTCTATATCTCAGTAACTGTTGATTGTCCAGTTCAAGGGTCGCTTACAGTTGTGTAACTGTATTTGATTGCACTTGAAGTAGTGATTGTCCTGCTTTGGGTGTGAGTGTAGTATCTACCTCGCATGACTACAATCTACAGGGTGAGATTGTCTGTTGATAGTCCTGCCATTAGTGCTCTTTGTTTAATTTACTAGTGTGTACTGCCTTTGCAGAGCATTGGGATCTTGAACTTGTGTGAAGCAGTTGCTAGACTACTTCACACATTGCTGTTACCCACTTCAGAGTGTCACTGGTTGGACGGTTGGATTCATCCACCTACTTCCTTTAGCCTCTAAGTGCATTCCCCTCTTTTTGGAATATCTGGACCCCTAAGTGTCCATGAACTCTAGACTCTGGAAGTCTTATTCATTCCCTACTGCTAAGAAACATATTACCTTCCTGCGTATTGTCTGCATTGACCATTACAACGGATTGTAACCAAAGTAAAAACATTAAATTGTTTCTGGAGTTGTGCTGCAGTAGGATTTGATATTCTTCTCAGCTGTTCATTCACGGAATTGTGGTGATTTAGAGTTTTCCCTAACACCACAATTTTGCAGGTTCCAAAACAAGTGCCCAGGACATCATAAATGATGAATGGTGGCACATAGCCAGCAGCAGAAGCTCCCATGAAGGGGAGCTAGACCCTAGGGAAGTTGTAGGGACTTCTTGTAAGGAGAGAGTCATCACGGTCATGAGACCACACAGATGATTGCACAATAGATTGTCTGTCAAACAGGAACCCCTCATTGAGTGGTTCTCTGATTAGAGAAGAAAGGAGGAGACAGTTATTAACTGCCTCCAACATTCCTAAAGGAAAGGAATGTGCTCAATATACAAGCACAAGTAGAAGTAGCAATACTTCTACTAGGGAATTGCACAGCATGGAGCAGCATGAAACCCACAGGTCAATCATGAGATTGACTGAACAACTCATGCATAATCAACATGAGATGAAGAGCATTAGTGAAGCTAGTGCTCAGGCAGCCAAGATGGCTGTTGAAGCAGGGCATGCTGCCACTACTATGGGGCAGCAAATTGCAGAGCTAGGAATGATGTTAAAATCACTCCAAGAAAACTCTTAGCGATGCAAGTTGCATTGCTGAAGATCAGATTCTTGACAAGAATCTGAATCTGGAGAGTCTGGATCTCCCCAGGGTGAGAGGATCCAACTGAATGATCGGTTGGACAGAGGAAATGAGATTCCCCCAATGGAGGGAATCAGAGACCCAGTGATCCCTGTACAGCAAGGATTACTGACCCAGATTGAGGAGGAAACTCCTCAATCTATGGCAAAGGAGCTTGATCAAGAGATTAAGCTATGGAAACAATGAGAAGTTGAGGCTTCTCATAAACACAGATTAGCCCTTGAATGGAAGGCTAAACATGCAGAGCAGGAGCTTGGCCAGCTGTTTAGAGAGCAGCAACCCCAGCAAGAGCTCAATGTGGCTGTCAACTTAAACCAACAGTTGTGACATGCGCTGGACAGTTATCAGCATGTATGAGTGGCAGGCCTTTCAGGAGACACCCACCATGAGCAACGAGATACCCAATGGGTACCTCAAGAAGATGTTCCCCATAACAAGGAACAATCAGTGCCATTGATCCTAGAAGGTCAAGGCATACCAGATCAATTGGATACAATTGAACCTATCAACAGCATTACTTGCATGGTATGAGTAGCCATAGTCAATAATAGCGATACAGACCCAGAGAAGTCTGTACTTGCCAAGGTGGGCATTAAAGTATTGCCTCCTGAGCAATATGCAGGAGGCATGGATCTCGAAGAGTTTGAGATCTTTGTAGCAGGCATGCTATGATGGCTGAAAATGAACAATCTTCTTGGGCCATCAAGTACAAAGTTTCAACTATTGTACTTAGGCACTCACCTTAAAGGTGAGGCCCAGGAATGGTTCTACAGGAATGTAGAACACTACAACAGGGCAGTCCAAGACTGGACCCTGGAAACTGCAATCCAAGGATTGCAGTGTAGATTCCTACACACCCTGACACATTATCATGCATCAAATAAATTTGACTCTGTAATACAGGGTCAAAGGACCATTCATGAATTAATGAACGATCTAGATAAGTATGCAGGCCGCATGATAATGCTGCCGGATGCATACACATACAGGAAGAGGTTCATAACTGCAATGCATGAACCTCTGAGACAAGAAGTCCTCAAGCAGGGCTTCAATGCCAAGTTTAGCAGTATTGAGCAGTTGTATGAAACTGCTCAAATGATAGAGGAAGTGACATGATACCACCATGGTATGTGACACCCAGAGAACACGACTAACATGTCCTCCTCAACCCATAGACCAGTAGTCAATAGAACTACTGGTATGATGAGTGCAGGGAGTTGACCCATGCCCCATGGATATGTGTATACAACTCCCAATACACACTCATGACAAGCGAGTGCATCAAGGCCAGGACACCATGGTGGAGGCTCCAGGTTCAATTCCAAAAATTACTCCTTTGGTTAAATGCTGGGATGCTATTAGGGTTTCAATGGAGTAACCAGAGTTCAGATGCTAGTGATGAAGGGGAGGGGACTTTACTGTTCCAGTTCAACTGGAGACAGAGTGGGGATGTGTTACATCCTGTAACACCGAGTCTGATCTCTGGATTTCATCTCCATCTCCTTTTACTCCACCTCTGTTAACTCCACCTCTGTCAACCCCGAACTCCATTATTGTTCTCCTTATAAGTAGTTTTCTTCGTATGGGTTACAACAAGCCGTTACTCTTTATATTGTTTAGTATTAGTTTGGACTTGAGTCTGAACTCCAAACTCCTTTCTGTGTTGTATTCCATATCTGTCTTATTGTTCTATCATTTTTAGTTTATCATTCATTTCTTCACATACTTATACGGGCTACTCTCTGTATGTTAGAGCAGTTTGCATATTGACTAAGATTCCCCATCAGCTTCTTGGTTGCTAGCTTCTTGACAAGTATCTTCTTGACAAGTTGAACTCCAGATCCTTGATTCAACTCTGTACTCTGATCTCCAAAATCAAAATTTTCAACCCTTAACAGTATATATGAACTACTACACCCTCAATCATCATGCCACCCCAAAGCACCCAAACCTCCATCTGAGCAGGAGTACCACCCGCTACTATCAAGGAAGTCCCTGGAGAAGCCCCAGCCTCCAATCAGGAGCTCGAGGCTGATCTCCAGGAAGGCACCCCTCCAGCCAATCCATCATCCATCCCAATCCCTAACCTTGCGGAAGCCCTCAGCATGTTGGCTAACTCCATATCATCTCCGAAGTCCTCTGCTTGGACCAAGGTCCGAGAACCAGATACCTTCAACAGATCTGATTCCTGCAAACTCCAGCCCTTCCTCATGCAATGTACTCTCAATTTCTGTGACCATCCTGATGCATTCTCTGATAATAGTGCTAAAGTTACTTATGCTCTATCCTATTTGAAGGGAACTGCACTCAATTGGTTTGAACCCACCCTAACCTCAGATTCCAAAGCCTCTTGGCTAGATGACTACTCTGAGTTTGTGTCTGAGTTGAAGACCAACTTTGGACCTCATGACCTGGAGGCCAAAGCTGAGGCTGAACTCAAGAATCTCTGTATGCGTGATAACCAGAGGATCACTAAGTATCTAGTTGAGTTCAATCGACTAGCTACTCGTGTCTAATGGGGAAATGCAGCACTCTGATGCCAATTATACAATGGCCTTCCATCCTGAATCAAGGATGAAGTCGCCAGAGTAGGCAAACCTGTCACCCTATCTGAACTCCAGACTCTAGCACAGTCCATTGATGTTCAGTACTGGGAATAATGCTCCGAGGTAGCTTGTGAAACAGCCTTGGGCAAGAACCAGGACAAGTCCAATGACAAGGGCAAGTCCATGTCATCCACTAACACCCAGGGCAGCGACAACAAGAAGCAGCCCAACTCCGGTAAATCTGGAAACCCCAGATCCAACCCCCCCACAGCCTCTACCTCCAGAACTCCGAAGCAGACCCCCAATCTCCCTACCAAGCTTGGTAAAGATGGTAAACTTACTCCACAGGAACGACAATGTCATATCGAGCAGAATCTCTGCCTTTTCTGTGGACGAATAGGTCATATTGCCAAGGATTGTCCAAAGACCACCTCTGTAGCTATGAAAGCTTGCACTGCTATGACGGACAACAAGTCCAACAAGAGCTCCAAAGCCAAGGCTACAGAGCCAAAATAATAATAAGCAACCCTCCAGCTCCAGCACTGGACAAGGGTTGCATTGAACTCATCAGTGCCTTTGTGGAGCTACATCTCAACGCATCCACTCTTTCTGATCCTAACTCCTTGACACTCCGACTTACCTCCAACACTATTCCTTTAACACCAATCCCAACCCTAGTGGACTCCAGTTCCACTCATTGTTTCCTTGACTCCTTGTTTGTCTCTGGACATCATCTCCGGACTGAAGACATCACTCCTATTCCACTACAGCTTTTTGATGGATCCTCTAACTCTGTTATCAAATCCACAATTGAATTGCCACTCTGTTTTCCTATGGGAGAAACCCACTCCATTACTTTTTATGTAACTCCGTTGGATGTTAGTTGCTTGGCAGTTTGGGACACAACTGGCTCACCCACTACAATCCATTGATTGACTGGGTATTGGGCAGTATCTTGTTCCGAACTCTGATAGAGACTAAATCCTTGGCGCCACCCGAGTTGGTAGCATTAGCTTCACTCAACTCCATAACCCTGTCTCCGTTCATTGCTCTGAAAATAGCTTTTGTCAATGTGGCAGCCTTTGCCTGTGACTCTTCCTGAGCCAACGCACAAACATTCAAGTTGTTCATCTCCTCAACAGTTCCAAAGAACTCCAAGGACCCTCTGGTTGACATGAAGAATATTCCAACCGAATATCACGAATTCATGGACGTCTTTAGCAAAACCTGTGCCGACACACTCCCCGCTCACAAGCCATACAATTTGAAGATCAAAATGGAAGATGGAACATCTCCTCCTTTCAGTCCAATCTACTCCTTGTCCCAGGGTGAACTCCAGGCTCCTTGAGAATTCATCGATGAGCACCTACCTTATGGTTTCATCCAGCTGACCTGATCTCCAGGTGGCGCTCCAGTCCTTTTCATTTGGAAAAAAGATGGTTCCCTCCAACTCTGTGTCAATCCCATAGGAGCAGCTGGGAAGGTTTGGTCCAATTGCAAAGATCACAGCCCTTTACATACTTTGCAATATATCATCCAATTCCAGGCCACCAGTAGCTGTGTGATACAAGCTCTGTTGTCCTCCAGCAACCAGGGTGACCTGTGATGCAAGTATCATGGTGTGCCCTTACAATATCATGGTGCAGTTTTGGGTCAAGGGGAACATACACCTTGCCATGATAGAGAACAAGTCCATTCTCCTTGGTCCATTCCTGTCCTCGTGGGTTTCCAGAAGAACTGAGTTCCTTGAGAGCTTTCACAACCTTTTCATCTCTGCTGTTGCAGTTCCACACACGATCCAGAAGTATGTCCCCTTCTCCTGTGACCATTTGAGCTCCAGGTCCTGTATATGTGGATGTTGTGTTAATGTGAAACAGCTCAGGGCCAAGGAGAATCTGATTTTGATTATCTTCCTCCCCCTGTTTATGATCTATGCATTATGAGAGGGCATCAGGTTTAGCTGAATGGCATCCAGGATGATGGATCAGTTCAAAATCAAAGCAAGAGAGGTAGAGTGACCAGCGAGCTTGTTGGCAATTAAGGTTCTGAGCTGTACAGAAATACGTGAGGTTTTGATGGTCATTGAGGATCTCAATCTTGTGTTTGGTTCCTTCCAGGATGTGGCACCATTCCTCTAATCCTTTAATGTGCACATTGTTATATCCCCATTGGATGTCAAGCTTGGTGAAGTACTTGGCATTGGCAGCAGTAATTTTGTTCATGATATCTGGTACCAGGGGTAGAGGATAGGCATTCTTAATTGTGATGTCAGTTTGTGGTAGTCCTGCACAAACCAAAGGTTGCCATCCTTCTTCTTCATGAAGAAAACAGGGGATGCCATCAGTGACTTGGAAGGGCATACACGGTGATTCTGCAGGTTCTCTTCAAGGAAGGCATCTAACTCCTTCTGCTCATATGGGGACATTGGATAGATCTTTGTGCTGAAGGGTTGGGCTCCTGGAGTGAGTTCAATGGCATGGTCCCATGGTTTCCAAGGTGGAAGCTGATCAAAAGACTCCTTTGAGAAAACATCCTTAAATGCCCAATATGCCTTTGGGATGATATCTTCAAATAGTTTGACAGGAGCAGATTCTGTGGCCTTCTGTGTGAGCTGTTGTGAGTGTATGGGAACTGGTTTTCCCTGAAAAGATCTTGTTTATGGTCCTGAAATTGTATATTTTCGCTTTATGGTCTTAGAATATCAGCATATACATGCTGCTTTGTCTTGATTTAGGGTCATTCAAATATTCTCTATTTTTTCATATTGTCCTGCTGGGCAAAGTTTTGGACCCACATGGACCCACAAAACTTCACAGATGTCAGCAGCTTCAAAGTCAGCAGAGTCACCTGATCTACTGACTCATTTTCAATCACATGACTCATTTCAATCTCCAACCCAATCTGATCACCACTGCCATTAAATCCTCAATATCTTGGCAACCACAGCTCCTCCTGACTCCATTTTTGGTGGAGAGTTCAATAGAAGTTGTGCCTACCCAGAGCTGTGCTGATCAACCCAGGAAATGGAGTATTTCCAGAGTTATTTGAGTAATGGTGACTCATGCTATGACTCCTGCCATGACTCATAACTATTAATAGGTAGAAGGATTAGTCAGCTCCTGTAGATATAGTATATAAGGGTCATTTTATCTCTGAATAAATAACCATTTCTACCCCATCATTTGCACATCAGTGTGACTAGAGTGACATACAGTGTCATCCTCTATATCTCAGTAACTGTTGATTGTCCAGTTCAAGGGTCGCTTACAGTTGTGTAACTGTGTTTGATTGCACTTGAAGTAGTGATTGTCCTGCTTTGGGTGTGAGTGTAGTATCTACCTCATGTGACTATGAATCTACAGGGTGAGATTGTCTGTTGATAGTCCTGCCATTAGTGCTCTTTGTTTAAGTTACTAGTGTGTACTGCCTTTGCAGAGCATTAGGATCTTGAACTTGTGTGAAGCAGTTGCTAGACTACTTGACACATTGCTGTTACCTGCTTCGGAGTGTCACTGGTTGGATGGTCAGATTCATCCACCTACTTCCTCTATGTTATGCACTAGGTCCGATTGGGGGTTGGAGATTGGGTCGGAGTTGGAGCAGGGATCTGGGTGCATCATGGGGGGTCAGAACAGACTTGGCTTCAGCTTATGTGCTGCACCCTCACTAATACCTGTGTCTGAGATTTCAGAGATGGAGTACAACTTAGATAATTAGGATTGGACTTAGGAGCTAGGCATGGTTCAATATTCGAACTGGGGAATGAAGTCCCCAGTCAGGCAACCTAAATACATATTTGAAATCTAATAATAATTACTCCAGTGATGGGTCTCTGAGGCTGACAGCCTTACGTGAATATGTCCGAGTCCAATGGGGACGGATGTCTGGGTTCCTATGGTGATGCTGATGCATCAATCGGAACCAGAGGCTGATGGGTGAGATCAACTGTGACAATCAGACAGATTAATGGAGACGTGATGGTTTCCAAATGGAGTATAGATTTCATGTGCGTGGGGATCTGAGTGGATCAGATGGGGATCTGGGTGTTAATGAATATAGTCATAACAGTATCTCTCCATTTAAGGCCAAACCCTTGAGGCCTCATGTCCATGAATTGAATAGGCAAGACAGTTGGGCACAGTTGGAGTTATACTGGGGGTCTGGAGACATATAAAAGGAGGGGCATGTTTGAGTTTTTATCCTCAATGATGTTGAGCCAACATGAGTGTGACTGAGCTCAAGCAGTTGCTCCTGGCCTGATGGAAGGAAGAAGAAGAGGAGCAGAGACAGAAGGAGGAGGAGGAGGCAGAACAGAGAAGGAGGAGGAGGAGGAGGCAGAACAGAGAAGGAGGAGGAGGAGGAGGCAGAACAGAGAAGGAGGAGGAGGAGGAGGCAGAACAGAGAAGGAGGAGGAGGAGGAGGCAGAACAGAGAAGGAGGAGGAGGAGACAGAACAGAGATGGAAGGAGGAGGAGGAGGAGGAATGGAGATGGAAGGAGGAGGAGGAGGAATGGAGATGGAAGGAGGAGGAGGAGGAGGAATGGAGATGGAAGGAGGAGGAGGAGGAATGGAGATGGAAGGAGGAGGAGGAGGAGGAATGGAGACGGAAGCAGAAGGAGGAAGAAGGGAAGTGTTTTGGAACCTGCAAAATTATGGTGTTAGGGCAAACTCTAAATCACCACAATTCCGTGAATGAACAGCTGAGAAGAATATCAAATCCTACTGCAGCACAACTCCAGAAATAATTTAATGTTTTTACTTTGGTTACAATCCGTTGTAATGGTCAATGCAGACAATACACAGGAAGGTAATATGTTTCTTAGCAGTAGGGAATGAACAAGACTTCCAGAGTCTAGAGTTCACGGATGCTTAGGGGTCCAGATATTCCAAAAAGAGGGGAATGCACTTAGAGGCTAAAGGAAGTAGGTGGATGAATCTGACCATCCAACCAGTGACACTCTGAAGCGGGTAACAGCAATGTGTGAAGTAGTCTAGCAACTGCTTCACACAAGTTCAAGATCCTAATGCTCTGCAAAGGCAGTACACACTAGTTACTTAAACAAGAGCACTAATGGCAGGACTATCAACAGACAATCTGTGAGGGCAATGCTGATGATGAGGCCACAACAAGATACTCAATAGATGAGAGCCGATAAGAGATAATGTCAGCTGATACAGCAGATATCCTCAGAGATCAAGCTGAGGGGATCACACTGCACCAAGGCGAGTCTTTATACTAAATGATGGAGACGGATAGGAGAACCAAGATAGGGGAATATGTGCTGATAGGGGTGTCATGAGAAAATACTAAAAATAGAATATGACTCATTTGAACCCTGACATCACCCCCCTCTTAATGCATGTCATCTCGATATGCACTATCGTCCCATCCATCTCAAGAGAGACACACCCTGAAGCACTCTGCAAGGTCCCTTCTCACTCTCTGCCAAAGTAGAGCCCATGATGAGTGTTGATGGTGATTCTTCTCTGCCTTGGGGTAAAGTGGGATGGTGAACTCTCTGGGGGATATGGGATCATCCATGCTGAAAACTGCTCCAAGTATCATCTCCCCTTCCTCATAGGTGACTTTACCGGCAAGCCCTTGGAAGGTGTATGGTATGTCATAGTTGCCGATGAATAGAGGGTCCCTGATGTAGTATGTCTGGCGTCTTGATGGATTACAATGCCAGAAGGGAAAATGAACTTGTGGAGGTGGAGATGGGAGGTTATAATCCTCTATGGCACGTGCAGTATCCTTTGAGTCAACTGACCAAGTGATTGATGGGTAGGAATGGAGTGAGCATAGAGGGGTGGATTCAGACTGGTAAGGCATGGTGGGTTGGGTAGTGAACGACAATGGTTTTACTGAGGAAGGGGAAGTGGATTCACTGGCTTATATACAGTTAGTGGAATTTCAGCATGGATGAATTTGGTGAGTGCTAAGCTTCACTGTGCCTATTCTGCGGCTCTGAAATGTGTCCAATACCACGTGTTGGGTTCCTGCCAGCTGTCCAATCAAAGAGGACCTGTTTGGGAGGTTCTGTGAAGTTCTCAAAGCGTCTGAAGGGAAGAGCTGCATAGGTGGCTGCCGAAATACACCTTGGGGCTTCAGGATTCTCTCGATGGAAGTCTGCAATGCACCTTCTAGCCCCACTGGCATCCTTAGCTGGGATCCAGAGGTCATCAGCAGCTCCATAGCCCTTCCAACACACCAGGTATTCCAGTCTTCCTCAGAAAACTCTGCTGTCAAGGATCTTCTCAACTTTGTATTCCTGTACTCCATCTCGAATGACTGGAGGTGGTGGAGGAGATGACTGGCATTCAGGGATGGGATCCTTTTCATAAGGACAGAGTAAGACAACAGAGAACACTGGATGAGTGTGACCAAAGATTGGGGAAGTTGTAGGCCATAGGCATTTCACGAGACCACCTTATTAATCACATATGGTCCTAACCATTTGTGATCAAGTTTCTTGGTTGGATGGGTGGTGGTGATATTTTGTGCATTGAGCCAGACCTTGTCACCAAGCTTGTATACTGGGGCTGCTTGCCAATGGGCATCATAGAATCGTGCCATATCATCTGCTGCCTTTTCCAGGGTGGAGCGAGCCTCAGTGGTGGCCGTCTCCATACGCTCAGTGAATTCTTCCAGTGCTTCAAGTCATGTCTCTCGGATTGGCTCTAGCCCAAGCCTTGGGTGTTGGCCTGTATCAAGCATGAAGGGGGTTGATTGCGTGGAGGAGTGGATGTGGTTGTTGTATGTGAATTCAGCAAGAGGAACCCACTTGATCCAGTCATCCTGGTGCTGATTGATGAAAAGCCTCAAGTATTGTTCAATTTCTTGATTGACCCTTTCCGTCTGACCATCAGTTTGTGGATGATATGCTGTGGATGCTGCAACCTTGATCCCCAAAAGCTTATTGAGCTCACGCATAAATTGAGAGACAAACTGGGTGCCACGGTCACTGATGATCTCCTCAGGAAGGCTGTGGTGTTTCCACACATGGTCTTGGAAAAGTCATGCAACTCCTATGGAGTTGATGTCAGAGGTGGTAGGGATAACATGTGCTTGTTTGGAAAGATGGTCCACAACAACAAGGAGTGCATCATAGCCATGGCTGATGGGTAGCTCTACAATAAGGTCAACAGATATCACTTGCCACCTCCAATCTGGGACATGATTAGGCAGGAGTTTACCCATAGGAGGAGTGGGGAAAGTTTTTGTCCGATTGCAAAGGTCACATCCCTTAACGTATTTGGCAATATATCATCCAAATCCAGGCCACCAGTAGCTGTGGGATACAAGTTCTGTTGTTCTCCAGCGACCAGGGTGACCTGTAATGTGAGTATCGTGGTGTGCCCTTACAATGTCATGGTGCAATTTTGGGTCAAGAGGGACATATACCTTGCCATGATAGAGGATGAGTCCATTCTCCTTGGTCCATTCTTGTCCTTGTAAATTCCGAGAGGGACCAAGTTCCTTAAGAGCCTTCACAACCTTTTCATCTCTGTTGGTGCAGTTCCGCACACGTACCAGGAATATGTCTCCTTCTCCTGTGATCATTTGAGCTCCTGGCCCTGGATAGGTGGATGTCACATCGATGTGGAACAGCTCAGGGCCAAGAAGAACCTGGTTCTGATTATCTTCCTCCCCCCACTTATGATCTACACGTCGTGAGAGGGCATCAGATTTGGCTGAATGTTGTCCAGGACAGTGGATCAGTTCAAAGTCAAAACAAGGGGGGTATAGTGACCAGCAAGCTTGTCGACGATTGAGATTCTGAGCTGTACAGAAATATGTGAGGTTTTGATGGTCATTAAGGATTTCAATCTTGTATTTGGTCCCTTCCAAGATGTGGCGCCATTCTTCTAGTCCACAGATAACTGAGAGCAATTCCTTATCATGGATGGCATAGTTGCACTCTGCATCTAAAAGGCTCTTGGATACAAAACCTACCAGCCTCCATTTCTCATCGTCACAGAGTTGAGATAGAACAGCACCTGTTGGCACCTGTTGCATATTCTGAAGCATCTGTCTCTAGTCAAAAACGCTTGGTTTGATCTGGGAGGACAAGGATTGGAGTTGACGTGACAAGCTGCTTGAGTTTATCAAAGGCTTCTTGTTCTGGGCCATCGGGTATCCAGGACCACTGTGTATCTGCCTTTGTTAACCGATTCAGAGGCTTTGCAATATGTGAGAAGTCCTCAATGAAGCGACGGTAGAAATTGATGAAACCCAAGAAGGATTTGACTTCTATCACATTGCATGGTGTGGGCCAGTCTCTGACTCCGGCCACCTTAACTGGGCCCATAGCTACCTGTGCCTGTGAGAGAATCAATCCAAGATAATCTACCTTCTGTTGCGTGAAAAGGCATTTCTCTGGTTTGAGGTACAGGTGATTGGCCTGAAGAATTTCAAGGACAGATTGCACGATCGTGTGGTGTTGTTCTAGGGATTCAGTGAAAATGAGGATGTCATCCATGAACACTACCATAGTGCCATCATCAATGAGGTCCTTGAAAATGTCATTCATCGTCTGAAAGGTTGCTGGGCTGTTTGTGAGACCAAAGAACATGACCAGGGGTTCAAATAGACCACGATTGGTTTGAAAGGCTGCCTTCCACTCATCACCCTCTTTAATACGCACATTGTTATATCCCCATCAGATGTCAAGCTTGGTAAAGTACTTGGCATTGGCTGTGGCAATTTTATTCATGATGTCTGGTACCAGGGGTAGTGGGTAGGTGTTCTTGATCGTGATATCATTCAGCTTGTGGTAGTCTTGCACAAAACAAAGATTACCGTCCTTCTTCTTCACAAAAAAGACAGGAGATGCCATGGGTGACTTGGTAGGACATATACAATGATTCCGTAGGTTCTCCTCAAGGAATGCGTCCAACTCCTTCTGCTCATTTGGGGACATTGGATAGACCTTTGTGCTGAAGGGTTGCGCTCCTGGAGTGAGTTCAATAGTGTGGTTCCACAGTTTTTGAGGTGGAAGTTAGTCAAAGGACTCCTTTGCAAAAAATCCTTAAATCCCCAGTACGCCTTTGGGACAATCTCCTCAAAGGTTTTGACTGGAGTAGATTTTGCAGCCTTCTGTGTGAGCTGTTGAGAAACTGTTGAACCAGCATAGATATTCTCCAAGTCTTCTTCTACAAAGATAACAAACATTCGGTCTCCCTCGTATTGGGGTTGCCTGTGTGAGTTCTTGCCATTTGAAGGAGTTGTGCCAAGTGAATGCTCTTTATGTTCTGGTACTTCTCCACATGAATCAGGGCAGCAAGTCATCTGTACCTTTCCTGTATGCCAGTCTACCTCTGGGTTGTGCTTCACGAGCCAAGTGTGCCCAACAATTATGCCAAAGGTTCCCAGGCTTGTGACTGAAAATGTGGCACGTTTGGTATGGGTCCCATATGTGCAGATGAGATTGACTTCTTCCTTGATTGAACCTGCTTCATTTGGGGTCCCATCAATGTTATAAACAGGTATGGCACATGGTAGAGGGTGCGTTTGAAGTTTCTCTGCTTTGACATATTCTGCATCAATGAACATTCCTGTAGCACCACTATTGAGGAGTGCATCTACTGCTAGAGGGTATCCAGTGTCTACCGAGTGGATTTTCATGGGAATTGTACATTGATGGATGTCTGGAGATTGAAGGTAGAGATGAGGAGGGTCATCATGTTTAGCTAGAAGTTGAGAAGGGGTTTCAGGCATGGCTGTTTTGGTTTCAGTCTGATGGACAAGGGGGTGTGCATGTAACATATCGCTTGCGAGCCCTACAGTACATGATTCAAGAACTGAAAACTGATTTGTCAGGCAGGGCATGCTCTTCACTGCTGGCTGGCCTGAAAATCCTGCTTCTCCTCTTGCTTTGGAATTACTGCCTTCTGCGCTTCTTCCTTGGCCTTCAGTGCAGCTGCTACTGACTCTGATATCATGCCAGCAATTGCTGTTTGTGTGAGATCAGCTCAGATACATTCCTTGCGTGGTTCAGGGCATGCTGGGGATATATGGCCATGCTTTCCACAGTTATAGCACATCCGAGTCTCAATGTGATGGCGGTTGGAGTCAATATCCATAGGTGCAGCACCATTAGAGATTGCCAAGGTAGGTGGTACAGAGATGACCGGAGTGCTGTGAGGGCAGGATGGGGTAGAGCAAGCAGGAGTGAGGGAAGTCTGAGCACGTCTCACTTCTAGAAGACGATGGTGGTTGTGGTCAATTTGGCAGGCCGCTTCCTTCCATGCCTTGAGATCAGATGGGAGGGATGGCTGTGCATGGATCTTGTCAAGAATCATTGCAGGGAGCCCTCAGGCATAGGCATCTTCCAGTGCTGCATCATTAAACCCAGTCCTTCCTGCTGGTATCTCAAACTGTGCCGTGTATTCATCCACTGACATGCCAGGTGTCATCCTAAGATTGTGTAACTTTGTTCGTGCTGTTCAGGAGCAGTCAGGGTCCCCAAAAGCATTCTCCACCTGCTTAATGAATTCCTCCAAGGTGGAGAGCAGTGAGGTCCTGTCAATGACTGCCTGTGTCTCATTGTGCGACCATACTTCAGCAGAACCTCCCATCATAAAAGAGAGGGCATAGAGGATCTTGGTCCGCTCATCTGGGAAAGATGTAGGCTGGACTGCAATGGCAAGCCTGATAGAGCGAATGAAACCTTCTGTCTCTGCACGATCTCCATTGAATTTGGCTGGTTCAGCTGCCCTTATTGGGTGAACGGATGATGATGCAGGAGGAGGTGTGGGAAATGAGGTGGTCTGAGAGATGGTCTGTGCTGCAGCGATGGCAGCAGCAGTGGCAGCATCCGCTAGGTTGTTCTGGACATTGGTGAACTGGTTCTGGAGTTGCAGCTGCTGGAGCTGCTGTGCCTGGGTGTTGAGCAATGCTTGCAGAAAGCCACCACTTTCACCTAGAGTTTTCCAATAGGCTTCAGGGAGCTGATCAGTCATGGTATCGGTGAAGAAGTTAATAGGGAAAGTGTTATGAGGTGTGGGGTCATCTTATGAGCTTGATCTTCTGTGAGGGCGATGCTGATGACGAGGCCACAACAACAAGATACTCAATAGATGAGCCAATAAGAGATAATGCCAGCTGGTACAGCGGATATCCTCAGAGATCAAGCTGAGGGGATCACACTGCACCAAGGCGAGTCTTTATACTAAATGATGGAGACGGATAGGAGAGCCAAGATAGGGGAATAATAGGAAGGAAGGATAGGGGAAGTGATAGGGGCAATGAAATAGGGGAGATGCACCCTGACAGGCTATGCTGATAGGGGCGTCAAGAGAAAATACTAAAAATAGAATATGACTCATTTGAACCCTGACACTTCCCAACAATAACTATTGGTTTCTTGATAATTACTGATAAACAAATATACTCTACAACATGGCTTTCCAGCCGACTGCTGGACACACCAACCTTATGCGACTGTTTGGGTAATCATTCTCCTTTGTATCTCCTACCATCATCTTAGGTAAACTGAAGCTTCATGCTCAGTTGTAAATCCTCTTTGTTTAAAGACTCTTTGTATCTCCTACTGTCATCTTAGGTGAGCTGAAGCCTCATGCTCAGTTGTAAATGTTGAATATGCACCGATTCAGTGCAATGTCAAAGGGACAAGAGGACTAAGTTGAGATGAAGTGTAAGTACCCTAGGTACTTACTTACTATAGAGTAGTATATATTCTGATGTTTATGAGATATACATCAGAATTTCAATGATACATAAAGCCAGGGAGTTACAATTTGGATATCTTAAAAGATTTTGGATGTGTGAAATTTTCATAAATATAAACATATATTCTATATTTTGATAAACTTTAAAATATTGGTCTACCAAAAACCACTCCCATTGTCAAGACATTTGGTTGAGATGAACATAACTGTTTATATGAATATAACAGTAATGTATGTATTAATATAATTGGTATTATATAGGTTATTTAGATATACAAATACCAGGTGGGGATTAAAGATAGTTCAAATTATGTTACAAGTATTGTACAAGAAAGAATCAATGATATTTGGATGTTCCCTCAAGAGAGTTGCCACCACTAAATGGGAAAAAAAAGAATTATTTTTGAGAATTATGCCAAAATATCAAAATATGATTTAGTCTAGTATATTGTGTAAAATTTGAGAGTCATGTTGAAATATGAAAATAAGTTTTAATCTAAGTGTGTTGTGTAAAATTTGAGGAAAATAGGTTGTATATACATATTTGTTGTATTTCTGAACAAGTGTCTAAGTCACCCAATTACACTTTTTTGAACTTCCAAAGGAAGAATCAATTGATTCTTCCTCATTATTGAAGTTTTCTAGTCAATACTAGAAAACCGGCTGTTGCTGGTGTACAGACATATACCAACCCCCCCAGTTGCTCATATAAGTGAGCAACTAGTAGACTAACTTAGTTAGTCTACAAAGATAGAAGAAAGAAAGGAGTCATCATAATGATGACTCACAGTAGGGTGAGTCATGCTGGCAGTGCCCAGGACATCATAAATGATGAACAGCAGCACATGGCCAGCAGCAGAAGCTCCCAGGAAGGGGAGCTAGACCCTAGAGAAGGCACAGGGACTTTTTGTAAGGAAGACTCTAGAAGAGAGTCACCGTGATTGCGAGACTACAGACAATCAGATGATAGATCATCTGTCAAACAAGAACCCTTCATCAAGTGGTTCTTTGATTAGAGAAGAAAGGAGGAGACAGTCATCAACTGTCTCCAACATTCCTAAAGGAAAGGAATGTGCTCAATATACAAGCACAAGTAGAAGTAGCAATACTTCTACTAGGGAATCGCACAGCATGGAGTGGCATGAAACCCACAGGTCACTTGCAAGATTGACTGAACAACTCATGTGTAATCAACATGAGATGAAGAGCATTAGTGAAGCTAGTGCTCAGGCAGCTAAGATGGCTGCTGAAGCAGAGCATGCTGCCACTACTATGGGGCAGCAAATTGCTAGGAACAATGTTAAAATCACTCCAAGAGAACTCTGAGCGATGCAAGTCACATTGCTGAAGACCAGATTCTCAACAAGAATCTGGATCCAGAGAGACTGGACCTCCCCAGGGTGAGAGGATCCAACTGAATGATCAGTTAGACAGGAAATGAAATTCCCCCAATGAAGGGAATTAGAGACCCAGTAATCCCTGTGAGGCAAGGACTACTGATCCAGATTGAAGAGGAAACTCATCAATCTATGGCAAAGGAGCTCAATCAAGAGATTGAGCTATGGAAACAACAAGAAGTTGAGGCTTCTTGTAAACATAGATTAGCCCTTGAATGGAAGGCTAAACATGCAGAGCAGGAGCTCAGCCAGCTGTTTAGAGAGCAGTGGCCCCAGCAAGAGCTCAATGTGGCTGTTGATTTAAACTGACAGTTGCAACATGTGCTGAACAGTTATCAGCGTGTATGATGTTGGTTCACTTATGGAATAGATCCTATAAGATGCTTGTTCAGAAATACATCAAATATGTATATACAACCCATTGCCTCAAATTTTACATAATATACTTATATTAAAACATATTTTGATATTTTGACATGATTCTCAAAAATGATTCTTTTTTTATTTATTTACTGGTGGCAACTGCTTCAAGGGAATATTCTACTCCTGCTACACTTAATTTCTTTCACTCATTCTTTCCCATACTATACTGGTCAAATAATCTAATGTACCTTGAATCCTCACCTGGTATTTGTATATCTAAATATTCTATATTATACCAATAATTATAGAATATATACATTAATGTTATATTCATATGAATAATTATGTTCATCCATAACAAACATCTTATCTTTTAAAGTTTATTAAAATATGAAATATATATTTATATTTATAAAAATTTAAGATATCCAAAAAAAACTTGGATATCCGAAATCTTTAAAGATATCCAGATTGTAACTCCCTATTTTTATGATCATTATTGGAATTCTGATGTGTTATGACTATATTCATTAATGCCCAGATCCCTGTCTGATCCACTCAGATCCCCATGCACATAAAATCTATACTCCATTTGGAAACCATCACGTCTCCATTTATCTGTCCAATTGTCACCGCTGATCCCGCCCATCTGCCTCTGGTTCCGATTGATGCATCAGCATCACCATAGGAACCCAGACATCCATCCCTGTTGGACTCAGACATATTCATGTAAGGCTGTCGGCCTCAGAGACTCATCACCAGAGTAATTATTATTAGATTTCAAATATGTATTTAAGTTGCCCAACTAAGGACTTCATTCCCCAGTTTGAATATTGAATCACGCCTAGCTCCTAAGTCCAATCCTAACTATCTAAGTTGTACTCCATCTCTGAAATCTTGGACACTGGTATCAGTGAGGGCACAGCACATAAGCTGAAGCCAAGTCCATTCCAACCCCCACAATGCACCCCGATTCCCACTCCAACTCCAACCGTCAACTCCGACCCAATCTCCAACCCCCAATCGGACCTAGTGCGTAACAGTATATTTGAACTGCCATACTCACTCCTACCAATGCCATGATCCACTGCAAATTCCAAACACGCATGAACCATTGAGGTGCCCACTCCCAGCATCAACACCATCCCCAAGGTTGTTGAAGAACTGACGGACCACATAGAGGCTGTCAATGAAGAGGATGATACTCTGCCCTCCCCGAATCTGGCGCAAGCCATCTCCCTGCTTGCCAGCAGCATCCATACCCCACAAGCTCCTAAGTCCCAGACCTTGGTCTGGGAACCCGACCCATTCAATGGCTCTGACCCATGCAAGCTCCAGCCATTCTTGGTGCAATGCTGGTTGAATTTCCACAACCACCCTGATGTGTTCACATCCAATTGGGTGAAGGTCACCTTCACCATGTCCTATCTCAAGGGCACTGCACTGGACTACTTCAAGCCAGCACTCATGGATGACTCCAGTGACCTGATATGGTCAGAAGACTACTCCAACTTCATCTCTGAACTTTGGACCAATTTCAGTCCTTACAACCCCAAGGCCAATGCTGAGAATGAACCTGATCAACTTCAGATGAAGGAAAATCACAAAATCCCAAAATACATTGTGAGTTTCCAGCAGCTAGCCCTGAAAGTCCAATGGGGTGATGCTGCACTCCAATGCCAATTTTACATTGGTCTCCCATCCCACATCAAGGACAAGATATCACGCATCAGTAAGCTGGATACTTTGGTTAACCTTCGTAAGCTCACCCAACAAATGTTCCAGGTTCATCTCTCTGATCCAATGCTCCTCGCCACCCGTTCTGCTCAATCAACTCCACTGGACCTATCTATGGTTCCTAAGGAGTATCATGAGTTCACCAATGTGTTCAGCAAGTCTAAAGCCAACTCCCTAGCAGAACACCGAACATATGATCTCAAGATTGAGTTGGATAACAACTCCACCCCTCCACTTGGCCCTATCTACTTGCTATCCCAAAAAGAGCTACTGGCTCTCTGGACATTCATAGATGAGAACTTGGCCACGGGCTTCATCTGCCCATCCTTATACCCCCATGGAGCTCTGGTCCTATTTGTCCACAAAAAGGACAGATCACTAAGAAAGACCGATACCCAATACCCTGCACTGTGGACTTACTCAAGAGCCCCCAAAAGGCTAAGATCTATTCCAAAATAGATCTCCAACATGCCTACCATCTAGTCTGCATCCGAGAAGGCAATGAGTGGAAAACAACTTTCCACACTTGATATGGATCTTTTGAGTGGTGTGTCATGCCCTTCAGACTAACCAATGCTCCGGCCGCTGACGAGCCAGGACGCATCGAGGACGTATATTGAACCACTCTGACAGTCCAACTCCACCAGCATCTTTTCATATCAAACTTTAAACAGCGCCGCAACTCCCTCTCCACCTCAGTCTCTAATTCTAGCCATCAATCGTCACTCGTGTTTCATCACCATCAATCATTATCAGCCTTCTATTCACACCAATCCTTTCATCATCATTCACATGGCTTCCCATTCTATTCCCCTCTCCAACATCGCTTCTAATAATACGTCACACTGGTCTCTGGACACAAAGGACTATCAAAAATACGCCGAGCTCCACGGGCATGTTAAGCCACCTCCACGTGTCAAAATACTTCCAAAACTCTTTCAACGTCCAAGATCCCCACCATGTCTCTCTTATGCCATTGGCGATCCCATATTCTTTCACAATTCCATTGAACCATATACATTCCTCAACATTTCACCTCTATATCGTAACACGGATAGAAGAGTCGAACATGAGGTAGAATTTCAGTTGCCATCACCGACCTATCCTCCCACGTCAATCCGACTCAGGTTACATCATGTCAGGCAAAGGGACCAAATACCGTTGGAATGGGATACCATATGGAGATGGATCACTAAGACAATAAGGAGTATTTGTTGTGGATGCTGACTGAAGTCCTCATGTGACTCAGGGTTGATTTACCTTCGGAGCCATAGGGAAGATGGTATTGGTGGACATTTCTATTGTTCTTTTATATGACTCACCCCTGTTTCATCTTTTAATTCATTCATACATGACTTACTCATCCTTGTTCTATTTTTGGTTCTTTTATTACTCATCACCCCCTATTCTTACAAAGATTACCCCTATCTGTTGTTTCATTTCTCCATGATTTCCCCATTAGTAGTTCAACTTCACATGCTTCATCAGCTGGCTTGATCAGCATTTCTTGCATCATATTGCATCATTTGCTCCTCATATTGTGTCATTGTGCCCTGGGGATTTGTATATAAAAGGGTGCTAGTTTTCACCTTTGGAATCAATCAACAAGTTTTCAGCCAACGCTCTAAAGTCAAAGTCCACGCTCTAAGTCTACGCTCTATGCTCTACATCACAATCCATCATCTCTACACTGAGGTAAAACACCTTGGTTCAACGATCAGATTTCCCTCCGCCACCGAGAGGTTGCTTTTCTTGAAACCAGCTTTCACGTACCTCCCAACTGGGCTCCACATTGTCATCCAGTCACAGAGCATGATCAGCCATCGGGACCGACCTTTTGCTCCCATCCCCATCCAACCACAGAGCACTATTCCACTTTCCTATTACTCAGTGCTGCCCCTACCCCTGATTGATCTTTGGAGTGCTGAACAACTGCGTTACACACCGTCTGTTTGCTAGGACCGTTGCGTGCAGGCTTATAGGATCTATTCCTTAAGCGAACCGACAACACCTAGTTCCTAAGTCCAATCCTAACTCTCTAAGTCATACTCTGTCTCTGAAATCTTGGACACCAGTATTAGTGAGGGCACAGCACATAAGCTGAAGCCAAGTCCGTTCCAACCCCCACGACATAACCGACTCCTTCTCCAACTCTGACCAAACCTCCAACCCAATCTCCAACCCCCAATTGGACCTAGTGCATAACATATACTTTGCTTTTCCATTTCTAAATATCAGCATATATTTGGTGCTTGTACCTGGAATGGACTTATTCAAATATTCCATGCAGAACTTGGCCCAGAATCATTTATTTCTGCTGTGCTACAGTTGTGGACCCATAGGCACCCACAAACCTTCACACAGCCGCCTCTCCACCTTTGGACCAGGCATTCAGCCTGAATTCAAGCTCAGATGTCTCTGATCAATAAATATTCTGTAACTTGACAACCACAGCCTCTCAGGGCACTATTTTCTGTGGAGATCATTACCTGAGATGTGGCTATCCATGGCTGTCCAAACCAGTGCAGAAAACAGGGTGGACACCCTTCTTTTTGCCTGATCAGTGCCTAGTTCAGGGATCAGATCAGGTGATGGGTGATCAGAACCTGTGATTGGCTTGGAATATTCTACCCCTTTCTTCTACCTTCCACAACCTTCCAGTAGTTTCCATCTATTAATAGGTAGAATATTCCAGAACCATTAGTCAGCCCCTGTAAACACAATATATAAGGAGGTCATTCTGCCTCTGAAATAGTAACATATTCAACCTATTCTACCCATCTTCTGCACACCAGTGTGACTAGAGTGACATACAGTGTCATCCTCTATCTCAGCAACTGTTGATTACCAGTTCAAGGATCTTTTACAGTTGTGTAACTGTACTTGATTGCACTCAAAGTAGTGATATTCCTGCTTTGGGTGTGAGTGTAGTATCTACCTCGCATGACTACAAATCTACAGGGTGAGATTGTCAATAGTCCTGCCATTAGTGCTCTTGTTTAAGTAACTAGTGTGTACTGCCTTTGCAGAGCATTAGAAACTTGAATTCATGTGAAGCAGTTGCTAGACTACTTCACACATTGCTGTTACCCACTTCAGAGTGTCACTGGTTGGACGGTTGGATTCATCCACCTACTTCCTTTAGCCTCTAAGTGCATTCCCCTCTTTTTATAATATCTGGACCCCTAAGCGTCCATGAACTCTAGACTCTGGAAGTCTTATTCATTCCCTACTGCTAAGAAACATATTACTTTTCTGCATACAGTCTGCATTGACCAATATAAAGGATTGTAACCAAAGTACAAACATCAAATCATTTCTGGAGTTGTGCTGCAGCAGGGTTTGATATTCTTCTCAGCTGTTCATTCACGGAATTGTGGTGATTTAGAGTTTGCCCTAACACCATAATTTTGCAGGTTCCAAAACACCACCCTTTTGTGAGCTTCAACTGTGGCTAACCAGGCCATCTCCTCGTAACAATTCAAGGTCAGATCAGGCTCCGTATCCATCCTGACATCCACACCTGCCTTGGGCTCTGCATTGGTGTTGAGCTCCATGTTGGCATCGGGATCTGCCTCCACTTCTGCCCTCTCTGCCTCCATCACGTCATCCTCTTCAGCTGCACCCACCACAAATAATGGCTGTGGTCACAGATGCAATGGCAAGTCTATTAGAGGGGCAGTTGTTGGACAGGTCAACTCCGTCCATGTGACCAAGATAATGGTGACCTCAGGGGTCCATGCCTGTATTGGCACACTCAGACTCCCTGGGTGACAAGTCACCCCTGCCCTGGTCACCTCCTCCTCTACCTCCATGGTGGCTTCTAGCTCATGTGCCTGCTCTTCCACTTCCTTCAGCCTTGCAGCTGCAAGCTCCTTGACCCTGTGTGCTTGCTCAGGCTTCCTGTATGGGAACTGGTTTTCCCTTAAAAGATCTTGTTTAAAGTCCCAAAACTGTACAATTTTGTTATTTGAATAATGTAAATAATTGCTTTGCTGGGGTGTAGTGACAAGCAGAAGTCGAATAGAAAGTGGAGCAGTGGTGGGAACACAATGTATGCATAGTAGAATTGAAGATATACTTGAGTAGTATCTTCCTACGAAGTTTGATGGGATTTGGTGTGATCTTTGTCTAGATATCGACAATTTAAGCAGGGATGAGGAGCAGATGACTCAAACAAGAGTAAATGCTTGATAAAAAAGTAGCCAGTGATTTTATGGCTTCGTAATTCGAGATTCGAGTGGGATATGCAATATTCTAATAGAATATGCAAAAGCTAATAGAAATACGCGTTAGTTCTGGAGATATTCCAGATACAAATAGATTCAGACACACAGACAGAATAAGTGAGAGATAATTACTCTATCTATTCAAGTGTATTACAGATGTGGTTTATATATGATACTAAGTCCTATGAATGAGTGAAGTCATTCGTAAATGTCCTGAGTCAATGATGGGATGGATGATGAGATGATGATGGGGGAAGTGTCCATGATGATGAAATGATGAAAATAAAAGCGAAAATAATGTCCAGGAAGTTCTGGAACTCACAGGGGCTTCTCCTGTTCCCTATTCCATTCCTGTAACTGTCCTCCTTTACCCCCTTTGTCCCTCAAAACCTCCTGAGCCTCCTATATGCTTTTGTTCCTCCCCTGTCCCCTGTAATCCCCCTCTCCTCTCCCTTCTCTCCAGAAGTCTGGCAGCTAGACGTCTGGCAGCTGGAACAACAAATTTTGCTTCATGGCCTTAAAATATCAGCATATATGTTGCTTTCTCTTGATTCAGGGCCATTCAAATACTCTATTTTTTCATATTTTTTTTTGGGAATTTTCCATGCAGAAATGAGCCCACAAACTTATTGTCCTGCTGGGCAAGGTTTTGGACCCACATGGACCCACAAAACTTCACAGATGTCAGCAGCTTCAAAGTCAGCAGAGTCACCTGATCTACCAGCTCATTTTCAATCACATGACTCATTTTAATCTCCAACCCAATCTGATCACCACTGCCAGTAAATCCTCAATATCTTGGCAACCACAGCTCCTCCTGACTCCATTGTTGGTAGAGAGTTCAATAGAAGCTGTGCCTACCCATAGCTGTGCTGATAAGCCCAGGAAATGGAGTGTTTCACGAGTTATTTGAGTAATAGTGACTCATGCTATGACTCCTGCCATGACTCATAACTATTAATAGGTAGAAGGATTAGTCAGCTCCTGTAGATATAGTATATAAGGAGGCCATTTTGCCTCTGAATAATTAACCATTTCTACCCCATCAGCTGCACATCAGTGTGACTAGAGTGACATACAGTGTCATCCTCTATATCTCAGTAACTGTTGATTGTCCAGTTCAAGGGTCGCTTACAGTTGTGTAACTGTGTTTGATTGCACTCAAAGTAGTGATTGTCCTGCTTTGGGCATGAGTGTAGTATCTACCTCACATGATTATGAATCTACAGGGTGAGATTGTGTCAGGGTTCAAATGAGTCATATTCTATTTTTAGTATTTTCTCTTGACGCCCCTATCAGCATAGCCTGTCAGGGTGCATCTCCCCTATTTCATTGCCCCTATCACTTCCCCTATCCTTCCTTCCTATTATTCCCCTATCTTGGCTCTCCTATCCGTCTCCATCATTTAGTATAAAGACTCGCCTTGGTGCAGTGTGATCCCCTCAGCTTGATCTCTGAGGATATCCGCTGTACCAGCTGGCATTATCTCTTATTGGCTCATCTATTGAGTATCTTGTTGTTGTGGCCTCGTCATCAGCATCGCCCTCACAGAAGATCAAGCTCATAAGATGACCCCACACCTCATAACACTTTCCCTATTAACTTCTTCACCGATACCATGACTGATCAGCTCCCTGAAGCCTATTGGAAAACTCTAGGTGAAAGTGGTGGCTTTCTGCAAGCATTGCTCAACACCCAGGCACAGCAGCTCCAGCAGCTGCAACTCCAGAACCAGTTCACCAATGTCCAGAACAACCTAGCGGATGCTGCCACTGCTGCTGCCATCGCTGCAGCACAGACCATCTCTCAGACCACCTCATTTCCCACACCTCCTCCTGCATCATCATCCGTTCACCCAATAAGGGCAGCTGAACCAGCCAAATTCAATGGAGATCGTGCAGAGACAGAAGGTTTCATTCGCTCTATCAGGCTTGCCATTGCAGTCCAGCCTACATCTTTCCCAGATGAGCGGACCAAGATCCTCTATGCCCTCTCTTTTATGATGGGAGGTTCTGCTGAAGTATGGTCGCACAATGAGACACAGGCAGTCATTGACAGGACCTCACTGCTCTCCACCTTGGAGGAATTCATTAAGCAGGTGGAGAATGCTTTTGGGGACCCTGACTGCTCCTGAACAGCACGAACAAAGTTACACAATCTTAGGATGACACCTGGCATGTCAGTGGATGAATACACGGCACAGTTTGAGATACCAGCAGGAAGGACTGGGTTTAATGATGCAGCACTGGAAGATGCCTATGCCTGAGGGCTCCCTGCAATGATTCTTGACAAGATCCATGCACAGCCATCCCTCCCATCTGATCTCAAGGCATGGAAGGAAGCGGCCTGCCAAATTGACCACAACCACCATCGTCTTCTAGAAGTGAGACGTGCTCAGACTTCCCTCACTCCTGCTTGCTCTACCCCATCCTGCCCTCACAGCACTCCGGTCATCTCTGTACCACCTACCTTGGCAATCTCTAATGGTGCTGCACCTATGGATATTGACTCCAACCGCCATCACATTGAGACTCGGATGTGCTATAACTGTGGAAAGCATGGCCATATATCCCCAGCATGCCCTGAACCACGCAAGGAATGTATCTGAGCTGATCTCACACAAACAGCAATTGCTGGCATGATATCAGAGTCAGTAGCAGCTGCACTGAAGGCCAAGGAAGAAGCGCAGAAGGCAGTAATTCCAAAGCAAGAGGAGAAGCAGGATTTTCAGGCCAGCCAGCAGTGAAGAGCATGCCCTGCCTGACAAATCAGTTTTCAGTTCTTGAATCATGTACTGTAGGGCTCACAAGCGATATGTTACATGCACACCCCCTTGTCCATCAGACTGAAACCAAAACAGCCATGCCTGAAACCCCTTCTCAACTTCTAGCTAAACATGATGACCCTCCTCATCTCTACCTTCAATCTCCAGACATCCATCAATGTACAATTCCCATGAAAATCCACTCGGTAGACACTGGATACCCTCTAGCAGTAGATGCACTCCTCAATAGTGGTGCTACAGGAATGTTCATTGATGCAGAATATGTCAAAGCAGAGAAACTTCAAACGCACCCTCTACCATGTGCCATACCTGTTTATAACATTGATGGGACCCCAAATGAAGCAGGTTCAATCAAGGAAGAAGTCAATCTCATCTGCACATATGGGACCCATACCAAACGTGCCACATTTTCAGTCACAAGCCTGGGAACCTTTGGCATAATTGTTGGGCACACTTGGCTCGTGAAGCACAACCCAGAGGTAGACTGGCATACAGGAAAGGTACAGATGACTTGCTGCCCTGATTCATGTGGAGAAGTACCAGAACATAAAGAGCATTCACTTGGCACAACTCCTTCAAATGGCAAGAACTCACACAGGCAACCCCAATACGAGGGAGACCGAATGTTTGTTATCTTTGTAGAAGAAGACTTGGAGAATATCTATGCTGGTTCAACAGTTTCTCAACAGCTCACACAGAAGGCTGCAAAATCTACTCCAGTCAAAACCTTTGAGGAGATTGTCCCAAAGGCGTACTGGGGATTTAAGGATTTTTTGCAAAGGAGTCCTTTGACTAACTTCCACCTCAAAAACTGTGGAACCACACTATTGAACTCACTCCAGGAGCGCAACCCTTCAGCACAAAGGTCTATCCAATGTCCCCAAATGAGCAGAAGGAGTTGGACGCATTCCTTGAGGAGAACCTACGGAATCATTGTATATGTCCTACCAAGTCACCCATGGCATCTCCTGTCTTTTTTGTGAAGAAGAAGGACGGTAATCTTTGTTTTGTGCAAGACTACCACAAGCTGAATGATATCACGATCAAGAACACCTACCCACTACCCCTGGTACCAGACATCATGAATAAAATTGCCACAGCCAATGCCAAGTACTTTACCAAGCTTGACATCTGATGGGGATATAACAATGTGCGTATTAAAGAGGGTGATGAGTGGAAGGCAGCCTTTCAAACCAATCGTGGTCTATTTGAACCCCTGGTCATGTTCTTTGGTCTCACAAACAGCCCAGCAACCTTTCAGACGATGAATGACATTTTCAAGGACCTCATTGATGATGGCACTATGGTAGTGTTCATGGATGACATCCTCATTTTCACTGAATCCCTAGAACAACACCACACGATCGTGCAATCTGTCCTTGAAATTCTTCAGGCCAATCACCTGTACCTCAAACCAGAGAAATGCCTTTTCACGCAACAGAAGGTAGATTATCTTGGATTGATTCTCTCACAGGCACAGGTAGCTATGGGCCCAGTTAAGGTGGCCGGAGTCAGAGACTGGCCCACACCATGCAATGTGATAGAAGTCAAATCCTTCTTGGGTTTCATCAATTTCTACCGTCGCTTCATTGAGGACTTCTCACATATTGCAAAGCCTCTGAATCGGTTAACAAAGGCAGATACACAGTGGTCCTGGATACCCGATGGCCCAGAACAAGAAGCCTTTGATAAACTCAAGCAGCTTGTCACGTCAACTCCAATCCTTGTCCTCCCAGATCAAACCAAGCGTTTTTGACTAGAGACAGATGCTTCAGAATATGCAACAGGTGCCAACAGGTGCTGTTCTATCTCAACTCTGTGACGATGAGAAATGGAGGCTGGTAGGTTTTGTATCCAAGAGCCTTTTAGATGCAGAGTGCAACTATGCCATCCATGATAAGGAATTGCTCTCAGTTATCTGTGGACTAGAAGAATGGCGCCACATCTTGGAAGGGACCAAATACAAGATTGAAATCCTTAATGACCATCAAAACCTCACATATTTCTGTACAGCTCAGAATCTCAATCGTCGACAAGCTTGCTGGTCACTATACCCCCCTTGTTTTGACTTTGAACTGATCCACTGTCCTGGACAACATTCAGCCAAATCTGATGCCCTCTCACGACGTGTAGATCATAAGTGGGGGGAGGAAGATAATCAGAACCAGGTTCTTCTTGGCCCTGAGCTGTTCCACATCGATGTGACATCCACCTATCCAGGGCCAGGAGCTCAAATGATCACAGGAGAAGGAGACATATTCCTGGAACGTGTGCGGAACTGCACCAACAGAGATGAAAAGGTTGTGAAGGCTCTTAAGGAACTTGGTCCCTCTCGGAATTTACAAGGACAAGAATGGACCAAGGAGAATGGACTCATCCTCTATCATGGCAAGGTATATGTCCCTCTTGACCCAAAATTGCACCATGACATTGTAAGGGCACACCACGATACTCACATTACAGGTCACCCTGGTCGCTGGAGAACAACAGAACTTGTATCCCACAGCTACTGGTGGCCTGGATTTGGATGATATATTGCCAAATACGTTAAGGGATGTGACCTTTGCAATCGGACAAAAACTTTCCCCACTCCTCCTATGGGTAAACTCCTGCCTAATCATGTCCCAGATTGGAGGTGGCAAGTGATATCTGTTGACCTTATTGTAGAGCTACCCATCAGCCATGGCTATGATGCACTCCTTGTTGTTGTGGACCATCTTTCCAAACAAGCACATGTTATCCCTACCACCTCTGACATCAACTCCATAGGAGTTGCATGACTTTTCCAAGACCATGTGTGGAAACACCACAGCCTTCCTGAGGAGATCATCAGTGACCGTGGCACCCAGTTTGTCTCTCAATTTATGCGCGAGCTCAATAAGCTTTTGGGGATCAAGGTTGCAGCATCCACAGCATATCATCCACAAACTGATGGTCAGACGGAAAGGGTCAATCAAGAAATTGAACAATACTTGAGGCTTTTCATCAATCAGCACCAGGATGACTGGATCAAGTGGGTTCCTCTTGCTGAATTCACATACAACAACCACATCCACTCCTCCACGCAATCAACCCCCTTCATGCTTGATACAGGCCAACACCCAAGGCTTGGGCTAGAGCCAATCCGAGAGACATGACTTGAAGCACTGGAAGAATTCACTGAGCGTATGGAGACGGCCACCACTGAGGCTCGCTCCACCCTGGAAAAGGCAGCAGATGATATGGCACGATTCTATGATGCCCATTGGCAAGCAGCCCCAGTATACAAGCTTGGTGACAAGGTCTGGCTCAATGCACAAAATATCACCACCACCCATCCAACCAAGAAACTTGATCACAAATGGTTAGGACCATATGTGATTAATAAGGTGGTCTTGCGAAATGCCTATGGCCTACAACTTCCCCAATCTTTGGTCACACTCATCCAGTGTTCTCTGTTGTCTTACTCTGTCCTTATGAAAAGGATCCCATCCCTGAATGCCAGTCATCTCCTCCACCACCTCCAGTCATTCGAGATGGAGTACAGGAATACAAAGTTGAGAAGATCCTTGACAGCAGAGTTTTCTGAGGAAGACTGGAATACCTGGTGTGTTGGAAGGGCTATGGAGCTGCTGATGACCTCTGGATCCCAGCTAAGGATGCCAGTGGGGCTAGAAGGTGCATTGCAGACTTCCATCGAGAGAATCCTGAAGCCCCAAGGTGTATTTCGGCAGCCACCTATGCAGCTCTTCCCTTCAGACGCTTTGAGAACTTCACAGAACCTCCCAAACAGGTCCTCTTTGATTGGACAGCTGGCAGGAACCCAACACGTGGTATTGGACACATTTCAGAGCCGCAGAATAGGCACAGTGAAGCTTAGCACTCACCAAATTCATCCATGCTGAAATTCCACTAACTGTATATAAGCCAGTGAATCCACTTCCCCTTCCTCAGTAAAACCATTGTCGTTCACTACCCAACCCACCATGCCTTACCAGTCTGAATCCACCCCTCTATGCTCACTCCATTCCTACCCATCAATCACTTGGTCAGTTGACTCAAAGGATACTGCACGTGCCATAGAGGATTATAACCTCCCATCTCCACCTCCACAAGTTCATTTTCCCTTCTGGCATTGTAATCCATCAAGACGCCAGACATACTACATCAGGGACCCTCTATTCATCGGCAACTATGACATACCATACACCTTCCAAGGGCTCGCCGGTAAAGTCACCTATGAGGAAGGGGAGATGATACTTGGAGCAGTTTTCAGCATGGATGATCCCATATCCCCCAGAGAGTTCACCATCCCACTTTACCCCAAGGCAGAGAAGAATCACCATCAACACTCATCATGGGCTCTACTTTGGCAGAGAGTGAGAAGGGACCTTGCAGAGTGCTTCAGGGTGTGTCTCTCTTGAGATGGATGGGACGATAGTGCATATCGAGATGACATGCATTAAGAGGGGGGTGATGTCAGGGTTCAAATGAGTCATATTCTATTTTTAGTATTTTCTTTTGACACCCCTATCAGCACAGCCTGTGTATGGGAACTGGTTTTCCCTTAAAAGATCTTGTTTAAAGTCCTGAAACTGTACAATTTCGCTTCATGGCCTTAAAATATCAGCATATATGTGCTGCTTTCTCTTGATTCAGGGCCATTCAAATATTCTCTATTTTTTCATATTTTTTTGAATTTTCCATGCAGAAATGAGTCTACAAACTTATTGTTCTGCTGGGCGAAGTTTTGGACCCACATGGACCCACAAAACTTCGCAGATGTCAGCAGCCCCAAAGTCAGCCGGAGTCACCTGGACAACTGACTCATTTTCAATCACATGACTCATTTCAATCTCCGACTCAATCTGGTCACCACTGCCAGTAAATGCTCAATATCTTCGCAACCACTGCACCTCCTGACTCCATTTTCAGTGGAGAGTTCAATAGAAGCTGTGCCTACCCATATCTGTGCCAATCAGCCCAGGAAACGAAGTATTGACTGAGTTATTTGAGTAATGGTGACTCATGCAATGACTCATGCAATGACTCCTGCCATGACTCATACCATGACTCCTGTGATTACTCATACTATGACTCCTGCTCTGAGTCACACTATGACTCCATCCATGACTCATGCCATGAGTCAGAGCAAATCCAAGCAGCTCATTGGCTAGGAAACTTCCACCCCCTTCTCACATATTCCACTAGCTTCCAGTAGTTTCCATCTATTAATAGGTAGAAGTTTCCAGTAGTATTAGTCAGCTCCTGTAAATACAATATAAAAGGAGCCCATTCTGCCTCTGAATAAAGAACCATTTTCTACCCCATCATTTGCACATCAGTGTGACTGTATGGGAACCACCTTTTCCCTATCAAATTCCATTTATGCAGCACCAATGTGCTATTCTTTGCTTTTCCATTCCTAAATATCAGCATATATTTGATGCTTGTACCTGGAAAGGACTTATTCAAATATTCTCTATTTTTCCATATTTTTTCGGGAATATTCCATGCAGAACTCGGCTCAGAATCATTTATTTCTGCTGTGCTACAGTTGTGGACCCATAGGCGCCCACAAACCTTCACACAGCCGCCTCTCCCCTTTTGGACCAGGCATTTGGCCTGAATTCAAGCTCAGATGTCTCTGATCAATAAATATTCTCTAACTTAACAACCACAGCCTCTCAGGGCACTATTTTCCATGCAGATCATCACATGACATGTGGCTATCCATGGCTGTCCAAACCAGTGCAGAAAACAGGGTGGACACCCTTCTTTTTGCCTGATCAGTGCCTAGTTCAGGGATCAGATCAGCTGATGGGTGATCAAATCAGGTGATTGCCTTGGAATATTCTACCCCTTTCCATAACATTCTAGCTGTTTCCCTCTATTATTAGATAGAACTTTCCAGAACCATTATTCAGCTCCTGATCAGTGTTAGTGCTGTGATCAGATCCTGTGATTGGCTTGGAATATTCTACCCCTTTCTTCCACCTTCCACAACCTTCCAGTAGTTTCCATCTATTAATAGGTAGAATATTCCAGAACCATTAGTCAGCCCCTGTAAATACAATATATAAGGAGGCCATTCTGCCTCTGAAAGAATAACATATCATCATATTCTACCCATCTTCTGCACACCAGTGTGACTAGAGTGACATACAGTGTCATCCTCTATCTCAGCAACTGTTGATTACCAGTTCAAGGATCTTTTACAGTTGTGTAACTGTACTTGATTGCACTTGAAGTAGTGATATTCCTGCTTTGGGCGTGAGTGTAGTATCTGCCTCACGTGACTACGAATCTACAGGGTGAGATTGTCTGTCGATAGTCCTGCCATTAGTGCTCTTGTTTAAGTAACTAGTGTGTACTGCCTTTGCAGAGCATTAGAAGCTTGAACTCGTGTGAAGCAGTTGCTAGACTACTTCACACATTGCTGTTACCCGCTTCAGAGTGCCACTGGTTGGACGGTTGGATTCATCCACCTACTTCCTCTAGCCTCTAAGTGCATTCCCCTCTTTTTGAATATCTGGACCCCTAAGTGTCCGTGAACTCTAGACTCTGGAAGTCTTATTCATTTCTTGCTGCTAAGAAACGTATTACCTTTCTGCGTATAGTCTGCATTGACCAATACAAAGGATTGTAACCAAAGTACAAACGTTAAATTGTTTCTGGAGTTGTGCTGCAGCAGGGTTTGATATTCTTCTCAGCTGTTCATTCACGGAATTGTGGTGATTTAGAGTTTGCCCTAACACCATAATTTTGCGGGTTCCAAAACAGTGACTAGAGTGACATACAGTGTCATCCTCTATATCTCAGTAACTGTTGATTGTCCAGTTCAAGGGTCACTTACAGTTGTGTAACTGTGTTTGATTGCACTCAAAGTAGTGATTGTCCTGCTTTGGGCGTGAGTGTAGTATCTACCTCACGTGACTACGAATCTACAGGGTGAGATTGTCTGTCGATAGTCCTGCCATTAGTGCTCTTGTTTAAGTAACTAGTGTGTACTGCCTTTGCAGAGCATTAGGATCTTGAACTTGTGTGAAGCAGTTGCTAGACTACTTCACACATTGCTGTTACCCGCTTCAGAGTGCCACTGGTTGGACGGTTGGATTCATCCACCTACTTCCTCTAGCCTCTAAGTGCATTCCCCTCTTTTTGAATATCTGGACCCCTAAGCGTCCGTGAACTCTAGACTCTGGAAGTCTTATTCATTCCCTACTGCTAAGAAACGTATTACCTTCCTGCGTATCGTCTGCATTGACCAATACAACGGATTGTAACCAAAGTACAAACATTAAATCATTTCTGGAGTTGTGCTGCAGTAGGATTTGATATTCTTCTCAGCTGTTCATTCACGGAATTGTGGTGATTTAGAGTTTGCCCTAACACCATAATTTTGTGGGTTCCAAAACAGCCTGTCAGGGTGCATCTCCCCTATTTCATTGCCCCTATCACTTCCCCTATCCTTCCTCCCTATTATTCCCCTATCTTGGTTCTCCTATCCATCTCCATCATTTAGTATGAAGACTCGCCTTGGTGCAGTGTGATCCCCTCAGCTAGGATATCTGCTGTACCAGGTAAGTCCCATGTATTTATCAGAAACAGCTGTATAGACTGAGGATATCCACTGTACCAGCTGGCATTATCTCTTATTGGCTCTCATCTATTGAGTATCTTGTTGTTGTAGCCTTGTCATCAGCGTTGCCCTTACAGGAAGCACTGGAGCCATCAATAGCACCTGAACATCTGGTTTCCTGCATATTCACCATGGTGTCCTCTGGACTTTCAGAGAGGCAGAGATGGACTCTGCTTGCCATACTAATTTAATTATAAATTCAATGTTGATGAAACCATCCCCACTACCACCTCTTGAACAAATGTCTTAGTTCACACCATTGCACAGAACTCAACCAAGTATATTGGTTGGGCGATGTGTGTACAGTGTGGTAGTTAACTAAGTTCTATCTACTACATGTGGACCCACATGTGTACTTGGGTCCACTGGCTTACATAATAACTATACATATGCACCCTATGGGTGCATATATCTACCAAGAAGACAGCATTCCTTAATGGAATGCTGCATATATTAATTATGACTATACAACTACATACTACAAGGTGGTGAGCATATATTACAGAATAAGTATGGAGTATGCAACAGGGCACTGCATGTAGTGGTAATTAGACATGTCAGATGTGTCAAGCTTAATATTCTCACGGTTGTGGTGAGTGATTATCAGTGAACCTGGCATATGCCAAACCAATGATTATTGGTAAACAAATACACTCTAATAACCAAAACTGACAGGAAGGCTTGGTTTGGCAATCAACGGCTCAGTTCCCAGCTTAAGCCGAACCGATTGGAGCTGTCGGCAACACTACTACAAGGCTTTTCCCGCAGTCTTGATTTAACAAGGTCTTTGTGCCAGACAATCTTAGTGGGCGGTGGTAGTGCCTCCTCCGACTGGTCCGACTACTTCATCACGCAGTTTCGCATGGGCGCTATTCGAATCCACTGCTGTGTGCGCCCATTTCCTAAAAGGTCGACAACTCCGAGTATGGAAATGTATGAATCAGTACTGGTTGGCCATTTCTTCCGGTTTCACAAAACCCGAGGTCAGGGGTATAATAACCTTCGAACCATGGCTTTTTATCCTCGAGACCTGTCATGCATCGTGCAACTGTGCTTATCTCGGTCTTGCTGAGCATTCACACCACCCTCTCGCTTACCACAGAGCGCTCATTGGCCCCGACTATCTATCTTCCGTATGGGACATTCCAAGGATCCTCTGCGAACGGTGTCGATAAGTTTCTGGGCATGCGCTTTGCGCAAGCCGAGTACGTGGCTCTTCAGTGGAGACATCAGTAAACAGTGATTAATTAGCTACACTTCACATCAACTTAGACGATTCGGACTCCCTAAATCACCACCAAAAGAGAAGGGCGTTCAGCAGGCTACGTCATTTGGGCCAGCATGTCCACAGCAATTCACTCCACCCCTTGCTCCACCTATGAATGATACATCCGCTCTTGGAACTAAATCAACCCCTGTCCCAGCGATTACTACCTCTGAGGATTGTCTATTTGTAAACGTCATTAAACCATCAAACATCCATTCGGGAACCAAACTTCCTGTTTTATTTGTACGATGCTTCGACTGATTCTGCTGCATAATGATAGTGACTCGTTGCATCTCCAAGTGGATTTATGGCGGTGGGTTTGAGGTTGGGGACACATCTTCTTTTAATGGCTCGGCCGTCGTCGCTCGTTCGATTGCATTGGGTGAACCAGTCATTTATGTTTCGGCTAATTATCGCTTGAACGGTACGCGCCTCATAAATGCCCAAGGATGGAATTGCTAATATAACCCGATTACTCTCACATCACAGCTTTTGGTTTCAGCGGTTCGCGGGAGATCAGGGACGCCGGGGTAGGAAACATTGGATTAAGAGACCGTGAGGCATTCTTTCTTATATTAGACATGCAGCGTTCTTAAAGAAAGCCTTGAAGAGCGCTTTGCGATGGAATGGGTGCAGGACAATATCGATCGTTTCGGAGGAGACAAGACAAAGGTCACCATGTATGGCATCTTCCGTCCCCGATGAAATCTAATATGACTTACGTTATTGAAAGCTGGGGAGAATCAGCTGGGGCAATCAGCGTTGGTCTCCATATGGTAATCAACCACGGGAACCCAGCGGGATTGTTTAGAGGTGCATTCATGGTGAGACCCATACACATGATGCGTGGATCGATTGCATAAACGCGTTCATATATAGCAATCTGGTTCCCCAAATTTCTTGAGGGACATTACTGCTGGGCAGCCGTTCTTTGACCAGCTCGTTCACGACACTGGCTGTTCGGGTTCCCCAGACGTTCTTGCCTGTCTCAAGGGTATACCGTTGGATGTATTCCAGACTGCAGTAAACAAAAGCCCAAATATTGCAGGCTTCATGAGTTTAATAGTATGTTTCTCATCTTGCAAGACACTGTGTCGGCTCTTATGTATGAGAATTAGTTGGCTTGGGAGCCACGTATGGATGGCGATTTGCTAACCCAGAATGCGCAGGATTCAATCGCCAGCGGAGCATATGCCAAGGTGAGTAGTGAATGCATGACACGGGGAATTCTCACAATCAACATTGTCATGGCAGGTTCCATTCGTCACTGGGAATTGTGATGATGAGGGGACGTACGTAGTAGTAGTGACATCCTATGCCATTTCAAAGAATATTGAAACGGACACGATGGCACAGTATTTTCTCTTTTTCGCAGCTCAATCTGACGTATGTCTATGTTTTTCCATTTTGGAATACTAACAAACCATGAATCAGGACGGATCAAGAGGCAACTGACTACCTCCATGTTAGCCACGTTGCTATTATATGCTACTTCGGTCTAATGCCGTACCCAGAACAACTATTTTCCTAAAGCCAGTGATGCACAATTCGCACCCCTCATAAGCCTCTATCCCAGTGATCCAGTCCAGGCGAGCACGTCCACTTTTAGGAGAGTCAAATAATTAAACGTTTGGCAACATAGGGTAGTCCGTTCAATACAGGAACCGCGAATCAGCTTTCGTAGGCTATAAGCTTGAATATCGCTGGTTCTCAATTAACTGCCTTTCGTTTTAGACCTCAGTTCAAGCGAATTGCTGCCTTCAGTGGTGACCAAGTGTTCCAAGCACCAAGGTGAGACTCGATATATCTTACTAAGTCATATTGACATAGTGGAACGCCATGTTCTCAGGCGTTTCTTCTTGCAAACAGCGTCGAAGACACAAGACGCGTGGGCATACCGTACGTCTTCTGATAGTCTCCACTTGTTTCAAGAGGTCACTGACGATGTGGTATAGTCTTCAAGCGGGGAAAGAATACACCGTTCTTCGGTGCCGCCCACGGCAGTGACATCCCAGAATTTTATGGAACCGGCACAGTTCCTTCTTTCCAGGGAACCGACGCCCTCCTCAACTTTGCCAACCACCTCAATCCAAACAATGTCTCAGGAAAACATGACAATTCGACGCTTATTTCTTGGCCTATGTGGAAAACAGACCCGAATGCCCCACCTTTGTTGACCTTCACAGATCCAAATGAGCTCAGCATCACCCCAGATACTTTCCGCGTCGAAGGGATAGAAGCTCTAATAAATCTTCAGAGAATTTTCCCTTAGAGCTCATGTTCATAATGTATACGCCCACTCCAAATGAATGCAGGCGGTGACACTGCGATTACTACAATCCGTGCAGGCTCTACACTATCGATGGCATGGAATTGGGTGAATACAGTTTGGCCCGCCCGGAAACACTGGATATACTTGGATCAAGCTCAAGGCTGTCTTAGCACTGGTTCCGGGACTCAGGATTTGTTCTTAATTGGGGATTAACATCAATACCAAGCAGACAGCGTCACTCTCAACCTTCAGGTGCGTGGCAACAAAGGAGTCCCAGTCGTCCCGAATTGAATTCTTATGAGAAGTGTATAATCATGCTATGAAGCTATGTTGCGTCTATGGCTTACATGCGCTGTGTGATTTATCCACATTAATGACCGTCACGGTGTGTCATGCCCCAACAGTGCTGTTGTTTCATGCATTGTCACACCTACACATTACATAAAATAGTTTTTGCCACTGCAGACGTATATAACATGTCTGCGGCTGGTCACTCATCCTCAGCTGTATCCACAATATATGGACTGAGGTGAGAGACATCAGTTCACATTTTCTCCAGTCCATATTTATATTTATGTCTGTAGATTATCCTGTTCAGATTACAACAGGTTATGGGCCCCGGTCCACGCGTTTAAAAACAAAAGATTTACTGCACATATCATTCACATATCAATGTGGACTTGATTATTCACCAACAAAATGGACATCAGACTTACTGAGAAAACTGTGGGTAGACTCACTGTTGGTACTTAGCCACAGTGGTCCAGGAAATGTCATGTGACCCTTTGGGCAAGTGGCACATGGACATACGTTGATGGGGACAAGAAAGTTCCCCCTACAGAAGCAGCCAAATTGGTTGACTGGAAAGAAATGAACAATTGAATTGTTGGAGCATTATGTCAGGTTGTCAAAGACTCACTTTCTCAGGAGATAGAACAATATGCCACTGCTTCTGAAGCCTGGAATCATCTCAAATGAAAGACGTACCAAAGTGGTATCAATTCAAAATTCAATGCTCTTCAAAATGCAATGTGTCTGCATGTTTTGGAACCGTGAACTTCAACCTAAACTGTGGTGTTAATCACAATCTAAGTTTAGCCCGAGGATGTATGACCTTTCAAGGCTAGCAATAAGCTTGAAACTATTTTAACGGAGAACCCAATTAAGAAATTATACTCCGGTGAGCAATCACAATCAATGTTGCCACGGAAGTGAAGCAATAGAGATTTATGCTTGTCACGTGTAGTTCACACTTTACTGCTGATGCAATGTAAAGTCAAAGATTGACAGGCGTTCAAGGGTTCAGATACTTCAAAGGGGGAAGTAACCTAGTGCCTTAGTACCGCAGGTTGAGTGGATTAAAGCTAACAATAATCCCTTCAACGTAAAAAGATAGATATGCACTTGAACACTTCCTTCTGAACAAGTGTATTCACTGTACGTGTTTATCCATGATAGAATCAACAGTCAAGGGATATTAATCTCGTCTCAAAGAGGTGAGTTAATACACTGTGTTGTTGATTTATTGAAATGCCCACAATTGAACCAACCGATCAATAGCAAAGTACATGTTAACCTGACTAACCTCAGAGTCTCAATTAAATGTGCAGTATTCTTGACCAATCAATAGCCTAGTACGTATTAACCTGACTAACCTCAGAGTCTCAATTAAACGTGCAAGATTCTTGATTATAACCAATAGCCCGATACGTGATAATTTGACTAACCTCAGAGTCTCAATTACACGTGTAAGGTTCTTGATCAATGAATAACAATTAATACACTTCAAGTTACTGCTCCGAGTGGGCTTGTAGTGTGTTAATTACTAATCAGTTACTCCGTATTAACCTCTTCTCCGAGTTTGATTAATATTAGAGCCTGCTGCGCTTGTAATATAATAACTTCTGGCTTCTCCAAGAGTCAATCAAAGTTAATATACACTAAGAGTAGCTGATATAAGCGTGATGCTTATGTGGTGATTACTCAATGCTTGAGTAGACACTGCTGTGTGTGTGTGGTAAAAAGATCTTATTTATTGCACTGCTGTTGCAGCCCTTTTTATATACATGGACTATCTAGCTTATGTAACTAATCAGAGAACATTCCTGGTGCTTAGGGAAGCCCCTGGAAGGAAAGAGAAGGCTGGGGAACCTTGTGGAAGGTCCAGGAAGGTGTCAGAACCTTCTGTGGCCGCTTTTGGCTGAAGTGCGCGAACTCCGATGATTATGTAATGCACGCAAGTGCTCGTCGGAGTTGAATGACAGATTATATCAGCAACCGACCCCTTGTGTACACTTGTGGGCTCAAATACACAAAAAAGCAAAATATAAGTACATTCAATAGAACATTTGAAATACCTTTAAACTACTAAATAATAGTCCTTATTTGAAGTAGTTTAGAACTGCATATACCCCAACACTGCATTTCACCACTGCCACAGCTGCCTCCTCCATTCTTACTGATCTTAGAGATTACATAGAAGCCATATACAGCAACAACCCCCCCACCAAGGATGAATGGACCATTGGACTACTACTCCATGCGATGTGTGACAGCGAGTTTGAAGGCCTGCACAAAATACTCATGGTCTCTCTGTTGGCACTCACCCCCTCCATGATTATCCAATGCATCGAAGCTGAAGCACAGGAGTCCCAGCAACATGAATTCATCAAAAATGAAGATACACTGCTCACAACAAGGCTGAAACTTGCAAAAGCCATGAACAAATCTCCAAAGTGTTCTAATTGCAACAAAAATGGACACACAATCAAGAAATGCTGGGAGAAAGAGGGGGGTAATGAAGGAAAGGCTCCAGATTGGTGGAAAACAGTGAAGGAAAAGCTGCGTAAGGAGAAAAAGAAGGAACAGGTTCACACTGCTATTACAGAGGTTCCCAGTAGTGACTCTGGATCTGAATCTTGTGTGCTCCTCCAGGATCCATCCCCACTATCAATTGAATCTTCAGTGGACTGGAACAACATTGTGGGATGTATGGCAACCACCTTGCCATATTACTTTGACTCTGGAGCGACAAGTCACTGCTCCCCAATCAAAAATGATTTCACTGACCTCCACTCAATACCACCACGCAACATTCAGGGCATAAATGGCTCAAGTATTCAAGCTGTTGTGCTAGGTACAATAAGATTACAATGTGGGAAAGGGCGCCGACTACTGCTCCATGATGCGTTATACATTCTGGATGCCAAGTTGCAACTCATTTCCATCGGAAGGCTCAGCAATACCAGGTTGGATGCCATCTTTTCTTCGAATGAGTGTTCAATTCTATGAGGAACCAAAATCATCGCACAAGGTAACAGGTCAGGCACAGGACTGTATCACCTAATTGAGAATCCTACCCACGAACAATTGTTACTTGCCTGTACAGCCCCAAATCTCAAGACATGGCATCATCGACTGGGACATATAAGCTATGATTCAATCATATGTATGGCTGAGAATCACCTAGTCACAGGTATGCCTACTAACCTCTCCAACCTCCCACAAACTTGTGATCACTGCATTCTTGGTAAACAGACAAGAACACCGGTACCAAATGTGCAGGAGGGAGGGAGGGCAGATAGGCTGCTTGACAAGGTGTTCTCAGACATCACAGGTCCAGAAGTTGTGCAGACACTGCATGGCAGACTGTATACACTCAACTTTATAGACAATTTCTCTCAGAAAACCTGGGTATATATCCTCAAACAAAAGGGGGAGGCATTCAAATATTTTAAGGCATGGAAGGCACTTGTTGAATGTGAAACAAATCTCACTGTCAATATTTTCTGAATGGACAATGGAGGGGAGTACATGTCAAAGGAGTTTGAGAATTACTTGAAACAGAATGGTATTAAACACCAAACAATGGCTCCCTATTCATCAGCACAAAATGGGAAGGCAGAGAGAGTACATCGCACCCTATTCAGCCATGCTTGAGCCATCATGTCTGACAACAAGTTCCCACCAAAACTCTGGGGGGAATGCATCAGGACAACTGTGTACATTAAGGATTGCACTCCCACTCACATGCTCAAAAACATTACCCCATATGAGGCTTACTATGGTATCAAACCCAATGTATCACATCTATGGGAAATTGGCTGCAGAGCTTTCATCCTTGCAAAATCTGAACACTGCCCAAAAATACACACTCGTTCCATAGAGGGCTTATTAGTAGGATATTTAGAACATTCCAAGGTGTACAGATGTTACTATCCCCCCACAGGACGCATCATTGTCCCAAGACACGTGTCCTTCATTGAATTGCAAGATGCCCAACCGTGACCTTACCGCCCTGGCATAGAAGTTGGTGTGGACTTGGAGGATGACCCTGAAGAGATTGAGCAACTGCCCACTCTCACACGCACACATCCTGATCCTTCTGACAAAGCAGGGGACCCTCATCCAGCAGATGAAGCCCCAGATATTCATCCTGAACTGACAGACATCATTGAAGTTGACCAACCTAATGTTGAAACATCCATGAACACTTCACCACCTGCAAGTCTCCCACATTGCTCTGTGCAACAAAAAAGGATGTCAGCTGCAGGGGCAGCTATGCATGGACTCCCTCAAGAACCTCTTATTGAATGAGCTAAGCATGAAATCAGGGAACATGCAGAACAACAGGCTGCAAATCTGGAACACCTACACTCACTAGCTGATGCTATATACACTGCTGAAGATGAGGTTGAAATGTTTGGTGTCTCACACAATGATCCACGTACCTACAAACAAGCAATGGAAGCATATGATGGTCTGCAATGGGATGAGAGTTATGATGATGAAATGAACTCACTCCACCACCATGGAGTATGGATCCTGGTCCCATGTTCCAGTGTATCAAATGATTGCAAAATCATAGGGTGTCGTGCCATCTTCCTATGCAAGTGAGATGAAAAAAATGAAGTTTCAAGGTGCAAAGTACAAGTGGTAGTGAAAGGTTACTCACAGATTGAAGGGGTTGATTACACAGGCACATTTGCACCCGTCGCCAGACTGGAATCGGTCTGTGCGGTTCTCAGCATAGCAGCCTCCCTAGATTGGGAAATCCACCAGTTTGATGTCAAAATGGCATTCTTGCATGGAAACCTAACCGAGGACATATATATGGAACAGCCCGATGGTCGAAAGGAACCAGGCAAAGAAAACTGGGTGTGCAAGCTACAAAAATCACTCTATGGACTACAACAGGCTGGATGTTGCTGGTATGAATGACTATATAGTGAGATGACTAGGATAGGTTTCACCTGGGTGAGCGTTGACCACAGTGTCTTTGTCAAATGTGGCGCAACAGGTGATGCCATGATTACAACATGTTGACGACATGGCTGTCACCACGAGCAATCAACAAACACTATCTACAACACTCGAAGATCTATGCAAAATTATTGATGTCGTGGATATGGGTGAAATACGATGGTTCCTTGGCATGGCTGTGACTCAGGATCAAAATGCACACACCATCTCTCTATCTCAGGGTGCCTTCATCGACACAGTCATCAAACGGTTTGGAATGGAAGACAGTTACGGTGTTACCACACCACTTGACCCAAACATTACTCTGTCAAAATCAATGTCCCCCATGTCAGATGCTGAGCAAACATGCATGGCAAAAGTGCCATATGTTGCAGGTGTTGGGTCGTTGATGTACCTATCACTTGCGACTCGACCAGACATCACATATGCAACCAACAAGCTCGGCCAATTTAACTCAAACCCTGGACAAGCGCACTGGACGGCACTACAGCGTGTTCTCTGATACCTAAAGCATACCTGTGACCACACTCTTGTCCTCAGCAGAAAGGGGAGATTACACTCCGTGGTTACACTGATTCAGACTATGCAGGATGTATGGACACTTGTCGGTCTACATCAGGCTATGTGTTCATCCTAGGGCATGGAACAATTTCCTGGAGCTCAAAGCAACAATCAGTGGTCACCACATCCAGTTGTGAGGCAGAGTATGTGGCCAGTTGCCATGCGACAAAAGAAGCCATGTGGCTTCATTGCTTGCTCGACATTCTGGGTCATAAACAGGACACAACCATTATCCACAGCAACAACACTGGATCTATCTCCGGGATGACTCTCTGTTGGGGAGTCATCAGTATAGTAGCATGATAGACAATCTGCTACTTTGTTCTCTACCCTGTCTATATGCAGGGTAGTAAAGTTGAAATGGGATAAGAACTCTGACCACCTAATCTGTCTAGGAGACAGGTTATTTTGGGTCTCAAAGTATTCAAGACCCTTGTGGTTGGTTACTAGGACGAACTTTCATCCTAGTGGCTTATCTTCCCATCTCATTAGGGCTTCAAGCACCGCTATAGTCTCGTGCTCATGAGTCTTATAGTGCTGTTGTGCAGCACTAAATTTCTTGGATAGGAATCCAGCAGGCCAACAGGTCTGCCAATCTTTTCCTTGCCCATAGATGGCTCCAACTCCAGTCTTGGAGCCGTCAGTAATTGTTATAAATATATTCCATATATACTGCCTTGCTAAGTCCGAAGTCAAATAGAGGTCGGTTGGGTTGGAAGCAAAGGAAGTGACAGGAGCCAGGAGTGCCAGTGCTTATGACAGGGGAAAATATATGCATGCTTGTAATGTCGTACAGGTGTCGTACAGCCTTGCGGATGGTACCAATGGGTAGGTATGAATGGGCAGAAGCGGATGTGATTGAGTTTAGAAGAATTGATAAAGTCTTTGAATAGTTATGAGGAGAACAGTGAAGTCGCTTCCGGAAATGACAAGTTATCAAGACAAACTTGGAGATAAAAGATCTGGTCCATTGCATAGCTAGCTAGTCTCGTTTTATACACTATAAGCATGTCAGGAGTCCATAGTAAAGGTTCTGGGTTGCAGGGGTGAAGGGAGAATAGATGACGGAATTTTTCAAGACTGGGGTAGTTCTAACTATAGTGTCCATGGGAGGGTGAATAGAAAATGAAATAAAGAGAAAAAGCATCCATAATCTTGCCCTCAACTCCTATACCCTCTCCCCTATCTCCTCCCCTCCTTATCCAATCACTCACCTCGTCCCTAACTCCTCTGGGTCTCCTGTATGCCCCTTTCCCCTTTATCCTTCTCCTTTCTCCTCTCAGCCCTCTGAAATGCACCCATTCGTCTAACCAGGATCACAACAGTAATAACCCAAATAGTATTGGGGTTATTGACATTGATGGGCTTCAATATTGGAGCCCTACATGCTAGGAGCTTGATCCTTACAAAGCATTTCTCCAGCAGCGGCATCCATAAGAATGGATGGTTATTACAAGCACAACCCAATAAAGGGGTTGTGTATGCAGTTATGTCTGGCATATAGTGCACCAGATACTGCACTAGTCCAAGAAAACATTGGACTTTGTGGTACAACCTAGGTCATCTCCACTCTCATATTCGCTGCATTTTATCAGCATCTGCATGCACACCTTGGTCATCTATTAGGTGACCAAGGCAATCCATACTCATTGAGTATAGATCGATCTTATCCTTGCTCAGGAACATATGTGCTTTCCTGAGCTCAGTGAACACCATCTCTAGGTGGTGTTCATGCTCTCATATAGTATGAGAGTACACAAATATGTCATCCAGATATACATGGACAAATCTTCTGATATATTCTCAGAAGATGGTGGTCATGAGCCGCTGAGATGTTGAGGGGGCATTACAATCCCCTTGCTGCATGACTTGACTGATGAATGTCCCCAAGACAGTTGCAAATGCCATCTTGGGTATATCTGTCAGCCCGACGCATATCTGTTCATATGCCTCAGACATATCAAGTTTAGATTGATATGTACAGCGGGCAACATCGTGTCTGATGTTATATCCTTGCTCAGGAACATATGTGCTTTCCTGAGCTCAGTGAATACCATCTCTAGGTGGTGTTCATGCTCTCATATAGTATGAGAGTACACAAATATGTCGTCCAGATATACATGGATGAAAATCTTCTGATATATTCTTGGAAGATGGCGGTCATGAGCTGCTGAAATGTTGAGGGGGCATTATAGTCCCCTTGCTGCATGACTTGACTGATGAATGTCCCCAAGATGGTCGCAAATGCCATCCTGGGTATATCCATCAGCCTGATGCATATCTGTTCATACGCCTCAGACATATCAAGTTTAGATCAATATGTACAGTGGGCAACATTGTGTCTAATGTTGTCCTGATCAGGGAAGGGCATTACATCCTTCACTGTATTATCATTCTGTTCATGCAAGTTAACACAGTGTGGAGCTTCCCATTTTTCTTGGGAATGCATAGCATTGGTACAGCCTGTCAGGCTGTAGCCAGTACCCACCATTTAGCAGTGGTGTATCGCAGAACCTTCTCTGAAAGTTCTGCTTGGTAGTGCGCTGGACACTTAGGCAAGCGATAATGTATTTGCTTGTCAGGATCCACAAGATTAATCTTGTGGTTAACTTCCCTAAATGGGGGAAGTTCTAATGGTATGCCACTGAATAGGTCAGCATACTTTTCTTTCCATTGGTCCCTCAACTGAGGGATCTGATCAGCTGTGTAATTGGTTGATCCTTCACGAGACAAAGCTATTCGCATCATGCTCTTATTTGGATCCTCCATTTGGGGGTCCTTTACTGAGTCTAATCCTTTTTTTAGGAAGGACTGCATTGTGGGTAGCTCATGTTTAGAGTTACCCCCTTGGCATCATTTATTCATGCCAATACTACTTCTTTGTATTGAGTTTATACCCTGTGATGGGGTATGAAGAGTATCAGTATTATGCTCTTCATTGGTGGGGACTTCTTCAGTTCCCATCATGATTCAGCCTGGGCCATTAAAGTCCAGGCATATTCCTAGCTTTCGTAGGAATGGGGTGCTGAGTATTACATCATAATACTCAACGTTGGTGACATTGAAATATTCTTCAATGTCCTGACTACCAAACTTTATGGTAGTGTGAATACCATAATTTATGGTACTCCTGCTCCCAACACATGCTAATTGCAGTGTGATGGGTTGCTCTAGTGCGAAGGTTTTCATACCTGTCATGCATGTAAATTCAGGGGATATCATTATCCCCTCACTCCCACTGTCTAATAGACAGTGAGCTAGTGTTCCACCAATCTCCCAATACCCAGAGATTGTTTTATTGTCTATGTGTGGTCTATCTGGTCACACTGTTGACTTCTGTCAGCTCCTATGATTATACATAGGTTTGGCTGATCTGTTGATACTGACAGCAGCTATATGCAGCTGTCATGATTCCCCACTTGTTGGGAATCTTGTTGCACTACAGAAATGCACTGCATAGATGTGTTTTGGTGGAATTTGATCATTGGGTTGAATTTGTATTGCATTAGAGCGATACATTGGTGTAGCCTCCTTTTTGGGGGTGTCATCTTGGTCGTCCCATTCATATGGGGTGACCTCTTCATCCCATTCATCAGCCACTTCTATAGCTGGTATTTTTTCATCTAGATGGTCCTTGGGATCATCCATTGCTTCTTCATGTTCTCCCTCTATTGGGGAGAATCCGTTAACATTGTCTGCCACTATGTGTGAGGACATGTCTTTTCAGACTGCAGCCAACCTTATGTTTCCCTTTAGTTTGGGACAGCTGGGTTGCATGTGACCTGTCTGGCCACATTCGTAGCACACAACATTACTAGTAACATTGTTCAATTGATTACCACTCATGTGTGCTGGTGGCTTCAATTGATAATTACCCTTGAAAAGGTAATTGTTGGAATTGGACCTGGAGCTTCCATTACAGGGTTCCAACCTTGACGCACTTGCTTGCATTAAGAGGGGGGTGATGTCTGTTGTTCCAGCTGCCGGACGTCTAGCTGCCGGACTTCTGGGGAGAAGGGAGAGGAGAGGGGGATTACAGGGGACAGGGGAGGAACAAAAGCATATAGGAGGCTCAGGAGGTTTTGAGGGACAAAGGGGGTAAAGGAGGACAGTTACAGGAATGGAATAGGGAACAGGAGAAGCCCCTGTGAGTTCCAGAACTTCCTGGACATTATTTTCGCTTTTATTTTCATCATTTCATCATCATGGACACTTCCCCCATCATCATCTCATCATCCATCCCATCATTGACTCAGGACATTTACGAATGACTTCACTCATTCATAGGACTTAGTATCATATACACACCACATCTGTAATGCACTTGAATAGATAGAGTAATTATCTCTCACTTATTCTGTCTGTGTGTCTGAATCTATTCGTATCTGGAATATCTCCAGAACGAACGCGTATTTCTATTAGCTTTTGCATATTCTATTAGAATATTGCATATCCCACTCGAATCTCGAATTACGAAGCCATAAAATCACTGGCTACTTTTTTATTAAGCATTTACTCTTGTTTGAGTCATCTGCTCCTCATCCCTGCTTAAATTGTCAATATCTAGACAATGATCACACCAAATCCCATCAAACTTCGTAGGAAGATACTACTCAAGTATATCTTCAATTCTACTATGCATACATTGTGTTCCCACCACTGCTCCACTTTCTATTCGACTTCTGCTCGTCACTACACCCCAGCAAAGCAATTATTTACATTATTCAAATAACAATGTCAGGGTTCAAATGAGTCATATTCTATTTTTAGTATTTTCTCTTGACGCCCCTATCAGCACAGCCTGTCAGGGTGCATCTCCCCCATTTCATTGCCCCTATCACTTCCCCTATCCTTCCTCCCTATTATTCCCCTATTTCTCCTATCCGTCTCCATCATTTAGTATAAAGACTCACCTTGGTGCAGTGTGATCCCCTCAGCTTGATCTCTGAGGATATCTGCTGTACCAGGTAAGTCCCATGTATTTATTAGAAACAGCTGTATAGACTGAGGATATCCGCTGTACCAGCTGGCATTATCTCTTATTGGCTCTCATCTATTGAGTATCTTGTTGTTGTGGCCTCATCATCAGCGTCACCCTCACAGGTATGCCTTGACCTTCTAGGGTCAATGGTGCTGATTGTTCCCTATTATGGGGAACATCTTCTTGAGGTGCCCATTGGGTATCTCATTGCTCATGGTGGGTGTCTCATGAGAGGCCCACCGCTCATACACGCTGATAACTGTTCAGCGCATGTTGTGAATGTTGATTTAAGTTGACAGCCACATTGAGCCCTTGCTGGGGCCACTGCTCTCTAAACAGCTGGCCAAGCTCTTGCTCTGCATGTTTAGCCTTCTGTTCAAGGGCTAATCTATGTTTACAAGAAGCCTCAACTTCTCGTTGTTTCCATAGCTCAATATCTTGATCGAGCTCCTTTGCCATAGATTGAGGAGTTTCCTCTTCAATCTGGATTGGTAATCCTTGCCTCACAGAGATTACTGGGTCTCTAATTCCCTCTACTGGGGGAATTTCATTTCCTCTGTCTAACCGATCATTCAGTTGGATCCTCTCACCCTGGGGAGGTCCAGACTCTCTGGATTCAGATTCATGTTGAGAATCTGATCTTCAGCGACATGACTTGTGTCACTCAGAGTTCTCTTGGAGTGATTTTAACATTGTTCCTAGCTCTGCAATTTGCTGCCCCATAGTAGTGGCAGCATGCCCTGCTTCAGCAGCCATCTTAGCTGCATGAGCACTAGCTTCACTAATGCTCTTCATCTCATGTTGATTATGCATGAGTCATTCAGTCAATCTTGCTATTGGCCTGTGAGTTTCACGCTGCTCCATGCTGCATGATTTCCTAGTAGGAGTATTACTTCTACTTATGCTCATATATTGAGCATGTTCCTTTCCTTTAGGAATGTTGGAGACAGTGGATGACTGTCTCCTCCTTTCTTCTCTAATCAAAGAACCACTCGATGAAGGGTTCTTGTTTGACAGATGATCTATTGTGTGATCATCTGTGTGGTCTCACAATTGCAGCAACTCTCTTCTAGAGTCTTCCTTATGAGAAGTCCCTGTGACTTCTCTAGGGTCTAGCTCCCCTTCCTAGGAGCTTCTGCTGCTGGCTACATGCTGCCGTTCATTATTTATGATGTCCTGTGTACTGCCAGCATGACTTACTCTACTGTGAGTCATCATTATGATGACTCCTTTCTTTCTTCTATCTTTGTAGGCTTACTAAGTTAGTCTACTAGTTGCTCACTTATATGAGCAACTGGGGGGGTTGGTATGTCTGTACACCAGCAACAGCCAGTTTTCTAGTATTGACTAGAAAACTTCAATAATGAGGAAGAATCAATTGATTCTTCCTTTGGAAGTTCAAAAAAGTGTTAATGGGTGTCTTAGTTCACACCATTGCACAGAACTCAACCAAGTGTATTGGTTGGGTGATGTGTTGTACAGTGTGGTAGTGTCTAAGTTCTATCTACTATAAGTGGGCCCACATGTGTACTGGGTCCACTGGATTACATAACAACTATACATATGCACCCTATATGCAGTACTGGAACAACCCTGGCAATCGATAGGTATGGACTTTATGGGTCCATTACCAAAATCAAATGACTATGACTACCTACTGGTAGTCATAGATCGCTTCACATCGCAGGTACATATAATACCTACGAACATGTGTGTAACAGTGAAAGGAGTAGCATGGCTATTCCTTAGAGAGGTTGTATGCCTTCATGGTGTACCAGACTTGATTGTGTCTGACTGAGATTTGAAATTCATGTCTATCTATTGGCATAAACTACAGCGGATAATGGGAGTGAAACTCCTCATGTCCACAGCATTCATCTGCAAATGGATGGAGTGACAGAATGAGCAAATCATTCCATTGGCCAAATACTTTGTACAGTTGTATGAAGTGATCAGAAAGATTGGGCACATAAGTGTCCAATGGTGGAGTTCATGCTAAACTCCAACATAAGCTCAACAATGGGGTTTACTCCATTTGAGCTTAACTACAGGTATATGCCTAGAATAGGCATGCCCATTAACAATGACACCAAGAGTGTCAAACAGTTCGCACAGCAGGCTCAAATGAACCTGCTAGCGGCACATGACACGATCATAGAAAGTCACATCATTCAGATGTTTCATGCCAATAAGAAACATCAGGAAGGTTCAACCTTCCAGAGAGGTAACAAAGTCTACCTCTCAACAAAAACTTGACTCTACCTAAGGGTAGAACCAGCAAACTAGTGCCCAAGTATATCAGGCCCTATAAAGTAATCAAAGCCCATAATAAAGCTTCAACAGTGACACTAGAACTGCCACCAGAACTGACTAGTAGGCACATTATGCCTATGTTCCATGCCAGTCTCATTTGACCGTATGTGTCAAATGATGAGATGAGATTCCCAAAACCTGAAGCAAAGTCATTTTATGACTTTGGGAACAATGATGAGCAAGAGTGGCCCATTGATGAAATCATTGCTCATCGATGGATAAGCAATAAAGAACTTGAATTTCAAGTTCTATGGATGTTGGGAGATGTCACCTGGGAACCTTTACACATTTGTAAGGACCTAGAAGCTCTAGACGATTATTTAGAACTTTGAGGAGTGACTTGAGCATGAGAACTACCTCATAGATGGTAGTTCTCAGAGAGATGGAGCCCCAAAGATCTAATGGGGCTTAAGGGGGAGAAGTGGAGCTACCAAGAATAAAGGTATCTCCTAGCAGGACACAATGAGGAGCTACCATCAATGATGGTAGCTCAATGAGAGGTGGAGGAACAACCTCAATTAATGGTAGTTCCTAGATGAGGATAGAACTGCCATAACAACAGGCAGCTCGATAGCAGTAAAAACTGCTCCCATAGGGAGCAGTTCACCATTGTGCTACTCATGGTAGCACAAAAGGGGTAAGCGATGATTAATTGCATTACACCCATGTGACATAGTCACTGGAAAAATTCTCAATAAAGAATTTTTGAGCTCAGCCATAAAAGGCTAGTGGTGCTTCTTCAAACCACCACAACCCCCCCTCCATCAAAATGTCATCAATGAGAAGTCCAAAGTAACTTGTCTCAGAGATGAGTTAAAAACACTGAAGGAGGCTGCTGATAGAGCACCTCCTACATTCAAAACCAAGCTCACAACAGTGCGCTTGGCCCCAGTAGCATTGCTATTGTGTGCTACGGCAGGCAAATCATTGCCTGCCATTATTCCATCACAACCCATGGCTTCATTGTCATGGGAAATGATCAATCTCACCAAAGAGGATGATCTCCTGAGCAAATTGCCTCAGGTTGACCCTCGAGGGTTTGAGGGTCAAAATTGGGATGACACCAACCCAATCTAGGAGGGATACAACCATGATTGTGGTCTCCTCCTGGCTAGCATCCCCAAGGGTGCTAAGCAACTGGGCAAACTCAAAGAGTTTGCCCTATCTGAAATTGAAGCTGAGATTGATCAGCTTTGAAAGGAATACAGGGCTGGTGACACCAGCCATACCTTGAAAGATCCAGCATTGAAGACGCTGGAAGAAGCCCAGCATGTGAATTATCGCAAATGCTGGGACGATTTTGGGCATGCTCTCAAGGATGCCAATGTGGGGAAATCATTCCCCAAATGGGCACCATGGTTCATGGCTGCAGCTGACCCCCCCAGATCAGTCACCAGCCACCTGCCATGACCTCTGGGCAAGTCCACCCCTATCAGGGCAGACTAGTTCGACATCTGCAATACAGACACTCTGGAGTTTGTATCACTTCATAAAAAGGCATTGGCCACACCGTTCACAGAACGGGTGGTACCAATCCATAGAGTCATCAAGAGAATGACTCTGCTGGCTCACACTGATAATGTGAGTCTTATTGTCACTCTACCAACCACACCAGTAGACACACTTGCCCTCATACAGGGGTGGCAAGTAAACCCTAATGGGGTCCCCCCAGCCATCTGACAGGAGTCGGATGGTACTATGAACTTGTCTGATGTGGACATATGGATGTGGCTGCAAAAGGCCACTCCTAAGAAGGGTTCCTCTGTGTTTAAGAAGAACCTCTGGACTATGTTCCAGATCCTGGCCACTGGGAATTATTGACCAGTGGCCAAAAGTTCTCACCAACTAGTGGTGACATCTTTTGTGCTTCAATCACTGGAGCTTATGATTGGGGGAATCACACCCCCAAAGAACATACTGAACTAGAGCTTGTGCTCTGGCTTGGGTGATCGGGAGGCATCACCCCCAATTGTGCTGCTATATTAGAGGAGTTTGTTAAATGCATCGCCTCTGGAGCAGCTTTTAACCAGCCCACTAGGGTTGGTAAGTGAAAGCAGGAGACTCAAGGAGTCTCCCAAGCAGCTCATAAAGCTGCTAAACTCTCTCTTGCTGAGCATTTAGGTCATGATCAACTTAATTGTGAACTTGATCAGGATGCTGTGGTAGCAATTGCATCCTCCTCATCCATTCAAGTGGATGAGGATACTGCAACCATGTTGGGGATGACTGAGAGCCATCCCCCTCCAGAGCCATATGATCAAGACAATCATATGGACACCGACTCATCAGAGCAGCTTCATAAGGAGCTGTATGATTAAAAAAGTACTGAATGAGATCATGCCTCATTCAAAAAGGGGAGGGTGTAAGATGCTTGTTCAGAATGATGCTGTTATACAATATTCTGATGTATATGAGATGTACATCAGAATATATGAGATATACATCAGAATTTTAATAATGATCATAAAAATAGGGAGTTACAATTTGGATATCTTAAATTTTTATAAATATAAATATATATTTCATATTTTAATAAACTTTAAAAGATAAGATGGATGAACATAATTATTTATATGAATATAACAGTAATGTATATATTAATATTATGGGTATAATAGAGAATATTTAGATATACAAATACCAGGTGAGGATTCAAGTTACATTAGATTATTTGACCAATTAGTACAAGAAAGAATGAGTGAAAGAAATTAAGTGTAGCAGGAGTAGAATATTCCCTTGAAGCAGTTGCCACTGGTAAATGAAAAAAAAAGAATTATTTTTGAGAATCATGTATGAAATATCAAAATATGTTTGAATATAAGTATATTATGTTAAATTTGAGGAAATGGGTTGTATATACATATTTTATTTCTGAACAAGTGTCTAAGTACCCAAGGTACTTACTTACTATAGTATATAATTATAATTAATGTATGCAGCATTCCATTTGTTACACACTAGGTCTCATTGGGGGTCAGAGCTTGGGTTGGAGCTTGGGTTGGAGTCAACAGTCAGAGTTGGAGTGGGGATCAGGGTACATCATGGGGGTCAGAACGAACTTGGCTTCAGCTTATATGCTGCACCCTCACTAATACCTGTGTCCAAGATTTCAGAGACAGAGTACAACTTAGACAGTTCAGATCAGACTTAGGAGCTAGGTGTGATTCCATATTTGAACTGGGGAATGAAGTCCCCAGTCAGGCAACTTAAATACATATTTGAAATCTAATAATAATTACTCTGGTGATGGGTCTCTGAGGCTGACAGCCTTATGTGAATATGTCTGAGTCTGATGGGGATGGATGTCCAGGTTCCTATGGTGATGCTGATGCATCAATTGGAACTGGAGGTGGATGAGCAAGATCGACAGTGACAATTGGACAGACTAAATGGAGATGTGATGGTTTCCCAATGGAGTATAGATTTCATGTGTGTGGAGATCTGAGTGGATTGGATGGGGATCTGGGTGTTAAGAATATAGTCATAACAGTATCTCTCCATTAAGGCCAAGCCCTTGAGGCCTCATGTCCATGGATTGAATAGGTGAGATGGTTGGGCACAGTTGGAGTTATACTGGGGGTCTGGAGACATATAAAAGGAGGGGCATGATTGAGGTCTTATCCTCAATGATGTTGAACCCTTTTGCAAATATGAGTGTGGCTGAGCTCAAGCAGTTGCTCCCAGCCTGACAGAAGGAGGTGGAATGGAGACAGGAGGAGGAGGAGGAGGAATGGAGATAGAAGGAGGAGGGGGAGGCAGAATGGAGATGGAAGGAGGAGGAGGAGGCAGAATGGAGATGGAAGGAGGAGGAGGAGGCAGAACAGAGACAGAAGGAGGAGGAGGTGGAATGGAGATGGAAGGAGGAGGGGGAGGCAGAATGGAGACAGAAGGAGGAGGAAGTGAAGGCAGGGCAAGCATGCAGGGTCAAGGAGCTTGCAGCCACAATGGAGGCCACAAGGCTGAAGGAAGTGGAGGAACAGGCGCATGAGCTAGAGGCCACCATGGAGGTAGAGGAGGAGGTGACTGGGGCAGGGGCAACTAGTCACCCAGGGAGTCCAAGTGTGCCAATATGGGCACAGACCCCTGAGGTTGCCATTATCTCAGTCACACAGATGGAGTTGACCTGTCTGACAACTGCCCCACCAGCAGACTCGCCGGTGCGTTTGTGACCACAGCCATCATTTGTGGCAGGTGCAGCTGAAGAGGATGACATGGTGGAGGCAGAGAGGGCAGAAGTGGAGGCAGATCCCAATGCAGACATGGAGCTTGATGCAAATGTGGAGCCCAAGGCAGGTGTGGATGTCAGGATGGATAAGGAGCCTGATCTGACCTTGAATTGTTATGAGGAGATGGCCTGGGTAGCCACAGTTGAAGCTCGCAAATGGGTGGAGCTATATGCTGCTACCATGAAGAAGAATCTTGAGGTCACAGTTTTCTCATTGAAGGCATACCTGAGCGCTGATATGGAGAAGCAGGAGGCAGATTGGAGGGTCATATGGCACAAAGCAGAAGATCACATATTGGCGACTCGCAAGAAGGAGCTGCATGTTGCTAGGTCAGCAATTCAGCTTTGCAAGTGCAAGATGGAGAAGGCTGCAGCAGAGCAGCAGAGCAAGGAGGAGGAGAGGGAGCACTTGGAGGCCACATTGAAAAGGAGCAGACCACCCAAGGCTCTGGCTCCAATGGAGCCATTCAGTGGTCCCAGCATAATTTGCAACTTGTGTTGTGATGCAGGCATGGAGTGTGTATGGCCCACTGGTCCAACCTGCTGACTTTGGTCTTGCCATCATTGTCAGGGTTGGAAAGGAGGGTGTAGGATTGATGGCAAGTTCAATTCCCAAAGTCAGAGTGTCAAGCCCCAACTAGTGGTACAAGGAGGGGTGGAAAAGGAATCAGAAGGTCATCTGACCAAAAGGCAGCAGATGGAGATGGGTGCTGTGGCAGCTGGAGGAAGCAGTGTTGGATCAGAGGGAGCAATGACTGGTGCAGGTATGGGATGCATCTCTGTGCCCAACAGCACTGTGGGCCAGCTTATCTGGCTGGTTAACCTGTAGTCAGAGCACCTCCAGCAAACAGAGGGGTTGTTAGCTGATTTGGTTAAGACAATGAAATGGAAGGAGGTTCTGAATGGTCAGTGGACTGCTGAGTTGTGTTGACTGTGGAAATTCATGGCCCCCCTGGATGAGGATTCAGACATGGGGGATGAGAAAGATTGGGTGTTGGATGTGGAGAGTGATGATGTGTCAGAGACAGAGCCTGAGGTAGACAAGGGGAAGGGAAAAAGGAAGTGCAATGTATAATTAAAAAATAAAAATGAAAATGATTGTAATGCTTCAGAATGGAGAAAAACAGGTTGGAGTGAGATTTTTCAGAGGTTGGGTAGACTTGTAATTTCCTTTATGAATCGTAATAAACAATGATGCAAAACAATAGAATTGGAGTCAGTGATGGAACTTAAAAATTCATAAGAGGACCAGGTTTATCCAGATAAGCAGAGTGAAAATTGGAGATGGATTTGGATGCATGATTGAGTTTGGACACAGAGATCCATGAGGACTCTTCGTTGGTGCCTTCATATCCAGTCCATTTGACTAGGTACTGGAGCTTGCACTTGTACCAACAATCAATCTTCAAGTCCAGGATCTCAGATATCTCATATTTGTTATCTCCTTCAATGATGATTGGAGGAGGCAGGGATTGGGTGCGACTGGGGATCTTGTTTGTAGTAGCAGGTTTGAGCATTGATATATGGAAGACCAGGTGAACTGCTTGGAAGTGGTCAGGAGGCAGAGGGTGAAGGACCTGCTGCCTGCATGAGCAATGACCTCATAAGGACCTAAATATTTCTCGGAGAGTTTCTTTGATGGATGGGTGGTCTGGAAGTGTTCAGCCTTGACAAATACTTTGTCTCCAATTTGCAGGTCCAGAGCCAGGATGTGGCATTAGACTTGGTATTGTTTCTGGGCATTGGAGATGGTTTCTTGAAGATGTTGGTGTAGTTGGTTGAGGTCAGTTATGAATTGGCAGGCTTTGGTGGAGGCAAGTTTCTTCTCAGGGTGGATGGAGATGTTCAGATGGTAGCCTTTATTGGCAAAGAATGGAGAGACACTGGTAGTCGCGTTTGGAGCATTGTTGTAGGCAAACTCTGCAATTGAAAGTAGGTCAGCCCAGTTGTCTTGTTGATAATTACAATAGACTTGGAGATATTGTTCCAGGGACTGATTCATTCATTCTGTTTGTCTGTCTCCTTCAGGATGGTATCCAGAGGTGAAATGAAGCTTCATGTCGAGGGCCTTTCTAATGTGTGGAAGAAGGAGGAGACAAACTCTGAGCCCCGATTGGATGTGACATGTGATGGGACTCCATGTTTAGAGAATACATGGAGAATGAACAACTTAGCTAGTAAGGTGGAGGTGATGGTGTCATGCATTGGAATGAATAGTGACTGTTTAGTGAACCTGTCAACAATCACAAATATGGTGTTGTATCTGAGTGATAGGGGGAGCTTCTCTATGAAATCCATGGAGATGGAGTTCCATGGTTGCTCCAGAACCAGAAGTTGCTTAAGCTTTCCATAGGGTTTGTGCCTTTGCAATTTTGAGTGCATACACATGGTACAAGAGTTACAGTAGTGTTGAATATACTCTCACATTTTTGGCCATACATAGTCCTGTCAGATTAACCCTTGTGTGCAGTTTTGCCCAAAATGGCCAGAAATCAGGTGATCATGATAATACTGCAAAACTTGGAGTTGGAGTCCATTGGCATCAGGGATGTATATCTGGTCGTTGTGTCGGAGGTGTCCTTTGGGGTCAATTGACCACTTTGGATCAGAAGTGTCATCCAAGTGTTTAACTGCAACAGGATCGGATTGGAGTAATGAGCAGATGTTGGAGCGGAGTTGGTTGATATCCATAATGGTGACAGCTCAGAGGGTGGGAGTCATGAGGGTAGATGTCTGTAGGGACAATGCCAGCTGCTCGTTAGTGAACACAGGACGAAAGCTGTGTGGGTTTACAGTGGCATAGTTGCTACTCCCCTCTTTAGGGTAGACATCCCAGTGTCTAGTTAACACGTCAGGCTTTGCTCTGAGTCAACCAGGACAGAAGTGGATAATGAGGTTGAACTGAGACAGGTATTCGGACCATTGGACTTGTCTCCGGGTGAGCAGTTTCATTGTGGAGAAGTATTCCAAGTTCTTGTGGTCCATTATGACATCTACTGGATCAGAGGGGCCTTTGAGGTAGTGTCTCCATATCCAGAAGGCTTCATATATGGCAAGGAGCTCTTTGTCATGGACATCATAGTTCAGTTCAGAGGGTGTAAATGTACGTGAGTGAAAAGTGATTGGATGGACTTGTCTGTCATCTGGAGAGATGATGGACAAGATTGCAGCGAGTGCATAATTGGAGGCATTGGTTTCTAATAGGATAGGAATGTCTGGGACCAATGAGTCAGTATCGGAGTGGAGGTAAAGGCCTTTTTCAAGGTCTCAAAGCTCTGTCTACATTCATCAGTGAAATTCCATTGGATACCCTTCCTAGTAAGCCAGGTGAGCGGAACTGTAATGTCAGAGTAGTTGTAGATGAAGCAGTGGTAGAAGTTGGTGAACCCTAGGAAGGACTGTATGTCTTTGACTTTCCACGGTTCTGGCCATTCCTGTATGGCTTTGATTTTGTCATTGGACATTGTCAGTCCTGCAGGGGAGAGGATATAGCCTAGATACTCGACTGAGTTGGAGTGGAATTCACATTTGTCAGTGCAGGTGATGTAAGTACCCAAGGTACCTTTACTTATTATAGTATATAGCTAGATAGTTATAATTAATGTATGCAGCATTCCATTAAGGAATGCTGTCTTATTGATAGATATATGCACCCATAGGATGCATATGTATAGCTATTATGTAAGCCAGTGGACCCAAGTACACATGTGGGTCCACATATAGTAGACAGATCTTAGTAACTACCACACTGTACAGCACATTGCCCAACCAATACACTTGGTTGAGTTCTGTGCAACGGTGTGAACTAAGACACCCATTAACAATGACTTAGCTAGTTTTGGATTGGACTTAGGACAGATGTGATTCAATATTTGAACTGGGGAATGAAGTCCCCAGTTGTATGACTTAAATACATATTTGAAATCCAATAATAATTATCCCAGTAATGGGTCTCTGAGGCCAATGGCTTTATGTGAGTATGTCCAAGTCTGATGGGGATGGATGTCCAGGTTCCTATGGTGATGCTGATGCATCAATGAAACCAGAGATGGATGGATGGAAACAGTGGTGTTGATCAGACAGACTAATGGAGACATGTATTTCCAAATGGAGTGTGTGGGAATCTGGGTAGATTGGACAGGAATCTGGGTGTTAATGAATATAGTCATAACAGGTGGGCATTTACCAGATTGAATAGTATCCACACTTATCACCTGTGATGACGAGAACTCTTTATGATAAAGCTCCCAGTTCTTTGGAGTTCTCTGAAGAAGAGCTCTAGGTAGAGCCTTATGCTAGCTGTCAGTCTCAACATCCTTTGAAGTTTAGCTTGTTGTAATCTGAACAGGTAATCTCAGTCTGTATATTGTGGATACGGCTTAGTGTAGTTACCTGAACAGGATAATCTACAGACATAAATATAAATATGGACTGGAGAAAATGTGAACTGATGTCTCTCACCTCAGTCCATATATTGTGGATATGGATGTGTGTCTCAGTTCACACCATTGCACAGAACTCAACCAAGTATATTGGTTGGGCAATTGTTTTGGAACCGTGAACTTCAACCTAAACTGTGGTGTTAATCACAATCTAAGTTTAGCCTGAGGATGTATGACCTTTCAAGGCTAGCAATAAGCTTGAAACTATTTTAACGGAGAACCCAATTAAGAAATTATACTCCAGTGAACAAACACAATCAATGTTGCCACATGTTACGCACTAGGTCCAATTGGGGGTCGGAGATTGGGTCAGAAGTCAGGTCAGAGGTTTGGTCAGAGTCGGAGAGGGAGTCAGGGTATGTTGTGGGGGTTGGAACAGACTTGGCTTCAGCTTATGTGCTGCACCCTTACTAATACCAGTGTCTGAGATTTTGGAGATGGAGTACAACTTAGAGAGTTAGGATCGGACTTAGGAACTAGGTGTGATTTGATATTCAAACTGGGGAATGAAGTCCCCAGTTGGGCAACTTAAATACATATTTGAAATCTAATAATAATTACTCCGGTGATGGGTCTCCGAGGCTGACGGCCTTACATGAGTATGTCTGAGTCTGATGGGGATGGGTGTCCAGGTTCCTATGGTGATGCTGATGCATCAATCAGAACCGGAGATGGATGGGCAAGATTTGGCGGTGACAATCGGACAGATAAATGGAGATGTGATGGTTCTCAAATGGAGTATAGATTTCATATGCGCAGGGATCTGAGTGGATTGGATGGGGATCTGGGCGTTAATGAATATAGTCATAACAGTATCTCTCCATTTAAGGCCAAGCCCCTGAGGCCTCATGTCCATGGATTGAATAGGTGAGACAGTTGGGCACAGTTGGAGTTATACTGGGGGTCTGGAGACATATAAAAGGAGGGGCATGATTGAGGTCTTATCCTCAACGATGTCAAACCCTTTGGCAAACATGAGCGTGGCCAAGCTTGAGCAGTTGCTCCTGGCTCGACGGAAGGAAGAGGAAGAGGAGTGGAGATGGAAAGAGGAGGAGGAGGTGGAACAGAGATGGAAGGAGGAGGAGGAGCGGAGACAGAAGGAGGAGGAGGAGCGGAGATGTAAGGAGGAGGAGGAGGAGCAGAGACGTAAGGAGGAGGAGGAGGAGCAGAGATGGAAGGAGAAGGTGGAGGCAGAACGGAGAAGGAAGGAGGAAGCAAAAGCCAAGCAAGCCTGCAGGGTCAGGGAACTTGTGGCTGCAATGGAGGCTGCAAGACTGAAGGAAGTGGAAGAGCAGGTGCACAAGCTAGAAGCCACCATGGAGGTAGAGGAGGAGGTGACCGGGGCAGGGGCGACCAGTCACTCAGGGAGTCCAAGTGTGCCAGTACGGGCAGGGACCCCCGAGGTTGCCATCATCTCAACCACATGGACAGAGTCAACCCATTTGACGACTGCCCCTATGGTGGACTCGCTGTTACGCCTGTGGTCACAGCCGTTATTTGCAGTGGGTGCGGCTGAGGAAGATAACGTGGTGGAGGTGGAGAGGGCAGAAGTGGAGGTGGATCCCGATGCCAATATGGAGCTCAACGCAAATGCAGAGCCCAAGGGCATGGATGTTGGGACAGATGCAGAGCTGGATCCAACCTCAAATTGTTATGAGGAGATGGCTTGGGTAGCCACAGTCAAAGCTTGCAAAAGGGCAGAGCTCTATGCTGCTACCACCAAGAAGGACCTTGAGGTCATGGTTTTTTCATTGAAGGTGCACCTGAGTGCTGATACAGAGAAGTGGGAGGCGGAGCAGAGGGTCATATGGTGCAAAGCAGAGAATTGCATGTTGGCGACCCATAAGGAGCTGCGTGTCACTAGGTTGGCAATCCAGCTTCGCAAGCGTGAGATGGAGAAGGCGGTGGTGGAACAGCAGGACAAGGAGGAGGAGAGGGAGCACTTGGAGGCCACGTCGAGAAGGAGCAGACTACCCAAGGCACTGGCTCTGATGGAGCCATTCGGCAGGCCCGGTGTAATTTGTGACTTGTGTCATGATGCGGGTGTGGAGTGTGTGTGGCCTACTGGCCCAACCCGCCGCCTTTGGTCCTGTGATCATTGTTGGGGTCGGAAAGGAGGGTGTAGGATCAATGGAAAGTTCAATCCCCAGAGTCAGAGCGTCAAGCCCCAACTAGTGGTACAAGGAGGGGTGGAGAAAGAATCAGAAGGTCATCCAACCAAAAAGTGGCAGACGGAGACGGGGGCTGTGGCAGCTGGGGGTAGCGGTGTTGGATTGGAAGGGGCAATGACCGGTGCAGGTATGGGGTGCGTCTCTGCACCCAACAGTACCGTGGGCCAGCTTATCCGGCTGGTTAACCTTCAGTCGGAGCACCTCTGGTGGATGGAGGGGTTGTTAGTGGACTTGGTGAAGATGATGAAACAGAAGGAGGTTCTCAAGGGTCAGTGGACTGCTGAGTTGTGTCAGCTGTGGAAGTTCATGGCCCCTTTGGATGAGGATTCAGATATGGGGGATGAGAAAGATTGGGTGTTGGATGTAGAGAGTGATGATGAGTTGGAGATGGAGCCTGAGGTAGACAAGGGGAAGGGAAAAAGGAAACGCAATGTATAACTTAAAAAATGAGTTTGATTTGATTTTGATTTTAATATTTTGGAGCAGAGAAAAATGGGGCAGAGTGAGATTCCTTCAGAGTTTTGGGTAGACTTGTAATTCCTTTTGTGACTTGTAATAAAATGATGATGCAAAATAATAGAATTAGCATTAGTAATGGAACTTAAAGATTCATAAGAGGGCCAGGTTTGTCTGGATAAGCAGAGTGAAAATCAGAGATGGATTCGGATGTGTGATCGAGTTTGGATGCGGAGATCCATGAGGACTCTTCATCAGTGCCTTCATATTCAGTCCATTTGACTAAGTACTGGAGCTTGCACTTGTATTGACGGTCGATCTTTGAGTCCAGGATCTCAGATATCTCATATTCATTATCTCCTTCAATGATGATCGGAGGAGGTGGAGGTTTGTTACACACTAGGTCTGATTGGGGGTTGGAGATTGGGTTGGAGTTCGGGTTGGAGGTTGGGTTGGAGGTTGGGTTGGAGGTTGGGTTGGAGGTTGGGTTGGAGGTTGGGTTGGAGGTTGGGTTGGAGGTTGGGTTGGAGGTTGGGTTGGAGGTTGGGTTGGAGTCAGAGCATGTCGTGGGGGTTGGGACAGACTTGGCTTCAGCTTATGTGCTGCGCCCTCACTAATACCGGTGTCCGAGATTTCAGAGACGGAGTACGACTTAGAGAGTTAGGATCGGACTTAGGAACTAGGCATGATTTGATATTCAAACTGGGGAATGAAGTCCCCAGTCGGGAAACTTAAACATATTTTGAAATCTAATAATAATTACTCCGGTGATGGGTCTCCAAGGCTGACGGCCTTACATGAGTATGTCTGAGTCCGATGGGGACGGATGTCCAGGTTCCTATGGTGATGCTGATGCATCAATCGGAACCGGAGATGGATGGGTGGAATCAGCGGTGACGATTGGACAGGTAGATGGAGACGGCGGTTTCCAAATGGAGTATAGATTTCATATGCGCGGGGATCTGAGGGGATCGGATGGGGATCTGGACGTTAATGAATATAGTCATAACAGTATCTCTCCATTTAAGGCCAAGCCCCTGAGGCCTCATGTCTGTGGATTGAATAGGTGAGACAGTTGGGCACAGTCAGAGTTATAACGGGGGTCTGGAGACATATAAAAGGAGGGGCATGATTGAGGTCTTATCCTCAACAATGTCAAACCCTTTGGCAAGCATGAACATGGCCGAGCTTGAGCAGCTGCTCTTGGCCCGACGGAAAGAAGAGGAAGAGGAGCAGAAATGGAAAGAGGAAGAGGAAGCGGAACGGAGACGGAAGGAGGAGGAGGAGGCGGAACAGAGATGGAAGGAGGAGGAGGAGGCAGAACGGAGACGCAAGGAGGAGGAGGAGGCGGAATGGAGACAGAAGGAGGAGGAGCAGAGGCAGAAAGAGGTGGTGGAGATGGAACAGAGACAGAAGGAGGAGGAGGCAAAAGCTGAGAGAGCTTGCAGGGTAAAGGAACTTGTGGCCACGATGGAGGCCGCGAGACTGAAGGAAGTGGAGGAGCAGGTGCACGAGCTAGAGGCCACCATGGAGGTAGAGGAGGAGGTGACTGGGGCAGGGGTGACCAGCCACCCAGGAAGTCCAAGTGTGCCAATACAGACAGGGACCCCGGAAGTCACCATTATTTCTGTTATGCAGTCGGAGACAACTCGCCTGACAACTGTCACTGCGGTTGACTCACCATTACGTCCGTGGGTATGGCCATTATTTGGGTTGGGTGCGGCTGAGGAAGATGAAGCGGCAGAGGCAGAGAGAGCGGAGGTAGAGGCGGATCTGGATGCCAATATGGAGCTTGACGCAAATGCGGAGCCCGAGGCGGGTGTGGACGTCAGGACGGATGCGGAGCCGGATCCAACTTCAAATCGTTATGAGGAGATGGCTTGGGTAGCCGCGGTCGAGGCTCATAAAAGAGCAGAGCTCTACGCTGCTACCACCAAGAAGAACCTCGACATCACAGTCTTTTCATTGAAGGCATACCCGATGACAAGCCAGGACGCATCGAGGATGCATATTGAACCACTCTGACAGTCCAACTCCGCCAGCGTCTTTTCGTATCAACTTTTAAATAGCGCCGCAACTCCCTCTCCACCTCAGTCTCTAATTCTAGCCATCAATCGTCACTCGTGTTTCATCGCCATCAATCATTATCAGCCTTCTATTCACACCAATCCTTTCATCATCATTCACATGGCTTCCCATTCTATTCCCCTCTCCAACATCACTTCTAATAATACGTCACACTGGTCTCTGGACACAGAGGACTATCAAAAATACGCTGAGCTCCACGGGCATGTTAAGCCACCTCCACGTGTCAAAATACTTCCAAAACTCTTTCAACATCCAAGATCCCCACCATGTCTCTCTTATGCCATTGGCGATCCCATATTCTTTCACAATTCCGTTGAACCATATACATTCCTCGACATTTCACCTCTATATCATAACACAGATAGAAGAGTCAAACGTGAGGTAGAATTTCAGTCGCCATCACTGACCTATCCTCCCACTTCAATCCAACTCAGGTTACATCGTGTCAGGCAAAGGGACCAAATACTCTTGGAACGGGATACCATATGGAGACGGATCACTAAGACAATAAGGAGTATTTGTTGTGGATGCTGACTGAAGTCCTCATGTGACTCAGGGTCAATTTACCTTCGGAGCCGTAGGGAAGATGGTATTGGTGGATGTTTCTATTGTTCTTTTATATGACTCACCCCTGTTACATCTTTTAATTCATTCATACACGACTTACTTATCCTTGTTCTATTTTTGGTTCTTTTATTACTCATCACCCCCTATTCTTACAAAGATTACCCCTATCTGTTGTTTCATTTCTCCATGATTTCCCCATTAGTAGTTCAACTTCACACGCTTTGTCAGCTGGCTTGATCAGCATTTCTTGCATCATATCGCATCATTTGCTCCTCATATTGTGTCGTTGTGCCCTGGGGATTTGTATATAAAAGGGTGCTAGTTTTCACCTTTGGAATCAATCAACAAGTTTTCAGCCAAAGCTCTAAAGTCAAAGTCCACGCTCTAAGTCTACGCTCTATGCTCTACATCACAATCCATCATCTCTACACTGAGGTAAAACACCTTGGTTCAACGATCAGATTTCCCTCCGCCACTGAGAGGTTGCTTCTCCTGAAACCAGCTTTCACGTACCTCCCAACTGGGCTCCACATTGTCATCCAGTCACAGAGCACGATCAGCCATCGGGACCGACCTTTAGCTCCCATCCCCATCCAACCACAGAGCACTATCCCACTTCCCTGTTACTTACCCCTCGCCCTGATTGATCTTTGGAGTGCTGAACAACTGCGTTACACACCGTCTGTTTGCTAGGACCATTGCATGCAGGCTTATAGGATCTATTCCTTAAGCGAACCGACACTGAGTGCTGATACGGAGAAGCGGGAGGCGGATCGGAGGGTCATATGGTGTAAGGTGGAGAGTCGCGTTTTGGTGACCTGTAAGAAGGAGCTGCGTGTTGCTAGGTCGGCGATCCAGCTTCACAAGCACGAGAGGGAGAAGGCAGCAGTGGAACAGCAGGACAAGGAGGAGGAGAGGGAGCACTTGGAGGCCGCAGCGAGAAGGGGCGGACCACCCAAGGCTCTGGCTCCAACGGAGCCATTCGGCGGGCCTGGCGTAACATGCGATTTGTGTCGTGATGTGGGTGTGGAGTGCGTGTGGCCTACCGGCCCAACTCGTCACCTTCGGTCCTGCGATCGTTGTCGGGGTCAGAAAGGAGGGTGTAGGATCGATGGAAAGTTTGATCCCCGGAGTCGGAGTGTCAAGCCACAACTAGTGGTACAAGGAGGGGCAGAGAAAGAGTCGGAAGGTCGTCCAACCAAAAAGTGGCGGACGGAGACAGGTGCTGTGGCAGCCGGGGGTAGCGGTGTTGGATTGGAAGGGGCAACGACCGGTGCAGGTACGGGGTGTGTCTCTGCACCCAATAGTACCGTGGGCCAGCTGATTCAGCTGGTTAACCTGCAGTCAGAGCACCTCCAGCGGACAGAGGGGTTGCTAGTGGACTTGGTGAAGACAATGAAAGAGGTTCTGGAGGGTCAGTGGACAGCCGAGTTACGTCGGTTGCGGAAGTTCATGGCCCCTTTGGATGAGGATTCGGACATGGGGGATGAGAAAGATTGGGTGTCGGATGTAGAGAGTGATGATGAGTTGGAGACGGAGCCTGAGGTAGATAAGGGGAAGGGAAAAAGGAAACATGATGTATAAAATAAAAATAAAAATGATTATAAATTTTGGAGCGGAAAAGAAATGAGTCGGAGTGATTCCTTCGGAGCTTTTTGGGCAGGCTGGTAATTTCCCTTGTGACTTGTAATAAAATGATGATGCGAAATAATAGAATTAGCATTAGCAATCGAACTTAAAGATTCATAAGAGGGCCAGGTTTGTCTGGATAAGTGGAGTGAAAGTCAGAGACGGATTCAGATGCGTGATCGAGTTCGGACATGGACATCCATGAGGACTCTTCATCGGTGCCTTCGTATCCAGTCCATTTGACTAAGTACTGGAGCTTGCACTTGTATCAGAGGTCAATCTTCGAGTCCAGGATCTCAGATATCTCATATTCATTGTCTCCTTTGATGGTGATCGGGGGAGGTGGAGGTTGTGTGCGACTGGAGATCTCGTTCATAGTAGCGGGTTCAAGCATTGATATATGGAAAACCGGATGAACTGCTCAGAAGTGGTCTGGGAGGCAGAGGGTGAAGGACCTGCTGCCTGCGTGAGCAATGACCTCATAAGGACCTAAATATTTCTCAGAGAGTTTCTTCAATGGACGGGTGGTCTGGAAGTGTTCAGCCTTAACGAATACTTTGTCTCTGATTTGCAGGTCCGGAGCTGGAATGCGGCGTCGGTCTGTGGAGACTTGATATTGTTTCTGGGCATCGGAGATGGTTTCTTGGAGATGTTGGTGTAGTTGATCAAGGTCGGTTATGAATTGGCAGGCTTTGGTGGAGGCAAGTTCTTTCTCAGGGTGGACGGAGATGTTCAGATGGTAGCCTTTTTATTAGCAAAGAACGGAGAGACGCCAGTAGTCACGTTCAGCGCATTGTTGTAGGCAAACTCTGCTATTGGAAGTAGATCAGCCCAGTTGTCTTGTTGATAGTTACAATAGATTCGGAGGTATTGTTCCAGGGACTGATTCATTCTGTTTGTCCGTCTCCTTCAGGGTGGTATCCGGAGGTGAAATGAAGCTTCATGTTGAGAGCCTTTCCTAATGTGCGGAAGAAGGAGGAGACGAACTCTGCGCCCAGATCGGATGTGACGTGCGATGGGACTCCATGTTTGGAGAATACGTGGAGAACGAACAATTTAGCTAGTGAGGTGGAGGTGATGGTGTCATGCGTCAGAATGAATAGTGACTGTTTGGTGAACCTGTCGACAATCACAAGTATGGTGTCGTATCTGAGCAATGGGGGGAGCTTCTCTATGAAATCCATGGAGATGGAGTTCCATGGTTGTTCTGGGACTGGAAGTTGCTTAAGTGTTCCGTAGGGTTTGTGCCTTTGTGATTTTGAGTGCATACATGTGGTGCAGGAGTTACAGTAGTGTTGAATGTATTCTCGCATTTTTGGCCATACATAGTCCCGTCAGATTAATCCTTGTGTGCGATTTTGCCCAAAATGGCCTGAAATTGGGTGATCATGATAATACTGCAAAACTTGGAGTTGGAGACTGTTGGCATCAGGGACATATATCCAGTTGTTGTGTCAGAGGTGTCCTTCGGGGTCAAGTGACCATTTTCAATCAGAAGGGTTGTCCAAGTGTTTAACTGCAATAGGATCAGATCGGAGTGATGAGCGGATGTCGGAGCAGAGTTGGTCAATGTTTATAATGGTGACAGCTCAGAGGGTGGGAGTCATGAGGGTGGATGCTTGTAGGGACGATGCCAGCTGCTCGTTAGTAAACACAGGGTGAAAGTTGTGAGGGTTTACAGTGGCATAGTTGCTATTCCCCTCTTTAGGGTAGACGTCCCATTGTCTAGTTAAAGCGTCGGGCTTTGCTCCAAGTCGACCTGGGCAGAAACGGATAATGAGATTGAACTGAGATAGGTATTTGGACCATCGGACTTGTCTCCAGGTGAGCAGTTTCATTGTGGAGAAGTATTCCAAGTTCTTGTGGTCAGTTATGACGTCCACCGGATTGGAGGGGCCTTCAAGGTAGTGTCTCCATATCCAGAAGGCTTCATATATGGCAAGGAGCTCTTTGTCATGGACGTCATAGTTCAGTTTGGGGGGCGTAAATGTACGCAAGTGAAAAGCGATCGGGTGGACTTGTCTGTCGTCTGGAGAGATGATGGACAGGATCGTGGCAAGTGCATAGTCGGAGGCATTGGTCTCTAATAGGATAGGAACATCTGGAACCCAATGAGTCAGTATCAGAGTGGAAGTAAAGGCCTTTTTCAAGGCCTCAAAGCTCTGTCTACATTCATCAGTGAAATTCCATTGGATACCCTTCCTAGTGAGTCAGGTGAGTGGAACAGTGATATCAGAGTAGCCGTGAATGAAGCGGCGGTAGAAGTTGGCAAACCCTAGGAAGGACTGTACGTCCTTGACTTTCCGTGGTTCCGGCCATTCCTGTATGGCTTTGATTTTGTCATCAGACATTGTCAGTCCTGCCGGGGAGAGGATATAGCCTAGATACTCAACCGAGTCAGAGTGGAATTTGCATTTGTCAGCACAGGCGAAGAGGCCATGTTTTCAGAGACGTCAGAGTACCTCTTGGACATGTGTCCGATGTTCTTCTTTGTTGTCCAAATATACCAAAATGTTGTCTAAGTAAATGAGGACAGTCACATTGAGGAGGTTGGCAAAGGTATCATTCATGAACCTCTGGAAGGCAGCCAGAGCATTGGTTAGTCCGAAGGGCATGACGCACCACTCGAAAGATCCATATCGTGTGTGGAAGGTCATTTTCCATTCGTCGCCTTCTCGGATGCAGACTAGATGGTAAGCATGTCGGAGATCTATTTTGGAACAGATCTTAGCCTTTTGAGGACTTTCGAGTAGGTCCGAGGTGCGGGGTATTGGGTTATTAGTCTTTCTTATTCACCACTGCAAGCATTTCCTCTCTCCCTCATCACGCACTTGTCTCTGATACCAATTCCCTTTGGTGCACCGATTCAGGAGCCTCATTACATATGACTCCAAATTGCCATTGGTTTAAGGAGCTCAAACCTCATAGGGCTCCCATTGAATTGGCAGACAATAGTGTTGTGTACTCTGAAGGGATTGGCACGGTGATGTTTTGCCCAAATGATCCAAACTTGAAACCTATACTGTTCAGCAATGTACTCTATGTTCCCAAACTTGCAAACAACCTCCTCTCACTCCTCTTCTTGACCATGCACCATCAGATTCGTGTGGAAATCATAGGAGCGGTTGTGAAATTCTACAAGTTGGGTAAACTGATATGTACTGCGACAGTCAAGGGGAGACTGGCATACCTGGATGGCAACACGCTCTCACACACTGCACACATTGCTGCATCCAAGTCACTGGATCTACAACTATGGCACCGTCGCTTTGGGCATCTGGGGATTGATGCTGTCAAACAGCTAGTCACGCAAAATATGGTGGAGGGGATGGACATCACATCAGACAATCCATTCCCCAAAATCTGCAAAGCGTGCATTCATGGCAAACAACACCGTGATTCATTCCCCAAGAAAGCCTCCTTCAGGGCCTCCGACATTCTTGAACTCATTCATTCTGACGTTCATGGTCCATTGAAGGTGCCCACTGCGCAGGGATTTAGGTACTGGATCACATTCATTGACGACAAATCTCGTTTTGTGAGCCTGTACTTGATCAAGACCAAGGACCAGGCGTTAGACGCGTTCAAGCAGTTCAAAGCACTGGTGGAGAACCAGACTGGCAAACAGATCAAAACCCTGAGAGATGACAAAGGAGGAGAATACTCATCGCACCAGTTCTCTTTCCTGACCATGTCCTCTGGGATCTTCAGGCAAAAGACTGCACCGGGAACACCACAGCAGAATGGAGTTGCAGAGCGCTACAACAGGACTCTGGAAGAAGGTGTTATATCCATGCTACATGATACCAAACTAGGTCCTTCTTTCTGGGGAGAAGCAGCCTTAGCATTCACTCTTCTCCACAACTGCTCTCCCACTTCTGCGCTTTCCCATGGGACTCCATATGAAGCCTGGCATGGTCACAAGCCATCTGTTGCACATTTCAGGGTATTTGGCTCCACTGCGTTTGTCCATGTCCCCAAATCTAAAAGACGCCACCTTGAATCACACTCTACCAAGTGTATCATGATTGGATATGAAACTGGGACTAAGGCATGGCGACTGTGGGACCCAGTCGGAAGGAGGGTATTGATAAGCAGGGATGTCATTTTTGATGAATCTGGTCACCCACATACATCCACCATGCACAATCCACCACAGCAACTTGTGCAACTTCCTGATGATGTGGCCATTCACCAGACCTCTACTTCCCCTCCAGTTATTCCTCCAGCTACCCCCCCTTTACTACCATTGCCAGACGTTGCAACACCATCCCCTACATCCCCTCCACCATCCCCATCTCCACCTCTACCACCTGACCCACCTCTGAGACGTTCAACACGCATCCGCATCCCTCCCCAACCATGGTGGCTTGTCCCAAATGCTGCCCAGTACAGGAATCCTCCACTCGAGTCAGAGGGAAGAGATGATCCAACTGAGGGGGTGGACAATGCCCAGAATGAGGGGGTGGAACAGGCTGAATCTGCCATACCATCTGTCCAACATCCACTTCAGGAACTTGTCAACCTCAGCAACGCTCCTGACCTCCCTGAACCATCCAGTTATCAGGAAGCCATGTCTAGAGTTGATGCACCATGGTGGAGAGAGTCCTGCAATGATGAATATCAGTCGCTCATGGACAACAATGTTTGGACGGTGGTGGACCTCCCTGCAGGGAAGAAGGCCGTGGGATCCAAATGGGTATTCAGACTTAAGAAGCACCCTGATGGATCCATTGAGCGCTTCAGATCTAGAGTGGTTGCAAAAGGATACACGCAGAAGGCAGGGATTGACTTCATGGAAACATTTGCCCCTGTTGTGAGATTCAACATGCTCAGAGTGCTCCTGGCCATCACCGCCCTTGAGGATCTGGAATTGGACCAAGTCGACTTCAAATCTGCCTATTTGAATGGTGATATTGAAGAAGAGGTCTACATGGAACTTCCAGAAGGGTACAAGCAGGGAGACAAGGTCGGGAGACTGAACAAGGCCATCTACAGAACCAGGCAAGGAGGAAACAGGTGGCATGCCAAACTGGATGACGCTTTCCATCACATGGGATTCACCAGATCCAAAGTGGACAGCTGCCTTTACCTCTACATCCAAGGACCCATCAAAGTCTACATCCCTGTCTACGTTGACGATCAGCTCATGACATGCAACAGTCGCACCCATCTTGACAAAGTAAAGCTTGAGCTGTCGCAACACTTCAAAATGAAGGACATGGGACCTGCCAGGTACATTGTTGGTCTGGAAATCCACAGGGACAGGAGAAAGAGGACATTGCACCTTAACCAGCACAAGTATGCACTGGATGTTTTGAAGCGGTTCAACATGGAGAATTGCAAGCCAGTGTCTACCCCTCTTGATCCAGGCTGTCATCTCTCCAAGGATCTCTGCCCACAGTCAAAGGAGGACGTTGAGGCCATGAGAGGTGTTCCGTACCTTGCCGCTGTTGGGAGCCTGAATTACCTTGCAATTGGAACCAGACCGGACATTGCACATGCTGTTGGTGAACTTTGCCAATTCAACTCAAATCCTGGTTTAGGTCATTGGAAGGCGGTGCAGCACATGCTCAAATATCTCAAGGGGACTACCGAACTGGGATTGACGTATGAACCTCCAGACCCTGGCTCCCAAGCGATGCTCCAGGCCTACTGTGATGCCAACTATGCAGGAGATGAGGATAGGAGACGGTCAACGACTGGATACGCCTTCTTCATTGGTGGAGCAGCAGTCAGTTGGAGCAGCAAACGACAACCAACAGTGGCAACATCCTCATCTGATGCTGAATACATGTCAGCCAACTTTGCGGGACATGAAGCCATGTGGTTGAAACAGTTGCTGACTGAACTTGGCTACCATCTTCCTCCAGTTACGCTTTATTGCGACAGCCAACCTGCCATTGCCATATCCAAGAACCCTGAACATCACTCCAGGATGAAGCACATTGATGTCATGTATCACTGGTTGAGGGACAAGGTGGAAAGGAGATTGCTGAAACTTCAGTTTGTGCCGACACATGAGATTGTAGCTGATGTGCTAACCAAGAGTCTGGTGTGTGCTAAGCATGTGAAGTTCAGAGATGGATTGGGTATTTGGAGCATTGAAGGGACACTTCATTGAGGGGGTGTGTTGGAATGCACTGAAGGTCCCTGGAAAGTTTGGTATGATATGGATTATTCTGTGAGAAGATATGAGTGTTTTATGTGTTACAATTTCGCTTTTTTGCTGAGTTTGTATTTTGGCTTATCTAATAACATAAAACTTCACTTTTGAGCTCTACATGACAACCGTCCAGTTTGCTTAGTCTGGCAAAGACCATAGTGTCCACCATTGATATAGACAGAGGGGTAGATGGAGTATCTATCAGAGCAGAGTCAGCAGAGGCAGAAGATAATCTCGCACCTAAAGTTGCTGGTGATGTCGGGGATGAGACAGCCTGTACTGGGGACCAGAATGTGATTTGCCCAATGCCCAGTCAATCAACAGATTGTAGTGGGTGAGCCAGTTATGTCTGAGAACCACAGAACAGCTGGAGTCAAGCGGAGTAACATAGAATGTAAGGTTCTGGATTTCTCTGACAGAAAAATGGATAGACAGATCTATAGCTCATGAAATAACAGCATTAGTAGTGCCATCAAATAATCAGAGCGATATCAGAGTTATGGAGTATGTATGGAGTTTATGTAAATCAGAAAAAGAGGAATCAAGGAAACAGTGAGTAGAACCAGAGTCAATTAATGCTTGGATAGCAGTATCAGGAATGGAGTCAGAGTAGATGAGGAGGGTAAGGGAGTCAGAGTGGGAAAGAGTGGATGTGTTCAGGCGGACCTCATTTGTCATATGGGGGGTACCAATGCAGCCCTCAGCCCGTACAGAGGCTATAGGACTGCTTACTATTTTTTTTGGTCTGTCACTTTAGTGTCAGACTTGCCTGTCATGGCATTGGTGGCATGGCCCTTTGCCTTTGTTGTGGACAAGGTTGCCTTGTTGCAATCCTTGGCTTGGTGGCCAGGTTTTCCACAGAACAGACAGAGGTTGTTGTCCATGCAACGCTGGTGTTCCTGCTGGGTAAGTTTTCCATCTTTTCCCAGCTTGGTGGAGAGGTCTGGAGCGCTCTTGCGAGCTCCAGAGCTATTGCTGGTTCTGGAGTTGTTCCGACTGGAACTGGAAGCGGCAGCATTACCCATGTTTGACTTCTGGCCTGAGTTGGTGGTGGTCTTCTTATCAGACCCCTTGTTGGACTTTGGGGTCTTCAAGATCCAATGATTTGTCTGATTTGTTGTTAGCCAAATTTTCGCAAGAGACCTTGGATTGATGTTCCCAATAACGGGTGTCGATGGATTGGGCAAGCTTGCAAAGGTTAACCAAAGTATCCAGCTTACCGACCCATGATATCTCGTCCTTGATGCGGGATGGAAGACCAACATAAAATTGGCGTTGGAGTGTGGCATCGCCCCATTGGACTTTTGGGGCTAGCTGCTGGAAACTCACAATGTATTTTGCGATTTTGTGATTTCCCTTCATCCAAAGTCAATCGAGTTCATTCTCAGCATCGGCCTTGGGGTTGTAAGGACCGAAATTGGTCCAAAGTTCAGAGATGAAGTCAGTGTAGTCTTCTGACCATATTGGATCATCAGAGTCATCCATGAGCACTGGCTCAAAGTAGTTCAGTGCAGTGCCCTTGAGATAGGACATGGCGAAGGTGACCTTCACCTGATTGGATGTGAACGCGTCGGGGTGGTCATGGAAATTCAGCCAGCATTGCACCAAGAATGGCTGGAGCTTTCACGGATCAGAGCCAGACCTTGGTCCAGGACTTAGGGGCTTGTGGGTTACAGATGCTGCTGGCAAGCAGGGAGATGGCTTGCACCAGATTTGGGGAGGGCGGGGTGTCATCCTCTTCATTGACAGCCTCTATGTGGTCCATCAGTTCTTCAATGACCTCAGGGATGGTGTCAATGCTGGGAGTAGGCACCTCAATGGTTCGTGCATGTTCAGAATTGGCAGTGGATCATGGCATTGGTAGGAGTGAGTATGGCAGTTTGAATATACTGTTACACACTAGGTCCAATTGGGGGTCAGAGATTGGGTCGGAAGTCAGGTTGGAGGTTTGGTCGGAGTCGGAGAGGGAGTTGGGGTACATCGTGGGGGTCAGAATGGACTTGGCTTCAGCTTATGTGCTGCACCCTCACTAATACCAGTGTCCAAGATTTCAGAGATGGAGTACGACTTAGAGAGTTAGGATCGGACTTAGGAACTAGGCGTGATTCAATATTTGAACTGGGGAATGAAGGCCCCAGTCGGGCAACTTAAATACATATTTGAAATCTAATAATAATTACTCCAGTGATGGGTCTCCAAGGCCAACAGCCTTACATGAGTATGTCTGAGTCCAATGGGGATGGATGTCTGGGTTCCTATGGTGATGCTGATGCATCAATTGGAACCGGAGACGGATGGGTGAGATTCAGCAGTGACAATCGGACAGATAAATGGAGATGTGATGGTTCCCAAATGGAGTATAGATTTCATATGCGCAGGGATCTGAGTGGATTGGATGGGGATCTGGGCGTTAATGAATATAGTCATAACACCACAGGAAGTGAAGCAATAGAGATTTTTATGCTTGTCACGTGTAGTTCACACTTTACTGCTGATGCAATGTAAAGTCAAGATTGACAGGCGTTCAAGGGTTCAGATACTTCAAAGGGGGAAGTAACCTAGTGCCTTAGGACCACGGGTTGAGTGGATTAAAGCCAACAATAATCCCTTCAACGTAAGTGAGTTAATAGACTGTGGTGTTGATTTATTGAAATGCCCACAATTTAACCAACCAATCAATAGCAAAGTACATATTAACCAACCAATCAATAGCAAAGTACATATTAACCTGACTAACCTCAGAGTCTCAATTAAACATGCAAGGTTGTTATGACTATATTCATTAACACCCAGATCCCCGTCCAATCCACTCAGATCCCCACGCACATGAAATCTATACTCCATTTGGAAACCACCACGTCTCCATCTACCTGTCTGATTGTCACCGCCAATTCCACCCATCTGTCTCCGGTTCTGATTGATGCATCAGCATCACCATAGGAACCCAGACATCCATCCCCATCAGACTCAGACATACTCATGTAAGGCCGTTGGCCTTGGAGACCCATCACTGGAGTAATTATTATTAGATTTCAAATATGTATTTAAGTTGCCTGACTGGGGACTTCATTTCCCAGTTTGAATATTGAATCATGCCTAGTTCCTAAGTCCGATCCTAACTCTCTAAGTCGTACTCCGTCTCTGAAATCTTGGACACCAGTAGTAGTGAGGGCACAGCACATAAGCTGAAGCCAAGTCCGTTCCGACCCCCATGATGTAACCAACTCCTTCTCCGACTCTGAGCAAACCTCCGAGTAAACCTCCAACCCAATCTCCGCCCTCCAATCGGACCTAGTGCATAACAGTATATTCGAACTGCCATACTCACTCCTACCAATGCCACGATCCACTGCCAATTCCAAACACGCATGAACCGTCAAGGTGCCCACTCCCAGCATCGACACCATCCCTGAGGTCATCGAAGAACCGACGGACCACATAGAGGCCATCAATGAAGAAGACGACACCCCGCCCTCCCCAAATCTGGTGCAAGCCATCTCCCTGCTTGCCAGCAGCATCCGTAACCCACAAGCCCCTAAGTCCTGGACCAAGGTCTGGGAACCCAGCCCATTTGATGGCTCTGATCCGTGAAAGCTCCAGCCATTCTTGGTGCAATGCTGGCTGAATTTCCACGACCACCCCAATGTGTTCACATCCAATCAGGTGAAGGTCACCTTCGCCATGTCCTATCTCAAGGGCACTGCACTGAACTACTTCAAGCCAGTGCTCATGGACAACTCCGATGACCTGATATGGTCAGAAGACTACTCCGACTTCATCTCTGAACTTCGGACCAATTTCGGTCCTTACAACCCTGAGGCCGATGCCAAGAATGAACTCGATTGACTTTGGATGAAGGAAAATCACAAAATCGCAAAATACATTGTGAGTTTCCAGCAGCTAGCCCCAAAAGTCCAATGGGGCAATGCCGCACTCCGACACCAATTTTACATTGGACTCCCATCCTGCATCAAGGACGAGATATCATGCATCGGTAAGCCGGATACATTGGTTACCCTTCACAAACTCACCCAATCCATCAACGCCCATTATTGGGAACGTCAATCCAAGGTCTCTTGCGAAAATTTGGCTAACAACAAATTGGACAAATCATCGGACAAGACCCCAAAGTCCAACAAGGGCTCCGATAAGAGGACCACCGCCAACTCAGGCCAGAAATCAAATACTGGTAATGCTACCACTTCTGGTTCCAGTCAGAACAACTCTGGCACCAGCAATAACTCCAGAGCTCGCAAGAGTACTCCGGACCTCTCAACCAAGCTGGGGAAGGATGGAAAACTTACCCAGCAGGAATGCCAGCGCCACATGGACAACAACCTCTGTCTGTTCTGCGGAAAGCCTGGCCACCAAGCCAAGGATTGCAACAAGGCAACCTCATCTGCAGCAAAGGCAAAGGGCCATGCCACCAATGCCATGACAGACAAGTCTGACGCAAAAGCAACGGACCCAAAAAAATAGTAAGCAGTCCTATAGCCTCTGTACAGGCTGAGGGCTGCGTTGGTACTCCCCGTATGACAAATGAGGTCTGCCTGAACGCATCCACTCTTTCCCACTCTGACTCCCTTACCCTCCTCGTCTACTCTGACTCCATTCCCGATACCGCTATCCAAGCATTAATTGACTCCGGTTTTACTCATTGTTTCCTCGATTCCTCTTTTTCCAATTTACATAAAACTTCATACCTACACCATAACTCCGATATTGCTCCGATTATTTGATGGCACTACTAATGCTGTTATTTCACGAGCTATAGATCTGTCTATCCATTTTTCTCTTGGAGAAATCCAGAACCTTACATTCTATGTTACTCTGCTTGACTCCAGCTGTTCTGTGGTTCTCAGACATAACTGGCTCACCCGCTACAATCTGTTGATTGACTGGGCATTGGGCAAATCACATTCCGTTCTCCAGTACAGGCTGTGTCATTCCCGATGTCACCAGCAACTTTAGGTGTGAAACTATCTTCCACCCCTGCTGACTCCGCTCCGATAGATACTCTGTCTATCCCGCTGTTTATATCAATGGTGGACGCTATGGTCTTCGCCAGACTAAGCAAACTGGATGGCTCTCACACATTCCAGGTCCACCTCTCCGATCCGATATTCCTCGCCACTCGTTCCACCTGATCAACTCCACCGGACCTATCTATGGTTCCTAAGGAGTATCATGAGTTCGCCGACGTATTCAGCAAGTCTAAAGCCAACTCCCTAGCAGAACACTGACCATACGATCTCAAGATTGAACTGGATGACAACTCCACCCCTCCACTTGGCCCTATCTACTTGCTATCCCAAAAAGAGCTATTGGCTCTCCGAACATTCATAGACAAGAACTTGGCCATGGGCTTCATCCACCCATCCCTATCGCCCCATGGAGCTCCGGTCCTATTTGTCTGCAAAAAGGACGGATCACTCCATCTATGTGTCAACTTCCATGGACTCAACAAGATCACCAAGAAAGACCGATACCCAATACCCCACACCGCAGACCTACTTGAGAGTCCTCGAAAGGCTAAGATCTATTCCAAAATAGATCTCTGACATGCTTACCATCTAGTCCACATCCGAGAAGGTGACGAATGGAAAACAACTTTCCACACACGATATGGATCTTTCGAGTGGTGTGTCATGCCCTTCGGACTAACCAATGCTCTGGCTGCCTTCCAGAGGTTCATGAATGATACCTTTGCCGACCTCCTCAATGTGACTGTCCTCATTTACTTAGACAACATTTTGGTATATTTGAACAACGAAGAAGAACATCAGACACATGTCTGAGAGGTACTCTGACGTCTCTGAAAACATGGCCTCTTTGCCTGTGCTGACAAATGCAAATTCCACTCTGACTTGGTCGAATACCTAGGCTATATCCTCTCCCCAGCAGGATTGACAATGTCCAATGACAAAATCAAAGCCATACAGGGATGGCCAGAATCGTGGAAAGTCAAAGACGTACAGTCCTTCCTGGGGTTTGCCAACTTCTACCGCCACTTCATTCACGGCTACTCCGATATCACCGTTCCACTCACCCGACTTACTAGGAAGGGTATCCAATGGAATTTCACTGATGAATGTAGACAGAGCTTTGAGACCTTGAAAAAGGCCTTTACTTCCGCTCTGATACTGACTCATTGGGTTCCAGATGTTCCTATCCTATTAGAGACCAATGCCTCTGACTATGCACTTGCTGTGATCCTGTCCATCATCTGGAGAGATGATGGACAAGTCCATCTGATCGCTTTTCACTCATGTACATTTACACCCCCCGAACTGAACTATGACGTCCATGACAAAGAGCTCCTTGCCATATATGAAGCCTTCTGGATATGGAGACACTACCTTGAAGGCCCCTCCGATCTGGTGGATGTCATAACTGACCACAAGAACTTGGAATACTTCTCCACAACAAAACTGCTCACCCAGAGACAGGTCCGATGGTCCAAATACCTATCTCAGTTCAATCTCATTATCCGTTCCATCCAGGTTGACTCGGAGCAAAGCCTGACATGTTAACTAGACGCTGGGACGTCTACCCTAAAGAGGGGGGTAGCGACTATGCCACTGTAAACCCACACAACTTTTGTCCTGTGTTTACTAACGAGCAGCTGGCATCGTCCCTACAAGCATCCACCCTCTTGACTCCCACCCTCCAAGCTGTCACCATTATGGACATCGTCCAACTCTGCTCCGACATCTGCTTATCACTCCGATCCGATCCTGTTGCAGTTAAACACTTGGACAACCCTTCTGATTGAAAATGGTCACTTGACCCCGAAGGACACCTCTGACACAACAACTGGATATATGTCCCTGACGCCAATGGTCTCCAACTCCGAGTTTTGCAGTATTATCATGATCACCCAATCTCAGGCCATTTTGGGCAAAATCGCACACAAGGATTAATCTGACAAGACTACATATGGCCAAAAATGCGAGAATACATTCAACACTACTGTAACTCCTGCACCACATGTATGCACTCAAAATCACAAAGGCACAAACCCTATGGAATGCTTAAGCAACTTCCAGTTCTGGAGCAACCATGGGACTCCATCTCCATGGATTTCATAGAGAAGCTCCCCCCATCACTCAGATACAACACCATACTCATGATTGTCGACAGGTTCACTAAACAATCACTATTTATTCTGATGCATGACACCATCACCTCCACCTCACTAGCTAAATTGTTTGTTCTCCACATATTCTCTAAACATGGAGTGTTTTGGAACCATAAACTTCAACCTAAACTGTGGTGTTAATCACAATCTAAGTTTAGCCCGAGGATGTATGACCTTTCAAGGCTAGCAATAAGCTTGAAACTATTTTAACGGAGAACCCAATTAAGAAATTATACTCTGGTGAACAATCATAATCAATGTTGCCACAGGAAGTGAAGCAATAGAGATTTATGCTTGTCACATGTAGTTCACGCTTTACTGCTGATGCAATGTAAAGTCAAAGATTGACAGGTGTTCAAGGGTTCAGATACTTCAAAGGGGGAAGTAACCTAGTGCCTTAGTACCACAGGTTGAGTGGATTAAAGCTAACAATAATCCCTTCAACGTAAAAAGATAGATATGCACTTGAACACTTCCTTCTGAACAAGCGTATTCACTGTACGTGTTTTTCCATGATAGAATCAACAGTCAAGGGATATTAATCTCGTCTCAAAGAGGTGAGTTAATACACTGTGTTGTTGATTTATTGAAATGCCCACAATTGAACCAACCGATCAATCGCAAAGTACATGTTAACCTGACTAACCTCAGAGTCTCAATTAAACGTGCATTATTCTTGACCAATCAATAGCCTAGTATGTATTAACCTGACTAACCTCAGAGTCTCAATTACACGTGTAAGGTTCTTGATCAATGAATAACAATTAATACACTTCAATTTACTGCTCCGAGTAGGCTTGTAGTGTGTTAATTACTAATCAGTACTCCGTATTAACCTCTTCTCCAAGTTTGATTAATATTAGAGCCTGCTGCGCTTGTAATATAATAACTTCTGGCTTCTCCAAGAGTCAATCAAAGTTAATATACACTAAGAGTAGCTGATATAAGCGTGATGCTTATGTGATGATTACTCAATGCTTGAGTAGACACTGCTGTGTGTGGTAAAAAAATCTTATTTATTGCACTGCTGTTGCAGCCCTTTTTATATACATGGACTATCTAGCTTATGTAACTAATCAGAGAACATTCCTGAGGCTTAGGGAAGCCCCTGGAAGGAAAGAGAAGGCTGGGGAACCTTGTGGAAGGTCCAGGAAGGTGTCAGAACCTTCTGTGGCCACTTTTGGCTGAAGTGCGCGAACTCCGATGATTATGTAATGCGCGCGCGAGTGCTCGTTGGAGTTGAATGACAGATTATATCAGCAACCAATCCCTTGTGTACACTTGTGGGCTCAAATACACAAAAAAGCGAAATATAAGTACATTCAATAGAACATTTGAAATACCTTTAAACTACTAAATAATAATCCTTATTTGAAGTAGTTTAGAACTGCATATACCCCAACATGGAGTCCCATCGCATGTCACATCCAATCAGGGCTCGGAGTTTGTCTCCTCCTTCTTCTGCACATTAGGAAAGGCTCTCAACATGAAGCTTCATTTCACCTCTGGATACCATCCTGAAGGAGACGGACAAATGGAACAAATGAATCAGTCCCTGGAGCAATATCTCCAAATCTATTGTAACTATCAACAAGACAACTGGGCTGATCTACTTCTGATCACAGAGTTTGCCTACAACAACGCTCTGAACACAACTACTGGCATCTCTCCATTCTTTGCTAATAAAGGCTATCATCCAAACATCTCCATCCACCCTGAGAAAGAACTTGCCTCCACCAAAGCCTGCCAATTCATAACCGACCTTGATCAACTACACCAACATCTCCAAGAAACCATCTCCGATGCCCAGAAACAATATCAAGTCTCCACAGACCGACGCCGCATTCCAGCTCCGGACCTGCAAATCAGAGACAAAGTATTCGTTAAGGCCGAACACTTCCAGACCACCCGTCCATTGAAGAAACTCTCTGAGAAATACTTAGGTCCTTATGAGGTCATTGCTCACGCAGGCAGCAGGTCCTTCACCCTCCGCCTCCCTGACCACTTCCAAGCAGTTCATCCAGTCTTCCATATATCAATGCTTGAACCTGCTACTACAAACAAGATCTCCGGTCACACGCAACCCCCACCTCCCCTGATCATCATCGAAGGAGATAATGAATATGAGATATCTGAGATCCTGTACTCGAAGATCGACTGTCGATACAAGTGCAAGCTCCAGTACTTAGTCAAATGGACTGAATATGAAGGCACCGATGAAGAGTCCTTATGGATCTCCACGTCCGAACTCGATCATGCATCCAAATCCATCTCTGACTTTCACTCCACTTATCCAGACAAACCTGGCCCTCTTATGAATCTTTAAGTTCAATTACTAATGCTAATTCTATTATTTCGCATTGTCATTTATTTACAAGTCACAAGGGAAATTACAAGCCTGCCCAAAAAACTCCGAAGGAATCACTCTGCCTCACTTTTCTCCCCTCTGAAATTCATTTTCATTTTCATTTTTTATACATTGTGTTTCCTTTTCCCCTTCCCCTTGTCTACCTCAGGCTCCATCTCCAACTCATCATCACTCCCTACATCCGACACCCAATCTTTCTCATCCCCCATGTCCGAATCCTCATCCAAAGGGGCCATGAACTTCCGCAGCCGATGTAACTCAGCCATCCACCAACCCTCCAGAACCTCCTTCTGTTTCATCGTCTTCACCAAGTCCACTAGTAACCCCTCCGTCCACCGGAGGTGCTCTGTACCTGCACCGGTCATTGCCCCTTCTGATCCAACACCGCTACCCCCAGCTGCCACAGCCCCCGTCTCCGTCTGCCGCTTTTTGGTTGGACAACCTTCCGATTCTTTCTCTGCCCCTCCTTGTACCACTAGTCGGGGCTTGAACTTTCCATTGATCCTACACCCTCCTTTCCGACCCTGACAACGATCACAGGACCGAAGGTGGCAAGTTGGGCCAGTAGTGTTTTGGAACCTGCAAAATTATGATGTTAGGGAAAACTCTAAATCACCACAATTCCGTGAATGAACAGCTGAGAAGAATATCAAATCCTACTGCAGCACAACTCCAGAAACGATTTAACATTTGTACTTTGGTTACAATCCATTGTAATGGTCAATGCAGACGATACGCAGGAAGGTAACATTTCTTAGCAGTAGGGAATGAATAAGACTTCCAGAGTCTAGAGTTCATGGACGCTTAGGGGTCCAGATATTCTGAAAAGAGGGGAATGCACTTAGAGGCTAGAGGAAGTAGGTGGATGAATCCGACCATTTAACCAGTGACACTCTGAAGCGGGTAACAGCAATGTGTGAAGTAGTCTAGCAACTGCTTCACACAAGTTCAAGATCCTAATGCTCTGCAAAGGCAGTACACACTAGTTACTTAAACAAGAGCACTAATGGCAGGACTATCAACAGACAATCTCACCCTGTAGATTCATAGTCACATGAGGTAGATACTACACTCACGCCCAAAGCAGGACAATCACTACTTCAAGTGCAATTGAATACAGTTACATAACTGTAAGCGACCCTTGAACTGGACAATCAACAGTTACTGAGATATAGAGGATGACACTGTATGTCACTCTAGTCACACTGATGTGCAAATGATGGGGTAGAAATGGTTATAAATTTCAGAGGCAGAATGGCCTCCTTTTATATTGTATTTACAGGAGCTGACTAATACTACTGGAAGCTAGTGGAATAAGTGAGAAGGGGGTGGAAATTTCCTAGTCAATGAGCTGCTTGGATTTGCTCTGACTCATGGCATGAGTCATGGAAGGAGTCATGCCATGAGTCATGGAAGGAGTCATGCCATGAGTCATGGAAGGAGTCATGCCATGAGTCATGGAAGGAGTCATGCCATGAGTCATGGAAGGAGTCATGCCATGAGTCATGGAAGGAGTCATGCCATGAGTCATGGAAGGAGTCATGCCATGAGTCATGGAAGGAGTCATGCCATGAGTCATGGAAGGAGTCATGCCATGAGTCATGGAAGGAGTCATGCCATGAGTCATGGAAGGAGTCATGCCATGAGTCATGGAAGGAGTCATGCCATGAGTCATGGAAGGAGTCATGCCATGAGTCATGGAAGGAGTCATGCCATGAGTCATGGAAGGAGTCATGCCATGAGTCATGGAAGGAGTCATGCCATGAGTCATGGAAGGAGTCATGCCATGAGTCATGGAAGGAGTCATGCCATGAGTCATGGAAGGAGTCATGCCATGAGTCATGCCATGAGTCATGGAAGGAGTCATGCCATGAGTCATGCCATGAGTCATGGAAGGAGTCATGCCATGAGTCATGGAAGGAGTCATGCCATGAGTCATGGAAGGAGTCATGCCATGAGTCATGGAAGGAGTCATGCCATGAGTCATGGAAGGAGTCATGCCATGAGTCACCATTACTCAAATAACTCGGTCAATACTTTGTTTCTGGGCTGATCAGCACAGCTATGGGTAGGCACAGCTTCTATTGAACTCTCCACTGAAAATGGAGTCAGGAGGTGCAGTGGTTGCAAAGATATTGAGCATTTACTGGCAGTGGTGACCAGATTGAGTCGGAGATTGAAATGAGTCATGTGATTGAAAATGAGTCAGTTGTCTGGGTGACCCCAGCTGACTTTAAAGCTGCTGACATCTGCGAAGGTTTGTGGGTCCATGTGGGTCCCAAACTTCACCCAGCAGAACAATAAGTTTGTAGACACATTTCTGCATGGAAAATTCAAAAAAATATGAAAAAAATAGAGAATATTTGAATGGCCCTGAATCAAGAGAAAGCAGCAAATATATGCTGATATTTTGAGGCCATGAAGCGAAATTGTACAGTTTCAGGACTTTAAACAAGATCTTTTAAGGGAAAACCAGTTCCCATACAGGTAGGCCACACACACTCCACGCCTGTGTCACGACAAGTCGCAAGTTATGCTGGGCCCACTGAATGGCTCCACTGGAGCCAGAGCCTTGGGTGGTCCACCCCTTCTCAATGCGGCCTCCAAGTGTTCCCTCTCCTCCTCCTTGTCCTGCTGTTCTGCCGCTGCCTTCTCCATCTCATGCTTGCGAAGCTGGATCACCGACCTAGCAACACACAGCTCCGCTCTTTTGCAAGCCTCGACCATGGCTACCCAAGCCATCTCCTCATAACAATTTGAGGTCAGATCCGGCTCTGCATCCGTCCCGACATCCACACCCGCCTTGGGCTCCACATTTGCATCGAGCTCCATATTGGCATCATGCTTGCCAAAGGGTTTGACATTGTTGAGGATAAGACCTCAATCATGCCCCTCCTTTTATGTCTCCAGACCCCAGTATAACTTCAACTGCACCCAACCGTCTCACCTATTCAATCCATGGACATGAGGCCTCAGAGGCTCGGCCTTAAATGGAGAGATACTGTTATGACTATATTCATTAACGCCCAGATCCCTGTCCGATCCACTCAGATCCCCACGCACATGAAATCTATACTCCATTTGGAAACTGCCACGTCTCCATCTACCTTTCCGATTGTCACCACCGATTTCACCCATCCGTCTCCGGTTCTGATTGATGCATCAGCATCACCATAGGAACCCAGACATCCATCCCCATCAGACTCAGACATACTCATGTAAGGCCGTTGGCCTTGGAGACCCATCACTGGAGTAATTATTATTAGATTTCAAATATGTATTTAAGTTGCCTGACTGGGGACTTCATTCCCCAGTTTGAATATCGAATCACACCTAGTTCCTAAGTCTGATCCTAACTCTCTAAGTCGTACTCCGTCTCTGAAATCTTGGACACCGGTAGTAGTGAGGGTGCAGCACATAAGCTGAAGCCAAGTCCGTTCTGACCCCCATGATGTAACCGACTCCTTCTCCGACTCCGAGCAAACCTCCAAGTAAACCTCCAACCCAATCTCCACCCTCCAATCGGACCTAGTGTGTAACAAAGGTTCTTGATTATAACCAATTGCCCAATACGTGATAATTTGACCAACCTCAGAGTCTCAATTACACGTGTAAGGTTCTTGATCAATGAATAACAATTAATACACTTCAAGTTACTGCTCCGAGTGGGCTTGTAGTGTGTTAATTACTAATCAGTTACGCTGTATTAACCTCTTCTCCGTGTTTGATTAATATTAGAGCCTGCTGCACTTGTAATACAATAGCTTCTGGCTTCTCCAAGAGTCAATCAAAGCTAATATACCTTAAGAGTAGCTGATATAAGTGTGCTGCTTATGTGACGATTACTCAATGCTTGAGCAGACACTGCTGTGTGTGTGTGGTAAAAAGATATTCTTTATTGCACTACTGTTGCAGCCCTTTTTATATACATGGACTATCTAGCTTATGTAACTAATCAGAGAATATTCCTGAGGCTTAGGGAAGCCACTAGAAGGAAAGAGAAGGCTGGAGAACCTTGTGGAAGGTCCAGGAAGGTGTCAGAACCTTCTGTGGCCACTTTTGGCTGAAGTGCATGAACTCTGCTGCTTATGTAATATGCACGTTGTTTGCTTGTGCGCAAGTGCTCTTTGGGGTCACATGACAGATTATATCAGCAACCAACCCATTGTGTATACTTGTGGGCTCAAATACACAAAAATGTGAAATATAAGTACATTCATTAGAACATTTGAAATACCTTTGAACTACTAAATAATAGTCCTTATTTGAAGTAGTTTATAACTTCATATACCCCAACAGGCAACAGACTGCTGAGTTGCATCAACTGTGGAAGTTCATGGCACAAGCACATTGGTGCTGCATAAATAGAATTTGATAGGGAAAAGGTGGTTCCCATCCAAATAATATTAATGTTGTTAAACATACTCACACTATACACACTAAAGACAGCCATCCCTAATAACCCATATAGAATTGGGCTTATTACTATCAGTGGGCTTCAAGATTGGAACCCTATATGCTATAATGCTTTCAAAGGATTTGTCTAGCAGCAGCATCCATAGAAATGGACAGTTGTTACAAGCACAACCCAATAACAGGGTTGTGCATGCAGTTACATCCGGCATATAATGTGCCATGATTCACCTACTAGAACCTGAATGTAGCATGCAACTAAGCCGAATCGACGCCGTTACTCGCCGAACAGGCTTTCGTATGACAACCTATGAGAACAATTAATCTCCAAAATATATCAATGTTACCAACAGGGGTAAATGCGGAGGTTGATGCTTATACATGAACATGGCTACGGATACAGTGCTTGCGAGGGTCGAGATAGCGAGTTGGTGCTAATTCTAAACGGTAAAGGACTCGCCACATCCGCATGCATCCTTCACATTGGGATTTCTAAATGCAAATTTCGAGCTAATGCATGGCCAAACGAGTGTAAGCTATGATCCCATAATAGAATACATGTGGGGCTCACCTTAACCTGTCCTCCTGCCAATCCATCTCAGAGCCTATTATCGAAAACAGAGCCTTGCTGTCTATGAGTACTTTAACTCCATCTTGTTCGATGACCTCGTCAAATCTACCCGGCTTCTCGACGTACTCCAGGTGATATGACATTCCTGCGCAGCCTTTGTTGCGTACGCCAATCCGTATTAATTGTGGTGTAGGACCAGTTACTAACGCACGCAACCGGGATACAGCCGTTGGTGTCTGAATGGTGTGAAAGGTCAGATATATCATTTTTCGGTGACTTGACTGGCAAGTCTTTTTACCAAAGTGATGGCGGCCTTGCTAGCTCGTAGCCGTGGCCGCTGTCTCGCAGCCCGAGGTGGTGTAGGTTTGGTCATGGTCAAGAAACGAAATAGATGTCGGGAAACCCGTGCTTCTAACAGCACGGCACGATGTGGTAGCATACGAGACGCGTGTACTAGTGACGAGGATGCTCTGAGCGACGGTAGTAGATAGGCCATAGGATGCAAGAATAGGGAAGGAAAACGGCCAGTCAGTCATACTTGCATGACACAACGCAAGCCCGGCTACCTCCGAGCCAATCAGATTACATCCATTTACGAGAGTGGCGCACGTAATTTATTCTTCCAATACCCGGTGTAATACACAGTTATAGAACGCCTACAACTACCTGGAATATGACAATGTTAAAGACAACTTAAGATTGTGAGAGTGCGAGAAAGTATGGAAACTGACAAGCAGAAAATGTTCCTACCTACGTCTCAAGGAACTCCTTAGGCATGTCTGCAAATGCCGCTGCACCGACACCTAGTAGCCCTAACTGCATAATACAAGTCTGTGTTTGACGATACAACCGCTCAAGAGCCGGATGTGGAGGCCTCCCTTGAGATTCTGAACCAGTGAGTCAGCGACGCAGGGTGAAAAAAACAAAAATAAAACGAAAAGCATATCGCACCAAGGATCGCGCGATTAACCTCCTCTGCTAATTGGTCTCGAGAAGCCTGGCCAGCCACCTCCTTCACCGCCTCCGGCACGTTGGGATCATCTGCCAGTGGATCATCATATGCAACAAGGGATAATGTCAGCTTGTGGACCTCTTGTACTTCTGGACGTGTGTCCGAACAGTACTGTGCCTGGAGAGACTGTCCATTGGCTATTGCATGCTCCAACGCCACTTGATATGGTGTCTTTAAAAGAGAGCTGGATGAAGGAGAGCTAGACGAAGAGCTGGACGGAATATTCTTGATCTTGTACTTGTTGGAAAATGGCGGGATTGCGGCCGTTGTTCCATTGAGAACGGCACCGTTGGGGCTACTGTCGTCGTCAATATCCATGGATTCTTCATCAGGAGCCGCTGCTCCGTTGTTGACAGAGCCATTACCCCTCCCCTCTTCCCCTCGCAATTTCCGCCAAGCCGCCGCTGCCTCAAGGGCTAGCTCCACAAACTTGCGACAACGAAGTTTGAACAGAATGATGCCTCCTTCACGTTCCAGAACACTGGGGTAGCTGCTCCGAGTCTCCTCAAGCGCCGTATCAATGTCACCTTCGACGATTGAGTGTACAATCTTCTGTCGCCTGAGGGTGTCACTCTGCATAATTGAGGTACCAGCACCTAACCCCCACTCAATCTTTGCTGCCTCTGTGCTATGTGACATGGTAGGGGCACCCAACGAAGTAGCAGGGGGTTTCACATCGTCTCCGTCAGCTTCCGTTTCCATCGTGAGATCTTCGACAGGGGGCACCACATTCTGTGTAGAACAAAGGGCACTCCGGCGGTCACACTGTGTCTTGAACGCGCGGGCAGTCTTTGCATAGCCATGATGTGCAAGATATGCCAGAACGAGTTCGTTGATTTGCCTGGATAGTTCCAATGATTCTTGACTGGCATGCGATGTTGTTGCTACCGCCGTCGACACGGCCACACCTCCATCCTCGTTGGATACCTTAAAAGCCCCGGAGTCATCTCGAACAGACCAATTCACAGGAGTTGACTGGATCCGGGCCCATGTCCGGTTTCGTACTTGTTCCACGTGAGAATCAATGTCAAATGTGAACGGATCATGGCCGAAATTAGCTCTTATAGCTTCTCCGGGCGTCCGCAATCCGACAGTGGGATATAAGTCTGTCGCAGTGCCGGTACCTAAATTCTCAAAAACCGGTCCTGAAACACTCGGTCAGCTACCAAATCAGAACTTGTCATCACTGAATTACCCAAGTATCTGCCGTTCTTAGTAAAGAAAGCTCGGCCTGAACTGTAGTCTATGCCACAACCAACAACATCACCCGCTAATGAAGTAGTCCTGAGTGGTACAAAACAACATGGCATGGTCTGTACTTACTCGTAAATTTAGGACCATATGGAGAACCTTCGCGCTCCGAGGCGAAAGAATTACCATCATCCCCATGGTACCCCCACGAGTGACCTTCCCAGCCAGGTAATCGTGAGAGTCGGACAGCATCCGTTCCAAATCTGCAATGACATTCAGAAATTGCTATGAGGAGCAACATTGATAGCATCCTTACCCAATGCTAATATGTCTGCGAGATGTGAATAAGTGACATGTATTTCAAGTATGGAATGACAACCCACCCTTTCTGGCCCTTGCTAAGAATCTCTATCTCGTAATAATATATTCCGCAAGCAGCTGGGATCGGAAAATTTGTCCTAGCCGCTGCTGCATCTTTTTCACCGCCAGAATTCGGACCTGGTAGACCAGGATACACATCCAGATCAGAAAATGACATTTGAAAGAGATGTTATGCCACCAACCATGAAATGTCAGATCTCGACCATCTACAGAAACTGAGAGGCTTGTGCACCGATCTTCGTGGCTCCACCGTGTAGGAAGATGCACGCACGTATCCACAACCTTTCGCGATGCCAAACGTGAGGGAGGAGCACTTCGATCTCTTTCTCCGGTACTTGCATTGCTCTCTTCATCACTGTCCATATCACGAGACGGGGTGGGTATGTCGCGTGATCGTCGCAAGCTTGTCGCAGCTGCTCCTGCATGCAGAGAATCGAAACGATACATATCCGGTGGAATTTCAGAGCTTGGCTCGCTCTGAATGCAGTATCGCAGAGCCGAGTGCTCGAGGTAGGATGGCCGAGGGAAAGATACAACATGGGACGGTGGTGGGACGACGGTATTTGTGGGTGACGGCGTAGAAACGGCTCTGTACGTGCTTGTAAGGGATGTTGTTGCAGAGTTGCTGGGACGGCGAGCATGAGAAGGGGATGAAGGTGGTCGACCACCCACGACGCTAGGTGCATGGCTAGATGACGCGAGTGTTTCTCGTCCAGCAATGTTGCCCCGCACAACGCGGGGCACTAAACTGTTTGAGACACTACGTCGTGGCGACGGGGAAGCTGGCAGGACAAATGTGCCTCTGGAGCTTAGAAAACCGTTCCCTAGTGCATTATCTCCATGGGTCGCAGAGACAGACAAATGCCCGGCTTGAGAATTACGTCGACCAGCAGGTTGATTAGGAGTACCGCCGGGGCGCTGTGTCCGTGAACTAGGTGATTGCGGATTCAAATCGAGTAACTCCTCGAGTCTTGAGTGTGATGTAGGGCTTGTATGAAGCCCGGCAGGGGATCTTGAACTGCGACCCGCCATGGAAGATGCGGAGAAGAGTGCGGAGAGCACGAGGTTCCCTGAGCGGGATTATAATGAGTTGAACCTGACCGGGAAACGTCACACAGAGTTGGGCCCTTATGAAAGAAATTCAAATGCGGTTACAAGAGCAACACCTGCACAATTGGGCTCTCCTACACAACTCTAGTCCTTCCACCTAGTCATCATAGGCGCATAATAGGCGCGCTGTAGTATACTTCGGAGTTCAGAGCTCACGCGTCGAGTCACCTACTATTACTACTATCTCATATGCTTTCAAGTATCTCGAGCAATCCGATTTGTTTCGAGTCAATTAGAAGGAGCAAACAAATCAAGTATGAACATAGGGAAAGAATTGACCCAGGTCTAGCCCTAGCCTAATGCAATGACAAAGAAGTCGAGAAAGGTCGTACATCAAATGGGAAGACAAGCAGGCAAGAAGGCGAAACACGGCCTACACATTACACGCGAGAATCGAGTGACACACTCAGTTCTGGCGCGAGATCGCGAAAGACCGACGACCCTGCTAATAAAAACATTAGCCACCGGCATCCACAACCTTGTCCGAGTCAACTACATACCTTGCCTTTGGCCCCAATCGCAGGCTTGGCAGCCTGTGCAGCAGCACCCTGTGCAGGGACCGCAGTAGCAGCAGCAGCACCCGCACCGGCCTTAGCACCACCAGCACCCGCACCAGCCTTGGCACCACCAGCACCCGCACCAGCATTGGCAGTACCGTTGTTCGTAGCACCGGCGCCGGCATCGGCAGTACCGTTGTTCACAGCACCGGCACCGGCATTGGCAGCACCACCAGCACCTGCAGCATTGGCAGTACCGTTGTTTGCACCGCCAGCAGCTTGGGCAGCAGCCTGAGCGGCGGCATCGCCGACAGTGAACTATAGACGTGATAACGTAAATATCTGCCAGGCTTGCAGGCACATGGGCTTACATAGACAGCATCATCGAAAGAGCCGTGTTGGGCAACGGGGCCAATGACGGGTTGATGGTTAGCAGCGGTGTTGATAGAGAACACACGGTAAGTGCCAGCAGGAAGACCCTTGGAGACGACCGCGGAGAGCACACCGCCTGCAGCGGGAGCGTTCAAGCCCCTACAGAAGTCAATGCATGTGAGGAAATGGGACAGCTACACAAGGCGGTGACGCACTGGAAGAAAGCAAACACATTGGGATCCAAAGGTTGCGTTGAGGTCAGGCTAGGCAGGCTCTGAATGACGATGTGCGAGTGCCCAATGATCTGGCCCTGGCCGTTGAGAGCTTGTGGGGCGGCGAAGTAGTTGGTATTGGGGTTGACGAATGCACCAGTCTGCATTCCCTGGATTGCCATCTTGACAGTGAACGCGGTGTTTTCACCAACATTGCCCAAGTTCAAGGGGAATTGGAATTTGCATGCCGGTTGGTTGGTCTTAGCGGGGATGTCTCCCATAGGAACGGGGTTGCACGAGCCTCCTTGTATTTGCAAACCATTGGTGATGGTCTTTCCGATACAGGAGTTAATAAAGTTGTTTGTGGAAGTTGCGGAAGCGACTTGGCCAGCTTCAGTGCCATTGCCATTCAAACCATTCTGAGCAAGGTTCGGGCCAATGACAGAGGGATCCAAAGTCAAAGACGTCTGCGGGTCGCCTCCCTGCATGTGTGGAATAGACAATCAACGAATAATCATACGCAGATGAGAGAAACGCGAACGTACAGCAGCAGCCCCATTGTTAGTGTTAGTGGCGTTGTTAGCATCGTTGGCGTTGTTGGTGTTCGTCGCGTTGGCTGCATCAGATGCTGAGCTGGCATTAAGAGTGCTGTTTTGGCCAGCAACAGCTCCAGCAGCGCCGAAAGCAGCACCCGCACCGGCAGCTCCACCGGCCGCACCAGCCTTACCAGCTCCGCCGCCCTGATTGCCGCCACGACCTCCTGCAGGGACGATTAAATTAGATGAACTGGGGGATTTCCAGTAATCGACACCCACCGGCTCTGGCTCTCTGATGATCCAAAAGAATCACGAATTAGTGTCGGTATCGAGACAGTTGCTATGAGAAACAGTAGACTCACGCCTCGGGCTCTACGAGCGTCCAAAGTTGCGCTCGGAGCTGCTGAGACCTGCAGCACAAGGAAAGGAAGGACGACGAAAAGCGTTGAAAGAGCACCAGTGAACTTCATTGTCTTTGAAAATATGCAAGGGCCGTTGGGAAGAACGAATGAATACGGTCAATTGGGGACGGTTTCCCGCTGTAAAATGCTAAAGAGGGGACGTGAGATGGGGAAGGAGAGAGAGAGGTGATGAAGACATGCCTGCTCGAGAAAGAAAAAAGGCAAGGACAAGAGCAGCGCGGCTGCGTCAAAGAATGTGGTAAAGGGGCAAATGGGGGAAGAGTTGGCGAATAGCATCTGTTGTGAGACAGGTCTTTTATAAGGAAGGCACTGGTGTGAGACAGCTGTAGTTGCCATCCACTGAATAAGGCAAGGTTTGATATCGGTTGCAAGGACCTTGATCATGTAAGTGGTTCTTTGGGTTAAAAAATCCCCCCGGTCTCCGTTGAATTCCCACTAGCCACAAAACCCCCATTGTCGCCCCCATTGTCTCCCTGTCCCCTTACTCTTGGGCATTCCGTGTCCATAGTCCCTTGTCAAGCTCTTTGAGCACCGTATGCTGTGGCGCTGGTGCATCAGGTGTCATTCTCGCCAAAGGTAACTGTCATACTAAAAATAGGACCGGTGGTTACTACATACAATATTGTCAATAATTAACCGCGGAGCAGATGGTTGTCTGGCGGTTTCCTAACAGCGTGTCTGCACCGCTAGTAAAAACTGCTGCACAGCGTCTCCCTCCTTGATGCTCTGTTTCTCAAAGTGTCGCTCCGACAACGTCGCAAGCACGTCACGCACTGCCTCTGCGTCTGCCAGGACCGGCGCGCGTCGACTCCGCGCATCCTCTTCTTGAAGCCGCGAACTCCGGCGACGGTTTGCGTCCTTTGGATCCCGTTTTGGTCTATTCGCTGGTGTGGTCGCCGCTGGGCTCGGCGCCCGAGGCGCGCCGGCCGGGACATTCAAAAGACTCCGCGGCAGCGGTGGATTCTCAGTAGAACACGGAGAGGGATACAGCACAGGAACTGCGTCTGCTTGCACCAGATAACGATGTAACGCGTCCACGGGCAATGAGTGAAAGTCGATCTAGTACAGTGCAAACGTGTGGTTAACTATCCATCTGACGGTCCCGTAAATGCCGCGAATATGGCTCACTGTGAGTAAACCAGGTTCCCCGTCTCCCGAACCTCTCTCGGTCCTCTTCGCAAACGTCCCAGCCAGATTAGATCCTCCTGACTGGGGCTCGACGCGTTTTCGCTTCGCTCGCGGTTCCACCACACCCTCCAGCTTATCCCCTCCCCGTTTTGCTCCCGCGGATGGCCCGATGAACGGACTGTCATCTGCGTTGAGCCGCTTGCGTGCCGTCGGGCGCGACTTTGAGCCTGCTGGCCGTGGTTGCATAGTGGAGATTCAAGTTCTTCAGAGAACACGTTACGTTACGCATGCACGATCGTCGAGGATGCGAGACACCACGTGACCTTCATCGGAGCTTGAATTTGCTTTTTTTTCAGCTACAGTATTTGCACATCATGGTTACCGAGAGTAGAACGTGAAGAGTCTGGCTTAATAAACAGGTTGAGCATTTTCGCACGTTCTTCAATCAAAGTTGTAGCGCCGTCTTCCATCTGCTTCACGTCGTTTCGCTTACGTAGTCAGATCAACATTGACTTGTTACACGGCGTAGATCACAGGTAGACCTCACGCTCCACCGGTGATCATCGCCATGTCAACTTTTGGGACCTTGTTTCGTGTCACAACATATGGCGAAAGCCACTGTGCATCAGTTGGTGCCATAATTGATGGAGTTCCACCTGTCAGTCGTACAGGTTTTGCAGAGAATCATCTATATATTCATGTCTTATAGGGACTGCAACTCTCTGCAGCTGACATTCAAGTTCAGTTAAGCCGTCGTAGACCTGGTCAAAGTAATTTGACCACGCCTGTAGGTTTCGTACTGACAACCCAGTTATTGAAATTAACAAATCGCATTCTACAGCGCGATGAAAAGGATCTGGTCCACCTCCAGTCTGGAATAGAGCATGGAGTGACTCTCGGCACACCGATCTCGTTGCTTGTGCGCAATGAGGACCAACGGCCCAAAGATTATTCTGAGACAGACCTCTACCCGCGCCCGAGTCACGCTGACTACACGTACCTCGCAAAATATGGTGTCAAGGCTAGCAGTGGTGGCGGCAGAAGCAGTGCGCGAGAGACTATAGGTCTGGCTCCACCCAGCACTTCAATCTCAACTATTCACGTGGCATTTGTAGGTCGTGTTGCGGCAGGTGCAATTGCTGAAAAATACCTGCGCGAAGCACACGGTATCGAAATAGTTGCTTTCGTCTCATCTGTTGGAAAAATTCGTCTTCCTTCTTCTATCTCGTCATCAGCCGGAGACGAAGACGATGATGATGTCGAGGACGCGCTGACGCCCGAGTTTCGTAAACTTCTCGCGACCGTCACTCGTGACGGGGTTGACCGCTATGCTACGCGTTGTCCTCACCCCGCGACTTCTGAGCGTATGACCAAAGTATGTGCTTAGCCATCGTATGAGATGCATTGCCGAAAAGTCTCCTTTAGCGCATCATTCGTGCCAAAGACGCCATGGACTCAATTGGTGGAACCATCACTTGCGTCGTGCGAAATGTCCCAGCTGGTCTCGGCGAGCCTGTATTCGATAAACTCGAGGCGAAACTTGCTCACGCCATGCTCTCGATTCCCGCCACAAAAGGATTTGAAATTGGCTCGGGATTCCGTGGAACTGAGGTGCCTGGATCAAAGCACAATGATCCTTTCATTGGCCTCCCAGATGGCCGTCTTGGCACTGCGACTAACTGGAGTGGCGGCGTCCAAGGCGGCATCTCAAATGCGGAGGATATCTACTTTAAGTGGGAGGCTTTGCTGTTTGTTTCTGTGCTTTTGTTGATGTCCATGTGGGTGCACTAGAATCGGGTTCAAAAGCCCAGCGACTATCTCCCAGGCCCAAGCAACAGCCCAGTATGACGGTACCGCTGGCCAACTCGCCGCACGGGGTAGGCATGACCCTTGCGTTGTTCCGCGTGCCGTTCCTATCGTCGAGGCGATGGCCAGCCTCGTTATTATGGAGTGAGGTGTTTCAATACATTCCCAGCTGATATTTGACTTACAGAACGCTGCTAGTGCCTTACTCGTACAAAATGCACGGAGCAAGTCTGCATCGTTGCTCCCTCCAGTTACGACATTACCACCAACAATGGTCTTACCGCCTGCGGCTCCAGTGAATGGGTTATGATCAGTCTCACCCCCCACAGGAACCTAACAGAGCTATTTGAGCGGCAATCAGTTGTATCGGTATAGCGTTAGACTATTTGATTATATCACCATACAACCATACAGCCCACCCATTAGATTTTGTCGTCAGACCCACAATTAACGTGTAATTGCCATCTGACAATATTGTGCTAAACATGGCATATAAAATCCGTGGCATCACCTTTCCATGACCACGCGAATGCATATTAGCATGCTACTAAACTACTACGCAGCACATCACGAGCCTCGCGAATTTGATAAAAATATGTCTTGCCGGTTGTAAACAAATTAGCTTTATAATTTAGTCCGAAGTAACGCCACGTGGTCTGCCATTCATTGAAGCCTTCCGCAAGACTCGATTCTTACATGTGTGTTCGTGCAGCCCACGTCTAAATACATGGACAATAAAGATAATGCAAGAGCACAAGATATTCGTTGGGAGACAGTCAAGACAGAAGAAGAAGAATATCTCGATAAGCTTCGTGAGCCCACTTGTTACGCTAGATTCTGGCGCCTCCCGTTCACATGGCATCACCATAGAGTCGAAGCTCACCCATGTGATGGATGCCTTCCAGAAACCACCCAAGGAGATCAATAACACATTAGATCCAGATGAGCTACAAGGCACCCAGGTCGCTCTTCCCAGCGATGACGACGAGGGATTACACCTAATGTACGACTACCCGCATGAAGCGGCAGGCGACGAACTCTCCACGCAACCTACATCTTCATCTTCTCAGCCTCTAAAAATTGATGTCACGCCAGACCTAGACGCTTCGCCCACTCACCAGAGAACAGTCCGTTTTCGGTCTCGTGTGCGCATCACCTCGGGCGTACGCTCTGTCTCCCACTCATCTTCATGTGGCTCAGTCTCGTCTTCCATCTCGGTACCTTTGCGGGGCCCCAACGACCCCCATGTGTCCACGAGTATAGCACCACTTAGCGATATGTTACCTTCAGAGGTAGCCAACGCGTGGCTGAGCAGCCTTTCTTCTCCCCGCAGGGCAAGCCGTGACCGACACGAGAAACGGAAATGCCTTGCAAGCCCACGTTCACTGCAGGTGGACGAACGTACTCCTTTCGCTTCAGCTAGTCAGTCTGGATCACGGAGATCATACACCGAACAGTGTGAGGATGAAGCAGAAGAGGACAACGATGCCGAACTCGATCGACTCCGAGCAGCTGCCAGAAAAACAGAGGAGCAAGTCATGTTTGGAAAATGGCCTTGGAGAGTCCTTGATCGTCATGTATGTCCTCCACTAGGTTTCTTCTTTGCCTCGCTCACCACCAAACCCATGAACAGTGGTGGTGGTGGAAAATTGAACCCATCGTATGCTGCTGCTCCCAGTTCGACGACGAATCCGACGTTGAATGAGAGATTATGGAACACCGAGTCCACTGTAACATTACAAAGTATTACCAAGTTCCGTCCTTTTTAGTAGGCTCAACCTGCCTTTGTCTGTTCGGCATTCCTTCATCTTTGGGTATATTGTATTTTACATTTCGCACACAGACCGGCGGAGGAATACAGGTCACAATCTTTTGGAGTCCCCAGCATGTCACAGTACCAAAGCAATATACCCGTTTGAAATCCACAGTAGACCCAAGACGGTTACAAGTCTCTCTCGTATCTCACGGCCCATGTGGTCTAGGCTGTGATCCAGCACTCGAGCGTTCTACCACACTACTGATCCACATTCTAGGTATTATCCTAGTACTCCCTCTCTCCTGTCACTCGGAGAACGAGCTCCCAGGCAGCAATTTCATCACTTACACGATAACTGGGAATGAGAAACCTTGAAAAGTACTATTTCAAGAGACTAGATACAAAACATTTCCAAGTATTGTAAAAGGACTCAATAAACACAACGCGCCAAAAAAAGAGAGATACGAAAGCACTTTCGGCACAAGCATCTGTTGATGCCACTGCGTAAAAAGTCCATGCTTATCTACAGTTATCATACTCCAGGCAGGGTGAAATCAGGGAAATTGGGCCAATTTCCTAGCTGGGCAGGATCCCCACCGATTCGGACCCACTGCGACCAAGAAGGCGTTGGTCCATCTAGCACAAAGAGTTGGTGCCAACCCGGAGGGGAGATGTGAGCGTTCGGAGGGGCAGTAATGGTGCAAGTAGAGCCGGAACAGGTGAATTCAGGGAAAATTGTACGTTGACCCTGGATCGAGTGTCAGAATTACACTTATATCACGCAAAGCAGGTACTCACAAATGAATTTCCATGGGTGCTGCTCACAGCTGAAAGATAGTTATTGCACATGAAACAGAATAACAGACAAGTTGTCCACATACCAGATAAGAGGGAAATGCGTGTTCCTGCATGCTCAGGGGTAACGACGTTGGTGATCTGATACTGTCCTCCATAAGCCCAATCTGTCTCCGTGATATTGAACGTAGGTTGAGTCGTTCCAGTAGCCAGATACGGCGGGATATACACTTCAACGCGATATTCCTCTGGGAATGGTCCACCGTCTGGGTTCGGGTCAGATCCTGATACGAGAACACGTCCATCCTGTAGTAGAATCGCTTCGGAGTGATACAGCCGCGGGACAATAGTCGTATTCAGGATTGATATGCGCTGTCCGACGGGCAATGATGGATCGTAGAGAAGGGCAGTCAATTCTGGACTCGCTGCCAGCCCAAACCCGGCAACACCTTGGTTCGCGCCGTTCAAAATCCTACCGAGTGTTAATTTGGGAACGAACAGAAAATTGTAATTAACCGCGCACATGTATGTACCATCTGGAAGAGCGGTCATACAAGTCATGACACGTTTAAAAGGCTGGTCATGCATGGTCAACTTCAGGAAATCAAACACATGGCCAAGCTCAGCTCACCATACGCTCGATTGTCCATGTCGCATTGGCACTTTCTGGTGCTATCAGGACACAGTTGTCTAACGCGAGGCCCGCACCAGGTGTTGAGCCACCACACGTAAGAACTTCGATTTGATCTGTGTACGGGGCATGTTGAGGAAGAATCACAGCGGTGCCTTCCAAAGGGTATGTTCGGCCACCACCACCTCCCGTCACGGCACCAGGAATGATAGGGAACTCCTTAACAGTGGCAAAGGTGTTCTCGTCAAGAATTCTTGCTTCGTTGTAATAGATGATGAACACTCCTCCGTGAGGCAAAACCATTAGGAAGGGGTAGAGATTATTCGGATCCGTGCGCTATGGCAGAAGTAAATAAGTTGCCACATTCTGAAAAATTAGTGTGCTTAAATCGTAGGCGTACCTGGAGGAAGTCAAGATGGACGACTGTGCTGCCTCCAGGCGGTGTAGGCAGGGTTTCGAGCGTTGGAATGGGGATACCATTGCTTCCTCCTTCACCACCAACAACAAGTACAGACCCATTCGCCATAACCATAGAACCCGGATACCTATGGCCGGGTTAGCACAAGAAACGTTCCCAATATGAAGATACCATACCACCGGCCATTCTGCAATGTAAGCCATATCAATTTTTGACACACTGTTTCATTCTACAGAGTCAGCTTACCTGAAGCTTTAGCTCTTGGACGTTCTCTTGCCAGTCGGTGGTTCCATTAACTCCTGGACTACCGCTAGGAGAATAGAGCCTGACTCCAAAAGTAGAGTCGAGTGACCAGCCGCCAACATTCAGCTGACGACCTGCTTTATCGGGGAGAATGACAGAGCCAGAACAAAACACGTCAGACTTGATATGCATCTCCCGCCAAGCGAGATTGAAATTATTAGTTAATGAAAGATCAAGCTCGTAGGCACCAGTCGAGTTCGGGGGTCCAGTACCAAATTTCTCAAGAAATGTGACCTTGTTGTTGAGTCCCAACGTTGCGAGCAAAGGAACTGTAAGCCCTCCGATCAAGAACTGTTGTATGAGAGTATCAAATCCAAGTCAAGTGACGAAAAGAATAGTGCTCAGACCTCATAGAAGCCGGTAACAGATGGAGTATGCCAGACATTCAGAGGGGTGCCTACCCACTCATATAGCTGCAACCGTTGAGCACCCCCACAGAGATGGATCGGGTCTCCGGCACAAGGAATGGTACAATCTGTTTCAGGTGCAGGTAGCCCACCATTAGCCTGAATATTCTCGACGTCTCCACACCCTGCATGCATGAAATATGAATATTATGCACTGTGATGCATGCAGTGGTAACACTAACAGCATTCATCGCCGAATTCCATCCCAGCTGCTGGATACCCAAAAGCGGCGCACTGGTTCAAACAAACCTCTGCAGAGTTGTTTGTCGGAAATAGAATCTGGTATGGGAAGACGCGCATAGCCCCAGGCTCACTAGCAGCTACATCAATCGCTTGGGGAGTTGCATACAAGGGGCGAACTCACGCCAAACAACCCTGGTATTGCCAGTTGCCCGGTAGGCTTGTGTTCTGCACAACTGGCACGGGCAGAAGTGTAATATTTGAGGAGGAGGAGTAAACCGAGAGTCGATTCCCTGCACCGCATGCCTCACTTTGTATATCATTAATACAACAGTGCCAAAGTACTGTGTTACTTAGGACTCACGTGGAGTTTCCGCCGCACAGCATGTTGCAATCGTTCTGGTCCGGAGATAACACTCCACCGTTGATTATTTCGTTCCCACAGACTGTGCAAATTGAAACTGTTCAGAAATCCCGACACATTTGGGAGCAGACAACTTACAGCACTGGACTGCAAATTCTAAGCCGGCAACTGTGAAGTTTGCGGTATCACAAAGCCCGATGCAGGTTTCCACAGTCATAGTCGCATTGTCTGGGATCTCGGTAGAGAGCACTCTCCCATGAGCATTGTCTCTGTTTGACAAGGGTCATGGGTCATTTGTGTTCCCGGGTTCATTGCCAAAGAACTCACATGTAGCATCCAGAGTAATTCCATGTCCCAGGCAGGCCCGTGGTGACAGGAGGGGGAGCAGTTCCTGTAGGAGGGGGGCCACCGCCTCCGCCTGCAGGAGGCGTTGGAGGTGTTGTAATAACCCCAGTATAATTGTACATATTGAGTCTGTTGGGCCCTCCACAAAACTCGCTCGAATTCCCTGCACAAGGCATATTGCAACCATCGGTGGCAGGCGCGCCAAAGTTCTCAAATTGTACGTCGCAGACTATTATTGCAAAGCTTTTCAGCGGGTCGGTCCCTTGGAAAATATTCGGTGAAATACTAACAGCATTGAGCTGCAAATTCCAAGCCACCTAAATGGTAGCCAGAGGAAAAGCAAACATTGAGACAGTTTTGGACGGTCATGGATCCCTGAACGGGCACGCCCACGCTTAGCGTGCGTGCTGCAACGGAATCACTGCAAGTGACGAATCAATACAAGAGGGGGAGATAGGTCGAGAATGTTTCATACTTGTAGCAACCTAATGACTCCCAGAGGCCGAAGCTGGGAAGAGTGATGGGAGGAGGTGGCGGTTGTTTACCGTTCCAAAAGAAATCCAGGCGAGACGGGCCTCCGCAAATTTCTGAGGAGTTTCCTGTGCAAGCCATATTGCAATCAGTGAAGGTGGTATTGGCGCCGCCGTTCTCGGTAGTGTTGCCACAGTCTGTATCATGTCGAATGGAGTTGTATCAGTAGTGTGCAAGGGTTTGGTCAACAGGAAACATACAGCATTCTTGCGCAAACTCGACACCCGCGAAAACAAACGAGCCAGAGTCGCAGAAGGCGGTGCAGGCCTCTTGTGTCATGTTGGTGGTGCTCGTGAAGCTGGACCCAAGAAGAGTGCGTGCACCGGGATTGTCGCTGAAAGTAAAACTAATGGTTCAATAAATTCTTGGAACAGATTCAGAATTATTTACGTGAAACAGCCTTGTAAAGTCCAGTTCCCTGGCAAGGTAGTTGCACGACGGGAGAGTCGATGGTGATGGTCAGAGTCAGCATGAATGTGGCTAGCGAAGGAGTGGACCTGGGGAACGCTTAGACATCGGCGACATCAATAGTTGAAGAAAATGCATACGGAAAGCAAGAGCGATCCAAAGACAGGAAACAGAAGACGAAACGTGGAGACCATCCTGAGGAAGACGGACTCCGCTGGGGAGATTTTTGTGCATGGCCGGGTCAGCTAAATAGTAAGCAGGCTACACACACGAAAGAACATCATGTCGTTGTTTGCACGGATCCGTGGTCGAGAACGTGAAGTCCACAGAAGCAAGTTTCCACGAGTCTAGGTCCCGACTGAGAATGGCCAGGGCATGTTGATCATCTTGAAAGTGCCGAGTACGTTTCCCGAGGCACAGTCAAGAGGTGACTTGAAGTACGAACAGATGGTGTCAAGTGATGCGGCTCGAGACTCTTGATTGTCTGAGTTGGCAATTCCAGTCAAGCCAATGTTTACATTCTAGTGCTCCATGACTCCTCCTAAGCAGGCAAGCACTTCCAGCGAGTCCCGAGACGACGGAAATCACAATAGACAGACTTGAGCCGAGCGTAAATATTATGAGATGTGCCTAGCTTTGACATTTCTGTTCTGTCGGTTATTTATACACCCTGCCACCACCGGTAACGCAAAGGCTAGATTCTCGTCATGATGATAATTGAGGACACGCTGGTTTATACCCAGTAGAGGGCGCCAGACGCTGATAGCGTAACATCATGAACGTTCTTGGAAAGCTATGTTGGCCGGGCATGGATGTTGGCCACCAGTCAACGCCAAGCTCAGTCCAAACCACCATTGATTATTGGACATTGAACTCGCCCTGCCAGCACGGTCCCTGTCACTCCATGTCAATTTCGTGTTCCTTAAACATACGGAACCACTCTTATCGTTTTAGAACGACTCAAGACCTAGGCTTTATCCAACCGAGCGGACGCTAGTCTGTCCGGTCCCGTGATGCATCTCTAGTCCCTGTGATGTTCCCCTTACGAGGTCTTCCCGGCTATAACCGTGGCGGTTGTGTGACCTGCCACAGCACCCACGGCTCCCAAAGCGAGCCAGACATCATGCGTTTTGTGCGTCGGATTTCCATAGAAGGAAATATCACATTTTGTCAGAGTGCGTCTCGTATACTACATGTGTACATGTGCAAGCTATTAATCAGGACCGCGTGTGGAGCTCGAAAAACACGTACCTGTGGCAGATCGACGTTTCGAGTCTGTTCTTGAGTATGCACGTTCCGAGAGACTTGTCCAACTACAACACACCCTTGCTCATCACCTGACTCCAAAGCTCAGGATTGTGCAACTAACCTGCCCAGAGAGGACACTTCTCAGCTGCTGGCAGAATAGAAGGTCCATCCATCTATGGCAGACATGCAGTCAATTTGGAGTTGCACTGTGTCTTTATCACGCTCTTGATGCATCGGAGGAGGGATCCCGTCCTCGGGTGGCTATTCTATGCATACTTACTGCAAAAGGCGGAGGAATGTGTCAGACCGCACCACACGGTCCACGCACGGTCCATTCTCAAATTTGCAGATAGACCGTCTTTGACTGGGGGCTTCTGGGAGACGCTGCTGCGCTCTGATGGGACATGACAGCAGGTGATCCTCGGTATTCATTTCACAGTCTGTGCAGCACATGGGAAGCTACGCCTCCCACGAACACCCATGGCTCTGACGGTCCGGACAACTTCATCTAACAGTTGCATATATAGGCCGGTCCCAATAAAATATATTGCTGTGACGCGTTCTCTGTCTAAGTCGTTCCATTCGGCGGCACATACGGATCCACCAGCATACGTGAAAACTCCTTTAGTTTCTCCGGACCCCTGACTTCCTCTGTAAGAAGCGGCAGCCGGATAATATGGAAGAATTCGTCATAGAGCTCATGCGCCTCTGCGAGGTATTTTTGTTGCATCTTGTAGCGCACTTGACAGTGTTCGCAGTTTGAGTCTGAAATGGATGATGATGGGTAAGCAGGTAGGCGTGACGGGAAGTGTGCCATCTCACTCTTCTTGGGGAACAGTAGTTGATTCACAACAATGTTGTGCGTGTCGATCTCATAGGTAGTCAGCTCCTGTACCAACCGCTCTGTTTCATATAACGAAAGAAATTCTGATATGCAGACGCAGACAAATGTGGTCTTTTCCTGGTTCACCGGCCGAGCATGAGACGGGAGCGACATTGAAGAGATATATAGAGTCGACTTACGGGGTCCTTGAACTGGGTGTTCACTTCGGTGATCACTTCCCGCATGCCGTCGAGCTTGGCGAACATGTCTTCCTGCGAGTCCTGCGGCGCGCCCATCATCGTCGACATCTATAACGCACGTCAAGTCACATGGGTAGGAGGGAAGATATAGACATGAGGGAGCCCAACCTGGTTAATCATGGGCCCAAACCGACCGCCGAGCGCGCTCAGCTTCCCCAGTGCCTTTTCCAGCACGGACGGGAAGGAGAGGAACCGCAGCGTGTGTCCCGTCGGCGCGGTATCGAACACGATCACGGAGTATTCCATCGATTTTACATGTCTAGACAAAGGCATGCGATTATGGGTGGAGGGTGTGCGTCAATAACATCATCACATGGGGAACGTGTGTGCATGACTGCGCTGCGCACTTCATGATCTCGGCAAAGCCCATCGCCTCGTCTACGCCAGGTATCGCAAAAGCCAGATCCTGCATCATGCCCCCCATCATCCCGTTGGTATCCGCTGCCATCCCGGCAGTGCAAGGTTAGCTTGGGACGGGAGACGGCAGGCGAAACAACGTACACTGCTCTACCATTTCCTGCAACGAGCTGCTGGGGTCGATCTCCATCGCGTAGAGATTGTCAAACCCATTCACACGCGTTGCGTCCTTGGAGAACTTTTGCCCAAACGCGTCGGAGAGGTTGTGCGCCGGATCCGTCGACTGATGCCGCGATGAGGGCGTGTAATGAGGGAGGCATGAGAAATCGCACATACGATGAGCAGCACAGATTCGCGGTGGGCAGCTAACTGGATGGCCAATGAGCACGACGTTGTTGTTTTGCCTGGCTGGAAGCTCAGCAAGCTAGCACGCGACACCAGAGAGCGAGGACTGACCGACACCACCCTTTCCTCCTGCACGCCCGCCGCAGCGGTGTCAGTCGTCAGATGTTCACACACGGTGAAGGAGGTCAACATGCCACAAAAGATCCATTTCAAGCTCTTTTGATCTAGGACATTTTGCAGCGTTGGCGGCAAGAGATCCTCTGAAGACATTAGGAAGCTGTAGACGACTGAGGAATTTCTAGGCGCGAGCAAGGGGACTAGAGTAGAACAGTATGTGTGTGAGGCGGCGCGTATGTATGGCCACGTCCGGGCGTCTAACTGCCATCATCTCGTTCCTGCTTTGACTTTCTACGCTCTTCGTGACGGGTCTCGATAATTCCTGCAAACATGTCCCACGCACCGAAAAGTATTGGCAGCAGCTTTCGACGTGAGGCGGCTGGATTGCACGTTTGAACTGTGTCTGACATGCCCTATGCAGCTCTTCAGACCATCAGCGAGGAGCGAAGCACACACGGCCTGCGCTATGGCGATTACACCCGCTACCGGTATCTCAAGCTGCTGACTATCACGCCTATTAAACTAATGATATACATGTGCAGCAAGCACTGTGCCCATAAAACGCACCGCCTGCGTTCATCTCTGAAAATAACCCACGGCAAGGGAAGAGACTTCAAAAAGCTCCCTCCGATGGCACCAGAGAGTGCCAAAGACGGGCAGTACGTCCCCGGTGCACCCTAGCGGACCGTGTTTGATGACCGCTTTTCTCACCAGCCTGCAACTTCTTCTCTTCGAGACCGAGAGGGCCTGGGCCCACGCGCAGGAACTGTCTGCCCCGCAAGAGTCGCGACGGTCCACCGCGCGGTATCGCCGGTCTCACAACTATCTGTCTCGCCTGCTAGCCGTGGCGCGGTCACCGGAATTGCCACTGCCACTCTCTTCCCAGTCCACGGTGGAACTCATCGTATATGCACTGATCCACACTGCCCGGTTTAATCTGCGCCGGCCGTCTGCTTCTACTGCGGCCTACTATGGCATAGAGCACGAGGCCAAGGTGGACGATACGTCTGCGTATCCGCTTGTTCAATTATCCGTGGCGTATGCGTTGCTGGACGAGTTGGAGCAGACGGCGCGCACGAGCAAGGATGTCGCCCTGGCGCGTGCGTTCAAAGACGAGATCGGGCCCGAGATCCGATGGTGTGTGCACGAGTTCAACCGTGGGAGCGGGGGCCATGTCGCGCTCGAGAAACACGTGCTGGCGTGGAGGAAGAGGGAGTGGGACATTGGGGGCATTGCCGGCGATGTGGCACCCGCGTATGCGGAGCGCGTCGTGCGGGGGTACGGTGCGCTGGTCGGCAGGTTGAGGGCGGAGGCGGGACCGGCTGGCAAAAAGCAGATACTGGAGGAGCTCATGTGGGACGGCGAGCCGGTGCCTGTGCGGAACCCAGAGCTGGTGGATGTGCTGCTGAAGGTGCAGGAGGCGACGAGAAAGCTGCAGGTGGACACGTCTGGCGAAGAGGCGGGGGGGACCAAGGTACACAGGGCGCGGGGGAGGCTGGCCAGGTACGACGGCGTGCTGCAGTCGCTGAGCGACGCGGTGGACCAGGCGCGGAAGCTGGTGGAGGCGCAGCAGGTGAGCGGGGTGTCGGCGAATGCGGTGCCTGGGGCGGGGAAGCGGGACGTATCGTTCATGCACGGCTACCTGACGTACCGGCACCTGACGTGTCGCATCGAGCGGGACCTGCTGCTGCTGTCTGCGCTGTCCGACGGGGGGGAGCAGGCGGCGCCGCAACCGACGGCGGCCGCGCTGCACCTGCTGTCGGGTGTGCTGCAGTCGCTGTCGCAGACGCTGACGCTGCCGATCGTGGACGAGTCGGCGGACCTGTCGACGGCGCTGTCGGTGCGTCTGTCGCACGCCAAGGCGGTGCGCGCGCTGCACCTGGCGCGTGCGTATGTGGGGCACGGACGGTGGGCGGAGGGGGTGGCGCTGACGCAGCGGGGACAGCTGCACACGCGGGAGGCGCGGACGACGCTGTCGGTGCTGGGGGCGTCGCCGCCGCTGGGGTTCTACGCGGTGGACGGGGCGACGCTGGCGGGGGTGGCGGACGCGCTGGCTCGGGAGGAGGACCAGTACAAGCGGGCATGGTTCGGGCACAATGGCGGGGCCGGTGCGGTGGCGGACGGCGATCAAACGCACAAGAAGCCGCTGTTCTTCGACATTGCGTTTAATTACGTGGAGATGCCGGTGGAGAGGCTGCGTGCACGTGCGGGGATGGCAGCGCGGGCGGAGGAGACGGAGCTGTCCGGGACGCGGGCGCGGGCGGAGGACGAGGCACACGGGGACACTCCACCACCGCGTGGGCTCACTCGTCTCCTCCTGGGCAGCTGGTGGAGCCGTCGCTGATCACCCTGTACATATCTATATATACACGTGACGTCAGTCCAGGCACACACAGCATGACGACGCGACCACGACGCTCTGGACCCCATCTGTGACGCCTGTGACCACGTGACGCCCCACCATGGATTTCTTCTCTGCCCACCATGCAGCCCGTCCCCCCCCCGCCCAGTGCAGCCCCGCCCTCGACCCCTTTGCCCAGGAGATCGGCCGCCGCTTCTCCGCGCCCCCCCTCCTCACCTCCCGCCTCTCCCCGCTCGCCGGCTCCGCGACGTCGACCACGACGATGACCACCCCGCCCCTCCCGCCCCCGCCCCCCTCCCTCGCCACCCCGCACGCACGGCTCGTCGGTCTCTCCCTGCGCTCGCTGCCCGTCTCCCCGCAGCCGTCCCCCGCCCCCGTCCCCGCCCCCGCGCCCCCCAGACTCGCCGTCGTCCACCCGCACTCGCTGCTCCCCGTGCTCCAGACGCCCGACGTGCTCGTGCTCGACATCCGTCCGCACGCCACGTTCGCCCAGTCACGTCTCCCGCACGCGCTCTCCCTCTCCGTGCCCTCCACGCTCCTCAAGCGTCCCGCCTTCTCCCTCACCAGGCTCGCCGACATGCTCCCCTCGCCCGCCGCCCGCCGCCTCTTCTCCGCGTGGCGGTCCGCCTCGAAAATACTCGTCTACGACGCCGACTCGCACGCGGTCCCCCACGGCTCGACGCTCCTCGGCCTCCTGCGCAAGTTTGAGCACGAGGGCTTCAAGGGCGATCTCGTCTGGCTCAAGGGCGGTTTCGCCGCCGTCTGGCGCGACCAGCGCACCCTCGTCGACGACGGCCCCCCCTCCCCCGACGCCTCCGAAGAGGAGGACTCGGCCGGCTACCTGCGTGCCAAGCGTCTCCCCTCCTCCGCCTTCCAGCAGGTCTCCACCACCACCGCCGCCCAGCGTCCCCCCCCCCCTGCCTCCGTCCACCAGCACAGACCCGTCGCCCCCGCCCCCACCTCCACCCGTCCCGTCCCCGCAAATCCCTTTTACGACAACATCCGCCAGAACCGCGAGCTCGAGCACGGCATCACCGAGCGCATCCCCCTCCGCCTCCCCCCCTCCGTCCTCGCCCGCAGGGACGACCTCCCCTTCGACTGGCTCAGGGACATTGTCGACAAGGCCCACGTCGAGGAGGGCACCGAGGCGTTCGCCATGCAGTTCTACCTCATCGAGCTGCGCGAGCAGCGGCGCCTCATGGGCGTCATGGACCACCACTCCCGCGAGGCGGGCGCCGTGCTGGATCACCGTGGTCCCGCTGCCCACTTTCCATACAGCATCACAGCCGGCGTCGAAAAGGGCTCCAAAAACAGGTGAGCCTGCCCCCTCCTCCCCCCCGTCAGGCACAGCTCGGGACATGTGCTCACGTGCTCAGATACTCCAACATCTGGCCCTTTGAACATGCACGCGTCCGCTTGAATTCGTGCAGTGTGGACGACGGGTCAGACTATATCAACGCCTCCCACGTCCAGCCCCTGGGCACCCGCAGACGCTACATTGCAACCCAGGGCCCCCTCCCTGCAACGTTTACCGACTTTTGGACGTGCGTCGTTCCTTCGTGTCGTGCCTCGCCCCCGCTGACCCACCTTTGTTTTGCCAGCCTGTGTTGGGAGCAAAACATCCGCATCATCGTCATGCTCACCAAACAGGTAGAAGGATTCGCCGAAAAGTGCGGCTGTTACTGGAAGCAGACTTCGTACGGCCCGTTGCGACTGGAGCTTGTCTCGTCGTCTGGTGCAGAGGAGGCCGAGGTGCGCTCTGCAGCCTCGCATCCCGGCTTTGACTTTGGGCCGCCTTCCGGTGCATCTGATGCAGACAATGCAACGCTGCGCCGGACGTTTCTTCTTAGCCACACCGGATATCCAAAAGTGCCGCCGCGCAAGATAACACAGCTGCAGCACCTCGCATGGCCTGATTTTGACGTGCCAGAGGACCCCCGTGGCCTCTTGACTCTCATGCGTCAAGTCGACGTCCTTCGCTCGGAAGCGGAGGCTGAAGACTCTGAAGCCCCACCTCCCCCCGTCTTGTTACATTGTTCGGCAGGCATCGGTCGAACAGGTGGGTTTATAGTGGCCGATGCTGCGCTCGATGGTATCCGACACGAGATGAACAAGACCCGTGCAGGTCGGGGTAAAGCCGCAGACGGGGATGCCAACGGACACTCATCGCGGACATCGTCAATGTCGGATCCGCGGCGCGACATGACCCTGGGAGCCAGTCCCAGTCCCATGAGTCTGGATGGTCCTGACACAGAGACACACAAGGCGCGTGATTTTCCTTCCGTGCGCAGGCTGTCCACGGCGACTTCCAGGCCGTCCCGTGCAATGTGCATGCGACAAGGTCGCAGGGAGGGCAGCGGAACAGATACCAGCGCCGTGCAATCAGACGACTCTAGAACCTGCTCGCTGTCCCCGGGCCCTTCCGCACCTGGCACAGCGTCATGTTCGTCAAGCGGCTCGGGACTGCGTCCCTCAGTGTTGGCTCAGGACGCAGAGATCCCCATGCCTTCACCGAAACCGCTGGGTTGCATGCCGCCACGCAAGTCCTTTGTGTCACTCTTGGCGGAGCCAGAGGCAATGTCCCCACCGGGATCCGCTGCGGGAGCGCTGAGCAAGTTCAGGCTGGCATTGGCATCCCGTTCTGGTGAAATGTCCGCCACAACGTCCACAACGCACCTTCCATCTGTGTTTAGCGCGAGTCTCCCGTTAACTGACAAGTCGACCGCTGCAACCTCGTCATTTCCAGTTTCCGTTGAGTCGTCGCGCTCACCGTCGCCTGCAAAGGACGCTGAAGCTTGGCAGAATAAGGCTAGTTTCGACTATACGGATCCACGGCGATTGCATGATAATGCGAGCCCAGAGCTGTTGTCGAGCTACGACGAGCCGGTACGGTGTTTGCTGGAAGATATGCGTGAGCAGCGGATGAGCTTGTGTCAGAGTCTGCGGCAGTATGTGTTTGTGCACCGTGCGATCGTGGAGGGAGCGCTGGATATTGTGGACGAGGCGCGCGCGTTGGCGCAGCAGGATGAAAGTCCGATGAAAGGCAAGCGTGGGCCGAGTCCGACGGAGTTGCTCGTGGAGGATTGGCAGGGTGCCGTGCGGTTGACGAAACGTCCAAGCTTCAACCGAAGGGAGCGCAATGGTACGTATAGTGATGCCGGGAGTGTGGTGATACAATAACATTATTGTTATTGGTGTATTTCACAGCCTTTTCCCCGCTTCTTTGCTCCATCATTCCTCTGCGCTTCTTTTTTTCTATTATAGTTTCACTCTTCTATCTCTCTCTGACCATCATGCATTGCTACGTTTATTCCCAACATCTCATCCCAGCTCGGTTATTAACCTCCATGTTGTCTTCTTTTCTTCCCTTATTCCACACTAGCTAGCACAGCATCCTCTGTAATGGAAGTGTAACACTGGGTTTCTCTGGGATCACTGCCGGGGTACCAGGTACCTACCAGCTTCCGAGTCCGTATCCGAGAGCCTGAGTTTCAAATCATCAAATTCACTGCCATGTCTTCCTTCCCTGCCTTGCCTGGATTTTACCAATTGTTGTTCTTGTATTTGGAACCTAGTAGGCAACTCTCCCTATTTTTGAGCCGTATCTGAGGCGCTTTACGCTGTACTTGTACAGTCTCCACCGTGTCACCGGCCTTTCTGGCGTGGATCTTCCCGGGCGCGGCGTGGTTCCACTCTGAGCTTATACCCGCTGGTGCAGATGTACCCAAGCCTGCCGGTGGTGTCCTGGATGCGAGGTCGACCATGGCGATATGGCAGCTGGCAAATTGTGCATGTTTACAAGTTCTCTTCTGCTGTTCGATCGCGATGCCCGAGTACTGACTGTCGATTTTGGGAAACGATGTTTTGAATGAACTTTTTGATTTGAAAAGGCTACTTTTTGCTGGGCCTTATTTCGTCGTTGGTGTTTAGGGCTGTGAGGGATGCGCTGCCGCGTGATCCCGGGGCGCAGGAGAAGATTGTGCGCGCGTCGTTGATGGCGCTGGCTATTGCCGATGTGCGTGTGCTCTTTGCAGGTTGATGTGCATGGATGGGGCTTACTCGTGCTTGTTGTTTCTACGTGCAGGTGTCACAGTGGGTGCAGCGGGTGCGGTTCTTCTGGCTGCTGCTGATTGAACGTGTGGTTCTGCTAGTGTTGGACTGTCGTTGATCGGGCTGCCGTCGGATATTAGGGCAAACCCTTTGTCGTGGAATCCCATGACGCATGGCAATGTCACTTTTACGACTTTTCTGTTTCTTGTGAGGTGAGTGATGGGCGTGTGTGTGGGAGAGTTGCTCATGCGCACTAGAGTATCGTGGCTTGCGGGTATTGGTCGCAAGACGTACACGTTGACATCAGGGAAGGCCAAAGCCAATTGAGCAAACGGCGGCATCCCCTTCAAGTTGTATACGATTTATTGCTGGGAAAATAGCATGTACTTTGCAAACGCGGGGCATACAAGTCCTTCACAATGCTGAAAATTAGGTGGTGAACGTTACGAATGAGCAAACCAGACATTGCGATGCATAGGCACTACAAGAAATTCCTCTAATACATCCCCCGGGTCTTGATATCCCCCCGCGACAAGTCTAAGACAGCAAGCCTGCACGAATCGCCCATAGGCCATAGTCGATGTTATTTAGTTCCGCCGCCTCCAGAAGCAGCAGCCTTGTCGGCTTCCTTGCGCTGTAAAATAAACATATGCAGGGTCAACATTGCAAGAATGGCAAGGACGGCAAAAAGGGTGAAAAGGATGGAAAAGCACTCATCGCGGGTAATGCTCGGCACGCACTTTCTGCTTCTCACGAAGCGCTTCCGCATCTCTGTACAAGAGACCAAGTCATCATAGACGACCATAACGCTAAATGTAAGCAAACGTACGCTTCCTTGCGTTTCTGAAGACTTGTGGCGCTTTCCTTCTTGCCCTTGCTGGCAGAGGCGAGCTTCTTCTGCGCCTTCAAACGGTCTTGCTCCCTCTGATTTCCTCCTGGAATCGCCGTTATGAGCGAGTGATATTAGACAAGGAGGCAAAAGAGTGACGCACGAGTCATTGCAGACAGTGGTGGTCGTAGGGTATTCTATACAACTGTGACGTGTGACTGTTGGTGACAACGCGAGGTGGCAGGTATCTCTATTGCTCGCCCCTTCTTATAAGATTGCAGCGTGGAACGAACCAGTGTGCAACTCTATCATCTACATGCGGCTTTTTACTTTATCTGCGTGTAACACATTGATTTGCGGGAGGCCCCTCGGCATCGATTTTTCATATGTCTTGATTCAGGTGGTGTCGCAATCACTACGAAAAGCGCCTCCCCGGCCTTTGCCCTGTGTTATAGGACTTTTGTGCCAGCCCCCTCAACGCTCTAGAACTTATTTGCAATTCCTCATATGGCTGTATCTAATGGGACCTTTGTCTGATTATGGATCATCAAAGTACTGAATCATGCATGGCTCGCGGCAGCTCATGCTGATATGCACCTTAACGATCAGAGCCCCGGCAATTTGGCTTTTCCAAGCTGCTAGCAGCCCATGTTCCCTTGAATGCGCAGCTTGCCAGCATGAATCTGCCAGTGATCTCGTCTGGGCTTGTCTCACTTGTCGCCATCCATTTCTCCTTGTCTCTTGGGTTCACCACTGTAATCATCCCGGATGTATGGGGACATCTGAGGGGCGTTCTACCCCGGCGAACACCGAGTCTCCTTTCCCAGATGTGGTATAACTGTTTCTTCATGACTGTAGTACGCCCTGCGTTGCATATGAGCATCGGTGCTAGCGCTGATCTCCCAAGGAGGCTGAACATCAGATAAACCACCTCAGCATGAAGATCATCGTTCCGCTGAACGCAAATAGTCTGAGTGGAAGTCTTGAACCAACCCCCAGCTCGACAGCCGTGCAGCACCGTCATGAGAACAAAACCCTCATGAAACTGCGATTGCCATAGGGTAAATTGGAGGACACCGTGCACAAATCATGGCGTCTTTAATGTTTGAGTTCAGGGAGTCCGTGTCCTTCCGCCTTGGTCAGTCACGTAAGCCGGGGTACGCCGGCAAGTGGGGAACGCTGACGTCTACGACGCGTTTTTGGCAGGACGCGCGGTCCCTTTAACTTGCTTTCTACTATCATGGTGAGCTACAGCGATTCAGCGCAAAGTTGATACTCATTTGTGTATTGCCAGCTCATACGGATCAGATCCAAGGATGGCAATTTTCGCTTCCAGCTAGAGCCTACGTCAACTGCCGCAGAGCTGGCGGAAAAGGTTGGCTCTGTCGCCTCGGGTGCCATGTAAATGGCTTAGACTCTTTTACAGATCCTTGAAACCACCAAGGATGCAGATCCGTCTACGCTCTCCATATCAGAGCGGCCACGCGGCGGCGAGGTCAACATAAACACTATATTGATGCGAACATTAGACGCTCTTGGCCTCAAGTATGTAATTACTTGTAAAACCGCTTGTGCCTGCTGATGGTATTCCCTTTAGACACGGTGATCTTGTCTTTGTATCCTACAATGCGGTATCGGAAGCCAGTACTTCGAATGCTAATGGTACTGTCGCAAATGGTACAGCGCAGCCTTCTGCTGCTTCTCTACCCAAACGTCCATGGGAATTAGTCACGGAGGATCCAGTGGACACATACTACCGTCAACATGACGGAAAGATCCCGCGTCCTCGCGATACCCGTTTCTGTAGGCACGGTGCCAACGCGATGTGTGACTACTGTATGCCCCTTGAGCCATATGATGCGGACTACCATACCAAACAAAACATTAAACATCTATCCTTCCATGCGTACCTTCGCAAAATCTCCCCCCCCTCGAGTGCCACTTCCTCCGCCGCGTCTCTGCCGCCTTTGGTACCACTTTCTTACAAGGTGAAGACGCCTTGTCCAAGCGGTGGTCATCCGCCCTGGCCAGCCGGTATATGTACGGGGTGTCAACCGTCTGCTATCACCCTCCAGCCGCAGCCCTTCCGCATGGTTGACCATCTTGAGTTTGCGGATCGCGAGATCATCGACCGATTCTTGCATGCATGGCGCAGTACGGCTACGCAGAGATTTGGCTGGCTTATAGGTAGATATACTCGCTATGATGAGGTACCTATGGGTATCAAGGCTGTCGTAGAGGCAATACACGAACCCTCGCAGGAGGGCGAGGTCGACGGCCTCAGTCTTGGGCTGCCTTGGGAAGATGAGACACGCATCCGGAATCTGGCGGGGAACGCATCCTCTCCCCTTATGATTGTGGGCCAAATCTTTACGGACCTTACGCCTGACAGCGAGGACAAGACCAAATTAATATACAAGCGGCATAAATCTTCGTACTTTCTATCGTCTCTGGAAGCTATCTGGGCCGCCGCGCAACAGATTCGCCATCCGACTCCTACTCGCTCCTCACCGACAGGCAGTTTTAGTTCTCGTCTTGTGACCGCTGTTCTTTCCGGGACTGAGGAGGGTGGTGTCGACGTGCAGGCTTACCAGGTGTCGGAACAGGCATGTGCCATGGTGGATGCGGATATGATTGAACCAAGTGTTGAACCCGGTATCGTTCGTGTCAAAGAAGAAGATCGTGATGTGGATACAGCGCGGTATGTTCCGGACGTATTTTTCAGGTACAAGAATGAGTATGGGCTGGAGGTAAAAAAGAGCGCGAAGCCCTGCTTCCCGGTCGAATACCTTATCGTCAATGTATGCATTTTATATTCAGTGCTTTCCCCAGCATTGAACACTACTCATCCACAGGTGACCCATGGTTTTCCCAAGAACCCGGCACCATTCTTCCGCTCCATCGCATTTCCCATCGAAAACCGTCAGGGGCTGGAGGACCAGGATATTCAGCAAGTCTTGAAAGAACTGCATCGTCTCCGGGCTTTCGATGTTGTTGACAGCAGACACGGGAGCACCGCGGAAGATATTACATTGCGTATACAGCTTGCGTACTGGCTGAGCGATTGGCATCTCATCTCATTCCTTGGAACCGTCGATCTTTTCTCACCTGTGAGTACTCTGTGTGCAACTGTATTGCGTCCGCGAGAGAAATAACCCTCACTCTCTATCAGACTGAGTTGGACATATTGACACGAACTGCATCGGCGACGAATTTGGAAGATCCAAAAGTGTTGGATGAGCTTCTTTCTACGAACGGGTGGCAGACGCTGGTGACCATCGCTCGAGAAAGTGCAGGTGAGTGGCTTTATCGCTGCACTGGCAATTTACTGATCAACGGATGCCCATCAAATGCTGCCTTCTCAAGCTCCGCCACGGCCGGCCGTGCCAGCCCCAAGCTTGCCAGCTGCTGGAGGGAACGACATTCCATCTGACATGTTTGATGATGACTTTATGGGTGGAGGAGGAAGTGCAGGCAATAATGCTGGTGCCCCTGGTAGCAGCGGGGCAACTGTGTGCCCGCACTGCACTTTTGAAAATTCACATTCTGGAGGGGATTGTGATGTATGTGGACTGCCGCTAGGGTGATTAGGAGTATTCCGTGCTATTCCCGTAGTTGAAGCTGAATGGTAAAGAGAAGATTGATAAGGACACAATTGTTTGCTTTTCCTAGAGTCCAACACTATAACAAAGTACCATTACAGCTTTACTACTTCTAAGCTTGATTGCAAGACCGACCCTGTTTCTCCATCGCTCGATGGTTTCCAGTTAAGATCACCAACCAATGACTCTCGCTCGATTGCTTTGAGCTGGCTGGCCTGGACACGCGAGGCATAATAGTATATGCCAGCCACGCGATGTCTCGCAAAGAGGACTAACTCATCATTGGACCACACATTAAGGATGTATTAGGTGGTGTTGTAGGCTGTGCATACATGCGCATGAAGTAGCTAGATTTATTGTTATGCTATGCGTTAGGACTGTTCGTGAGATCAAGAAAAGGTGCAAGAAAGGCAGGTGGATCGAGACAGGCGATGCAAATACTATACATCAGGAGAGAATGATGAGTGACAAAGGTGTATGATGTGAACAATTACAACTATCGAGCCTGCATGACTAGCTGCGATCACGGGTGGTCGACCGGCGTAATGTCGTGAATCTTGATGGTGATGATGGGGGACTGCCGCCAACTGACAGGATGGAGCCTTCACTGCCCTTTTCAAACTCGAGGCGCAGACGAAGGAGACCCTCCCCTTCGCGTAGCTCTACCCAGACATCCGCTGCTGGACTAGACGGTCGAATGTGGCTCCAAATCTAACAATGGAGGGTTAAGACGGAAAGCCTCTGACAGTGACAAATATAGACGCACATCTACAACTGCCTCTCCTAGATGTCGATCCCTTCCAATCGTTTTGTGGTCTAAGATTGTAGCGATAAATGTTTTAGTTTCAGGCCCAGTAATAAACCTCAACGTCTCGTCCCTACATAGCATGATGTTAGTAGATGTGCTGATTAGCTGGGCGATTAGGTTCACCATTCAGGAGTTGTCGTCTTCGCCGTATGTTTCGTCTTCTGCTCCTTTTCGCCTACTTTAACAATTACATACGCTTTTACCGAGTCTCCAACAGATACACCAACGAGATCTTTGGCACTCAATACTGTTACTTTGAGCATACCATTTTTATCCGGAAATCTGGACTCTCCATTGGAAGGTGAAGCTGAAACGGCCCTAGACGTGGGTAAATCGCCAGACGCCCCACTTGTGACATCAGTGGTTCGAGGAACTTGTGCCACTGGCAAACTTTGATCCAAGCTTCCTCGAGCATAACCATTCTGTGGAACCTCCAGCGAAGATTTTGAGCTGTTGCGATCACGTATGAAAACGCCTTTTACGGTTTTGCCTGCAGTTCCAACGCCATGCACAAGGCCCTTACCAGCACCAAGGGGAATTCCACTAACTTGAGTCATTGCACGCCCAGCAGTAGAAAGCGTGGAGGGGTTCTTTCGCGATCTCGCGATTATAGTGGGCTGGAAGAGGATATTTACGCGAAGTTCACCCACAGTGCCATATTTGGGTGTGCTAAGTGGAACGGCTCTCGTTGTCGACTGGAAAGGTTCTATGCTTTCCAGATCGATGCTACCGGTGCCCAGTGATTTGGATTGCTCAATCTGGTTCCAATCCATAACCTCCACTTCAAAGCGAGAACCCACGCGAGAATGCTGAAAAAGGTTCTAAATCTCCAGTGTTTGAAAGAGGAACAACTATTCACTCACCACGGAAACCTCAAAAGATTCATTCCAGTCTGGGGCGAGCGTCTTTTTTTTGACTTGCGAGCGGAAAACCTTTTGGTCATTGAGCATGAAGACGGCATATGGATCCGATTTCCCGCTCCGGTCAGCAGCGAGAATATCTCTGCCTTCGATCAGGTGAACCCGAAGGACACCCTGGTCTATTATAAAGAGTAAGTTTGCCAAAGGGGACTGTGGTATTATTGGCACATACTAATGGTGCTCTCTCTGGGTTCGAGGGCGATATGAACAGGAATAAATTTGGATGATATCTCCACTGTACTTTCATTTTTGTCATCCTCGTTTCGCAGCGTAAAGGTCGCCGGGCCATCCTACAAAAAGGTGATGAAAATAGCAACAATTGCTTTAAACTCCTTCACATACCAACGTCTGTTCTAAGAATGTTTTCGCGCACAATCGGCATCCTGCAATGATATCCTCTTTATCACTGTCCTCGTTCTCGTTGAGTCTCAGCCAAACCTGACTGAACTCGAGCTCCTTGACGAAGCCTTCGCCAACTTGATCAAACCGAGCGTGGGTACTGCGGGATTTGGGAGTCGTCACGGTAGGCCAATACCCGTCATCCAAAAGGACTTCAAGGCGCGACTTTTTTGCTAGCTCGCCACCAACGAGATTGAAAACAATAATACCCGATTCTGGATATAGTGTGTAAGCCGATCGAACAATTACAGTGATGTCGACCTACTGTACTTCAACAATTCCTCTCTCGACATTTCCGTGCCTTGATACATGGGCTCCTCGACCGTGCCAGACGTATATCCCGTTGCTGAAGTTTTGGTTGTCTCCGTAGTATTGACAGTGTTGAACGTCCGGGTAGTATCTGTCGACTTTAGACCTTTTGCATGACCAGGTTCAAATGTTTTCCTTTCGTCAAGTGCACCATTCAGTGATAGTGTCACTGAGGATACCCTTTCCTTGCTATCCGAACTTGTCCTTGCACTGGATTCCCCGCTGTTGGTTGAATCGACCGTTTCCTCAATCGCTTGCTGTATCTCGTTTTGGGGCGCATCAAATCTAACATTCTTGAGGAGTATTGCAGGCACGAATTCCGCGGCGAAGTGCAATTGGCCTTTATGAACATTGCCCTTATCGAGCCTCAGATCGGCGACATGTTCCTGCTTTCCAGTTGAAGTATAAGGGTGATCTTTATCCTCGGTCGACTCTTTGACCAAATCTTTGACAAGCAATTCGACGGTTCCAAGAGAACGATCCTACAAGAGTAACATTTAGCTCTGACGTATTTGAACATATATTACACACTTTGGTGAGATTCTGGTAGTCCATGCACTCTAAAAGTACAACCTACAACCTCGGATCAATATCGTGCGAACCCGATCCCAAGAAGCACTTACCTCCTTCGGAGAATGTACTGGGACATAAATGATCTGGTCCCATTCTGGGTTCAAGCCTGCATTTATAGATGAGGGAACATGGTTGCGACGATCTCTGAGGACCCAGCCACCTACTATTGTTGATCACTTCTGTCCGTGCCATGATATTGTTGTGAAGTAGCACACGGGCATATGGGTCACTCTGAAACTCAGTGTCAAGTACAATCTAGCGACTAACGTTGCTGTGGACGCACCTTTCCACCTAGAGTGGCCTCGACATTCCTGAATCCATTGTAATCAGTAAGGCAGTTGCGACTCGCACCAGGGTTGCTTACTTGATATCAGTCGCCCGTTGCACCCTGCGCAAACCAGAAAATTTAATATCGATAACATCGCTCACCCAACCCATCCACTCACCAGAGCCTGACAACCCCAATAGGTGGTGTGTATTTATCAGCCCCGTGCAAGCTGCCCGCTATGTTCAAAGGTTTCCATTCCGCGGTCAATCGTAGTCTGCCTGTCTTACAACCGCTCAGAGGCCACCAGTCTCTACCGGCTTCCTTTTTTGCCTCAATGAGATCCTCAAGTTTGACACGAAGGAAGCCCACTGTGGGATCGGTCAAAAAGTCTCGGTCATCAATAACGTTGATGGTGATGACGCTCGCCAAACGATCGGTGCACAAGAACTCGGTCGAGGATTCCCAAATAGGGTTATTAGTATGTTTGAGGCGGGGTGTGGAATGAATCACATCGGGCAATGATCCCAGTATCACACGAGCAAAAGGGTTCAGATCTCCAGAGAGTGACTTGGTGTAGTCGAGATCTTTGGCTTGGTGGAGCGTGAGACGTACGATGCCGACAGCTGTGTGTAAGAACATTTTGTTTGTCCATATCAATGAAATCAGAACCGGTAGAGTACGAACAGGTCTCAGGTATGGGTTCTTCTTTGCCGTCGACCTTCTTGGGTACCAGAACGGGGTAAAATGATCTGACGGTAAAGGTCATTACAATCATCCCCGCAACATAAACAATAACTCACACATCAAATCGCAGCTCGCCATTAAGTTTGCCATCTCTGTTTACCGGAGAAGTGAGACCTTCCTGTATCGCATCTTCTTGAAGCTTGGTGAGGGGAAATGTTGCTGTGCCCAACTCTGTATCTTTGCGGTGCTCATTGTAGTCCATCACGGTCATGAAGAGCGCCTCAGTCAGTGAATTGACCAGGAGGAATTTGGTCTCGTGCCATGTTGGATTGAAACTATAGTTGGAGTTGAAAATATTAGTCGATCACAGGACCAATAGATAGGACTCACGTGCTGCGCTTATGCTTTGTCTGCGCGAGTGCTGCACGCTGGTTGATGCTGAGACTGACATAGGGATCCGGAGTACCGCCGCCAATCTTCGTCCCTTTAAGACTACGTGCGCTATGCAGGGTGACTTGAAGTACTCCAATGGCTGAGTCAAGTGGTGTGCCCGACAGTAGTTGCTCAAGATTGAGGGTGAATACTGACGACACAATGAGTCCTCAAACATAAGAGAAAACGGACGATCTCACTATTAGGATCATACATCATTGGACCAAGCGTAGAGTGAGTCATTTCTCGGATAAACGATGACAATCCTGGGATCTAGTACAACATAAGTATGAGATCGGTGTGGCCTGCATAGCGACGCGACTCACATTGGCAATATCGAAACCAAAATGCTCGCCTCCAATAGGTTTGAGTACATAGTCAATGAATGGCGTCTCTATGAAAGTTATGCCGACGGTCTGAACGTGGGGGAAGTTGGACATGAGCTTCAACTGGATACGGATGAGACCGGTAAATGTAATGTCTTCAAGACTGTGAGATGCGCTCGCTCAGCAATGTCCAATGTAGATGGAAGGGGGTAACCGAACGCACAGGATGGGCATAGCAGCAGTTGCGAAGCCTTTACCCAACCGGACGCTAAGGACAATCTTGGGGTTTACCTTTGCTTCGGCTTGACGCTGAGTCAAGTCTGATACATCATTGGGAGTGAAGGATATTCCCCAATCCATCATCACAATATCCTCAGCAGTTTTGGGAAAGGTGCGAACAGAGTCAATACGAGGTGCTTTAGTACCAAGTGTGAATGTCGTGAGCTTGATGGAGTCAAGAAAGGGCGGCGTGTTGACGCTAAGGACCTGATCGACGGAGGAAATGATAGTAGTAGAGAGAACGGGCTCGTAGATGAGCCAAAAACGATCGAGAAAATGATTTATCCATTCGGCAGACTCGTGTTCAGAAAGCATTCGTGTCTTGACAAGCTCTCGTTGGATGTCATCGCGGGCTCGGCGTCGCACACGAGCCAGAGAGGTCGAATAATAGGTGGCACAGAACGCCAGAAGGACAATGAGGGATCCCCAGCCCATATTAAAGAGTGTTAGGAAATGCGATGCCACGATGCTGAAAAAAATGATTCCAGCGTTGTGAAACCATTCGCCATAATACTGCTCTTTGATAAACGCTGCAAGGGTGCCCTTGTCGATCTCTTCCTGGTTCGCGGGGGAGGTTTTGTCAACGCCTCCCACAGCCCGCCAGCCTACTCGATACCAGTCGGGTATGCTGGCTGCAAGGGAATCGGGGATAGTCCCCGGTATGAAGTCCCCGTTGTCGGCCGCGGTCTGAAGCGTGGCTGCCTCCCCGTCTCCACGACCAAGCTCGTCTGCATGGGCTTTGTCGGCGTCTGAGATAGTGATAGTGGGTGCAACAGGTGGGCCCCGGTTCGTGTCGAGACTAATCTCTACACACCGTATGTTAGCTACGAGTAGCACATCGAGCTAGAGTCAATGTATACCTGAATTTCCGGTGTCCATTGTGCTCTTCAGCAGCTCTGCTCCATGTGCCGCTGAAGCCGCCTTTGCTTGAGGCGAAGCGTTGGGGTCAAAAGTATGCACAGTGGCACCCCTGCTCACGTCCGCTTGAATGATGCCGTTCAGTTCACTAGCGTCTCGTTCAGCAACTGCAGCAAAGTCGGTCGCTATGGGTTCCGACATTGTCAAAGCCAAGGGTTATAAGGTAGTGGTGAAGGAGAGTTGGGAACTGTGTCGTAACGTGACAATTGAAATTAAGAAGAGAACATTTGCATTTGACGTGCGCTCGTCTCAATAGACGCAGCATTTTGCTGTACATAGTGGGCCGACTACTGCGCTGATGTCTCGCCTTTTAGCTTAGCCCTAAGGCACTGCAAAAGCACATATAGTTGACCAGTTGTATGAATACATGCTGGAGCAATTAGGCTACGAGTGCGACGTCGTCTATTTCAAGGTTCTATTAGGCTAATTCACAACTGACAACGTAGGTGATGCCTGGCCATGAACCAATATACTTTGATTTCCAGTGACCTTGCTTCTAGCCCCTCCACAATCGATGCTGACTCCGGTTCTCCCGCTGATGCTCGTACTTTAGCTCTCGATGTTCTAGGTTATGATGTTGTAAGACACAGTCAAGTGCACTATGAACACTTCGGAAGCACATTAATACCTCCTGGATCCACTCAGCCTAGAGGATAACGTCTGTTTTTCTGTGATGGTGATAGAAGCGGGTTACTAATTACACCACTCACCTTGGTAGTAACCACCCTCATCTTGATAATGGCTAGGTAAAGGAATAAGAGAAGACTCTACGCAGGTCTAGATCGAGGTTTAACCGACCTTGGAGAGCTGGTATGGCCGTCATCGGTCCCAAAATCTCCCCCCTTTGTCTGTCCATTCTTGGTGAATCTTTTGCAACGTTAATTCTGTTGCTCCATCACACCTCCCTGCTCCAGGAGCGTCTGGACGGCTGATCTCCGCAATAGTACGACTTGGGTGGTCGAGTTTCCCGAATATTCTGCGCTCTTGGAAATATTCCCCACGAAAGAACCATGCGACACTGAACCGTCCACCATGCTGAGTGGTAAGGACCCAAGCGCGCTCCTCGTGCTGCGCTGAATGGTGGTCCTTCCACAGAGGCATTTCAATCGGTGTTCTCCAAGTATTTAGTCATTTCTTATAGTGGGTGAGACAGTTCCAGATGCGACGCCTTTATGAGCCCCTTTTATGAGTTTCATGCCCTTCACACCCATTCATCCCCGCGAGCCTAGGGTGGAGGATGACAGACGATAAGACAAATCCGGCTCTTAAACAAGCTCTTGTGTCAGCTTCATCTCTAATCAAACCGGAAGACAAGCTCGATGTCCAGATGGGATTACCAGTCAAGAAAGATCGAAAGGGGATGGAGGGCGTCACAAGTTTCAAGACGAGGCAAACGTCACATCAAGCAGATGCCAGAATTAGGGTCGGCAAGATAGGGTGCAGTCTTCCTCCACCCCTTATCTCGAGAGACCGAGTGTAGACAAGTTCGCTTTTGCTGAGTGGAATCGACAACTAGCGGGGAATAACCCGCTTTGACTCCTCACCGAGTCCTCGAAGTCCTTCCCGACGTTATCTCACTACTAAAGTACCCCCGCTTGCCTTACTTCAAATTCTAAGATTTTTCATTGTCTCTAGACTCCTTGGGTATGCTCCCATCTTTCTGCCACCAATCATTGGAGGAAGACGACGAGTTACTTTATAAATAGAATTATGTCATCTTGCGCTACCTACCCGCTACCCCTCACTAAAAGATTGCACAATAGTAGCTTTCTTTATGTTGGAACTGGGCTAGAGCCCATCTATTTGGCACATGTTGAACTTCCAGATCATCGCCGCAGCAACTCTAAGGAAACAATTCCGAGCCACACACTCTCACCCTCCTCTCACCTCGACAAGAACATTTTTCGGATCGAATCTGCCCTTTGAATATGTTGTGCCCCTGTCAAGATTCCCTCAGGCTTCCGACTCATCTTTACAAGAGCTGGTCAAATTCAGAATCTTTCTCTCAAGCACGTTCCATGGTGGGACCTTCCGGGTAAGTAGGTACTCATTTCTAGGCTCATCAGGATTAACTGCAAATATTCCCGTTGTTCTCACGCGCGACGGTACCTAAAATCATCCCGGCTGATCCGCCTTCGAGAAATGGCAGGTGGCCAGGCCTGGGGAACCCGGGCCTGAGAGCTGAATGCTTGAAAACCAGCTCAAATTAATATCGATGACCTGCCTCTCATGTGCCTAATACTTGATTATTGTGATCAACCGACACACGGTAGCTTATGCATCATTTCATGGTGCTGCCATGCAAGGGAATTTCCGGGAAGTTCTCTCCCAGAAGCTCACGTTTGCGGAATGGACATCAGTCGAACCACTCCCCATAGAGGCAATAGACTGGAAAATTCTCCGCAGACAATAACTTCTCACAGCAATATCAGATATTTATCACAACAACAACGCCTATATCCGCATAGCACCAGTACATTTCTATTTAGCTTTCAGCGATGATATTTACTTGTCTAGCTCGAGACCGTCGAGGGTGGGAATAGGCCTTTCAGCTTGAGGAGTGATGCGTACGCCGTGGTGACGCTCTTTGGACTCGCGATAGTCAATGATAGCACCAGTACATTTCTATTTAGCTGTCAGCGGTGATATTTACTTGTCTAGCTCGAGACCGTCGAGGGTGGGAATAGGCCTTTCAGCTTGAGGAGTGATGCGTACGCCGTGGCGACGCTCTTTGGACTCGCCATAGTCAATGATGGCAGACTAGAATATGTGCACAGTGAGTTGTGAGCGGTCAAGGTAAAGCAAGAATTGGCACCCACGTGGGCGAGGACGCGGTTGTCCCACAAAACCACTGTGTTTGGCGACCACTAAGTGGCAATAGCGTCAGTCAGTGATTCAGGATTGGTAGCCTATAAGCTGACCTTGACCCTTGCCTGAGAGTCACCTCCCTTCGCAATGTGGTCATACAAGAAATTCAAGATATTTTCCGATTCCTCGCGTTTAAGACCGATTATTCTACGGGTGAACTGCTTGCTCACATACAAAGCCTCTTCTCCCGTGACTGGATGCCTCCTAATAACAGGGTGGCTAGACATTGGAGTGAAGTCAGCGAGTATAGCAACTAATTCTAATGATTCTCATGCTTACACATGTTCGACGGGCTGGCGACGAACGATACCACCACGTTTCCCGGACCGCGAAAATTCGGCCTGTTCCACGCCTGGATGAGGATAGATCATTAGCTACGTGGAAAAGACCAAGTAGTGACAAAATTATAACAAACCAGAGTGAACAGCTTTGAGGGTGCGCAAGAATGCAACAAACTGCGGGGAAAGTCGTCGCAGAGCAGCAACCTGGGAGGTAAAAAGAGTGTCTCCCCCCGTCGTAGCTGTATCAGGACATGTTTATGTGTGATCAACACGAAGCTACTGCCAAAGTGTGACGGCTCACGCTGTGCCAGTAAAAAGAAAGTTGTAAGACCCGGAGGCTGGAGTTCATAGCTCACATCGCTATGCCAGAGTGTACTGGTAATGGTGTCACTATACTCGAAATTGAAGGTATGGTTCTCGTCGCGGTAAACCAGATGAAGCTCGGGAGCTCCTTCCTGCAAAATGTCAGGATACTCTGGAGCCTTCGGTAAGGCACTAAATCTCTAACGGACTGGATGCATAGAAGTGGGATGAATATGTAGGCGGCCAAAATGGCTGCCCCAAGCTCTGTAGTAGTCGATGCCACGATCAATAAAATCTTGCTGGTCTCTACATACGACGAGGCCGCGCTGTGCCACCTATATATACAAAACACATCTAGGAGATGCAGAGGAAGAGAATAATGAAGCTTATATGCGTACGAATAATGCAAGCTGGTCTCGACCGTCGTCATCGAGGTCAGTGAGCTTGATTCCCTCGATCTCGGTCCCTAGAACTGGCTGGATATCAGTGACACGGCTGGCGTTCCTTAGGAATGAGCGGGGGTCCGGGTGAAAAAGTGCGCGATGGCCTGGGTCGCTGTGTGCGAAGGGTTCGAGAGGAGGGTACTGCTCGGAAGAGACTGATGGGAGAAGGTGGGAGTATTTGTATTTAGTATCAACCAAGACTCCATTCGTTTGGGATTGGGGTCGGAGGTTAATAGTTGAGATAGCCTGCGTAACAGTCTCTGAAACAGTCGACATTGACGGAAGCGGAGAGAATGGGAAAGGGGACACGGTTGGTGTTTACGGTTAATATGACCAGTCCAAGACGATCACATGTCGTGTGGGAGATTGAGGGATAGAATGAAAGAGCACGAAAGAGCACGCAATCTTTGTGTCTTGAGTCAGCTAGAATATTTGTGTATCGCGCCAGTCACGTGCTGACAGAGCCATCACGTGAGCTTCATGTCAGGTCTAGCTAAAATAAACGAGATGAGCTCCCGGCTCACGGAATGGGTGCAGAGTCAGGACGAGCATAACCGGGAAGGACCACCTACCAGAGAGCACTCTCAGGCGGAAGTCGCCGAAGGAGGAACAGTTTCTCCCGAACGATATGTACATTCACGGTGACTCACCATGAATATCTTTACGTATTTTCATCCAGGGTTAATGCGTACGTTCGAGAATGTATGAACCAAGAGTAGACGATTGTCACAGCGAAACGCATATATTCCAGTTACCCAGCCGATCATCAGTAGCAGCATAGCTCAAAGGATGAAAGAAGAGTCTGCGAGGAGGGTTGATCGTGCAAGCAAATCGCAGGCGCCTTGAGGGAAGGATGCTTATGGTGATGCCAGATGTCTCCGGCCACCTAATGGATAAGCGAGGGGCATGCCTGGCCCAAGGCTGAGAGTAGAAGTTATAAGTAGGAAAAGATGATCCCAATAATGCTTAAGGAATGGACTGCATGTGACGAGACGTGCGATCCAAAATAAGATGGTAGGTGCCAGAGATAGCGTGTTACTCTATATAGGGTTGTGTCGAATATTTGGGTTGAAAGTTGACGTTGAGCACCGATACTAGTGATATGTCTTTGTTCTATATGGGGTAGTGTCCGGTCGCGCAAGGACCAAGCTGGTTAACTTGAGTGGACTGAATGCATGCGAAGGTCACGTGTGTTCCTCAGCCACAACCCGTTCAGGACGAACAATAGGCGGCTCTTGTGCTGGTTGCCTAATTGAAGTCCACATGAGTGCTAATTGTCTGTCTCTGCCTAGTCGTTGCTTCAGTATCCCGTGAATCTACACTCTCACGGGGGATGGCCTTGTTGTTTCATCCACTGATTAGTATCGCCGGCTCTCTTCCACATTTGTTCGTTTTTGGTGGACAATAGCGTCAGTTCCTGTCGGCGCAGGTACTTTAACGCACTGGCTCTGTTATGCTGGAGATTCAATCCTCAGGACTCGTCTTTCGTCTTCTCCCCCCCCCCCCGTGACTAGCCATCATGGTACACTGGCTACCCCCTGCAATCCAATATCCTTATGATCGTAACACTCGCAACCCTCTACCAGATGTGCCGGAGGACATCGAGGTTCACTTAGCACACCTCAACGACCCGAACTATACCTTCGATTCCTCCCAGTGGTCCGATGAAGATGTGTTCCAGCTCAACGACAAAAAAACATCCATTGATGAGACAATACCCAGTGGCAAGCATTATGAATCCGATCTCGAAACGCAAAGCGATTACTCCCGTTCGAGCAGTCACTTCGCAACTTCGCGCGGGCCTCTTCAGAGTGGCATGTAAGTCTGAATCGCGACTTATAACCTTGCTTTACGCTAAACATTTCCTGTATAGTGATTATGGTGACGATTCACCGTATCCAGAAGTCCGGGCCGCCGTGCCAACTTCTGACGAACCTTTGATGCCTGTCAATACCTTCCGGATGTGGTTCCTCGGTCTTACCTTTGCAATTCTTATATCTGGAGCCAACCAGTTCTTCAACGCTCGCCGTCCATCCGTTTTCATTACGGCACTCATTGTCCAGCTTCTTGCTTTACCGGCAGGAAAAGCCCTCGAGTATATGCTTCCTACGTGGATATTCCGAATTACCATACCGTTTACCAAGAAGGAGTGGGTATGCAGTTTGAATCCGGGCCCCTTCAATATCAAAGAACACGTGAGTTTGCGGTGCCACTTGCCCTTCTTCTCACTCAACCTTCATCGAATTCATAGGTGCTCATTACGGTTATGGCCAACGTTACGGCAGGTGGTGCTTATGCCACAGACACCATCTTGGCACAACGTATTTATTATGGGATGTCCACCCCAGCTAGTTACCAGATCTTCGTAACGATCGCGTCCCAGCTTCTAGGCTTCTCACTCGCAGGGATTGCTCGTCGATTTCTTGTTTGGCCGTCCGCGATGATCTGGCCAGGTGCTCTCGTCAACTGCTCGCTCTTCACAACGCTTCATTCAACCTACGGTATCAAAGAGCGCAGACACATCAGCCGGCAACGGTTTTTCGTATACGTGCTGATCTGTGGCTTTACCTGGTACTGGATTCCAGGCTACCTATTTACGGCGCTCAGCGTATTCAATTGGGCTTGCTGGATCGCACCAGAGGACATGGTCGTGAACGCACTGTTTGGGACTACCAACGGAATGGGTATGGGTATTCTGACCTTTGACTGGACCATGATCACCTGGATTGGGAGCCCCTTGGTGACGCCTGTATGTCCCACATCTTAGCGTATATTCTACGTGTTCTGACTATACCCTCAGTGGTGGGTGCAAGCAAACATTATTAGTTCCCTGTTTCTTTGGTTCTGGTTGATCGTGCCGATTTTGTACTGTGAGCACCCTGCACAACAGTGTCGCTCGGATTATTAACCTAAGCTTACAGTCAAGAATGTTTTCTACGCTAAATTTATGCCTATATCCGCGGCACTCGCTTTTGACAACACGGGAATGCCCTATCAGGCCTCAAACATATTGGTCAATGGTACCTTTGATATAGATCTCTGTTTGTTGTCTCATATCTCCGGGACATTCACTGGTTGACCTGTTTCATGTCCAGACCGACAATATTCCCCAATATACCTACCGTACGTCTGCCATCAATTTCAAAGAATGTCAATGTTGATCTTATGGTCCTCTCGCAGTGTAACGTTTGTCATGTCGTATGGTCTGCAGTTCGCGTCTTTTACAGCCTCAATCGTCCATGTAATACGTGCGTTTCCCTTTATTTTATAACATCACTGTCTTATGATTGTATCTACTAGTTTGGTATCGCAAGGATATAGCACGTCAATTCCGACGTTCCCTTCGCCAAGAAGGCGATGTTCACTCCCGCCTCATGTCTGTCTACCCCGAGGTTCCGGATTGGTGGTATATCGTGCTTGGCTTAGTGTCGTTCATAATTGGGCTGATTGTCATTGAAGTGTTCAACACACAAGTAGGTCCCTTCCATCTTTTCGTGCTTACGTTCCCTAATAATTTGTATCTGCAAGCTGCCCGTCTGGGCTTACGTTATATCTCTTATAATCGCGGTGCTGTATGTGATCCCAAGTGGAATCATTCTAGCCGTGACCAACCAACTCATGACTCTAAAGTATGCATTTGGATTTATTAAATGATTGATATCTGACATCTCCTCTAGTGTCATATCCGAAGTTTTGGGTGGTTTTTTGGTTCCAGGTCGACCTGTGGCTCTGATGTTGTTCAAGACTTTCTCATACACAGTATTGAGCCAGGCTTTGGGTTTCACTGGCGATCTCAGTACGCTCAAAACTACATCACCCCAATCCTGTTTTAATCCTCTATCAAACAGAACTAGGTCATTACATGAAGATCCCACCCAAAATGATGTTCTCTACCCAGGTCGTAGCTACGATCGTTACCTCCTTTGTTGTCCTCGGAGTGCAAGCGTGGCAGGTCGAGAACATCGTCGACTTCTGCCTGCCAGATAACCAACGTGAGGTGTCCACTCGTTACTACTATAGATCAGACACTGATCATTCCTTTGCAGAGCAATTCACTTGTCCGAACCTTGAAATTTTCAATACTGCGGCTGTTATCTGGGGCGGCGTCGGGTAAGCGTGTCCCCTATGTTTTTGGGGACGCATCTGATAGTTACCTCAGTGCATCGCGTGTGTTCGGACAAGGTGCCCTGTAAGACTTCTTTCACTCTTCTCACACCCTTGCTGACCGTTTCTCTTCAGATATTGGCCCAGTAAGTAACAATGTTGTTCTCTGTGTGAATGCAGCGCCGAATGCAAGCTATTTCTTTGTTTGCAGTCACGTAAGTCATAGCCCAGTTGCCCCAACCTATTTTCTGACTGCTTAATACACAGATGGTTCTTCTTTATTGGAGCCATTCTCCCAATCCCACTCTACTTTGCTGCCAGACGTTGGCCCGCATCTGTGAGTCAGTTCCATACGATACCGCCATTCGCGTTTCTTACAGCCCCGTTCCAGAATCTCAAGTTTTTCAACGTTCCCGTGTTCTTCGTCGGTACTGCCATTATGCCTCCTGCTTCGGGAATCAACATCACGTCTTGGAGCTTAGTTGGCTTCATATTTCAATATTGGGCGCGCCGGAAACACTTTAGAGTGTGTATTGATCTTCAAGTATCGTGGACTGTTCGTGACTTATGCACTGTAGTGGTGGATGCGGTATAACTACGTTCTGAGCGCAGCCTTGGATTCCAGCGTTGCGCTCGGCATCTTGGTAGTGTTCTTCACATTACAGCTGCCAAAGGTAAGACTTGCCTCGGAGCAGTTTCTAAGCGCTTACATGTCATTTTAACCAGGGCGGTATCAACTTGACATGGTGGGGAAACACTGTATGGCAGAACACAGCAGATGCCATGGGTCTTCCCTTCATCACATTAGCTCCCAATCAAACGTTCGGACCGGTGGTAGTATGTAGACAGTCTTACGAGTTATCTGATATCATGCTCATTTGACACGTTTTTAGGGCCAATTTTCGTAAACTATGATGCCAGAAATGGAGGGATGTACTTGAAGTCATTGGTTGTAGCAGGCTCAATGTTTGCCATTTTCGTTTGTTCTGTGGCATACTCTTCAGTATAGAGATGTTTGTATGAATAGGCAATGTTCTCCGCAATAAAATGCATAAACATCTTGTAGAGGTGCCACAAATGTTTTCGCGGTACTGGTCAACATACTAACTGACCGCTTCTGCCGAAAGAGGAATATGTGAAGCAGGCTGGCAGTTGAGCGCTGATTTAGGCCTTTAGGGCTTTTGTAGTTTGGAACTCCGACATTTCTGTTTTCACACCCAACCCATACCACTTGCTATGTCTTCGCCTAACGGCAAACCATTGTCTGAGAGGTTGTCTGACCATAGATCGTGAGCTATGGTTTTATAATGCGTTGGAAATACTAATAGTCTTTCAGTTCTCGTGCAGATTCACCCCGCCGTCGACGTTCGGCTTCCCGAGATCGAGGAGACAAACGGCGTGAAAGGCGTGATCATGACGATAGGAGGAGGACCAGTCGTAGTCGCGATCGCCACAGGGGCGAGCGAAGTGAGCGGCGTAGTCGCAGTCATGACAGGCCCCATCATAGAGACAAGGACCGGGACCGGGAACGAAGGCGAGAGCGAGACGAAAGAGAAGGACGTCATCGTGACAAAGACCGTGAAAGGGATGATAGAGAAAGAAGGGAGCGTAGACGCAAACGCGAAGAGGACCCGGATGTCATGGATGAAGATCGCCCTAAGAGGAAAAGAGATGAGAAAGACTTGGACGTGACGACGGCTGGGTTGAATGATGATAATGTATCTGTGAGCAGGAGCGATCGTAGGGACCGTTCGCGTGACTCGGAACGTAGGCACAACGAGAGGCGTTCTCGTCGTTCTCGTGAAGATTACGATGATGCACCTCGTCGTCGAGATGATCGTGAATCGCGCAGAGAGATTGACAGAGGTTTTGACCGTAGGATCGATCGTGACCCTCGTGGAAAAGGTCCTCCAAGAGATGTAGATGATGACAATGAACTCGTCGTCACTCCTCCTCACTCTGTCCACCAAAGTCCGCCAATAATGTGCGATGAATTTATTGTTTTGCTAATTGCATCTTTGTTCTGACGTTCCGCTTCAGACGACGCCCATCTCCACAGTATGAACCTCCTCCAGATTCAGGTGACGAACCGGCTGTAGAGGACGAGGATTCTGAAGCCCGGTCCGTATTTGTTTCCCAGCTTGCAGCTCGCCTTACTGCGCGCGACTTGGGGTACTTCTTTGAAGATAAATTGGGTGACGGTACTGTCAAAGATTCTCGTATTGTGACCGATAGGTTGTCCAGGCGCTCGAAAGGGTACGCAGACTCATCACACGCAGACTCATTCCACCCCGTATTTTGTTGTTCTGACTGTGTCAACAGCATCGGCTATGTCGAATTCCGCTCCATTGAACTCGTCCCGAAGGCCATCGCTCTGTCTGGCACAATTGTAATGGGCCTCCCTATCATGGTGCAACTTACTGAATCCGAAAGAAACAAACTTCATCCAGGCGACGGGTTAGCATCCTGTTTTCTCTCACAACACTTTGTGGCTTATTTTTCAATATAGCAGTATCAATCTACCTCCCGGAGTCAGTGCGTCGTCTCATGGGAGTATGCAGTGAGCAATCATTCCTTTCTCACATCGTGTACTCTTCTTGATTTAATCGTTACTTTCTTTTTCTACTAGGATATACGTCGGCTCCCTCCATTTCAACCTCACGGAGTCAGACATCAAGCAAGTTTTTGAACCTTTTGGAGAACTCGACTTCGTTGATCTTCACAGAGATCCCATGACTGGTCGGAGTAAAGGATTCTGTTTCATCCAGTAAGTGGCATATTGGGCCTCATAATTTCTGTTGACGACGTCACGACGAGCAGATATAAGCGACCTGAAGATGCTCGAATGGCACTCGAACAAATGGAAGGGTTTGAACTTGCGGGGCGTACTGTGAGTGACATTGCCTATCTATCTCTTTCCATTTTAAACGAGTCCTGCACATGTACAGCTTCGCGTCAAGACTGTGCATGAAAAGGGTACCGCTCGGTTGCAGCAGCAGGATAGTTTGGATGAAGCTGGCGGTAAGGAATCGCTTTGCACGTATATGAATGTCCACCTGATGATGTCATCAAGGTGGTAATCTGAACGCGGCATCACGTCAAGCACTAATGCAGAAACTTGCCAGGATCGAACCTGCTTCCACTAGGACACCTGATATGTATGAGTGGTTTCCTGATCTTCATAGAGTCCCTCACTAAGGTGGCAAATCAGTATGAAACCTAACATCCCCCAGCAGCTGTCTTCCAAATGCGTTCTCTTAAAAAATATGTTCACTCCAGAAGAGTCCGTATTTCACATCATGTGTCAACTTTCACTAAGTTCCTTTCAGAGAAACTGAGCGTGACTGGGACAAGGACCTTGCCGAGGATGTCAAGGGCGAATGCGAGCAGCAATATGGCAAAGTCGAGCGCATCAAGGTCGAGAGAGAATCACAGGTTTGTTGTAAGTTGAGCATCGTTCAATAGTTTGCTAACGACTGCTTCCAGGGCGAGATTTATGTCAGGTTTAGCTCCGTCGAGGCAGCTGAAAAGGCCGCCAAAAGCCTTAATGGTCGTTGGTTCGGGGGGAAGCAAGTTTCAGCTCATTTTATCTCAGATGCAATTATGCAGGCCCATCAGTAATAATATTTCTCGGCCGACACATGAACCTCAAAGTCGCAGCCGGGTCAAGTCTTTCTCATTTTTCGTACATCGTGCTGAAATAAGAACAAATTATAACAGAATTGATTGGTGTTGCTATGTCCTGTCTTTTATTTCTTTTTTCTAGGTTCCGCTCTTGTATTGGCGCACTCCTTGGCTAGGCATGACACGTTTCTTGTCATTGTCGAAGCTTTTGACGTTCATAGTTTGCCAGTCACACATTACCATGCTACTTAACATGACGCTGCTTACCTGTACGTGCGACATCGAGAGCCACTGAACTGATCATGTGCACACAGGGTTAGGATTGAATATTTGATGTTTGCAAGTATAGTCATTGGCTTTGAAGCAGGTCTGCTGAGTCTGGACATGGCTGATTTTTACATAGGCCCAAGTTTCAATCAAGTGACACTCAATAATAGCTAACCCGCGATGCACACTGTTGAGGCTGAGGTCCTAGGTGAGTCTTGGTAACAAAGGGGTCTGAAGGGCACGCTGAGGTGCTGCCGGCCCTAATACGTTGCGCCCTTGCTCATTGACATGCCACGACATGACTGCAGAAAGCATATAATATTCATGCATTAATTTGACACTCCTTAATACGGATACCTATAAGACTTATCCAGCGTTTAGGAAATTACCCTTCGAACGCATCAAGAAGTCAGGCCAAAGAATGTTACGAAGTACTAAGGCAACTTTCAGCTCAGAAATGCCTGAGAAGTTCGTGACAAATACTGCGTCCATTACATAAGAAGTGCATTCGCTACCTCTTCCTCATGTCAGTAGTGGAAAAGATCAACAGCTCCAAAAATGGGCAGCATCCTCATATATTATGTAGGAGGGAAATGTTATCCAGTTGCCACTTCTGACTCAAATGATATAGCACACGCCACGAAAGTACCAGGCTTGATATTCCTCAGTGGCCAAACGCCTGTTGAGGACGGAAAGGTGGTGCCAGGTGGTATCAAGGAGCACACCGTGAGTTGTCCGCCCTTGTAATCACAGATGATTTCATGCTGCGTTGAAGGCCCAGTGCATCAAGAACCTTGGGAATGTCTTGGAGGCCGCCGGATCCTCCTGGGAGAGGGTCGTGAAAGTTAACGTATACCTAAAGGATATGGACAACTTCGTGGCCATGAATGAAGTTTACGAGAAGGTCTGTAAACTTTTTGTTGTGCTGGCCACCTCATCTTGAGGGACTATGCAGCTCCTTCCGACCCCCAAGCCAGCCAGGACATGCATCCAGGCGGCGAAGCTTCCGAATGACGTGGATGTCGAAATCGAAGCCATTGCGGCCACCTGATATGAAATCTGTAGTCCAGAGCTCACAAGGTGAATGTGTGTGTAAAGATAACACAGACGTTCCGTTCTCGCAATTGATATGAGAATGATCTAACCTGTTCGATGATGTCCCCTCACTGTCGTCCTCAAGTGTTATGCATGAGGGTTGTTCCATAAGGTGTGTGAGCCTGACGGCCCGATATACCGCGCACGTGATCATCTTTGGAAAGACAAGGAGATACCTCGTCCTAATTACCATGACTTCCCTGCCTCCTCAGAGTAGAACGCCTTGTCTGCTCGCGAGCCTACCATCCAAGGAAGATCTTGTGAATGAATTCAAAGACAAGTCGTTGGACAGTCTACGGACTCCAGCGTTGGTCATTGACCGAGCAGTGTTTGCAAAGAACTGTGCTAAGATGCACGACAGTGCAAAAGCCTGGGATGCTAGTTTTCGAGCTCATGTTAAAACACATAAGGCGCATATCATACCCTCTTCCTTTCACAAGCACTCATAGACACAATAGACCACAGAGGGCACCCGGCTTCAACTAGTCTCCGCTGCAGATAAGACATCTGCAGTAGTTGTCTCGACTCTTATGGAGGGATGGCACATTGTTCGCGCAGGCTTGGTAGAGGATGGAACCGTCAAGGATGTGAGTCACCCCGTGAAGCTGTCCATTTCAAAGAAGAGTTAATGCCCGTCCGTAGATTCTATATGGCGTTCCCGTCAGCCCTAATAAGCTAGCAGACCTTGCCACATTATCAGATGCGATGTCGGTCCACAGTGGCGTTGTAAGGCTGATGATCGACCACCCAGACCAGGTTCAAGCCCTGAAGAACTTCAATTTGGACCAGAATCGTCAACGTCCCTGGTCTGTGTTTGTGAAAGTTGACTGCGGAGGAAAGTAAGCAGGAAACTCGAACGGTATGAAACATGCATGGAATGATATGTTACCCCACAGACGTGCAGGACTCATGGCCAACTCACCAGAGTTTAAATCGCTTTTGTTATGCCTCCTAGATGCACCTGCGGCATCCATCCACGGATTTTATTGCCACGCAGGCCAGTCGTATGCGTCGACATCCTTACCTCAGGCTTCGAGCTTCCTCTCAGTTGAAGTTCAAGCTGTAAATGGTGCCGCCAAAGTGGCTCAAGAACTTTTGTCTTCGTCTTCGACATTTGAACATACGCAGCCCTTCGTTCTTTCCATAGGATCGACTCCAACAGCCCATGCATTCTCAGAGCCCTCGGATGAGGTTCTGGCTCAGCTGAAGGCAGAATTGCACGGAAAGCTCGAGTTACATGCAGGGAATTACCCCGTCCTCGATCTGCAACAACTCCACACAAGTCTAGTGACTCCCGAAAGAGTCTCGCATAGAATCCTGGCGAGTATCATATCGTATTATCCAGGAAGGTCAGAAAATGGTGGAGACGAGGCGATGTGCGATGCCGGAGCCATTGCCATGAGCAAGGACACAGGACCATCGGGGGGGTTTGGAGATGTTGTTGGAGATATTGGGAAAGGGTGGAAACTTGGGCGTGTCTCACAAGTAAGTCCAAATGTAAAGAAAAAATACCGTTGTAAGCCAATTCACTACGCAGGAACATGGGTTGCTTGTTCGTAAAGCACCTGTGATATGTGACGCCAAAGAAGGCTTGAACAACGGAGATGGAGGTGACAGACTGAAACTGGGAAGCGTTGTGCACCTCGTAGCACAGCATGCTTGCTTGACGGCCGCGAATCACCCTTGGTACTACATCACCGACTCCGATGTTGAAGGTGGAGTCGAGAAGGTTGTCGACATATGGGTACCATGGAAGGGGTGGTGAAAACTGTGGCGTCGTTACTCACTGTATTCCGGGTGTATGAGTAGCTGGGATAGGTAGAAAGTGCTCAAATAAGCGAAACACCTACATGCACCCACATTCTGCAGAGACCACCACTTACTTCTCTTGTTGCCATGCCCATCCTCAACGAGTATGAGGACGCAACAGAGCTCCTCGAGACATACGGTAGATTTCACATTCTTCTTGTCAGATCGGAAACTCATGTGGAGGACAGACTTTCTACTGAAATTCATTATCATCGGTATGCTCACAAGACCTGTCTTCTTTCTTGGAGCCTTTCTCATCATGTCGTTGTTTGCCCAGGTGAAGCTGGAACAGGAAAGTCTTGCCTACTGCATCATTTCACACAGAATACCTGTTCGTTTTCTTTGTTCTCGTTGAAACTTGGTCCTGATCGTGAGACCGTTTATCTTCAGTCAAGGAACACTCTCAACATACCATTGGAGTAGAATTTTCCAGCCGGACAGTCAATGTTGGAGAGAAGAGAGTGAAGCTACAGGTAAGTGAGTCTCGATGTATTAGGACTTCCATGAAATCCATCATGTACGACAGTTGTGGGATACTGCTGGTCAGGAGCGATTCAGGTGGGAAGACAGGTTTGATAATCTGAAACCCAACTGAACTGAGGTTTTGACAGATCAGTAACACGAAGTTACTATCGTGGGGCTGCTGGTGCGATACTGGTGTATGACATCACGGAGTATGTCTGACTCCTCCTTCCATCGACTTCTCTCAAACATTCACCGCGGTGTAGCCGATCCTCCTTCCTTAATCTATCGAGATGGCTAGGAGATGCGAGGGCATTAGCAAGTCCACATCTGGTCACCGTGCTTGTAGGCAACAAGTCAGACCGTGAGGATGAGCGGGAGGTCGAGTGGTCAGAAGCGAGTCGCTGGGCGGCAGAGAACGGTAAGCATGCAGCATCTTAAATATCTTTTCTTGGGGGTTATCAGGTATTGATTCCTGAACTAGATATACACTTCCTTGAAACGTCGTCCCTAAATGGCGACAATGTTGAATCCCCATTCCTTCTTGCCGCCCGATCGATCCTCCTTTCCATAGAATCCGGAGTACTCGATCCTGAGAAAGCAGGGAGCGGTGTCAGCTACGGCGATCGAGCACTACGGCGTGTGAGCAACTCATCAAGGTTGAGCTTTGGGAGCATGAGCGGTACCACCAAGCGAAAGGGCATTAAGATTAGATTACACGACTTGGTCGGTGGGGAGCGAAGGAAATGTTGCTAGTAAATGCCCCAAGGCGTCTGCCTGCACTATCTCGGAGGTGAGTGAGCATCCTGTCTCAACTGCCGTGGCTGATACGGATACGTGCTAGTATTTATTCCAGAGTCTTGATCAGCTCCTCACACTTGCAACCGCATACTTGTTTATCTCGTTCCGGCATTCTAATCCGCATCCTTCGGGCTCTTCCATTTCATGCTCATCCATACAATCGCACGGCGCTCATGCACACTCATACGATAATAAGATGTCTAGACGTTATATGGCACTGGTTGTATTGCTACTCCAGCGGTACGCAACTCCCGTGCAAAGCGGCCGCAGATTACTCATCATACTCACAGGATTTCCTACCTTTTTATGCCTTTCCCAGTGGACACTCATCATATGTATACTGTAATCTCGTTTCCGAATTTGAATAATTATGCTACGTGGAGCTAAGGTCACGTGATGACCCTTTGGGGACGGATCCTGCCGTCTTCCGATGGATGCATTGCCAGCGAATCATTGCCCTCATGTTCTACGGCCTGGTACCTGCGTCAGGCGCACCAGTCCACATGAAGCGATTTAACTAGCCGTGAGTGTCCCTGGATGACCGTATCCCATGAGAGGTCAGCAGCACCTCAAAACTGAGGCCGCTGTTCTCACGGCGCTACTCTTGTCTTGCCATCCAGTACTGAAAAGGCGGCGCCATAGCCAATGCAAAGCCATAGGAAACACTCGGGGCTCCGTCAGATTGAATTAGAATCCTGCCGATTCAAGTCTTGCCGATAGACTATCGCCTTTTTATCATGACCCTTTGAGCCCCTGGGCATTTCTCGTCACGGAACGGAATGCATGGCTGCCAATGAAGCTTCTTCTATACACCGCATGTCCCTCGGTTTGCTGGCACATGGGCCTCCCTCGACAGTCTCTTTTAGTTCCCAGCGACGTGTAGCATGGTCTCACGCAGTTCCCCCACCTCTCTCTCGGAACCATGGCCGTTACGTTGGATGGGTCGCCGTCCAATTCCCCAGTGGCCTCTATGCCCTCGACGCCTTTATTGTCGTCGATCCCCATGGCAGCACTTGCCAATGGCCAAGGGTCCGTTGCCCCGCCATCTGGTTCTAAGCCTCCATCTATCCGGTCGGAGACAGTCAATCGTGCAGTGAATGTCTCTCCGTCTCCGGCGGCGACAACAAAGAAGCTAATTCCACAATCCTCTGCGCCAACATCAGCCAAATCGTACGTTTAACTGTTCCTCATTGTCAATCTTTGCGTCTGACTGACATGAGAGACTTGCATCTTTTGACACCCAACCTGTACCGCCTTCCCGTCCTGCCAATACTCCACCTGCCACTACGCACCCCGTCAATACTCAACCTGTCAACACTCTACCTGCCACTACGCAACCTGCCAATACGGAACCTGCCACCACGCAACCTGCCACAACACAACGTGCCAATACTCTACCTGCCACTACGCGACCTGCCAATACGCAACCTGCCAATACACCACCTGCTACTCCCAGCTCGCTAAAACCCCCTAGTGTGGCAGTACCGACCTCACCGCCTAAAGCGTCCAGTTCCTCCAATGCACATCCTTCCACTGCATCGCATAATCCTTCGAGTACTGCGTCTCAGAGCTCCAAGGCAACAATTGCAAATGTAACACCCAATGTATCTGCCAATGGTACTACCAACTCGAAGTCCAGCAGCGTCAAATCCTTGGCACAATCCCTCGCAACAAGCGCTGCAAATGTCACTTCTGCCCACACTAGCACGGCGCGAGTGAGAATGCTTGTAACAGATAACATAGCTGAGAGCGCTGACTATCGCTTCGCAGTTTGTTCCACAAGTGTCTACGTCAGATACATTGCCGTTCACATCAACAACCATGGTTCCAAGTCCCACCATTGCTGTGGGCAGTCTGGCAAAGTCTCATGGGTATGTTCTCGCGATTGAGATGAGGTCCCAATAATTCATATCATATCAGATTCTTTTCAAACCGTGCCGCAGTAGGGGGGGTCTCCTTTGTTGTTGTTCTTGCTATCCTGGGTCTGGCAGGGCTCATCTTTTATGGCATAAGGCGGTACCGTCGTCGCCGATTCGACGGATACATCAGGGAGCCGACATTACCGGACCTTACCAGCCCATCGTCAAATGGCGGTGATATGCACTATCGGCGTGCAAGCCAAGTGAGGGCACTGCATGATGTCCTCAGCGCAGGTGCATCGAGGCCAATCCCATCCTCGGGACGTAGTGTCGCATCGGATGTTTCTCATGCCGTCAGCGGCGACACTCATCATTCCACCTCCCCCATTATGCCGCCTTCTCTGAACCGGTTTGTAAACCGCCATGCAGATATTTACCCTTCTCAAGGATATAATGGAGGGCACACAAATGGGTATCAAAATATTATTCCTTTTCCACCACCGACCAGGCCGTTCGCTGAGAAAAGCCGAGTATCTGTGCAGTCGACTGTAGAATCATCGCCCTCGATTTATCCTCCGACATTGCCTGAGGTGGCTGATGAAGATGAAGAGAAATATTGGCGGCAGCATGGATTTGAACGTGTCCCTCATTCCCAAGATGCGGAAAAGATACTTGGGAAGCATCTACCTCAACAGCAACCGACACCACCGGAGTCAGCGTTGGGTTTGTGGACCAACTCGTCGCCGACAACTTCTCAAGGACACGGCACATCGGAGGAGAATGAACTTGTGAGGGGCATGGATCCTAAGATGGAGCCTACCTCGGTGCACAAGGGAAGCACCGCACCCATCGCTGTTCCACCAAGGTTGCATCTTCTTGATGGGCGATACCCTGCAGTTGGTAACTATACAGTAAGTCTCTTCTCCCGGCAGATATTGCGATTCGATCATTTACTGTTCCACAGCAGCCTAGACAGCCATGGTGAAAAGCAGGGATGTCGGACTAATGTTTATAATGTCTATCAGATATGTAACACATCTTGGGCCCACCTATACATGTATGCAGTCAACGACGAGAATATTGTATCTTCCATACATGTGCATGAGTTATTGTGGGAAAGATAGATTTCGTTTTCTCCAAAGCATCATTCAAAGCACAATCAAAGCAGTAAAGTTCAACCCCACTTCCGCCATTCCTGACCTTCTGGCGGCTTGACGCTCACGGGACCCTTGCTAACATCGTCCCAGTCCGTTGATAATGTTGTTCCTCCAGACTCAGTATAGCTCTTCATGATGGCACGCCTGGCATCGTCGTCTATGCCGGAGAAAAGCTCGGCGAAAGCGCTGTTCGGGTCAACGGCGTTGGGATCTTCGACCATGCTCTTGTCCTTCTCGGATTTGAGAATATTGTCCGATACTTTTTCCCAATTCTTGTGTGGTATACGTGTCGACGTGGTATTGGAGCCTGGGGCAGCACCGCTGAGGCAGACCTTCGGATCTGGGCCACAGACGTGTCGGTACAGATGCATATAAACGCGGAGTTGAGACGATACTTACCGTTAGATGCACTGTCGCTCACTAACCTGACCCATCTTCCAGGAGACTTTTTGACAAGTCGTACCTGTAGAGGCAGCACCGATGAGTTCATAGGTCTTTCGCGCTGCTAGGTCCACGATACGCACTTCCACTTTGACCTTGCTGACAGTGAAATTACAGGCTTCGGGTTCTATCTCACCAGTCAAAGGTTCAAGCACGAGCAGTTTTTCTCCGTTTTGGTAATTCAACTGTCGCAAAGAAGAGCAGGGAAAAGGGGGGCGTGAGTACATGTGAAGAACGGCTCTATTTGAAAATGCCTAGTGGACGTAGAGGAGAAGGGCAATGTACAGTTTGGGGTGTGAATTTGACAGCCACTTCGTCTGGACTTGCGCCCTTGTCAAAAATTGAAATGGTGACCTGAAAGTAAAGCAAGGTGATTCCTAAGGGCACGCTCAGAGGAAAGACCGCGCGTGACACTCACTGTTTGGTCGGTTTCGTAGAACTCGTGCCTTCATGGCCAAAGCGATCAGTGTGGTTCCATGTGCTGAAACATACTTACCGTGGCTCGATAGACATGATGGCGAGGAGCAAGTTGGGGGCGCGTTGAGTCCATTAGTTTGGTACACAGCCACAGCTCGTGGTCTTCGCCAACGGCGATCTCCGAATGCGGCAAGCTATTAAAGCACAGGATGATCTCATCGATATGCTAGTTACAGGCGAGTTGTACAAAAGATTGTCAGTGTAGTCCATCCGCATACACCTGTTTCCAACTCTCCCGATCCTTGAGAAAATCGAAGAAAGTGCGTATTTTCGACCCGAGGCGAAACGTCTGATCACCTGTGTGACTCCGTATACTGTCCTCCAGCTTCTTGAACCCCAAATATTCGGCCACGGATACATCCTCCACTTTGGGGGTTGTCTGTGGGCTCGGAGGACTGGGTGCACCGGAAACAAACAGGAGGCGGGTGAACCATGCACCTAAGTGCATGTCAGCAAGGGATACCTGGTCACCTAGGAAACAGCATCGCGTCAAGCGCTTTTTTGGGAGAACCTAAAGTAGATAGCGCACACCTAACGTGTACGGTCCTGTTATCTCATTCTCCAGACGAGTCAGAATATCTTTTATCCCAGTCCACGCCTCGACCGATTTCCTGAGAAAAGCTTCCCTCTCTTGCTTCTGCTGTGCGTTCAACTCTGTCGCTGGCACACCGGCACCCTCATACGCCCGCACCACAAAGCCAGTTTCAACATGTCGAGTCGCCCATAACTTTTTCACGGTTTCATGCGCTCCTTGGCCTTCCTCCGTCATAAACTTTTGCAGTGCAGCTTGACGACACTTTATATATTCGCCTCCCAGGCTTGTGGCCTTGGAAATGAGACCTTCGGGCGTCGATGCGCCAACACTCAGGAAGTTGATTGGTACAGAGTGGAGCATGTCAATAATACTATTCGACACTTCCGAAAGGGCCATAATAGCAGGCGCCAAGGCTGGCGCAGGTGCATTGGAGGTAGTATTAGTCTTAGAGGAGGCTGAACGGGATCTATCAAGAAACTCCAGAACTGACTGTAACGAACAACGTGTATTTCAGTATGGAAACTGTACGATAAGGATGACTTAGACCTTGGTGTCCGTCAAGGCACGGTACTTGTTCGGCAGGCCAGTTGCGAGAGATGTCTCTAAGGGCACTACGAGGGCCGGGACTGTGCCTGTATCGAGAATTAAAGATAGACTGAGACCATAGGCCTGAGATCATACCGTTAGGGTTGATTCGGAGATACGCTGGAGCGAAATTCTCTCCATTTTCTGAGAGATGTGCATTGGCATTCAAGGATTGACACACCTCGAGTAAACTGAAGACTCACTCAAATTGACAACCTTGAGTTCCAGTTCGTCTGGACCGTAGCCTTTCTCCTCGCTGTTACGCAGTTTGCAAAGTTGCTGGACTAGGACACGAAGGAAACTCACAGTCCAAGCAGAACTGTCGGAAGGCTATGCAGTCAGACTGTCAATATACCCTGCTTTTGTTGCGGCTCACCTGCTGAGGCCCAAACACTCTGAGGGTGGTAGTATAGGACTGCCTTTGGAACGGTGGCCATTATCAAAGATATGATGTCACCTAGTCACATTGGAACCATATTAGATATCAAGGCAACTTGTCCACCGGATAAGAATCACGTTTACCGCATTTTTCCCAACACTCTCTAGGGGCTCTTTCGACCGCAACCCATATCAAGTGACGTAGGAGACCTTACATCTGCGAAGAATTTGACCAGTGCTCTCGAATTGAAACCGCTGACTGGTATACGTGATACGCTCCAAGTTAATCCGCAATTTTGTTCCAGCTCGCGTCGTGTTGTTGCGCCCGGCTTGCATCTGGTGCTGCGACCGTTGCATGTATACATTCTAGACGGATGCAGACCACCTTCCTCTTCGTGCCTACCAAGCCAGTTTGGTCAGATACCACCAAGCTTCTCACAAAAGATATCACGACTAAGCATACTCTTGGCGATACCAAAGGCGATGTTGGCACTCCTTTAAGTGCACCAATTGAGACAGGGATATATTCAAGAACATGTTCGGGGACGTGGTATTGTGCGAGGCGAGGAATAACGAGGAAGAGAGGGCTCAACGTTCAGGAAGAAGAAGTATCCACATACTACCGCATGGACTAAGCTCGAGGACATGCCCAAAACCACATGCAAACTGACTGTTTACTGGTAGCACCAGAGTCAGAATTGTATGTATAGACCATCTCTTAAAAAAGCCTCTGGCAGGAGGTCGACTCGGACAACTCCACGCCGGCTGTAGATGACATCCTAAGCTGAAGTTTCCCAAAGACTTATCATTCTGCACTCTCCACGGTAAGTGAGGCATGGGTGATTGGTGAAGAGTTGCTTGCATCCAAAAATGAAAGGATGAGCCCACTACATACAACTTGGAGACGTAGGTAGACCATTTGTTCTCAGCAATGATATAGAGGACAGGTCTACATCTCCAAGTTGTATGTTGAACTCTTCATCGTTTGCCCATGCCCATGTTCCTGGGGTGGCGTAGAGTGACATGTCTTTGAGACATTTCCGTTTGAGCATTTCTACTAGGCGTGTAGCTTGTTGACCGCCCGAAGTTCATCGACATTGGCTGGCGAGTCACGTGAGTCACGTCGGTTGCAGGTGGCGGCGGAATGTCCACTCGAGTTTTGAAGAGACGTGATGGTGAAAAGGCAGGCTCACCGAATACCGGCGCCGGCGTGCAATGTCCTTTATAGTCTCAAAAAGGAAGGAAATTCACCCTCCTTGTATAAGTACGCACTCTTTTGTTCGGTCATTGTTATTATATTGATCTCACCAGTGCAGGACAAGAGTTAAAACATTGACGAGGGGCGCATCTGCTCCGTTCAGCACGTAGTAGCGAGACACCATGTATTTCATGAGCTTGAACAAATGACGTGAGTCGAGTGTATGCGGTGCAGGGACTCCATCAGCCGCTTGAAGGGCTGTCTGAATTGTGGCAAGACAAACGGCCGAATCAAATATTTGCAACCATATGTAGTGTCACAGCGCAGTGAACATGACATGACGCCAGCACGGTTTCAAAGTGATGAGGGCTCCTATATTGTAAGGGCCACAGTCCTGACTACAGCCTGTTAACAACTGAATGTGTATGTGAATTTTCACGCCTTGCTCGGCCACTTTGGGTGAGTCGACAGAGACCCGGAAACAATGTCTTTCGGCTAAGTCCAGCCCAAACAAACCTTCCTTTTATCGCGATATCGTGCCGGTTGTCAGACAATCCCCTTTCAAAACTAGCATGTGGAAAGCATTCCATCATAGAATTGTAACCACTGGTATACAACTCAGTTGGCGTTTTTGTTCAAGCTCACCTCGTTGCCAACGGGACAGATGCGCCCCTTGTTAGTCTGCATCGCGACAATGCCACGTGACGCCATAGGATGATCGAAAACAAGGCGGCTAGATTTAACAATATGGGCGTAGACTACCTTCCTCTTTAGGCCCACAAAGGGCATCGCCACTCCACTACGCCACTTGCTGTTTGGCGAGTGGCTATAAAGCCTCTCTCTACCTGTGCCACCAACCTTCTCCCACTGCAACACACCCTCAACTTCTTAGACACTCATGGACGCTTCATCATCCCCAACCACACCGCCAGCCAGTGAACCTCGTCGGGCTGTCGACGCGCTCACGCAGGCCGAAGCCAAGCAATTGACGGCAGACGAGATCCGTAAGTTGAAGTTCCCTGACCACAAGCCACTGTACGTTGCCCATGGAAAATGGGCATGGGTGAACGGTGAAGAGTTCCTCAGCAACGACCCGGGAACACCCTTAGGCTGTATGTTATTGAGTGCCATACGCCACACGAGTTGCTCATCTCTCTTTTACAGCCGGACTTGAAGGACAGGTTGACCTGAAGGTCAGCTATATAGATAACAAAAGCTTTGTTCACATTTCCAAGATGTACGTGGCCCACCCTTCAATCCCGGATGACAGCTCCTTGAACTCATCTAACTTTGATTATGGTAGGACATCCGTCTGGGACAGTTGGAAGCCGTTCTTCACCTCCCTCTACTTGAATGCAACTTCTAAATACCTTCGACCCCTACAAGGGGACTGTGTGCCATGGGTCATCAGTGTCAACCATTGCCTTGGCGGTCGCATCGGTGTTTCGCTAGACTTACCTCATCCAACGGGTTGGAGAGAGGCCGACATGTTCCTGAAGGAGTCACAGAAAGAAGCTATCATTGCAGCATACCAGAAGTTGCATGATCGAGGAGTCCTCCACGGGGACGCCGAGTACAGACACATGTTGATCGGTGACGACGAAAAGTGAGTGCTAAACCCCATCTTGAAGTAAGCCATCTCCTGAAGAGAGGGCACAATGCAGGGTCACGATTATAGACTTTGGACTAAGTAAAGTTGTAGATCCTGACGAGTGGGACCGCAAGGCGGGTTTGGAAGGCTGTACTCCATCGTGCATTCGTACCGAGATGCGCAAAGTCAAGTTTATGTTGGATTGGAAGGACTCGAGAGAGACCGAATTCCGACTTGCGAAGCTTCGCCTTGCCAGGGAAGCGAGGGATCGTGATCTCGCCGACTCTGCCAAAACAGATCCGTTCGAGACGGTGGAAGTCTCGAAAGAGACATTGTCCGAAGAAGAGCAGCAGCAGGTAGGTCCTCGTATTGAACATCATCCACAGCTTCGCTCACACGAATGAACAGCAACCCGATGGTGGTTTACGATTATCTGATCTCGATGCCTGGTCGTGCGGTGACACCTGGACAGCTCATCGCTACGAACTTGATTGTTACACCTACAAAGTCATCGTCAAGAAGTCTGAGATACCCCATCCGCCTGCCTCAATTCCGTCGAGTGCTCCAGCTGTTGTTGTCGAACCCACACCGTCAGATTCAGTTGACAAGACACCCCACCAAGAGGAACCGGAGCAGCAGCAACGGCCGACGCGGGGTGTTCTGAACGTGGACCCTGCAACGTCAAATATGCCCAGATATGAAAAGGGCGATCGTCACAGGACTGCGATTCAGCGGCTGCTCGTAAGGCAACAGAAGGAGCAGCAGGAACAGACGGAGGAGGAGGAGGGGGAGGGGGAGGAGGAGAAAGAACAGCACAAGGTCGAGAAGGGGAACGAGAACAAGAACACCGAGAGGGAAGAGAATATTGAGAGGGCAGAGAAGAACAACGGCACAGATGAGAAGAACGGTGACACGGAGGGAAACAGAGCAGCGGAGGAGACCGAAGAGAAGAAGCTCGAGACGAATAAGCCGGAGCAGAAGGAAATCGCCTCAGAGCCCGTCAAGGAAGTGGTCCATAGACATGGTAAAGCCGACCGTGCAAAAGTGAATCCGAGGAAGCAGCGCATCAGGAAGGTACCAGCGAAGGAACTAGGTGTGCTGGTGACAGTGCCCGAGGAGCGGACGACCGTCAAAACAGAACATACCATGACCATTTCGTTAGATGAAGGCAACGCCGAACTTCCCAGGAAGCCTGCGATGAAACGACGTCTCGAAGAGGAACCGAACGAGCCAGAGGACCGGACTGGGGAGAAGAATGTCGACTCCAAGGCGGTACGATTTGTGGACGACTGGGACGCCGACGATAACGACGAACCTGCGAAGAAGCGTCAGAAAACAGCGTCAACGTCTCGTGAAACAGAAGGAAGGGCTATCCCCAATCCATCATCGGACAATGCTCGTCAGATGGACAGCGATGATATCAGCAGTAGTACCTCTTCGGACGAGGATGACGTAATGCATCCACTGCTCGATGATGAAGACGCAGACCCTACGTCTTACCAGCTCAATTCGGAAGAGCATGCATTCCTTCGTCGGGAAGCCGCAAGAGCCTTCGCTCGTTTCATTATCGCCAACTTGCGCGCTCAGCCCCATGAAACGGGGTACAGTGAAGAGAGGCACAACCTCGAGAAGTGCCGTTCCGAGCTGCTACGTATGATCGTCATGTTGCCTAGAAATGACCGGACAACTCTATGGACTAATGTGGGCCAGCCCGACGCACGAGCTCTTCTAGGTTTTCTGCCCGAGCCCCCTCGTCCGAGAGAAGACAGTTCTCTCACAAGTTCCCTGCCACAACCAGCACATGCTATAGGCACAGCACGAGGGAACAGCTCAACCATGTCATCTCGTCTGCGTCCATTCATGCGCCGTGAGGCTCTAGGGAAGTCTAGTTTGAGACGGATTTCTTCGCGATCGGAAAATGCGCCCCCAAGGCTGCCCCTGGAACAGAAAGAGGATGTGAACGTGAAGTCAAGCACCAGGGAGAAGTTACAGAGACGGCTAGAGATTGAGCGGCGCTTAGCAATGCCGCCTCCACCGCCTCCAACCAATAGGACAGAAAGCACCGCCTCGCAGACTATGAGCACTTTCAAAGCGCCATCGGTCCCTCCGAGGAGGCCTCACGTGTACCACTCTTCAGGTCCCTTCCCGCTGGGAAGCACTCCACAACCGTCGTCGTCTTCTGCCCCTCAAGGACTGCTTCATCGAGGATCTACAAGTGCTCAGCGGTCAGCAAGCCCTCCGTCTTACCATCCCTTCCTGCTGGGAAGCGCTTCACAACCGTCGTCGCCTCCTGCCCCTCAAGAACTGCTTCATCGAGGATCTGCAAGTGCTCAGCGGTCAGCAGTCCCTCCGTCTTACCATTCCTTGCTGCTGGGAAGCGCTTCACAATCGTCGTCGTCTTCTGTCCCTCAAGGACTACTTCATCAAGGATCTACAAGTGCTCAGCGGTCAGCAGTCCCTCCGTCTTACCATTCCTTGCTGCTGGGAAGCGCTTCACAATCGTCGTCGTCTTCTGTCCCTCAAGGACTACTTCATCAAGGATCTACAAGTGCTCAGCGGTCAGCAGTCCCTCCGTCTTACCATTCCTTGCTGCTGGGAAGCGCTTCACAATCGTCGTCGTCTTCTGTCCCTCAAGGACTACTTCATCAAGGATCCACAAGTGCTCAGCGGCCAGCAGACCCTTTGTTTTACCGCCGCTTCTACGATAGAATGCGGGAGACGATAGACGAGGCCCGCAACGCCAGCTCAAGCGCAGTCTTCTCGTACTCTGTGCCTCCACACATACTGGCATTGGAAGGCCAATCGATGCGCAGATACAGCGCACCCACAGGACCGTCGAACCCAGCGTCAAGATCGATGGGGAGGCCTCTTATCCGGACTTTATCTTCCCGGGACTTGGGAAGTGTGCCAAGGTATCATCAGATGAGAGCCGCGGAAGGAAGTCCGACAGTCCCCAAGAAGGAATATTCTCCACCAGGTACTGTCGAAGAGGCTTCGCAAAGGGGAATGGAAGGGGCTTCAACGGGGGGGGCTTCGACGGGAACCAATGGAGAGACTTCTGCTGAAGCGCCTTCCTTGCTGCTCATTGAAGGTGTTTCGCCTTCGATGAATTCTGAGACGAAGAGGAAACGTGAGGATACGGGGGACAGTGAGGCGCTGTATTTGGACGATGGGGAGCAACCCGATGCCAAGAGGCACAAGAGTTGAAAGTGCGGGTTGTAGCGAATGGGATTAGATATTTAGATACGTTTCGAACTTTACCTGTGTAATTTGTGTTGTATTCGAATGCATCTTTGACTCTTGTAACTTGTAGCCTGAAGCTGGATCAATTCGATCACGGACGACACGCGTCGCAGTCTTTGTTTGGTAAGCGTCAGCATTATGTCACGCGTGACGGGGTCTCAAACCGACTCGCGGCTGCCACTCTTGCAGTCAGTAGCTCAAGCGTTCACTGACTGGCTCTCAGTGTACAAAATTTCACATACTACTGGTCGAGGACGAATGGTTGCTGAGACGCATAAGCACTAATTTCCAGTTTGCGCCTGATCGGTCTTTGATAAATATTCCCGCCGATAGCTCTGGCCAACCCCATCCTTTTCTTTCTTATCCTTCATGGCCTCTAGAATGGGAGCTTCGAATCCTCGTGCACAGCAAGCCCATTACGCTCGTTTTCTCGTGAACACCGTCCTTGGCACCGTGCTTGCATTCCCTTTGGGCATAGTCAACGCCTCAATCGAAGCCGTCTTCTTGTTCGGAACCATCCTTCCCATCAGCATACTCCTTGCAATCATATTTCCTATCATTATTCCTCTTATCGCTATTTCTGGTGTAGTCCTCGCGAGCTGGCATCTCGTCGTGTTCGTCATACACTCTCTAAACTCCGTCCAGAAGATGGTGGCGGTGTTAGCCCAGAATATCGCCTTCCTGTCACAAGCTATTCATATTATATCCCATGCACACGAAATCGCATACATGGGCATATACGGAATGTTGGTCTTGTTCAATATAAACCCTCTTCCGACGGAGCCGGAAGTGACGAACGTATCATCCCCTTCTTCGTCTCGTCGCCAACCTCGCACGCCGCTATTCATTCAAGACTTCCCTGTATCCAAATTAATTCCTGTACTACCTCTCACTCCGCCGTATTCCGATTTATCCTACCCGCCCAGTCGTAGCAGCCCTACCTGCACCGAGAGCACGGACACATCATTCTCGCTCGATACACCCATTGACGAGCACGCGCAGAAGTCCATGACCCGCCTGTCAGAACTGCTTGGCAGTTTGAAGGACGAGGAGCTCAGTAATGTGGCAAACTACGTGGAGGTTCTTAAACGGAGGAGGTCGAGTTCTTCGCTGGAGTAGTGGAATCTGGATCTCCGAGTTCCTTGAGTGTGGTGTAAAGCACTGGATTACGGTCTCATTCTAGAAGATATTATACTGTCGCATAGATCCCACATATTCTTCGGTCCTTGAACATTATAGACGACTGGTTGTACTTCACTGACTGTTTCATACTGTTTAATATTCCCACTCGAATAAAAGCCCTATCATGCCTTCCAAGCCTTGTTCCAGCCAGAATAACCACGTGTTGTCTGAATGTCTCCATGCTATTTCGGTAATTAAGTAATTATAAAACGAAAGCAACTTTAAGGACTCACAAGGATCTGTTACTGAGCTGCCGCCAGTGATATTAGCATTTCGCTTTTCCAACCATTCTTTAGCTGCATGCCGTGCAGCAGCATTGGCAACCGCATCTTCGTCCTCAATCTCATACAGATTACAGCGGTCACATTCTGTGCAGGCTTGACCAGGTTCAGGACGGAAATGCGGGCAATAATGCCCATACCGAACCCCACGGACGTCTGCTCGGCAGAGGTAGCACATCTCATAACCGCATGGGCAAGTGAGCTTATTGCAACCCCCCGACTTCACAAATGACATGCGACATTTGGGGCACTGATTTGACAATACATATTGTCAGGTAGGTCAACTAGCAAGCACAAGCATCCATACCGTCCGTTTCACGGCTTCCGACATGGCACGTTCAACATACAGCCGCTGATTATCAAAATTTTCGTTGCGACAATTGTGAAAGGCGGCCCACTCTTTGCCACAGTCAATACACGTTGAAACTCTACACCGTGGGTTCTCGCATTTGAAAATCTGGGGCACGCCAGCACGCCGTCGGCGGACACGCGCCATGGCGTCAACAATCCAAGTCCCAGAGGACACGGGGTTCATGTCATATGCATTTCGGGTGTTATACTGAAATCCGAAGATCGTGAGGGGAAGCATCAAGAAGAAAATGGGGTATCGAGGGATGAGTCGTACGGCGAGTATCGCCAGGAGAGCCAATGGTCCTATCATTACAGGGCGAAGCCGAGGCGAGACGGCGATGTCGACGGCGGCATACGTGCAGGCAGGACAACGCACCAACTGCAAACCAGAACTTTGAAGTTGATCGCGAGCGAGTCGCTCTTCCAGTCGATCAAATGTGTCGGCGGGGAGGGCTTGTGAGAGCAATGTAGGTGTGACAAATCCCTGGCAAGCCGGCAAAGCAACAGACGAAATACAACGCACAGATCCTTTTTCTTGAAATAAACACCCCCCTTGGCCGTATAACGCCTCTTTCACACTACGATCAAGACATCCATGACAAAAAAAGTGCCCGTGGGTGCACACGGTTATATCCTCCCAGGTGAAATCACCAAAGCAGCATTCGCATTCCAGCAAAGCCCGTGCCTGTGCATATTCATCCTCATTGACGGATTTAGCCAATAGTGTATCTTTTGATGACTGTTCATCACGCTCAGGTCGGCCAAGAGCATAAATCTCCCCATCGAGTCGTACACAGCCCGTAGAACGCTTTGTGATATCAATAGGAGGCCGGGGGGCCGGCTTGGGTTTACGTGACAACCAGGCGGTGAGACTGAAACGCCAGGATTGGGAGGCAACAAAAATGAGCGCTTCACGGCTCCGGATGTAGTCGCCGTTGTGCTCAGAGATGATATTGCAAACTGTGGACTTGGCAAGTCCTTGAAATTCATCGAGCCTAGAAGACTCAGGTTTTAGAACCATAGCCGAGGTGATTCCAGACAGGAACTAGAGGCGTACAGCAGCTTCTCCACGATGGCCCTGTATTTTGCCGAGCGAAATTTCTCCCACTCTTCAATAGCTGTGGATGGTAATCTAGTTACTCGTTGAGCATACCGTCCCGGATTTTGCACGAGGGCATTCGCTGCCACTGATAGTCTGGATTCCGGTGAAGCGTCTAGAAGCAGCTCGCGCAAGAGGGTAACTTGATGCTCCGGGAATACCTCTGCAAGAACTTGGAGCAAACTGTTCATTTCTGCCAAGGATACCTGCTCGACTGTCTCTCCATGTTGGGCAGGCAAAATAGGCCTAGAGTTGTGTTTAGGAAGGAAGAGAGATGATAGCCAGCCGGTGCGTGTGGCCATTTTGTGGTGGTGGATGAAGTTGAACCAGAGAGTCGGCGCCAATCAGTTACCACTCCAAATCGGCGACGAACTGGAACCATAGACAAGTAGTAAGAGAACGATGATCTGTAGCAGCAGGAATCCGCCTGCTTTTATACAAGTAACCTATTCTAGCCGAGTGGACTCTCAATTTGACGCGTCAGATAAATATAAAAACCATTGTCCACCTCCCACCTCGCTTTCCCTGCATCTCCGATCTGACAACATCTGCAAGTGGTAGAAAGGAAGGGCTTTGGTTACTGATATGAGCTTAGGTTTTCCTTGTAGTCATTTGTCACCTCTTGATTATCAGTATGGGGGAATATTTGGCGTCCGCAAGAGATGATGAAAGAGAGACAACAGAAGGAAAAGACGGAAATAACGTGAGAAAGGTATGCAAAAGAATATACATAGGGGATATGGAAGCAGCAGGACAAAGGGTAATGATGAGACGATGTAGTTCTCATTAAAGTCAACGTGCAAAGACAACGCGATGGGTGGGGGGTCTATCCATGGAATCGTCACCGATCTCGTCGTCATGATAGCGTCTGGTGGGCTGAGTCGCCCTCCTCTACCATATCGGTGTCGTTCGCGGGCAGCGTCGGTTTTTCTGGCCGCCATCCATCTTCGCCCTCAAGAACCTCCTCGCCAGCTAGTAGTGCGAGAGCTGTTTCCAAAAACCACTCATTTCGTTTGATGAAATGCACCACGATTGTTCCACCAACGCGCTTCCCCTCATACCTTTTCCGGCGCCCCTCCCGTTTCTCCCATGCCTGCATAGCCGTCTCGGGACCGCCCTCGAATAGCCCACTCATAGGGCTGCCTTCCACAAGAGCCTCAATCGACTGCAGCGGTGTTAAATTTGAAAGTGGGAACGTGTAGCGGGTTCCAAACTGCGAAACGGAAGAATAAGAATATGAGGGTGTTGTCGCAAGCAGTGGTGACGGCAGTCCGTAGGTTGGAGAGTCGGGACCTCTACTTCCATTCGGATGTGGTGTTGAGGTAGTAGACGAAGGCAAGGGCCCAGATGTAGACGTCGACGATGAAGAACCTCCAACCGGCCTAAGCAACGACAAAATCGACTGCCTCACACGAGTCGCTTCGGACGGGAACAAAAATCCATGTGAATACACAGTACCAGCTCTGGGATGGTCATAAATCCAGCACCGTTCCGATGCCCATCTGATCTCGTTCGCATGGGGATGTAAACGCATCCACTTTGCGGTCTGCTTGTCCTCTGCGCCTCGCGTCATGCCTTTGATCATGGGTTCGGTCGCGATCCAGTCTACCAGCGACCATGAAAGTGCGTATAATTCCCCTGCCATGAAGCGGTTCTTGACAAGGTAACCCCAGTAAATAAGTGGGTCGGTACGGGAGCTTGGTATACCGGTGAAAATAGACGATACGGCATTTGGAAGTGATGCATATTCTGAAGAATAAAGTGCATCGCCAGAGAACCATACCCTAGACTGAGCTCGAGTTTCTGAAAGCACTTGCGAAGGGAGATGTGAGTCGGAGAGTATGGCCGTGTGTGGATGCGACACAGGATACATGAGATTAACAAACTCCTGGAAGCTGTGAGGTACTGCACGTTGAGCAGCAGTTTCTCGCATTGCATTGTCAAGCTGGACGCGTAAGCGTGCTTCGAGCTCGGCGAGCATCACAAACGAATCATCGTCAGCTTTGACGATGAAATCCGGACGAACCCACTGGACGGTCGATGAATCTGACAGGGGATCGTGAGGAGCGTGTGGTGGTGGTGTGGTGGTATGATTGGCATACGAAAACCATTGCGAATGGTGAGATTGAGCAGGAGGTGGAACCCAGGCATTCTCAGCAGCCCAAGTGAAAAACGCATGTGTCTTGCCGGAATTCATGTTCTCCGATATTGGCAGTTGTACCATGTCATTATAGGCTATGGAACAGCCTGCGCTTAGATATTAAATGAGACAAAGGTAACAGAACAACGCACCCTCGGACTCGAGTTGAATACGACGTTCCCAATCACGACGAGGCTTTCCAAGCACGAATCGAACAATAGTACGGCTGGTACCATTGCCACCGTCACTATCAACAGCACCTGCCCGACTGCGTTCCTGACTAGCCCAGGTACTCCGGATAAGCATCCGGCGTTCCACAGCCGAGTCAGTCGTAAACACCCCAAGGAAGAGGCCCGCGGGAGGGATATCGTCCAAATGCGGGGGGGGGAATGGGTTGTTTACAAGCGATTCATGGGGCGATGTCGGATCGTAGCCAATGGGGACTTGCATGGTGAAATGTTCATCTCTTGGTGAAGTGACAGACGGAGGGGCAGTGGAAGCCGAAGGGATGGAGCAGTAGGAGCGCCAAGGGAGTGAAGCTTTATCAGGGTTCAGTATGTGCATTAAGAGGAGGGTAATGAGTATGGCGATAACGGTGAAAACAAGGAGGGTGAGGATCTGAGAAACAGTAAGAATATATAGATAGATAGTCCAGGTGCGCTCACGATGGTTGTGGGTTGTTTTGGGAATAGAGGATGTCGTATTAGTCGCCGTACTTGACGCTTCAACGATCGGAAACCAAAACGAGTCTCACGATGTAGCCTGCGTCTTCGACGCCGTGAATCTTCAGGACGGCTGCCCATAAGCCACCACCGATGGGCATCGTCATTCCACCAAGATCTGCGATGGGTATTCGCCAGGCCGAGGAGTGGGGAAGTTGGCTCTGAGTCTGCATCGGATGTGTACGACGACGACGACGCGCCTGGAGAGGCATAGTGTATAGGAAGCGGGGACGGGGACCGTGAAGGTGCCGGTGAGGGATTTGCAGACTGTGGAAGCAGAAATTCGGGCGGCCCCTGCATGGTGGTTGATGTGATCTGTGTCGAAGACGACGTACGCTGCATGCTGCTGCGTGGGCGTGCCATAGGGGCTGCTGTAAATCCCCTTGAAGACCTGACAGTCACATTTGATTCTGTGGAAGAGGTACTAGAAGAGTTCCCATCATAGTCGTCTAAGGGCCTGTGGGACCTGGAAGGAGAGGATCTAGGAGGGAGCAAATTGAGAGCATAAGGCATTATAGATAAGAAGAGTAAAGAACGATTATAGCCAGCTTTGCGGCTGGAGATTGTTGGAGAGCACACAGGCTGTGGTGTTTTTAGAGAGGCACGCAGTGTTTCTGAACCCCCCCCACCAAGGCTTAGGCGCCGGCTGTCCTCTTCGAGGTCAATCGTCCGAACACGGTATAAGCGTATCAAATTGCATATCAAATATGTTGGCAACCAAAAAAAGCTTCGATTACACGCTGTCTACTCGTATGCCGAGTTCAAAAATTGTAGCAAACTCTCCCGGTTCGCATCTCTCTCGTGATCCGCAGCGTCCTTGTGAACCTTCAGCTTGATCTTTTCCGCCATCGTGCCCCAACGGCAGTTCTCGCTGTGAGCCCAATCGCTCAACAGTACCACCAATGGACATACCTTTTTGCCTGTCAACACGCTGCGCCTCTCATCCTTATCCTCGTCTTTTCGTTTCCTTCGAGACGACCTGTGTTTGCCCTTGTGTCGTGACGACGATTGCTTCGACCGGTGACTGTGCCCACTCGGAGATCGACTGCGGTGCTTTCGGTGGCGGTGCTTCTTCGATCTGTGGCGAGACGAGCTGCGGGAATCCGAAGAGGAAGGGGCCGATGCAGGCGGCGAACGAGAGAATTGACGGCCCTGAAATATATGCCGTCAAGACTTTGAAAATGCGCAGCATCAACAAACAAACCCTCTCGTGCGTGTCCCGACGGGAATCCGGCGATTGTGACCGAGACTGACGGATCCAGATCATGTGAGTAAGCGCAAGGGATGTAGAATGAGGCGAAGTGTTCACCATATCTAGACTCTTATCCCTTTTTCTTTCGCGCTCAGGCCCCTTGCTCCTTTCTCTCCGTCGCTCACTGCCTCTATCTGGGCTCTGAGGCCTTCTGTACTCGCGGGATCCATTGCGATATCTGTGTCTCCTATAGTCTTGGTTCGACGCCTCGTCCTTTCTCCGTCGTGGCGAACGTGACCGTTCTCGGCCTATGGCATCGTGACAGGATGGTAATCATTATTTTGCATCGACGTTCCAGCATCATTGTATGTGTGTGATCGCATTCGAGTCGCCCCATGTTCGTTCGGGAGGTGGGGGATGACAATTAAGTTTCCTTGCCTCTACAGTGAATGGCTGCACTCACCGTTCTGTTGATCGAAATCCTTATACGACGGGGATCTGTCCCTCCTGTACGAGTCTGGCGTGAAGTCGCGTCGATGATGACGCGAATTGTATGTCTCATTCACGTCCATAAGTAAAAGGACGGAGACAGGATGTGAACGAGGTTTAACGCCTGAAGCAGCTGAGTTTCAAAAACACGTAGGCTTACACGTGGTCACACGGCGTCACCAGACGGCCATAAAATATTTGCCTGTGGTTGTTGCCGCTCTCGATCTGATAGGCAAGCCAAGTACTAGTGGCCAGCGAGAGTTTCGGACCAGCGGTGGAGCACCTAGAAACTCGTGACTTGGCCCAGCAATAGTAGCTCAACACCGGTCCGACAATCTGCCGTCGTGCATAGTCAAATCAACGCAAAGGTTCCGTCTGCGAGTCTCCCATGACCTAGTAACCTGCCAGGCGGGCCACGATCTCCAAGGACAGCGTGCAGTGTGGCTGGCACCTGGCACTGTGCCCAGTGAGACAGTGAGGGCATGAAGAGGGCACGAAAAGTGCACGTCCTAGCCAAAGTGTGAGTTAATCTATGCTGCTGGTCGGAGCACTACAAGTCTTTGCAAGCGGTGGCCAAGTACTCCGCCAAACAAGTGAGTTACTACTTTGACATAGGATTCTAGCAATTTGGACTATTGCCTGTACACACACAGTGGCTCTCGGAAGATGCCGAATACGTTTATGTAATCAAGCGTTGTCCTCTACCTGCTTAAGCATCACATTTGTCGTTTGGATTGGAGGTGATCTCTTCACATTGTGCCTTCGCCTGCCTCCTGTTGGCTTATCTTGCGTCGAGGCTGCTAATCCCACAACAAGCTCTTAAGTGGCAACATTACCCTCGTAGCCATGAGTTCCCTCCAAACTCATGTGTTTGCTAATGACAAAGGAGAGCGTTTTAAATTCTTTGTGGAAGCCGCTGCTGTCAGGGACCGTGCCGCACTCATACGTAAAATAGTCAAGAATGGCGGTTCAATTGTCAACACCGCACTCGATGCGGACATTTTACTTGCGGAAAGCAACACTAAGGAGGCTTTAGAACTCTTCGAGGCATGGCGTAACGATAAGATTCTACTAAGCACCCGATGGATAGTTCATTGTCTGGATGAGAACGCGTTCTTGGGCAGCGATCGTGGATGGGCAGGCTATGAGCTTACCTCGGAAATTCTGCGCCAGGGTATAGCAGATAATGACGCTAGCGAAGAGGAAGAGGAAGAGGAAGAGCCAGAAAAGTGGGTATGTCTTCTTGAGGTCAAGAACCGACTTATAGATTGTCGACAGACCAACCCGTTCGCGTCGTACTGCTTCTTCATCCCAAGCTGCCAAGACTTCCCGGAGCAAGCAAGTATCATCGAAGACCGGTCCATATCGTTTGAGATCAAGCACTACATCCTCGAACAAGTCACATCAGCGTCATCCCTCAAATGCTGAACGTACTGGCGAACAGAGACATCCCAGCACCTCTGCCAATCCTCACATTTCAACTCCCCAGTCACGCTCAAAGGATACCCCTCAAAATTCCCAGAATCCGGCAATGCCAACGAACACACCCTTTCCAATCTCACTTCCACCATCTTCACAGATGGCTCTACAACAGTCTCTTCTGGCATCATTGCTCAGTAATGCTTTACAACTCCCTCAGCAGCAAGTTAGCCCGGATCAGCATGCCCCGGGACAGTTACCGGCCTTACCGCAACTAGCTCCTTTCCTCACACCGACAATTTTCCAGCAGCTTCTTGCTCAACAATTCGCGGTCAATCAGCAAGCCCTGAACTCCCAGCCTGCGGGGTTTCCTGAACAGTCAGGAGTAGGCAACATAGGACAGCAATCGACAGGCACGGACGTTCCATCTAGCAGCAACCAAGGAACCTCGAGCCGTGCTACTCCAGAAGATGTTGGCTCAGACTTTGTGTCAGATTCAGATACCTCATCCGTCACATCTGAGGAAGAGGAAGTGGAACGCTCAATTTCTCGTAGGAGTGGAGCAAGAAGGCGGGTGATAAACGATTCATCCTCTGACCACGAGATTCAAACGGCAATCCGGAGCAAGCCACTAAAACCACAGGAGACTGTTCCCAAGATGAAGAGTGGCATCTTTGTGAATGCAAGGGGGGTGTCTCAGGCGTTCTATGTCATGATAGACCTCAAGAACCGAAAGGATCTGTTAAAAATCATCCGGGTACGTTGGAGTTGAACTCGTTTTATTGTCAATGACGTTTGACCCCCTACTAGAAACATAACGGTGCCATAGTCTCGCAGATGGATGATGCCGACTACATCATCTTGAATATCCGTCAGTACTTCTTTTTCTTCTCATCCTCGCCGTGTGTATAACTCATCACGCTTTCAGGGTCAACCCAGTTTCAGAAAGCTCTCGACATCCTGCCTGTCCACAAAATAGCCATCTCCCCGACATGGATCGAGGAATGCGAAAAGGCGAACAAGTTACTTGCCGTGGCGCCGTACGTCATTGACGTTACGTCGGGTGTTGGGCGAGGGGCGGCGCGAAAGAAACCCCTTTCTTCAAAAGCACGACTTTCTACCTCTGAGGATGATAAGAACAAAGCGGGTTCTTCTCCACTTCGTATGCAGGATACGACACCGAAGCCGACACCGAAGCCAGCATCAAAGCCAACACCGAAGCCAACACCGAAGTCGGCACCGAAGCTAGCACCGAAGCCAGCATCGAAGCCAACACCGAAGCCAACACCGAGCAAGGTTGCACCGAATGTACAACCCCAAGCTTTAACTATCCCGCGAGCACGGTCTCCATCGCCCTTCCCTCCAACTGATGTTGAGCCCATCGGGAGCGACAGCAAGTTTACTGAGAACGATCGAGCGTGGTTTCTCACATATGTACGGTTCAAGCTTCAACACAATCCTGGCATGACCTACGATGCACTGATACATGCAGTGGGGCGCAAGGTGCGTTATGATTTCCTCGCGCTTCTTGGCCCGAGGTCCAGAGCTATGTTGCCTTCACCTATATTGGTTCTTACGTTGTCTCTTCTACCCCAGGCGCCTTACCATTCGACGCAAAGTTGGGACATTGCGTGGCGTACAATGTGGCCAAATGACATGAGAATATTGAAGCAAGAGGTCGACGCCCTTATCAAACGGAGAACTATAGCACCACCTTCGTCATCTAACCCGAGTACGACTCAAGAGACACAGAATGAACTAATACTTTCAGAAAATTCTAAACCCTTGCCAAGTCAAGTTAGCCGCCCTGGTTGGCTACCCAACAACGCACCTACTTGGAACAGCTTGCAGGCAGAATCCAGTAGCACGTCACCTCTCAAGCGGAAAGAGAATCCAACTGAAGAACCAGTCGACCCTGTAGCCCTAGAGCAACAAAATAAGAGGATCAAGACAACACAAGGCAATATCATTGATGTAGATTCCCTTTCAAATTCATAGCTCAAGCCAACCTAGTGGCTACTTGCTATACACGGTGGTCAGCCGTTTCCTAGCGTAGAATAGCCAATGGTTTGGATGGATATAGTTGTATTTTTTACGGTAAACTGCTATGCATCACCGGGCAATGGTGTGGCTGACACGGGAGGTTCATGCTTGAAGAAACGTCGCCTCCTCTCCTCTCGAGTGAGTGGTGGTTCTTTATCTCGGCCGTCACCCATCAGACTGCTTCCTGTGGCGTCAAAAGTCCCAATCAAAGTTGCAAGTACCGCACACGAAGCGAATGCCATTGGTATCGATCGCGCTTTGATCAATACAACATGAGTACGGCGTCTCGGGAGGCAAACAACCACGGTACGCACCGCGCACCCCAGCCAGCAGACCAGCTGCGCAACCGCCTGCTGCGCCATTGAAGGGATCATCCGTCTGTCGGAGGTTCGCCACGTAAGAATCAGTGAAGGCAAATGTCGTGCCCATGGCAGCTGCAGGATGCAGCAACAGATTTAAATCAAACAAACATCAACACTGTATATGAAAGCAAACAAGAAAAAGTATGAACTGACCGAAAAAGCCAATTGTGCCCCCACTGCGTGTGAGTACACCCATCGCACCACGGTTGTGATGGTCTAGTGCATTTTGGACTGACGCGACAAGGAGGCCTACTCCTCCGCCCTGCAGACCAACGAGTGCCGCATTCCTCAAGGATGGTCGGTCCTCGTATACGGGTGCTGGACGTGCTTGTTCGTCTGCCGTAGATTCAGTCATGGCTGCACGGAACGGAATTCGAGTGAGAACTGAGCGTCTATGTACTTCAGTAGCTTATGTAAATAGGTGTATCTACATGGAACCGACTGTTGAAAGATGGTTCGCGATGTTCTATGTTCGGTGGTGACCGAGGTATATTGTTGGTAATATTGCAAGGGATGGCTCACTCTTATCTTCTGTACCACCGACTCTGTCAGGCTCTTTGTCCTCACCGCAATTCTGAGCCATGGCAGTTTAGTCGATTACATACCCGCTCCGTCGTTTGCCCTCGACGCCCACATAGGTATTCAAATTGTTGATCTCCGCGGCTAGCATGGCTCGACTCAACAGATCCAACCAAGAATAGTTGGCTTGCCGTGCGAGAATGCAGGTGCTCTTAGACACACAAGAGCTCTATAAACTTGTTCCTTCGATCCCTCTGCGATGTCATGCAATGAACTACCGTTGTAAGTCCAACCAGGCCGACACGTACCCTCTTATTACGATATCCCACCACGCAATCTTGGTCAATCATGACGGCCGAATAATTAAAAGTCTCCCTGCTCCTCACGTCCCGGTATGGGAGGCTGGTACACACCGTTTCGGAGAACGGTGACTGGGGTGCAGAGTGGACCGTTGGTTGAGATACAAGAACACTAGTGCTGCTCATGGGCTCGTAACTGCCTTCTGATGGAGATGACCTCGGTTCCGCTGAAGATGGGGGCACTACGGTTCATGGACAAGTCGATTAGAACGTTTTGTTTCAAGCAATAGCATACTCAAACCTACCACGCCTGAGTGTCAGTGGGTTGAAATCCAACACCCGGAGGTAAAATCCCACCGCAGTGAGAGGCGATGGTTCCAACCGTATATACCGTGTTCCATAAACATGAAGGGGTTTTTGATACTCATTGGCGTCTGTACGCATTAACCTGGTCTTTGCGGGTCCCCAGCGCTCCCATGGTATGGTTCTGTCTTCTTGTCTCGATTTGGGTTCTAGATCTTCTAGAAACAACGACTGGTGCACGAAGAGCACGTAATACCATTTATATTCAGAGTGGGATATGAAATCCATGCCGATAGACATTAGGCGAGAATCTGGCGCAGCGTAGAAAGGTTTGCTACGTGGAGTGGGGGGTGGCGAAAATCCCGGATAAGGGTCGGATCGAGGGATTAAGGTTAAAACAGAGATGTTTTCTCCTGCAGACGGCAGTTCATATGTGCGGATGAGCTGCGGTTTTGTGGATCCTCTGAGTTGTGGAGCGAGGAAGTCGAACACATCAAGTGCAGGTGGTTGATAAACGTATCTTGTGTCATACAAATACCTCCCTATGATGAAATGTCGCGGAGAGAGAAAGGAGAGACCCTCCATTTTCCCACTATAAGAAGAAGTCTTCAAGTCCTGTGGCACCGGTAAGTAGTCGTGTCAGGCCGGTTCTAAAAGGTGACTAGCTCACAGTGACCAACTGGCCTGTTGTCCAGTTCCATATATACAACCGATCTTCCCCGGCGCCTACTACAGTATAGAAATGGATGGCAAGAAAATCGCTCATAATCCGAATGATAAAGGTGTAAATCGGCTGGTCAATGCCCAGTTCGGAAAGGAGGACCGGATCTGCAGCGCGAGGGTGTGTTCCGCCGGTACTCATGCTCCGTAAATGAATTTGAAAGCGTAAGAATGGAGCAGAAGAAGCTCTACATGGTGGGTAAGGTTAACAATCCCGTTCTGAGGAAACCAGTCCACGCACGATTCAATAACCGCTGGGACATTGACCAGGACAACGAGATCCTGTGAAGGATCCATCGAAAAGTCATTTATCCCTACTCCCAGGTCATGATGTTGCCAAACGCGTCCAGAGGATTCGTGCTCTGCAGACGGCAGCTCCATGAATGACATTCCACGCAGACCGGTGAACGGAAGGCATTGCGCCAGAATACCACCATACACCATCCAAGTGGGTGATGAGGGATACCGTAGTCGATACCTCTTGCGGAAGTGTAGATCAGCCCAACCTTGCTCGATAGTCTTGAGTTGGGCTAATCGATCAACGACTGGAAGGCGACTCTCTGCGTCCCCATCCTCAACCCCCGCGATGGTAAGGCTCATTTTGTATTGTAAAATGAGATCATCCCTGATCACCGCATGGAAGAGACGACATGTCTGTTGAATACAGTTCAGGGAAGCCCATCGGCCTGGAACTAGGGGCCTACCAGCGAACAACTGGAAATGTCATATACATCCAACTCATTAAAGATGCGTATAATCAATTCTTCAGGAAGATTATCGAATCCAGCACTCTGAGTCATGGTACACCAAAGAGAACTTGGATGTTACCATCAGCCAAACTGCTGAGTAAACTTGACGCTGATAAATGTCCGTGTAACCTGTGGGTTTTCTACGGTTATTTGCACGCCTGTGCAAAGACACAACCTGGATTCCACCTATTGACGCTATGCTATTGACAGTGAAGCTGAAAGTGAGCGACTACTTAACAGTTCAGGAAATTCAAGCTCCGCAGCGCCACGGTGCTGCTGGTCAGTACTTGGCACTAGATCTTTTATCACGATCGCGATCGATTCGCTCAAGTTACATTATAGAACGTGGAGATTTTAGCTAAATTCAAAATCAGGGGCTTACAATGTTGAGGGAGCCGCGTGGCAAGCTGGAACGCACGTGACTAGTTGCTACTGTACAGTCACACGCACGTTATGTAACATTCACTGAAGTTGTTTTCGTTGTAACTTACTTACAGTAGGTTGGCTTTTATCTGGGAATTGCACAATACCAGGGTGAATTTTCTTCACTGAGCTCTTCTCTAGCTGTCCGATTGATCTAATATACAATTTTCCGTTTCTTACAAGTTTTCTCTCTCGATGTGTCGGACAAGTTCGCCCCCCCTACTTCGTAACTTGAAGTGCATGGCAGCTCATGCTTCAGAAGACTGGTTAATCCCATCAACTGATGGAAATGGTCGCGGAAGCACAACGCGTGATACTCATTGTGAAAGCAGTACAAATCGAGATGATCCAAGTGAAAGTGAGGAAAATGCTACACCGACCTGTCGTCAGTCATCGTGTGACGTTGCCCAGGAGCGTGCTCAGGCTTTTCTCTACCATGGGCGTCTTCGATATGTCGACCGCCAGAAACATGAGGGTTCGGGGAGGCTACGTATATTGCATGGCTGATGCTGATACCGTTTTTACTTATATAAGGAAGAGCAAGAAAGTGTATAATGAAACAGCGTACGTGTCGACGGGATTGGCAGGAGACTTCGCTTTGGGGTTGTCTTGCTCTGGGTTGAGATGCCAGTACTTTATCCTATTCACAAAATGTTAACTATCAAAAAATTGTGAGTTCTAAAAAAACTTGCGATTTTAAGAAAGTATAGAAGGCTACGTGGTGTTCAAGTATCAATGAAGTTTAATGGGAGGTTTCCTGCGAGCCTGTACTCACCTGTGGCCAGAAGGCTTCCTAGTAATGGACCAACCCAGTAAACCCAGTGCGAGGTGTTGAACGATGTGATCACCGCAGGACCAAAGGCACGCGCAGTATTCATAGCGGCTCCTGTATAAGGTACCTGGAGTAGGAGGTTCAATAAACGGCATAGTGAGGACATAATTAGCTGCATACAGCCCAGCTGGGATAAGACAGCATCAGCAACAAAACGTGCACAAAACGTGCACCTCATTTAGCACGTACAGATGACAAACAAGCAGCGTGAGACCAATGCCAATCTGGAAAGGATAATTAGTGGCTGCTTCCCTCCGTCAGAGTTATTTACAGGTGCAAAAGGCGTGCTACGATGTTTCTCAGCGGCAAGCATGAGTACTGCTAGGCACAGCTTGAAATATTCAGAGTGGAGAAGGGGGACATTGAACTGGAACATACCGCAGCTGTGATGAACATCTCAATGAAAACAGCTTGCGCTAGGCTGGTTGATGGGCTGGGGCTTGTGCTACGTAAATAGGTTATTGTGGCATGAAAGTTGGGTGGTTCACTACACTCACTTAAATACAAGAGGTCCTGGAACAAGTCCGAGGAGTAAGGCTGATGCCACGATACCCCCCACCAGCTGCAATATGCGAGATGTGAGAGGTTGACGACAAGGCAATAGAAAACCACAGACCTGGGCAATACAATACAGTACGAAGCGGACTGGTCCAATGGCGCCTATGAGAAGAAGGGACGTGCTAACGGCAGGGTTGAACAATCCCCCAGTGACGCTGAGCTCGTACTTCCATCCACTCCATTAATACCATCGATGAGGATTAAGACACGCACCGAAAGAATAACCATGCCGAGACCAACAAGGAAAGACCCATCGAAATACTTTCGACAGAGGCGCTTGCATGAAAACATACTCGGGATAAAGTGTGCTTAGCATGATGACTGACGCAATGTAGGTTAACTGTTCTATAGAGGCAACCTTATTGATGGACTTTCCACCCTGTGCACTATTGGCGGCTCGAGCTGCTTCTTGGTTGGAGAACGCCGCAGATTGGACGCCCCCAAGGCCGAGCAACAAGAACATCTAGCAAGGAATAAGAGAGACACCGGTCACTCGGACTTGGAGACATTCCATCTGTGATATCAAGGACTGACTCACAACCTGAGATTAGCATTGAGTCTCCAATCAGTAAAAAATAACAGCCGTAGCAAGTGTTCTCACCGTTCCTATAAACTCGAGCGTGGCGGCTTGGACGTCTGTCTTGAAGTTAGCAAATACATTAGAGGCGGCTTTATTGATACTTGTAGAGCGCATTGTGCTTCAGATTATAAGAATGATACGGTATGGGAGAAGAGTAGAAATGGGGTGCTTTCGTACTTTAAAACCTTTTTGGTTTGAGGATCGGCAGGCACGCTCCTTATGAAATGACGTCTCGATCGAGCTTTAAATGGGCTCAAGCTTACTCCTGGTGGCGCAGTTGCAACTTGGACGTATGGATTATTAAAACCTACACGCCTTCACCAAACCACATCCTCGATATGAATTACTCCAGTTCAGCACAACATGGGGAGTAATTTTGGATGACAGTAGCGTGCCATGTCATTAGCTGTGATATCCACACAATCCAGGTGAAAAAAAAAAAAAAAAAAACATGTACCGCGAGGAACAACGATCATAATTTTCTTTTCTTCGTCTTCTGTTCATCTGACATTGCACTCTTGCGTTTGACTCTCTCGACGAGGCTCTTGATGCTTGTGGCATTTCTCTCGCCACCCGCGTGATTCCCCTCCGATTTTCCTTCCACTTTTGAATCATTATGTTGTCGTTTTGCACGCTCTTCCAACAGCGCCGACATGCTCTTGGTTTTTTTGAAGCTGTAAAGGTGCAAACGTTCAACATCGACAAGTTGAGAAAACCGAAACGATCACTCACTGAGGGTTGGTGGGGTCGATTGCAAACTCGTGATCCTCAAACAAGGCCTTGAATCGCTCGTCCTTGACGTTGATGGAAAAATGCTCTTGAGCCTCGTCCTCATCAGCCCTTGAACCTGTCTTCCGGTTCTTTTTCCCTCGCTTCTTTGACTCAGCCTTCTCGGCTTTGATGACAGAGCGAATGTCAAAATGCTTGGGCTCACGAGAGGGCTCTACAGACGACAGAAGAAGCTCGAGTTCAGCTGGGGTCGACTCCACGTGCTTGGCTTTGGGGGGTTTGGACTCCACGGCCGGGGGTTTGCCCTTCCCAGTCCTTAACGCAACTTCTTCTCCCTCATCATCACTATCCTCTCCGAAAAATTCATCATCTCTTTCCTTTTCATTATGTTCTCTTCCAGCTTTTGCCGCCTTCTTCTTTTGTTTCCGTTTTTCTTTCTGCTTCCTCAGATACCGTTGCAATGTTGTCTCTTCTTCACCTTCCGCTTCATCATGTTTCCCACTCAGCCCAGGTGTGAATGTTATTTCCATCTCTCCCGCTTTTTCAGCATCTTTGCCCCAGCCTTCTGGTAATAGCTCATTGTCGTCATCGCCACCTCCCAATAAGAGTGCGCGCATTTTTTCCCGTTTCGCAGCCGCATCTGCGGATGCATCATCAACATCATAGTCTTCATCAGAGCTGTCAGAAGAGGCAAGGTATGCCTTGAAGTCGGACTCTTCAATTTCCTTTCGCGAGAGTGTGCGGCGAGTGATTTTCATCCGCTCCGGATCGTCGTCGTCCCAAGTTAATTTAACTCGAGAGTGACGAAGGGCCTAGTGATGTGTCAAATTGGAGTAGTGGAAGGTGGCTGCAGCCACTCACATCTGTGACGAAGTCTACACCCTTGTGGTTGTCAGAAAGCTCTTGTGTGGCCTCGTCACTATAGTAATGTCGTCGGATAGGTAAAATTTTAGATAGTAGTATACTCGTACCTGACCTCGGTGTCAAAAACCATGTCCTTCGGTACGAAACTCAAGTCAAACATGTTTGCCGAACGCTCGAGTTCTGTTCCGTCAAGTTCTGAGTATATGTGAGCAGCAGCCTTGACAGCATCACAGGTGACAATGGCATAATAATATCTACATAATATAAGTTCACTCCGCTGGAGTGATGAACGAACACACACCGAAGTCGTTCCAGCTGGTATGATCGGAGCGCATCTTCGTCGTACTCATTGCCATCATCCTCCTCCGCGAGATGTGACTCATGGTCACCATCACGAGATAAGTCAGGCTTTTTGAAGAGTTCCTTTGGTGGCCCTTCTTTTCGCTCCTGTTCCAATCGCACTTTCCCGAACTCACTGGGATAAATTTGCACTTTTAGGACCCTCCCTTGTGGTATTCTCGGTGCCTCTCGCTCTCGCTCGTGTGGTGAGGGGGCGAGTGCAGAAGAGAAAATTTTGAACAGATGAGACGCTCGAACATGATCCCAGTCCAGGTTGACGACTGCCAGGCGGTTTGTTTGTTCGCCGCCAGCTAGGGCACCGGACACGTCGTCATCCTTGGCTGCGGCAGCATTGACTTCTGCGAGGGCATCGAGTTCAGCAAACTGTGATTCGTCCAAGTCAACCTCGGGCTCTTCTGCAGAAACCTTGATGGGCTTGCGAATATCTCTTCCTAGAATGACCTCGCCATGGTCGTCATCTGATTCGTGGACTTGTTCGTCTTCTTCGTCTGAACTGTCCATGAGGATCTCGCCACGAGCGTAGTCGGGGACAGCAGGCTTCTCTAAAGCTTCTTCATCGTCTTCAAGCCGATAAAAACGTTTTAGGTTGTCGGTGTTCTGGCTCGCTGATATTTTACGACCGTACTTATCGACTGTCGCACTACAACGTCAGCCGCTGGCTACTAGAATATAGATGCCCTGGACATACTTTTAGCTTTCCCTTTTGGTTTCCTGTCCCCGTCGTCAAATATGGACCTGAAACGATCATCTAGCACGACTTTCTGTTGCTTTCTACGTGGCTTGCGAAAGCGAGGATCTGTTTTGAGACGTGCAAAGCGAGGATCTGACATTGAACGCTAGGATTATGGCGGGATATTGGACACCGATGATTTGTACCGGCGTTTTCAGAGTTGTCGGGTCAGGTCAAGCGCTTGAAAGCCACCAGCGCTCGAAGGAGCCGACTCCGAGCCAGAAATTGATCACGGTAGCCCTAAACAAATTCTGAGAACGGGCTACCTCCTTGCTAAGAATTGCCTCTAAATCTATGGTTAATCCCCTCACGGCTGCATATTTCCACAATCTCGATGTATGACTTATACGTCCACAAAGCTACCCCTATCTTCTACATGATATCCTGTGTGTCGTGACAGTTTCGACACCAAACTGTCCAAGATCACAGACAGTCTTGGCTGACGGTCAAGTGCGGGCTGGGATTGTGTGTGTTACGCCACTATGTATCTGTTATTTTAGCCTATGCATGTATGTACGCTGTATGTCTGTATTGTATTTGGATGTGCATGTATTTTATATAGGAAAGTTTGGGGATATCTTCATCTGCTTTCAACAGGCTTCATACCCTTTAGATATATTGAGAAAAACGACGTGGAATGGTGAGTCGGAATAGGCACAGGATGTGCTGCTCTAGTATGGAACATCCAAAGGGGATCAGGCGTAACGGTGGAAGGAGGCCGCACTGGGATCCCCCTAAGGTCACATATAGTCCTATGGCGGCGGTGCAGGGTGGGATACCTTGTCACGCACTTTGTGGTCTGTCAAATGCCGGTGATGGCTGTCAGGTGACGGTAAGCGCTCGGGAGCCATAGCATCGAGAAACAGCCTTACGGTAGCCGATGTTATTTTAAGTAGTAACGACTGATGGCGGCAACGGTCAGCGCTCCCAGACAAGACCACTCTTCCTTCCAACTTCCATCTCCCTTTCACCTTTTTCCTTGTAAGCCTATCTCCTTGTCGTTGCTTCCTCTCTCGCTCACAACCTCGTATAGTTACTACCCGACCACGTTGGCCGCCGGACGACCCTTCGTTTCGAATACCGTTCATTTCGTACTGATAAAAAAGCAACCATTTCAGTCAAGATGTTGTCCAATACCATCCTGCTTGCCGTCATGGCATGCATCTTTGCAAAGTCCTCGGCAATGCCCATGCCCATCCAGGTAAGCTTTCTCCCTCTTCATAAGTGCAATCTATAATTGTAATGCTACTTCAAGGACATGGCTAATGCCCGTGGTTTGCCCCAGGATGTAGATCTTGCCTTGGCGAGGAGGGCCTCCATCCCGGACTCGATCCCTACCCTGGCCAAGTAAGTTTATTCACTAGTTGCAAGTAGCATAGATGTTGAACGTATTCCATAAAGTGGTGGAGACCCCCAGCCATACAAGCGGGCGTCCATCCCAGACTCGATCCCTACCGTGGCCAAGTGAGTCTATTCACTAGTTGCAAGTAGCATAGATGTTGAACGTATTCCATAAAGTGGTGGAGACCCCCAGCCATACAAGCGGGCGTCCATCCCGGACTCGATCCCTACCGTGGCCAAGTAAGTCTATTCACTAGTTGCACGCAGCATAGATGTTGAAGCATTCCATAAAGTGGTGGAGATCCCCAGCCATACAAGCGGGCGTCCATCCCAGACTCGATCCCTACCGTGGCCAAGTGAGTCTATTCACTAGTTGCAAGTAGCATAGATGTTGAAACGTATTCCATAAAGTGGTGGAGACCCCCAGCCATACAAGCGGGCGTCCATCCCAGACTCGATCCCTACCGTGGCCAAGTAAGTCTATTCACTAGTTGCACGCAGCAGCAGCATAGATGTTGAAACGTACTCCACAGTGGTGGAGATCCCCAGCCATACAAGCGGGCGTCCATCCCAGACTCGATTCCTACCGTGGCCAAGTAAGTCTATTCACTAGTTGCACGCAGCAGCAGCATGTTGAAACGCGTCCCATAAAGTGGCGGTGATCCCCAGCCATACAAGCGGGCGTCCATCCCAGACTCGATCCCTACCGTGGCCAAGTGAGTCTAGTCACTAGTTGCACGCAGCATAGATGTTGAAACGCGTCCCATAAAGTGGCGGAGATCCCCAGCCATATAAGCGTTGGGAGTCCCTGGGTTCCCCAGTAATGGCACCGTGAGTAAAAGATAATGATGCTATGTGCGTAGGTTGCTCATTACCTGATCATCCAGACGCGGAATTGTTGTTCCGTACATGGTTAGTGGACGCTCAGCTGCCCTACATGATCATGTCTGATAATATCGGTCCCCTGCAGTAAACAATCAGAGTCACCGTGTTGAGTGATGGGTTTCTGGACACCTTCGCGTGGTTTATTCTTGTTTGTCATGTTGCGATTAGCGGTTTCTTGCTCGCCACGCTGGAGAGGTTGGAGTAGGCATTGTTCACATTTTTCGAAGGAATTGATATTCTTTCGTGCAATCTTTATAATTTTTGTTTTTGAATACACAACATTCGAGATGGTTTGTATTTACGAGACGGAATGGGCTACACCCGTATGCCGATAGTGAGATCCCGGTCACGTCCGATATAGACGCCTGCGCCGACCAGCCGGATGAAAGATAAATTTTTGACGAAACTTCATTTCCCGCTTTCCCTCTTACAACCACAGCTCAGACTCTTTCTTCCTCTCTCTCCTGGTCGCCCGCCTTCACGCTCAAAAATGGCCGACGCAAAAAAGGTCAAGTCTCCTAAGGACTTTGCCAGTAAGCAGCCATATTTCGAGCTCTTCGTTGACGGTGTCATTGACACGTCAAACAGTCGATTTCATGATGGGTGGTGTGTCCGCGGTGCGTGCAAACTTACAGTCTGCAGAAGGGCCCTTGAACTGTCGGAACATCATAGGCTGTCGCAAAGACAAGTGCGGCCCCCATTGAGCGTATAAAGGTCTGTTGCGATTGCCCATCGTTGATAGCGACGATCACTTACCGTTCCATCCCAGCTTCTCGTTCAAAATCAGGTATTTGGTGTTCTGGGCTTATCGTCCTCTGGGATATTGATGCGCTGGGTTTTGTCGTTAGGATGAAATGGTATGTCTGACGACCCATTCCAATGCGCGTGCTCACATTTTGCCAGATTAAACAAGGCCGATTGGCGAGCCCGTACAAGGGCATTGTTGACTGCTTCTCCCGTACATACCGGGATGAGGGGCTCGTCTCTTTGTGGAGAGGCAACACTGCTAACGTCATCCGATACTTCCCCACACAAGCCTTGAACTTTGCTTTCAGTACGCACGTTTTTGTTGTTTTTCTGTGCATATATCTCAGAGCACTATGCAGAGGACTACTTCAAGTCACTCTTCGGCTTTAAGAAGAATGAAGGCTACTGGAAATGGTTCGCGGGCAACGTTGCATCTGGTGGTGCTGCCGGTGCCTCGTCACTTCTCTTTGTCTACTCCCTCGACTATGCCCGTACACGTCTTGCAAATGACGCAAAGTCGGCGAAGAGTGGAGGTGCCAGGCAATTCAACGGCCTTGTCGATGTATATAAGAAGACCCTCGCTTCCGACGGTATCGCAGGTCTTTACCGTGGATTCGTCCCCTCTGTCGTCGGTATCATTGTCTACCGTGGTCTTTAGTAAGCCCATATCCATGCGATCTGTCGTGGTTCTTATCTGACATTCATCGAAGCTTCGGTGTCTATGATTCACTTAGTACGTCGGCCCTGATTCTGTCAATGACATCTCATCTGACAACTATACAGAGCCTGTTGTTCTCACTGGTGCTCTTGAGGGCAGCTTTTTCGCCTCGTTCATGCTTGGTTGGGGTGTTACTATTGGTGCTGGCCTTGCTTCCTACCCTCTGGACACTATTAGGTTTGTGCAGCGAATCCAGATCATGCTTGCACTGTTGTTCATCTGAAACCGCAGACGTCGCATGATGATGACTTCTGGCGGTGGCGTTCACTATAAATCCATGTTCGATGCTGGCTCGCAGGTGATTATATGTTTTTCGAGAGAGAAGCTGTGCTGACGTGGATTCGTATTCCAGATCATTGCCAAGGAAGGCACAAAGTCCCTGTTCAAGGGTGCAGGTGCTAATATCCTCCGAGGTGTTGCCGGTGCTGGTGTGCTCTCCCTCTACGACAAGCTGCAAGAAGTCCTGTTTGGCAAGGTTTACGCCAGTGGTAAGGGTTTTCTGCTCACTCCAGCAGGCCCATCTAACTTTCACGAACAGGCTCTGGTTAAAGCGCCTTGTACACTCTTCCACTCGCCACCCTCCGTCTTACGAACTCATAGACCCTTTTTCCCCTCGCTTTATTACCCGCTATCTTCATATTGCGCCTCCTATTCTATTCTCGGTGACAATGAAGAATTTCTATCCGCCCTGTCTATATCCTTGGAAATTTTACAAAACATGGTCCTGAGCGAGCGTGATTCATGCCTGATGCAAGTGACTGACACCGGACAGGCTAGATTGATGCCATATTGACCGGACGTGGTTGCGGCACTGTTAGTAACGTAATGTCGTCAGAAGCATCTCTTCATATTTTATTCGTTACTATGCCACGTTTGAAGCTCAAGTCCAAGCTCCATACAGCGCAAGAGGCTTACAGGTGGGGTGAGACGTCGGAGTTTACTCTTTGAACAAAGGACACTCAAGAGCAAAATAAAATGGTTCCAAAGCTAACGAAGCTTGCCTTGCTCTGCTATGATTCACACAACATACGTGATATTCATTTTACTGCTCCTTACTTTGCTCCTGCTGCTATATGCTACCTACTACTTCCTGGTCGTACCGTCCCTCTCACCTTTACATGATCTTCAGGGCCCTCCTGCGTCAGGGCTCCTGAGCACACATTTGCATTTGCTGCTAAATGCTGCGGTATCAGCACGAGAAACTGAACGGATGGTGAAGCAGTATGGTCGAACTTTCCGTATATTGGGAATGAGTGCTGTGCGTATTATTCAGGGATCGCTCAGGCAGTCCCCTGTGCAAGTGAACTGACGGCATGGGGGCACGCAGCATGACCAGCGATTGATGACTGTGGATCCTCTCGCTGTTTCGCATATTTTGAACAGGACAACAATATATGAGAAGCCATGGCAGTCGCGGAGGTTGATTACTCGACTGATTGGGGAAGGATTGCTTGCATCAGAAGGACATCTGCATAAACGACTGGTAAACTTGTTATATGACCGCAGGTGTATGAGATCCACTGATAGTTGTGTATCCGCACATATAGCGCAAAGTGTCTAATCCGGCTTTCTCGCCTCAAAACTTGCGCGCATTTATGCCGATTTTCTTTACAAAAGCCGAAGAGGTAAATACGCTGTTCATGTGCCTTGGTCTGGTGCGCTGCCGACGATCTGCATTTTGGCATTATGCAGCTTCGTGACAGATGGTTGAGTCTTATGACAGACCAGGCAGAGGGTACCAAGGTCGACGTTTCTCATTGGATTGGACGCACGGCTTTCGACATCATCGGTCTCTCAGGTTGCTCATTGCTCTCTTTTTTCATTTGCTTTCACAAACTAAGCAACGCACAGGTTTCGACTATGAATTTCATGCAATCCAAGATGAATCGAACGAAGTGTACCTGGCTTATCGCGACATGTTCGAGATCGCTATCTCGCAAAATCAAAGTTGGAAGACCGTAGCGGGTATATACTTTCCGTCGATTCATTACCTCTTGGTTCGTGTTGCCTTCTTAGTCATTTTATCACTTGGAACGGAGAGACTGATCATAGACTATAGCCTGATGAAACAACTCGAGTCGTTGCAAAAAGCCAGGAAATTATATACAGAATTGGAAGGCAGCTAGTACAAGAAAAGAAGAAGCAATTATTGGACGATGACCAAACAGGAGGTTGCAAAGACCTCCTAAGTCTTTTGTGTGCGTCATGACCACTCTCCTGCAGAATTTCTTGACTAGTTCTTGACTCATTTTCCATGCAGTGAAATCAAATCTTTCAAGCGACATTCCTCCCGACCAACGTATATCTGACGATGAGATATTGAACCAGATATCAACATTTCTATTCGCTGGTTCTGACACATCGTCCTTGACCATGACGTGGACTCTTCATCTTCTCTCCCAGCACCAAGTTATTCAAACACGCCTCAGGACTGAGATGCGTGGCTTACGCGCCAAGCTGACAGAGTCCTGGATTATGGTGGATGGTCCAGCGGAGGCCAGTTCGGCGGGGTCAAACAACTACACCTCTCTCTTCTCAGCAATTGATGCCTTACCGTTGCTGGATTGCGTACTGCGGGAGTCATTACGATTGATTCCAGCCGTGCATTCTTCACTCCGGGTAGCGACACAGGATGACGAGATTCCGCTCTCGGAGCCTGTTACCATGAAGGACGGAACAAAGCGATCCAGTGTGCGTATCCAAAAGGGACAGTTCGCCCATGTGGCTGTCGAGGGTTTGAACCTGGATAGAGGGGCATGGGGAGAGACAGGGTGGGAGTTTGAGTCAGTGTTATTCCATCAATTCACGTATGTATATGAACTTGAGACAATGATCGTAGTCCGGACCGTTGGCTGGACCTCCCGGAGCGAGCTAAGCAGCAGCCTGGACTCTATTCAAATCTTTTGACCTTCTCCGCGGGCCCTCGGGTGAGTTGTCGTAGAAACGAAGTCCTCAGAGGTGCTCATCTTGTCGCTAGTCATGTATCGGCATGCGGTATGCCATTGTTGAGTAGGTGTTCAGATTATCGTAATTGACCCCTTGGTACTAATCCAACTCCGCAATGTAGGATGAAGATTATCCTATATACGTTGGTCTCTTCTTTCGTGTTTTCTGAAGTAGAGCAGATCGCAAAGATGAACGTGTAAGTCATATCCAGTCTATGACTCTGTGGTTTCTTATGAGTCGATTAGGGTGCTGATGAGACCGTTCGTTCGTGGTCGGTTCAAGGAAGGAAGCCAATGTCCGATGAATGTTAGACCATGCTAATTCTCAGGCCCCGTTATACCCTTTGCTGCCACCTGCTGATCCCGGATCCTCGGGAAGAAAAGCTATACCACCATTAGTCTTGTGTGTACAGGTTTGATATCCTGCTGTAATATCGTCAGTCTGGAAGGACATAATTTGCATAGTTGTACACACGAGAATCGCGCCTGAATGCGTCGTTTGATTGGACAAAGAAGCCAGCTAGAGTCCCCTCGCAGGACGTTAGCTGCGTTATGTCTTCCTCAAGCTAGCTGTCTAGCTTTTGTTTGTCGCGACAATTGTTTCAAACCTCTGAGTTTTTGGGAATGCGACGGTCACGCGGGCGCGTTCTTGATTATGGGTGTTTTTTCAACAACGCCGATCCATGAAGCTAGTTTGGATCAAAAGAAAGACCAGGAGATTTCTTGCTGCACACCCTCTCTCACTGTATCACCAGTTGCAATCTAGCTGGATGATATCTCTGACAGATGTCAATATTTGAATACACTCAATGAATTCCAAGGAATTATTGACGAGTTTTTGGTGTATTCTTCTCTGTATGATGCCCTCACAAATGAGAGAACATTTTGTTTCGCATGAGGATCAGTAAAAGTCTCGGTCACAGTCGAAAACAGTCCCACTCTATATACTGTAATCAACATATGAGCCTTTCTCTTTATCCGTGCATGTTCATCCGCTCCTACATGTGAAACGACAATATGTACCACCTGATGTGAATCAGGTAGGAAGAAGGGGATCACATGGTATTTGGTATTTCGCGTTTAAACGATGGTGCGCCTATGAAAGAGCAAAAAGGGATTCTCTTATCCAGAGACGTATGCACCTGTCCGAACAAAACGTAGAATAGATTGGGTAGTTGCTGGTTGATATTTCTATCCGACAAAGCCACGCCGTTCCCCACCAGCCTAAGCGTGGTCGACCTCAAGGACGTATTTGACTGAATAGGTGTGTCGCAAGTAAGGTGCATAACGTGACGGTAATGAAGATGAAGGAACTCCTGGAATGAGGGACGTCGATGAGGAACGTCAAGGTGACGGTCCATCAGTGGTGTCCGCTATCAAAAACGGGTTTGGAGAGCTCACGAAATGTAACAATGGAAAATGAATGCTTTGGGATTGATTACTGTCTGACAAACAATACGGTATTTCAAGTAGGACGAGTGGATCTTTCTCTGTAAAGATGGTCTTGAAAATCACAACGGAGTGTGATTCCGTTGAGATTGCCGGTTTGAGTCACTCGTGTCCAGTTCTGGTCAGCCCACCGAGGACGGTGCTTGATTATACGATAAGGATGCCAGGGAGCTTCTCGGGTACGGAACTCATCAGTCACATCACACTGCCAGACAGAGTGGTAGCACCAGAACTGAGATGTGTTAGTGATGTGATGTGCGGGGTGTCAAAGGGATTTACATTGTTTACACTTTGATTTACATTCACAGATCAGTGTGACCGTGACAATTGTGACAATTGTGTGCTGAATGCGCTCTCGAGTCTGAGTGGACAAAAGAGGCCGTGGATCGAGCCTCGTCCTCTCCTTTCGCCACCATTGCTACATATACAACTCACTCTCAACTAGTATTACACCCATCACCACAGCACAATGCCTCGACGACCACCTCGCCCACTCCATTTGCCAGAAGTCGTATCTAACCCTCAAATACGCGAAGAGTTTGTTCTCGCTAATCCTCCCAAGTACGGATCATCCTCATCCCGCTCATCGCCGTATAGCGACTTCCCTTACCCTCGCGCACCCCCGTCTCCCACTTCAACCAATGACGCCGACTCGCATCGTGCGTCGAGCGCGACGTTTGCTAGCCTGACTTCCCCCGTCACACCTGCCAGCTCAAGAACAAGCTTGAGCGTTCATAACCTGTCTTTGCACGGCGATCCCAAAAGTATTGGAATAGGAGATGGACATCTGTCCATGCCAGGCAAAAGTAGCAGCCAAGGCAAGAGTTGGACTTTCGGAAGGCTCACCTTAGGTGGTGGCCAGGGTCCCGTCCAGAAGCCCAGGGCATCGTGGTCCAGCGCATTTGTTACCACTAAATCATGGTTTAGCGGTTCCGCTCCCTTTGAACCTACCGACGCGAGTCCCTCGGCTTCAAGCCAGAAGGAAATCAAGTACGTACCGCACAACATTTTGTACGGCGATCACACATTAATGATGTTTATTCTTTGCAGGCTATCTCCGAGTATGATCGCTGCCTCTGCATCAGCCCAGTCAATGTCAATCCGACCCATTTCCTCACCCTATCCTTCCACCTCCGATACCCCCATAGTCTCACCATCAGATAGCGTCGCTACCAGACCACCCAAAGTAGGCACAGGCCTGCAATACTACACCGAACGGAATCCTGCCCCCGCGCACGCCCGTGTACAGATACCAGATCCCACAGAAATTCAAGATCACGATCGATCTCAGTTTCCACAGCCATCCCCTCACTCATGTACCAGCACACCGGCGTCGGCACTTCCAACATTTAGCAGTTTGGAAAAGGAACTGCCTGTTGTACCCGACGTGACTGTTCGTGTGCCATCTCCTACGCTGCATCTCGCGGCATTAAAGGAGCTAGGCATGTTGCCAGGTAATGGTACAGGCCCACTATCACCTCCACCGACACCGCCAGTGCATGAGCGAGAGGGCAATGTCCCGCGCATCAGAATTAGTTCTGGAGAAGATTTTTCATGATTCTTGTCACTTGTGGACCAAATGTAATATGTTTACGCAGATAATCATGTACTTGTACGATTGTGTCCTAGTCACAATACGATCAGAGTAATGTCGCTGCAATTTCGACGATCATAGTGAACACTTCTCTAATACCACACCGTTGCAGTAGTCATCGTTGCACCGAGGGGACCCGTTAGGGTATCACTCGAACATTTTGCATTCCGACAACTACAGGAGTACGCAGTCCAACAAGGAAAGCAGCTAGAAGAGAGGTAAGGTACATCAACAAATGGCCCAAAACAATTAAACATGATATTGCTAAGTCACAACGCCTCTCCCCTGTTATGCCCTGGGTGGAGGGTGGCCGTATTGATTATTGAAGTAAGGTGGCAGTGGTGCAGGCAGTGGTGCAGGCAGGGGTGAGTGTGACGACATCGCCATGTCCATCGGGGATCGTGAGACAGCAAGACCGCTGGCATAGTTAGCATACGATCCGTTCATGTTCTGTGAATGTACTGGCATCCCGGTCGATGAGGGGGCAGTATGAGAAAGAGGACCTTGATATGCAAGCTGCGGCGGTGCAAGAGGTGGGATGCGCACCGATCCCCAGCCTGAGCCATTATTATTTATCCCAGACAATGAAGATTCACCATACGCCGAGTGACTCTTCACATCCATCCCTGTGGTCCCACTTCTAGAGCTTGATGTTCCACCGATGCCATTTGTGTAGCCAAGGTAGCCTCCAGAACCCGAACTAGAACCCGAAGGTGCACAATACCGCGCTCTCTTCCAGGCAGCAGATGTATCCGACGCGTCGTCCTCCCTCCCTTTGCGCTTCTGGGTATTCTCCGGCACTGGGGTGGGAACATCGTCGTCCGAATCAAGAGTCAGGTCAATGACCTCGATCGATGAAGGTGCCTTCGATGGCGGCGGTGGTGTTCGTCCAGATTTGCTCCGATTCGATGCAAATGACTGACTTTGAGAAGTCGTATACCCGCCCTTCGGCGATAATTCTTGCTTGACAATCATTTCATCGTCATCTTCGGAATCGGTCAGACTGATGACTTCTGGTAACGGATGACTGCTGATCTTTGACGAAGATGGTGGTGAGGGAATGGCGGCGGTAGTCTCTGCTTCTTTCTGAGGTGACTCAGCTTCAATAACAACGTTCGATGAAAGATGTGAGATTCTCCATCCTTCAGATGCGAACTTGTTATCCGAAGTGTGCCATTCCCCGTCCGCCTCCACCATCACGTCCTCTACGCTCTCAGGAGTGTCCATCAAGATTCGGTCGAAATACCTACACTCGCAGCTTGAGTAAGTAAAAAGACTGACAATTGTGTAGGGCCTTACCCGTCAATAATCAACTCTTCTACGCTGAGAATTTTGTCACAGACAGGACATAGCCATGTAGTAGTTTGCTCCATCATGGAAAACCAATTCGTGGCATCAAAGCACTGGGGGTGTGAACACTGGATGGACCTACAAGGCGTATTTACTCTCGTGTAGCTTAGCTGGAATGGGGCATTAACAAGTGTAAAATTCAAAACGTCGATCGACATACCGGACATTTCAACGACATCGTCTGCGGTCCAGCAATGATGTCATCATCATATATAGCAGTCTGTACCACTAGCGACTGGAATCAGACTTGAAGCACATGGGAACATGGACCGTATACTAACTCTTCGCCCTGACCTCACTCTCGCTTTTGTACTTTCCTTTCTTCAACTTCTCAACCAGCTGCACCACAGTCGAAATTTCCACTAGATATACAACCATGTAAAATTTCTGCCACCAGAGAGATGATTAATCATTAGAATTATCTAGTCAAACATCACCACAGACCTTGTGTTGTACTGGTTGCTGGCTATTAACATATATCATGTCTACACGATTTGGCATTTGCGAGCTTAGTTTAACAGCCTTTCCGAGATCTGGAGGGGGTGCAGTTCCTGGCTTCTTCTTAAGGCCTTTGAGGTTGGCGCTAAGTTGAATATTGTTAACGCGCACTTCGCAAGTCGCTGGAAACTCAATCGGACATGGCGCTTCGGTTCGAAAACCAGTATGATGGTGGTAATGATGAATAGAGGAGGTACAAAAAAGACGCAGTTGATGTTTGGAACTAATTAACGTGTTAGTGTCACACACAGAAACATCACATTAAAGCATACCCTGGTAGCTGGAGCATCGCGAGTTGTTCTGAGGTAAGTGTGAAGGTAAGAGACTGAGAACGCCTATCCATAGCACTGGCAGACTCTGTTATATCACAAATTAGTTTGTGATTCAAGCTGAACTTCGCAGTGGTAAGGTCAACTACATCGATAACGAACCTGGACATTCAATGACTTGAGATACTGTTTGGACAACCCGGAAAAACGGAGATGACTTGAATCGAATAGCTTGACCCTTATCAGATATAACGATGACATAAGAGTGACAAGGACAAACCAGGTTTTACTGGAGATGAGGACGGAGCAGTGGTGGGGGCTGCCTTCCGTGGTAACGCATAAGGGTCGTACCGCAAGTGAGATGGACCGGCTCCAGAGGGTGGAGGGTAATGAAGTTGTCCATTGAGTTTTTGTGAGCTACTTGTCGCGAACGATTGATGTGGGCTGTAACCGCCAGTCAATTCGGCGGGCATCGCATACAGGCTATATCTAAGTGGAAGTACGATGTCAGTTTCCGTGTTGCTGTGCAGCGGGGGTGTAGGATTTTCTTGGCAATGGAGCCTCGCCCGCTCATGACGTCGAGGCAGTACAACATGTTTCCATTGGAACGGACCAAACGAGATTGCAAGAGAAAAAACATCGAAAACACGTCCACTCACTGGCCAGTGTCCCGAACTTGGTCAAGGACCGCTTTCGCACGAAGCCATTTGTCAAGCTGGTTATTGTCTTTCCAAAAGGCCATTGTCTTCGTCATGCGGTCAATGAGGTCTTGCTTTTTTCCCGATTTTGGGATCGCGACACGGCATTGTTCTGTCCAGCCGGATATTATAGCTTGGAGCTTGGCTACGGTGTTGTGGCGTATATTGTGCTTGTGAGCCTGTGCCGAATTTTGAGACAAGGGGACATCAGACACCATTAATATGTGCAACCGAATGATAGTACTCACTTCAAAGTCTGCCCATGAGCCCAAGCTAGCCATTTAGCGCGAGGGTGAGAACAGACAACAAGGAGGCAAGAACGGCGGGGGGATCGCTCTGAGGGTTCCGAACTCCGCGGCGTTCTCGGAATCTGAATACAATGTCAACACCAGAGGAATACGACAAGATGAGCAAGGAGGAGCGCGAGGTTTGTCCTGAATGTATTCGATCTTGTATATATTGATTAGTCCGACAGGCGTACGATAAGGAGCAAAGAGGGAGAGAAGCTAGAGAACAACAAGGCACATCTCGGCTGTCATTCAAGTTGTCTGTCTCTGACGTTTGGTGTCTTAGCACTGCCTTATACATGGAGACAAGAGCTTGGAGAGGTGTCTGTTGTCGTCCCTGTCCCAAAGGGAACTCGGGCAAAGAACTTGGACATCGTTATGCAAAAAAAGAAGCTGCGTGTTGGTCTCAAAGGTCAAGACGCTATCCTGGATGGTGAACTTTGTAAAGACATCAAAATCGACGACAGCACATGGAGCTTGGGTGCGCTGAAATCCCCGTCGCAAGTTTCAGAGGCCTGATGCACCCTCGAAAAGTCGATCAGGAGACCGTGCACTTTCACCTCGAGAAAGTCAATAAGCAGCAATGGTGGGAAAACGTGCTCACCCATCACCCAAAGATCGACACGACAAAGATCCAGCCCGAGAATAGCAAACTTAGTGACCTCGATGGTGAAACGCGGTGAGTATCCCTTGGTTTCGTCGCATGTAGTGTGCAGTCTTACATCTTCTCATAGAGGTATGGTAGAGAAGATGATGGTATGTGTTTCGATTTGTCGTCAGTTGCTGATGCCAACGCAGAATCTTTCTTTAGTTTGATAATCAGCAGAAGGTAGGCCTTGCCACGACGTCTTCTATATCTGCTTTCTCATCACACCCCTAGCAAATGGGAAAGCCAACTTCTGATGACATTAAAAAGATGGAAGTGAGTCTCTTTGAATTTGTGCAAACTTTGTGCAGCTCATATTGCATGATAGGCTATTAAAAAGTTCCAAGCAGCTCATCCTGAGATGGATTTCTCAAATGCCAAGATCTCTTGAATGGTATTAGCCACGAGGTTTCCGTCCGCGTGTTTCCTAGCGTTGCATTCTTTACCATGTAGCTTCGTGCTATCCCCATAGTTTTTGAACATGTTTTACTGTCCTGTTTATCTATACTAAATGTGATCACGTGCACCTTTCTGGGTCGCGAAAGTCACGTCAATGTCCTGACATGAGCTTCCTCCAGGCATTCCGCCAGTGCCGATTCCAGACTTCTCCCTATGTTTTGATTCTTCATCGCTTCGCTACCGCAGCGCAGCTAGAACCAATCATACTTCGGCCCTATCAGGACTCATGCCTCCAAGCCTGTCTGGATGCTCTAGGAAGCGGAGTTCGACGAATTGGTGTGTCGTTGCCAACAGGGGCTGGTAAAACTACTGTATTCGTATCCTTAATTTCACGGATACCTCCAAGAGGTGGAGATAAACGCGCCAAACGCGCTCTAATTATAGTGAACAGCATCGAGCTTGCTCGTCAATCCGCAGCTCAAGTAGAAAGGTTATTTCCGGAACTGTCCGTAGAAATAGAACAAGGAACAAAACATAGTGCTTCAGGAGCTGCAGATGTGTGAGCATACGTTCAACTGGTTCTCCTAGGCTAATTTCACATTCTTCACAGCACGGTTGCTACGTATCAGACGTTACTTCAAGCCCCAAGGCTTGCTAAATTTGATCCTAAATTTCTCAAAGCGGTGGTAGTGGACGAGGCACATCACGCTGCTGCACCATCGTGCGCTTTCCGCTGGCCACATTGTTCTTCTAACAAGGTTTATACTTTCGTAGATATCGTCGCATACTGGGGCACTTTGACCCTTCAGTCGGCACCGAGATCACAATTCCTCCATCCCGGGAAGAGCGAATAGCCTCGATTCCCATAATTGGGTTCTCCGCTACCTTTGGTCGACATGATGGTCTGTCACTTGGGTCTGTCTTTGAGGAAATTGTTTATCACCGCGATTTTTTACAAATGATCAAAGATCAGTGGTAGGTCTCCATTGACACCATCGATTCGTCTTAATGTCTGTCCTCAGGCTCTGCGACGTCCGATTCACTTCGGTTCGAGCGCAAATAGACTTGTCTCAAGTAACAGTCAATACGCGAACAGGCGACTTTAACGCCACGAGCCTTGCACACGTAATAAATACGGAGACGGTAAACAAGCTTGTCGTGCAAACCTGGCTTGACAGAGCGGGTACGTCTTTCATTAACAGTCGAAGATGTCTAGCCACTTAAGATCACACTATAGCAACGCGAAAATCGACCTTGGTATTTTGCGCGAATTTAGCTCACGTGCGAGATCTTACGAACGCATTTCGGTCTGCGGGCCTCGATGCTCGATATTTGTACTCGGGGACACCTGTGGCAGAGCGCAAAGGACTACTCCACGCTTTCAAATGTAACGAGTTTCCTATTCTGGTTAACTGTGGTAAGATGCACGTATGTATTATATATGCTAGTTCTAAGCAATCATCAGCCATTCTCACTGAAGGAGCCGACATTCCGAACATCGATTGTGTCGTTGTGGCACGGCCCACTCGCTCTAAAAACGTTTTCGCGCAAATGGTACAGCTCATTGTTGTAGATTTGTTTACTATCACCTTAGCTTACCCGGCAGATTGGTCGAGGAATGAGACTCTCTCCAAACACTGGCAAGACGGATTGTCGTATCATTGATTTCGTGGATAGCAATTCCCGTGTCTCAGGCATAGTATCGACGCCAACACTTTTTGGACTGGAGCCGGAGGATGGTGTACAAGGTGCGCGGTTTTAAATTCAGAACTTGCCTTCGTTTTTTTGATGGTTCACAGATGAGACAATCGATTCTCTAGAAAAACGTGCGGAGCGGCTGATCGTCGCCGCACCCGGTTTCACTACCAGCGATGTCCCGGATCCGACATCCGTTACTTATATCGACTATGATAACCCGTTTGTGAGCTCATTCCTCAAACGCCAATGTACATTTCGTTTACTTGTTGACAGTCTTTGATCTCCGAGGCGTCTGGTTCACCACATATTGCAACCTTGAGTAGTTATGCATGGGTTGCATGCGGGGATGAGGTGTATGTGTTAGCATGTCTGGGAAGAGGTTACATTCGGGTGGAACCATTACCAGCGAACGACCATAGGAACGGTATGAAAATCCCCTAGCTTTTGAGGGACACATTTTACAAACATTGTCAGGCCAGCCGGCATTCCAAGCATATTACACTGCAGCATCATCAGATGGGACGGCAGCTAACCCGGGAACGGCACCTTCTAATCCTTTCCGTCGCAGCCGAAGAATACTCACTGCTCAAAGTCTGAGCGACGCTATCCGAGGATGTGATACATATGCGACAGAGAAGGTTATGTTTGGTAGTTTAAGCATGTCGTGAGTATGGTTTACTGTAAATGCGCTTGTTTTTTTATGATGTTTGTTTACAGACTCTTTCGTACTGCAAAATGGCGAAAGGCACCCGCATCATCAAGTCAAAAAGAGTTCATAGCTAAACGTTGGGGCCTCGCCAAGAAAGAAGTGGATGCAGATTCACATCTTAAAATTGACCGGCTAACCAAAGGGGAGGCTGCCAACATCATAACGCGTTTGAAACATGGTGCTCAGGTTCGAATTCTATTTCTATACGTCTGACGCGCAAACGACTTTTGACTGGGTCGACCTGCGCAGGCACGTTACAGGAAAAAAATGAAAGAAGCCTCTAAAGTAGCCCAAACGATCGAAAAGGAGTCAAGACGTCGCGCACGTGAACAGGTCCAAGTCGGTCCATTATCATCAACGAACAGTCTTAGGACTTAATTTGATTGCGTTGGTTTGGATACGGCGCCCCTTATCAACGGGGAGACCGCATTACTACTGAATAAAGACAGTAACGCAGCATTTTGAGCATATGCAACAGCTTCATCGAAGTTCCGCGGTGTGTTTAGTAAATCATCATTCCCAATAGCTGTGAGCAGGGACCCGACAAAAGAATCACCTGCTCCCGTGACGTTCACGATTTGCTCGCGCTTGATGGGTGTTGCAGGATAATGTTTCAAGACCAAAAGACTGTTTTTACCTTTCGCCACAAGTTTTCCTTGTTCCGGCTGAGTACGTTCGAGGGTCCAATCGCCGCTCAAAGCTGCTTCCCCAACTACACGCATAGCCACGAAGACACCTAGGAAATCCGTGAGTTGGCCATCAGCGAGTTTTATCTCCAAAACTGACCCTTTTCGCCACATTTAATAAATAAGTGTTGGAAGAAAGGCAGCAAGCTGACAGCCATCTGAGGAATGCCACCTTTGAAGAGATTTGATCCTTGTGACGTTGTAACCGCATGCTCGGATAATAGTGTGAGATCGGAGCGATAGGGCTCTCCCAGATTCAGGTCATCCATGATGGACCACCAATAGGGCTTACTGGATAAATCGTATGAACAAGACCGGACCGCCTGGAAAAGTTGTGACAACTCCAACTGATTTGGTGATGCGAATGTGATCGGTGATGAATAAAAGGTTCCATCGCCTATCCTGTCATTCAATGCATGTAATATGGACGTAGACTTCGAGACTGAAGTAGGTTCGAAGAAAGCTGTAGGAGGCAAATCAGATTGACATATTGCAACTACACGTGTTACACATACTAGGTATCTGGCGTTGGCTGCAAAACTGCACCAGCGATGATATAACATTCGAACTTAAATTGGCATCGAAAGCCACCACTCTTGGTTGATGCTTATCTATCATCTCAATTATCTGTAAAGATAGAATAGTTTGAACGGACAGTGATATATACGGTAATCAAGACGCACGCGATGTGGGTGCATTGCTTCAACGATCGACATATCTGCCACACCAGTTGTGAGGTCGCCTGTGGTATCGAGGTGCATGTTGCATATAGCCGAGCTGAGGCTCTGATCCGGGGTAGTCAAAAAGCCGTCAGTTCGCATGCCTAAGTTTCGAGCATTTTCGATTATCAAGGTAGCAGGCAGGTCATTCCCGACAGGCGATACTAAGAGAACTTCATGAGAGCCGGGTCTGGAAGTTGAAAGAATACGGTGAGCAGCCTCAGCGATATTTCGGGCGACGCCACCAGAAGAAAAGGTCACTTTTCCAGGATGTGTCGAATTGGCAGCAACTGGAGCCTGTGCGGTTGACGACATCATAGGCTGCGAAATCACGTCTATGGCAGCTGCGCCAATCACCAGTAGTGTGGCTGGGGACTGAAAAGATATCGATATACCGTCGTTGATTAATACAGGAACTAATTACATACAGATGCGATTGAAGAGATCGTCTGTGTCGTAAGAGTCTTATCTTCTGAAGCATTTGGCATCGAGGGACGGCTCAACGTAGGGGTCTACTGTTCACGCTTAGATGTTAAAACAAAAGACAACGTTCACTCACACTGGTTTCCTCGGTTCCGTTGTGGTGACGCCGCGCATATTCCGCAGCGATCTGTCCGCCAATGTATGCGGTATTCTCTATAAGAGCTATATCTAAATGAAAGCACAATAAATACGCAAAATATCTGAGAAGTGCCCCGACTCACTACTCGGAAACGATCTGCCTTGCGTGAGCTCTCCAACACGATGCAAAATCCATGGTGTGGCTTCTTTCCCACTCATACTTACACCAGTTTTTTCCGATTCTTTGACAGCTCTTTCTACAGCCTCTTGGATCCCCTGAGCTGCTCCGGCATGCTCCTCCGGGATCGGAGCCGCGAAAAGGACACCACTTTTTAAACCAAGACGTTGTCCTGCATCTGGCAAATCATAATTTCAGCATACGTTTATCGCTGGAACCTGCGGGTGGACATGCCCATGATGTTTGCCGCAGCTTCAGGTGAATCAACTCGCCAAGGGCTCTACGTCATAACGTCAGTACGCCTTCGCACCATCTGCAGCCGGCTTAATGCACGATTAACCTGATAGCCTGATTGAGGAGAAAAGAAGCCTGGGAATTCAAAGGTTGGACCGTATGTTACGACAGTGACTCCTTGGGTTTCCTGTGATTTTGTATATATTCACTGGTCATCACGTATGTACCTCATCACAGCTCACGAGATATTCGAGTGTGAGGCCAATATCAAGGATGGACTTCACGCCAGCAGAGACGACAGCAATGGGCGTTCGTCCCAACTAGGAGGAGGGAAGGCCGAAAATCAGCTGGCGGGGGCTTGCATAGCAAGAGGAAGCACCTCAGTGAGGTCTGCAGATATATCCCAGCTATGTTGTCCACCACGATGGACACCTCCAAGGCCACCAGTAGCAAAGACCTAATAAACATAGCATCGAGCCCTTTGACCAAACCTAGAGCGTCCAGGACTCACTCGAATCCCAACAAGAGATGCTATGAGCGACGTAGCAGCAATGGTCGTACCCCCCGACTTTTTAAGTCCCACAGCCGCTGCCAGATCCCGCCTTGAAAGTTTCATATGATCTGGTTTGCCATTCCCCTCTGCGAGACGCTCTAGTTGGGGGCCTTGCAGTCCCACTACGATGCGACCGTCCAGAACACCGATTGTAGCTGGAATTGATCCTGCAGATCGGACTTTCTTCTCTACTGAGAGGGCAGTCTCCAGGTTTGTGGGATGTGGCATGCCATGGGTGATAATGGTAGATTCAAGAGCGACCACTGGAGAGCCATGGTGCAGTGCATGCTCTACCTCTGGACTGACGTCTATAGGAGCTTCCAGCCGGGAAAACGACCTATGCCATCCACGCGAAACTCTGAGCAACGCGTGACGATGAAGTCGCAGAAACATGCAGTGAAGGATAGTGCGGACGCGTCAACAGGGATCCACATGCAACCGTGAGCTGAAGGGGACCTCCCAATTCAAACGATATCTTAAATAACTATAATATCCCAGAACACGCATTTCCATATATTCTTTCAGGTAATTTCCAATCGTACAATTGATCACTTCATTGTCGGCATATTTACCGTGGCCTTAGTTCCAATGGCGTCCTCGCTCCTCCAAAGGCTGGTGGTCGTCTGTGAACAGTATAAAAACCTAGGGTATGACACCTGCAGATACTTCTCCTACCTTGAACTGCGTGTAGAAATTGATGCCACTCTTGCCGTAGAAACCAACGTCGCCCAGGAAACTGCCCTATATTTCGGAAGGTGAATAAAAAGAGATATATAGGACTGATCTGGGTACGAACCTTGTTGCCACTCCAAGCAAACATTGGAAGTGGCACAGGGATAGGCACATTAATACCTATCTGCCCAACGTTGACTCCATGCTCAAACTTGCGCGCCGTCGCGCCTGACTGGGTGAAAATAGCTGCCCCATTCCCATACTTGTTGGCATTGATAATAGCAATAGCGTCGTCGAGGGAGTCTGCCTTGATGACAAGAAGGGCAGGTCCAAAGATCTCCTCCCTGGGGGAATAACCTTTTGTAATCTTACCTCGCATTGATAACGACTTGGACATACTTATAGCATCTTTGTGTAACACTAGCCTCCAGAATGGTGGGGCCGACAAAGTTGCCATTCTCGTACCCTTCGACCTTGATTCCGCGTCCATCGAGGTGGATTCTTCCGCCTTCGTCGACGCATGATTGGATCAAACCCTCAACGCGAGCCTTCGCCGCTGGTGAGATCAGTGGCCCCCTATATTCGACAACCTCAACCTTAAACAGAACATAAATATGGGATGTGAAAAACGCACAAATCCGCTCCCTTTTCAAAGCCTCCGTCCACTTTAAGACGTTTAGCACGTTCGATTAGCTCGGGAAGCCAAGTTTGCGCAGTTCCCACAAGAATAGCTATATCATAAATGAGTTGATGATCGAAGTGGTCGAAAAAAGCATACTAACCAACAGATATTGCCATACATCTCTGGCCCGCCGCCCCATATGCAGCCCCGAGGAGCGAATTGATCGTTAAATTCTGGTTCGCTAAGAAAGAAAGCTAAGTCAAAACCCGAATTTATGGATTCAAAGAGGAATCTACCATCGGGCATGACGATTGCATGCTACAAAGTATGGTATCAGCACTTGTTGAAATCGGATTACTTGTTAAAATGTACATTCTTTGCACCCAGGTTCGCCTTCAGAGTAACACGTTAAAATTTAAACACGCGGAAGTGCTCGGTAGTACATCACCTGTACCCGTTTACCGTTCTTCGTTCCCCTAAAAAACGCTTAATCAGGGCATGATTATAACCAGAAGATAATCCTGACCTTTCGTAAATGTGGTGACCCGCCCGGTCGCCACCGACGAAACTGATAGCCTTAATGTCCGGATGATCGCAAATCGAATTAACGATCGGAACACTACCATGTACAACATTCAAAACACCAGGAGGCAAACCAGCACGTTCACATAGTTCAGCAATGATCATCGCTGCCCCAGGATCCCGTTCAGAAGGCTTGAGAACTAGGCAGTTGCCCGTGACCGTGGCCATAGGAATAGACCACAAGGGAATCATACTGCGGTTGCCATCCTCAAACTACGTAAGACAGTGACAAGAAAACAACGCACGCCGGAAAGTTAAATGGTGCAATGCTGGATGTTCATCAACATTATAAACATCGTCTCAGTAGAAGAGATGGTGACTTGCACATACCTTGCACAGACACCGAGCGGAAGTCTCCGAGTCTCTGTATCCATGTCTTTGCTGACTGCGGAAAGTCGGATTAAGTATATAGTTCTAGAATATCATACTTTATTCATACCCTCTAACTTTTCTCCTATAAGAGTAGATGTAATCCCCGCAGCTCTGTCAGTACATTAGAGACGGATAAGAAGTAAAGTTTGCTATGTTTACGTCTCCACGACCTGTAGACCTCTCAAAACGTCCCCACGGGCATCTGCACACATGGTTACCGAATGTACGCGCAGAAAAGAAGTTCATACCTGCAAACGTCTTCCCTTGCTCCAAAACGATAGACGAGGCCAAGGCGTCGTGATTCTCGCGGATCAGGTGTTGGAGTCTGCCATGAAGTCACGGTTATTTGGAATTAGAGGTGACAACGCAGACATTTCACGCACTCAAGCACGAAACGTTGTCTGGTCAGAACGCTAGTGCGACTCCAGGCCTTGAATGCTTCAGATGCTGCCGCCACCGCCTGCGCAAATTCAGCAGGGGTCGTTTGTGGAACCTGGGTAATCAAAGTCTGCGTGGACTAAAGGTTACGATACGTCAGCCACAACATTCATGTTTCTAGCAGCGTAAGTTCGCCTGACCGGGTCAAGGACATCCAACCATTCTGTCGTTTGGCTCTCTACAAACTGACCCCCTATATAATTCCTTGGAATAATGGCTTTGAAAGATGAAACCGCATAAATAGTGCAATAGTATACTTTGTTCTTCCACCGGTGGCATTAGTGCCCTTCCAATTCCGGGACAACTCCTCAGCTTTAGAACGAGCAAACGAATTCAAGCCTTTGGAACCTGCAGATGTCACGGTAGCCATGGAGCGTGAGAAAATGGACGAGGTACGCAAGGCAGTCAAAACATGCATGAAGGAAGCCTGAGAATATTAGCCAAAATTAAACAACTCTTGAGAGTGCACTCAACTATCACGCTTTCTTTTCGGACCTTGTCGGCTTTGGGGTCTCACAGACGCGTGCCATATGTCGTAATCACGTGCGCACTCGAGGCCTCACGTCCCTCCTTACAGTAAGCTCTTAATCGTCACGCGTCACCGTCCAACAAGACAGCTTCTCCAATCCAGGATCTGAAAGTTGAAGTTGCAGGCACATACTCACTAAACTCCTTCCACAGTGAACTCGGAGAGCCCGAAGGCAGAGGGGATTTATAATGATCATATATGTATGCTGGGAGCGATGATCATGATTTGTTGCCGAGTCTAGTCAAAGACAGTCTTAGAAAGGAATTGTAGCCTATATTGGCTACAAGTTTGAGCACAATCCCTTGCAGGACTTGGGTTTGGTCGCTTCGATAAACTGTCTCGATGCATCGTCGAGAAACCCATTACTCAACAAATGCCTGCAGGCCTGCTTTGTACGTATACTTTCATGAGAACCACCTCGTGTAAAGTATGGTACATTTGCTTTGCTGTTGACCATGGAGCATCCCGCAGTGTCTCAGGAGCAGAATGTGTGTCTGCAGCATCCTGTCAATCATAATAGCCAACCACCCCAATTCTACTCGGGCTACCAAGGAGGACTCCCTGCACAGCCAAATATCTTGCCAATGGCGCAAACAGGACTCATGGGTGTCAGTCTGTATCCAAATACCCTGCAGGCCCAGCAGCACCCAGCAAACCAGTTCCTTCCTCAGCCTGCAGTGGGAGGGCCGCCTCATTGGCAGTACACATACACCCGTACACCTTTTGATGCCCGCAACATATATGCTTTTCCATCTCTCCTATCTCCAATGATGCTCTCCAGCGCAAATCCTATTTCCCCAAGTTCGGAACTTGAGTTCTCAGCTGCTGACGAACAGCTTCTCGCTCGAGTACTTTGCGATGGCAAGAAGACTAGGAGTCTAGCAGAAATCTTCGGCTCATTAAATGGCGTATGAATTGTATCTCATGATTTGACTGGCATTTCTGATCCAGTTTTTCAGAGCAACAATCACTCCACGGAGCAGTGGATGACATTTTACATGAATAACTCCAATAGAATCGACGGCTTGAAATTGGATAATGTTGGAACGTCAGGCCGTGCTCCACAAAGTTGTCATCACAGTCCTTCGGCCGCAGCGAAGATCCTGCACCCCCCCAAGAAGCTAGGCAGGTCCAGGGCAAGGTCACCTACACTGCCTGTTCATATACGAACGAAAAAAGGATATAAGTATACTGAAGAGGACAAGAAGTTCTTTTTTGAAACTTTTGCACGTGCGTTGGCAGAAAACCCAGACATGACGTATGCTCCAAATGGCTTCATTAGCAAACTGGTCGAAGGAGTGCGTAGACACTATGCTGTCATTGATTCTTACACACTGATGGTTTTGATAGGCATCCCATCACTCCGATGCGTCGTGGAGGTCCTGGATACGGGACAATATCCGTGAGATCAAATCTCGGCGTCGGAGAATTCTTGAAGAGAGTTCCTCAGAGTGGCACTCCGATGACGAGTCGAAGACCAACCCGGCCGAGCCCAGTTCAGACGATGAATCTGAGGTAGAGGACTCGGAGCATATTTCCATAACGTCAAGCGAAAGCGAAAGCGATATTCGCGACCGAGACAGAAAAATGAGTCGTTTGTCGCGCAACGCATATCTTCCTGGTGAGCGGCGGGCTCTCGCCAAATTTATTGCAGATATAACACTGGCGAAATGGGATGCCGGACGAAATAGGTCCGCAAAATGGAAAAAGTTTCAAGCGATGGTTGGTATGTTTAAAATGGTAAAATAATGCGTTCTGACCCACTAAAAACGACAGCAACCTAGGCATACTACAAATGCTTGGAGAGAATGGTATAGAAACAATAAAGAAGGTAAGGTGTAACTTTGGTCATGCTTTGACCGGGTTAACTCCTAGGGTACCATCCCCAGACGTAATACGCCAGGCGAAGCGCTTTGAAACCCGCAATGCGATGAGGAAACAAGCGCAAGGTGCACACAGGGGTCAGCGTCCATCATCTTACCATCGACGCCAGGATGGGGGACCACAAATCACACCTGGCCCCCCTCCCAATCCTAGTCCCATTCCCAATAAGAGGAGAGATACACCACCAAAGCAGACTGCGAAGCGGTCCAAACCGACCCCACAGGCACCCATGAAACTCTCGCCTGGTCCTGACCCGGTTTTGGAGAATCCAGGGTCTTAGATTACGTCCTTGGCTGAAGTCCTCGGCTGAAGTCCTCAAACCCATACACCCAATGAAAATGAATTGCTATGATGATAGAATAACACACTCTCCTGACCGGAATCGATACGTAGATACATGCTCATGACACTCATACAATGGACAATAAATTTGAATGGACTGTTTGCAAGCGATACTCATGAGCACAAGACAAAGAGACACTGACACTATGATCCTCCACCCGCACATTGGGCCTACAAAAGAAAAAGAAGAAATATCTTCGTTAAGATTTGATGTCTGCTTCGAACGGCAGAGCAAAATCGGTTGTCGGAATTTGTTGCTGTGAACTTTCGTTATTACCATTTGATGAGGAATGTGGGATTGATGAATTAACTTGAGGTTGACGCGCTAAACTGGGTAATGAATCGAACCCCTGGGGGAAGCAATTAGTTAAAGAGATGATACGCGTGCAACCAACAGCATGCGTACATCCTCCTCGGCCTTAAGCAACTTCGGTAGTGGGCTTATATCCTGGCTCTCAAGGAATGCATGCGACCTCCGTTTTCTCAGCCCCAAGACCCGTACGCCGTTACTAGAATCGCCATTGTGCTTTATCTCATCTTCCGGAGCACTTGAACCAGACTCGCTATCCCTCCTATGGTGCCTATGTCGGGAAATATGTCTCATGTCAGGGAAAGGTCTAGCAGGATCATGTCCACCCTCAAAGTCCGATTTGCTACTTTCACTTGGAGAAAGTGGTTTCGTAGGAGAGGAACTCGGACGAATGGACCAAAACAGAAAGCCGGAAACAATCGTAAGGGATATGAAGAAGAACATGAAAGTCGAGAGGAAGGTGGTGAGGCGAGGATAACGTGCCAAGATTGCACTGGAAAATGAATTGATTAGTTACGGGGTATAGAGCGGGGAAGAGGTAGGAGAGATACCGAATTCCCCTCGGACGCACAATCCCCTTCAACGTTGCTTCCAGCACGCTTAACTCACGACCTTGACCATTTCCGATGCTTCTCCATCCATCTGAACGGCCCAGTTCAAGTCGTGCATTCACAGTGCTCGTACCGAAGGTAAACTGAGAAAGGAGGTGTATGTCCACCTCAGTCGTCGATGGGGACCCTAGTATGGATTGTTTCAGAAGAGATATATGGGGTGGCACGAGAGTAGCCTAGAACCGAGATGAATGTCATAAGCTTTGGAAAATGGAAGATAGACTACTTCTGGACACTGACGGAACGGCGGACGGTAGCTATAGATTCATTGTACGCAGTGGTGAACTGCAATGTAGCCATGAAATTTCCGAGCGCAAAGTTGGACTCTGTTGCAGGAAGGACAAGATGAAGAGAAATGTCGTAGGGCTGGTCTGCCATTACTCTAGGGAGCTGCTCATTTGCAAAGGGATTCAAGGCATCGCTTAGTCCACGGAAATTAGGCGTGCTTGTGAATATCATCAAGGCGTTGGTATTTACCCATAGTGCAGGTACACATCTGTGCTCCATCCAACGGGCACGTTTCGCCATACGACCCAGCCTGCTGCACCAGAAAAGAATATCAAGATTGGTATGCAAAGTAGACACACGAGGACGGGAAACAAGTAGGGTAGAAGAGGATGTAAGGGACGTAAAGACGCAGCTAGGAGGTTCAGAGGGAGGGCCAGTAATCCCGTTGGTGCAGTAGGTTCTTCCGTACCACCCAAGAGCTTTCTACGACTCTGAAGCTCTGGTGAAGACATGGCGGGCTCTAAGTGGCGTCGCGGCTAACCTCAACTCAGGGTCACGTGAGCTGGTTCCCAACTCTTGCGGCTCGCGTATCCCATAACCCCTTTTGCAAGCCACCGCTGACCAGCTTTCTTCGCCAAAGGTGCAACACAGACAGGGCAGGACTTCTTTGATACAAGGCCACCTCGACCAATAGGGGGTCATGGCATCCCTTCTGCTCATCAACATGAACAGATCACAAGCGCTCTATCCACTACGTCAAGCTTAGACGCATTTGTCACCACCATCGTCGTGCAAATGGTGAATCTAGTGGCCTCCCTCTCCCTTCACATACACCGTCCAGCCTATCCAGTGTTATGCGTGTGTGTTCATTAGCCGAACTGAAGACTAGATGCTTGCATCTTAGGGAACAAGTGATTGAATTGGCGTGTGTGGAGATCATGGTTGCAGTTGACCGTGCAGTGTTGAGCCGAGAATGCTAAAAAATCTGGCGCAATACGTAAGGATTTTTCATCCCGACATACTACTAGTAGTACACAAAAATAGTGACACCATATATTGATGCGACGACGAATATAATCCGCAGGATGCACAAGGTAACAATGTTGAGCTACACTGAACAGATAACTCTGTACACAACCACCACGCTAAAACGCATATCCCGTCCTCACATTTCAAATCTCTGAATGTCAGCTCACTCAGGACTCAGTGAATTCTATGGCTAGCCTGTTGGTTACACCAGTAACATCATCAATGATCACGTCCATCTCAATTCTCCAACACCATCTCTTATAACGATCCACATGCGAGTGCAAATGCTAGACAGGAGTCAGCGTAGGAGGGTTGAGGTGATATCTCGTTACTGTGGTCCGCGTGGATGACGTCCATGTACATACCGAAGGGTATTCTCGTTAGTTCTCCAAACCAATTGTTGATGGCAGACACTACTGAATGGCCATAGCCAAGAGGTCCCTCATCGACGTTCATCATATCGTGGCTTTCTTCGTATACAGGCTCGTCTTCGATTCCATTCACAGCTATGTTGTCACGCCACGCAATGAAATGGGCAGCGTCACCCATCCACTCGCATTGTATGTCGGGGTTGGCCACCTCGGTTCCATCGGGGAAGGAATGAGGTCTGACAGATGGATCAGTCAGCTAACAATCTACTCAATCCATCCACCACTGACTGATGTACATACGTTTCAAGAGTGAAGCCACCTCCCGGAATCGATTGCGGTGTATGTATTTCGAGCGTGAAAGAATTATGATCTTCTATATCCATGGGGACGTTCTCCTCGGGACCCGGTGCACCCATGCCCTGTTCGTAGTAATGCACTGGCGTGGTTGCTTCCTCAAATCCCACCCCACCTGCATGGTTCTCCCAGACATACTGCACAACTAAGTGAATAAATGGTTTGAACGCTCAATAGGCAGGAAAGAGAAGACTTACGGCCGACCATGGTGTACCGGTGTATGTTCGGAGAGTTTTCCAAGCAATCATATCGTCGAAATTTTCTTTGAACATTGTACAACGGACAAATGTGCTTTGAAATGCGAACGCATCTGATTTGGTGGCAAACATGGCAGTGAACGCGGGTAAGCCTGACGCAATGCCGAGGGAAGACATCATTGACATATTCCTTCTTATCTTTCAAGTGCTACGATTGCAACAGTGGTGCTTGCTGGCCTAGCAGGCCTACATTGTCCCTCCTTATATACAGGCATGTGGCTGGCGGGGCGAACCAAGTGTACCAGCAAGTACCGTCAAAGAACGCGTCAGGCAGTCACGTGATCTCGTCATGTCTTTATTTTGGCATCTCCAAGATCGAGTGTTCTTCAAAACATAATCAGCTGTTTCGGTTTAGAAAACAAAGCGGTTTCGATTCCACGACTTAGTCGACGAATGCTATGCAAAGTATCGTTGCAGACCGAGGGTCGATGAACGTGCTTCTCTTTGCGAACCTATCTGGCAGCGCAGCACCTTGGGCCGTAACGCTCGCCATCAATACCACTGTGCCGACGAAACCTGAGGCACCTGTTGGAGAGATTGGTCAGGTGTACTGTAGAGGGTGTCAAACTGGCCATCAGCGGAATTGGCGGAGTTTGTAAATTTGCCATTCATTGAAGTGAATTCATCTACAAGTACGACATGGCTGGCTGTGGGGCGTGTTCAGTATTTCCTACGCTCCCCAACACTGATTATGGTCGACGACATGCCCGGCATGCGCGGGACTGCTCCCCTCATGATGATCTCCTTTTCAGAGACAGTGTTCGACCTCGCTCAAATTACACATACTGATTCGGCAACAGAAGCCACCTTAAAACTAGATGATTCATTAAGGGAGGTGCACACGGTGACTCGTAACCCTCTGCAGATATGGATCATACAAGTCGGTTCGTGGTATTCGTTGAACGCCAGTGCTGCAAAGCTGCATTGACCGTACAGGCGTTATCATAATGACCACGCAGCTGCTTTCTTTGCCGCTCAAAAGAATCCGCCAGCCCAGAGTTATTGCAGAGATTCTTGGAGGAATCATACTGAGTCCTTCTGCTCTCGGGAGGATTCCAGGCTTCACACAGGCTGTATTCCCATCAGCGTCGAAGCCCTATCTGGCACTTGTAGCCAACATCGGACTAGTGTTATTCATGTTTCTAATAGGTTTAGAGATCGAAGGTGGTGTGATAAGACATAATGCACGGCTTTCTGCATCAATTGCACTGAGTGGCATGGTCATCCCCTTTGCGCTGGGTTCCGCTTTCGCCCTCGCGTTATACAAGGAATTCATCGACCCCGATACCGAGTTCACTCATTTTTTGCTGTTTGTTGGCGTGGCTTTCTCCATCACAGCGTTTCCAGTGTTGTGTCGCATTCTAACGGGTATGTGAGCCACTGCGCGCATACATCCATCTGATCTGATTTTTTCAGAGTTGAAACTCCTTGATACCACCGTCGGTGTTGTGGTACTCAGTGCAGGAGTAGCTAACGATGTTGTTGGCTGGACCCTGCTAGCATTTAGTATGGCCCTTGCTAAAGCCACATCTGGTTTGACGGCTTTGTGGGTTCTTGCAGCGTGTATTGGGTGGGCTGTATTCCTTCTTGTTGCAGTTCGAAGGGCTTTTTCCTGGCTAGCGCATCAAACGGGTTCGATAGACAATGGCCCAACTGTGTTCTTCATGACGGTACTCTATCATCCTTACATGGATATCCCATGCTAATTCTCTGGTCACAGGCCACTATTCTCATGATGTTTTGCTCAGCATTGGTTACGGACGTAATTGGTATGTTCGCCAAATAGCGACTCATGCGCGATGCTGGACTATTTTCTCTAGGCATACACGCAATCTTTGGTATTCATTCTCTGCTTTTGAGACCGACAGACTCAGGACACAACCAATGCACTCAGGTAGCTTTCTCGCTGGACTCATCATTCCGCGCAAGGGTGGGCTAGCCACTGCACTGACCGAGAAGCTTGAGGACATGGTTTCCATTATATTTCTCCCTTTGGTAAGCTCTCTCGTCTCCTACAACATATGCCCGGACTTAAACACCGCGCACATCTAGTACTTCACACTCTCGGGTTTGTCCACTGACTTTAGCCTGCTCAACAGCGGTATCACATGGGCGTACACAATTGGGATTATATCTATAGCGTGGGTCGGCAAGTTTGGTGGTTGTACCATCACTGCCAGGATCTCTGGATTTCAATGGCGCGAGGCAATGTCAATTGGGACGCTGATGAGCTGCAAGGGGTGGGTGACCTACTTGTACATGTGGCCTCTCATTGATACTGTGGATTTGCAGTCTTGTCGAGCTCATTGTCTTGAATATTGGATTGTCAGCTGGAGTCTTGAACACTGTAAGTCACTGCTTCGTAACAAGTTGGATACCCTGGCTCATGCATAATCTTGCAGCGCGTTTACTCGATGTTTGTTCTTGAAGCGCTTCTGCTGACGTTCTCAACAACACCTGTCGTGATGGTACTTTATCCTCCTCAACACCGCAAGCGCGCGGTTATATCTGGTCCGGACTATGATGGTCTTGTCGATCATGAGGACCCTTCAAAGGACGTTGCTAGTACGTGTCTTCCCTCGATAGTGCAGCATGGGAAGATGTCTCGCGTCATGGCTGTTCTTGACAAGCTGGAGCACCTACCAGGTATCATAGCAATGGCACAGCTCTTCCGGCCGCTTGTGTTGGAGACGTTTCTGCGTGATCCAACGGATTCAGACCACTTGGAACAGGGTGGGACTTTCCCACCGACTCCCACCACAGCACCGCCGTCCACCATACAAGTCCTGAGGCTCATGGAGCTGTCTGATCGCACAAGCGCCACCATGAGATCTTCAGCAGCAAACTTATTGGTCCACACAGATGCGCTGCTGAGCGTGTTCAAAACGTTCTGTGACTTCAATGATGTAGCAGTGTCATCCTCGATCTCGGTTGTGCCCTTCGACAGTCTCGCAACGAAAGTCCTCGATCATGCTCGGGAAACCCTCTCGCACATTGTGTTGGTCCCGTGGTTACCTTATCATAGCTCCACTAGTTCAAATTCTCTTCATTCAAGTGGGGAACATCCCGGTCTACAATCTCGGGTAGACGCGAAGATGACGAACGCGGCCGATGTATTGTTGCGAAAGGAACCATCGTCTGGATTGCATTCACAGTTTTTACAGGGTATCTTTGCCCAATCAAGCGTGAACATAGCCCTATTTGTAGACCGAGGCCGCACCGAGCCTGGACATAGCGACCGACGCGTCATACTTCCCTTCTTTGGTGGACCAGATGACCATCTTGCACTTATGATGGTGGTACAGATGTGTAGAGACCCCAAAACAACGGCTAAAATTCTCCGTGTCGCAAAACAGAGCCACGCGGTCGAGGAGCACGAGATTGAACAGGTATACTCAACAGTAAATCATGATCAAGATGCCGAGGGTGCAGATGTGCGTCACGGGGCACATAGCGCCAACTTGGTGGGTCATCATGGAGGCACTCAGGCTCGTATTGGGCTAATGCTCTGATTTGGGCAGGGGACTTCTGGAACCAGCAAGACGACACGAACACGGCCGCAGTCAAATGCCGATGACGATGATATCCTCTGGCACGGCTTCACAGCGTCCCCGTGCACAGCACTCGAACGCGTCGAGTTTACTGAGATGGAGACACCCACATCTCTGCGCAAAATTATTGCGAGAGTACAGAGCGAAGCGGACATAGCTGTGCGGGAAAAATCGCAAGCATTTATTGTGACGGGTCGGGGGCAGCGGCGGGCGACGGAGACGAACTTTAGAGAGCTTGAGAAGTTGTTGGCTGAGGAGAGAAGTGTTGAGCCATGGTTGCGAGAGACGATTGGAGATGTTGCGACGACGTTCATGATGTCTGACAGCGCGACGACGGGGTTGATAGTGGTGCAGTCTGCAGGGACATGAACTTAGAACACGTGATTTATCAAATAAGGACAATCACGAGCATCGCATCCTTAGAGAGGCAAATCACGAGCATCCGTTAATGCCTCAGCTCAGGTTTAGTCTATCAGTGAGATCACGTGTGGAATCACTCTGATAGGCTGGCTACACGATCAGGGCAATTGTCGGGCTCAATAAGATTGGGCATATAGTTGGCAATCCAGCAGAAGATTGTTCATCCCATTACCATCACCACTATGGCAGCTCCTCCAGAATTGACCAATATAAGCTTCACGGGTAATTTCGTCATGGTGAGGAATACACAATTACCCGTTCCAAGCCATCTCTCATAAGTTATGGCGCCAGAACAAAAACCTCAGTGATTCAACGGACAAGATCCTTGAGCTGCAGGGTATGGGTTGGTGGATGCGGAAGATGATCGGTCTCGCAACTGTCACGCTCCACGTCAAGCATTACAGAGACGATGCTGGCTTAGAGCACATTGACATCAAGCAGACCCTTACAGGTGGCATCGAAGGGAATGAGGAGGACCGGACTCTGGACTGGGTAGAACGGTCTGTCGATGATAAAATCTTTGGGCATGTTAGTGCGTGCCATGTAACATTATCCTACCTTGCGTCGTTATTTATGCTACGTATATGACAGTCAGCAAGACCAACAGGCTCAAGGCTGATGAGATACAGAATGAGTATCTGAGGAACGGCTGGCTGCCGGAGTCTTTCGAGCCCAATGGTGCAGTCCACTCTTATGTTATTAGCGATACCCCCAAGTCTGGGCGTCAATGGACTGCGGAACAGGTGGAGCGCTCCCATGTCTGATTGTCCCGCCCAGACTAATATTCGTCAGATTTGGGGTTTCGAGGAAATCAACGGAGAGAGACGGTATGTCAGGCATGTATACTTTACAGCAGGAAAGGAGACTATTCTTGCAAAACTTATCTATGATTACGGTTAGTTCTCGACTTTGTCACGCAACTCTTTCTGACATTTTTACTCGGTCGTATCATAGTGGGGAAGTACACCGAGTGAACGAACGAGAAGTGTAGCTTAGAGTTCCAGGAATATAAATGTATACAATCTTGAAGCAGAACAATGGTCTATTTCTTGCTGAATGAGTAAAAAGTCGATCGCCAAACCTCCCAATGGTATGACGTGAAATCTGCACAAAAATAAATCTACGAAATTTTTGAGGGCCGCGCGAGATTTTTGTTGCCCGGCTCCGCGAAATATTCTTTCAAGTCTCCCAATATATTTTCCTGCTACTTGTCATCTGCGAGATAACGCTATGTTCACCACTCATCTTTACTTCGATGTCAAGAGTGTTTTCTAAGCTACTCTGTGTCAATTACTAGTACTGACCATGCTGCAACTGTGTAATGGCCTCTCCAATGAATGACTCCTCACGTCCGAGCACCCCTTTAGCCGCAATCAGAACAGTGTCTTCTTCTGAATTCTGGCGTCACGCTGGGAACAAACGCATTCTCTAGCTTTATCAATGCATCCTCAGGGCTCGAGGGATAATCTGGGTGGATATAGTGGCGAGCGAAACCACCCCACCACGCCGTGGTCCAAGTACGAATGTGTACACAGCATAATCATGTTTAATAGTAGGGGCTGTAAAAGCAACAGTTTTGCGGTGGTTGGTGATTTTTGAACAGGTTTCATATAGGATGTAGGTGTGTAGTCCTAGCTCTTGATAATCACTGAAGGAGAGGACACTTGGGGGAATTGCCAAAAGTGCTTGAAAGGCATCTGGAATCCACCCCAAGAGGTATGTACTGTGCTTCTGTCCCAGCAAAATTTTACAGATAGGTGGAAGCCATCATGCTTTCAGTTCATCTATAGCAAAGCAACATCCACTTTTGATAAACAGAAATGATGTTATGACTATATTCATTAACGCCCAGATCCCCATCTGATCCACTCAGATCCCCACGCATATGAAATCTATACTCCATTTGGAAACCACCACGTCTCCATCTACCTGTCCAATTGTCACCGCTGATTCCGCCTATCTGTCTCCGGTTCCGATTGATGCATCAGCATCACCATAGGAACCCAGACATCCATCCCCATCGGACTCAGACATACTCATGTTGTATGGAAACCACCTTTTCCCTATCAAATTCCATTTATGCAGCACCAATGTGCTATTCTTTGCTTTTCCATTCCTAAATATCAGCATATATTTGATGCTTGTACCTGGAATGGACTTATTCAACATATTCTACCACTTCTACCCATCTTCTGCACACCAGTGTGACTAGAGTGACATACAGTGTCATCCTCTATCTCAGTAACTGTTGATTACCAGTTCAAGGATCTTTTACAGTTGTGTAACTGTACTTGATTGCACTCAAAGTAGTGATATTCCTGCTTTGGGCGTGAGTGTAGTATCTGCCTCACGTGACTACAAATCTACAGGGTGAGATTGTCTGTCGATAGTCCTGCCATTAGTGCTCTTGTTTAAGTTACTAGTGTGTACTGCCTTTGCAGAGCATCACACATCGCTGTTACCCGCTTCAGAGTGTCACTGGTTGGACGGTCAGATTCATCCACCTACTTCCTTTAGCCTCTAAGTGCATTCCCCTCTTTTTGGAATATCTGGACCCCTAAGCGTCTGTGAACTCTAGACTCTGGAAGTCTTATTCATTCCCTACTGCTAAGAAACGTATTACCTTCCTGCGTATTGTCTGCATTGACCATTACAACGGATTGTAACCAAAGTACAAACGTTAAATTGTTTCTGGAGTTGTGCTGCAGTAGGATTAGATATTCTTCTCAGCTGTTCATTCATGGAATTGTGGTGATTTAGAGTTTGCCCTAACACCATAATTTTGCGGGTTCCAAAACAACTATAACCCAGATTTTCCCTCAAACCCTGAGGATGCATTGATAAAGCTAGAGATTGTTCCCAGTGTGTCACTGGAATGTCAGAAGATGCTGGTTCTGATCATGGCTAAAGGGGTGCTTGGACATGAGGAGTCATTCATTGGAGAGGCCATTACACAGTTGCAGCATGGTCAGTACCAGTAATTGACACAGAGTAACTTAGAAAACACTCTTGACATCGAAGTAGACCTGGTGGTGAACATAATGATCATCTCGCGGATGACATGTAGCAGGAAAATCTATTGCGAGACTTGAAAGAATATTTCACAGAGCCTGGCAACAAAAATCTCGCGCAGCCCTAAAAATTCGCATGTTTATTTTTGTGCAGATTTCACGTCATATGCCATCACTGTCTGGCCTATATATCATCATTTTGCGCACCTGCGGAAAGAATGGCGGTCCAGAGGGAGATCATAATGATTGAGAAACATGACCATCCGTCCTTCCTTGGGGGTCACCAGCAGACCAGTCAACTATCAGAGCTCGGATCCGATCTATCTCGACCCCTTACAGTGTGGCGCCTACTGTCTAAATGGTTATATTACAGTTTAAGTTTCCTGCATCTTTTCTTTCCGCTGTGTGTCGCCGTTCCCGGCGATGGGGTCCGAGTCCAAATCGAACTCCATGACAGTCGAGTCCAATGCCCCTCAGCCACAACCTCAATCTCTTGTACAGTCTAGCAAATCGTTTCTACTAAACCACCTTCCTTCATGGGTTCCAGCCAACCTCAACAAGGCTTCTTACAAGCTGCTCGCTCGCTCTTGGCTAGCGTCATGGGCATCATTTATACTCCTTCTTCCAAACCACTCTCTCGACACATTCGGTAACGCGTGAGTTGAACATGTTTCCCCAAAGCCGTGGTCTGTGTTTGTGTGCCGACGAGGATATTCGCCCGTAGTGCATTTTTCGCGTGCATGTCGAACATCATGGTTCCTGCGTCGATTCCTGTACAGATGTACTTTTATGCAATGGCCCTCATGGTGCTGGGCTCTCTCCTCGGTTGGGCATGGGGCTGCGTCGCGATGAAAGCTGCTCTTACCGTCAGAAACCAGGTTCTTCTGCTATCCGAGATCCAACAGGCACAGCTAGCGTGCGTCAATATGATCGTTTACGGATATTGTTTTGAATCGGTTTTTTGGACCCGAACAGTGCTGCAGCGTCCTCAAATCCTGATGCTATGTTCAAGCTGGAGGTTTTCCAGGGGCACTTTTTGGACACAAGGTGCCCCATGTATGTGCTTGAAGCCTCATCCGCCTAACCTGCAGCACAGGTCTAGTGTTGTCTATGGTGTCTTTCTTGCTATAGGATGCTTCTTCTTCGCTGCCTCGCGTGTATACTTTCCTAAACTTGCGTTATTCAGTATCTTTGGGTTGGTACACAGTTGATTCTCCCTAAAGACAAACTAATCATCCAAAAAGAACCATTTTCGTAGATATCATCTGCGTAAGCCTGTGGATGTTCCAGGAGATGATTCATGCTCATTCACCGACTTCAGAGCTACGGCCCTCTGTTCCCCGCCTCAAACTACCTGATTTTAAAGTCATTCCTTCTTTCTACGACGGCATCCATGGCAATTGGCTGCACTGTCATTGTGCTAGTTTTCCCTGAGTCGCTGAACCACCAGACGCTCATCGGTGTTTCCAAGCTTCTCAGTGTTCTCCGTCAACTCATCGAGATCCAGGAAACAGTACTGAGCACATCAGAGCCCCAAGATCTCGCCTCAGGCTCTAAAATCTCCAAACAGGTCCAAGCCTTGACGGCGGGTGCGTTTGGTGGCATGCAGAAGTGTACGTTCATTCCCTGTGTTACATGGAAAGCTGGATAACACCTGCCACTACAGTATCTGCTGGTGCACCTATGCTTTCTTTGGAGTTTAGCGTCGGAAGGTTTAACGGAGAAGACATACGAGCTCTCATAGAGCCGTTGACTATTCTCGCCAATAGAATAGGTAAATCTGCCGTATATCCTGTGCTCTAGTGCTTACATACTACTTGAGCTGGACTCCAGAACTTCTCTAAGCTGGTGAGCGGCGATACCGTGGAAGAGAATGTGATCGAGAAGGCTACCCCTTCGTCATTGTTCACGTTATTATCGTCAGCTCATCCTTCGGTGTCTGACATGGGTCATGGTGCTGATGGCTATCTCATGGACGAGCTTCTCAATGGCCATCATCGAGAGCGTGGAGTCCCCGCACAAAATGTTGGCCTTGAAGAATTGCTTCCCCTCCTGCACACGGCAACAGCAGACTTGCGCTCAGCATGTATCGATGGACTTCAAATGGCAGACGCGACCATCACGCGTATAAATACCGTCCGCTGGTGGAAATCCACCGACCCAAACCCAAACATCAATCAAGAGCTAGATGACATCCGCCACGCCGTGGAGGATTTCAAACAGAACCGTCGCCTGGAAGTTTTGGACCCTTTCAATATATCCATGTTGAATAGAAGCGAGAGGATGCTACCTCCGCGAATGGTCTTTCATGCCCTTGTGTTCCAGGCGAATTTGCTGTGGGTTGCTGAAGCTATCATTGCGATGCTGGATGATATGGCACAGACTATGGAGAAACGTCCCAAGGCGCGGTTGTGGGCACCGAAGAGCATGAGGTCGTTTTGGAAGGTTTTGACGATGAAGCGTGATGTGGACGACTCGTCTTTGGGCGGTGGAAATCCCCCTGTTGACCCTGTGGAAGTGGAACGTGCGCAAATGTCGGATAGTGAGCATAGTGACTTTGTTCTCAGTATCGTGGTCTGACGGCTTTAATATCCAGAGCGTGATCCGGATAGCAGGCCGCCAGCAAACGTATTTCAACATGTGGGCGCATTTTTGCACAAACGCTACAAATGGTGCTCGACACCGCAGGCTATCGTGCGTTACTTACTTATCCCTGTGAGACAAAACGTAATTTTCATATCTAGTATACTTTCAAATATACCTTCATCAGCGTAGCTCTATGGCTACCGGGCGTCTTCAAAACTAGCGCATGTACTACATATTTCTGCCTTTTGATGTGTAACTGGCTGTGTACTGATATTGGCTGTCGTGCAGTAATCAACTATGTGGACAAAGGCATCTGGGCTCTTATCATGTAAAAAGCGTTTGAAACATAGTATCACTCAACTTAACTCGCTGACAGGGCACAAACTACACTCGAACCTTTTATGGGAGATCAAATTTATTCGTACGTATGATTGTCCACCATTCTCCGAGTCTCCTGCTTCACAAATATGGCAACCATAGATATTTTGCACGCCTCACTGCAACTACCGCTGGGATTGCCTTGGGTCTCGCGGGCTGGTACATTGGTGGGTGAAAAATGGTCTATTGATACCACAAGACCGCAGCGCTGACTGTCTCAAAATAGGTGCTGGGAATGGTGGCGGAAATCCGTATGGTATTGCGGCCACTATGGGGGTGCTTCTGGTCCCCCTCATGTTCTGGCGCATCTTCACCCCTTCGTTTATTCCGTCTATCATGGGTGGGGTGAGGACCATTAAATATTTTTGAACTCTTCTGTGACGTGGAGACTGAGAGTGTGCCGACAGATTACTGTCATTTTAGTGATGGGATATTCATGGATAGATTCGTAAGCCATGTCCGTTCTTCAGGCGATACCAGTTTCTGACTGCTGCCGTTACAGACATCTTGAGCTTGTTGGAACCCCGGGCGTGGGGTGGCCCGTGGCGTGGAGAAGGTGGCTCCTAGTCCTCATCGGCAAGTCTCCGCTGTGCTTCAACGTCGCTGCTCACTTATCTGTCGTTCCAGGGTCAGGCGCCTCAGCATTATTAATGTTCATACCCCCTAAATCTGCCAAGACGGCTGTTCGGCTGGCAAATGCTTCTATGATCTTCGAACTCTCCCAGCTGTACAGTCTACTGGTGTCGACGTGGATCATGGCAGAGAAGGCAGCAGCGAAGGGCAAAGAATCCTCTGCAGAAGCGCGACAGACGGGTCTATGGTCTAAAAGGTTTAGATCAGAGTTCGCCAAAGTGGGCACGCAGCTGGAAGCATTAAAGATGAGAACTAGTTTGGCGCGGTGGGAGGGCTCCATACGAGGGGCATGGCCTGTGGATCAGTATACTGAGCTCAATGAAGTTGAATACGAGATGCTATCATACATGGCGCAGGTATGTTTGCGCAGAGTCACGCTTGAACTAAGTCATGTCTAATTCGCTCGAGACAGCTCGCTGGGGCGGTTTACCACCTTGACCCTGCTTGGAGGGCACGACTGCTGCACCGGACAAGATTTCTTAATCCCAACTATGTGAGGCTGAGATCTAAACTTTCACTACCAACGGTACTCATAAGCACTAGATTGCTGAAGTCATGTCTGTGTTTTTTATTATATCTCGATCTTTGAGGACAGGGGAACCATTACAGGAGACTTTGCCTAAAAACTTGTTCCATCAAGCAATCTACCATCACCGACGCACCAATGCAGAGAATGAGCTAGATACCACGGCGGTTGATGATTGGGAGCAGCTGCGATCTCCAGAATTCATGGCCTTTGCTGCTGGAGTAACTGCATTGTACAAAATTCTTACGGTGAGTGTTGCGTTTTCGTAGGATCAGCTCGTTAAGTGAAGTTGTTTAGCTGCTTGATCGCCTGCACGCCATAACTGTGAACCTTTGTGGGGAGATACCACTTCGCGGATTTACCGAATGGAAGGATATCCATGAGAATAGAGATGCCAGTGGATAGACCGGCACCTGGAAAATTTGATGTCACCCAGACTTGGCACTCGGGGCCTCCTGATTTGGAGGAAACGATGTGCCTAAGGGGTACTAGTACTGGGCGTTGACCAGCTTCTGTTTTATTGTTACAATAAACGAATTTGTAGAGCACACTTAAATGAACTACTTTACATAACAAGTAAGTTTAATGGGTTTGCAGTCGTCATCGCAGCGACGAAGGTACGCAAAACCTTTCTTTTATAAAAACGCGTGTGGACTGAAGGTGTCACTGCTGAACTTTCTTCCCGCTGGAGGTCCTAAACGACATGACGCTGTTTCAGCCTTTCAGGGAACGACTGCGGCATGACAAAATTATAATAATTGCCGCGGCCAGGTGCTTGGACTCACCGGCACCTCCAAGGATACCTCATCTCATGTTCCAAACATAGTGTCAAGCCAAAACATCCCAGGGGATAATAATTGGTATCTCCCACAGTCATGGAGTCTGTCGCCGACAATGGTGGCCTTCACCATGCCGCTCCAATGTCAAGCTCCTCGTCACAACAGGAGACACTCCGCTCACAGTCTGGTGTGGCACCCAAGGGAGATAGTATACAGCTCGAGGCCCCGGTTGCGGCCGGCGTGCAAAAGACTTCGTGGTCCAATCGGATATCGACCACAACAAAGACCAGCTTTCCCGCTGCACACCATCGAATCTCACGAGCACTGCTGTACGCTCGGGGACCGCACCCTCCTATCCCGCTGTCTCGTAAGTCTCTCAAACCGGGCGCTGTATCGTCAGAGTCATATTAACTGGGACGCTAGCACCAAAGCCATTTCTTAATCTCGATTTCCGCTGCCCGCGCCTTCACACGGGGTTCAATTTGCCTGAACGTATATCTGTCCCGATCGAAACGTGGTTCACCCGCCGAACACGCCTGTTTACGCGCACATGGTCAATGCTACTCTTTGGGGCTGGATATATAATTGCTTTGGCTTTCATCGTCCGTGCTCAATGGTTCACTATCCCCTCGGACTCGTTTGTTACCTGCACCTCGACTTACTGGTCACAGAATGATGGTTGCGGGCTCAACGGAGATCACTGCACTCCTTTTACTAACACTACTTTTGACTTTCGGTGCCCGGCACAGTGTCTTCCTGTAATTCTGCTGAACCCTCGAGCAGTCGGAGCAGATATGGTTGACTTCGTGCCTTTGGTTGTAGGAGGCGGTAATTCAGGCAATGCATCTTTCCCTGGCTCTTACCGAGGGGATAGTTTCGTCTGCGCAGCGGCAGTCCATGCGTAATTGTCTTCTTCAGCATGCGTTCTACAATTTTAAAGCTGACTGGACTGCGGCAGTGGCGTCATTGACGACAGAACAGGAGGCTGCGCCTCACTATCCCTTATTGGAACACAGGGTCCGTTCGAGTCATCGACTGCCCATGGTGTCACATCAAATGCATTCCCGTCATTCTTCCCCCTCTCCCTGCGTTTCAGCTCTACGACTAGCCTTTCTCAGTGCACGGATCTTCGCAATTGGGCACTTGCCTTCAACATCCTCTGCTCGTGCGCCATCTTTTTACTTTTCCGTCCCAAGCCGATCGTTTTGTATTGGTGCTTGGTATGCATGGGTTACTGGCATATTATCTTTTTCTCCCAGCCGGCGGGTGCGCCACCATCCATCTCTGATGCCTTTGGAACATTCCTTCCAGCGCTATTCATTTGCCATGCCTTCTGGGAACTTGCCTTTCGCCATGTGCTTCCTTTTTTCTCCCAAATGCCCCTGGAACGTGCCGTATGGTATCTTGGCGCCTTTTGGCCAGGTAGGATTCAAAATCCCTTCAGATCACAACAAGGAACACTAACACTGTGTGAAGGTGTTCTTTTCAACATATTAACCAACAAGATTCCCATCGATCGACTTCTTGTCTCGGACATCGCAAAGCGCCCTGGGTCTGTTGTTGCACTCATCGTTGTTGTAGTCATCCTGGCCCTGATCATCATCAACCAGCTGCGGGTCATCCGCAAGACTGGTTGGCTGCCGTACTATGTGGCAGGGTACATGGTGGTGGGGTTGATCAGCCTTGTCCTTGCATTACTTCCTGGGCTCCAGTTCAGGCTGCACCATTACTTTGCAGCTATCTTGCTCATGCCCATTACGGCCTTTCCTACGCGTCTTTCTGCAATCTATCAAGCATTTGTACTTGGCATGTTTTTAAACGGGGGTGCTGCTTTCGGGTTTGACTCGATTTTGCAGACGCCAGCTCAGGTGGGTGCACGAAAACGACCTTTTTATGTAACTCACGACTGTTTCTGTCAGCTTCAAAGAGATGGTCCCGCTGGCACAGCACTCCCGTCGTTCCTGACAAACTCGAGCAGTTTCAACTCGACAATGCCACTTCTGAACCAGACGCTACGATGGGATAGTTTCCCTCCAGACAATCCTGATGGTTGGGACGGATTCACGTTATTAGTCGACGATGTTGAACGGTTTGCCGGTAATGCGCTGAACTTCAGTCTCGCTACGTTGGACGCAACTGTGCCACATTTTTTCCGGCTGGCAGTGAGTACCAAGTCACTTTCCTTATAAGGGGGTAAAGCTGAGATATATGAATCAGTTCCAACAAGATGGGACTAGTGGCGACTTCACGCAAGCTGCCACGTTGTGGCCCAATGGAACGTGGGTAGATCCACAGCCGGGTCCTTCATGATCCCTTTAGATATTATTATTATTATGGACATTTGTAAATGTGGAGATAAATGTAGGGACATTGTGGACTCGTTTGTAAGAGGCTGAACGGAGTGGTCCGTAACCAAGATTTACGTAAAGTGGAAATCTTTTCGTGGACTTGTGGACTTGTGCAGCCGACGGGGTTCGAATTTACTCCTTTATAAGAGTCTGCCGCAGGGCCTGGAGACTTCTTCTCCGTGCCTCAAGCCTCAGGCGCCACTCTTGCTCTTCGCTATATCGTCGCACCATCTCCTCTGTTCATCTTTCAAGAGTTCACTGAGTGCATGTCGACCAGCGAAGCGCCACGCGATAGCCGAGACGATTCTTTGGAAAACGAACAAGCACCTTCATTCGAAAAGCCCACCAGTGATTATTTTTCCCCGCAACTTTACTTGCACGTTAAGAGACATGCTGACTTGTCTTTTCGTTCTTTTCAAGATTTTCAAAAATCCCCAGGCAAGGAGGGGTACTGGTTTTGTATAAGATGCAAGCCGTTCCCACACACAGGGGTACACACATACAACGCCAGAGCGGCACTTAAACATGAGAAATCTCAAGCGCACAAGAATAGCTTGAAGACTACCGGTTGGGGCGACGAGCCTGTTGACACATGGGCCGATAAATGGTATATGGGACCGTATGAGTTGTTGCGCAGTGATACGACAAGGGATGAGGTGCCTATGGGGAGGAGGGTGAAGTATTGGATGAAGGAAATTGCAAGGGCGGAACGGGGGGGAGACATGGAAGAGGAAGAGGAAGAAGTAGAGGAGGAGCTGCCAATAGCCGACACCTGGGACGACTGGGGGTCCGCACGAAACGACTGGGGCTCCGGCGGGGACGACGACTGGATGTCCCGAAAACCATGGGAGGAGTGCATGCCATTAAAAAAAGGCGGATACCCCGCGGAACGACCTCCTCAACCAGGAGAAGTAGACCCTCAGGCTGCCGCAGATTTCCAGTTTGTAGAGAAGGTAGCGAAAGCCAGGGGTTTGACCAAGGAAAGTAGGAGGTTGCATTATTTCTTCAGGGTGAGCTCTTCGACTGCATATGATATTTGTTATTCATTGTTGCACTGACTTGGTTTACAGTTGCCTACTGAGGAGAAGATAAACCGTATCCATGAAATCGTTCAGTTCATCTCGTGCCATTAACACCGGTGGGGCTGACGGGACTCGACAAAGGTTGAGTAACATCTTGTCGCATCGCCCATCCCGTTAAAGTCTCAGCATGCTCAGTACTGCTGTCAACATACCCGGAAGATCGACTCAATCCTCGTTGCATTGGCCGTTCACCGCACTCGTACCGTTTGTTTTGTGTTGTTCCTGTTGATGTCCACTAATGTTAATGAAATCTGATCTCCTTTCATATCTTTGTAACAATCAATTGTGCTAAACGTGCCGGGTTGGTTGGGATTCTCTAATCCGACGCACGTTACACACTTGATTCTTATTCAGAAGAGAAGTCTGGATAGCGATCGGACTTGAGTAGAAATCTAGGGCCTTTTTTTGGTCTGGATAGTGCAGTAACTTGGATGGTGGTATATCAGGAAGGAAATAAATATTCTTGTCCCTCTACTAGTCCACCAAAGTAACATGTGATGGCCTTCAGCTTGTTTCCCATCCATGCCTCCTGCACTTCTATTTTTCCTTCACCATTCAATTGCCGTTGGCTACCGCCCTTTGTGCCAGGCACTTCCGCTATCCCTGGAAGGAGTTCCGATACCTGGTGCAAATTAACATGTCGAGGAAGGTAATATGCTATATGTGGGGTAATGCGCCTCGTCAAATGGAAGAGTTCTGCACCAGGAAGAGGCTTAATTCGATCCAAGCTATAGCTAAGAACATATGGAGTCGTGTCTCCGTTGTCCACTTGCTTTCTTGACGGTTGTTTCTGGGGTGAAGATGTATAATCCATACCTCCCCATGGAGGTGACAAAAAGACGACATCTATGGCTGTGCGCGAATGCTCTGGGAGAGAGACGTATGCTCTCACGAAGGACAAGTAGTCCCCTAGAATAAACTCGATACGGTCCTGCACACCGTATATGACTGCATTGTGTCGCGCGAGTCGTAGTCGTGTTTCGGAAGTGTCTATTGCAATCACTGCGAAATATAATAAGAAATGTTTGAATGGCTTCAAGGGAAATGACTCTGGCACTCACCTCGCTCACAGGTCCTCGCAAACGCAATAGCGTTGCCGCCCACACCACAGAACGCGTCCAACACCGTACCACATCTGCATTTCTCTGCAATAACATCTGCTATACCCTCTGGGGTAACGCTGTACCACCCTTCCTCGTCTAAAAGGCATCCCTGGTCATAGAGTGAGAAATAGCGTTCTCGCTGATAAAAATCTGTGTAACCAACACATGGAACCATGCGTAAGGGACCGAAAATACAAGGCGTTGGGCTCACATTTCTTCAAGTTCTCTGGGACGTCCTTCTGCTTCTGGTAAAATGGCACAGTATTGGTAGCATCGTATTTTTCCCATCCTGGTCCAAGCAAGCCTTCGAGCTTCTGCTTTTTGGCTGGCCTCGACTGTGGGTGTGCATCTAGCTCTGTCGGGCGTTTGGTTCCGGCAATGCTGCTGTTCTCAACAGTGTTTGTTGAACTACGGATAGTAGTGAGGACTGAAGCAGGTAGACCAGACAAAAGAGACCCTGGTCGCTTTTTGTTCCTTCCCATTCGTGGACAGGTTGCAAAGTACAAATTGCGGAGTAGGAATGTAATGAGTGATGATTATGCTCCAAAATAAGTACAGTTACAATAGATCCTTTTGTCTAATGAGTCTAGACGACCATTCATACCTCAACATCAAATCAACACCGAAAGGATGGTGAAGGAAAGACTATAACTCTGTTTGGTCCTTCCGAATCGCCACTGGAAGCGGAGCGCTTTCCTCGACAGAGGGAAGTGCGTCCTTTTCTCCGGATGGATTGGCGTCCAGCCATTTGTCCATCTCGTCAGAGCGACCAGCAAATGGACGTTTTCCGAGCAGTGAAATCATGTCCTCACTACAAGGACCGTTGTCATCAGAAAATAACGGCTGGCCGTCATTAATTATTACCCACCGTGTCAATACCTCCTTCTCTAATAATCGCTGTGCGACTTTCTCGACCGACGACCGTTTGTCCGTCAATAACTCTGTTGTTCGACGGTGTGCAAGGCTGCGAGAACCACCGGTCAACGATGTAAATCACATTTCAATAAGACGACACACTTGATCATCTTGCGAACTTCGTTGTCCAACATCTCTCCAGTCTTCTCACTGAATGGTTTTTGGAATGCTTCTCGTTGACCCTCGCCTCCACCATAGCTGACTGGCCCAACGATGGCGTTCATACCATAATTAGCCACGGCCTCGAATGCCATGCGGGTGATCTTTTGCAAATCGTCCTGTGCGCCTGTGGTGATCTGATCTGTACCGAAGAAGATCTCCTCGGAGACACGACCCCCAAGAGTCATACATATACGGTCGAAAAGCTGGGGTGTTGAAAGTAGATAACGGTCGGGTGGCAGATACTTCAAGAAATCGTCAGTCAATTTAATTTACAGAAAAACCAATGGCAAGCAATCGCACCTGTGCGTATCCCAACGCGCCAACACCTCTGGGGATAATGCTGACCTTGAGCAGTGGGTCTGCGTGCTCCAAAAACCAACCACACACTGCATGCCCAGCCTCATGGTATGCGACGGTCTTCTTCTCCTCCTTACTCAGAACGCGGCTCTTGCGCTCCAGCCCAGCAATCACTCTCTCAATCGCGCTCTCGAAGTCACGCTCTTCAACGTGATCGTGTCCATGTCGCGCAGCGTGTAGAGCTGCTTCATTGCACACATTGGCAATGTCAGCACCAGAAAAGCCTGGTGTAAGAACGGCAAGCTTTTGAGCAAATTGGTCAAGCGGGGGTAATGAGGTGGAGAGACGGAGAGGTCGAAGATGCACTTTGAAGATCTGATTTCGTCCGGAAATGTCAGGACGGTCCACGGCTATGTGTCTGTCGAATCGGCCAGGCCGTAAAAGCGCGGGATCGAGCACATCAGGTCTGTTCGTACCCGCAAGGACGACAATGTGTTCATTTGTACCAAATCCATCCATCTCAACAAGAAGTTGGTTAAGAGTGGATTCGCGCTCGTCATTCCCACCGAAGCCTCCAGATTTCGCACGCGACTTACCAATAGCATCAATCTCGTCGACGAAGATGATGCATGGTGCATGTTTCTTCGCAGATGCAAAAAGATCTCGGACGCGCGATGGACCCACGCCTACGAACATCTCCACGAATTCGGAACCAGAGACAGATAGGAACGGCACGGAGGCTTCACCTGCTGTGGCCTTCGCGAGGAGTGTTTTGCCGGTTCCTGGAGGTCCAGACAATATGGCACCACGAGGAATCTTAGCACCTAGTTTCTCGTAGACGCCCGGTTCTTTGAGAAATTTGACAAATTCCATAATCTCTTCCTTGGCTTCGTCCATGCCAGCGACGTCACTGAATTTGATTTTCACGTCCGTTTCCTGATTGAACAGTTTGGCACGGCTTTTCCCGATATTGAAGATACCGCCTGCACCCGCAGAACTGCCGGCCCGACGCGACATGTAGAGTAGAAGACCGGTAAGGAGTAGGGTTGGAGCAAAGTGCATTAGGGTATTGATGGTGGAGATCTCATCATGATACGCCACGGGTATGCGCTCATGACTGGGTACACCCAAGTCATTCTGAGCCTCCTCGAGTTTGCGCTCGAAGGCCTCGACGCTGCCGATGCTGAACCAATAGTTACCGCCGCCCTCGGAAGAGGGGTACATGGCACCAGTCGCGTTGGTGTGTAGCTTGACACGTACTTTGGTACGGTTGACAACGGTCAACTTGTCGACGAGTCCTTTATCAAGGAAAGCAGTCTTGAATTCCTGCCATGTGATCTCGCGAGGAAAGGAGGCGGAAGGTAGTCCAACTGTGTACATACTCGCCAGGAAAGAGAGCACGACTATCAGGTTGAAGATGTTGCCCGTGTTGGGGCTAGGACCACCTCCAAAAGGTGGTGGGGGGGATTGCTTTCCAGGTTCCTGTTTACTTTGAGACGCTTCACCATCGTCAGGCTGCTCCTGTTGCGGCCGCTGTTGCTTGGCTCGCTGCTGATGACGCTGGAAGAAACCCTCTAGAGCCTTAGGCAACTGGATCTGCCCGTTCTCGCTCTCCTTAGGAGCCTCTTCCTTCCCCTTGCCCTTGGACGGAGGCTTCTCTGGACCTGACTTTTGGTCTTCGGCAGGCGTTGCAAACGACCGCTGCCACCTAATCCGAGTAAGAGGGACAGGTGTACGGTGCACTAGCCTGCTGGCGCGAAGAGTTCTAGAGAGCATGGCAGAATAGATGAAATGTCGTTGTGGGCTGAGAGAGCCCTTGGACCGGATGACGAAGACTTGCGGCCGATTTGCTTGCGTAAACTCTACTCCCGCTCACAACCCTTTTACTTTCACTTACAATTAGCGACTACTTTTATTGCCCTTTCATGAGGAGCTAGGTCTTATACTCACGTGCAAGCCTTGAAATCAGTCAGACAGCTCAGCTCGACCAAGAAGAGGCCAACTTAAAGTTGTGTAACACGATTGATATGGTTTGGCTTGATCCGGGCTTCAGCTACAATATTCAATATTTGGTTATGAAACCGTTTCTAACTTCCTAGGTTTGAACGTAGCAGCTGTAAGTACCGTAGGAAACATTATTTATGGCCTGCCAACTAGTGCAAATTTGACTTCCCGAAGAATCTAAAACTACACTTACACATACTCCGAATTGGAGACCAAAAATCACGGAGGGGCAAGCGCGAAATGATGGATATCTCAACCTCAGATGTCTTGTAAGATACAGTCATCCAGTAATCCGTCGTGCTGCATACCCCAGCAGTGTCTAAGCCGACATGGATGGCCTTCCGTATCCCATCTAGCGTCCCTTACGATTGAAAACAAAACTATTGTAACTGAAGTCATAGGCCATTGAGGGGTACCAATCGCGGCTCGAACAGGTTCATATGTACGCCCCAAAATGCACCAAGCATGTCGTCGCGTACGAGGAAGCGATGAGATCGCGACTGCAATGGGTCGACATAGTATGCTGGAGCGCACAACGCGTTGAGAATACACCGGGGCATGTGCCAGTAGTATGGGTATCAAGCATGAGCGATCGAGGCAAGCAGTGCCCGGAGAACCTTACGGCGTCGGCGTTGGCGCCAAGCACCGGTCAGGATTAGGAAGAAAAACGCTGCACACCATTGGAGACAATGAGGAAAGTCTGCAGAGACTGAGCGGAGCCAATGACACTTCATTTCTTTTATGAGCAGCGACAAGCAAAGCTAGTACCTAGATCGTACGTTGCTGGTTGAAGACAAGTCGCGTGATTTTATGTGGGTAGACGCCCAAAGAGTCCCCATTGCAGAAATAAATTGCGCGTCCTACCGTCTACAGCTCACGTATACCCGTCCCCATACCACTCTTCATCGCCGACCTCATGGCCCCCATCGCAAGAGAACCAGGCCAGAAAGGCGTGAACTGGTCTAACATTGCTGTTGGTGAGCAACCTCGTCGTATTGTAGAGTGTGTACCTAATGTGATCCACAGGTGCTATCATGAATATGGTGCGCTTCTGCTACTAAGTACTGCTGTTGGCTCACTGATGACACGCGACCATTGGTTCTATGTAGTTCGTACGTACTTTCCTAATTCATGTTCAACTTTGCACTGACGATCCCTCGTAGGAGGCATGTTTGTTCAAGTGTGCTGTCTTTGCAACATATATATGAACGTTATCAATAGGTCACAACGTTAGGGCAACCACTGGAGGTCCTGAAGACCCAGATGGCAGCTAACCGCTCCGAGAGCATGTTCCAGGCCTTTCGTACAATCTGGAGTCGTGGGGGTGTCCTTGGATTTTACCAAGGTCTCATCCCATGGGTGTGTTATATGTTGACTCCGGCCTTGCAAGTTATAAATAACGTTACACAGGCATGGATCGAGGCCTCAACCAAGGGTGGTGTACTCTTGTTCACTGCTTCAGAGGTCGAGACGGCAGTGACGAGAATGGGAGTCAATGCCGGTACTGCTGGTTTGCTCGGTGGTATGGCCGGAGGTGTCGCTCAGGCGTACGCCACTATGGGTACGTCAGACATGGTTTGTTAGTCCTCGTGCTTGATACTTCGTACAGGCTTTTGTACAACCATGAAGACCGCCGAGATCACACGTCACAAGCAGGCTGCCACGGGCGTGAAACCCCCTTCTACATGGGCACTATTCGCTGACATTTACCGTCGAGAGGGCATCAAAGGTATTAATAAAGGTGTCAACGCTGTGGCCGTTCGTCAGTGCACAAACTGGGGTTCTAGGTATGCCTTGTGTATTTCTATGGTGATCAACTTTGAGGATTTCTGTTAGGATGGGCTTTGCTCGTTTAGCTGAAGACCTGATACGCACAACACGTGGCAAGCAACATGGTGAATCCTTAAGTGCTTTTGACAAGATTCTCAGTTCGGCCATTGGTCAGTGGATTGCGTGTTCTCTCCCACTAATTGCTTACGTTTCTGTTATAGGTGGTGCGCTTGCAACCTGGAATCAGCCTATAGAAGTCGTTCGTGTTGAGGTATCAAGCATTGATATTATGGCATTTTTCAGAAGTATCGCTGACACCGCTCCCAGATGCAGTCAATGTCCAAACACGCTGCCTCTAGCAACCGACCGGCAAATCTCACTGTCTTTAATACGCTTGCGTTTGTATACCGAGAGAACGGCATAAAGGGTCTATACCGAGGCGTGACACCGCGCATCGGCTTGGGTATTTGGCAGACCATATGTATGGTATCGCTAGCAGACTATGTCAAGGCTTGGTAACGTTGTCCACCACAAGCGTCTTCCATTGCTAACCCCTTTTTTACGAATAGGGTGAAAAAATAAACTATAGTAATAGAACTCACTATTTATTATTTGCGTTAGATTTTTCGATATTCTGTTCTGATAGCTCGTTTCAATGGCTCATGTCATGCACATCATATGTCAACGGCTTTAACTAAGCCGAGTAGCCGGGTCTACTTCAGCATTCTCTGATCTATCGTGAACAATCACTAAGTCCTTGAGATGAGCACTGCGAAAAACAACCTATTGCAACGCTACTCTGCACAGCTTGCAGCACACCCTTTGCGAACGAAGGCAATTACAGCAGGTCAAATGCACGTCACATTTGTCTATCGACTGTCACTAAACACGTACGTATATACCCACAGGTGTCCTTTCCTTCGTCCAGGATATCCTTGCCTCTCATCTCGCTGGTGTGCCTTCGCGCACCTCAAAATCGGCCAGCAGACTGAGCTATGCTCTCGCTGTCATGAAGGTTGATTCGCGCGCGTTCAAAATGGCCCTATATGGCTTCTGCGTTTCCGCACCGCTTGGACATGTCCTTGTGGGTCGCCTGCAGCGTACGCTTGCGGGGCGCAGGCTCGCGCAGGTGCTCGCGAGCAATCTCATCGTCGCCCCGATCCAAGCAGTAGGTGCGTCGTGTCACGGCAGCGGCGGAATTTGGCCTCGTACCTATTGATTGAATTCATGATCTGCTAGTATATCTGGCCTGCATAGCTATTATCGCAGGTAGAACATCTGCAAGTGGAATAAAGAAGACCATCAAAGGCGGCTTCATGACCTTCATGAAGGCAAGTTTCGATGCACTGAGCTTGCTTGCGAACGAGACACATTTGATTTACTAACCTATTTACTAGATCACATGGATGACTTCCCCGGTTGTAACAGTCTTCGCACAGAAGTATATCCCACAAGAGGTCAATTGATATGTTGTCTCCTAGTTCTAGTACTAATCGTGTCTACAGCTCTGGGTACCCTTCTTCAACTTGGTGTCCTTTGTTCTTGGAGTGTGTAGAATTTGATTTATGTGATATGTATCCGATCCCTAATGTTGTATACAGACGTACCTCAACACCGGTGTCAAGGCATCCGCGCTTAAAGCCGCGAAGGAGCAGGAGAAGAAGAAGGAACCCCAACCAAAGGGCGAGTAAGAGCCCCAGGACCTAGTTCATGAAATTTATAACAACTTGTCTTGGAAATGGAAACTACTTTCACTTTACCGGATCTGTACCTTTTTTGTCAGCACTGATTTTCAATTGTCAATTTTGGGCATGGTAATATATCCACTATCTGGTCGTTGTCCTAAAGTCACACATGCATCTCCCTCATACCATCCACCGCTCATCCAGGCTTCGCTCCAATTCATGGGCTACCTCACCTAAAAACATACCACAATGATTAATTCGCGCTCCCCACCTTTCCAGTATACAAGGGGTGATAAATGGGAAGAAGTTATTTTGCGAATTGAGGCTATGAAAAAAGGCTCGCGCAGTGTGGGGTGTAGATAAGAATTAATGATGGGGCGGGACTTGATTGCAGAGCTGAGGCTCAGGTGAGTCAGACAGATGGCAGACAAAAAGTAAGGCAGGTAAATAACATATCAGAAGTGAGACGGGAGAAATGTAGGACTCGCATGCCTCAGTTGAGTGATGTGTTTGTCGGTAATATTCGAGATCGAGATTCGAAACCGGTGATCACCACCCCAGACGCAGATACACCACCCGTGTTGCTAAAACCGAACAAGGAAGAAAGGAGCTGGGATAAATCCGAGGAGGGGCATACCTCTCTAAGGTTCTAGCTTGGAGGCAAGTGCCAAGGCCTCAAACACTGTCACCGGTGGCAGGCGAGGCTGCAGCATCAGCACCAAAGGCTTTAATTACATATTGTAAATTGAACTGAAGACCGGTTTCGATCAGCGAATCAGTAGACAACATTCCACTTTGAAATATTGCAGGGCGGTTGCAACGGGAAGTAAATCATTCAAGACAACGCTGCAGGACATCTAGACTTCCGAGGTAGAACCTAGTCTCTAAAAATATACCCTCTTGACGTTTTCCTCACCATTCAACCGCGCAAAGCCGATTTGGACTACTTCAGCGTTCTGCTTGCTCGAAATATATGCCATAGGTCACAAATGAGTAAGTTGCATGAGCCAGTTCTTCTCTCCATGGGTAATTTTTGGACAGGTTAGAGAGATTAATACGTCCACGTGCATTAAGAGCGTTGATTCCATCCTGAGTGAGAGGATGCGACGGAACATCAGTAGATATAGCAGTGGGCTAGCTCTCTTGGCGTCAAACCGCAACAGAAGTGCACAGTGAAGTGATATCTGCATAGTTGTCAGCGTTTAGTATACACTGTCACTAAAGGTAATCGGGAGCCAAATACCTGCCCCAGTGCCAGTGCCATACCTGATCCACGATAGGTTGATCCTCGATGATAGATGTACCTCCTGAAGGAGATATGCGCTCTAGGATTCTTTCGTATCGAAACGACCAGTGTCGCTCCAAACGATAAAGTCGCCTAGTTCCTTATGAACTGATATATTTTGAAACAGTATCCAGCAAGAGACCAATTCCTGAGATGACAAGCCTAGCTGTAATTGACGCCGATGCAAACGTTTTGACCGTCTCTTGGAGAACTGATCGCCCATTACCCGTCCCGGTTTCCATCTTGCTTTGCCCATGTAAGATGTATTAGGAAGTACGGTAGGCGTAATCTGGGCTGCATCGCAATCGATCCAAAACTTGCTGCGACGTCTTGCTGAGAGATGTGAAAGAGTTGCATGCATTTTTCTGTCTACAACATTAAACTGCAGGCACTAGAGGACCACATTCAAGGTAGCCGTAAAGATGTCGAACCCCGCCGCAGCAAATGGTGACAGCTAAAGTTGTGTCTATCGAGGAAGAAGATCCTAGTGAGGGATGTCCGCCGCACAGTCAAGCAATGCGTTGAGAACCAAGTACCGTGACAACGTAAGGCATTGAAAAACTTGACATGCAATGGCTGCATTTAATGGTGCCGTTCCAGAGTATTAGGTGACTGGTTTACTATCCTCGAACACTGCAAGGCGAGTCCAAGCGACAAGTACATCCCTTAAATCAAGGGCGTCTCTGGCTTCCTAACGAGCCTCGAAATGAAATCTCCAATGTTGGGAGGGGCTCGCTTTCCAGGACCGCTGGTATTGAACAGAAGGCTAGGAGGAGAAAGTAAATATATATCCAGCCAATTGCTTATATCTTAGTCTCACCGTGGCTGATAAGTGCCATCGAGTTTGAACAGATCATTCACTCTGGCACGAAGATCATCTTACCAAAACTATCCATAAACAGAAGTGGCTCATGATTGGATCGGAAACATCGATATCTTGCCGCCTTCGTGCTTCTAATTCATATTTGATAGAGCCCAAGAGATTGCTAGCCTCTTTAACAACGTCGTCGATCGTATTGAACATGTGAGCATGGTAAATGGCAGAGGTGGGCATCTGAAAAGGACACTCATTTTGCAGATGGAGGAGAGGTGCGGTGACTTGCCGGTGAATAAGGTAGGATCTATAAACAGGAGATGAAAAGATGATGGTCAAATTATGCCCGTCAACATTATGGTCGTCAAGTAATATCCCGACTCCACCACAGGTAAGGATTCTATAACGCGCCAGCGAGGCATCCAGTGACCAAAAATCTATGTGTCGTCTTGTGGGATTTGGCATCGAGAACTGAATATCATTACATCGTATGTGGAGGCCAATTGAGCTTCGAGGCCTCGAGGGCCGAAGCGGAACTTGCAATCCCCTAACTTGCATCTCCTAACTTTGACTCCTAACTTGGACTCTACAAGTCTCTGTAGCCCCCAGTCCAGGTAGTTCATCAGTCGAAGACAACTCTTCTAAATGAAAGACTGTAGGGTTCGAGTTTACAAGTAATTCATGGCGTAGATTGGGCGCTCTACCGATGCCCGAGGCTTTGTCAGCGACGCGTATATTCTCGCGACTATGACAAGTCGCTGATGGGACCTGGGCAGGTACTACTTATAGCCTCCCCATGACTCTTCAGAGATATTATTGTGCGCGTCCTACTCTAGCTCGCGCATACCCGTCCCATACTACCGCCCTTTCTTCATCGCCGACTACCATGGCCCCCATCGAGAAAGAACCAGGTCTGCAAGGTGTGAGCTGGTCTAACATTATTATCGGTGAGCAACCTCATTGTATTCTAGGGGCACATATTTAATGTGATCAACAGGTGCTATCATGAATATGGTGCGCTCCTTTTATAACCTGCTAATGTTGGTTCACTGATGATACGCGACCATTTCAATGTAGTTCGTACGTACTTTACTAATCCATGTTTTTGTACTGAAGATCCCTCGTAGGAGGCATGCTAGTTCACTGTCTTTGCAACATTTATATGAACGTTATCAATAGGTCACAACGTTAGGGCAACCACTGGAGGTCCTGAAGACCCAGGTGGCAGCTAACCGCTCCGAGAGCATGTCCGAAGCCTTTCAAACAATCTGGAGTCGTGGGGGCATCCTTGGATTTTACCAAGGTCTCATCCCATGGGTGCGTGACATTTCCTGGCTCTGAACTTGCACGTCATAACGCTATATAGGCCTGGATCGAGGCCTCAACCAAGGGTGCTGTGCTCTTGTTCACTGCATCAGAGGTTGAAACGGTAGCAAAGGAATTAGGAATCAATGCAGGCTTTGCTGGTTTGCTAGGTGGTATGGTTGGAGGTGTCGCTCAGGCGTACGCCACCATGGGTACGTCATTAATAATCCGTTGGTTCTCGTGCTTAATACTTCCCATAGGTTTTTGTACAGCCATGAAGACCGCTGAGATCACACGTCACAAGCAGGCTGCCGCGGGCGTGAAATCACTTTCAACGTGGGAACTATTCGCTGACATTTACCGTGAAGAGGGTATCAAGGGTATCTACAAAGGTGTTAACGCCGTTGCCGTCCGTCAGTGCACTAATTGGGGTTCCAGGTACGCTTTATGCATTCTACGAAGACAAACTTTGAAGTTCCCTGCTATTAGGATGGGCCTTGCTCGTTTAGCTGAAGACATAATACGCACAATGCACGGCAAGCAGCATGGTGAATCCTTGAGCGCTTTTGACAAGATTCTTAGTTCGGCCATTGGTCAGTGGATTGTGTGTTCTCCAACTAATTGCTCACGTTCTTGTCAGGTGGTGCCCTTGCAACCTGGAATCAGCCCATAGAAGTCGTTCGTATTGAGGTATCAATGTTGGTTTCATGGCATTCCCCAGCACTTCTAACACCACTTCCAGATGCAGTCTATGTCCAGAGAGGCTGCTTCCAGCAACCGACCAGAAAATCTTACTGTCTTAAATACGCTCACCTTTGTATACCAAGAGCACGGCATAATAGGTTTATATCGAGGCGTGACACCGCGCATCGGCTTGGGTATTTGGCAGACCATATGTATGGTATCGCTAGCAGACTATGTCAAGGCTTGGTAACGTTTTTCACCCCCTGCGATTTTCATAGCTAACCCTTTCTCGGACAGGATGAGAAAATAACCGTGGCAGTCTAATATACTATTTATTATACGTGTTAGATCTTTTCGATAACCTGTCATCGCTAATTCATTGGCTCATGTTTCCATGCCAGCGACCTTCTGCATGCAGCTGGGTAGCTGGCACGTGTCTAATGCAGTATTCTCGGTTCTGTCGTGAACACTGGAGAAGTTGAGAAAAGCACTGCGAAAAATAATATATTGCAACGTTACACTGCACTCAAAAAACTACAAAGGCGGCTGGTGGCCTGAGCTATGCTTTCGCCGTCAACCCGCACGCTTGCACAGGTACTTGCGAGTAATCTCATCTTTGTCCCGATCCGAATAGCAAGTGCGTCGTGTCACAGCGCCGCGGTATTCGGCCTCATTGCTGATGACTGAATTCATGACCTGCCTCTATCATCGCAGACACAAAATCTGTAAGCGAGATACGGCAGACCCTCGGTGGCTTCGTTAATGTCATGAAGGCAAGCTTCCATGCAATAATAAGCCTGCCTCCGAAAGAGACCTAATTTATCATTCCTTTACCAGACTTTACCAGATCGCATGGATGACTAGCTAATTAGCCACGACTGTCTTCGTGCACAATTCCCGTGACATTTCCTAGTTCTTGCACCAACTATTTCTACAGTTCTGAGTAACCCTTCATCAGCTTGACGTCCTTCGTTCTTGGAGCGAGTAGAATTTGTTCTGTTTGATACATGATCGATCGCTAATTTTGCACACACAAATATACTTGAACGCCAAGGTCAAGACACTCAGGCTTGAAATCAAGAAGGCGAAGAAAGGGCCCCAGGCAAAAGGCGCGGCGGAGGGTCTCAAGATCCAGATTTGGAGTCAATATAAACTTATCCTACACACAGAACCCACTTTGATTTCGCCGGCCATGTATGTACCCATCGCTTAGCCACCACGGATCATCTGTCATTTTAGGGTATGGTAGTATATCATGATGGTCGTTGTACCACAGTTACAACACTTTCCTCGCCTGCAGGTGGACCTTGGCTGAAGAATGCCCGGGTGCGCCAGGGCTCAACTGAGGTTTGGCCAACCTCCGTTTCTAGTCGCCATCCGCTCAGACCATAGATCCCGGGGCGGGTTATCCACATCTTTGCCTTCACTTCTACTGTTGACAAGGGCTTCAGTGCTCCTCGACGTGTCAAAGAGCCGGTATAACTAGGAGGAAGATGTTGTCTACAAAAGTACATTAGATCGCATGTAGACGAATGAGGTTGTTGGGTATGAAGTAACTTACGCTTCTGAAGACTGGAAGGAGTCAACAGATTGGAGTCGGAGGACAAAACGTATGTGATTTGTTAATGAAAAGTTTCGAATAGTGAATGTCACGGGGACAAAGCAGGATCTACTTGGCACTAGTAAGATCAGGATATAAGTAAGATACAGAAGTGGCGCGTACCCTTTCGAAAAGTCATGCTCAATCCGAGGTTGGGAGACCACGCGCACAACCGTCGGGTCCGTCTCTGCGTTCCATTCAGAAGCCCTCACGGTCTCCAAAATCTCCCCCTTTTCTCTTGTCGTTTCGGCATACATAGTCCTTTTCACTTTAGCGGTCTCCGTCTGTTGTATGATCTCATCCAGTGGGGCATGGCAGGCCCCTAGAAGCAGCCCTGAAACAGCGACATAGCCTCGTCGTCCTTCAAAAGGTATTTCCCAGAACACAATGATATCTAGGGCTTGTGGATTTCGAAGAGGGAAAATATGAGGTAGAGCGCTAGGTGAGAGCTGATAGTACTGGTCGAGTAGCAGACTACGTGTGACAAGGCGTCGAGATGATTCGAAGAGCTTCGCATTGGAAGGACTGCATGCGGAGACAATGTCCTTAGCCTAAGTTGCAAGCTCTTAAGTAGGTGGACCCGTGGAAAAAAGTGTCAAACCTCGCTAATGTGGCTAAACAACACGTCTAACGAGGGAGGGGTGGACGAATCGATCTGGCGTCCCTCAAGCACGGCACCAAGCTGACGAACCACGAAATTCTTGGTGTCGCTTGACCCCGAACCTTCATCCCATCGATGTGCTTGAAGAAGCACCCTGCCAGTCTGTCGTGGAAGTAAATGTGATAGGTGCGCCCTAACGCTGCGTGTCAGGAAAATCGTGTCAATGAGAGTGAAAATAGCTACAATGATTGTGGGACCACTGATGTGCACGACCAGTTTGCACTGGTGCTGGTAACCTGACTGATTCTCAGATCGGACGCTTCACTGATATTCTCAACCTACATATAAATTCAGATACATTTGACATGGGTCGAGTAGCCGACTGACCTCGACGTTCACAACATACGAAATTGTAGGACCTGCACTGGGTCTAGCAGAAGCCCCAACATCCAAAATGGGATCCACGTCAAAGGAGTAGTGTAATCTGCTTGCGTAAAAGACAGGTTGACAGGACTATATAAGGTGTTCAGTGCAAAAATAAATATCTCCATAACGGTTTGCAGACCTCTCGAAATACAAGGTGCACTTCGAGCTCCTGAGTTCCAGGTTGTTCCGCGTGAAAAATCAAGCGAATGTTCAACGAGTCGTGTGGAGCTAACGTTGAGGAATCATGAAGTCGTTCGAGAAGAAGAGGGGTAGGGGGAGTATCTTCGAGAGAGTTATTTGACGATGTGACCTCCGATCCGACAGAAGGTGTGGACGAATGCGAGTCTAAGCCGCGAAATCAGGCCTTCATTTCAGCAGAAATCAGAAAACTCTTACCTTGACCCTCAAGGTCAAACCATGCTGAAGGACTGTGCATAATCCAAATGTCATTGACGTTGCCCTTTCCTGTGTTTCGGACACTGAGGGTCAGTTCTATGCATTCTCCCGAACCAAGCGTGAGCCGCCGAAGGTCCCCTTCTGATCTTGAGAGCGACATATCCAGTCGGCAGCCACCTTCCTCGACATCAACCGTGAGAACAGTATCAGGACCGTAAACCACACTCTGCCTTTGTGCTTGTGTTTGGTGAAGACGAGGGCCTCGGACAGCGAGTGACTCTGAGACAGGTAATAATGAAAGAAAGGAATAAGTTAAATGAGTTATTTTCAATGAAGCTGGCCTATGTGAGATGATTGACACAGGCACCTGATACAAACATAGTCAGGCTGAGAAGAGGTGGCATATAGAATGAAACAAATTCTCACAACACGACTCTCTTTGGGTAGAAGATAAATGCCATCAACTACCTCTACTTCAAGATCATCCGTAGCGAGGGTGGTCTCCACGTTGACAGTCAGCTTAGCTAAAGTGACCTCTACATCAAGCGGATTCTTGAGCATCACATCAACCCAGCAACGCTCTTACGACGAAGGCATGAGGTGTAGGTCACGCAGAAGAAAGACACCATACCACTGACCTCCAACCACCGCTTTTCCACCTTTCTCTAGCTTTTCTTTACCATGAGTTGCCCAGAATTTCGACCACGATTGTTCAAAGGCTCTCCATCGCACGTTGTTCACGTCAAGTTCGCCTTGACGAGCAAGCCGCACCTTGGTCTCAACTGCACTCGAGAACGAGAATGGGGGCCTGAGATCGGCGGGAAACGCATTTTCGCCTACAGTAGACTTCATGTGCTACAAAGTGCACGTGTCAACAACCACCTCATCTATCAATATTAACTAAACAACCTCGAACGCCACCTTAAAATCACCAAGGTACAGGGCATCTGTCTCCATAAAGTCCTGTTCTTGAGAACTCCGAAATGAGGATCCTTTCAATAAACCCAGAAAATATCGAAGGGCGCCTTCAGTATCCCCACTTGTATACATCAAACGACCTGTTTGAGACATAAGATCGCCTTCGCGAAAAGAAAGTATACAAGCATACCTAGCGAATATTCAATGCTGGGTAAAATAACGTCAAAATTATCAATGCCTTTTCGAAATCCAGCTTTCTCAAACGACGGGGACAAGTTTTTTGGGGGTCTTATTTGATATAACTCATGGGCCTTCCGGAGGAAATATACGGTCAATGGTTTCTAGCAAGGAAGACTTGAGTGAAGGAGCCCGTACAATGAAAACAAAAGGCTTCACAATTCCGCATTTTTCTAATCTGTGGGCAGCAAATACGTACCACATTGCAGCACGTCGCGTCGCACCCTTGCGAGCGCTGATAAGCGCCGCGTGAGCCAACAGTAGCGCAGGGGGGGGCTCTTCTGTCTTTATGTGCGTATGAACAGGATCAGACATACTTCAAATGCAAAAGGAAACAGTTGCTCACGAGCCCAGCTGCCATGTCTAACCATCGCTCGCCACCGACATTCTCCAAATCTCGAACACCCACTGCCCAGCGGACTGCATATATTAACGCACGTAGCTGTAGCGACGGAGTTGGATCCGATGTCTGAAGTGTAGAAATAGCATATGTAGCATGTGCCCCGAGAATTGGGGATGGTGCGAGGAGAAGCGGGAGCACTTCCTAATGTATTAGTGTTCAGTACTGGACTATTCAAGAGGGCAGTAATGACGTACAGATCCACCACGGCCCTCCTTGCGCAGTGCTTCCCATACAGAGATGGCAAGCTTGATATCACCCAAAAAAGTAGCAAACTCAGCGAGACGACGTTGCTGCGGTGGCGGTCCGGAGGAAGGTGTTGAGGTTGAGTAGGGTGCAGTATTTGAATGTGCGTTGGTATGATGAGTAGGTGCTGGTACGTGGTTAGAACCACTTGAACCTCCAAACAGTCGTCTAGTTGACGAGAATAGTCGTGAAGGTAATCGTCGGGTTGAAGAGTACTGAAGCACATCGAATAAGTCGAGTTATAACCTGTGTAGTTGCTGCAACTGACGCACAGCTTCATTCCAATCTAGCACACACCGCTCCATCCAAGGCGCCAGGCTCATGGTCACAAATTCGCGCACGAAACGAGCAAATTGTGCTACATCTGGCTCCGTCAAATAAAGCTGATGTTCTCCTTCTGGCATAGCTTTGAAAAACGCTACATCCAAAGGCGTAGGAGGGAGTTCGGGGAGAAGATTTGGCACTGATATAGAAGAGGTTGGACGCGAAAGCGACAAGTTGAGGAGATGCGTGTGTAATCCATACTGCTTTTTCGTTGCATTGAAGAGAGCCATAGCCCTGGGTTTACGTATTGTGAACAAGAAAGTGAAGTCAAAGCAAGAAGACATACTCGTCGGAATTGAGGCGTGAGTTAGGGGAGTGGATAATGAGGGTGTGCCGCAATCTGGCAGAATCAACCCATGATGGAAGATCAATATGTCTAGACTGCAGCTCCGTGACAGCTTGTAAAGGATTCGGCGCGAGCGTCGACACCGCCAAAATAACTAATGAAACCGGACATGAGGACATAACGTATGTATAGACGATGTACACACCAGCTACGGGGTGATTCCAACCCTCATCTCGCGACGGTGTCCGGTCCCCCTCTGTGCATCGCTGCAGCTCCTGCCACCAGGGGGTTGTCACTTCTTTAGTCTCTAGATTGTCTTCATGTTCAGCGTGGTCTACCCAAGCAGCGGCTCGCTTTGCTATTCGCTGCCCAATCCAATCTATTGTACGTCCCGCACGCGTGTCCTCGTCCTCTTTACATGCTGCCTCTATGTCGCCAAGATTCGAGAACCGTAGAGGGAACGAGGAATGCGTCACAGGCGTGAGCGCAGTCGTACGAGTGGTCACTGTATGTAAAGTGTTACTCAAAGAATCCAACCGACCAATGGTGTGACGCGTACCTTGCGGCAATGGTGAGAATGCCTGCAGAAGATGCTGCAGAGGCGGGAGAGACGACGACGACAGAAGCTCTGCCAGTTCAGGAGATGGAAGCACGCACACATGTGGAGAAAGGGACAGAGGCAAGACTGGAGCAGCGGACATGACTGCCTGCACACCAACCTTACCAGCGCTCGCTTGATGCAACGCGTAGCCGCGGAAGCTAAGTTAACAGCGGTCAACTTTCTGAGGGATCTACTTTCATGCTAAGGTGCTCTCTCTTGCATCTTGTCCCGAACCCCACGCGAGTTTCAGTTCCTCGCAAACCGCATGAACAGACAGCAGTGACATGGACTTCAAAGGGCTTTCAGATTCGATTGCGTGTCAAACCCAACTCTACAGCCAACAGGGTATTGGACTTGCGCAAAGATGGCTTGGACGTCGCTGTAACCCAGGCGGCTCGCGATGACAGGGCCAACCGTGGCGTCATAGACTTGATGAGCAGGGTGAATAAGGCATTTCTTCGCAAGTTCCCTACGGCTTAATTCAACATTACACATGGACAGGTTCTCGCTGTCAGGAAGAGCGAAATCGCCATTGTAGCTGGCCAAAAAAGCCGCAATAAAATCATGCTTGTTTTTCTGACGCGATGCGTTTCTGATGATTTGGTGCAAATTGTCAAGAAGCTAAAGGAAGCAATTGCTCCTTAGCACTCAGGCCCTCAATTTAGACATCGCGTCGGTTATCTTGCTGTTCTGATCGGCGTACGTGGAAGCTGACCCAACCAACAGGATCGTCATGTCGAGCAAACGATGTGCCTCGTTCAAGGCCCTCTGCTTGCAGGTTAACCGATGGATAATGCATCCAAGTCATCGAATCGGATGTTGCCCACAAACAGAAACTGACCCGGGACGGGAATGTCTACACCCTCGGCCCTTGTCGAATCTAGGGCAAATATCAGACCCAAATGGGTCACGGTTCAGAAGGCACTTTGTGATTATCCACAAGTCCTATTCGAATTTCGGTGATCCAAGACATTTGCAAGTTATGGTGTTGGATTGCGGAAGATAGTCAAACGCATACTGGGATGAAAATTGCTTCAGCCTCAACACAAAAGCAAGTGTGCCAACGAAAACGTCTGTTTAGAAGTAGCGGTTGTCTGAGTCTGTAAGTGGATCTTTGTTGTCTGGTGTTGGGCCATGTATATTTCGTCATCTGCACTGCATAAGGCAAAGCGCAGTTTGCATTCTCACTGTTACAACCACCACAATCTAATACCATGTCAGACCAGAAAACAGAATATGCGCCACCCAACCATCCACCAACCGATGGTGAAACGAGGCCATTGCCAGAGGGTGAGTGTCAGATATAGACCAGCGCCTAGTGACTTACACAACGCGGCTCGCCCAGGATGGCTCAAGCAGTTCGATCCCAAGCACGTCTCTTCTTTTATGTGTCATTCGTTTATACTGACAGGTTTGAACTAGATCTAATGCATGGTTTTACGTGAGTAGTTTAGTGGTCGAATTAGTTGAATCCGTGTTAATGATTGACATTCTAGGTGGATACCTTGGCTTCGCCGCCTCGCTCGATTTGGGTGCACCCGTATGACGACCCGCAGTACTTGGAGAGCCATCCACATGTGAGAGAGTACGATGGCCCTCCAGAGTACCATGGGACACCCAGCCCTCCCCCTGTCCCAACCACCACGCGGCCCCACAAGGATAATGGCCGTGATAAAGGCAAGGCACCCGAGAAGCGGGGCTTCCTTGGCAAACTCAAGGACAAGGCCATCGGTACCAAAGAGGAGAGGGAAGCAGCAAAACGTCTCCGATTAGAAGAGGTCTGTTTATCAAAAAGTCTCATATCACATGTCTTACTCTTAACAATGCAATCCCCTACAGCGACGGGAACGTCTTGAACGTCTTGCCCGTCAACGGGCGCATGCTGCACAGTTCGGGGCTCCACCCCAAATGTATCCGGCCCAATATGAGCAATATCCCAATGGCGGCTACCAGCAATACCCGGGTGGCAGTTACCAACAAGGAGCACAACCGGGCTATGGTCAGCCCATGTATGCCCAGCCTCAACCTCCTCGTCGAACAGGGTTCGGAGGTGGCGGCATGGCTCTCCCATTGATTGGTGGCTTGGCCGGTGGTTTGCTACTTGGTGACATGCTTGGAGGTGATGGATTTGGCGGAGGCGATTTTGGTGGTGGTGGAGACTTCTAAGGGCTGCATGGAATTCATGAAGACTGGAAAGGTAATACGCGACGTCTTGTAACACATGTCAGCTATATATTATTCTGTAAGAGGCCATTGGCCTTGCATGCTCGATGAAGTTAAACTGCACTCTAATAAGTAAATGGAAGAGATGTCCGAGCCGCATAGTCAAGCATAACCCCCAACAACGCACTCGAAAGTACGAGCATGGGCTATGCTCCGGCTTAAGTGAGCTCCGAGATATAGTCTCTCCTCTCCAATATACCCGATGTCGTGCAAGACGGCGACAGTGAGTTGCTCTGCGATGGGTAGAGCGGTGGTGGAGGTTAACAAAAAAACTGTGAGAAAGCTCCCACGCTGATAGTGCTGATTAAGCGTCAATGCGTCACTTAGCCGCGAATCACCAGTGTAAAAGAAAGGCAGACTGTATAAGTAGCGTCGCGCAGACTATTCTGGTTGGCTCAGACTCAAGCTTTTGACGCAGCAGCGGCCATTCAACCAGCGTGAACCTATGTATATCTCGTAGACTTGAGTTGATCGGGTGCTTGTAGAATGTTAGATGTTACTGGTGCCGACAAGCTGGCTGTTCCTCTCGGTCCTTGCCTTCCAAAGATGAGCCCGTCGCTGAAGTATACCAAGTTCGCCTCCCTATCTTGTCACTGCTAACGCTCTGTCACCAGTACGAGAAGATTGTCAAGGCGGTCTCCACCATGCCATTCGCATCCAAGAATGGTTACAAATTCTATTCCACCATGCACCGTGGCTGGGCTGCCGTTCGCGCCAACCTCTATGACCCCGAGAACAAGAAGTAGTGTGAAGACCTCTATAGTACCCTCGCTGGGTTCTTCAAGGCGTATGGACGTGAGCCAGCTTTGACGAAATGTAGCGGTGTGATGCACCGGAATATGAGATTGTCGGATAAGAATACAGATTGTCACCTTGTTCCAAGCTTGTGGTCTTGTAGTATCTTTACTATGAAATCGTGCATGACCTGCTCATTAACCATGGATGTTATGCCTCAGCCCTTTCCGCATGTGTCTTGCATGCAGCCATAACGGGAATGACCATTATGTGGACTCTTAACAGTACATAAGATCTAAAACAAGGTATCCTGAATGGTTGTCAACGATAACTCGCCATACACCATAAGCTCTAAAGCTATGCTCACCTCATCCCGTAAATACTCTCCTACATCACTGCAACAGACATACATGTTAAAATACAGAATCAAATCGAGTAAATATGCCTACGCTTGATGAAATACAATTATTGCTGTTGGATCTAATTTTCGGGTGTCGATGGTCGAACGTGCAGTGACACCAAAGCCCTGTGCTAGCATTCGTATAAAGATCCATGACCCCCATCAAGAAGTCTCACCAGTGGAATGTCGCTCATACTATATACAACTACGCCTTGATGCTCCGGTGTGTCTTCAGTTATGCGACCAAGATGGGCCTTCACTACATGATTGCCATAGAGAAAAGGCATCTCTCCGTTGGGCTTTATCCATATCTATAGCAATGTCAAGGAATGGTACTCTACACGTTAAGATGGAAACAAGCCTTGTACTTGGCGTACTGAGCAAGATAATCGAGAGCAGTGATATGCAGCTTGAACTTGCCGCTTTTGCTGAACTTGCCAAAACAGGTTCCGAGACTGACAAGATTTGGACGCGCAACAGAGATTGAAAGGCGCATGGCAGATTCTGAGACGTAGAAGACGCGATCCTTGTGCAGACGAAAGCAGTAGGAATCATCTGGACGGTCAATGAGGTGAACGAGGTTTTTGCCCTGAATAAATGTGGTCAAAGAGATCAAAATAAGAGGCCAAGAGAACGCACAATATAATTCGCTAACTTCGAAAATACAGCTTTACTCTCATCCTCGGTTAAAGGTCGCATGGTGCAAGTACGGCAAGCTACAGTGCTAAGCTTTTGAAAGATCACGTGATCAGTGCGGCAATTCCTCTTTCAGAGTCAATGAGTGTTCCTTCCTTCTCGACGTTTCCGCCGTCCTTCAGTTCGTTTCCAGACCTAGAGGAGAAGGAGAAGAAAGCGGGATCTAGTGTACAGAGACGGCGGGATGACGAGCCGCGTGGAGAACACTCCAAGAAGAACAAGCATCGTGATCGGGACAGACGAAGAGACAAGCATGACCGCGATGGTAAAAGGAGTAAGGATCACAGCAGAAAGGATGGGAAGCTGGGATACTGCCGGGATGATGATGAGCAAGTGAAACGCGAAGAAGATCGACATGCGCGTCTTGGTGCCACTTACTCTGGGGGTGCGCCTGGCTTGTTTGTAGTTGACAAGGTCGGCGACCCGATGAATGTTGTCTACGGCGGAATCCATGGAGGCGATATCCCCAGATACAGGAGGACGGGCTGTAGGTTTTGATTATCATTCTACGTATAAAACCTGAACCGTATTCTGCAGTCGGGAACGTATTGGGCCTTGGAAAAGCGTTCAAAATCGTGACAAGAGGTACAGGCGGGGGGTCTTTGGAGATTGGTATCAATGGCCAACGACCCGTGAGTCCTCTCTGCTTGATTGTATTTAATTTATAACTGATAATATATCAGCCTGCACGCTACACTGATCCACACTTTCTTGCTATCCTCACCACTACCCGCCCTCGACATCTTCTGGCTAATTCTACAGACCAGAAAGGTAAAGGCAAGCTAGACCCTGACCTTGGATCACAGGCCGAATTTGTTCGCCTCCCATCACGCCGTGGCCCTTCCAGCGACGAACCCTTATCTACCTATCGCTCTATTCACACTTCAAAGGACCAGGATGCAAACTCTGACTCTGATGCGTCTTTGTCAGTCGCAGGCGACGTTGCAGTGTCATCATCCGAGTCAGATACTGATAGTAGCATCCCTCGTACTGCCCTTCAACACTCGTTGGCTGCATTAGAGGCAGTCCTTCAGAAAGATCCCACCTCTCTGCCCACATGGTATGCACTCCTAGATAACACACTGAGTACAATTCCGCCGTCCTCCAAATCATCCCTAGCAAAGGCTCGGGCAGAAATCAAATTGTCCGTTCTAGACCGCGCCATACGCGCTCATAGACGGAATGCGACCTCCATTGACTTGCGTGTCAAGTGGCTGAATGCCGGTTCAGAGGTATGGGACGGAGATAGACTCGAGAAGGAGTGGGAACAGACTGTGAGCGAACTAGGTGGGGATACATCTAGCAGCGAGGACAGGAAGGGGTTGAGGAACCGTATGTGGGAAGAGTGGTTCAGGTGGAGGCTAGCGAGCGCGGGAAGGGCTAATCAGAAAAGTGCAAGCATTGAAGGGATCATTCGCGATTCCAGGAGAGTAATGGATAATTTAGAGGGCGAGATGGCAAAGGTGAAACTACTATGGAGAATTGCAATTATCTTGAGGGATGCCGGTGAGTTCAAAGCACTGGAGTATACGAGTGATAACGGCTTATGATCATCAGGATTCTCGGAACGCGCTATGGCAATATTTCAGGCTCAAGCTGAATTGTAAGCATATAGATTGACCAGTGTATCCATTTTGTCATCTCACGTTTCCATAGGACATTCAATTGCATCCCAACTCTCATGTCCAAACCTCTCTCTGTACGCCTAGACGCTCTCGAAGAATTCTGGGATGCAGAACCGCCGCGAATGGGGGAACCTAATGCACGCGGCTGGCGTGCGTGGGTACACGAAGGGAAACCGGAGCCACCTGTCTCCCATACCTCACAAGAACTACCGGCCATGGATCTTGACACGGTGGGGGACCCATACATGCGTTGGGCAACCAATGAGACGCGTCGTGACGCTAGTTCTAGTATGCCAAAGCGTGCCGACGACGCAGGAGATGATCCCTATACCACAGTCCTTTTCTCGGACGTGCGGCCCCTTTTGATAGATTTCACGGCGCCCGAGGCAAAGCATGCATTTCGCATCGCGTGGCTTCAGTTTCTAGGACTGCACGTACCTGGGTTTGTGGAGTCACTCGATGAATACTCTTCTGACATAGGACATGACGATACATGGTCACGTACGCACCTCAAGCGGCAATCCTATCTTCAGCAACTGTTCCCCTCTCAAGGGAAGGGGAAAGGGAAAGAGCGGGAGTGGGACGCGTATGCGGGAACGATCATTGCGCGTGAGAGGACGTATGGTTCTGCCTTTTCATGTATTAAAGAGTGGGGATTGGGCATGTTTGATGCCTTAGAGGGAACACGAGCTGGAGACGGCAGACTGTGGGAGGACTTGGACGTGAACGGCATCGACAGAGAACTTGCCAGGTGCGTACCCACTGTTTGGTGGCCTGGCTGTGTTTCGTGTGCTAACCACACAATACGGTATATTAGGAGAGTCTTTGAACAACTCCGGCACAAAATTACTCCAAGGAATGACGAAGAGTGGGACATAATGGCCGTGGCATTCGAAGCTGCTAATAGCATTAAAAGGTGCATCGTGTATTCTTTATTTTGCATGGAGTGTTGACAGCTGTCCTTGTTCCACAAGTGCGGTTAAATTATCTAGGGCGCTGCTCTCTATATCTCGAGACTCGCTGCAACTCTGGGGAGTCCATGCTCGACTTGAGCGTATACGTGGTAAAGGTGACGAAGCAAGGCGCATATACGACACGGTGCTTTCCACCGCTTCTGCTTCTCCCACGTCGTCCCTTAGACGTGGTGAGGCGGCACTATGGTGGGCTTGGGCCGAGATGGAGTGGCTTGCTGGCGATAACAATCGTGCAAGAGGAATCATTTTGCGTGCGGCAGGGTTGGACGTAAATGCAACAGGGGCAATGGCTACGTTGCGCGCGAAGCGATGGCTAGAAGATCGGATGAGGTCGCAAGATGGTATTGTGGATTGGAAGGACCAAGAGTCATGGGCTTGTCTGAGGGCACTGTTGGAAGTCCTCGCTGGGGGTACTGGGGCTGTAGAGGAGGGAATGGAGGTGCTCATGAGTTATGTCAAAGAGCATGGATTGGAAGGAGTACCCAGGGAGAGTGCATGGACTCGCATGGTCCTCCTGGGATGGAAGCACGCGACCGTGCTGGGTAGGCAGCTGAGACGGGCTGCAGTGAGGAATACGGTTGTGCAAGTTGTTACGGATTTAGAACGAGCTGGGAGAGGGATGAACACGGTGATATTAGGGGTGTTCCTGGAAGGTGAAAAGGGCGAGAGTGTGTGGGGAAGAGTGAGGGCGTTGGTAGGGGACGGTGTGTTTATCAAGGGTGATGAGAGGGGGCTGGCCTTCAAGTCAGGCAACAAGGGGGTTGCAAGGAGAGTATGGGAGGTATGGCTGGCCAGTTGGGAGAGGGGAAGATGGGAAGGGGAGAAGGAGAGAGTACGACATTCTTTGGGTATTGGCGTGGAGGAGGACAGGTGCGTTTATAACAGTTTCTCAGTCTTTCGAAGCTTATGCTCTGAGCAGGACACGTGCATCGCCAATTCTGTGGCGTATTTATGTCGAGTTCGAGATCTATTGCGGAGAGCTGAAGCGAGCAAAGGCACTCTTATTTAGAGCTGTCTCGGAATGTCCACTAGTCAAAGGTATATTAAAACTATATTATAGAGGCATGCCATTTACGTATGATTGCAGAGCTGTATCTCCTGGCATTTGGTCAATTGCGCTCAGTGTTCACTGTACGGGAACTGGAGGGGTGGGCAGAGAGTATGGCAGAGCGGGGGATCAGGCTGCACCGCGAGTTGGAGGAGTATGCAGGAAGAGAGGAACATGAGGAGCCTGCCAGCGGGAGTGAAGAAGAGAACGAGTTTGACAGAGAAACCAGCGACTACAGACGCCTGGCACCATTCTAATCTAACACGACAATGGTAAAAGAATTTTGAGGTCCGACAATGCAAGAGTTGGAACTCCGCTAAGAAGCCGTTTTAAACCTTAATCTGGCTTTCGTCTGACCCCTGCGCTCGCCGACAAAAACGACTCATTTCTTTTGATCCTCAACGCCTGGAATCAACGTTTCATCTTTCTTTTACCCCCTGCTCTCTGTTTTCGCTTTCATACTAAAGTACATCTACGAACTCCTGACCCATCCGCATCAGGTTACCGCCTCATTCTTGTGTGATTTTTAACACGCTGCAATACTCTCTTTAATCATTCCTCTACCCTTCTCAACACAATGACTCCAGTGCCTGCCCTATCCCTCATTCTTCCCCAGGAGGAGTGGGCTGACACCGACTTTGATCTACCAGAAGGCGACGCTCTCAACACCCAATCAGACGCTGAATCTGACAACGAAGTGGAGGATTGGGACGTAGCGATGTCTCTTGGAAACACTGGAGGAGCAAGAGCCGTTGCTTCTTCGTCGAATCTTGCACCTTCTACACGCACTTCTTCCAACATCATCACTATCCGACCTCCCATCCTTCTTCCGCCAGGCGAACAGGCTGACGACGACGATTATGATGATGAAGGTGCTTCGACTATCAAGGTAATACATATGCCCCCCATACCGCCTAAAACCCCCCCGCCACTGGATGACGACATCGAAACTGCCTTTGAGCTGCCATCAGAACTTGCACAGCTTTCCCTACGCCCCCTCCCACTGCATCATCGTGCCTCTAAAACGTCACTTGAATGGGGCGACAGAGACCACACTTCGTCGTCCACATCATCTGACGCTTACTCATCGCTGGGGTTTGGCCCAAGTGCATCCCCCTCGTCTAATTCCACATCTGCTCCATCTGCAGGAGAGCTTGAAACTGATGATGACGATGACGATGATGATGGAGAGCTTGGAGGCCTCGTTCTTCCCTCTGGGCTCTTTGATTCGGGTCACAGCGCTCGCCAGTTATCTAAAATACTTGAAGCCAAAAAGCGCCTGCCTGTTGTGGACGAACGTATCAAGGTTGCTAGTGCAGACTCGGAGGATGACTTTGAGATTGGTCTTGTCATCGATGACGACCTCGATCTCAGTCCGTCTAGGCTGCCCAACAATCGCCCACAAGCCGGCGCGGAACAAAAGAAGACGATGAGTAGGAGCAAGTCGGCTCCTCCGCGTCCGCCAATTGGTAGCGTTCGGCCTTCATCGCTAATCAGTAACTCGAAAGCTCGTTCAAAATCGCCCACCATGCCCGGCTCCAGCAGTGCCAGGAGTCTACGACCCTTGGCATTATCGCCCCCCATTCAGTCCTCTTCATCCTCTTCACGCCCGACGCTCACTCGAAAGACCACCCTTCAAACACTGACATCAGCACCATCCTCTTCGCATAATAACTCATCCGTGCAGTCACCTACTTCCGGCCCACTCAGAGCACAGAAATCGCATTCAGTCCTTAAGCCCCCTTCCCCTCGCGGAGCCACCTCAACGAAGAAGCATATGATCCGAAAAGCATCCCTCAGTTCTCTCATCGATACTGCCGCCGCCGCCGCCACCACCAGTGAACCATCATCATCAATCCAGTCACCCACATCTTACAATGCACCTACAGCTGCGTCCCGCGCGCGTGCTCAGCAAACCCAGACACAGTTCAATCCTCACTCAACCACACGTCTTCGCGCGCCGGATTTGGAGCGAAATTTTCATGTCCCGCCAACGCGACCATCGACGCCAAGCGCTAATACTGCTGCACTAAGGCTGACCATGCCAACCAGTTCGAGCCGTGCAAAGGTACGGCCCGCAATTGCATCAGTCTTTGGGCCAACTGCTGGCACAAAGGATGGCAGAGCACCTTCCCCGCTACCAGCCAGGCCACCCTCAACTGCCTCAAACGGGTCCTCTTCGCGAACTTATCAGGCTTCACAAAGTCAAGCCCATGTTTCTGGAGCAACTAAAGTTCTACGCCGACCGAAGCGTGCACGGACATACGGAGATGGGACAGAATTGGATGGTATCGAAGATTTACCGACAGATCGAGAGCAGGAGGGTCGGTATCGCGTCCTGCCAAGAGGTGCTGGCGCTTCGAGACTGAGCAAAGGTGCTTCCGAAAAGGATATTAAAGGCACCATTGGACGTAAATCTGAGAAGCAAGAAGTGGTTGGTGGGTATCCTCATTTATTAGCATTGTGTCAATATTGACACGCAAACAGATCCTCCAAAACCCACTCCCGTGACAAATACGCTAAGGCGTAAGGAGAGAATTGATTTTTCTGCCACCAAGGCCGCTGAGAATCATCCACGCAAAACGGTGCGGAAGAAGCCTACGCCTCAAACGCCGTCGAGTGTTCCCAGCGGGACGACAAGACGGAAACCAACGCTCATTCGTAATCTAGGTGGTGCTGGTCAGCCCAAAGGTATGTGCGGTTTAAAAGCGCAGCTATATGATACGCTAAGCAATTCTATATAGTTGTGGGAGACATGAAATGGAACCCGCAGACCCTCCGTTGGGAGGGTAACGACCAGGCACTGCGCGATTTCGATGCCGCCACCTCGTCATCTACCCGACCCGCGCTGATCACACATCTCACAGGATCCTCCATTGGCTCACCCGTGACAGCCTTTGCATCAGGAGCGCGCGTGGTTGGTAACATGATTTTTGACCCTTCACGCATGTGTTGGATATCGCGTCTACCACCAGAGGAAGATGAACCTGATGTGTTTGCCGACCTCGCAGACGACGAGGAGGAGGACTGGGATCGCATGGGTGGGACAATTCGGGCGAGCGCGAGTCAGCCGCTGGACCAGAGCCTCGCTACTGCGGCCACGCGTGGGGATTCCCCAAGTCCTGGACGACCGACCAGTGCACATTCGCGGGCAATGTCGGAAAGTGGATCGGAGCGCGGTGCGCGACCTGCACTAACGAGCTTATTGGACGTAGACGGCAAATTACTCGAAAAGTGTCGTGTCGCCGAAGACCGCCATAGGGCGGAAATGAAAGGGTGGCGGCTGCGTCCTGTGGGCGAGAACGATGAGGAACCGGATAGGACGTCGTTGTATGAAATCCGTGCCCTGGCCACCCGACAGTATTGATCGACTGGACATGTTGAATTGCGCATAGACCGCTCACTATATTCCTTTTGTTTTTTTGCTTCATGGTTCTCCGCACATACCTCTAGTTCTGTTTTTTTTGTCCGATTCATCTTGCTCATCACCTCGTCATTTCACGTGTATACATTTTATGCCCCTCCCCCCCCACACGCTCCCTTGTTTGCTCTTTTTCTTCTCGTTTTGGTCTCGTTTGTGTCTAGATTGTATCATGCCCAGCTCGGAAACGAAATGTATGCGGTATGCCCTCCAATAATATCTTGCTCACTCTCAAGTATATGTGTGCGCAGTGATACGGCTGGGGCTCGGGGATGAGTAGATGAGCTACAGACTAAAGCGGTGATCATATGATTGAATCGCAGTCAGTGGTTTGCTCTCGTCCACATTGGCTAGAGTGCAGTCAAAGGTCTGGTTGAGACGTACCGTACCATCGACCAACCAGCGCTGAGTTTTACACCCACCCATGTCGTTGAGTTCAACAAGACAAGCCCGTGGCAAAGGCAGGGCCATTCTCCACGCGTTTGGCAAAGAAACGTCTTTCTCGGAGCTATCTTACACCTATCCGCTCAAGCTACTTTCTCCCAGACTTCCATCAGACGGAACCCCCGTGTCCATCATGTACATTCTATCCTACGGCGGCGGCCTCGTTCCAGGCGATAAACTCGACTTAGAGGTCGAAGTGGGTGCAGGCGCATCGCTTATGGTGCTCACACAGGTAATTCTATAGGCGCTAGTGATTCGATGATCCGTACTGACACGTATATATTAGGGCTCGACGAAAGTGTTTAAAACGCGTACTGAACACAGGCACAGGCTAGCAAGCAATGGCGCATCCATTTTACAAAATGCAGCACCAGCAACTGACACTGTCCAGTGCATGAATGTCAAGGTAGCCCGCGGCGCTTTGCTCCTTCTCCTCGTCGACCCTGTGACATGTTTCCGCGCTGCATCGTACACGCAGCATCAGACATTCCTTTTGGAGCCCGACGCGTCCCTTATAGTGCTCGACTGGCTAACTGCGGGCCGCATGTCGCGCGATGAAGAGTGGGTGTTTGCAAAGTATCATAGCATCAATGAAGTCTGGCGGGCAGGACGCCGTATCGCGCGGGACGTCATGCTACTTGAACAGCTCATCCATACCTCCCCTCTTCCGTCACGGACGCTCAAAGACCGAATGGCGCCGTACTCGTGCTATGCCACCATCTTTATGTTTGGGCCAATGGTAACAAGTGTGGCTGCCAAACTAGCTGCTCGGTACGACGCGATTTCACAGATGCAGCGCAGCAGCCCGCCCGACTTTGTGTGGTCACTGAGTATGTTGGATGATGGTTGTATTGTGCGCGCTGCAGGCCTGGAAACCGAGGTCGTGAAACAGTGGCTCAAGGACGCACTGGCGGACCTAGCCACAGTAATTGGCGATAATACGTTTCAGAAAGCTTTCAACTGAAATATGTGGCGCACCTCATGCGATGGCTTTGACGGAAATGGTATTCATAAGGACCAGCGACGCTGCTTTTCCAATGTAATCGAACTTAATCGCATTCCAGTTGAACGCAACGTGACCGGTGTTCCTTGGGCAAGTCGCAGAGGCGCGTTGTGATACCTAGGCTCAGAGTCTGGATGTTTCCCAACGCATTGACACTCCACCGGCACCACTCGGCACAATCTTCAGAGTCGATCGTTAACAAGCATGGGCACCCGCCTCCCTGTTTACTGGCCGCTAGTAGACTATACCCAGTGCACCACACCTCTTTCCACGACTGGCCATAACAAGCCGCATCCTGGAAACACGGCCACTAATATCAATCAAATAATCGAGAGCGATAGGAGAAAAGGCGTACAATGATCTGGGTCAGATGATAGGATCGGAAATCGTGACAAACTGCAAACCACAGGTCATGTGGTAACGTTGACGCGGGCTCAGACCCATCATTCAGTAGATCTCAGGTTGATTTACCATCCTACCAAACCCGCTTCGTCTTGTTCTGTTCAAAATAACATCGTACACTCAGTCACGCACGTCCCAAGGCAATGCCAACGACAACTCCCAATAACTCCCAATTCACCTGCACTACTACAACCAGATTTTGTCTCGCACTTCTGATATAACCCTGCTAAGCATTTGTGTTGAGCCAACCCACTTCTAGACAAGAAATATACTCTATTGTACTGAAAGGCGCCATATTGGAAACCTATCTCTGCCACTTCATTTCTCTTTACCCATTCACTTTTAATTTACATCATTATTAAGGTAAAATATTCATAGATTCATCTCTCATACTTCTTGCTTCAATCCATGCAGCTTATTCGCTCCTGCTTCCAAGATACCCGTGCCAAATTCACGGATCGTTTGACTGCAGATCCAATCGTGGTTTGAATAGCGACAAGCCCACCAAAACTGTGCTGGCATTATGATCAATGGTCCATTCAGCCCATGAAGTGACTCGCATTGTGGATGTTCGCAAAGTTCATGGCGAGTTCGGTCGAAACATTCGAGCAGTCACCGGCACCACCGAATTCCAGAAAGCTCTCGAGAGTCAAACAAGACCCATGCTGCGGGAGAAATACTATACCCCCATGTTGAACCGGCAACCTGTGCAGAGTCTAAACCGGTACACATGGGTTGCCCCTGGACCTCGCATTGGATCTTATCGATGAGTGGACTTGAGACTCAATGTTCTATGGAAGAGGTCTCGAGACTCCAGAACAGAAGCAAGTCAAATCATGCGGTCTTCGATGCACGAAAGCGCTCTCGGACCAATAGCCATCCATTTTGGAACCGTTTGGACCTCGGCAATGAAGCAAATTGCTTCTTCATCGGTTCCATTCCTTTCTTGGAAAGGCAAAAGACAACTTTAGAGCCAATAGATACGACTTCTGACAGAATAAACCATAGTTGATGCCGTGTAGCTGGGCAGACGACTGAAGCTTGTGATTGAAACCAGTGTATTGCAGAGCAAGACAGCCTTTTGCAGTTTCTTCATGCCGAGGGGAGCTTGATGATCAAATGAGTGCGATAAGATATACTGCAAACCGTAAAACCTGAGCAGAGGCTGAGAGCAAGGTCGTGATCGCAGTTCAAGCCAGTCACGCTAGGCTTCGGCAGGAGCCGTGAGTACAAAACGAGAACGCTATAGAGCTTGCTTCTGCTTGACACACAGAACTTATACGGTGACCTGCTGGCGTCATTGCCGGCGAATTGCACAACTCGGGCAACGGGAGCTACATCTTGCCAGCATGTTGTCGTCGGTCCCTCCAGACGACCTTCTTCCTCCACCACAGGCAAGTCGCTTCCTTCTTGACACTCTTTAATCGTTGACACAGTGGACATGGCTGTAGCGTCGTATTCGTCACATAACCTCTCTGCAAGTGCGCAATCTGACTCCCTTTCCTGCTCGCGATGCATTGGCACAATCACTTGCCCAACCGGGTCCCAGCTCGTCCTCTCTGCATCCACAGCCTGCAGATGATATTGAACTGACGGCAGCCTCCCGTCGTAGAAGGCGCATATCTGCAGGGTCAACGCACACAATGCTGAACCTTGACTTGGACGATGAAGGCATCTCAAGTTCTGGCACGCTCACAAGGAAATCGGCCAGGTCAGGCTCTCGGGGGAGCTTTCAGAGTGTCAAGAATGCTGTTTCTGGGTCTGGATCATCATCCAGCCGTCCCAGAGTCCGCACGAGCTCAAAAGGCTCCTCTTCTACTCAATTACCGACGGCGTTGACTTCAAGTGAGCAAGCGGATGTAGGTCCTCCAACAGAGCATACGGGAACTTCTAATGCAGGGCACTTTGTCACACATTCACAACGAGCATTGGAAAAGATAGTTTCATCTCGGCTGGTAGAAACCTTTGTGACATTGACATTACAGCCACACAATGCGTCTCATACATCCTCGCAGCCGAGTTCGCCTCCTGCCTCGCCATCGGCAATCGCAACCAGCTCACGCAAGGGCAAAGATACACCCATCAGACGTGCCATCTCCGCCTCGACTGTCAACCATCGGAAAGGTGCATCTACCTCATCCACCAGCTCCTCCATCTCGGCATCTTCCTCTCACTTGAATCGCACTCAGTCCTTTGTTTCGGCGCCTTCGCCGAGTTCCCTTCGTGTGAAGACCACCAGTACCGTTCGTCGCCCAGTCTCTTCGAGACCCGTAAATTTCCCTTCGCCTCCTCCAACTCCTCCACCCAGTTCACCCCGCTTGAAACCCCATTCTGCAATCTCTAGCTCTCGTACAATGCAAGTGAATGGTCGCCAACGAGAAAGTGGGCCAAGAGAAATCGGACCAGGAGAAAGCTCAATATATACTGTTCCGACGCCATTTTACATATCCCCTGCTCACCATCCATCGACAAACCCCACCTTCTCTCATTTAGATCCTGAACGAGAGTTTGCGTCATGGGCGGACACTGGCGCAACTCGTGTTAAACTCGCCATTTGGGGTCGCAGCAAGGGAGAAACCACACGTTCCTCGCAAAGTGGTAAAGATTTAAAGGGCAAAGCCAAAGAGGAACTTTGTCATGGTAGCGGCAATGTAATTGAAGAACCCCCATGGAAGATCTTGGATGAGTGGGTGGTCGACCTAGATGACATGGAGCCATTGTCCCCAAATGTATGCTATGTCGTCCAGTCTTTCGACCTATGCTAAACTGCTATTGTACAGCTTGCTCCACATCACCTACCTTCCAACACACTACTTCTGACCCTTTCCTCTGGCCTAGTTTTTCAAATTCCACCCGTATCCTCGCTACATCCACCCTCTGTGCCATCCCGCGTCCCTTCGCCTCTGGGTCCAGATTATAGTTCCGATGGTGAAGTGGAGGGCTTACGGCGACGCCAATTGGAGCGGGAAGCTAGTGATGCTCAGAGGCGGGAACGCGACGCATTGGCGAAAAGTTTACGAGAGACGCGGATGAAGAAGAGTGCAGCTTGGCAAGACCTGGTGAAGTACGCTACCCACCAAATTCGCTAGCTATTCTATGTTGTATATCGACGCTAACCTTGCTCTGAACAGGATGGTGAACCTGAAGACATGTATCGTCGATACCCAGGACTCACTTGAAAATGTCGTACGAAGCTGTGATACGATGATAGAAGAAGATGAGTATACCAAATCTGTGAGCGTCACTTGACCCAGATGGTGTGTGTTGCGGTTTGGCTTATGCATCCACAGTTGCGTAAATGTTCTGAACGTGAAGAGTGGGTCGGTACGTTGCGTGCAGAGTGGGAGCAGGTGGTACAGGATTCCGCTAAGAGTCAGTTCAACCAAGTCTTCTTAATGGGACATATGTTGAGAATCGATTGATAGTTAAGGATGCTATCGAAGCGAAAAGAAAGGCCTTGGAATCGCGGCGCAATACTTTGGCGGAGGCGCGTGCGATCCACCTGAAAAACTCCGCAGAACTTACCTCACAAGCTGAAGAAGTTGCTTCTGAAAGGTGAGACCCAATCATGTATGACGGTGTCTCAGCTGACTAGTCGATTAGGAAACGACATTCGAAGCTTGTGTCATCTCTGCTTCCACTTCGCACCGCGCTGATCCAAACGATTAGCTTTATTTTCCCCATTGAACCACTCTCAGCAGCCGATCTTCTTTTTACCATCCTTGGTGCACCCTTACCCGTCCCCGTCTTGGCTTCCGATCCAGCTCCACCCCTTTCCCTCCCTTCACATCCTGACATCACTGAGGACACCACGACCACAGCGCTGGGATACGTCGCACAACTTGTTCAACTCGTTGCAGCTTATCTGGGTAAAGGACTCGTATACCCTGTGACATGTTGTGGCAGCAGAAGCGTGATTAAGGATCCCATTTCAGCAATGATGGGACCTCGAATGTCTGCCTGTTCCTTTTTAATATCATGTTATTGTGATTGATCATTTGTGTCAGGTTTCCATTATACTCGAAAGGTGTCGAGAGGTATCGGTTCGAGTACGGTGTCTTCTTATTGAACAAGAACATCGAGATGGTAGGCATCTTACTTGTATTGAGTGTCATGCCCTTATTCGATCATGTGTAGTTAATGATGGATCGTAATTTGCATGCTATGGACATGCGGCATACCCTCCCAAACCTCAAGAATCTTCTCCTTACCCTGACAACCGGCGAAGAGATCAAGCCACTGTATGTTCCATTATAGTTGTTTCTTATCTGTAACAGTTGACTCCCTTCGTTCAGAACGCGGGTAAAGTCTCCACTTAGCATAACTGTCTCGTCAGACATGCAGACATCCACTCGCGCCATTTCCCCGCTCGCTCTGGACGCACAGTCTGATGCATCGCCTCAAACAATCAAGCAACCAGGTGTCCCTGTGTCTCGAAAATCGACACCCTTCCTTTCACCGTTGGCGGCTATACTTCGTGCACGGTACCCCTCGAGCGCAGGCCGCCCTACAGTGAAAGTCGTTGATGAAACACCAGAGCCGGCTGCCGATGACGACGGGGGCGTTGAGACTGACACCGAACAGGCGGGGGTGACTGTGAGTGAGAGCCTCCCCCAGGCGGAACCTGAGGTGGAGACAAAGTCAACAATGAAGTCCAACGGTATACCCCACTCCCCTTCATCTGTACTCAGGATCGGGAAATCCTTTGAGAAGCTGACGGGTGTAACTGAGCCCCCGACCCCGCCTCCTTTACCTGGCGTTACCTGACGCCGTTTATGCTTCTTGTTATCTGATAACCGTTTTGATTATTGAATGATGCAATTTCTTATGTTTTCGTGTTTACTTGGATCAGAAGAGCTTGTAGGAAACATATGAGTATATAATGATTCAGTTCATAGGTAGGGAGTATTGTGTTCAGCGTAGCCCTTGAACGGGGGAGCCAGCCGCTTATTAGCTACCACCATCATCACCACAGGTATGATACTATCCTCTGCCTTTCTCATGTTGAAGACGAGACCATGTCCTTGATAGGTTCTGAACGTGATGCATCCATCTTCCTTACGATCTTCCACTTCTGCTCCTTTAATCAAAGCATGTATGCGTCTGACCTATCTCCTACAACAGCTGCCTGAGCCAAATCACTCAGCCCTATTCATCACTCCCCACGCTCGAGCACATACCGAGACAGCCAGGACTTGGAATCGGAGCAACTTGAAATCGCACTCCTACAACAGGAGATAACGTCCAGCAAAGATTAAATATAAACAAGAACGTCCACATCGTCAAATATTCGAGACATGAAGAGTGTTGCCGAAGCTCATGTTATCATTCTTACCAACGTTATCCCTTAATTCGCCGTCAGCTATGAGTTCATCATGACAAGAAATAGCGCCGCTAGCTCCTCAGGAGTGCCAACCTGCTCGCAGCCCCTGAAGTTGAATGCGAATGGGTATTTGCATATGAGATACTGCGCGTGCTCGACAAGAAGCGAGCTAATGAGACACCTTTCCGTTGGATGATGCCGCTGGGTGCAAGTGTTTAGCTCTGGGCAATCCCTTCAAGTACCACGGATGAGGGACCAGGATGCCCTCAGGGGCCTTGCCGCTCGCTGCCCTTGAGTTGAGGAATATGAAAATCAAGTTATCCTTGATCTTCACAATAGCATCATAACCCTGCCCCAGAGCAACCCCTTCCGGGTCGTTGCCAGCAGTGACCATCTCGGTGACCTGCCACTGATCGAAAGATCGCGCCGTGGACGCAAAGCGAGAGCCTCCAGAGGCTGCCGACGATTACCCTGGCGCCTTTATCTGTACCGCCGAACCATTTCAGCTCGGAATATAGAATTCACCTTATATATGTCGTGCCATTTTGGTATGCCTCACATAAACATCACAAGACTATGCTCAGTATAAGATTACTGATGCTTTCTGTCCCCCCATGCATGCCATAGAGTGCATTATCCAGATCAGAAATAGTCGTCATAAAGGTACGTATGAAGTAGACCTATGAGCTCATGATACATGTATGGTAGAGGGGGGACTATTGTAATTAATACAGTAAAACTGACATAAAGCGTGTAAATATATTCCTCAAAAGTCGTGAAACCTATGATGCGGGTTCAGATTAATCCTAGGACAACTGTGGCACGCAAGCTTGCGTTCCTATTAAGTTCTCTTACTAAAGGTTCACCGTTCGGTTCAGGGTATTGCTCCAACCGCAATGAACTACTCTTCCAACCCCAGGTCTGGCTAATGGAGAAATGGTCCGGAGAGCTCGAGAAGCGGGTCAATGATGACCCCGTTGCGGAGGCACATGAGATGGTAAAGTATGCCATTATTGAGCGGCGAGGATCACGATACGGCTGCACAGGCGCAGTTGGCGCAGGAGTCGTATTGTTGGTTGCCAGCGATGTAGTCGATGGCTGGAGATGCGATGGGGTTGGCGGAGAAGGAGATCCTGGGGTGGCAAATGTCATGCTGGAAACTGAGCCTGAAGACCCAGCTGAGAGGTGCCCTCGAGGAGCAGGCGACGGTGATCGAGGATTCTGGGGAGTGGCAGGAGGGGTACGGGGGACGGGGCTAGAGTTCAAGAGGCGCTCAGCGCGTGTCGATACAGAGATGGGTGGCGCTGATGCGCGCGGGATGGGATCGACGCAAGACTGGCGGCGAAGATACACACCAAGCTGGACGCCCTTCTTACGCACGACCTGCACGTACACATTGAACAGCGATCCAGCATACCAGATAGTGCGCGAATATATACGGGATTTCTCCATCAGCTGACCTACTCCCCAAAACTCGATGGCGAATCGGAAGGGAGGATACTGTGACCATCGGACTTTGCCTGTCGCATCCGCTTGGGTGCAGGACGAGGAAGAGTGTTGAGGGGAGAGGATGCCGAAAAAATTCGCTTGCTTGGGAGTCGAATGACCCTGAGTAGACAGATCAGCTGCGTTTCCTAGGAGTTGGTCCGCGGATGCTGCTGCAGTCGCAAATGCACTGTCGATATCCCCAAGGCGTTCCGACGTGTCCGCGGGAATGGGGTAGTATACCGTAGGCCGCTCCTCGTCAGACGTTCTATCGGATGATAGCTTTGCAAGAATATTCAGGGTGCTGAGTGTGATGCCAAGCTCTTCGTTGTTCTGTGGAGACGAGCGAGTGCCCGTGCCTGAAACCGAAGACTGAGTGACAATGTGGTGTCTAAGGAGCGACTGCATCCAGTGCGCAGAGTGAATGGTCTCAGTGGGCACATAGGGACGACCAGTAGCGGGCGAAATGTCTTGCGAAATACGGATCAGTTCGTCAAAGGACTGAGATCCGTTAAGTGTTGATCCACAATCGCAAAAAGAAGACGCACCATGTTCGAGTAGTGGATCCCCCGCTGGAAGAATCGAACCCACTCCTTCTCCTCAATAGGATCTTGACCGTCCCTATGTCGAAGTCTAATAACTCTCAAAGCAAACCCATATCTGTCCCATTCGTCTTTGACGAAAAAATCGTTTGACGATATAACAGCGCACGCCCAAACAGGAGACAAGCCCCCTCTTGCCCATAGCTTTGGAGGTATAACCTTTGATGAAGGCGAATTACGTGCAGAAGGAACTGCCACATGGCTGCTGGGGTGACCTGCTCCTGGAGGAAGCAACGAGGAATGCTCAGAGGCGGTTGGTACCTGATTCTCTGCATCCTCTTCAAAGGGAAGGATATCTGCGCTCCATTTCATCAACCAACATGCACACGCCTCTCCAACCTTATCTCCAATACCGCCATAGTTGAAAGCAGCTTCTTCTAAATATGTGCCCTCGACGGAGGAACCATCTTCCTTGTCACCACTGTCTTCGAAATCTAGGAGGCTAAGCTTGCGTGTTACATTCAACCCATCAGTGTCTCCGTGCTCGGTGTCCTCGGTTATGGACGACTGCGAACCATCCCTATATCGAACTACCTTACCAACATCTTCTAAGCCGACGGCTGCCTGAGGATCATCACCCTCGAGTGCACCAATTCCCAGACCAGTGGCAAAGTTGAGATAGCGGACGACTGTGTGTGGACCCACGGAGCTCAGTATTAAAGAAAAGGCCTGAGATGTAATCGAGGGAATGGAAAGGTACACAGATGTTGCCAGAAGAGACAACAGAAACCGAGGAGTAGCGGGGTGGTAACCATGAGGACATTCCTGAGTGGAGGAGACCGAATAGAAGGAGGGAGTGAGGGGAAATGCTGCACTCGGGATAAGAGATGGAGATAGGTACAGCTCTGGTCCTCCTCCATAAAGTCGTGCAATACAGACTCTATTCATAAATGAGCAAGATTCGAGTCGCAGATACAAAATGAACGCACTCGAAAGCTATGAACAGTGAGAGTTAGCTTCGCTAAATTTTTGAGATGCTCCACAAACCTGATCGGGTGATATTCAGATCGTCAAAGCGAATGCTAACTTGATCTGGGGGAGAACCGGACAGGGTATCGGGACGCTGCGACTCTAGGAATCCCGTCGTAAACAGGGAACGGAAGAAACCCTTTTTTCTGCCAATTCATGGGAAATCCTGCTGCAGGTGAACGAATGCTACTCACAGCCTGGATGAGAACCACACGATGCAGCTGGTAGACAGCCTCCCAACTTGCGCCCTTGATGTGTAAAGCGACATCCGAAGTATAGCCACGCAGAAAGCTGAGATACAGATGAGACTGTATTTCAGTTGGCGTGTGGCCAGGCGAGTTCATAGTTGGCGATGATCCCAAGACTTGGATGTCCGAATTCGAAGCAGACGCGGCAAAACAGCTGATGACCTGTAAAACTCCTTTCTTGTTGCTCCTTTTCGCTCTACTCCTCAGACATTGATCTGACCATCGTCGATGTGCCCGACGGAACAGCTGCAGAGTTATGAAAAAGGCTACAACGGCCTGGCCGATGAATTCATCGCTTCGCCGGCTGTACAGTAGGCGCCGGTCAAGTATTTTCTTAAACCTTCCGCTTGTGTAGAGAACGAGTTCCTCGCAATGACCTCAGCGAACACTCCATTCTGGTGCGCTCCAGTCTCTTCCCTCCAGTCTCCGATGTGCCTGATCACGTCTTTCGAGCAGGTTAGGAGGTGCGTGTACCTGTCTCTATTCCGGCTATCACCACAACGATCGTTGCATGATTTTGCCAGGGGTTGCTGGTTCAAGTGAGACGAATTATATTTATTATTTGCTGATGCCGATCGCTGATCATTCTTAGTGGCAGCATGCGTCACACATCCTCTGGACCTCACCAAACTTCGCATGCAGACTCTAGCATCTAACGGTGCTGGACCTTCCACCCTGAAGGTGCTGCGTGATACCGTTGCTCTCACAGGTGTAAAAAGCCTGTACACAGGCTTGTCTGCCTCAGTCTTGAGACAGATGACGTATAGCCTCGTACGATTGGGCTCTTACGAAGGTCTCAAGACCTGGGTTTCGAAAGGTAGAGCAACCTACTTCATAATTGGCACCGACCCTTACCTTTTCCTTTGTTCTTGCAGGCAAACAAGCAAGCACTGGCCAGCTTCTCATTGCCGCCGGTCTAGCTGGTGGGTTGGGCGGCATTGCAGGAAATCCTGCTGGTAAGTCTTTGATCACAATGGGCATGTCATCACCCTTGCTCAAGCATGCTTTTTGAGATATTTTACTTGTCAGGATGACAACAGATCCCCTTAAGCCACCAGAAACACGCCATAGATATGTCAATGTACTTAACGGCCTCGTGAGACTAGTTCGAGAAGAAGGCGTATCAGGCTTGACAAGGGGTTTGGCACCTAATACGGTGATTATCATGAACCATTACGAATCGAATGTATGTCTAACTCACCACCTATGGCAAGACACGAGCAGTTTTAATGAATGTGAGTGATCCTTCTTTTGAACGTCTTAGATCTTGATGATATATCTTGTATCAGACCTCCCAACTCGCATCGTAAGCCCTGATCACTCGGTATTTATCCGACGATCTAAGTTCCATGCTTTCAGTTATGATTATTTCAAAACGTATCTATTAACCCACCGCCTGCCCATGACCGGCGTTCAACTACACGACAATCTTCTCCTCCACACTATCTCTAGCAGCCTTGCGGGAACCATTGCGACGAGTGTGTTTCCATCTACTTGTCATGTTTTCCGCTGCTGATGTATAAACCATTGCAAGCAATATGTTCACCAGCAGACGTGATCAAGTCGCGCATAATGTCATCCGTATGCCTCGCATCCTTTGCCACGTTTCCGCCATTACTGACGAAAATAAACATACGCATTCAGACGGGCTCATCCAGCATGCTTGGGGTTCTCACAAAGTCCCTACGTGAAGAGGGTCCCATGTTTATATTCAAAGGCTGGACACCTGCCTTCATCCGTCTCGCACCTAACACCGTACTTCTTTTCGTGTTCCTAGAGGTGGGTGCATCCCACGTTATACCAGGTGCCTACTTCTTGCTAACTTTTGAGACCCTCGTCAGCAATTGAAAAAGGCATGGCACGTCACATTCCCTAAATCTTGACGCAATTTTTCCGCATACTTTTATTTATCCCCTGCATTCATATGGAGTTACTAATCAGTATAGATTCGTTGCATATATAGAACCTAAATCCTAACTAGATATCCAGAATCTGAATAGATATCTCTTTCACACGTGTGTTCGTGGCTTGTTCACGCACGTTGTCGTTTCCTGCGTGTGGCTGCTCATGACTGTGATGCCATTACGTTGGTGTGCTTGTGGACCCGGTCTCCTGAAAGCACTTGATAATGAAAGAAAACCCGCATAAGTACAGCTTCCTGTCATTGAAATATTGACGCGTGAAGGGGCAAGTATGGCTTATCATAGCCTGCTTCTGGATCCATATAACTGCCCGATATAAAAGCTCTTTTCTCGTTGAAATGCATAATTCACCTGTATGATAATTTAGAAGGCAAGCATAGCATGCAAACATAGCTAGACAATGCCAAGTAGCTGGTCAAAGGAGCTGCCAAAGCAGTGTATCTCTTGAATTTAGGGTTACTTGTCCAAATCTGTTTTGGAACCCGCAAAATTATGGTGTTAGGGCAAACTCTAAATCACCACAATTCCATGAATGAACAGCTGAGAAGAATATCAAACCCTGCTGCAGCACAACTCCAGAAACGATTTAACGTTTGTACTTTGGTTACAATCCGTTGTAATGGTCAATGCAGACGATACGCAGGAAGGTAATACGTTTCTTAGCAGTAGGGAATGAATAAGACTTCCAGAGTCTAGAGTTCACGGACGCTTAGGGGTCCAGATATTCCAAAAAGAGGGGAATGCACTTAGAGGCTAGAGGAAGTAGGTGGATGAATCCAACCGTCCAACCAGTGACACTCTGAAGCGGGTAACAGCAATGTGTGAAGTAGTCTAGCAACTGCTTCACACGAGTTCAAGCTTCTAATGCTCTGCAAAGGCAGTACACACTAGTAACTTAAACAAGAGCACTAATGGCAGGACTATTGACAGACAATCTCACCCTGTAGATTCGTAGTCATGCGAGGTAGATACTACACTCACGCCCAAAGCAGGACAATCACTACTTCGAGTGCAATCGAATACAGTTACACAACTGTAAGCGACCCTTGAACTGGACAATCAACAGTTACTGAGATATAGAGGATGACACTGTATGTCACTCTAGTCACACTGATGTGCAAATGATGGGGTAGAAATGGTTATTTTTTTCAGAGGCAGAATGGGCTCCTTTTATATTGTATTTACAGGAGCTGACTAATACTACTGGAAACTTCTACCTATTAATAGATGGAAACTACTGGAAGCTAGTGGAATATGTGAGAAGGGGGTGGAAGTTTCCTAGCCAATGAGCTGCTTGGATTTGCTCTGACTCAGGGCATGAGTCATGGATGGAGTCATAGTGTGACTCAGAGCAGGAGTCATAGTATGAGTAATCACAGGAGTCATAGCATGAGTCATGGAAGGAGTCATAGCATGAGTCATGGCAGGAGTCATTGCATGAGTCACCATTACTCAAATAACTTGGTCAATACTTCGTTTCCCAGGCTGATTAGCACAGCTATGGGTAGGCATGGCTTCTATTGAACTCTCCACTGAAAATGGAGTCAGGAGGTGCAGTGGTTGCGAAGATATTGAGGATTTACTGGCAGTGGTGACCAGATTGAGTCGGAGATTGAAATGAGTCATGTGATTGAAAATGAGTCAGTTGTCCGGGTGACTCCGGCTGACTTTGAGGCTGGTGACATCTGCGAAGGTTTGTGGGTCCATGTGGGTCCCAAAACTTCGCCCAGCAGAACAATAAGTTTGTAGACTCATTTCTGCATGGAAAATTCCCGAAAAAATATGAAAAAATAGAGAATATTTGAATGGCCCTGAATCAAGAGAAAGCAGCAGATATATGCTGATATTTTAAGGCCATCAAGCGGAATTGTACAGTTTTGGGACTTTAAACAAGATCTTTTTAAGGGAAAACCAGTTCCCATACACTCTCCCCTTTTGGACCAGGCATTTGGCCTGAATTCAAGCTCAGATGTCTCTGATCAATAAATATTCTGTAACTTAACAACCACAGCCTCTCAGGGCACTATTTTCCGTGGAGATCATCACATGACATGTGGCTATCTATGGCTGTGCAAACCAGTGCAGAAAACAGGGTGGACACCCTTCTTTTTGCCTGATCAGTGCCTAGCTCAGGGATCAGATCAGCTGATGGGTGATCAAATCAGGTGATTGCCTTGGAATATTCTACCCCTTTCCATAACATTCTAGCTGTTTCCTTCTATTATTAGATAGAACTTTCCAGAACCATTATTCAGCTCCTGATCAGTGTTAGTACTGTGATCAGATCCTGTGATTGGCTTGGAATATTCTACCCCTTTCTTCCACCTTCCACAACCTTCCAGTAGTTTCCATCTATTAATAGGTAGAATATTCCAGAAGCATTAGTCAGCCCCTGTAAATACAATATATAAGGAGGCCATTCTGCCTCTGAAAGAATAACATATCATCATATTCTACCCATCTTCTGCACACCAGTGTGACTAGAGTGACATACAGTGTCATCCTCTATCTCAGTAACTGTTGATTACCAGTTCAAGGATCTTTTACAGTTGTGTAACTGTACTTGATTGCACTCGAAGTAGTGATATTCCTGCTTTGGGCATGAGTGTAGTATCTGCCTCACGTGACTACGAATCTACAGGGTGAGATTGTCTGTCAATAGTCCTGCCATTAGTGCTCTTGTTTAAGTTACTAGTGTGTACTGCCTTTGCAGAGCATTAGAAGCTTGAACTCGTGTGAAGCAGTTGCTAGACTACTTCACACATTGCTGTTACCCGCTTCTGAGTGCCACTGGTTGGACGGTTGGATTCATCCACCTACTTCCTTTAGCCTCTAAGTGCATTCCCCTCTTTTTGGAATATCTGGACCCCTAAGCGTCCGTGAACTCTAGACTCTGGAAGTCTTATTCATTTCTTGCTGCTAAGAAACGTATTACTTTTCTGCGTATAGTCTGCATTGACCAATACAAAGGATTGTAACCAAAGTACAAACATTAAATTGTTTCTGGAGTTGTGCTGCAGCAGGGTTTGATATTCTTCTCAGCTGTTCATTCACGGAATTGTGGTGATTTAGAGTTTGCCCTAACACCATAATTTTGCGGGTTCCAAAACACTAGATACTCAACTGAGTCAGAGTGGAATTTGCATTTGTCGGTGCGGGTGAAGAGGCCATGTTTTTGGAGACATTGGAGTACCTCTTGGACATGTGTCCAATGCTCTTCTTTGTTATCCAAATATACCAAAATGTCATCTAAGTAAACAAGGACAGTCACATCAAGGAGGTCAGCGAAGGTATCATTCATGAACCTCTGGAAAGCGGCTGGAGCATTGGTTAGTCTGAAGGGCATGACACACCATTTGAAAGATCCATATCGAGTGTGGAAAGTGTTTTCCACTCATCGCCTTCTCAGATGTGGACTAGATGGTAGGCACGTCAGAGATCTATTTTCAAATAGATCTTAGCCTTTTGAGGACTCTCGAGTAGGTCCGTGGTGCAGGGTATTGGGTATCAGTCTTTCTTGGTGATCTTGTTAAGTCCACAGAAGTTAATGCATAGACGGAGTGATCCATCCTTTTTGCAGACAAATAGGACCAGAGCTCCATGGGGGGATAGGGATGGGTGGATGAAGCCTGTGGCCAAGTTCTCATCTATGAATGTTCAGAGAGCCAGTAGCTCTTTTTGGGATAGCAAGTAGATAGGGCCAAGTGGAGGGGTGGAGTTGTCATTCAACTCAATCTTGAGATCATGTGGTTGGTGTTCCGCTAGGGAGTCAGCTTTAGACTTGCTGAACACGTCAGTGAACTCATGATACTCCTTAGGAACCATAGATAGGTCCAGTGGAGTTGATCAGACGGAACGGATGGCGAGGAGCATTGGATCAGAGAGGTGAACCTGGAACATGTGAGAGCCATCCAGTTTGCTTAGTCTGGTGAAGACCATAGCATCCACCATTGAAATAGATGGAGGGGTAGGCAGAGTATCTATCGGAGCAGAGTCAGTGGAGGCAGAAGATAATTTTGCACCTAAAGTTGCTGGTGACATCGGGAATGACACAGCCTGTACTGGGGAATGGAATGTGATATGGCCCAATGCCCAGTCAATCAACGGATTGTAGTGGGTGAGCCAATTATGTTCGAGAACCACAGAGCAGCTGGAGTCAAGCAGAGTAACATAGAATGTAAGGTTCTGGATTTATCTGACAGAAAAACAGATAGACAGATCTATAGCTCGTGAAATAACAGCATTAGTAGTGCCATCAAATAATCGGAGTGCCAGCAGGGTTTGATATTCTTGTCAGCTGTTCATTCATGGAATTGTGGTGATTTAGAGTTTGCCCTAACACCATAATTTTGCAGGTTCCAAAACAGGACTTGGTGTTACAGGATGTAACACTGACCCACACTCTGACACTAGTCTAACTGATACACAGTTCAGGTCACTAGGCCACTAGGTTCTCTGCAAATAGTGAGGACTGTGAGGTGATCTCATAGCAGCACTTAGAGAGAAGTGCATATACTCTCTTGGTCCTTTGCTTTTGAAGTTTGAACAAACTGTGATAATATACATGAGCAGAAATGTATGAACATTACCTCAGAATCCATCTTTGCGGTTTGATGAGCCTGATATCGATGTTTGTAGGCACGACGCGAGTCATCATGCATCACGCGTCACGCGACGGATTGTGACTACTTGCGTGACAGTTCGCGTTCACGCATTGTAGAGCCGAAATTGGACACTTCCATGTATCCTAATTAGCTCACGTCCCATGCATCTACTAATTTAAAATCCAACAGCGTAGATTTATGAGAAGAAGCACCTACATTTGTGAAGTCAAAGGCTTTCTGCACTAAGTCACTCGTGACCAAATTCCCAGCTTTATCTTGTATCGTTCATCAATGTACGTTGTAGTTAGCATTACATTACAAACAACTTGTGAAAAGAACGTAACGAAGACTTATATGTACAGGGGTATGCGAAGTAGAAAGCACGCAAGAGTATTTATGTATGGTTGTGCGTTTGTTAATATTATGACTATCACCTACCTTCCGACAGGCTGTATTCTGAGTGTGCGGGAGGAACGCTATTTTCTCTGAAAATAAAGGACGCTAAGGATATCTCAAAGGGAAAACCAATACTAGCAACTAGCATCCAACAGAAATATTTGACATAGACATCTACTGGGTTTTCATTACAATAAATGGGTGTGTAAAACCAATATCTATAATGAAGGCGACGACAGTATCTTGATTAACTCATAATATTTATCGGACTACGATGCATCGGTGGAGCGTGTTCAGCACCTGACGGCTGAGGGAACGGGTATGTTAGACTCATTTTAAGCCAACTAATACTCAAGTCACTTACCATCACCTGGGCAGCACTCAGGTCCAAGTCCGAACCTCAAAGGAGGTGTGGGGCATGCTGGGACTGAAATAACGGTGAGGGAATCAATCTTGGCAATAAATGAATGCCAGAGAAGCACCACTCACGAACGGCATTGCAGCAGGATGGAGTATCCTGCGCGAACGCAACCTGGGGCACGAGTGTGAAGAGAGCAGCGAGGCTGAGGAAGACAGGGAGAGATGCTGCGCGGAGGAATTGCATGATAGATACTGAAGGTTGAAATATGACAAGTACTAAGGGTTAAGATTGCAACTGCTCGAGGGAAGAAGTTGTTTATTTAACGGTCCTTGGGGAGGGTGTTATATAAGTATGAGGCGTATAGAAGGCCCTGGCACCCGACGAATATCCTGGCTGTGAATATTGCTGTCGCTCACTGGGCAAGTTACCGAGCAATGGCAGTGCGGGGCACGACATCTAGATTAGCCCCTGCCTTCAGTCATGAGTCACTCACGGAGGATCTGGATGGGCGAGTTTCTAATTGAAGCCACTCGGAGCCCGAGTGTTAGACATTGGCGGTCCCAAGAAAAGGCACGAAGGATCAACGGGCTACCTTGTATGCGCACTGTTGCGACGCCAGAATTCTAGGAGTAGAAATATGCAGGTCGTTTTCTATGAAGAAAACCTGAGCATCAGTGAAACGATCACTCTAATGACGAAGCATCGCTGCCAGAAGCATCCTGCGCCTGCTTCAGCACAGAACTCAAATGGCTACAAGCTTGTTATTTTCCTGGGCGTTCACCATGGAGCGTCAAGAGATGCGGTAACAGGGCCTTGCAAAGAACCGAAATGTTCATCTATAGACAGCCTGTGGTAGCGCCCAGTACCGTCCAATCGAAAGCTTCAAGGTTGTCGCTTGTAGGCTCATAGTGCCATTAAGGCACAATCCGCATTAGCCATTGCCGACGTTTAAAAACTGCGACACGCAACATCACGGATCGTGTTTGGATTCATAAGCGCAGGAGTGGCTCGGAACTTAGGGCTCTTTACAGCGCCTCACCAGGCCTGTAGGTCCACCGCTGACTGAGTGCACTATCCCTGAGAAATTTTCTACTCACCGTTGTTCCGTTGGGAAAATGATTATACTGATCATCACATCCACAACAGCAAAAACCCATGGCAACGTTTGGTTTTGATGACTCATCACGACAGGCATCCATCCAGACACGTGACTGCAGGACCCTGACTGACAGGAGAAGTCGGAGCACTCTACTCATGGTGAGATATTCATTGCGCGCTTCTAGATTGCATAACCATTCCGCAGAGGTTGCATCTGTAGCGTGGCAATAAGCATCAGAGACGCTAGAGACCCGAGTCCGACCGGAGAGCTGATCGCAATTCTTCAGGCACTCTCAGGGGCAGCATCACCTGTTTTTGAGGCGCAATATTCCGCGTTCGTCGATCATGTCTCCGGAGTTCGTCGTGTCATTACAGGCTCTCTATCGGGTTCTTTGTCCTTTGATCTGGTCAGACATCGGTGATTTACAAGCAACCAATACCTCCAGGACTGTTTTCAACTGCTGATGGACCGTGACTGCTTTGGTTCCGAGTTGTGTACGGAGGTAAGTTCACTGGCCTCTAGCATGGATCGTGTACTAGGTACGATCGCTAATGTATTGTTACCATGGTGGCATTCTCTGTTTCGTCATATCCCACCATGTCAGCACGATAGGTTGTCCTACCGATTTCCGAGTCGATACATGCACAATTAGATTTTCTGACGGTTGCTTTCCCTTGCATCCTCTGTGCTGTTCCATCCCTCAGAAATACGCTGCTGAAGACAGTCTGGCTAGCTTCCCAGCCTTCCGGAAAGACCGGTGATGGCTCACATCATCAAGTGCCCTGATATTCAGGTCACCTTTAATAAGCTACGCGCAGTGTCACGCCTGACAAAAACAGGGATCCACAGCGATTAACTAGGGGGTTTGCTACTCGGTACTTTGAAATCCGGGCCATTCGCTTTGTTCCCCATTTCCATCCGCCTTCTCCGACTTCAGTTTCCGCCTCTTCGACCCCATGATCATGTCTCTGATATTACGATAGTCAAAACAGGTCTGGCTGAGCAACAAATAGCATAGCATACCTCTTTTTAATGGCATCTGCCCTGCCGATCCTCCCTGACGTGTCTACTTCATTACCGCGCTTCACCTTCCCCATTCTGCGCTTATTCATCTTTGATGGCTTTGGAAGTTTGAGCATCCACTCAGCGACAGGCGAGCCAGATTGCAGCAGCACATTTGCGATCCTGGAGCCAGGTTAGAAACGTAGCATCAACAGGCTTGTCTCACATGAAAGGAAACTATGACACGAACGATTTTAAGGACGGTGCATCTTCGTCTGTCCAATAAGTTACTGCTATGCCCTCCCGTCCCGCTCGGCCCGTTCGTCCAATCCGGTGCACATAGCTCTGTATGCTCTGTGGCCAGTCATAGTTGATGACTCCTTTAACTCCTTTGAAGTCCATCCCTCGTGCGACAATCTCCGTGCATACAAGGACCCAGCATTCGCCTGTGAGCATACGGTGTACGACGTCCTGACGTTGTTTATTTGTTAATGAAGCATGGAGAACGTCCACATTTTGAATGCCATAGAGGATGAGCTGTGTGCAGAGAGAAGTCGCGCGAGGTTGCGTGGAGGTGAATATGAGTATGGGCGGCGCCCAAGGTGGCGGCGTGGTGGGATTTTCCGCCTGTGCAGGGATAGATGAAGTAGATGTCAGGTAGGTAACTAAGCTAGGGAGCTTGGAGGCCTCATCGGCGACATAAACTAATGATTGACGGATGAGAGGGAGGGGGGTATCTCTATGTAATCACGATTAAGGTCATTCACAAGGCGAGATAGTTGACAAAAATCTTACTTGAGTCCAACAACGACACGGATAGGGTTCTTAAGCATACCCATAGCAACCTGCTCCGCTCCTGCTGGTAATGTCGCACTGAATATTGACTTTTGGAGAGATGGGTGTGTACATGAATCTATAACCTCCTCTACCTGTGACAGGAACTCGGCATCCAGCATGCGATCTGCCTCATCAAGCACGAGATGCTGAACACTGGTGAGGAGTCTGAGGGACCAAATCTTCGAAGGAAGCCAAACACTTACTTGTTTAATTCGAGTTTGCCCTCTTTGATTGACGCCACAAGTCGCATTGGTGTGCTGATGATAATGTCTGAAGCAAACGCATCAAATCTGCAATAGCATCATGGAAGAATGTAAGGTACCAATTTTGTCTCGAACCGCTTTATCTGCTAGTGTGGCGGCCGTCGCCTTGCTGTACAACGTGATGCGCCATTTACGGCCTTGCGATATTTTCAGACACTCGTTGTGTATTTGGTGTGCAAGTTCTCGAGTAGGAGCTAACACCAGGGCTCGAACCCCTTTTCCTTTATCGGTGGAAGAGGAAGAAACCGGCGAACCGAGTAACATGAGAATTGGTAGGAGGTATGCAAGAGTCTTCCCCGTGCCTGTAGGTGATATAGCAGCAATATCTCGAGACTATACTCTAAAAATTCACTTATTCTGAAGATAGGAAAGTTAAAACACGGCGCATACCTCCATCAACATGGGAATACCATGCGCTTGAATGCCTGTGGGCGATCCCCACCCATTCTTCTCCAAGTTGGAAAATATGAGTGAGGAACAATGGTAGCGCTCCTTCAGACTCTGAAATGAGTCTATGGGCGCTGGTACATTCTTCCCTTTACTCATCACTCGCTGTCCAGCAGATTTGGGTATCGCAGCAGCCTCCGTCTCTAACTTGCGCCTCTTCCCTCGCGGCGATGATTCGTTCTTCTCGTACTCATCCCCCTCAGCTTTATCCTCGGCAGACCTGCCAGCGTCCTCTTCATTTCCATGTGGTGTCTTTCGCTTTTCTGCCTGACCTGGTTTGGCATAACGAAAGAAGTCTAGCTCTGGAGGAAGCTTATCGACAGAATGTTCAGGCTGCTTTCCCTTGTCCAGGATTTTGGATGGCTAGCGTAGCGAGGTAAAGACAGATTTCTCCAGGTTAGATGAGAAGGACGTACATTGAAGAGCTTGACATCTGACTGGAACCTCTTCTTGTTGAATTTTACCCCGCCTCTGGAAAGCAGTTGAAATTGCTCCATTGGCAAGATTTTGTCGTATCACGTGAGCGAGGACGCGTTTAACGCCGATCAGGCACTGCAGCTCTCCACCATGTCGTCACCCTCTTGAAACGGTTCGTCGATATTTTCGTCCCAATACTTGGAAGAAACCCTTCAGTGCAACCTGTGGCTTTCTTTCAGGCTTAGTTTGGCACAATTTAAACCAGCCTCATGCACAATCCGTCCCAGACTACTAGGTGCTCTCCAGTCTTGCCACTGCGCTGCCAGTATCACTGCATTCTGTTTATATTGTGATATCCAAATCCCACGTTGCCGACGGTGCCTCCTAGGTTATTGAAGCTCCAGTCTGTTCTCGCCGATGCTTGCATCTCTTACTTTTTCTCGCTCCGCTGGTCAGTCGAAACGTGGTTCTGTTATTGTACCTGGTGCTGTATAGGAAGACATTAAGAGAAGCACTACATAACCACATGTGTTTCTGAAGGTCAGACCCATTTACTACTGGTTTGGTGAGGCTACGAACAGCTCACTGTTCTCCGTGAGGCTGGGGCTGGCCCTATCTATCTCCTATAAAGATTGAAGCGACACCTTTCACGATATTTATTTTGTTTCGTGTTACACGCTTACTAGCCTTGTCAATTGGTCGAGGTGGATGAGCCCGTTGACACTATCCCTGGGACCATGATCTCCCGCTCTGATGTGGAGCGCCCCAGGTGAACGACTTGAATAAGGTATGATGTCTCCCATTTTTAAACAGCCTTTTTAATAAGGCGGTAAGTGGAACTCTACTTCTTCAAAATGTGCTTATCGTGAAAGGTTGACGTACTCCACGTAGAACTTGGGATATGACATGTGGTTGTATCCTGAGCTAGAGTTTTCGACACGTGCTCATTACTGTTCGCAAGTCATGGTTGGAGTCGCTAACGGTGACCCTACATGGAGGGATATGACGTTGATATAGTCCTTCCACGCTCGTTGATCACACTTTGTGATGTCAGCGTTAACGACGACGTGCCAGTTGTGGTTCAACAACCGGATACTAGCAGACGATCAAATCAAATCTTGCGAGTAGACAAAATCCGATTATCTTCACCCAGGGTGAAAGCAGTATGCAAAGATATTTAGCACGACCACTTGGAAACAAGCGGACTCCTAGAACCTGATGCCCCATCGCATCCACTCCCCTATCCTTTCGCCTGGAATTCTCTATTAGCTGGATTGAACTACATTTTTTCGAGGCGTCTTTTTCCTTTAACCTTATTTTGTCTGTGGATGCCCGGCTATTGTTTAGGTTTTGGTCGAAAACATTTGACGGCGGACATGTTTCAGCCCGCCACAAGGCACTGACTGGTCAATATCTGGAGCTGTATGACGAGGCCAGAGACATCCACTGTTTGAATGGTTTGCCATCAGTTCTATCCTAGGTCAAGGCGTTCCGTTACGCTATATAGCCTAGCTCGCTAGATGGAAAACAAAGCTGGTGAAGCTCTCGGACTGAGCCAGTTGGTCGTTCTTGTTTGTCTTGCGTGGGAATAGCCACACGCACAGATGCTTGCACGCCTCTGCTCTCGCCTCGCATCATATATTCGACCCACTATGACTTCAACCAGTTTTAGAGGCATATCATCACATCGGGCACGTCTACCCAAGGAAGCAGGGTCTATTCGTCTGACTGATCTCGAGAAACAAATATGCACTCTTCTGGATGACTTTACCCGAGTGTTGCGTGAGGACAGTGAAAACGTTGAATGTTGCATTGCAGGGGGATGGGTTAGAGACAAGGTGATTGTCATGTCCCCTCCATGGACTATGATACCTGGTGTTGACAGTGGTACCAGCTACTTGGCCTCGAAAGTAACGATATTGATGTCGCCCTTTCCAGCATGATGGGGTTCCCCTTTGCTTCAAAGTTTGCTGAATATCTTAAAACTCGCGGAATAGAAGTCACACGAGTTACAAAAGTGGAGAGCAGGGCTGAGCAGTCCAAGCATTTAGAGACGGCCAAAGTCTCTGTGCTCGGCCTGGATTTAGACTTTGTGAATCTAAGAAGCGAAGAATATGCAGAGGGTAGTCGCATTCCCACCAAGGTGGTAAGCCTATGATAGTTCTTCCAACTTGCCAACCCGAAGGCTTGAGAGTCACGAAGCGTTCAGGAGTTTGGTACAAAGCTTGAGGACACTCTACGGCGGGATACAACCATCAACGCACTGCTTTACAACATTCACACTCATTCTGTAGAAGATCACACTCAGAAGGTTATTTTCTCAATATTAACTGCCTGAGATTTGCTTAGTCTACTGTGGCCTCTGTAGGGTCTCGAAGACCTTCGCAATGGTATTATACGGACGCCTCTTCCTCCCAAACAAACCTTTCTCGATGATCCGCTTCGTGTTCTTCGTTGTATACGGTTTGCCAGCAGGTTTGCATATGATCTCGTTCCAGATTTAGCAGACGCTGCAAAGGATCTCGAGATCCAGGTATGTACAATGGATTAGCCCATTCCCTATTATATATTGTTGCCCAGGGTGCGCTGAAGACTAAGATCACTCGAGAGAGGATTGGGGAAGAGGTTGATAAAATGATGAAAGGAATGTTGTTTTCCACACCCGCGTTGTTCTGATATCTGATAGCGTTTCGTTGCATCTTATCGTAGGTCCTGACCCATTGCGGGCTATACAACTAATAGATTTTCTTGCGTTACATCACACTATCTTCGCACCGCCTCCTTCTCTCGCACCTCCGATCCCGCTTCCAGAGTCTTTGCCACTCCACGAAGCCCTTGCAGCCACAACAATACTGCATCACTTCGTATCATCACCACATCGTGACCCTACATCTTCCCAGTCATCTCTCAAAAGTAACAGTCCGCCCGAGGCTATCGCAGCACCACTAAATTCCGTTCCCACACCATCCCTATCACCACGCTTTGCTCAATTACATTCCCCAAGGCCTGTATTGTTCAGCAATTTCGCCGCTGACTGGACGACACATAGACGTTTATATCTAGCCTCAGCACTGACACCGTTCAGAGGCTTGACGTATGTTGAGAAGAAAAAGACAAAGTCGATTGTTGAAGCGTGTATTCGTGAAGGATTAAAAGTGCCGATTTCTATGCGCTACCATGTCGAAAATTTATTGATATTTCTGCGCAGCTTGGCGTCCAAAATCATTATGTTGACGGCATCCCAGCCCTATATACAGCCTCAAACAATCTCTTCCAGCCCAAGCTAGAAAAATTTGACAGCCCATCCCCTCGCGTAGCGCTCGGTGAGTCAAGGATCTGCGAATAAATGCCTATTAGGCTATATCAGACGTTCTTTCTTTTATAGGATTATTGCTGCGGGACAAATCCGTGCATAACCCAAACACAGGTTCGCATTGGACGTCATCAGTATTGTTCTCACTCGTGCAGGAGCTCGTCCCGCTGTGGGATCCGATGACAGACGAATTCGATGGTACGTTATTGACTGGCATGGTTTCTAAGCATTCCTTACCATGGATAACTAGTCGATGCCGCCAATGAGATCATCACACTGTACAATATTTTCGTGGACAAGGTAGAAGAACTCGAACTTCCAAATTCTCTGGACGACTCGCCAATTCTCAACGTGAGTGCCTACTTTTCGTAAATACGTTTACTGGAGTCCGACATATGCTCCTCTCTTTGTAGGGAAACGAGGTCTCGTCGCTTCTCTCCAAGAAGCCAGGTCCGTGGACTGGCAATGTGCTTATGCAGGTCACGAAATGGCAACTCGATCATCCACGAGGCACCAAAGATGAGTGTGCGACATGGCTCAAGGAGGAAGTCAACGCCGGCAAGTTATTACTTGAAAGTAACCGCAAACCCAGCCAGGAGCAGGGAAGAGACGGACCACGCTCCAAGAAGGCCAAGTTGTCAAAGGACGCGTGATTTCACGGCATCGTAATACATTCACATTCATGTATACTGATACAAACCTACGAATTTAATGGCGATCAAAGGTGCCGCTCGGAAGAAAACGAATATCGATGATACAAGTGTTGTGAGGTTACCAAAATCCGGGACCAAATTACAGAAGAGTCGTCATAGACCATGACTATCACATTATCATTTGCCATCCAAGACCATACTTTTTCCAAATGAGATTTTCGCAATCGCCACTGCGAGCTCGCCAAGCGTTATCGGAAGCCCGACGGAGAAGTTTACTAACGACCCGTCCTTTACTGCCAACTTCAACGGTGATTCCCTGCCATCTTTCATAAGAGTAACCGTCATCTTGTCTGGATTCACTTGATTGTCATCCGCTGCCCTGCAGAGCGCCACACCAGCCAGGATTGATGCGCTCTCACGAGATACGCTTTGAGCTTCGAGTCTCGTCTCTGCGTGGAACACGAGAAAAGAAATAAGCACTGGGCGTGACGCCGCACGAAATGAGATCGATGTTCCTGTCGGTTGGGTTTCTGTAGTTGGCGCGAGGAGGATGATATTTGGGAGGGCCGTATGTTTCAGGGTAGAAGACCCAAGAGTAACCTCGACAAGGTCCACAGCAGAAGACAAGTCAACAGAACTGAGACAAGTAGCAGAGGTTTCACGCGCGACAGGAGTGATGCAGGTCCGGTACTTGTCCAACGGTGGCATATTAGACGCAGGCGGAGGAAGGGGATGCTCTCCTTCATGAGCATGCAAAGGATCTGCATCCAGCTGCTTATATGACAGGATTATGACAGGAAAGAGGTAGACGCGATAAACATACCTCAAGATCTGGATTATCTCCAGACGTGATGCCTGGTTCTGGTGATGGCTCACGGGGAGGCTGTGGCCATTCTACGGCCAAGAGGGTGAAGTCGGTAATACTCTCTCCCATGTCGATACTGGCTACAGATACATCTGCAAGGCACTCTCCGCCGACGCCACGTAGCGAGAATTTACGCCGCGACCTTGGACTGTTGCTGCGAACGGATTTCAAAGACACCGACCTAGGGGGTGATAGACCCAACACACAAGAGTGGAAAATCTGATCTTGACTTGTACCTTCTTCCACCGCACTTTCCCCATATATATCCGGCAAAGAGGAGCACTCCTGGCAAGAATGCAAAGAAGGGAAGGGAACAATCGACGTGTCTGTCCTGCCAAGATCCTGCTCACGCTTTAGGCTAGTCACTTCAACAGCTGCACAGAAGCTTTCAGACAACAATGGAGAAGCGTCTTCGATAGAGTCGAGGTCCGGTGTAAGAACTGGAGTTTGGCACAAGACACCCGAGTCTTCAGACACATGTCCTGATTGGGGATAAAGTATAGACGTCGGAGTTATACCTTTATCATGATGCATGGAACGTTCAAGAGCCGACAAGCAGCTAAGGTTGGCGTAAAGAAGGGAAGGGGAGGGCTGTTGATATGAGGTGTCTGAGCGTGAAACGGAGGAGCTTGTCGATGGATCATCACAGTCAGCATCCATGTTAATGAATGATCTGCGTTTCGCGCCGGAAGTTGGATTGGTAAAATCTAAAACAAGTTCACTAGAGGAGAGCAAAGGCAAGGCCACAGTAGCAGAGAGAGACAAGGAGCTAGTTGCCGGGCGGAGGGTGACTTGCGTGGGTAAAAGCTGTGGAGAGGTTGAAAGTGATGCAAACGGATCATCAGTGATTCCTGGGCCTAGAGTCTCAGACTCATCCTGCTGGCGAGCAAGCTGGCTAAGATCTAGTTCCGAAAATGCACTTCGTAATTGCTGAAACCCAATGCTTTGTCTGAGGCTCGATCCAAACCGTTGTCGTAGAGAAGGACGGGACTTCTGGTGACGTGAGGAAATGAGACTGGAAGAGACGGATCACACTCCTGCGACGCACCTTCGTTGCTAAATCAGTCTGCTGCTGTCTCCAGGTCTCAATTTCGTCGGAATCGACAGATACACCCTCTTCTTTTCCTCCACCACCGTAGGGGCGTTTTAGCTCGCTTGCTTTTCGAGATTTCGTTACAGGCTTACTTTGGTCCATCGCAACTTCTGTAAATGAATCGGCTGGTAGCTCTCCAAGGTTGCAAAAAAAGCTCTCATGCATGCTCTCGCATGATATCGCATCTTTATGAGGATCCACACGTCGTGGGTAGAAGTAAGGAGCAGGACGAGGTGGCAATTCTTCGAGAGCATCGGGACCCTTGGGTTCCGCTGATGCAGGGGGGATTGAGCTTGCGTCTGGTTTGGAATTGTCGAGAAACGATAGAACAGAAGGAGGGATCAGCGTACGCCAGAAACGTTTGCCACCTTTACGAGCATTATATGCTATCAGAGGAATTCCGTCGGACACGCTCTGGCCCCAGCGACGACCGAAACCCTGGACTTGACAACTGTGGCCTCTCCTTCCTTGTGGATTCTTTCCCATGTCTATGAAGGATGCTGAAGAAGGCGGGCGTGGTGGGTCGGGAAAAGTAGAGGACGAAGCGACGGGGCCTGAAGGTTTCACCAAATGAGAAGGTACCAAGCAACCCGAATCGACGTTACAAGCAGAAGCTTGAGAAAAGGGATGTAAGCGTAGCATGTTCAAACTGGAGTGGTCTGTGAGGGAGTAACGTTCCTTCCGGCCCAGATTGTCGACAGAGTGATTGCCAATCAGTGAAGACTGCACGGAGACAGGCCAAGGTGGGACTAGTAATGAACCAGAAGAAGTTGGTGCTGAATCCTTTTCAGTGCAATTGACATTGTGAGGAGCCTCAGAGTGTACAAGACGAATAGTGGACGGATTGATGGTCTGCTTAGGTTTAGAACCGCTCTCCAAACCAGAGCCTAGGGTGCTCGAAGCAATGTTGGCAACGTATGCTAAAGAGCCTGTACTGGGGAACGGTAGCGAAGGAGTGGGTGGTGTCATTTCATCCAGTGATGACCGTGTTCGTGGCTTGGACATGAGCTCAGCTTCAAGTAGAACAGAACGCTCTAAGTTACAGGCTCCCATTTCGTGACATCACGTGACAAGCATGCACAACAACTGAATCGAGTCATTCATTAATCGTGGGACAACACTCTCCAAATCTTCAATACTCTTATATATAAATTCCTTATGAATTATGGTATCTCTTCAGTGGTTCGCCTTTCCATAGCCAGAATGGGCCTATAAATGCTGATATCAAGCCCCAGAGATGCACGTAAACGCGAGATACTCACCGACTGGATCTTGCTCCAGATGGGATTCCCCCGACCAAGCGCCTATGACACCCATCGCAGAGCCTGCCGCACCAACCTGGACGCCTTCTGAACTGTGGAACGTGGGTCACTTATGAAGATAGTGGGTGTCCAACAATGAGAGCAACTAACCACCACTGAGTTTGTCCATCATATGTAGACATCTGGGAATGGTTACTTGATCGAAACTAGGAACAAAAGCTGGAAACATACATAATGCCACCGAATTTGGCCATCAGGTGTCATACGGACAGTTCCTTCAACACGCGCTTGGTTCTAATATGCATTCATCTACGAAACCGATTCAGTGATAAGTGAGAGCTGCTTACCGAGGCACCCAGGCTAGTTCCTGTGAATTTGATAATCGGGCGATGTGGGTGTGATTCACACGGTAAGAATTCAGTAATGCGAAGTGTAAGTGCGATTAGTCGGATGGCTTCTTGGAAATCAGCCCCGTCAAAAATGGAGGTATTCAAGGGTTCGGACTCAGTGGACGTTGAAAACTGTCAAGCGTGAATTTGTGAGCAGAAGTTACACATAAGAGGTCGCATACATTGTAAGCTGAAAAAATCACTCGTTACATTTGGCTGCTGACAAATAAATTAAGATAAGAGCTCACCAAATAGATCTCTGGTACGGAAGGATGAGAAGACTGCATAACGCCCGGAATTAGGGTGGAAACTAACCTGTAATCGATGAAGCAAACATATCTATACCAACTGCCTTCTACTCCTGCCCAATCCTTCGGATTACTTCTGTTGCCAGGCGCAGAGTATGGTCTCATGGCAGCCAACCCAGTTGGAGGTCTCATCCGCTCCCACAATTGGGGAATATCCTCCAAGCTCATCGAAACAACGTTAAAAAGGTGGTTTACATGGACCCAACTGACCCTCCCTGACTTGTCCTGAAAGAAAGGTCCCCACTCATTCTCTTCAGTGTAATTTCGAAGATTGTACACATAACCCCGAGAGGCAGTGCGCATAGCTTTCGACCCGGGCCACTTCTTTTCCTCGCGGGTTAGTCCACAGTAAGTATGCAGTCGAGCAAGCAATTCCGCGATCTCTGCACTGCTTGGAGCCTTGCGAATATCCGCCTCCTTGATCAAACGTTGAACCCATTCCAGATCCAACGAGTGCTCTAAGAGGTCTGGCGAGGGGAGATTACATATTATATCTGTTAATGTCCAAAGCACCAAGGTTTGATCCTTTTGTGGCAAAGACACGAAAGGTTTCCAACGGGTCAGGAGTGTCTCGGAGCGAACTCGACGTTTTAGCTCTGAGGACCACGGGTATTTATTGGAATCGCCTCCGTTAATGGTGAATGTTGGCCGAGGATCATCGAATCTGGCAAGATAGAGCGATCGCCACAAATGCTGATCTATGGGATGATGAATGAGTTTGCGGAAAAACGAGCAAGACTGAGACATGGCAGCGACAGCAATAGGATCGCTCATTGTGAGAATCCTCTCGCTGACTTCTGCTGGCATCTTCAACATCGCAGGTACGTTATGCATCGTTGGGTTGGAGTGGGGCTCGATAAGAGGTAGCCGCCTTTCCAACTCCGCTGTCCAACATGTGCTCATTGACTATCTTGCTGCTTTGTCTTTCTACTACCAATGCCTTTCAATTTCCACTCTCTATCCCTTTCATACCGCTTCCATGGTCCTCTACGCCACCTCATAGAGTCGCAATCATTGGCGCAGGTGCTGGAGGTTCAAGCGCTGCTTTCTGGCTCTCCAGAGCTCAAAACAGGACTCCTGAGCACAACGTGCATATAGAAGTATTTGAGAGAGAGACTTACGTCGGCGGACGTGCGTTTTCTACCCTTATGAATGCAGCGTACCTATAAATAACGAGGCGCTGTATTTACCTAGGGAGCACTGTTGTTCATCCTCATGAGTCTCTAGAATACGACCCGATGGAACTGGGGGCCTCCATTTTTGTAAAGGCAAACAAAAACCTATGGCGTGCCGCTGAAGAGTTCAACCTTTCACTGGCGGACTTTGGAGGTGAAGATGGTGAGATGGGAATTTGGGATGGGGCTGAGTTCCGCTTCCGTGTGAGTCGTGATCGCATTCATTTCTCTGTCCAGATCGGAATTCATTCGTTGTCCAGGCGAACCAGAAGAACGGCGGATTCAGCTGGTGGGATATGGCCAGGCTACTGTGGAGATACGGCATCGATGCCCCACGGCGCTCAGACTCACTGTACGTGCGCTTTCGTATGCCCTACATGTGCACTTACATGTGTACTGGATAACAAGAGTGAAGAGTTTCGTAGAGCAGTACCTGGCGGTGTATGAGCCATCGACTCCAAGCTGGGGGAACGTGACAGACATCTCAAACTATCTCAATTTTTCAGAATCTGCGTCTCTTACGACCGAAGAATACTACGAAGTGCAGAAAATCAACAAAATGTATTCTAGCGAGATCATCGAAGGTATATTCACAATTGTTCGCTACGCGCGTACACCAACTCAGTGATTGTCCGAAGCTATGACTAGAGTTAATTACGGTCAGGTATGACTTTCAATTCGGTCTACACATGCCTGACTTCTGAGAAAACGTCTCTACGACTCCCAGAATATAGACGAGATTCACGCGCTGGGAGGATTTGTCAGTCAGGCTGCCAATGGGGCGTCCGCCGTGCAAGGCGGAAATTATAAAATTTTCGAGCAGTTTATAGCTCGTTCAAATGCCAAGTTACATTTCAACACTACGGTATGTGCCCGCTGACTACTTCATCGTTCTACTTACCTTTTTCTTGTTTTGAAACCACAAGGTTGAGTCGCTTACGCGGAAGGCAAATAAATGGGTGCTTGTCACGACAACTGGTGAATCCTGGACATATGACAGCGTCATCATTGCTGCTCCATTTCACTCAACGGGCATCACGATCACGCCCCCTCCTCGCCTGCCTTTCCCTGATCAAGAATATGTCCGCCTTCACGTCACACTCCTCTCTACGTCATCGCCTACGCCTAATCCCGTCTATTTCTCACTTCCAAATAATTCTGTGGCACCAACGTCCGTGTTGACTACCAACGACGGGTTTCAAAATGGTGGACCTGCCCCCGAGTTTAATTCTTTAACGTATCATGGAAAGACAGCTGGTCACAACGGAAGACCAGCCGAATACCTCGTGAAGATCTTCTCCACGAAGAAAATGGATGATACCTGGCTTCGGAATGTGTTTGGTAAAGTTGGATGGGTTTTTCGAAAGCAGGTGAGTGGTGATCGTGTTTTAGTGCCACCTGTCTATGCCAAGCTCTCCTTTTGCAGTGGGATGCATATCCATACCTCCCTCCAACTACTGTGTTCCCTCCTGTCGTACCAGACGACGGCCTATACTATGTCAATTCTTTCGAACCGTAAGTCTTATCAATTTATTACAACATGAATAGTACAACCACCCACGCTCCAACAGGCTTATGTCTACCATGGAAACCGAAACAGTACGTTTGTTCACTGGTATCCTAGTCCACTTATCCGGTCTGATGATTGCGCCCGTCAGGTATCTTCCTTGAACGTGGTCCGCCTGCTTCTCACAAACGTCTGGGGGGCAAACGCAACCTTCTGCCCAGAGAATGCTACCCATGCGTTAGATGGTAAAATCATGAAGGGTTGGGATTGTTGATCATGCTTGATGCTTAACGGACGCTCTATATATCAACGAGCTTTTGTGTAATAACCGCAGCATTATTTGTTTTCTTGTTCTCCAGTGTTAATTCAAATACAGATCATACCTGTTATGCAACATAATGTCTCTAGACTTAAAGCGGGTAGTCGTATAGTATAACGCACGATCGTCATGGTGAGATAGTCAGACCGTTACTCTCGGAACACGGCAGACATAAATTTTGAAAAGCTAAGTGTAGACAGTAAATAAGAATTCCCCTAGGGGGCCCGGGAAAGCTGCAGGACGCTAACCTTTGTGTCAAAGGACTGATGGTCGATGGGGCCCTTCACTTACTAGCTAATACAGCCAATCCAATCGATTGATCAACGTTTGTTCGATGGACGTTGGATGGTGAAGTACTAGTTCTAGAGATTCATCTGAGCATGTGAGGTTTTCTCCTCAATGTAGAACGTTGATAAATTAGAGGGGAGTACGATCAATTGTCATATGTGCAAGAGTTCCAGCAGCTAGCCGTGTTCGAGTAATAGAATATTGGCTTCTTGCAAAGAATATCTATCGAGCCCAGTCTAGCTTCAGGCTTGATCGAGGTTAGACTTTGTCATTGATATGGTAGGTTGCATATCTAGCACCTCACGCGGACAGGGTAAAATGATTAACAATCTTGACAGCTGGAGCTAGCAGTACTATACACTATTACTTTCTCTTTGCTTAGACACTTTCCTCCTATATTTAGCAACAAAAGAAGGCGTTGCTCACTTTGTGCGCTCTGGAACCTCCGTCGAAGGTGTTGCGGTCCCGCCGAGTAATCAACTAACAGATAAATGGAGACGCTTTATTTCGCACGATTTCAGTCGTACGGTAACGCATGAAAGACGGTAGACATCAGTCATGACCTGCTGTGAAAGACCCCGAGTCGGAAACATGACGCGTTCCGACCCGCCTCTCTTTATGACCGCCAGCGCGATAACGGTGTGGCGTGGGGTAAATGTGGTTGATCGAGCCGTTACTCTCAACAAAACTGAGTGGACCCCCTCCTACATAAGCCACCTTCTCCTGTGTGGCTGGAATTTTCGTAGTGGTTCCCAGACAGACGTTGGAGAGGTTCCAATCGAGGAAGTCGCGCTGAATTTCGATGAAATCACTGGCGAATTCGCCAATCTAGGTTTCACGTGCCAGTCAGTGAGATATAGAGATGCAAGGGAGACTTGATAGAACGTAGACTGTACATACCTCCGCTTCGTCCATGCCCATTTCTTCCGCCTCGTTACTAGCGCGGAAGTGGAGTCCAGGGACCATGTCTATGCCCGTTACCAGGACACAGGTTACCACAAAAGCTGGCCCACGCTCGTCAGGGATTTGTCGTATATTGTTGGTAGGCACTCACTGTAGGCGTAGCAAGCGGCGATGTAAGCGGATTGCTTGTAAAGCATTTTCCTTTGACCAGGAACTTGAATATCAAGACAAAGCATCCAAAATTAGTGACATACCAATTTTGAACAACCCAACCTCCTTGAGTCTGAGATATCCCGTCGAGTGCTACAATCTTCGGGTCGGCAAAGAAGGCGTTTGCAAATAGTCCAATCGTGCCCCCGATTGCGTGCTGAGCGAAAATATCCAGTGAGTCATCGATGCCCAAGAGGAATTTAACTGGGGATTGAGATCATGCCTCTCAGGCTCTTGTAAATGAAGTTTCGGACTATGAATCACGCACTCTTAGTTGCAAGGTTGCAAATGACTCCCGCGAGAATGCCGATGACGACAGCGGACCATGGTTGCACGAAGCCAGAGGACGGTGTAGCAGCTATAAGGCCAGAGATGGTGCCGCAGCAAAACCCTACCATCGACCATTTTCTTGCATGACGATAGTCAAGGAGACACCATGCTATGCCTCCAAATGCGGCAGATAAGAAGGTGTTCCATGCTGAGACGACTGCACGGAGGTTTGCCCCAAAGGCGCAGCCTGCGTTGAACCTGAGAAAAATGTCAAGAACACGAGGAGATACATTATTGACAACCTTACCCGACCCAACCTACAATATATGTCAGAAAGTAGTAGCGTCATAATACAACATACTTGCCTAGCCATAATATCCACGTCCCGAGGGTGACCATCAATACACTGTATGGGCGTGAATTCACAAGCTGTTTCTCATGACGTCTTCCGAGGATATAGGAAAGTGCAAGTCCGCCCACTCCCGAACCAATCTCGACAGGGCCCCCACCTGAAGTTTATGGTAAGCAACTGAAACGGGTACTATATCAGGGGAACACACCGGAAAAGTCAACCACACCCTAGCATAGTATCGGTCAGATGCTCTGTTTGATACAAGAATAAATCGTACCCATTTGAATGCCCAGCCATTGATGTTCCAGGCCCAACAGGCAAGCGGGCAGTACACGGCGGTGACCCACAAGAACGAGAGAACCATGGTAGGCAACATTCTACCGCGCTCAGCCATGCCTCCTATTAAAATAGCTACAGTGACTGCAGCGAACTCCATCTGGATGAACGCATAGAGAAGGTCGGGGACCAAGGGAGATCCCGCAGAGGGTGCGCCCAACACACCTCTCAGCCCAACATGGGCGACATTGCCTATGAATCCACTTGTGCCTGTCGGAGAGAAAGCCAAAGAATGGCCCCACAAAAACCATTGAAGGATTACGACGGCATTAGAAGCGCATACGACCATTGCGAGAGAGAGAGCAGATTTTCTTTGAACAAGCCCGGAATAGAGAAAGGCGAGACCAGGAATCATAAAGCTGACCTAATTTCACAAGCGCAGTTAGGAAGCGACGCTGGAGAAGATGCTCAATAGAAGTAGAAGCATACTAAGGCAGCACAGAGTATAACGAATCCGATATCACCTCGGTCGAATCTAGATGGATGGGCAGGTATTAGGATAGCGCGTAGGCCAAGAAGTACACATCACAAATACGTTGCGCTATCATCACCTATATTGGATGAACATCAGTCGTATACACGAAGTTCACTCTGAGACCTGGCACGTACGCTTGGCTAGCAAGGATGGTTCTGCGAGGATGTTACTCATGGAAAGAAAGAGGATGGACCTGCTGGATATTCACGATCACTCCCTTCAAAGAAATAGGCTCTCAGACGCGGGACAGGAACAACCACAACATATTTTTCATGTGAACAATGAGTACTCTCCAGAACTCGCCGTTGCTCGGAGTGATTATAGGGTTTTGACTCCTGGAGACACAAAAATCGCCGTTGGCCGGGTGGATGGCACAGCCAATAGTCAAAACTGATGGGGAATTGAATGCTCGCATGTGCGTTTCTTGACAGTTCAACAAGAACGACAGGTATGGAAAACCTCGACAAGCCCTATGCGTCGTCGAGTCACGTGACTATCCTCCACAATTTGCCGCACGCCCTGGTGGTTGCCTTGTCAGAGTTGCGAGTTTTGTCTGCGAGTTTTGTCGTTTGACTGACGTTTCAAAAATAAAATAAAATCATATTTCCAATGGGTATATCACGAAAGGACGCTACTCGCGGACAAGGTTAAACACCTTTGCGTTTCTGCCGTTCTTCATACAAGTCGCGTTGCGATAGCAATTTATGTCGGAGCCCCGTGACACTTTGCAATAATGGCCACTCTACGCTTAAATGCTGCGGTGACGATCAGCACGACGTAGGCAGACCGAAAACATCATTCACCTTCACCAACTTCTCGCTGTGTATTATGCCCTCAGAATTAATGAGCATCTCGATTCCAAGAGAGCTTGCAATCTGTTCCGGTAGAACAGTAGGAGGCGACAGAATAAGTGCGTCTGAATACTGGGAATTCGCAAGCGTTGGACTAGACAGTAATACAGAGAGGTACGGGAATCACTTTGCATTGGATGATCGCCAGCGATCGTTCCGCTAGGGCTAGCAGCGGCTTTTCCCCTGTTTGCGCTTGAAGCACCTCATAGGAGAACGTCAATATATCAAGCTGGACCAAGAAGACAATTCTTGACACCTGGTCTGACCAGATACCAACGACCAGCAAGACGTCGTCAGCAACATTCTTTGCTCGACGAAGAAGTTCTACGTGTCCAGCTCCGAAGCAGTCCCAGCTACCTCCGATATATACTACCTTCCTTTGGGCAGCCCAGCCTCGGCGAATGACCGTGAGGCCGTGCTCGGAGGTCAGGGCATCATACCGAATAACGGGATATGTGTAGGGCACTGCGGCCACAAAAAGACCCACGAGTTTCTCCAATCTTGCATTGTCAGTATCAGTCAACTCCCACTCGTCGGGGTACAGAATGCGCTGGATGAGAGAAGTGGTTGAAATCCCGTCAGTTCGTTTGCATTCTTTGTACATTCCTGTTTGTCTGAATGCACCATAGCAATCATTGCCTTCGGCGTCCTTTTGATGATACAAGGTTATCGAACAGAATGTTATGGCAGCGAAGTTACTAACCAAGACAATATCGTCTCCATGTACAACATAATCTGGTCTCATGGTTGTCAGCAAGACCACTAACCTATTTAAAATGTAGTGCACCAATATTTTGGCCTCGAGTAACATCATAGCGCGTGATATATGGCACGTCCTCCACGACCTGGTCGACCCAGCGACATCCACGAATAGCATTGTAGCTGTGAAGATGCAATGAAAGCGTCCGCATGGTTGATTATCACACTAACCGCTCAACTTCATCGAACAAAGGGGGTCCCTTATTTCTGTAAAGAGCCATCAAGTATACAGGATGAGACAAAAGCCCCGTTATACCCACTTGAGTATTTCCTTGTCCGAATGTACGCCGACAAAAATACGTGGGTTCCTTTCCCCTTCAATTAGAAATAGAGCCTGCCGAACTGCATTCGCGTGTGCATACTAGATGAACAAGCGCAAAGTGAGTACGCGCCAATAGCACGAGAGTCAGAGATCATCAAACACATGAAATCCATCAAAGCAACCGTCGAACCTAGCATGCATCACAGATTAAGGAAACCTGCTACAGAGCAAGGCGATATCAATGGAAAGCTTACCACAGTGAAACCGGCATGGAAAAAACGAGCACGACGTCGGATGCAAACCCCCGTGTGTGACGAGGGTGACCACGGCGTTCCTTGATCAATTACGTGCAGCCTGCACGCAACGTAAGCTTCATCTTACTTTCTTTCAATTGGGTGCAGAAGAGACCAATATATCTATCCTCTAAGCCCTGATTTTCGAAGCGCTCTGTATTCGAGACCCTGACTGTGACGTCCACGATATAATTCAATGACCGAAGCTGAGCGCTATCCCCGGTCAATATTCAATACATAAGTACTATCATAGCAAGCTGTGGTTTTGTGATAGAACACACGCTTGCTTGAACAAGGCTTCACGGCGATCATACATCATGTCTGCCGCTTTGCCCCGTTTCATTACATATATGTAGCTAGCTAGGGTGGCATGCCACTAGCAGAATACTCACATTTTTGTGACTGAATTTATTTCATCTGGCCCGCATGCACCGTAGCTCGACGCTTGTTGTGTAACGTCTTTTTGGACTGACCTACAGATCCACGAAGTATCTCTCCAAGCTATAAATCTCACTGCCGTCGCTGGACACTTGCTGTCACACATCATGTAATTACTCCAGTAAACCTCCATATGAACGTACCATGTATCATCACACTTGAAGGTACGGCAGTAGGACGTGTGTGGCTACACACCGCAGCACACCACACCACACTCAGAATCTATACCAAAGTACCTACGATCACCAACCGCCTACCTCCTGACCGCCTCTGACACCACGTCATACAAGTCTATCCCAACACGGTCCTCCGGTCGAAGGGGGAGTGGCTTCTCGTTCTCTTCCCGCTCAGGCAAGGTCTCAAGGCAGGGGAAGCTCTGCGAATGCATCAGTGTTGGCGGCGAAATACGACGAGCTTGAACATGTGGAGCAGACGGCTCAGACATATGATCGCTTGAGTAGAGTTGCTTGTTTTGTCGCGGCGCAGGAGACGCCAGCATATACTCTGAGATGACGTTGAACGAAGAGTGCACCTCCGTGCCTGGGATTGGAGACAGAGGTAAGTCCGACTTCAGCAATGAAGAACCATATGGGGGCGTGTATGCACGGGGTGCATGAAGGTCCAATCTCCCGGGAAAGAGTTGTTTCGGGGGTAGAGGCGGGGGAGTGTCATTCTGAGCAGAGAGAGAGCTGCCGTAAATCTGTATCGCAGGAAGCTGAGGTGGTCCAGAAGAACACCGTGATGACTCATCAGCAAACGTCTGTTGTGAACTACGCCAGTCGGTATCCAGCCAGTTGGTAGGACGACGAAATTTTGCATGTTCGTAATAGCCATGTATCGAGGGTGGTCGACTTGCAGATCTTGCAGATGAATCGGTTGCGTGTCTTTGCATCGGAGCGGGGGTATATGCGTCAGTCATCGGCGCCGCTGTCGGTCCAGTGGCTTCAGCACCGTGTGCCCATCCAAAAGCACTTATTCCCAAAGCAGCAGCAACAGCAGCACCCAGACCAGGCCTTGTGAACGTGCCTCCCATGCCCATAGGCGGCGGCGCATGAGGAAAAGAGGTCCCAGCATCGCCGTAAGCCTTATGCGCAGAAAGTGCCCACACCGCACGCTCAAGGTCAGTTGCATTTGCAAAGGTCATGTTACTCTGTTGTAGAGCCTCTCGTGCTATTTGAAGTTGTTTCTCTCTGTCTCTTTCATATTTCCTAGAGCGGTGAGCACGAAAGAGAAGCAAGATAAGTGCCCCAAGAAGGATTGCTGCGACGAGAGAAAGAGGGATTGCGATCGCGGCAGCCGCAGACGACGAGTGTGAGGTAATATATGTAATACTTGTGCTGACTGATTCTGAAATTATGCAATAGTCAACTCAACAGGTGAGTTCCCAAAATTATGGTGCATACGAGAAGTGTCTGAAGTGACTGTGGTATTCGCATCTGACGCGTTATTAGCCACTGATATTAATTGTAAGACTTGAAATAGGAAGAGCGTGATAACATGCATACTTACGAGCGAGCGAGAAGTCGGGTGTCTCATACATAGTACCTCTATCATCCTTCATCAAAAGATAATAGTTACCGTCGCCAGTGATGTTGGGAATGGCACTGCACACAATGTCTTCATTTTTTGGCTTTAATCGCACCTACCAAACGTACAGTGATATGGAGTAATCGGTACCATTCTGCTCAACCGAGGGCCACACCGCTGTACCACAGTCCGAGTTGTTGTTTGCAGTAGTGCTGTTGGCAACGGCTCCTGTGCAGATGGTGAAGGAAGGTGAGATGACCTCGTCCGGCGACGTCCTGCACAGGTCGTTAGCTAACCGTGCTGGTGTGCGCCCCCCAACCTCACCAGGAGGCCTGAAGAGTGTCTCCGGGAACATAGACGTCTCCTTTAGACGGACTATCCCAGGTCACGTCTGCTAGGACCGTAGAAACTTGGGCAGCAAAGCAAGATACGAGAACAAGGAGTCGATGTCGCAATAAGGATAGCATGCCAAGTTGAAGGAGGAGAGACCAGCTCAAGATTGACATAATTATATGGCGCCGTCAAGGCTGCCTGGGTATAAGATAACCTCTCAGCGTGGGTCGACCTGCCGCGAAACAGAAACGCGTGTTGAACTCCGCGGCTTGGTCGCGTTTGCGGTAATAACGCCCAGCGGCAAGTTCGCCGTTTCCCCACTCTCGCTCGCGCTGACTCAAACCAAACCAACATTGTTACAAGGTGCATGCTTGATTCGCGTGCTAGATGTCAAATGAAACCGAATTTTACACCCACTTTGATTCTAAGAACTAGTTTCTGATATCTCAGATTATGCCTGTGATCACCGTAGATGCAGTATGTTTTTTCTACCTTGTCTGCTCAAGACTCGTGTAATACATACGCCCAGATCCTTTTTGATATGGACGGGTAATATGCTTTGGTTGGCTAGTGGTCAGATCGGATGGCTCACACCCGGGGTAGGACACTCGTCGATTCTACACCTGGAGTGATCAGAGCATGGCGTACGTTTGGGAAAGACTACAATTTTGATGCGGAAGCCGCCATTGAGGGTGCGAGTGTTTATTTAATGGATCCCACCGCTCGTAATGGTATTTTCGCAGAAATGCATGGTGTGCGGCTCTGGGACTCTCTTAAACTATGGTGTAATCTAAAAGATGAGGCCACCATCAAGGTAATCTAGTCATAGTCTGATAATTCTTCCCAACCGGATGCCCTCGACAGGCTGAAGCCGACCGCTTTGAGATAGAAGTTCTCAAAGGTGGTGTCATTGCCCTCCCTGGCGCCAATGATTTATTAGATCAGGTACGCCTAACTTACATTTTCTACTCTCCATCATGTTCCAGTCGCGCAGATCCGTGCGGGTTCAACGTCTGCCCACCCGGGATGGACCATCGTAACAAGTGGTACGATCCATCTTTCTGTTCCTCGGCGGTTTCCTCCTCGAGTGCATTAATGGATTTGCACTCACCGGTAGCTACGACTGTCTATGCCCCCCAGGCTTTGTCCCTGGCTGGAATACAAGTCTCCCCGTTCACACCGATCACAACCGCCAATGACGTGACTGCCGGAAAACCTCACCCGGCACCCTTCCTTGCAGGGGCAAAGTCTCTCGACGTAGATCCAACGAAATGTGGGTTGCATTCGTCTTTATCTTTAATTTCACTCTATATGGGGAGACAGGCCTGGTCGTTGAAGACGCCGTTACCGGTATTATGAGCGGGAAAGCATCTGGAGCACGCACGCTCGCTACGGCTACAACTGCCCCACGCCAGGCTCTTGCTGCCGCTCAGCCGGACTGGATCGTGCCAGACTTGACCTAGTATGTTTCCCTTGTCGTAGCTACACCATAGCCCCTTGACACTGTACTCTTAGTGTCTCGGTGAGATGGGTAGAGGATAAACTTGAGGTCACAATTCGTGACGAGCAAGAATAGTCTTGCGATGTTCGCGTCCGCATCCATGTCGCGGCATACCCTGATTCTCTGGTTCCATTGCATTATAGAAGCACGTTTGTACAGTCTCGTCGACAGAATCCGAGGGAAAACTACATGTAGAACCGTACCGGGCGGTTGTTGCATACATTGAACATCTGCGTTGGCATCTGAATGGTCGCAAACCCTCTGTTATCCACAGAATTCACCTCCTCTCTCACTAGTGAGGGCTCATATTCTTACATGTGTGTGGCAGGTTGTATGCGTATATTGTCCTGGGCCTGGACGGGCAACTTAAGACATATCATTCAAGCCACACGGCTTGAATGGTCATCATAGATACAAGACAGCTTGTCTAGGGGCAAATCATTTCTGCCTCGCATCCTTCATCTCTTCCTTCGCAGAGTGGACCTCCGTACTAGCCTGGACCAACCAAGAGTAAACCTCCCGTAGAACAGCAAAGTAAAAACGTACTTTGTGTTTCGCTTCTCCAGCAACATCGCCCATATTATCCGCCATCTTCTCGGTTTTCTTTTTGGCCCCAACTTCACAACCCAGATCCGATGAGCCCGGCACGCGTGACGGCATCGAAAATCACTGACCAACGCTCTCCTTCGTCTTCTGAGCGGCTTCTTCTCCCGTTTCGATCGCAGATGCCAGGCCCTTGCCCACCTTCTTATTCACCTGTGAAAATTATAAATGTGACATGATTGCGGAGGATAACAAGAGATGACTACGGACCTTCTCGGCGACCTCGCTCACTTTCTCGGTGACAGTTTTACGTGCTGGTTGAGTGATGGAGAATTGTCGCGCATATAGTGCGACGGAAGTGCGAGTAACGATATTGCGATACATTGTGGTGGGATAAGGAACGAATTTACAGGAGCATAATCGGTTTTATGGCGGATGAGAATGACGCCCCAGTGATGTCAGATTTGACACACGTGCCCCTCACGTGACTTATTTCACGCGTCGCAGTGGTGCAGCCTTCAAATGGTGAGTCCTTCTATCAGGTAAGTAATCCCATGTTAAATATTCTATTACAACTAAGTAACCTCGGGAGCGAGCTGTGAGGAAGGAGAGACGCAAGGTCGAGAACGAAGAGATATTATATTTATCCAAATAGGTGATGTGAAATATGGTGGAGTGGAACAGCGTTGAATGTCACACAGCTAGTGCACCCCTGTAGATAGCAGTGTGTTAAGGCAAATCCTAGTAGTCCCGGATAAATAGTACATATGGCGAGGCAGTAGTCGGTGGAGAGTGCCACTGGCGGGTCCTGAGGGAGCATAGCTTACAGCAGATTCGTTGTATTGTCCACGTCCAGGTGATCCTGACTCAGAGACGTCGCAGAGTCTTTTACTCTACGCGCAACCTCGCCGTCCTTGTTTCTGTAAAACAGGATTTCCCCCTCGTCCTCTACGAACATGCATTGCGTGAAGGAACGCCATAATGCATAGAGTGTGTACTATATCAACCCCAGATAAGAATTCAAATTTGGAACAAATAAAACCAGCCCGATCGACGCTTACAGTCGAATCGTATGAGTAATGTGCCCCTAGAATGGGTTTAATTGCATTTGTGACTTGTGGAAGGTTATCTGTTCAGGAAATGGTAAAGTCAGTATTGTCCGACGAGCGCGCAGCACACTACACACAAAATGGAACGTTGGAGAATAGGTGATGTGCAGTGTGGTCATGTGAGATCTACTCGACACAGAGGTCAGACTCATCCAGAGCAAATTCATTAGTTGACGCACGTTGTGCAGCAAAAGGCGTCCAGCCCAGCCCAGAAGGGGTCGATCTACAGTCGCCAGTGCTCCGCGCACAAAATTCCACTGGCCCTAGATATAGGACGTAAGAATCAAAATGAATCGAACTATTATGTCAGGAATTACCTTTCGATAATGGGGTATCGTGGGATCCGAATGGTGCAGGAAAGTGAGGGTGACCACCCTTACAATGGAATGAAAACCTACTGCCAAACTCCAACTGAATCGCTTACCAGTGATTAGCAAGCTGAAAGGGGGTAAGGTTGTGAATGCCTAGCTTATTTTGAGATGCGACCTGAACCTACAGTGTAAGGAATGAGGTAGTATTTCACAAGGGCAAGGAAGCCATGATGGCGTGCCCAGATAGTTAGCATGCCGAGCATGAGGCTCAAGCCGACGTCGGAGAACAAGATCAGGTACCCTGCGTTCAAATTGATCGTGACTAACCATCAGTGAAAGTTAAGGCTCACAATGTTCGTTCTTGAACAAGGGGGACCGAGGATTAATATGCTGTGAGAGTGTCAGCTTCCACGTTTTTTTAGCTTTCCACATGGCAGTTCACGAACATTTGTTCCAGGGGGGTAAGAAGGGGAGCCCAGGACATTAAACCTTAATTGCACGACACATTAGAGCAATCTATTGAAAATCACCGCGTACCAATATTACTTACCCCAAGTACATCTGCATTCCACAGAAAGTCATGAATATGAGCTTTCCAAGAGTGTACAGTGGGGCCTCTTCAAAGATCTCGTGGTAATTGATTTTAGTCGAAGAGTTGGCCTTGGGTATATTCAGGTCGGTGCGCGTTCTTGGGACGTAGTTTTCGTCTCGCTCCACTGACGCAGTTGTTTTCTATATCAACGGTTAGATGCATAGATTGTGGTGCGAGAAAAGGGATCACATGGTGCAGACGATGCGACCAGCGCCAGGAGAAATATGGGACCATAAGAAATGTGTGAATGGGAAACCCTAGGAGATGATTGACCCATGAATGATTGGAAATGTTATCGTGTCCTGCCTGCAGGCGAAGAAAGCATTTAGGGTGACCATCAGCATACATGCGAAAGTATGCCAAACCTCGTGAGCTGGCAAACTCATGATGAGGTCTGAAAGAACACCGCATACATGAACCTCACACACGCACCTAATGCCCAGAACCCGCACCACAACACTCCTTGCACGAACCAGTATGTCGCCCAGAGACTCCAACGGACGCCAAAGGCAAGCACAGGATACGCAGAGAGCAAAGCCGCAATAGGATCTATGTGCTGAGCAAGCTTGAAGCACGCAAACGCCATCATAACATTGCGGACGACGTAGTACACGCCCTTGGCCGTGCTCTTCTTGAAGGCGGCTTTGGGGACAGCCTTGCGCAACTCCTTGAGTGATACGTTGGTGGGAGTAAAGTCTTGCTGGCGCCTCGCCTCGTATTCCTTCGCATTGGATGTGAAAGATAAAAGAGCCATGGCAGAAAAGGCAAAATAGCCTGCAAGTGCTCAGCCACCTCAGCAAAATCATTCGTTTATAAATGCGTCATATGAACCGCCCTGCTAGCCTCGCCCGCGGACGCAGGTTATGCGAGCTCACGCGCGCCAGGGATCAAACGATCAAGGTTTAGGATATAAGAACAGACAAGCGACGCCACAGGTGTGCCTGCACACCACCCTGGAAGTAACCGGTCCCTTCTTGTAGTATACCATACTTAAGATTGGTCCTACACACCACCCTAGAGGTAACCGGTCTCTTCTTATAGTATACCCTGGAAGTAACCGGTCTAGTATATCACACTTAAGATTGGTCCTCCCTGATAGGTAAGCCCGAACCGCGTCCCATGGCGATTCCATGCGCGCACGGTCTACGGTTACAAGGACGCTCTACATTTACCCCCTCGTACCAAGCACTCCTCACACCTTCACGCCCGGGGACTGAAGTTCAGCAGACACCCATCTTTTGGAAACAGTCTAAACAAAAGGAAGCAATCAGTAGACGCCCAGTCAAGATGCAGATACCCACGTTGCAATGATCCTGGTATATGTTATCAGTGCATAGTTCCCGGGGACTAGGAGAGGATTGCAACTCACTGGACTTTGTTACTGTCTGGGGAAGTGACATGTTCCCAGTTCATTAAAACGCTTGCCGTGCCGAGTACACAGGCCATGTGCATAAGCGTGTATTCGACGCCGATACATTTATGTGGTCCGCTTCCAAAGACCAGGTAGTTCTTGGGGTTGCTCCATGCCGAACCTTCAGGGTCCAGCCATCTTTCTGGCATGAACTTTGTGGGTTCTGGGAAAACATCCGCATCGTGACAGGACGGGTACAAAGAAGGTATCACCATGCTATTTGCAGGTACAGTGTATGTTGACGAGATGGGGAACGCCTTAGTCGATTTGTATGGGACCTGACAAATACATCAGTCACTAGTCGAGGCTAGAACAAGGGGCAGCAGGGTTGTTACCATGCAAACAGGCGGCTTGGTGCGCAAACTTTCTCTAATCGCAGCCCTCAAGTACGGCATTTCGTCTAGCATCTCCAGCGTCATGGGTCGGTTGTAATCACCTCTTCTAACGCGGTGTTGTTCCTCGCGAACCTTGGCCAGGACCTCTGGATGATCTGCAAAGTGCTGGAATGCATAAATAAGACCACTAGACATGGCATCCTGAGAGGCGAACAAGAAAGACAGGACAACTAGCGCCATTTCTCGGTCAGAGAAATCCTTCCGGCCTTTACTCTCGGTGTCCATGAGTTCGGCAACCCACTTATCTAGCAAGCAGCTAGGCTCTTGCCCCCCGCGCACAGCCAGCTTGCTAAGTCTCGCGGCATTCTCCAGCCACTTCATGGCGACTTTACGAGCCTGGATAGCACCATATATCTTGGTACCAGGCAATGCCAGCGGAAAGTTCACCAGCTCAAGGGCACTGGTGATGAGCCAGTACTTTTCCGAGATTTCCTGGATGGCCTCATCCGGGATATGAGGACCGCAAAATACTTTCAGCGATGTCCTCATGTTCAGATTACGAGCACGCATCATGAAAGTTAATGGCTTATCGGACACCGCAGATTCTTCAAGCCATTTGGCGAACCATTCTCGGGCTATCGCATCCTGTATCGGAAGATAAAGGCTAGGTTTAACGTCAGGACGAGTCATGCGGTACAGATCTAGTCTCACCTGAGAGCTTTCTTCGTGAACAGTGTGTTGAGTATGCGACGATAGTCCACGTGTGCTTTACCCCCAAGGAACACCCTAGAAAGCTGTGTGAGATATAAGAAAAAGGCAGGTCAACCAGCATACCAATTATCTGCGCAGAGGACTTGCTTCGCAGATGCGACAAGACAGGGTTCAGCATATGTGGGAGAATTAAGGATCTTGCGCGTGTATTCATTTGTAGAAGCCAGAACAATAAAGCTAACGCCCTTCAACTTATGCTACCAGGCGCTTCACGAAGCAGATACACATACATATTGAAGACGCTGATGGCGCTGAGAGCACCCGAGTCCCACTGACGCTGATATCCTTCTATTGTAGGGTTCATGCTATCCGCAAACTTTCCGATAATGGGAATAGTCCATTTGGAGCCAGGCAGATGACGCTTCTTGTATCTGTAAACGGTCTGCTCAAAAATGAGGAGGGTGACGATAAGGGCGAGAGAAGTGTAGAGCCATGGCGAGGACGACAAGAAATTAGAAAGCACGTTTGGGGGTGCGAAATATTGTAGAGGCGAGCCAGTGTGGGAAGGTATATTCGCAGAGGGAGAACGGCCGTTGTGAAAAGTGGCCATAGTGAGGAGAGGAGAGACCTGTGAATCGCTAAGAGAATTTGCAGAACTTGCTACTTTTTTGTATTAGCATGTCGTACGGTCATCGCATCACTCTTTGATTGGCTCGCACTCTGGGCGTCTGATTATTGTTACGCAGCCTAGCTTACGGCATTAACCACTGTCGTGTGGCCGTTGCGCTGCGCTCTCCATACCTCCAGCAATGGCAAACACAAACGCGCTCGACGTACGTGACAGCATTCATACTGCTCGCAGGCTACTCACAATCATGTTCACAGCGAGCGATCGAAATGGTGCAACGAGCAATCGATGAGGATGTCAATCAGAACTATTCAGAGGCCTACAAGCAGTACCAGAATTCCCTAGACTACTTCATGCTTGCTCTCAAATGTGAGTGGTACAATTCATATACAGAACCGATTGGTTTAACGATAGACGTTTAGATGAGAAAAATGACAAGTTAAAGGCTATGATTCGTGGCAAAGTAACAGAGTATCTTAATCGTGCCGAGAAACTCAAGGAACACCTGAGCAAATCGGAGGAGAAGCGAGCGAGAAGCGCTGTCGGCGCAAATGGGAGAGAGACAGGAGGTGGTGGGGGTGCCGGGAAGAACAAGTAAGTGGATCGCGACGTGTCCCTTGCAGCTTGAACTTCTCTTCTCAGCCTGCCCCTAATTCCAGAAAGGACGACGACGACGATGACCAAGATCCCGATATCAAAAAACTTAGAGCAGGGTTAACGAGTCCGTCCGATCAACTGTATTTGTACTCGCGTCTAAAACTCTAACCCAGGTGCGATTTTGACCGAAAAACCAAACGTCAAGTGGGACGACGTGGCAGGCTTAGAGGGTGCAAAAGAGTCGTTGAAAGAGGCAGTCATTCTCCCAATCAAATTTCCTCATCTGTTCACCGGCAAACGAACACCATGGCGAGGCATATTGTTGTACGGACCTCCCGGCACTGGAAAGAGCTATTTGGCCAAGGCCGTTGCAACTGAAGCAAAGAGCACATTCTTCAGCGTCAGTTCTAGTGACCTTGTCAGCAAATGGATGGGAGAGTCAGAAAGGTTAGCGTGGCCATGATCAATGTATATGATCTGCGCTTGGCTTGACATGTTTATCAGATTGGTCAAGCAGTTGTTTACAATGGCACGGGAATCGAAGCCGGCTATCATCTTTATTGACGAGGTTGATTCGCTCTGTGGTACAAGAGGCGAGGGGGAGAGCGAAGCTTCGCGGCGCATCAAAACAGAGTTTCTAGTCCAGATGAATGGTGTAGGGAATGATGACACCGGTGTTCTCGTTCTCGGCGCAACTAATATCCCGTGGCAACTGGACAATGCAATCAAGCGACGGTACCTTTCATGCCTTCCCAATGATACGCATTCTCTGAGCTCATTATCTGACTAGGTTCGAGAAAAGAATATATATCCCACTTCCTGGTCCGGAAGCTCGGAAGCGCATGTTTGAGCTCAATGTCGGCTCCACACCATGTGAGTTGACGCAGAAGGAGTATCGAAGTCTCGCAGACAAGACAGATGGGTGAGTTACAAGAGGATGCTTTGAGCCGTTTTTGTCGTCTCACCTTGATATGCCGTTTCTTAGATACACTGGTTCCGATATTTCCGTCGTTGTGCGCGACGCATTAATGCAGCCTGTACGTAAGGTCCTTTCGGCAACGCACTTTAAGCCCGTCGTTGTTCCAGGTGCGCCGGATACAAAATGGACACCGTGTTCTCCAGGGGATCCCGATGCGGTGGAGAAGGCATGGACAGACGTGGAAAGTGATGAACTTCTAGAGCCACCACTGCGTCTAGCCGATTTCGTTCGAGCAGTGAGCAGTGTCCGGCCAACAGTCACAGAGGAGGATATCAAGAAACATGATCAGTGGACAAATGACTCAGGTGTGTGTCCAGCAGATGCAAGTGAACTCTTGACAGAAATGTTGCATTAGGGAATGACGGTGCATAGCAACGTCTTGTGTCGTCGGCTTGTACCATTTTTTGTTATGGGGGTTTCTTCTCTCGGCTTTTAATAATTACCCGCACACAAGTTGCCTCGGTTCTGTCATCTGTATTTTTCCGCAACTCGCCCAACGATTTGAACTAATGGTATGCGCAGCTCAGATCGACCGCGCTATCCAGGGATGTACATGAAATGAACATAACGCATTTGATACACGCTCTTTTAGTGCACTTGACTAATCTCTTGATTGGAACCTAGAGTTGAATCGACCCGTAATACAAGACAGTTAATCGGATTGGGATCGGCAATTCCACTAGCCAGCACTCTGGCATGCTCATCTATTGCCAGGACGGATGCAATGAGCATCGCTGGGGTTTGTGCCTGATTGCATTCAATACAGAGGAGACAGGTTTCTCGGTGGGAAGACCGCCAGAGAGTAGGGACGCTGGTCGACCTCCATCATGCGAAAATCTATACAACCTTCACGTATATAGGATCCTCCACGTCAACCAGAGGACTTCCAGTGTTGCGGGAGGTCGTTGCCCATGGCGCATTTGAGCCACGTCTCTTTCTCTGCCTTTTCTTGCGCGTGGAGCCAACTAGGATATATACCGAGTGACCTGGTGACATGTTCTATTGCCTGTAGCGTACACTGGCAATCAGTAATTTCCACACGTCCATTCATTGCCTCACACAGCTCAACTACTGACAGCTGATAAGGCAAGGTCGCCATCAACGAATTGGAATTGTTGTCAGGATTGTTCAGGCAAGATGAGAAGAGATGGATACTCTTTGTAACCTGGGGGAAAGAAATCGAAGGAAAAACACCGGCCGCGTTTACAGCCTCCAAGGCTATTGACGTTGACGTTGACGTTGTACTTGTGCAGTTGTTGTACATGGGAAGTTGTCTTACATCTTATCTAATCGTGCGTGGCATGACTCGCAAGATTTTAGCCGGAAGCAGAAGTTATATATACGAATTGCGACATCTTGTTTCTGGTATGCCAGACTGCTAAACAAAACAATAATTATACTCTTCTCCAGTTCTACATCATGGCCAACGTTGCGGCATTGATTGACCAGGAAGTGACCACAATCCCAAGCTTTACTCTAGACTGTGGCAGAGTTCTACGAAACGCACCTGTGGCGTACAAAACCTGGGGTCGCCTCAATGACGCTAAGGATAATGTTATGGTCATCTGCCACGCCTTCACAGGCAGTGCCGATGTACAGGACTGGTAAGTAATGTCTTTACGGTTTCTTTGCAGTTCCAAGATCCATCTTTTCGGCAGGTGGGGTCCACTCATGGGACCTGGGAAAGCCTTTGATTACAACCGCTTTTTCATCATCTGTGCAAATGTAATGGGCTCACCATACGGTTCAGCGTCTCCTGTTACCTTGGACCCTGACACAGGACGACCATATGGGCCAGAATTCCCCTTGACAACTATTCGAGATGATGTCCGGTTAGCGAGAATTGCCCCTTATCATGGAAATCATTCGGTCCTCATCAGCCCTCTAGAATACATAAGCTTGTGCTTGATCGACTTGGGATACGCTCAGTTGCTGTCGTCATAGGTGGTTCCATGGGGGGAATGGCCGCGTTAGAGTGGCCTTTGTGCACTGAACCTGGCTATGTGCGGCACATTATACCCATCGCCACTTCTGCCCGCCATTCCGCCTGGTGTATCAGCTGGGGTGAAGCCCAGCGTCAAAGCATCTACGCTGACCCAACGTACGAGGACGGCTATTATTCTGCAGGTACACAGCCAAAAACTGGTTTGGCGGCGGCAAGGATGGCAGCACTTCTCACATATCGTTCGCGTGACTCGTTCGAGAACCGTTTCGGCCGGAGGCCCCAGCCCACTATCCCAATTACCCCTCCACAGTCTCCATCAACACCTGCAAGTGAGGCGCTTGCTGCACACAACGATGGCCACCGCAGCGCCAAGCCACGACCTTCGAGCGGTTCAACTACTCCCGACCTGGACCGGCCATCAACGCCTTCGGCACGGCCCACCGTCTTCTCGGCTCAGGGGTATCTTCGCTATCAAGGAGATAAATTTACGGCTCGTTTCGACGCAAATTGCTATATCCATATCACACGCAAAATGGACACTCACGATGTCGCTCGTGGACGCCTCTCTGATGAGGATGCAGCGGTGCCAAAGGTGCTCGCTAAGTTGCCGAGATACGCGTTGGTCATTGGCATCCAGACTGATGGACTATTCACCCCCTCCGAACAGCGCGAGCTTGCTAAGTATATCCCTGAAGCAGACCTTGCGATGATCCATTCGCCAGATGGACATGATGGCTTTCTGTTGGAATTCGAACAGATCAATCGACACATACTCGCTTTCCTCAGAAAGGTTGTTCCTGAACATTATACTGAAGAGGTCGGGGAAACTTCCCTACACCAGGATTTCGAGATCAAGCAGACTTCGTTGTTTGGTGAAGCGGAAGTCGATATTACCCGGTGGTAGAACCATCAACCTCCCCATCAGAACTTCCGTGCCATCTACGTTATTAGATGATATCAATTCATAGGCGCAGTCCATGCTGATTTCAAAGTCATGATCATAAGTCGTGCAGGTATACATAATTACGGTACGCTAATGACCGGAAAACTGAAGTCAAGCGAGCGTGAGGAGGAAAGTGATAACTGTAAGAAAACCGGAGGTCTCATAAAGACTACCGTCGAATTCCGTTATTAGATGGATATCAATTTATATATGCTGGTTTCAAAGTCATGATCATAAGACGTGCAGGTATACATAATTACGGTATGCTAATGAACGGAAAACTAAAGTCAAGGGAGCGTGAGGAGGAAAGTGATAACTGTAAGGAATCCAGAGGTCTCAGCAAGACTATCGTCGAATT